>JASFAW010000013.1:23948398-25301796 GCA_030737815.1 Allium fistulosum
ATCGTAAGAGTTGATGAACTCTTCGGATTGATACATATAAATGTATGTAATCGTAAGTCTACTAACCCCACAATCATTGTTTCCTAACACCAGTTCCTCCTGCGTACGTACATCGCACGTGCCAACCTACTCGTGTACATGTATACTAATTTATTTATAAACTAAGATATTAAATAGAACAATTTAGAAGATATTATATTATATATGACATTTGTATTTTAATAAAATAATTAACAAATTTTCCAAAACTACATATACTTAAAAATGCTTTTAAAATACTTATAACAGGTTTAAAAGCATCCATTCAAAACTATCCTATAATGTCCATTTTTGCTACCTCATAATACGAAAAATTTGCAATGGTCTTGAATTAAGGACCATGGCAATTTGCAATGGCTCCGGACACAAAGTTCCCCTGTTTTTTCGAGCATCTATTTCACCCTCTATCGTGTATACGCTGTCAAATTACAACACCTCGTTCCCAAATAATACGATCCAAAAAAATTCACCGTGCCTTAATCCCGCCTCCGCCCCCTCTCGTTCCGCCTCCGCCTCCGCCCCCTCTCTCACAGGTTCCGCCCACTCTCTGTCTCGCAGGTTCCGCCTCCTCTCTCCCTCGCTCGCTCGTAGTTTGGCAGACATCTCAGGATCGGTTCTATCGATTTCATAACCCAGTTTGGCAGACATCTGAGTAAGGGGGTTTGAACACTCGTTTTTGTCAGGATAAGAAGAGATCCTCCAAGGCAAGTGATATTGTTAAGAGGATTGATGGGCATTCTGTTCCCATTCTTGATGGAGAATCCTTCACTCTGAGAATTTTATGTAAGTTTACTTTACTCTGGTGATATAAAAGTAGACAGGTTATGCAGAGTTAAATGGATTTCATAGTTTATTAGGGGAATTTATATTTGCTTGGTAACTGATTATGAAAAGTTCAATTCAAAAGTATACGTTTGGAAAATAATAAATGAAGTTAGGAGTATGAAACGGTCAAATTGAAGCATACAGAATTGAAGAAGACGGCTACTGGAATGTCACTAATAGCCAATTATCTCTTATGATTAATTCAC
Organism: Allium fistulosum; assembly: GCA_030737815.1. NCBI lineage: Eukaryota > Viridiplantae > Streptophyta > Magnoliopsida > Asparagales > Amaryllidaceae > Allium > Allium fistulosum. The sequence continues at coordinate 23,949,469 of JASFAW010000013.1, forward strand.
ATACAATGACGGTCATTATACAAACATAGTGCAACCAAAGAGAATTTTATTTTACAAAGATACGCTGCTATAAATAGGCTTTAATGTGATAATAAGGATTTGGTACAAATTGTAAGCCCTTTGAAGTCAAGATAGTGTTGCCAGAAAGCGACGAGGAGAAGTGATGGAATATATTTCAGATATTAATTCACATACACACACACGCTGATAAAAAATTAATTTACTATAGTGCAGCTAGCTATTTCAAAGATTTATATGGTAACACACAAAATATTTATTTTACACAGGGAGGCCTGGAGCAGAATGTAATATGCATGATCACATATTAAAGTAGACCAGGCCGAGAAATTACAGGGATGTGATGTACATCAACTTTGTTCCTCCTTGCCTTTTACTGTTCTTATTCAAAACTTCTTTCTTCTCATATATTACACCATGATCCTTTGTATCATTGCCATGTTTCATACGTTCTTTAGTAGTATCAGCTTCTTGTACTAAAGGCTTGATCAACATAGAGTTCTTACAACCCATTTGACTGTCTTTGCGTTGTTATTTATTTATTTATTTTATTTTTTGAATATACACACTTTTGAAATTGATACATGAACTGATATCTATTATACAGCACTAAAAACTCTCTGTGGTTTCTGGCAGGTGCCTTGGTTAATTGCTTGGTTGCCAAGTACTAAAGGTGAGTAATTGAATCAACTTAAAATACAATAAATTTTTTATAGACTTAGAAATTTCTACAAAGAAGATAATTTAATTTGATGACTATTTATTGACACATGAGATCAGTAAATCGTCTCTTTACGCTTAAATTTAAGAGCGAATATTGAAGAAATTGTTTGACGCATGAGGCAGAAATATGCTCGCTTGGTTGCAAAGGACTTACAAGAGACCCGATACTAGTCAATATATTGATGAAAGCTGACTTTAATGTTATTGCAGCGGGGTTAATCGGGCTTTGTGACCTTTTATGTTGGGTTTTTATTGGTTTGCGAAATATTTCATCTTTGAATTGATATTAAATATCTCAAAGTTGATGTTTGGGAAGGTTCTGAAATGTTTTAAAGAATGCAAATTCTGTACAATCATGGGTATTTTGCAGTGTTGGATATCAAAACATTTCCTACTCATGTGGATTGTTATATGGCCGAGGCTTTCTTCTTTTCCTTTTCTGACCAATATAGGTGATCGGATTTACCTGGGGACTAAATCAAAATTAGCAAGAAGATCGGTACTTGTTATCCTGCCTTTTGGCAAGGCCGTGGTACTAAGGACTTGACTAGACGCTGAAGACAATCCGCTCCGGAGATCAGTTATCTGCAAGTTCACGATGGATATAGGAAAACTTGGTTGAGTCTGGATTGAGCCACAATCAACATGACATGACAAACAGAGCTATGCAAAGCAATATTCTAAATTTCAGGTCAATCGGAGTTCGTATGCTCAAGCTAAAATGTAACGACCCAGAATTTTGAATATTTGAAATTGGAATATTTAATTGATTTTAAATATTTAAAAGTTAATTTTAACTTGAATTTCAAATATAACCATTTATTGGATAATTAAATTATTGAATTTAATAATTAAATATTGGTTAAATTATGGAATCTTGAGTTTTAAGCTTGTTAAAAATAATTTAAAGGCTTACAAAATTTTTATTTATAATAATGAAGATAATAAAACCTTTTAAATTGAATTTAAAAGTGATTTGTTCAGTTTTAAAAATATATCGTTGAATTTACAATTAAAAATAGCCTTCCGGGACACAGTCTCGGAATTTGACGAAACTAGTTCCATTGGATCCATAATAGTGTATTATTATCGGATTTCAAATTTAGTAGCGTTTGGAGTTAATGTTTGGTTATAGGGTATACAAACGCGGTGAAATTTATATTGAAAATTCAATATAATAATTGGGTTCAAAAAGCTATCTTCTCCATACGATCGAATTAGTACTCGAAACTTTTTTCATTGTGTTCGGAATAGGGTTATAATATTATAAATGCCCAGCAGCACGCCTTGATAGGGGTTCGAGAATTTTAGCTGTGTAATCGAGACAATTTGAAATTTTAAAATGATATATATTATATATTGACCAGTCAAAATCTATTTACATCAGCTTTTCCTTCTTCTAAAATCACTGTAGCCCTTCTTTTACATGCTACCTTCTCTTCGATCACTTTCCCTCCTCTTTTAAAATGCAGAGCAATAGTCCAAAAAAAAGAATTCAAAACTTCAAATAAAAACTGTAATGCCTCTTTTCGTTCAAACCAAATTCCTCTTCCTCCCTCCCTTCAGTTGATTCACGAATCAAGTTCGTATAAAAAAAGATAACTCCCAGAAACGATCGAATCGATTTAAAGCTGCCTCATGCCTCAATTTCCTTTAGCTATCGATCGATTCGTGCTTGGCATTCAGGCGACGAGGTGGATGGGTCGGCGATTGATGCTCGCGTGGGGATAGGGCAAGTCGCACGTGAATGTTGGGGGGGGGGGGGGGGGTGGAAGCACTCGTTCGAGGCAGGGACGTGGTCGCGATGGTGAGGGGAGTGGTTGCTGTCTCGTACAGTCGTTTGGGGTTCGGCGTTCGAATTGAGGTGGAAGTTAAGTTCGACAACAGTATAGTCGAGGTCGAAAGTAGGCAACTCGGGCTTCGTACAAATGGCGGTGGCTGGCGAATGATTTGGCATCGTGATGTGGAGATGCGTGAGTTTCTGGGTACAATGTAGAGCGTGGTGTAGGCATTGATTCAAGATCGTAGCGACGAGGGCAGTTCGCAAGGGGAGGAAGATTATGGTTTTGTTTAAGTTAAGTTTTAATTTAATTATATTTATATTAATCAAATTCTTATTATATCGTTATTCTAATAAAATCCGTATATTTATTGTACGAGGTTTAAAATGATTAAGACGAGTCGAGTTGGTTCGTAGTTGGAAAATCTACGCACTAGAATTTAGTTTTGGATTTTTCAGAGTCAGTTGAGATTTTAGAAAAATAAAATAAAATCTTGATGTTCGGCAAAATAAAAATCAAGGTGAGTTATCTCACTCAATTTTGGATTTACCGCAATTAATTTTAAATGATTAAAATTAATTATTGATTGATTGATAGAATTGATATATTTTTATCAGTTGAATGTGGTATTATATAAAGTAGTATATATATTGGGGTGATTGATATTCCCGCATATATATAGCGGATGAGACCCTATGTGCCCCGCATAATAGCAGATGACCCTATATACCGCGATATCCCCCTCGAAGTGGGATTGTTATTTATATTGTGCTAACATCTGTGGATGTAGGAAAACAAGTTGGACGGATCCAACTGGATTCCTCAAAAATGTTGAAATTATTTTCATATTCAGTGATATGATATGTTGGAAAATCTGTGATAAATTATAGCGTGATTTGAATTTATTTGGTGCTACAGTATTACTGGTTTAGATTTTGGTATTATAAAATACCATAAATTTGTAAAAAAAGAAAATTTGGAGTAAAAATATTTATAGCGAAATTTGGATTAATTTTAAGAAATGAAGTTGGGAAAAATGAATAGTTTGATTTTGAAATTTTATTCGGGATATGAAAAATAGAGATTTGGAATAATGTAAATAAAAGGGTATTCAAATAATAGAACTTAAGCGATATCGTTTAAGTATAAAAGGATGTATTTTTAAATCGAGATTTAAATAGTTGGAAGAATGAAAAAGGAAATTTTGGAAATAAAATATGGAATTATTGTACTATATTTTAAATAGGATTTTTAATTATAAAAAGGAAGTAGAATCGGAATTTACTTGGTTTTGGAATACAGTCGAATTATTTAGGGAAAAATTAATTTAAAAATGAAATTTAAATTAGAAATCGATTTAAAATCGATGAAGTGTTGTGAAACCGTTATAAACGAGAAATGAGACTATAGAATTTATAAACAAGGTTTATAAATATAGTGAAGTAATTATCAGTGGATAAATTAAAATTATAAATTCACGATGAGGATTTATAAGGAGATGGGTAAATCGGTTTAAAAATAAATGGTAGATTTATTTTTAGAAATGTGAAAAGGGATTTAAGGAATTGGGATGTAAATCGAATTGGGAATAAATCGAAGAAAGGGATTTATAGATGTTAGACTGGTTATATGGGAATTGGAAAATATATTTTTATCAAGAAAATCAATTATTTTAAAAAAGGGAGGATTTTCAAGTATTCACTAGAAAATTTAAAAGTGTTAAAGAATATTTCAGAAAATTAATTATTTAATTGTTTTAAAGTTGTTTGAAGTATATTTAAATATTAATGAAGTTAGTTTATAATAAGTTAATTATTATTTAAAGATTAATCGGTATTATTATTTTAAAGGAATGAATTAATCAATATTCATTATTATATAATAACTTTTATTATAAAGAGTATTCGCCAAAAGTTTTACTTAGAGATTATTATAGAAATTTCATAAGTATTATTTTGAAATTATTAAATAAAGTTTTCAGGAGTAATGGTATACTCGCATGGTGAAATCGAAGGCAGTGAGTGCCTGCATTTAAGTCTTGGATTTCTCTAGGATAGAGACATAACCATTGAGCTGTGAATCCATGGTTTGATACCGTAGTGGTGCTTTCCATATTATTTTAAAAAGGGTTTCAAATATTTTTGAAAAAGATAGTTTGTGAATATACTAAATTCGTTAAGATAAGTATATATTTTGGATAAAGAGATTTAAGTGATTGAAAATTTAATTGAATAAGACTTAGTGTTTCTCAGTGGAAAAGAAAATATTTGGTTGAATGATTGTTTATTTGATAGTTAAATAACCGACTACCACATTTGGACCCAAACTATAACTTTGGGAATATCTAGGAGAAATACGGGAATTATATGGTACAGTTACCGTTTGAGGTGCTGTACTGTACGTATAAACTCGTTTCATTCTTCTAGGATGTTTATAAGGAAATCCGTTCACTAACGGTTATGAGGTGATCTTTGATCTTAGTTTTTTCTGTTTATTTCCTAGAGAGCCGGGTTGAGTTTACCGGAAATATCGAACGTTGTTTCGAAGAGACCGGGATCAGATTTGTTATTCGAAAACCACTTCGATCCAATGAGTACGTTTTCGATGTGAAAACAAGAGCATGGAGTCGAAGATGGAGCAGTGAAGTGCAAGGGCTAATCGCTATCCTTAGGATTATTCCAAAATGGATGTAGTAGGAATAGTGTCTTCGGTTCCGTTCGGACCCAGGACAGACTTGTATGGATGAATGCTATCAGTACATTGTCATTGGAGGACAATGAGCATTCTAAGTGAAAATTCCTTAAAAAGGTAATCGTAGCCTCTAGCCTCATCAACCAGGAACGACTGAAAATCATGGAAGATGTAGCAAGGCTAAGTGGGTCGCACCCAATTAGGATATGTTTATCACCTTTCTAGATACCCACGGATATTACTTATTACTACAATGTATGGAAGGAGCTCGAAAGAGGGTGGGAACACCTGGGGTGATAACATATTGGTCTATCTAGGTTAGGGATAGTCCGATCTTGTGCTGCAGGGGATCCTTGCATGGTCCTCAGTACGTTGTTTCTAGAAGTGTACTGTGATAGGTGGTACCTCAGTGCCTAGTCTTCGTATGGAATCCATTCTCCAATATGTGCCTTTACGGTTTTGATTGTACAGCCTAGTATGCTGGAATTTAATTAATGTAACTATTTCAGCTATTTGAATAAGTATTTGTACTTAGACATTATTATAATATCAAAGGATTTGATATGAAATGTTTTGGTTATCGTAAGGTAAAAACCCGTCGTGTTTATGTGTGGCGTGGTCTTACGAGATACCTTTGATTTTCAAAGGATTTTGAAACTTTAATAATTCAAATTGAGTGTGTTTTCTCATGATGGTTTTTCAGACTGACTCGGGTGTTATTTTATTATAATGCTATTGTCAGACCGAGTATTACAGATACAGGATAGGATGCTATGAAGCTCAGGAGGCGAGCTGGATGTCGAAGACGTATTATACGTATTTGATTTACTCCGCTGTGTATTGTAGGCTGTATATTCAGCAATTGTGAGGAAAAGTTATTATAACTGTCCAGTATTGAGTTATTGATTGTGTTGTACTCTGATGATGTAATGTATAAATAAAAGTTATAGTTCTTTTTGTATAAAGACCAGTTGTTATCTATTATATTTTGTTTCGCTGCGATTGTGAGATTCTGTGTTGTTATTTCTATTTTCTTCTTCTACCTCTTCCTTCTTTTCCCTAACGATCTGGTATTTCCGGCATTCGACTGTTCGGCATGTAATACAATGAACGCATTGATGTCGATTTTCGAAGGTCGAAAATCTCGGTTGTGACATGCAACGATCAAGATCCATGAGAAACGTGCCAATCTCGTATCCATCATTCGCATCCATCATCTCGCATCGATCACCTACTTGATCGATATGAAGAGCAGAGCCTACGATCGATGCGAAGGTGGAAGCAAGGCATCGATATGGAAAGGAAGCAATGGATGGACATGAACGAAGCAAGTCGCATATCTGAAGCTCCGAAAGAAGCGATCAACTCAAAAGAAGCGGTCTTACCACTATCCACAAATCATGGATCTGCACAAAACGCGCATGCCACATCATCAATGCGAAGGGATCGATATGAGAGATTTAGCCACTCCATATTTGCAACAGTGATCGATCAATAACTCCACAACCACAACTCCAATTGCAATGAGATTTTCACAGCAAGAAGCACAACAGATAAGAGACCTCCATGATCGATTGCAGCTCAAGTGGAGCAGTTTACGATCGATACGAAATCACTATGGATCGATCAAGGATCGTTCCCAGATTGCTCCAGATTGGTTATGTAGACCCACCTCGGCCTATGAAATAGTATTCCGAGATCTAAGGTAGATATTTCCATCTCCACACATATAAATAACACCTCCATTGCAACTAAAAATGGGCTTTTATGCTGCTGCTTGATTTGAACTCCATTGTAATTCAAGTGTTAGCTGTTGTACTATTGTAACTCAGTTTCTAATTAGCAATAAACATCAAAACCTTCAAAGTGGACTCAGGCAACAACGCCGAACCATAAAAAATTCTTGTTCTGTTTCTGTTACTGTTTATTTTCTTGGTGTGATTGTTAGATTAGCCTCATTTTTCATTTTACTTGTTCATTCTAATCTCTTCATTTACATCCGACAAGTGCTGTGTCCATTTTTAGTACAGACACTTTGGTGTTTTCACTGAGAAAGGAAGATTCTCAACTCTATTTGGATCCGTTTGCTACTACTGGAATGCATAATTCCCCAAAAGAGATCCAGATCTATCTTCTAGTGGTTCCTTCTATTCTATTCAGACTGTTCCAGATCTAAGAAGAACTACATTCGACATGGTGTGTACTGCCAGAACCGCTTCCAACATCGCTGATCCAGAAGGAAGGGATAGGCAAAATCTCGCACAGCTGACTACTACAGGCCAAACACCAGCTGGAGCTCCAGATTCATTCGGTACAGTAAATAGAGAGGAATACCAGACCCACATGCATGAGCTCACTCAAAGCCGTCAAGAGCTCGCCCAACAGATCCATGCCAACACAGAACTTATAAACCAGCTAAATGAAGAAAGACGAGGGAGATCTAGAAGGGAGCATACATCTTATTCCTTGTTTGAAAGCTCGGCGTCGTTTGACTTTTATCATAGATCTACACGCCGCTGATTAGATGATAACTGTGCAGAAGCCTCCGGGTACCCGCATGCTGTGAACTTTGGACAGACGGGGACAGGTCCTTCTACAGGGCAAAAAACAGCACCCTCCTCCCAAGGAGGGACACTTCCTCACAACACTGCTCATGTCAACGCGGCAGTTGCTATAGATCTAGATGCTGGGATCCAGAATCAACCAAATCCAGCCCCTCGTCACCGCACTCATGCACAGGATCCTCACTTCCATGGAGCCCGGGAGCCAAGGAGGCGCGGAACGGATCGTAGAAAGCAACCGGACCATTCTCGTGACATGGAATCCGACCATGCCTTGGCCCCGAATCTCCAGATGCCCGATATCCAACTATGCTACGCCAGATGATTAGAGAGAGTCAAGGCCTCACAAATGATGATTGGGGAAAATCTAGAAGTCACACCCCGTTTACCGATTACATTTCACATGTGGAGCTACCTCATCGATCCAGGATGCCGAACTTGCCAGTGTATGAAGGAAATTCGGATCCCAACAAACATATTCTGAAATATGAATGGCGCATGAATGCCGCTCGAGCAGACGATGCGGTTAAGTGTAGAAGCTTCTCTATCTCCTTAGGGGGGCATTGCGACTATGTGGTTCACCCGTATACCACTAAGATCTATTTTATGTTTTGACCAATTAGCTACTAAGTTTGTTGAGCAGTTTCGTATGCATGCTGCAAGACCGAAGGATGTTAATTCCTTGTCCAGTGTTACTCAAGCTCTAGGAGAAACTCTTAGGCATTATCTAGAAAGGTTCCACACTGTTTGTGTCGATGTCAGCAATTCCAACGACAACTCTATTCTGATGGCATTGACTACAGGGATCGATCCTAGTTCCGAGTTTGGTGATTAGTTGGCTGGGAAACCCCCCGCTTCGTTGGACCGCTTCTATGCAAAGGCAGCCTAGTTTTTGAGAAGAGAAGACGCTAGACGGTCTAGGAAGCAGGACGTTGCACGGCCCAGCGGTGAATGCATCAAGAGTAATGTTGCAATGAAGCAGACCGAGGAGAAATCCGGAAAAGTACAGTTAAATATTCAGAATAAACAAAGTCAGCAGAAAGGTGATGGAGGTCAGGGAAAGAAGAGAGACCCTCATCGTGGGATACCTAAAGCTCTTATATTCGATCGATATACTCCCTTGAATACGTCGTTAGAGAATGTTTATCTTCAGACTTGTAATACGGGGCAGTAAAAGAAGCTAGCTTCGAAACCATCATCGGAGAAGCAGATTCAGACTGGGAAGTTTTGTAGATTCCATGATTGCTATGGCCATATCACCAATGAATGCCATCATTTGCAAGATATTATTGAAAGGTTGATAAGAGAAAAAAGTTAGAGTAGTTTGTTCAGGCACCGCATGATGGTGGTGCGGGCCCATCTAACCCCAATCAGGATCAAGGCTAGGCTAGGCCTGAGGAATCAGCATGTACTACTGGGAGGCTGGTAATTAATACTGAGTGGTGCTCCTCATCCAGTTGATCGGAGTGTTGTAGTAGCATTGATGAAAGGGCCCCGGCAAATCAATAGAGGATGATGACAGACGACATCGTTTTCAGAAACCGTGATGTCGATAGAGTCGAGGCCCCACGATCGATCCATTGGTTATTTCTGCCCAGATAAATCCTACTTGGATGAAGAGGATCTTGGTTGACAGTGGAAGTTCTATAAATATACTCTTCAAGCATGCTTACGATCAATTGCCGATGGAAATGAAAGATCTGAAACAGTGTCAGTCACGGATACATAGTTTCAATGGAAGTGCAACTGTGTCTGTTGAAACGGTGGATTTACCTATTGAGCTAGGCATTGGTGATCGCCGAAGAGTTTGGATGTTATAGTTTATGGTGTTGGATGTACATTCCCCATATATTACTTTTCTGGGCCGACCGGACCTTGTGGAGTTTAGGGCAGCTATTGCCCCGTGGTGTTTGACCCTGAAGTTTCCACTGATAATGGGGTTGGGGTTATACATGGTGATCAGGCGGCTGGACGTGCCTATTATGTTGCAGAGCTGCGGGATGCGCAGCGAAAAGAGAAAGGTAAGGGCATGGAGGAATCTCTCTATGTCCGTTTTTCGGAGGATTGACATTTAACGCCTGGGCCTAGGCCCGGGCACCACGACCAATTTCCTAAGGATCTTGATCCTAGAGACAACGATGATGAAGGAAAAGTCAGAGAATACCAGGCTTCCCCGATGGAGTTGACGATTGATGTTCCGATCAACGATGACTCCGGAGTGGTAAAAGGTCGGATCTCAGGTTGGCCCCCAGATGAGACAGGAACTAGTCGAATTTCTCCGAGCAAACTTTTATGTGTTTTCCTGGACTAATTCAGACATGTGTGGGATCTCGCCGAACATCGCGAGCCATACATTAAATATTGACCCGCGGCATGTCCCGTGAAACAAAAAAGGCATCGTATGGATCCAGAGAGATCTACTGCCCTAAAAGAAGAAGTGGATAAACTCAAGGCTAATGGGTTTATTCGTGATGCTTTATACCCGGAATGGGAATCAAATCTAGTGCTTGTCAGAAAATCAAATGGAAAATGGTGGACATTTGTGGACTACTCAGATCTGAACAAAGCCTGCCCCAAAGATAGTTTCCCGCTTCACAGAATTGATCAATTGGTGGATTCAACAGCATGACATGAGCTCTTATCTTTCATGGATGCATATTTCGACTACAATCAAATCCCGATGCACCTTCCTGACAAGGAGCATACTAGCTTTATCACTTATCTGGGACTTTATTGCTACAAGGTGATGCCGTTTGGACTCAAAAATGCTGGAGCAACTTATCAGAGTCTCTTGAACCGAATGTTTGCAAACCATATTGGGAAGACTATGGAGGTGTATGTGGATGATATGCTCGTGAAGTCGCGGCTATCCAACAACCACATCAGTATTTGGAGACGATGTTCAACATACTCTAACAGTACAGAATGAAGCTCAATCCATTAAAGTACCATTTTGGAGTTGCATCTGGAAAGTTTCTTGGGTTTATTGTCAACGCCATAGGAATTAAAGCTAATCCCAAAAAGATCTGGGTGATTCGGAATCTCAAAACTTCCAGAACCATCAAGCAGGTGCAAAGTCTTAATGGGAAGGTGGCAGCCTTAAGCAGATTCATTTACAGAGCCACGGATAAGTGCATTCCCTTCTTCGATCTGATCAGAAAAGGGAAACGGAATTTCGAGTGGATAGAGGAGTGCGAGGGCGCATTCCAGGCACTAGTGCAACATCTGGCAACACCTCCCGTCTTGTCAAAGCCGGTTGAGCACGAGAAACTTTATGCCTATCTGGATGTATCAGCAAATGCAATCAGTGCTACGTTAGTTCGAGAAGAGGATCAGATCCAACGATCGGTCTATAATATTAGCAAAAGATTGACATAGGCATAAAGAAACTACCCAAAGATAGAGAAGCTGGCTCATTGTCTTGTTGTAGCCTCGAGAAAGCTCTGCGTATACTTCAAGGCTCATCTGATCACTGTTTACACCTACCAGCCGTTACGAAAGATCCTGACACGATCTGAGACGTCTGGTAGGTTGCTCAAGTGGAACATCGAGCCGAGTCAATTTGATATCATCTACATCTGAAGGCGAGCTATTCAAGGGCAAGTTCTGGCGGACTTTATAACAAAATTCACCATACCGGAGGACTTGCCTGAAACCAGCGAAACTCCCAACTATATATGGAAGCTATACACCGATGGTGCATCAAACAACCGGTGCTCAGGCGCTGAAGTGGTGCTCGAAACCCCAAAAGGGCGATCCGTATGCTATGCTTTGAAGTTTGACTTCCGTGCAACTAACAACGAAGCTGATTATGAAGCCTTGTTTGCTGGATTTAGGCTTGCCAAAGATTTGGGAGTCATTGCTGTGGAGATTCACTGTGATTCACAACCGGTGGTGTGCCAGGTTCGAGGAGAGTATCAAGCCAGAGACCGAAGATTGGCCTTCTACCTCCTATGGGTCCAGGAAGTGTTAAATCAGTTTGACTATTATGATATCCACTATATTTCCTGAGAGCAAAATCAGAAGACCGATTCTTTAGCAAAACAGGCTAGCACCAGCGAAGCACAGCAGATGGGACTCGTCCCCGTGGAAACACTTACCACTCCACGTATTGATCAGACGGAGACAAATTGGGTTCATGAGGTAACACCCGAAAGGGAGTCATGGATGACTCCGATCAGAAACTATCTTGAGCACGAAACATTACCCGAGCGTAGGAGTGAGAAAAGACAGGTTGTCGAAAGGCTTTACGGTTTGTCATCCAAGATGGAGTCCTGTACCGAAGGGGATTTTCTATTCCTTTAATCCGGTGTATCGCCCACGATGAAATTAAGCGAGTGTTGCATGAAGTGCATGAAGGAGAATGTGGCGATCAAACTGGGGGCAAGCCCTTGCAAAGAAGATACTCAAATACGGGTATTGCTAGCCAACCGTAAACCGAGACGCATCGGATTATGCTAAGAGATGTGATAGGTGCCAGGAAAATGCCAGAATTCCGAGAGCCCCGCCAACCGAGATTACTTAAATGGTCAATCCGTGTCCGTTCGCCACATGGGGCATTGATATAATAGGGCCTTACTCCTAGCCAAAGGTGGTTAAAAATACGCCATCGTTGCAGTTGACTACTTTACCAAATGGGCGGAAGCTGAGCCCCTTGCTACTATCATGACGAAGAAAGTAATCAAATTTGTTATGTGCAACATCATCTATCGCTTCAGCCTCCCACAAACGATTGTAACTGATAACAGGGCTCAATTCAATAGTGTCGAGTTTAAGAGTATCTGCCGATGATATCGCATCGAGAAAAAGTTTTCGATAGTAGGTCACCCCCAAGCGAATGGATAAGTCGAAGCTATCAACAAAGTCATTAAGTCCATTTTGAAGAAACAGTTGGAGAAGGCTGGAGGTAAGTGGGTCGATGAGCTTCCCATGGCCTTATGGGCATATCGAACTACCCACAAGTCCGCAACCGACCATACTCCATTCGCACTTCCTTACGGCTCCGAGGCCGTTATCCCAGTTGAGCTAGAGGTACCTTCTCACCGTGTGACTTATTATGATCCGAAGACAAATTCCATCTTACTTGCAGAATCTCTGGATTTGTTGGATGAGAAGCGTGAAGAGGCCGATTTGAGGGCAGCCGCACATCGCAACAAGTCGCCCGACTATACAATGCTAAGGTCCGACCTAGAACCTTTGAAATTGACGATCTCATACTTAAGCGAATCTATCCGGTCCCTTCGCACATGAAACCAACATGGGAAGGACCGTATGTCATCGAACGGAGGCTTGGAGACGGCGCAATCAAGCTATCGACCGTTGATGGTATCACTCTACCGAGGGTATGGAACAGCGAGAGTCTCCGCCGCTATTACATATAACTAGCTTTAGTTCATTTAGTCTGCTTTCCTTTTGAAGTTTGTTTATGCAATTCGAAAATTTGTACTTGTAATAAGGCAACTGACTTTTCCATGATTTCCTATTTCAACAATAAAGCACAGACTCATCAAGCCAGATTAGTGATTCCTATATACATCATGTAACCGCTATGATGTACGAAGAGCCGAGTTCCATCTTACGGTAGGACTCATTCAAATAGAGAGTGATCCGACCGGTCACTCGCTAAATGAAACCCCGAGCTCGGGGGCAAACAATAATCAATTAAAGGAGAGTTGAAACACGACAATTCTCCAGCAAACTTCAGCTCCTAGAGTGTGAGCTGAAGTACAAACTCCAAAATCAAGACGTGAATCGACCGTCCAGCTCGAGGAGGATGGACTCGTCCATCCACAACCTCGCTTACATGGTTCAAGGAGGATGGATCCATCCATCCACGACCTTACCTCCTTACATGGCTCAAGGAGGATGGATCCATCCATCCACGACCTCGCCTCCTTACATGGCTCGAAGAGGATGGATCCATCCATCTACGACTTCACTTAGATGATTAAGGAGGATGTTATCTGACCATTCACGACCTTAACCAACTCCTTCTTCCCAGAGCGTGAATAAGATCCTAATCCTTAAACAAATGTGATCGACCATCTGTCAACTGACTCTAGATCCCCGAAGTGTGAACTAGAATATAAACATTAAACGGGTGTGATCGACAACCCACAAAGTTACTTATGTCCCTGGAGTGTGGATGTAATCCTACACAATAAGCAGGTGTGATCGACCCCCGACATACAAATTTAGCCCCAAAGAGCGGATGCAAATGCTAGCAAATGAGTGAGTCTGATCTGACCGCTTAAACTTATGCTACTTTAACTTGGTTTCGACTATGTTAAATCAGAAGTTAGTGAAGGTGGAGGATGACTGCCAACTAACTACTTCAATTATCTCCAGAACTGGGGGTATAACTCAAGTACCAGCCGTTGGCCGAGACAGCGCAACGTTGGGACTCAACTCAACGTTTGATTACAACCCAAGGCCTTGACCTTAGGACTTAAAGATCGAACTCAAGTTTGACTTAGAGACTAAAGATTCATGAATACATTGAATGGAAATGTGAATGCTTAAGTACTTAAACAAATAAACGTAGAGTTATGCCAAATACAAAAAAGGAATTTTATTCATACTATTCTTCAGAAGAGAAGTACAAAATCTGTCCAAAAAATTCCTATAAGCGGGGAGCCAAGTCCACATCTATACATGGCCTACAAAAAGCAATAGAAAAGAAGCTTATTCTAGCCATCTACAAAAGAGGAAGTCAAAATGCAAATCTACGCCTTCGATTTCCTGTCCTTTTTAACTTTCTTTGGTGTAGACCTACTCGAGCTACCGCCTGGACTTCTTTTGGAACCCTTGCCTCCCCGGCTCGCTTCAGTTTGCTTGTCTCCAGCCGGGGGAATTAATGCGGTCTCCTCTTAGGAGCCCGTAGGGATTGAAGTGTCCCATGTGTGTGAAGCTGGTGGGGTAGTGGAACTTTCGACACCAGAAGAATAAGGTGCGTTAGTCTCAATCATGGTGCCACTTGGAGAAATCACGAGAATCGGGACCGGGTCAAGACCCACTGTACCTCTGTCGGCTCTAAGATCCTGCTCCATCTCAACCTTAATTTCCCTCATTATTTGTTCCTCCCGGTCCACGCGCTCGCTCATTGGGATACTGCTAGTTGGACCCGAGTAGCCCGTAATAATAACATCTTTATCTACATTAAAGGGCACTTCAATGCTCGGATCGCTTTGGCGGCCGAGAAGCGCTTCCATCAGTTGGTCGTCAAACATACAACCGCTATCATGCATCTCCCCAGTCGAAGTAGTGATTGTCACAGTTGTGGCCTCTATTGTTAATGCCTCCTACTCGTGATGAACTTCGTGAGTTGCAGGAGGGTTGGCTGATGCAAATCTAAAGCTGAATAAAGATAAGAGAATATATTAGTAATATCCTCCAATAACGTTCCTGCATTTTAAAGAATATGAAAAGTGTCCGGAGTACCTTCCTCAAGCTGGCTCCTGGGTTGAGCCGACATGCCTGTTGAGCTACGCTCGATGATTGGAGAAAGATGTGGCCTGTCGAGATCATACCCCGGGACGACTGGGGGATCGGCAAAAGATGTGGGTGCAGGTTGAGATGCTGGGGGCACCTTAGAAGAAACTTCATGGTTTTTGCCCCCAGATCCTTCTCCGGCCTCTGGATATTTAGCAGCCAGTGCTTCTCTCTGGAGCGAGATAGTAGAGTCATGAAGGACTTTGGGCTCGTCTCCGATCAGTACTTAAGCTTCCAATTCAAACTCATCAATAGTTGCAACTTTGCTGATCACCTTTTCATCTTCAACCAGGCGGTTCCATGCCTTATACAATTGGAAAGGATAGTCCTCACCAATCCAGTTCAAGTTGCGATTCCTTAGGACCTTTGCATTATAGGTGACCAGGATGTCCTCAAATTCACTTTTCATCTCGGCCTAGATGGCCTTTACTTCCCTTTCGACCCTAGTATTGGCCTCTGTGGCCTTTTGATTCGTGGCATCCCTCTCTTCTCTAAGCTTCACCACCTCCTCGCATGCTTCCTGGGTAACCTTATTAGCTTCATCTTTTTCTTTGGTGGCCTCAGTTTGCTTTGCCTTTAATTTGGTAACTTCTTTTAGCGCGACATCCCTTTCTTGGATGATTATGGTGTGGCTATGCCCCATCTGTTGCACCAAGTCCATATGGGTTTTTCTCATTTCTTCCATGGACTTCTTAGCTTCCTCGGCTCTCTGGTCAACCACCATCTCAGCTTTTTTTGAGGAGTCGAGTACATTGGAGAGCACCTATATTATCTTGTCCTTGTGAGAAAGATCGCCCTTCAATTTTTCAACCGCCTTGGCTCGTTCAAAGGACACAGCCAAGACCCGCTCTACAGTCTTGACCCACTCACGGTATTGGCTATATGCATCGTGCACGTAGTCTTGCACTAGTTTCTCAATATCATTTGGGATCTTCTTCAAGTTGGGGGAAAGTGGAAACCATCAAAGCATGTGTTTGGGAAATCTTTCTTCAGTTTAGCAATACAGATAGCTCCTTCCCTCGTTGGCTCTATAGCGGTTTGTTGTACGACAGCGGGAGCGGTTGTTTTGGTTCTGTGACGCCTTCGCTGGTTTTTGGAGTGTGAGATGACACTGTTTGGTGTGAAGAATCAGAAGGAAGCCTGCTGGGGCCAGAAGGTTTAGAAGGCGCTTTCGGTGGCAGAGATCGCAAACCTGGAACGATGCTTGCTTTGGTGTGATTTTTCTTTTTCTCTGTCGTAGCGCTCACGTTCCCGGCTAGAATGGTAGCCACGGCCATAATTTCTCTCACTTTAGCGGCGATGTGATTCAAAATGCGATCCAGATGACTGGCGTGAAGAGCAGAGTTTATCAAGCATAGAACCTTATTTCACTATTGTATCTGCAAAAAAGAAGAAGAAAATCGGTCAACACTGGATATTGAGAAGCACATGATGGAATGTCGTGTAATGCCGTGAAGTGCGTGTATGCATGTGTAAAGCTCTTAACCGACCGGTTGTAGCAGCTTTGCTTATTGGAGTTGACTCCCCTATATCTATTGAAGTTAGGCCCGCGCCGGTTCTTGAAGGGGAGTGGAGCCCCTCTAACCTAATATTAGCGGATGACGGTATGTCCACAGGAATGGGAATATCCGATAGCCCCTTTAGTGAGCTTTTTATCTCGTGGGAAGGGGTCCCCGGACCTATGGAGGTAGTCACAAATTGAGTTGCTTCGGTAATCTTTCGCCTCTTGATTTTATGGACAAAATCTTTGCCTTTTCTCTTTAATTCGGACGGCCGAGGGCCCTGCAGAGGCACGACCATAGGCTCATGATCAGCTTTTGTACCCTCATCATCACGAGGTTCGATGATTGTTATACCGAGCATGGCCTGAGATCCCTCGACTGGGGGGCACGACAGGAGCCTGTCTTCCACCTTGTCTTGCTGGGGCTACTCTTGGAATTCCCGTGAGCCCTATGCTCTGTCCTTTCTCTAAAAGCCCGACGGCAATCAAATTGTCGTCAGTGAGAACTTCATCTATTTCTCTTAGCTCAGTAGGCACCGCATGGAGTGTTCTTACTATCTTTTTATATTGCGCTCCTTTGGGCTATGGAATAGAAGCTGTAAAAGAAACACAACAATGTATTCAACATCGATCTATATTATCCAGTTATGGTTTAATAATGAAACAAGTAACAACACTTACGTCTGGCCAGCCATCGCCTAACGAATCCTGGAGGGCATCTCACATAGAACCACTCCGTTTTGAAGTAGCTCAACTTGCTCCATGTGCCTGCCACCACTTGGTAGTTCCTAACAGCCCCCAGGAAGGTGAACGATGGATTATCCGCCCGACTCTTCACATTGAATAAATATCTGATCTCGTCGATAGTCGGGGGACGTAGGAGATGTTCCATAAATATTATGTACAAGCTGTTGAGTAACGCGTATCCATTCGAATGAAGCTGAGAAGGCGCGATCGTTAGATAAAATATCATGTCCCCGATGAATTGGTTGAATGAGGGCATTGTTCCAGCCCAGCACATAAATCTGTTGCATGCGGTGAATCCCTCAGGGGGATAGTGTGCTCTATCTTCCGGACATGGTAGCCAAACTTCTTCAAAAGACAACCCATGCCTAAGGAAAATTCTACCTAGCATTTCTTCTATAATCTTGGACTAGACAAAATCTATTGGATTCATTATCACCACAGCATCCGGCAGTTCATTCGGAACATGATTCACTATATCAGTCGGGACGTCCGGCCTATCTATTCTGGAGAATAGAGGACTTTGAACTTCTTGCTGCTTTGAGCTCCCACAATCCATAGCTATTGAACTCAGTAAAAACCACTATTAGATGGTAAAAAAAACCCGTATCCCCCCAGCGCAAAGTGAGTGATCGAGTTGTATAGTGAAGTTCTGCACAGTACTCTAAAATTCTACAACATTAAGAGATGATAAAGAGACGAGACTTCGAGGTTCGACCACAGTGACCGTCATTGCTGACCGTCTCAACCGTGCCATTCTAAATTCGGAGAACGATCCATATTAAACTTTATTTTTAACAAGTCATGGTTTCATCGATGAGCTTTGAAGGATAGTCATATATGCGGTTCTACGGGAAAGTCCAAATATGCAAGGCTAAATGCTCGTCGGAGTCCAATGGTCAAATGTGCAAAAGATATGGAGTTCATATCCATCATGTTTGTGTTCGGATCGTTCCCCTGAAGCAAGCTTTCATATCGATCGCATGCCACTTGTTCATATCGATCAAAGATTCAGATCGATAATCTCTTCGTATCGATCGAACATTTGGATCGATGACTTGTTCGTATCGATCCCTTCATCCATAGCCTTAATTCGTGTCGATGCTTTCCGTATCGATCGGTTCGAACGATCGGTAATCTTCCTCGTCTCGTTTCCAAAGGCAAGCTTTCATATCGATCCACAAGACATAATTATTTCGTCTCGATCAAGGGGGCAGAACTTCCGCTTCGCTCGCTTGTGTAGATTGGTAGATCGATCCACAATCAATGTCCATATCCATCGATACGAAACCACTACTCGCCTACCATCAATACGAACTCATGGTTTAAACCATATAAGCTTGAAGCTAGTGTCTTCGACTCTTCTCTTCTCCTCCAACCATCTATCACATGGATCCATCTAGTCTCCTTCTCCAATCCCCTAATCACCATTGCCGATTCTCTCATCAGTTACACTCCAGCGTCAACGACACCGGAAATGGCGATTACGGTGAACAAAGGGGCACGAAACTCGAATCTCTTCATTATAGGAGCGATTCTATTAATTATTTACCTAGGTTCGAAAGATCCGAGTTAAGGATTAACGGTTTGGGGTTTGGGAATGAGAGTTCTGCAGTTTTTCTTTCTTTCTTCCTTTTCTCTGATCGGTACGAAATAGCAAGATGAAAAAATATGCTAAGTATAAAAAGTATTTATACTCTCTTCGTATCCAACATAAAAGACGATTCGTATCCCGGTTTTATCACCGATTGAATCAGTCAAATGCCCGTCGATACGAAATACACCACGTACTTTTGTACGGGCCGTTCGTATCCATCGATACGAAGTGCATCTGGATACCTATATCTCGTATCCATCGATACAAAATGCTCCAATACATTTATGCTTGTAACACTCATACCCATCGATACGAAGAGCACATTTATACAATAATTCAAACTAATTCGTATCCATCGCTGTAACGACCCCATATTTTCAACCATTCGCATCCGCACATGTCGGACTTGAATTGCTAAAAATATCAGATTGTTAATTTAAATTTGGCAAAACTCAGCATATACAGTAAATAATCAATCACAGACACAAAGTAATATAATAATACGCAGCGGAAAAGCTAAAATAGTAGTTCATGAAGCTACTGTACCAAAAATGGGCACAACACTCTTCAGAAGTTTTTGAAGAGATAAAAGTGAAGAATGAAAATTAAAACTGTGGATTATCTAACAAAAACTCCAAATAACAGAAAGTAAATTGCAAAGACAAGCGATTTAGAGTGGTTCGGCGTTTTGCCTACGTCCACTATGAAGTTTGATGATTTTATTACTCGATTACTTGAAGATTACAGTAGTTTATAAGGTAATACAACTGAATCTAAATGCTAAGTGTCAATCTAAAGCAGCGGCGGTGTTCTGGAGTAGATCTGGCAGAATCTGGGCGCTCTTCAGTACTTAGAATTCTCCGACCCCTTTTCTGAATGACCAGGGGCTCTATTTATAGGTGTAGGAGGCTGATATTTCGCCTAAAATGAGGGGAGACCAGTTCTGGTACGTCAGGGGGCCCACATGGCCGAAATCTGGAGATCCGGGCCCACTTTGGGATTGATTCGACCCTTGGTTTGAATCGATCATGAAATCATCCAATCGAGCTGAAATTTGGTGTGGACATTCTTCATCATGTGTTTAAGCTTCTGTGAAAATTTCATGGCATTTGGACTTGTAGAACTCGAGATATGATCGATTCAATGTTGCATTTCTGGAGAACAGGGATATTTCGAATCGATCTTAGTTCGAATCGATTCGGTCGACTCGATGCTTGCTGCGACGTGGCGCGTGTCTCTCGCTACGATCCGTTTTGTACTCCGGTTTGACTGGGTCGACTCCATGCTTTTCGCCGCTTTGACCAGGTGGATTCGTGGTAGTGGATTCGAAGATATCCCTCTTCGAATCGAACGAACAAAGGCCTCTTCGAATCGATCTAGGTGTGTTAAAGTCGATCGATTCGAAGTTACCTCAAACTGTGTGGATTCAAAGTATCTGTAGCTCTGTGGATTCGAAGGAAGTGATGGCCTGATGGATTCGAACTAGGCCCCGTTCGATGGAGTCGAAGCCAAAGTCCTCCTAGTGGATTCGAAGCAATCAAAGGAAACTTCTATCGATTCGAACATGCTGCCTTGGGTGGTGGATACGAAGCTTGACCGTCTGATGGTTTCGAATAAGATGGCTCTGGTACCAACGTGTGTCCAAATGGACTCGAAGCAGACCGAGTCGAACTTGTTGGAGTCGATCTTTGATGGATTCGACACTTAGTCGATTCGAACAAAGAGGAGGCGATCCTACGGCTATGCCCTTCAATTGCGTTGATGATATCTCGGGCGTACGAACTCGGATTGACTTGAAATCCGGAACGTTGGTTCTTACGACTTTGTTTGACATGCCTTGTCAATTGTAGCCCGATCCGGACTCGAACAAATTTCATCGATATCCATAGCGATCCTTGCGTGTAACCGATTTCCGAGACGATCTGTCACCGGTCTCTAGTCAAGTCCTTGGTGTCGCGGCCTTGCCAAAAGGCGGGATAACATTTGCCCCCCAAAGTACGTCTTGTGTAAACATGATGTGCTTTGAAAAGTTGTAATTTCTTACTGGACGGCTATGACATGTTTTACCGAAAGTTGCATTCTGTATTGCAGTAATCGACCGTCGTATAATTGTGACTGGCTGTTAGGTTTTTGAGTCATGATGAGATGAATCATTTGATCCCTGTAAATGATAAAGACCAAACATTAGTCAGGAATACGTGCATACGTGTATTATTTTGACTTTGGTTAACGTTGCGTGATCGCAAGTCGTTGTCAGTTCGGTTTGCTATCGAAATCTGCATCGGTCCTCTCCTGAACCGGTTTGAGACTAGATTTAAAACATCGCTTTTATGATTGCCTATGATCATCCTCTTGTATTGATCCTCTCCTGAACCGGTACAAAGAGTGGACAAGAAAATTTTCATATTGAAATGATTCGTCCATCTGATCGGTGGTATCTGATGGATTCGAAGCCATGCCTCTTCGAATTGATGGCCTTCGAATCGAGGGTTTTAGGGACCTCGTGCTTCGAATCGATATGACTTTCAATCCAGCCTCTGTTCGGTTACGGCTTCGAATTGATAATGCTTCGAATCGATACTGTGTGGATTCGATGTGGTTGTCTGAGTTGTTGGAGTCGAACGTTTTTTAGGGACACTCTTGCTCTGTACTTCGTATCGATGAACCTATTGTATATTGGATAGATGGATACGAAGGACGGTCTTGGATTGGTGATTGCCACTGTTTCCCTTGATTCGATAGAAACTCTTCAGTGATCGATTCGAGGGCATCATTCGAATCGAAGTGACTGTAAACCTGGGATGGCCGGTCTACTTTTACCGGGATGCGAATCGTCATTTCTCCCCTATATATACCGGGGTCCTATTCATTTCTCACTTTTTACTTTTACCATTGCTTCAGCCGTTTTTTCGAATCGATCTCTCAGAGCTAAAACTAACGGGCTTTCCTCGAATCGATCGACTTCGTCCCCGCTTCCACTTGCAATCGAATCAGGTAACTAAAGGATTGATTCAAGATGAAAATGTTAGAACTATCTTCGTCTTCAAAAATTCTGAGTGATGAGATCTGAATGGAGTGGGTCGACTCGGTGGGGCCGAGGAACGAAATTACTTGAGTCGTATCGACTGAGAGTGTTGTCTTTCTCTGCTTCACATCGATCCAGGAACAAGTGATTCGAATCGTTTTCTAATGCATAGCTTCGAATCGATTTTTGCAAACGAAGAAAAAGCCTCGCGTTGATCGATTCGATGTAACTATACCTTGATCGATTCGAAGGTATCGAAGGTCGACCGATTCGAAGTCACTCAGTGCCTATGGATTCGAGGCGCTTCTCCATCCCGAAGTACATCGAGTCGATCTATATGGATTCGAAGCACATCGAGTCGATCCATATGGATTCGAACGCTTTCAGTTTAGAGAACCCAACTTTTATGACTTGTTCTGACTTCTGAACTACAACTAATCTCAAGTTGGACTTTGACGATCTTAATGTACTTTAGCATATTTGACTCCGACGAGCTTCGGCCTTGCATAATCGATTTTGACTAAAAGATTTAACTTGAATTTCCTTTGAGGCTCGTCGATGGAACTATGACTTAACCAATAATACAACTGATTTATACACGAAGTTGGGTCGTAGCGTTTGGATGTTTGTGGAAGTGACGGTCAGCGATGACGGTCATTTTCATTCCCAAATTCCCAAGATATGTTGTACGAACATCTTGCTTTATTCTGTTAAATTTGCTTAAGTGATGCACAACACTTGCACTGCACGACACGTTCACACACACTATACAGGGGCATGCACGGGCTGGTTATGAACTTAACGTTGCTTTCTTATGAGTTAGCTAATTATGGAATCTTCGAGCTCCCAACAACAAGAGGTACAGAGCTCGACTCCTCCGGTGCTTGAGATTCCTGATATTCCTGCCGATGTAATCGATCCTGCTCCAGATGAATTGCCAGAGGCTATATTTATTGAGGACCCGGTTGATTCGGTTCAATCTAACATCTCCGAATCCTTATTGGGACGAATATGCTTAAAGCATAACTTATCTCTGGATGATGTGTTATTACCTAATGTCGATGATAGACCGCACAATCCGCCTGATGGATATACGGCTTTTTATCGCCATGCTTGCGCGGCCGGAACTCTCACTCCTTTCAATCAATATATCAGAGGGATGCTATCATATTTGGGAATCGCTCCTTCACAACTTCATCCCAACGGGCACGCGTTGCTGAATAGTGCCTTTATCATATTCATGGACTGTCTCTTACGCCCGCCGAGGCCCACCGAGATCAGACACATATTTAACTTCAAGAGTAGGGGTGATAGCCCGTCTTTTACATTTTTGGAGGCAGTTAGGAATTGCCAAGTTGTAGTTGGAGCTTGGACTCGACTGAGCTATTTCAAGAACGAGTGGTTCTACGTTCGGTGCCCTCCGGGTTTCGCTAGGCGATGGTTGTCTAGACGTAAGCGCCTTAACCTGTTTCCTTGACCAATAGCTCTTTGGTGTTAAAATTGACATTTCATTCCCTTTACAACTATTATCTCCAGGCCCGATGGAGGGCGTTTCAAGGGTATCGTCCGGAGTCTTCAAGAAGTCCCAAGCGAGTTGAGGCATATTGATTCGGTGCTGAATGACTACAACTTAAGAGTTCTTGGTTTGATCGACATCAATCAAAGCATAGTCGTTGAGGGATTTTCAAAGTCCGCCTCCAAGAAGGAAGATAAGAAGAAACCCAAGAAGAGAAAAGCGAAGAAGTCACTCGGAATCAAAATAATCGAGGCGAGTGACGAAGAAAGAACCCATACGGATTCAGAGCCAATGGCTGACCTTTCGGGAAACTTGGAGGAATCGGGAGAAAAACGGAAAGGCAAGGCCGCCGTTTCCAAAAAACTTAAGTCCAAGGGGGGAAAATCTGTAGATGTGTTTCTTCCCGCTTCCGGAGTTACGATTTCTGAGGCCGCCCTGTCTCATTCGAGAGATTCTCTCAAAGGGCTTGACGACATTCCTATCCCAGATTATATATCGATTTCTCATAATCCTGGGTTGGAGGAATTTCAAGATGTCCTTTACATGAACGAGCCCTTTCCTTTAAGTGCGGTCAACACTTCCGGTCGGTTTGGGGGTTTACACATTTACACACACTTCCACTGCACTTCATGACTTTGGCATAGTAAACATTGTTTTATGGGATCCTAATCCGTAATTCTTTCTTATCGCAGGGAGATGTCAGGACGTGGCTCTACTCTGGATAGGCTTCGGAATGTGCGCCAATCTTCTCCATTTTACGATTCCCGCAGGAGAGAAACAGATAGGGATCATGGGCGAAGCTATTCAAGTCAAGAACGTTATGACAGAGACAGAGATTACTCGCGTAGCCGTTCTGGCTATGATTACTCTGACAGAGACCGGGGATACCAGTACCGACCCCGATCTCGCTCTCCTCCGCCTTCCAGGGCTCCAGTAGACCTCCCAGGGCCATCTCATCAGCAGCAGTTGCCTTCTCAATCTTCCCGGCCTGATGCTCAGCGGCCAAGAATGGAACCGACAGCAGCCGCTATAATTGAACAAGCTCCGGCTGAGTTGACAAGCGAGGGAGCTGCTAAACTCGCCCAAATGAAAAATGACTACCCGGAAATTTGCATGGATGGCTATATCTTCCCTCCTAACTTTAAAAGAATCCCTCCGGAAGCTGAGACCACTGCTCATAGTTATATCCACGACTTCTACGCTCAGTATAAGGAGTGGTACAAGGCAGCTGTGAAGGCTTCTAGAGTAGCTTTTGACAGGGCGAAGATCATTGCTGAACGTGATGCTGACATTGTTAAACAGAAGCGCATCATTCAGGTTCTTCAATCCGAAGTGGAGACGTCCCGAAAGTCAGAGCTTGAAACACTTCAGAAACATGAAGATGTCGTGGCCAAACTGGCTAGGATGCAGCAAGAATACTGCGCCACGGTGGAAGAGATGGGCCACCGCAACACCACCATTGCAGCTGAGCGAGACTTAGCCGTTAAAGAGCTGAATGAGCTCAAGGCCAAATTCGCTGAAATGGTGAAGGAGAAGGATGATGCGAACGCCACTGCTCAAGAGGCTTGCGACCAAGCAGTATCTCTCAGGACCGAACTCGCTGCGGCGGCGGTCAAGGCTAAGTCTGCGGAAGCAGAAATTCAGGAGAAGATCTTGGAGGAGAGGTCTAGGCTAGATGCTGAGTTTGACGATCTCTTAGTCACGTATAACGCTAATGTGCTGGAACACATAAATTTAGCATGGCTGGGAGATGACTCCATGATCTTGTACAATGCCTGGACCCGGTTGGTGAATGAGAAAAGAGCAGCGCATCCAGATGGAACACTTGACGACTTTGAACTGGAGATGCGTTTGCTCACCGAGGATGAGAGGAAGACCCTTCATGAGGTGGTGATCTCTATGGCGAAAGAAAAGCTTGGCGTTCAATCTCTAGAGACAGGCGAAGGCTCGGGGATCGCGCATCACGGGACAAGTGTTGGAGTTGTAATTCCAACATTGCCCGAAACCACTGGTGCGGTAGATCCCCAGTCTGTTCCCGCCTATAATCCTGACCAACCATTATTATCTTCTACCGAGGATTCTGCCCATTTTTCGGTCCAGACCAAGGAAGGTATTTGAACGCTTCTTGTAGTTTAGTTGTGAAGAACCTTAAGCAACACACTTAGCTAACAATCTTCGTTTTGTCGCATTTCAGTGACTGAAGTTATTGTTTCTGCGCCCCTTGCTCTATCAGTTCCTCATCAAACACAAGGGGTTGTTTTTTCCGAAGCCACCACGACTTCTACTTTGATTGGCGAGGAGGGAGATGCAAACATGTTTTCTTTCAGTGCTCAAATGATTGAGGAGCTTCTCAATGAACCCGTCGATCCCTCTATCAACCCGTCCGATGCTGTGAGTGGGGCTGCTCCGGCCGTTAGTTCATCCATGCCAGCTATTGGCACATCCGATGCAGCCCAAGTATCCCGTGAGGACGACGTTATGGCTGAGATTGATGCCGAGATGGCAGCAGGGAATGCTGGTATGAATCCGCCCGGGCCTGCCCCGTTAATGGTGATTTCACCGGGCGGTACCGTAGTGATTGAAACTGCTCCTGTCCCTCCTCCTGCTACTACTCCTATGCCTCCAGTTCGACCTCCTAGAAGAATTTCCGTCGCCTCCAGTTCTGAGGAAGACGTTGACATCATATCGCTGCCGGAGGGCAAGCCTGAAAGGAGTAAGCGGTCGAGGAAAAAATCAGGCAGCGGATCTGGAGGGGCTACCCCGAAGAAGAAGATAAGGAAGAAGAAAGATTGAACTCTTTCTTTAAATCTCTGTTGCGTAGGGTAGCATTTTGTTGATTTTTCTATAGCCGTGTATAGATGTGGATTCAGCTCCCACTAGTAGCAATTTTTTGAACCATTTTGTAATCAGATTCTTTTGGTTGATAGTGAAAATGAGAACGTATTCCCTTTTGTCTCCAACTTGTTATGTGTTATGGTTCTGCCCCCAGTATTGGGGATAAGTGTGGAGTTGATGTATGTTTATACTCCGCCTTGCGCACTGGGAGTACGGAGTTAGTTAATGTTTATACTCCAGTTCGCGCTCTCGGAAGCTGGAGTTTGTTGATGTTTATACTCCGGTTCGTGCTCTCGGAATCCAGAGTTAGTTAATGTTTATACTCCAGTTCGCGCTCTCGGAAGCTGGAGTTTGTTGATGTTTATACTCCGGTTCGTGCTCTCGGAATCCGGAGTTAGTTAATGTTTATACTCCAGTTCGCGCTCTCGGAAGCTGGAGTTTGTTGGTATTTATACCTAGCTCGCGCTCTCGGAGTACTCTGGGGTTTTAGGAAAATGTTTATACTCCGCCTCGCACTCTGGCAGTACGGAGTTAGTTAAAAAGTTTGTACCCAGCTCGCGCTCTCGGAGTACTCTAGGATTTAGGAAAATGTTTATACTCCGCCTCGCACTCTGGGAGTACGGAGTTAGTTAAAAAGTTTGTACCCAGCTCGCGCTCTCGGAGTACTTTGGGATTTAAGAAAAATGTTTATACTCCGCCTCGCACTCTGGAAGTACGGAGTTAGTTAAAAAGTTTGTACCCAGCTCGCGCTCTCGGAGTACTCTGGGATTTAAGAAAAATGTTTATACTCCACCTCGCACTCTAGGAGTACGGAGTTAGTTAAAAAGTTTGTACCCAGCTCGCGCTCTCGGAGTACTCTGGGATTTAGGAAGATGTTTATACTCCGCCTCGCACTCTGGGAGTACGGAGTTGAGTGAAAGGTTGTCGTGTATCAACCCATTTCTGGCCTGATGTGATGGCTTGCCCCCGAGCTCGGGTTTCATTTGGTGAGTGGTTGATTGCTTCATAGCCACTCCCTACTTGAATAAATCCCATTGTGTGATGGAATTTAGCTCTTCGTGCATCGTGATGTTGTACATTGTATTTAATGAATCACAGCTCTGGCTCAAAGAGATGGCATTTTATTGCTGAAATAAGAAAACATGGCAAAGTCAGTTGCCTTATTACAAATTCTAATTTCGAAATGCAGAAACAAATTCTAAAACAGAATTTAAACTAAATAGATAAACATAGCCTGTTATGTGTAATAGCGACGAAGACTCTCGCCATCCAAGGCCTTTGGTGAAGCTAGACCATCAGCGGTCGTTAACTCATATACACCATCCCCGAGCTCCTGCTTAATCTCATGTGACCCCTTCCATGTTGGTTTCATGTGTGGTAGTGCTGGGTATTCTTTTTTTATGACAATCTCATTGCGTTCAAAAGTTTTAAGTCGGTCCTCGGCATTGCGTAATCGGGCGACTCGATTTCGGCGTATGACTGTTCTCAAGTCAACCTAGTCGCCCTGGACGACTCCAACTCCGTTGACGGTAGGGAACTTTAAGGTTAAGCACCACGGGGCAATTACGGCTCTGAATTCAGTAAGGGCAGGTCGTCCTAAGAAAGCGTTGTATGGCGAGACTATGTTCAACACAGCGAACTGTAATGTCCGAACTCTCCTATGCTCCTTAGATCCCAACCTAACTGGTAGCTTCACCATCCCAATAGGTACGGTAGCGCTACCGTTGAATCCATGGAGGTGAGTTTGGCAAGGTTCCAAATCCCTGGCTTTCATCCTCATTTGATTATAAGCATGTATAAAAAGGATATTCACAGAGCTCCCGCAGTCAATTAGTATCCTCTTCATCCAAGCTGGACCTACTTGTGCCGATATCACGAGTGGGTCAGTAGTCGGGCTTCCGACATAATCAATATCGTTGTCTCGGAAAGTGATGTCGTTAATTATCGCTCTCTTTCGTTTGGTCGAAGGTTTATTGTCCAAGTTATCATCGTACTCAAAGTCTGTTCGTCTAGCCAAGTTGTTATATGATTTCATTTCTCCCCAGCTTCGCTTCGCTGTACGAGGACTATCACTTACAACATTAATTACCAGTCTTCCTCCGACACGACCTGGTTCTTCCTGTCTTTTTGGATTCTGTACATGATTTTGATTTGAGGGGCCCGCCCCTTCAGACTGCGGTGCCCGCACAAACTGGTCTAACTTCCTCTCCCTGATCAACTTCTCAATGAGGTCCTGCAAGTGTCGACATTCATTGGTGTTGTGGCCATAACTTTCGTGGAATCTACAGAACTTCCCTGTTTGAATCTGCCTCTCCGACGATTGCTTCGGAGCCGGCTTCTTGTATTGCATAGTATTGCAAGTCTGTAGGTACACATTTTCCCGATGTATTCAATGGTGTGTAATTATCGAACATTGGAGCCTCACGCCGTGGACCTCGATTCGGATCTCTCTTCTTATTTTGACCATTGCCACCTCTTGGCTGAGTTTGTTTGTTCTGTATGTTTAACTGGACTTTTCCGGAATTGTCACCGGACTGTTTAACTGCTACATTGCTTTGTATTCCCTCATTTCCAGGTTTCGCATCGTCCTGCTTCCTAGACTGCTTCGCGTCCTCTTGCCGTAAGAATTGAGCGGCTTTGGAGTAGAAACGGTCCAACGATGCGGGTGGTTTTCCGGCTAACCAGTTTCCAAATTCAGAATCAGGGTCAATCCCCTTTGTCAATGCCATTAAAATTGAGTTATCGTTGGGATTACTAATCTCCACACATGCCGCATGGAATCTCTCCAAGTAACGCCTTAGCGTTTCCCCACGGGCTTGGGTAACACTGGATAAGGTGTTGACATCTTTGGGCCTAGCGACATGCATGCGAAATTGTTCAACAAATTTCTTAGCCAATTGATCAAATGAAGAGATAGACCTAGGTGGCAATCTCGTGAACCACATCGTTGCAATTCCACCTAGAGAGATGGGGAAACTTCGGTATTTTACTGCATCATCAGCCCTTGCGGCGCTCATCGACCATTCATATTTCAAGATGTGTTGATTTGGATCAGAATTTCCTTCGTACATAGGAAGGGTTGGCATTCTGAATCGCCGAGGAGGTTCAGCATTCAGTATCTCGTCTGTGAAGGGAGTATGACTACGGGAAAGTCCCCAGTCATCGTTGGTAAGGCCTTGGCTTTCGCGGATCATCTGACGTATCATAGTCGAGATGTCTGGCATTGCTACATTTTGAGCATGCTGAGCTAAGGTGTGGTCGGGTTCCACAGTGCGAGTTTGGACCGGGCGCTGTCGACGGTCCAAGTTTTGCCTCCTTGGCTCAGCGTCTTCCGGGACGTATGGTTCAGAAGTACGTCCCTGTTGTTGATTGCTTGAATCTGGAAGATGTCGGGTATCAACCCTTGTTTCTACTGTGGCAGCTGTGACATGATTGTCCGTAGTATATTGTGGAGTACGACCACCTCGCGCTGATGGCCCAGCCTGGAAACTGGTTGACGGTCCTACCCTCAATTGCCCGACAGTCAGGGCGGGTTGATATCCAGCAGTTTGAGCATGATCTCCGTCTAATCGGGGACGGGTAGATCTATGATGATAGTCAGATGAGGCAAAACTTTCAGTGGATGAGCGGGAAACATCATCCCTTCTGGACCTCCTACGGCCCTGGCGGTTCAGTTGGTTTGTTAATTCGATATTGGCACGCAACTGTTCGGCTAACTGCTGCCGACTCTGAGTCAACTCTTGAAGCAACACCTGAAATTCTTGTCTAGTGACTGCCCCAGACGGATCCGAGTGGGCAGTGTTGTCTTGGTTGGATGGCTGCTGTTGAGCAGGATTCTGTCCATCCCTACCTTCTTGTCCAGCAGATGTAGAAGTGGTTCTCGTGCTAACCATTTTGAATGATGAATCCTTTTCCTAGATTTTATGCAAATCTGAGTAGAATGGAAGGATTGTGAATTAAAGATCTGGATCTTCCTCTTGGATTTGTGCAATCCGGTATCGATGGTAGATCTAAGGAGCAGGAGAAAAAAGCTGGTTTTTTCTCAGTGAAAGCACCAAAGTGTTTGTACCAAAAATGGGCACAACACTCTTCGGAAGTTTTTGAAGAGATAAAAGTGAAGAATGAAAATTAAAACTGTGGATTATCTAACAAAAACTCCAAATAACAGAAAGTAAATTGCAAAGACAAGCGATTTAGAGTGGTTCGGCGTTTTGCCTACGTCCACTATGAAGTTTGATGATTTTATTACTCGATTACTTGAAGATTACAGTAGTTTATAAGGTAATACAACTGAATCTAAATGCTAAGTGTCAATCTAAAGCAGCGGCGGTGTTCTGGAGTAGATCTGGCAGAATCTGGGCGCTCTTCAGTACTTAGAATTCTCCGACCCCTTTTCTGAATGACCAGGGGCTCTATTTATAGGTGTAGGAGGCTGATATTTCGCCTAAAATGAGGGGAGACCAGTTCTGGTACGTCAGGGGGCCCACATGGCCGAAATCTGGAGATCTGGGCCCACTTTGGGATCGATTCGACCCTTGGTTCGAATCGATCATTAAATCATCCAATCGAGCTGAAATTTGGTGTGGACATTCTTCATCATGTGTTTAAGCTTCTGTGAAAATTTCATGGCATTTGGACTTGTAAAACTCGAGATATGATCGATTCAATGTTGCATTTCTGGAGAACAGGGATATTTCGAATCGATCTTAGTTCGAATCGATTCGGTCGACTCGATGCTTGCTGCGATGTGGCGCGTGTCTCTCGCTACGATCCGTTTTGTACTCCGGTTTGACTGGGTCGACTCCATGCTTTTCGCCGCTTTGACCAGGTGGATTCGTGGTAGTGGATTCGAAGATATCCCTCTTCGAATCGAACGAACAAAGGCCTCTTCGAATCGATCTAGGTGTGTTAAAGTCGATCGATTCGAAGTTACCTCAAACTGTGTGGATTCGAAGTATCTGTAGCTCTGTGGATTCGAAGGAAGTAATGGCCTGATGGATTCGAACTAGGCCCCGTTCGATGGAGTCGAAGCCAAAGTCCTCCTAGTGGATTCGAAGCAATCAAAGGAAACTTCTATCGATTCGAACATGCTGCCTTGGGTGGTGGATACGAAGCTTAACCGTCTGATGGTTTCGAATAAGATGGCTCTGGTACCAACGTGTGTCCAAATGAACTCGAAGCAGACCGAGTCGAACTTGTTGGAGTCGATCTTTGATGGATTCGACACTTAGTCGATTCGAACAAAGAGGAGGCGATCCTACGGCTATGCCCTTCAATTGCGTTGATGATATCTCGGGCGTACGAACTCGGATTGACTTGAAATCCGGAACGTTGGTTCTTACGACTTTGTTTGACATGCCTTGTCAATTGTAGCCCGATCCGGACTCGAACAAATTTCGTCGATATCCATAGCGATCCTTGCGTGTAACCGATTTCCGAGACGATCTGTCACCGGTCTCTAGTCAAGTCCTTGGTGTCGCGGCCTTGCCAAAAGGCGGGATAACACTATATAAACATCAGAGTTAAAAATAAAATACAACAGAATATCTCAAATATAGTGAAGTCTTCAGTACGAATAGATGTCCTCTCTGAACAAATCAACTGGAAAAGTTGAAAGCTGAATCGATAGTTGGATCTCCAAATGAAGCTCCAAACTCAAAGGGTGAGTCTCAAATGCTGTATCACTCGGTTTGACCCGAGCGTAAAGCAAAACACAAAACACTCGAGTCAGGATTAACATTCTTATATCAATAAATCCAACTCAAGTGAAATATCAACTGAAATACAAGTAACTTAAAGGATGTTTGGGATAACCATCCTATAAGGATCTGCGGAACTATCTACAAGGTAGAAATATACACTATAACACCGTGGTCATTTCAAATTAATTTATTCTTCAAACCCAAATATCATTTCATTTTAAATATATCTATTTTCCTAAATAATTTATAAAGTAAAGTATTTATAATTTCCTCAAGTCTCACAACTCGACTCAAATCAACTCAAATTCCAAATTTCAATTTAATTCAATCAGGGAATATTCACTTAATAAATTCAATATCATTTAACTAGCCTTAAATTACAATTTTACTAAATGTTTCCTTAAATTTATTTAAACAAGAAATATTTATTAAATTACTTAAATCAAACCCAAGTTATAAATCATATCTTAACTCTCAATTTCAATAAGTTTCAAATCGGTTTAATTAAATAAAATTATCTTCCCAACCTTAACTTATTCAAATTATTACCGAAATCTATTTTGAAACATAAATTTAAGTACTTAACCATATTATATGTATTAAATCACTCTTAATTAAATTAAATATTATTATTAAATCTATATATATATATATATCATTACCATTTATATATAATAATTTAAGAATCAACATTTATTAAAACCATATATTTCTTCCCAAATCCATAGAATTTATTTTCAAAATATTTATATATATGGACCAACGGTGTCTGTATATATATCTATCATATGGTTAAGTGATGCAGATATTTATCATTTCAATCCGTAATTTAAATATATACGGGTAGATATCATTTCAACCCGTAATCCCAATTTCAATTCAAATGAAAATCGCTTGGGTTTATCATTTCAACCCATAACGATTTTCTCCTATTCTAAAGTCTGTTTGGGTATGTATCATTTCAACCCATAGTCGATTATATACTAACAGGGAACTTGCAGAGTGATAACAGATAATATAAAATACAACAACAGGCACATATCATCAATAACAGTATAATATAGACAATAAGATATGGTGTCATATCCCACAAGTGAACAGTTACATATAATAGCATATATATAATTTTAAAAAACTAACGGCGGCATATTTCAATTGTCGTTTCAATTGAAATCAAATTTAATAAATAAAAGAAAGTTAATCGTGAGCGATTGCTCACCTTTCGAGGCTAGAGAGATTTGACAACAGAGTAAGCTACGAATTCCAAAGCACAGTGAGGTGAACACGAATTTGACTGACAAAGCTGATAGATAAGGAATTGATGAAATCAAATCAGGACTGGATCGATGAAGATAAATGAAATAAGTGGACTTATATATATATATAACTATACATAACTATAAATCATATTAAAATTTGAATATAATTTAAATTATATATATATATGGTTTCCAAAATCATTATTTCAAAATTAAATTTCATACATTAAAGTCCAACATATATATATAAAACAAAATTTAAATCAATACATTAAACTTAAAGTTTTTTATCTATAATTTAATATGATATAAATATATTTTACTTCACCTGAAAAATCATATACGGTTAATAAAACTTTCATTTACAAAATAAGGCTTATATATCAATTTGAACAAACCTGAAACTGTTATAGTTTTCCAAACATATCACGTTATCAAAAAACAAACATATATATGTATGACTCTCGAACAGCTGTACTTCATATAATATGCTTTATATAATATAAATATCTCTGCATCTACACACATTCCCAACATATAAATGTAACTAACCCTGTTCCAAAATATAACTTACTTAATAAACATTATATGCATTGTATATATATGAAAATATCCACGTACATAAACATACATACCCTATAACCCAATGTATATAAAACTGAAGTACAACATTGATATATATTATAACTAAATATACATAAATATATACGAAACTATTATATAAATATATATACTCCTTTTATAATATATATACCGCAAGCACACAAAAGTCGGAGAGGATAACTCTAAAATGCTTATAACCAAAATCAAAAATATATAAATATCAGCTGATTATTCGAATACATTATAACATCTGCACTGATATGTATAAACAAATCATATATAGCTTATATAGACTTATTGTGACATCCCAGGATTTTTGGCAGTATTAGTTTAATGAATATTTAATTTAATTAATTTAAAATACAACTTATTATGTAAAAGTAAAACATATTATATGTGTATTGGAGGAAATTATGATTTGGAATTCAAAGTAAAGAGTTTCAAAATATTTTAAAAATGAAAACTATTTTATTTATAAATAAAACAAGCTCTACTTATTTAATTTTTTGACTTGAACATGTATATGATGTAATTTGACTAATAATGGTTCAATAAAATAAATCTTAGCAATATTTAATAATCTAAGTAAAACAAATATATGAGTTAAAAAGGAAATATAAATATATAGGTTTAACAAAATTATGATATTGACAAGTTTAAAAATAAATAACTTTTAAATTAAGTGTTGATAGGTTATGTAAGAAATATATAAACTTTAGGAATAAAGGTTTAAGTTGACAATAAGGTAATTATAAGAAGGACAAAAATAAAATAAAATACAAAGTGTACAAAACAGAATAAACAAAATACAAATATTTGTTTGTAGCTTGCAAAAGAAGGCACTACTATATCAACACTAAAAACAAATAGAATAAGTATTTATATTAGAAAGAAATATCTCAATTTAAAAATTTATAGTTATGAAATGAACATAAGAAAATTTTGGGTAGTATACATATTTGCAATAATGTGTGAGTAAAGTAGGTAATAAATACATAAGGGAATTCTAGAATATATAATAATATCTATGTACATACAAAGTGAATGGATAAGCATAGGTAAACAAAAGGGGAGACAACCTCATAAATGCATATCTTTTCCAGCAAACAAAACATGTTATCAAGGTCAAATTCATAGCAGGTCATAGAAATAGCTGTCCAAAGAAAATATATGTATAAAATCAAAGGTAGCTTGCTGTGTACAACAAAAGTAGACCATACTTCCTTATACCCCTGTACTCTGTTTTCTTTTTCTTCTTTCTTTCTTCATTCATTCGAAAGCAAGCTGAGTCAAAACAAAGAATATGTATACTTCCATTTCAAACTAAAGAATCAAGCAAAGGACTCAACAGATTCAAGTACAGATCACATACAAGTTCCAAAAAAAGAAAAAAAGAGAGAGGAAATTTCCAGTTCTCAAATTATTTCCAGTCTTTGTTTCAAATCAAACAGGTGAGTAACACTCATCTCTGTTCTGTTTGAATAAAACTGGTTTTAAATTTAACACTTATCTTTAAACTTGACCTGCCTAATTGAGCGAATGCATTAGATAATTCTTGGAAATACGATGAGTAGTTGTTGGCCTGTTTGTTTAGGGATGAAGCATGCGTATATGTATAAAGATGTTGTATGCATGTCTGTTGAACAACATATATCAGTTTTTTTTATATACAGTGAGTAGACTTTAACCCATTTTAGTTACAACATATGTGTTTGTACCAAAAATGGGCACAACACTCTTCGGGAGTTGTTTGAAGAGATAAAATGAAGATTGTAAATGTAAAACAGAGGTTATCTAACAACAACTCCAACAAACAGAAATGTAAAGTGCACAGACAAGCAATTTAGAGTGGTTCGGCGTATAGCCTACGTCCACTATGAAGTTTTGATGATTTTATTGATTCTCTTTCAATGATTACAAGCGGTTACAGCAATGAACAGCGGATTACAGACTAGAATTCGAAATTGACAGCAAAAGTAGGATGCAAATCTCAATCCGGCAGAGTCTGGACGCTTCAGAGAAAAAAGATCCCTTTTTCTGTTGATTCTGGGGCTCTATTTATAGGCGTAGGAGGCTCAGAATTCGCTCAAACTCCGGGAGACTTGGTCTGGCACGTGAGGGGGCCCACGCGACCGTTTCCAGAAAGTTTCGAGTCGATCTGCGATCGATACGAAGTCATTTCGTATCGATCAAGATTACCTCCAATTGAGCTCCAATTTGGTGGAGACGTTCCTCGGTATGTGTGCAACCTTCAGTTAAAATTTCATGGTATTTGGATCAGTGGATTGAGAGATATCATCGATACGAGGCGATGTTCTTTGCTAGGCTGTCTGGTTCGAATCCATCTCTCCGGACTGAGAGCTTCGAACCGATGGTGTCACGCGCCTCTGTGAAGACGTGGAACGCACACTTCGCCTCGATCTGGTCTTTACTCCGAGTCGACCGCATCGACTCCATATATCTCGGCGCATTCACATCGAGGGATGACCTGGTGCGCGCGCTTCGCCTCGATCCGGTCTCTGCACCGTATTGACTGCTTCGACTCCACATATCTTGCCTCGTTTACTTCGATGGGCAACACGTCATTCTAGTTGGTTGACTCGCTGGATACGAACAAGTTGTTGGGCACGTATTCGAAGCAAGGTTCTCAGATGGATACGAAGTAGACACTGAATGATGGATACGAAGCAGACACTGAATGATGGATACGAAGCAAGCACTGACTGATGGATACGAAGCAGACACTGAATGATGGTTGCGAGGCACGCCATCTGTTGGGGGGATACGAGTCTGGTTGACACGAATTCGATGGGTACGAAACGCGGATAACTCCATCGATACGAGACGACGTCCCATGGTGGATACGAAATGGATACCCCTGATGGATACGAAAACATGCTTCTCCTTCCAACTTGTATCCATCACATCTCGAGCATACGAACTCGGATTGACTTGAAACTTGGGACGTTGGCTTCCTTCATTTTTCCAGTCATGTCCTATCAATTGTAGCTTGATCCGGACTTAGACAAAATTCAGCGACATTCATGACAAGCCATACTTGTTTTCTAGTTGGTTCCTTGGTGTCCTGGCCTTGCCAAAAGGCGGGATAACATTTGCCCCCCAAAGTACGTCTTGTGAAAACACGACGTGCTTTGAAAAGCTGCAAGTTCGCAACCCGTCTGTGGTTTAGGTCGTTGTTGAATTTTGTAGTGACTTTCTCATGGCGCCATGGTAAAAGGTCAGGATGTATTCCTTCGAATCGATACGGGGCATCGTTGATGGATACGAAGTGTCCATCCGTATTTGAGGGTCACATCTGGTGGTGAATTCTGATTCGCGCCGACGACCTTTGTTGGATACGAAATAACTTTTCGCATCGATGGATTTTAACAGACGCGATTATCGAGTTCGTATCGATAAACCTGACTTGCTGTGAATCGATGGTTCGCGAAAAGGATGTATCGAATCGATGGCATCCGGTGAATATTTCGACTCGATGAAGGTACAGTCTGACGGATTCGAAGAGGGCGCTTGCATAGATCCATCGCTTGACCGCTTGCGACCGGTTACGTTGACTGGGAGACGAATCGTCCCGGTTCGACTCCATGCTTCATATAAATACCTGGGACTTAGCCCATTTTTCACTTTTACTTTCTACTGTTGCTCTCAGCTCTCTTTTTCTACCCTCGTATCGATAGACCGAGAGACATAATCGTCTTCGAATCGAACCAAACCTCTGATCCTCTGAGTGTTAATCGCAAAAATCAGGTAATTAATGGGTAGATCCTTGTTAATAATGACGAAACTCGAGATCTCTACCACTCCCTTAGCTTCTTCGGCCAGTTTCGACAAATTTGAGATCTGGATGATGGAAGACAAGATTGGGGGATACGGAGCGTGGCCATGGAGTTGAGGTCCTTTTGGGAAGAAGGAGAGACGGAGTAAATCACTCTATCCTTATTTCGTATCGACTTGAACTGGGAACATTCGAATCGGTGCAGACGACATACGCTCGTATCGACTTGGGGACGAGAGCGGCGATGGATGTGAAGCCATTGTTCTCTGATCGATGCGAAATCGGCAACCCTGATCGATGCGGATTGGCTTGCCTCTGATCGATACGACATGTATCGATTCGAATTTGATCGATATGAAGCGCTCTCACTCCAGCTCGATCGATACGAACGTATCAATTCGAATCTGACCGATACGAAGCAGTGTTACTCCAGCCTGATTGATGCGAAACACCTCTATTCCCAAACGATCGATACGAACGTATCGATTCGAACATGGCCAGGCTGCGTAGCGTGACCTCCCCTGGCTCGATACGAAAACAGAGTGCAGCGACCGGTCCTTAACCCAAATATTTGATGAACTTAGAGAAATGT
Organism: Allium fistulosum; assembly: GCA_030737815.1. Classification (NCBI taxonomy): domain Eukaryota; kingdom Viridiplantae; phylum Streptophyta; class Magnoliopsida; order Asparagales; family Amaryllidaceae; genus Allium; species Allium fistulosum. The sequence continues at coordinate 23,987,904 of JASFAW010000013.1, forward strand.
CGAATACTTGAACACTTGACTCCGACGAGCTTCTGCCTTGCATAATAGAACTTGGTCACAGGACTGCATATTTGACTAACTTTCGAAGCTCGTTGATGGAACTGCCATTTAACAGAAAAATACAACGAACTCTTTAATCTTGAATCGATCGCTGTCATCTGGATGGCGCGGTTGTGACGGTCAGCGATGACGGTCATGCCTGTCTGATTTCTAGAATTTCGTCGCTTGCATGTTTCCTTTAACTTTGTAGAATTTGCTCAAGTCACGCATAACACTTGTACTGCACAACACACACTCTACACTGGGGAATGCACGGGCCGTTTATCGTCTAACGATGATTTCTCATGAGTTAGCTAGTTATGGAACCTTCAAGTTCACAGCAGCAAGAAACTCCCAGACTCGAGATCCCAGACATCGAGGCTGAAGTCATCGGTCCAGCTCCGGACGAGTTACCTAACGCATCTTTCATCAATAGCCCACCTGATTCTGTCCCATCCAATATCTCGGAAGACATGTTAGGGAGAATATGCTTAAGGCATGGCTTATCTTTGGATGAAGTATTGTTGCTTGGACCGGACGACAGACCACATAATCCCCCAGAGGGGTACACTGCTTTTAATCGACATGCGTGCGCAGCCGGCACACTTCCTCCGTTCAATGATTACATAAGAGAAGTGTTGGCTTACCTGGATATCGCCCCGTCTCAGTTACATCCAAATGGATATGCTTCACTCAATGGCCTGTTTATCGCATTTATGGAATACCTCTACCGGCCTCCCCGCCCGATCGAGATAAGATACCTCTTCAACTTCAAGAGTCGAACTGACAGCCCATCTTTTACATTTTTGGAGTCTGTGAGAAACTGCCAAGTTGTCACAGGGTCATGGACTAGGCTGAGCTACTTCAAGTCAGAGTGGTTTTATGTCCGATGTCCACCGGGGTTTGCCAGAAGATGGCTGTTTAGACGTAAGCATTGTCTTTTTCCCAAGTAATTGACGGGGCAATTTTTTGAATGAAACTGAACTCATATCTTCTATTCTCTTTCTTTCAGCGATAATCCAACGACCTGAAGGCGGCTACTATAAAGAGATAGTTCGTGTCCTTCAAGAAGTCCCTAGCGAAGAAAGGAATATCGAGTTGCTACTGACGGACCAGAACCTTAGAGTTCTTGGGTTGATTGGGCGGAGGCAGAGCATAAGGCTCGATGGTGTATTAAAGACCGTCTCCAGAAAAAAGGTCAAGCGGGAGAAACCCAGGGTTGTGATAATTGAGGAACCCGATTCCGAGAAAACTCATACCGACGAGGAACCGTTGGTCGGACCCGCTAATGCAACCCCGGAATTCGATGCAAAGAGGAAAGGCAAAGCAGTGGCCTCAAAACAGCCTAAGTCCGGGAGGCGGAAGTCTGTGGTTTTGCACCGTCCCTTGCCAGGAGTTAGGATTACGGAAGCACCCTCCCTGCAAGCTGAAAATCGATTCGAAGGGCCTTCCGACCCTCCAATCCCGGACATCGAGCCTGAGCAACACGACGTTGAATCGGGTGGACCGCGACATATCGTCGACGTTAGCGAGTCTCTTCCCGCCAGTGCGATTGACACTTCTGGTTGGTTCGGGGGGTTACACATTCACACACTCTTCACGGCACAACACATTTTCCTAACCGTAAACTACATATTGCAAACGGTTACTGATTCTTCGTGGTTTTCTTTTCAGGTACGATGTCTGGGCAAGGTTCTGTGCTTGGTAGTTTACGCAACAAGCGCCGTTATCATGAGCCACGCAGGAGAGAGGGCGAGAGGGACTACGACTCAGGACATTCTGGTCAGGAGAAGTCTGACAGAGATAGGGGATACGTTCACCGATCCCGATCTCGCTCTCCTCCCCCCAGGACCTCTGCACCTCCTACGGCCGCAGTTACTCGTCCTCCTGAAACTTCACGGCCTAGGCCACCTTCTCAAGCTTCGAGGTCCGATCCTCCGCGCAGGACTGAAATAGCCACCTCCTCGGCTACTGTACCGGTCCCAACTGAAGCGTCTAGTGAAGGAGCACTTAAATTGGCACAGATGAGGAAGGAATTTCCCGACATCTGTTTTGATGGTTATGTCTTCCCTCCGCACTTGAAGAGAATTCCGCCAACCGCTGAAACCACTATCCATGATTATGTTGCGGACATCTTTTTCCAGTACAGGGAATGGGGATGGGCCGCGAGGAAAGCGTCCAAAGTGGCATTCGATCGGGGTGTCACTATTGAGAAGCTCGAGAAGGAGTTGGGTCACAACGACCAAATCATAAAAGCGCTCAACTCGGAGGCTGAGTCTTCCCGTAAATCTGAAATGGAGGCTCTAAAGAAGGTTGATGAAGTGAACGCTGCCATGACCAGGATGAAGCAAGAGCATTATACCGCCATCGAGGACATGGGTCATAGGAACACTACCATTACCGCCGAGAGGGATGCCGCTCTTAAGGAGCTTAATGAGCTGAAATCAAAGTTTTCCGAGATGGCGAAGGAGAAAGACGCAGCTAATGTCTCTGCGCAGGAGGCCTGCGACCAGGCAGTGACGCTCCGAAAGGAGAAAGAAGCGGCTATACAACAAGCTCACGAAGCTGAGGCTGGGGTTGACGAGAAGGTACGGCAGGCGGAGGCCAGGATTGAGGCCGAGGTGGAAGAGCTGCTCGTTACGTACAACGCCAATGTGCTAAGGCACCGAGATTTGACATGGCTTGACGATTACCCCACGCATCTCTACAATGCCTGGAACTTACTAGTTGATGAGGAGAAGTCCGGGCACCCTGATGAAGCCCTTGATGAATTCGAGCTGGAGAACCGCATCCTCAATGATGACGAAAAGAAGGTTCTCCATGACTCCATGATTTCCCACGACAAGGTGAGGCTTGGTGCCCAGACCCAGGAAGTCGGAGAGAGCTCTGGTGCAGAACACCACGTTATGAGTTCTGAGATAATCGTGTCATCTCAATCTGAGCCAACTCCAATGATCTACCCCCAGCCTATCCCGGCATATGATCCAGATCAACCGCATCTATCTCCTATTAAGGAACATCCTTCTGAAGTTGTTCAGATGACCTCGAGCCAAACCGAGGAAGGTACTTTGAACTAACTTCTTGTATATTTGGATTGAAGAGTCTGTGTTGAAATGTTGCTAATGACATGTCCTTTTCCTTTGATCAGTGACAGAAGTTGCACCAGCTGCGCCTCTTACCACCCAAGAACCAGGCCAAGCGCTAGGAGCCATCATCTCTGAGGCGACCTCCGTCGTGGCAATGGCACCAGTTGGAGTAACGCAGGGGAGCTCACTTTCTTTCGATGAACAGATGATAAACGAGCTCCTTGGCCGTCAGAGTGATCCTTTTGCGGACTTGCCATTCGGCTTGGGTGGATTCACGGCTACTTCTGACACCTCATCTCAGACTACTACGGCTCCTAGCGAAGCCAGAGCACAGCGGGAAGCGGCGATGTTGGCCGAGATTAATGCCGAGATGGCGGCCGCGGCGCACGGCGGCGATGTAGATGGCAGAGCAGCAGCACGGTTCCCTACTCCTCTTATGATTGTGTCTCCTGGGGGCACACTTACTGATACTAATGTGCCAGTCCCTCCTCCGGCTGCGGAGTCTTTTCCTCCAACTCCTCCCGTGGGAAGCATCCCTATAGAGTCCAGCTCAGACGAGGACGTTGACATTATGCCTTCACCCGAAGGGAGCCTGCCTAAGGAGAAAGGCTCCAAGCGAAAGGGTACTGGTGGTTCCAGTAGCTCCTCGAGGAAGAAGAAGTTGAGGAAGCAGAAAGACTAGACACTCTCTTATAGGCATATTTTCCTCTTTTGGCAGTTAGGGATTTTGTTATTTTCTTTTTTTCCCTTTTGTAGGCCGTGTTTAGATGCGGGTTCGGCCCCTGCTAGTAGGAATATTTTGGAAAAAACTCATGTATGGACCATTGCTTTTGAGTTAGTTGAAATAAAATTTTGTCTTTTAGTTTCAGCTTATGTTCCTTTCTATGCGCGAATATTGCAGTGTTCGAACTTTGGTCCGGTGTACTTGCATTATCTTATTGTTTCAAGAATAGCTCATTTTACTTGTTAAGTATGGAAATCTCGGACTTGAGTTGTGATAGGGGACCGCATCGGAGCTGAGCATCGCATAGTTTCGAGTAATGACTAACATTTGCCTCTGCCCCCAGTTCCAGGGTTAAGTTGTGATGATCAGCTTGTGATCGCATCAAGCGAGGACCGAGTGGTCGAACTACACTTGTTCTCTTATGAATCGTTTCATCCACACTTCGGGGATATATGTCATCTCGTAAGCGGTTGTTCGCACTCTGGGAACACGGAGTTGACTGATGTTTGTACTCCGTCTCGCACTCTGGGAGCACGGAGTTGGTCGTTTATACTCCGCTTCGCACTCTGGGAATGCGGAGTTGGATGTTTATATTCCGCTTCGCACTCTGGGAACACGGAGTTGATTGATGTTTATACTCCGTCTCGCACTCTGGGAATACGGAGTTGGATGTTTATACTCCGCTTCGCACTCTGGGAATGCGGAGTTGGATGTTTATACTCCGCTTCGCACTCTGGGAACACGGAGTTAGTTGTTTATACTCCGCTTCGCACTCTGGGAATACGGAGTTAGATGTTTATACTCCGCTTCGCACTCTGGGAATACGGAGTTAGATGTTTATACTCCGCTTCGCACTCTGGGAACACAGAGTTAGATGTTTATACTCCGCTTCGCACTCTGGGAATACGGAGTTAATTGCAGGATTGTCGTGTGTCAACCCTATCAATATCGGTGTCATGGCTTGTCCCCGAGCTCGGGTTTCACCTAGTGAGTGGCCGGTCGTATCACAGCCACTCTCCATTTGAATAAGTCCCATTGCATGATGGGATTTAGCTCTTCGTGCATCGTGATGTTGTATATCGTACTTAATGAATCACAGCTCTGGCTCGAAGAAGTGGCGTTTTATTGCTGAAATAAGAAAATGCGGCAAAGTCAGTTGCCTTATTACAAGATTCAAATTTCAAAATGCAGAAACAAATTGCTATATAGAATGAAATAAATAAAGCCTGTCATATGTAATAGCGGCGGAGACTTTCGCTGTTCCAAGCCCTTGGTAAATCGAGACCGTCAACAGTCGACAGCTTGAATGTACCATCTCCGAGCTTTCGTGTAATTACATACGGTCCTCCCCAGTTCGGCTTCATGTGTGAAGGAACTGGGTAGATTCTCTTGAGCACGAGGTCGCCGAGTTCGAAGGTTCGAGGTCGAACTTTGGTGTTGTACAGTCGGGCGACCCGGCTTCGATGTGCGGCTGCTCTCAAATCAGCCTCTTCCTGTTTTTCATCCAATAGATCCAAAGATTCAGCCAGGAGTATAGCGTTCGTTTTCGGATCGTAGTAAGTCACGCGATGAGAGAATACTTCTGTCTCGACCGGAATAACAGCCTCTGAGCCATAAGATAGGGAAAACGGAGTGTGTCCGGTCGCGGTCTTGTGGGTCGTTCGATAGGCCCATAGTGCCATAGGAAGTTCGTCGACCCACTTGCCCCCAGCCTTTTGCAATCGTTTCTTCAGGATCGATTTTATAACTTTATTGACAGCTTCAACCTATCCATTCGCTTGGGGGTGTGCGACAGCCGAGAACTTTTTGCGAATATGAAACCGTTGACAGAAATTCTTGAATTCCGCACTCTCGAATTGGGCTCCGTTATCAGTGATGATAGTATGCGGGAGTCCAAATCGACAGATGATGTTGCGAACCACGAAATTTATCACTTTCTTTGTCGTAATGGTTGCAAGGGCTTGGGCCTCAGCCCACTTTGTGAAGTAGTCAACGGCGACGATGGCGTATTTCGCACCGCCTTTTGCTAAAGGTAAAGCGCCGATGATGTCGATGCCCCATATTGCGAATGGCCAGGGACTGACCATTTGGGTTATTTCAGTAGGCGGAGCTCTCGGAATTCGGGCATGTATCTAGCATTTATCGCACTTCCGGGCATAGTTTGCCGCATCTCGGTTCACTGTCGGCCAGTAGTACCCATATCGGAGTATCTTCTTAGCGAGAGCTTGTCCTCCGGTATGATCGCCACACTCTCCTTCGTGCACGTCATGTAACACTTGTTTGATTTCCTCGTAGGCGATACACCTGAGGAGAGGAACGGAATAACCTCTCCTGTACATGACTCCGTTTTGGATGACGAATCGCGAAGCTTTTCGCTGAATTTGTCTCTTCTCATTTCTAGGTTCAGGCAGCGCCCCATTCTCAATGTAATTCCGATACGGAGTCATCCAAGATTCTCTACTGGGAGCGGTTTCAAATACAGAGTTCATTTCTATCCGATCGATGCTCGGGGAGGCCAAAGTTTCAACGGGGACAAGTCCCATTTGTTGCGCTTCACCTGTGCTAGCTAACTTTGCCAGTGAATCGGCTTTCTGATTGTGGTCCCGAGGCACATAATAGATGGCATAATAATCAAACTGGTTTAGTATTTCCTGAACTCGAGCCAAGTAAGCAGCCAGTCTTCGGTCTCTTGCTTGATATTCTCCTCGTACTTGACATATTACTAATTGTGAATCGCAATAAATTTCCACAGCGATAATCCTCAAGTCTCTGGCAAGTCTTAAGCCAGTTAGTAGGGCTTCATATTCGGCTTCATTATTAGTTGCACGAAAGTCGAATTTAAGAGCATAACATATGGACCGGCCCTCGGGAGTCTCAAGTACAACCCCAGCGCCCGAACACCGGTCATTTGATGCACCATCAGTATACAGCTTCCAGATGTATTCGGGAGATTTATTGGTCTTGGGCAAGTCTTCTGGAACGGTGAATTCAGCTATGAAATCTGCCAGGACTTGTCCTTGAATGGCTCTCCGCGGAGCGTATGCGATATCAAATTGGCTTAGCTCAATGTTCCACTTGAGTAAACTACCGGACGTCTCAGGCCGCGTGAGGACCTGTCGTAACGGTTGGTCGGTGTACACAGTAAGCGGATGAGCTTGGAAATAAGGACGGAGCTTTCTTGAGGCAATGACCAAGCAATAGGCCAGTTTCTCCAGTCTCGGATAATTTCTTTCAGCTCCTGTTAGCCGCTTACTAACATAGTAGACCGGGTTTTGCACTTTGTCTTCTTCCCGGACTAGAGCAGCACTGATCGCATGTTCTGATACTGCCAGGTAGAGATATAGTTGCTCGTGGTCAACCGGTTTTGATAAGATCAGAGGTGTGGAGAGATGTTGAACTAATGATCGGAACGCGCCTTCACACTCCGTGGTCCATTCAAAGTTCCGTTTGCCCTTTCGGATTAGGTCGAAGAAAGGAATGCATTTATCGGTGGACTTTGAAATGAACCTGCTCAATGCTGCGACCTTCCCGTTAAGACTCTGGACTTGCTTTATAGTTCTAGGGGTTTGCAAATTTCTAATAGCCCAGATCTTCTCAGGATTCGCCTCTATTCCTCGGGCATTGACGATGAACCCAAGGAATTTTCCGGATGCAACGCCAAAGTGACACTTGAGTGGGTTGAGCTTCATTCTGTACTCCCGGAGGATGCTGAACATTGAATTCAAATCTCTGACGTGATCTGTGGAGAATCGGGACTTCACCAGCATGTCATCCACGTAAACCTCCATGGTCTTCCCGATCTGATCAGCGAACATTCGGTTGACTAAGCGTTGATATGTTGCTCCAGCGTTCTTTAGACCAAACGGCATGACTTTGTAACAATAGAGTCCCAGATCAGTCACGAAGCTGGTATGTTCCCGATCAGGTAAATGCATGGGTATTTGGTTGTAGCCGGAATAAGTGTCCATAAAGGATAGTAGTTCATGTCCGGCCGTTGAATCCACGAGCTGATCGATTCGCGGAAGTGGGAAGCTATCTTTTGGACAGGCCTTGTTTAGGTCAGAGTAATCAACGCAGGTTCTCCACTTCCCGTTTGGTTTCCGAACTAGTACAGGGTTGGACACCCATTCTGGATACCAGGCATCTCGAATGAACCCGTTGGATTGTAGTTTATCAACTTCCTCCTTAAGGGCGGCAGATCTCTCTGGATCCATACCGCGCCTTTTCTGCTTTACTGGGACATGTCGCGGATCTATATTCAGGGAGTGACTTGCAATGCTCGGCGAGATCCCGCACATGTCAGAATGTGTCCAGGCGAAGACGTCGAGATTCGCCCGAAGAAATTCGACCAATTCCTGCTGTGTCTGCTTGTTCAGTTGAGACCCAACTTTCAACATCTTTGAATCATCATCCTCACTGATTGGGACATCCACAGTCAGTTCGGCTGGAGAAGCTTGACTCTCCGTTGATTCGTCTTTATCCTCGTTGTCCCTAGGGTCCAGATCTTTCAAGAACTGGTCGTGGTGCCCGGGCCGAGACCCAGGCATCAATTGTCAATTATCAATAGAGCGGACGCAGAGAGATTCCTCTACGCCCTTTCCCTTCTCTTTACGTTGCGCCCCGCGCAGCTCAGCAACATAACAGGCCCTTCCTGTGGCCTGATCTCCTTGAACAACTCCAATCCCATGATCAGTGGGAAATTTCAAAGTCAGACACCATGGGGCGATCGCCGCCCTGAACTCAGCTAGGGCTGGTCGACCTAGAAACGCATTATATGGTGAATCAATTTCTAGCACAACAAATTGTAACATTCGGACCCTCCGGCGTTCTCCAACGCCTAACTCGACTGGGAGTTCAGTTATTCCGATGGGTATCGTGGCACTTCCCGTTGAAACCATGGATTCTGGATAAACAGGGTTTCAAATCCTTTGTCTCCATCTTCATTAGATCGTAAGCCCGTTTAAGCAAGATATTCACAGAGCTCCCACTGTCAACCAGGATCCTCTTCATCCAAGCAGGACCTACCTGGGCAGATATGACTAGTGGGTCGATCGTAGGGGCTTCGACTTTATCGGCGTCTCGGCTCCTGAACACGATATCATCGGATATTATCTTTTGTTGTTTTGCCGGGGTTCCGTCTTCGCAATTACTACAACATTCGAAGTCCGCATGCCTGATAGAACTAGCATACGACTCCATTTCCCCCCAGCTTCTGTCTGCCGGATGGGGACCACCACTTATTGTGTTAATGACCAATCTCCCGCCCACACGGGCGGGTTCCTCCTCTCTTTCCTGATTTTGTGAACGATTCTGATTCGAGGGGCCCGCTCCGCCAGACTACGGCGCCCGTACGAACTGATCTAGCTTCCTCTCTCTAATCAATTTCTCGATGAGGTCCTGTAAGTGCCGACACTCATTGGTATTGTGTCCATAGCTTTCATGGAACCTACAGAATTTCCCTGTTTGAACCTGCCTCTCCGACGAGGGCTTCGGAGTAGGCTTCTTATACTGTACAGTGTTACAAGTCTGTAAGTATACGTTTTCCAATGACGTGTTTAGCGGCGTATAACTATCAAACATCTGAGCTCTACGTCGTGGACCTCGGTTCTCGTCTCTCTTCTTATTCTGGCCATTGTTTCCTCTCTGCTGGGTTTGCTTGTTTTGTATATTCAGTTGAACTTTCCCGGAACTCTCGCCGGACTGTTTAACTGCCACATTGCTATGTATTGCCTCAATGCTGGGCCTCGCATCGTCCTGCTTCCTAGACTGTTTTGCGTCCTCCTGCCGCAGGAATTGAGCGGCCTTGGAGCAAAAACGGTCGAACGATGCGGGCGGTTTTCCAGCTAGCCAGTTTCCGAATTCAGAATCAGGATCAATCCCCTTGGTCAGAGCCATCAAGATTGAATTATCGTTAGGATTGGTGATCTCGACGCATGCTGCGTGGAACCTCTCCAGGTAACGCTTGAGCGTTTCCCCAGGAGCTTGAGTGACGCTGGACAGGGTGTTGACGTCTTTTGGCCTAGCAACATGCATACGGAATTGCTCCACAAACCTCTTGGCCAATTGATCGAACGAAGAAATTGATCTAGGTGGTAGGCGGGTAAACCACATTGTCGCGATCCCCCCCATAGAGATGGGGAAACTCCGACACTTTACTGCATCGTCGGCCCTGGCAGCGCTCATCGACCATTCATATTTCAGAATATGCTGGTTGGGGTCACTATTTCCTTCATACATCGGGAGAGTTGGCATTCTGAATCACCTAGGGGGTTCAGCGTGTAACACTTCGTCTGTGAAAGGGGTATGACTACGAGAAATCCCCCAATCATCATTAGTGAGCCCCTGACTCTCGCGGATCATTTGACGTATCATGGTTGATATATCCGACACGGGCAGGTTTTGAGCTTGATGAGCTAAGGCGTGGTCGGGTTCCACGGTTCGAGTTTGGATCGGGCGCTGTCGACGATCCATATCTCGCCTCCTTGGCTCAGCATCTTCTGGGACATAAGGTTCAGGAGTATGTCCACGTTGTTGATTGATCGACTCTGATTGATTTCGGGTATCAACCCTTGTTTCTGCTGTGGCGGTTGTGGCGCGGTTATCCGTGGTGTACTGTGGGGCAGTACCTCCTCGTGTTGAGGGACCCGTTTGGAAGCTGGTCGACGGTCCTACCCTCAGTTGCCCAACAGTTAAGGCGGGCTGATATTCAGCAGCTTGAGCGCGACTCCCCTCTAGCCGAGGACGAGTAGTTCGGTGGTGATAATCAGATGATGTAACATCCCGTATATTTGGACCATTTAAATTGACAAAAATCCACACTTGTCAACTTAAATAATACAAAACACAGAACATTATGGGATTATAAGTACATAAATGTAAATGAGAATCAATACAACATCACAGACTCAGAACAGTCACAGAATAATGCAGCGGAAAATACATCGTCATAATAGTAGTTCATGAAGCTACTACAGAGAATACAACAATGTCTCAACATAAAGCGACTGAAAAGAGATACAAGATGTCCAATACATAAGTACATCAAATACTGAAAATAAAATGATATAGATAAAACTAAGCCTTCAGCATCTTCGACCAACCTTGACCAGCAACGGAGTAGCTTCAGACTGACCCGAGCATATGCAAAAGAACCACTCGAGTCAGGACTCAAAATCTTATACAGGATAATCAAATGCATATAATAAAGTCCATAACTCAAAGGTGAATATAAACATCATTAAGGGATCGATCAACTACCTACAAAATACGCTAAATAGATAATGTCTAATCCATAAAGTAAGATATTAAAATAGGGTTAAGCAGGGCCCATACACCTCTTAACCTGTTTATTCCCAAAAGCATATACAAGACCGTAGTTTCCCCAAAACCGGAAGTCACCAGAGGGCAATCCATATACTAAAGGTACAAATCAAAATCGTAGTGGTCTCGAATAGGATAATCAGTATGACAAGGTACATGAGGCGATACCAACTAGGATACTAGTAGTTGCGTGATCTGGACTGATGTTGGGCATAGCAGCTACTATCCCAACACCGCGAAACAACACTCCCAAATCAAGGGGTGCACCCAAATCGAATCACATAAGTAATAGATAAGGTATCGAAGAAGTGTGTCCGCTAGAGGTAGCGAACCTCAATGGCCCGGCGCGGCTCCTGTTTTAGTCATGTCAGGGGTCATCCAAAATCGTTCTCTTTCTTCAGTCAACGCATTCATCAAAACCATCCACTTCGTTCTGGATCAACACTTCGCGTATATTAGTTATTAAAGTGGTTTTCGGTATCGACAGAGAGTATGTCCATAATCCGATCCCGGACTCTTTAATAACTACGTATTAATTACCCAACAGTCAACTTTTTATTAAAGTTAAAACAAATCAAATCCAAAAGTCAAGTTGCAAATTTGACTTCCAAATTTGATATTTCATAATTCGATTCGTTTCAATTACTAAAATCATATTTCGAAAAGAAATTCTAGTTCGAGCCCTTTAGTTATCAAAATTTAAGTATTCACGTTGAATCAACATTTCACTTGTTATATCAATTCAAATTCATGGATTACATGAATAGTCAATCTTAGTTCAACTTATTAAATCAAGTTTTATTCTTTAAATCCGTATTTACCTTCCTAGGTTCATTACTATATCAATTTCATTTACTACGTTCACTTTGTCAAAACTTCGTTTATTCATTTATCAAAACTCGAAATTTAATCACTTTATCTTCTAACCTATTTACTTCTTAAATCTCATTTCGATTAACTTTGTCAAAACACTTTGTTTAACCAAATAAATTCACAAATCCGTTTCAATTCATTACATTAATTTGTTCTCCTTTATTTCAATTCATTTCTATATTCCAACAAATCTAATTTATTTAATTCGATAAAATCCATTTTATTTATTTCAAACAAGCTCATTTATTTCATTCAATAAAATCATTTTATTTATTTCAAAACAAATTCTTTTATTTCATTCAATTTAATAAAATCAATTTTATTTATTTTAAAACAAGTTCATTTATATTTACGTTACCAAATTTCCATATAGTTTCCTAAGTTCATTCCATGATTCCAAATAAGTCTCAATTTCAAAACGTTCTTTGTTGACCGTTTGGTTTCTTATTTTAATTATCTATCCTAGGCCAATTCATTCAATTGGGTATTTATCATTTCAACCCAAATCTATTTAAATTCAAAATCAACATACAAAGGGAACTTGCAGTGTGATAGCTGGGATGGTGTCAAAGTAAATAAACAAGCAATAGCATCCATTTGTAACAATTCAACAATTTCAAATAATCCCGAAATAATCGTATTAATTCGCGTCTGTTATTTACGCCAATTAATATAACTATTTCTAGAATCTACACTATCATTTCGTGTAGATTAAAGATTATACCATTTCAGTTTCACTTGGTCGTTCAATTTCAATTACAACGGTTAATTCAATACGCTCAGTAGTCTAAAGTGACACTTATCAATTCCACAAGTCAAGCAATTTAAAGGGTCAATTTAACTATTCAATATTCATCATATAAGAGGTCAAGTTTAACATATGTCATTCGGAATTTTATATCTATTCTATATCAAATTCAGTTTCAAATTTATTATTAATTACAATAACAACAAATTTAATATCACATAGTAAATTGGTGTCATAACTATTTAACATACTAACTTCAATTCAATTTTTAACATCAATCAATTTAACGTTCAGATTACATTCATAACATCCAACATCTAATTATCATAGTATAAGAGATATTTGAGTCGTGAATAGAAAATATTCACCTTGCGTGGTTAGAGATTTGACGACGAAGCACGAAGACGAATAGATACGAGACACTAACAAGCTCAATGCAAAATGAACGCAACAACGATGAAGCAAGACAGATCTGACAAGCTGAAGGTAACTTAGGACTCCGAAGCAGAAGCTGGAAATAAAACATAGCAGCAACGTGAGCAACTAGAATGCTAAGAATTTCATTGCTATGTAATATACAGTTTCCCATATAAACTCGTATATAAAAAAAAAAACAAAATCAGTTATGGCCAAGTCGAAGTGGATGAAAGCGATGGTGCTGGTTGGCGGCGGAGGCTGTCAGAGGAGTAGGCGAACTGGTGGTGGACTGGCGGGTGTAGGCTGTCGGTAAGTGGACTGGGCTGGCGGGTTTGGAGGTTGCTGGTTGGACTGGCGGACGGCAGTGGGCTGACGGAGGGCTGGTGGTGGCAGAGCTGGCGAAGGCGAGTGGGGCAGTGGCAGAACTGGGCAGGGTAGGGGAGGCGGAGTGGGGTCAGGGCGGAACTGGGCACGGGGTCTGGGCGGGTCTGGGTCTGGCGGTTCGGGTGGCAGGGGTTCGGGTGGGGTCTGGGCTGGCAGGGGTTCGGGTGGGGTCTGGGCACGGGTCTGGGGCGGGTCTGGGCACGGGGGTCTGGGCGGGTCTGGGTCTGGCGGTTCGGGTGGCAGGGGTTCGGGTGGGGTCTGGGGCTGGCAGGGAACTGGGACGCGGGTCTGGCAGGCGGAGGTCTGGGGCGGAGGGCCTGGGGTGCGGACATGGCTGGGGTGGCGGGTGCAGCCTGGGCGGGTCTGTCAGAGCACGGGACTGGGCGGGGTCGGTGGCTGGGCGTGCGTCTGGCGGAGTAGGGGAGGCGGGTTGGTGGTCGCAGGTTGGGCAGGGCTATCGGCGGAGGTAGGCGGAGGCGGGTTGGTGGGGCTGCTGAGGCAGAGGCTGTAGTTTCATTAGTTGGTGGAGGGAAGAAATACAACAGAGAAGAAGAGAAACAAAATATGTAGAGGAGGAAGAACGAACCAGAAAATGAAATGCTAAACAGTGAATTATGAATTGGAGCCTGGTTTATACGCAATAGTACAGAATTGAAAAGTCTTTAATTGATTGTATAGGTACACTAAAAGACTGTTGGAGTTTCAAGGAGTAATTACTGATCAGGAGATGCCTCGAATTCCACTCCCTAGTGAAGCCTAATGGACACAGGTTTAATAGTGTAACGGACAGGTTTCAAACCGTTAACAATTGTAACTTTCAACTCCGAACTCCGAATGATGCAAACGAATATACCATTTTGATCAGCGCGACGGTACGCTTCCAACGGTATACAGATTATTGCGATACGATGATTTTATAAAATTTGTATTTACGCCGCTTAAATTGTACGTTTTGCAAAATAAGATAAACGGAGTAGGCGATGACTGTTTTAGACGAAACGAATCATAAAATCTTGATCAGAATAATTTTTACAAGCGGACTGTGTAAAAATATTTGGATTAGGAAGATAAATTTTTCGCAGCTTTATATGGACTGATATACAGTAAAACGCGCACGGACTTTACTGTAATATTTTTCAACGAAACTTTTTCTATGTCCATATCTAGCTAGACGTATGTCACAAATAAAGTTTGGATGTAAATTTAGATCGTTTAAAATTTCAAATTTTTTTTATTGAAACGATAAATTTAAAATTTTAAATTGGGTTGAAAATTTGGGTCGTTACAATCTCCCCCACTCAAAACTTTTCGTCCTCGAAAAGGAACGAGACGAGTGAAGTAGAAATGAAATAAGTAGAAAAGTCACGATAGATTTCAAGAAATTTGAAGAATACCTGAAATTAATAGTTCGGGGTTTGAATCTCGAATGCTATCCTCAGTTTCCCACGTGCAATCCCGCTCATCTGCACTCCACTGTACTTTGACGAGATTTACCGATTTCCTTCTGAGTTGCTTTGTCTCACGATCGACTATCCGAAGTGGCTTCCGCTCAATAGTCAAGTCAGGCTCAATAACTATTTCATCCAACTGAGCAGTAGGGATGGTCATAGATGGATCGTGTACAACCTTGCGAAGGTGTGAGACGTGGAATACGTTGTGAACACCAGCGAACTTTTCTGGTAATGCAACTCTATATGCCAATGTTCCAACTCTTTCTGTAATCTCAAACGGACCAACAAATCTGGGAGCTAATTTCCCCCTCCTTCCAAATCGAACGATATTCCTCAAAGGCGACACCTTCAGAAATACTTTGTCTCCTATACTGAATTCGAGGTCTCTTCTCCTTTTGTCGGCATAGCTTTTCTGTCTATCCTGTGCCGTCTTTATCTTCTTCCTGATTTCTTCGACCTTTTCAGAAGCTTCCATAATCATTTCTGGTCCAAGCACTAATCGATCTCCCGACTCAATCCAACAAGCTGGCGATTTGCATGGCCGTCCATATAAGGCTTCGAACGGTGCCATACCAATGCTTGCCTGGGTTTTTAAAGGGATAATTAATTCAAATTCAAATATACTTATTCAAATTTGAAATTCGAATTCTTTACCTGGTAACTATTATTATAAGTGAATTCAACCAAGTGAAGATGGTCTTCCCAGGATCCACCAAAGTCGATAATACAGGCTCGGAGAAGATCTTCCAAAATCTGATTTACCCTCTCAGTTTGGCCATCGGTCTGAGGATGATAAGCTGTACTCAGATTCAGTTTGGTGCCCAAAGTATCCTGGAATGCTTTCCAGAATTTACTGGTGAAAATAGGATCTCGATCGCACACAATACTAGATGGTACACCATGAAGTTTAACAACTTCCCTCATGTATATCTCGGCCAAACTAGAGGCTGTACGAGTGGTCTTGACTGGAATAAAGTGAGCGGACTTTGTCAGTCTGTCAACAATCACCCATATGCTTTCGTTACCCTTTCTAGTCTTTGGTAGCCCATCAATAAAATCCATAGAAATTTGCTCCCATTTCCAACCTGGAATCTCTAGCGGTTGGAGCAATCCTGCTGTCTTTCTGTGATCAGCTTTAACTTGTTGGCAAGTGGTGCACCTGCTAACATAGATAGAAATATCGCGCTTCATTCCACTCCACCAATATAGTTTCTTCATATTCTGGTACATTTTGGTAGCACCGGGATGAAATGAAAGCGAAGACTTATGATTTTCACGCAGCACTTCCTGTCTAAGACCATCGACATTAGGAACACAAATACGATTGTCGATCCTCAAAACTCCATCACTATCAACTTGTGCACCCACTTTGTTGTCGGCATTACTTACTCTACCCATAACTAATTCCTTCATACGATAGAGCAAAGTGTCTTCATATTGCTTAGCTTTAATGCGATCCATAAGAGATGGAGAGATACTAAGCTGGAATAACATGCCTTCGATAAGATTGCAACAAGACAATGCTTTGCTGCGGCTCAAAGCATCTGCTACAACATTTGCTTTCCCCGGTGTATAAGTGATGTCGAGGTCGTATGCAGCTAAGAATTCAAGCCATCGGACTTGCCTCTGGTTCAAATCCTTCTGAGAAAAGATATACCTCAAGGACTTATGATCAGTGAATAGTTCGAACTTTGTTCCCAAAAGATGATGCCTCCAAAGTTTCAAAGCAAATACAACAGCAAGAAGCTCAAGATCATGAGTGGCATAGTTCAATTCATGGGTCTTCAACTGACGACCAGCATAAGCAATAACCTTTCCATTTTGCATAAGAACAGCGCCTAAACCTTCTCGGTAAGCATCTGTATAAACAGTCAATCCTTCACTTCCATCGATGACTGCAAGAACTGGGGCTGAAGTTAATTTACTCTTCAACTCATTGAAAGCTGATTCGCACTTCTCACTCCAAATAAACTTAACATCCTTCCGAGTTAAAGCAGTAAGTGGGGCAGAAATCCGGGCAAAGTGCTCAATAAATCTGCGATAATATCCGGCTAAACCCAAGAAACTACGAATATCTGTAGGAGTTTTAGGAGTCTCCCAATCCTGTAGAAAATTTCAAATTAGAAAGTGATAAGAGGAATTGAATAGAAATAGCGAATAGGGTGGAACTTACATTGATTACGGCGATCTTAGCTGGATCGACCGAAATTCCATTTTCAGAAACTATGTGGCCCAGGAATCTCACTTCATCTCGCCAGAAGTGGCATTTGGAGAATTTGGCCTTAAGTTGATGATTTCGGAGAGTTTCCAGAACATAAGCAAGGTGTGTCTCATGCTCCTTCTTGTCTTTAGAGAAGACGAGAATATCATCAATGAAAACAAGAACAAACTTGTTAAGCACATCACGGAAAACTCGATTCATCAAGTCAACGAAATAAGCAGGTGCATTGGTCAAACCGAATGGCATAACCAACCATTCATAGAATCCATTCTCAGTACGGAAAGCTGTCTTATGAACACTATCTTCAGCAACTCTGAGTTGGTGGAATCCGGTGGCTAGATCAAGCTGTGAGAAAACCTTAGCACCATGAAGCTGGTCGAATAAATCGTTGATGCGGGGCATCGGATAACGATTCTTGAGAGTGCGTTTGTTCAGTTCCCGGTAATCAACACACATGCGAAGAGATCCATCTGATTTTGTGACAAATACAACTGCGGCGCCCCATTCAGAGCAACTTCTTCTAATCAAACCTTTAGCAAATAGATCATCAATTTGGGTTTTTAGTTCAGCTTTTTCTTTAGGAGCCATCCTTCGGTGTGGGAGAACTACGGGCGTAGCTCCAGGAATAAGATCAATACGGAAATCGATTTCCCGTTTGGGCGGTAGAGAGTTAACCTCTCCAAATACATCGGGAAATTTCTGAACAATAGGGGTAGTACTAAGATCATCCGGATGAGCATCAAGAGAGAATATGAAGCTTCCGGCATATTTCTGAGGTGATTTGCATTCAATGACAAGCGGTAGGCCCTTGTCATTGACTAGAGAAACAGAACGAGCTTTGCAAGAAATAACAGCATCGAATTTTCTTAACCAATCAGCACCTAACAAGATGTCAAATGCTGCGAAGCCAAGTACATAAAAATCCCAAGTGAATCGATATCTTCCATATAAGAGCACGACCTCTTTACAAATTCTACTGAGGTTGGCAAGTCCTCCAATAGGGTTGGAGACGCATAGGGAAGTAGTAGCAAGAGTAGGTTCTAATTTGAGCTTATTACAGAGATCAATAGATATGAAGCTATGAGAAGCACCAGTATCGAATAATACCCTAATAGGTAAATCATGTAAAGAAAAAGTACTTCGCAAGGTACCTTGGTCATCCTGAGCAGGTGGTGGAGGTGGTGTAGGAGTGGTGATAGCAAATACTCCAGATGGTGTGCCACGCTTATACATTGGGCATTCTTTCTTGAAATGGCCCGGCTGGAGGCAGACATAGCATAAATCTTTCCTAGTCGTAGAAGGTGGTGGAATAGCAGCTCCGGTAGATGGACAACTATTGGCATAATGGCCCTTCTTATCGCACTTGAAGCATGTGATATTAGCAAGATCGATAGGGCTTTTCTGAGCATAACCCAATCCAGTAGTCTTCTGCCAAGCTTTCTTTTGTTGATCCAAGTTCATCTTCCTCTTCCCAGGCTGGCTAGAAGAGGGCTGAGTAGGGGCAGCCTTGGCAGTGGATCCCTTAGGCTTCGACTCATATCTAAGAGCAAAATCAATAAGCTCTGTGAAAGTGGAGCGAATGTGTCCGGTAAGCAGGTCATAATATTCTGGTCTAGCTCCCAAAATGAATTTCTCGTTCTTCAAAAGTGGTGTATCTATCAAACCCGGTCCAAACTTGGAGAGTTCATTAAATTTCCTCTCATACTCAGAAATAGTCATACTGCCTTGCTTAAGATCCATGAAAGCTCTATAAAGTTGGGTTTTCCCAGCAGCTGGCATCCATTGTGCCGAGAAGGTATCCCTAATCAAAGATAGACAAGATGAAAAACATTCTAAAGATAGAAGGAAGAATTTAAACCACTAGAATCCAAACTATTCATACCTAAACTGGGCCCAAGTGATGGTGTCCTCCTCGATACGAGAAGTAACGGATTCCCACCAATCTTGCGCGGCATCTTGGAGTTGCCAAGCAGCAAGCTGACGCTTCTGAGCATCAGTAATTTCCAATCCAGAAAATATCTTCTCCAAACTCTTAAGCCATTGCTGAGCCTCTATGATGTTCTCGGATCCAGAAAATTTAGTACCTCCCAGTTGCGAATACTCCTTGCTAAGAGTAGTGAATTTGACAGGAGCTGGAGCGGCAGGTGCAGCCTGGGCAGGACCATTTCCTCTTCCACCTCTAACATTTCTTCTGGTACTCATCCTGAAATACCAAAAGAGATTTAGAACCAAAGATAAGATAATAGAATGCTAAGAAAACTAATCAACGAATCAAAGGAGCTTGAACTTTTTGAAAGGATTTGGATATTGAATCGATTCTCCTCATTCTAGAGTATTGCTACTCTATCTCTAATGAGTTTCTTAATAATCCCGAACTAAGGTTTTTAGGAAACCAGAGCTCTGATACCAACTGTAACATCCCGTATATTTGGACCATTTAAATTGACAAAAATCCACACTTGTCAACTTAAATAATACAAAACACAGAACATTATGGGATTATAAGTACATAAATGTAAATGAGAATCAATACAACATCACAGACTCAGAACAGTCACAGAATAATGCAGCGGAAAATACATCGTCATAATAGTAGTTCATGAAGCTACTACAGAGAATACAACAATGTCTCAACATAAAGCGACTGAAAAGAGATACAAGATGTCCAATACATAAGTACATCAAATACTGAAAATAAAATGATATAGATAAAACTAAGCCTTCAGCATCTTCGACCAACCTTGACCAGCAACGGAGTAGCTTCAGACTGACCCGAGCATATGCAAAAGAACCACTCGAGTCAGGACTCAAAATCTTATACAGGATAATCAAATGCATATAATAAAGTCCATAACTCAAAGGTGAATATAAACATCATTAAGGGATCGATCGACTACCTACAAAATACGCTAAATAGATAATGTCTAATCCATAAAGTAAGATATTAAAATAGGGTTAAGCAGGGCCCATACACCTCTTAACCTGTTTATTCCCAAAAGCATATACAAGACCGTAGTTTCCCCAAAACCGGAAGTCACCAGAGGGCAATCCATATACTAAAGGTACAAATCAAAATCGTAGTGGTCTCGAATAGGATAATCAGTATGACAAGGTACATGAGGCGATACCAACTAGGATACTAGTAGTTGCGTGATCCGGACTGATGTTGGGCATAGCAGCTACTATCCCAACACCGCGAAACAACACTCCCAAATCAAGGGGTGCACCCAAATCGAATCACATAAGTAATAGATAAGGTATCGAAGAAGTGTGTCCGCTAGAGGTAGCGAACCTCAATGGCCCGGCGCGGCTCCTGTTTTAGTCATGTCAGGGGTCATCCAAAATCGTTCTCTTTCTTCAGTCAACGCGTTCATCAAAACCATCCACTTCGTTCTGGATCAACACTTCGCGTATATTAGTTATTAAAGTGGTTTTCGGTATCGACAGAGAGTATGTCCATAATCCGATCCCGGACTCTTTAATAACTACGTATTAATTACCCAACAGTCAACTTTTTATTAAAGTTAAAACAAATCAAATCCAAAAGTCAAGTTGCAAATTTGACTTCCAAATTTGATATTTCATAATTCGATTCGTTTCAATTACTAAAATCATATTTCGAAAAGAAATTCTAGTTCGAGCCCTTTAGTTATCAAAATTTAAGTATTCACGTTGAATCAACATTTCACTTGTTATATCAATTCAAATTCATGGATTACATGAATAGTCAATCTTAGTTCAACTTATTAAATCAAGTTTTATTCTTTAAATCCGTATTTACCTTCCTAGGTTCATTACTATATCAATTTCATTTACTACGTTCACTTTGTCAAAACTTCGTTTATTCATTTATCAAAACTCGAAATTTAATCACTTTATCTTCTAACCTATTTACTTCTTAAATCTCATTTCGATTAACTTTGTCAAAACACTTTGTTTAACCAAATAAATTCACAAATCCGTTTCAATTCATTACATTAATTTGTTCTCCTTTATTTCAATTCATTTCTATATTCCAACAAATCTAATTTATTTAATTCGATAAAATCCATTTTATTTATTTCAAACAAGCTCATTTATTTCATTCAATAAAATCATTTTATTTATTTCAAAAAAAATTCTTTTATTTCATTCAATTTAATAAAATCAATTTTATTTATTTTAAAACAAGTTCATTTATATTTACGTTACCAAATTTCCATATAGTTTCCTAAGTTCATTCCATGATTCCAAATAAGTCTCAATTTCAAAACGTTCTTTGTTGACCGTTTGGTTTCTTATTTTAATTATCTATCCTAGGCCAATTCATTCAATTGGGTATTTATCATTTCAACCCAAATCTATTTAAATTCAAAATCAACATACAAAGGGAACTTGCAGTGTGATAGCTGGGATGGTGTCAAAGTAAATAAACAAGCAATAGCATCCATTTGTAACAATTCAACAATTTCAAATAATCCCGAAATAATCGTATTAATTCGCGTCTGTTATTTACGCCAATTAATATAACTATTTCTAGAATCTACACTATCATTTCGTGTAGATTAAAGATTATACCATTTCAGTTTCACTTGGTCGTTCAATTTCAATTACAACGGTTAATTCAATACGCTCAGTAGTCTAAAGTGACACTTATCAATTCCACAAGTCAAGCAATTTAAAGGGTCAATTTAACTATTCAATATTCATCATATAAGAGGTCAAGTTTAACATATGTCATTCGGAATTTTATATCTATTCTATATCAAATTCAGTTTCAAATTTATTATTAATTACAATAACAACAAATTTAATATCACATAGTAAATTGGTGTCATAACTATTTAACATACTAACTTCAATTCAATTTTTAACATCAATCAATTTAACGTTCAGATTACATTCATAACATCCAACATCTAATTATCATAGTATAAGAGATATTTGAGTCGTGAATAGAAAATATTCACCTTGCGTGGTTAGAGATTTGACGACGAAGCACGAAGACGAATAGATACGAGACACTAACAAGCTCAATGCAAAATGAACGCAACAACGATGAAGCAAGACAGATCTGACAAGCTGAAGGTAACTTAGGACTCCGAAGCAGAAGCTGGAAATAAAATATAGCAGCAACGTGAGCAACTAGAATGCTAAGAATTTCATTGCTATGTAATATACAGTT
This sequence comes from Allium fistulosum, assembly GCA_030737815.1. Lineage (NCBI taxonomy): Eukaryota > Viridiplantae > Streptophyta > Magnoliopsida > Asparagales > Amaryllidaceae > Allium > Allium fistulosum. Next base: position 24,010,331 of record JASFAW010000013.1, read on the forward strand.
TCCCATATAAACTCGTATATAAAAAAAAAACAAAATCAGTTATGGCCAAGTCGAAGTGGATGAAAGCGATGGTGCTGGTTGGCGGCGGAGGCTGTCAGAGGAGTAGGCGAACTGGTGGTGGACTGGCGGGTGTAGGCTGTCGGTAAGTGGACTGGGCTGGCGGGTTTGGAGGTTGCTGGTTGGACTGGCGGACGGCAGTGGGCTGACGGAGGGCTGGTGGTGGCAGAGCTGGCGAAGGCGAGTGGGGCAGTGGCAGAACTGGGCAGGGTAGGGGAGGCGGAGTGGGGTCAGGGCGGAACTGGGCGGGCAAGGGGAGGCGGAGGGGTCAGGGCGGAACTGGGCGGGCAAGGGGAGGCGGAGGGGTCAGGGCGGAACTGGGCACGGGGTCTGGGCGGGTCTGGGTCTGGCGGTTCGGGTGGCAGGGGTTCGGGTGGGGTCTGGGCTGGCAGGGGTTCGGGTGGGGTCTGGGCACGGGTCTGGGGCGGGTCTGGGCACGGGGGTCTGGGCGGGTCTGGGTCTGGCGGTTCGGGTGGCAGGGGTTCGGGTGGGGTCTGGGGCTGGCAGGGAACTGGGACGCGGGTCTGGCAGGCGGAGGTCTGGGGCGGAGGGCCTGGGGTGCGGACATGGCTGGGGTGGCGGGTGCAGCCTGGGCGGGTCTGTCAGAGCACGGGACTGGGCGGGGTCGGTGGCTGGGCGTGCGTCTGGCGGAGTAGGGGAGGCGGGTTGGTGGTCGCAGGTTGGGCAGGGCTATCGGCGGAGGTAGGCGGAGGCGGGTTGGTGGGGCTGCTGAGGCAGAGGCTGTAGTTTCATTAGTTGGTGGAGGGAAGAAATACAACAGAGAAGAAGAGAAACAAAATATGTAGAGGAGGAAGAACGAACCAGAAAATGAAATGCTAAACAGTGAATTATGAATTGGAGCCTGGTTTATACGCAATAGTACAGAATTGAAAAGTCTTTAATTGATTGTATAGGTACACTAAAAGACTGTTGGAGTTTCAAGGAGTAATTACTGATCAGGAGATGCCTCGAATTCCACTCCCTAGTGAAGCCTAATGGACACAGGTTTAATAGTGTAACGGACAGGTTTCAAACCGTTAACAATTGTAACTTTCAACTCCGAACTCCGAATGATGCAAACGAATATACCATTTTGATCAGCGCGACGATACGCTTCCAACGGTATACAGATTATTGCGATACGATGATTTTATAAAATTTGTATTTACGCCGCTTAAATTGTACGTTTTGCAAAATAAGATAAACGGAGTAGGCGATGACTGTTTTAGACGAAACGAATCATAAAATCTTGATCAGAATAATTTTTACAAGCGGACTGTGTAAAAATATTTGGATTAGGAAGATAAATTTTTCGCAGCTTTATATGGACTGATATACAGTAAAACGCGCACGGACTTTACTGTAATATTTTTCAACGAAACTTTTTCTATGTCCATATCTAGCTAGACGTATGTCACAAATAAAGTTTGGATGTAAATTTAGATCGTTTAAAATTTCAAATTTTTTTTATTGAAACGATAAATTTAAAATTTTAAATTGGGTTGAAAATTTGGGTCGTTACAGATGAAGCTGAGCTTTCGGTAGACGCTCTGGAGGCATCATCTCTCCTGGACCTTCTGTGCCCCCGGCGGTTTAGCTGGTTGGTCAGCTCGATATTGGCGCGCAACTGTTCCGCCAACTGCTGACGGCTTTGGGTCAGCTCCTGGAGCAATACTTGAAACTCCTGTCGGGTGACTAGCCCCGTTGAGTCCGAGTGAGTGGTATTGTCTTGATTGGAAGAAGGCGGCTGTGTGGGATTCTGCCTATCTCTGCCTTCTTGCTCTGCAGCAGTAGCGCCAGTTCTTGTGCTGACCATTCTCGGTGGTGGAGTCCTCTCCTAGATTTTGAGCAAATCTGAATAGAATGGAAGGATTTCAGACTGGATATCTGGATCATCCTCTTGGATTTGTGCAATCCGGTATCGACGGCAGATCTAATGAGCGGGAGAAAAAACTGGTTTCCTCTCAGTGAAAGCACCAAAGTGTTTGTACCAAAAATGGGCACAACACTCTTCGGGAGTTGTTTGAAGAGATAAAATGAAGATTGTAAATGTAAAACAGAGGTTATCTAACAAAAACTCCAACAAACAGAAATGTAAAGTGCACAGACAAGCAATTTAGAGTGGTTCGGCGTATAGCCTACGTCCACTATGAAGTTTTGATGATTTTATTGATTCTCTTTCAATGGTTACAAGCGGTTACAGCAATGAACAGCGGATTACAGACTAGAATTCGAAATTGACAGCAAAAGTAGGATGCAAATCTCAATCCGGCAGAGTCTGGACGCTTCAGAGAAAAAAGATCCCTTTTTCTGTTGATTCTGGGGCTCTATTTATAGGCGTAGGAGGCTCAGAATTCGCTCAAACTCCGGGAGACTTGGTCTAGCACGTGAGGGGGCCCACGCGACCGTTTCCAGAAAGTTTCGAGTCGATCTGCGATCGATATGAAGTCATTTCGTATCGATCAAGATTACCTCCAATTGAGCTCAAATTTGGTGGAGACGTTCCTCGGTATGTGTGCAACCTTCAGTTAAAATTTCATGGTATTTGGATCAGTGGATTGAAAGATATCATCGATACGAGGCGATGTTCTTTGCTAGGCTGTCTGGTTCGAATCCATCTCTCTGGACTAAGAGCTTCGAACCGATGGTGTCACGCGCCTCTGTGAAGACGTGGAACGCACACTTCGCCTCGATCCGGTCTTTACTCCGAGTCGACCGCGTCGACTCCATATATCTCGGCGCATTCGCATCGAGGGATGACGTGGTGCACGCGCTTCGCCTCGATTCGGTCTCTGCGCCGTATTGACTGCTTCGACTCCACATATCTTGCCTCGTTTACTTCGATGGGCAACACGTCATTCTAGTTGGTTGACTCGCTGGATACGAACAAGTTGTTGGGCACGTATTCGAAGCAAGGTTCTCAGATGGATACGAAGTAGACACTGAATGATGGATACGAAGCAGACACTGAATGATGGATATGAAGCAAGCACTGACTGATGGATACGAAGCAGACACTGAATGATGGTTGCGAGGCACGCCATCTGTTGGGGGGATACGAGTCTGGTTGACACGAATTCGATGGGTACGAAACGCGGATAACTCCATCGATACGAGACGACGTCCCATGGTGGATACGAAATGGATACCCCTGATGGATACGAAAACATGCTTCTCCTTCCAACTTGTATCCATCACATCTCGAGCATACGAACTCGGATTGACTTGAAACTTGGGACGTTGGCTTCCTTCATTTTTCCAGTCATGTCCTATCAATTGTAGCTTGATCCGGACTTAGACAAAATTCAGCGACATTCATGACAAGCCATACTTGTTTTCTAGTTGGTTCCTTGGTGTCCTGGCCTTGCCAAAAGGCGGGATAACAATATGTATAGTTGATGTATGCCTCAATTGATAAAAATAATAATAATAATAATAATAATAACTTAAACTTTGTTGATAAAATGTTATATAGATAGAAATACTGATTTGCAAACCTGAGTATACATATGTGAATATCTGTCAATCATAACAGCCCAAAATATATTCAAAAAGTTTAAATCTTTTCCCTGTCTATAGTTTATCAATTATAAGTGAGTATTCCAACTGGTTTCTTTGATTTTTTTTAAAACGTCTGTGAGTAAACAAACATCATCTTGTTTTAACTTGTGTATGTGATGATTTTACAAATAATGAAGTGATAGAAGTGTGCATGTCTGAGAACCAGAGAAAAAAATGGTTGTTCTGTTCTTGCTTTACAGGTTCCAAACCTATTCTAAAATAGAGATCTAATCCTCTAATTCCTTTAGATGTGATTGTTCAAAAAAAATTTGTTTAAATAGTAAGAGCTTAAATTTAAAAAAAAATAAAATAAAATAATAGATTAAGTATGTTTAGTTCTAAATTTCTGGAAATCAAGAGAAAAACAGTGGAAACCTTAAATATGTTAAATCAAACATCATGATTCGCTGATTCTTCTTTATAATCTGAACCATATTTGAAAACTAAGATTTTTAGAGGAAAAATCAGGATTTTTAGTTTGATTTTGAATGAGATATTCGAAGTTGATCAGAAATTTTGTTCTCGAGTTTTTCAGATGCTCACGTAGACTGGATGGTTAGGGATTGAGGTCAGGGAAAGGTGATAGGCCGAAAATGTCGGGAAAATTATTCGACTAACTTACTGATCATTGTTGATGGCCTGAGGGATCGATTTAGGGTTTGTTTCCTTATTTCAGTCGGAGTTGGTTTTTGCATCGCTGTAGCTTCGCCGTTGCACCGGGGTCGATTGCATCGGTGGCAATTCAAGCAGGAAAGGTTGACGAAGTTCTGGACGAGGTATCGGCATTGTTGTTGAACTGTGGTGATCGAACAAAGCAGATTTTCTGATGATCGATTACGGTTCCTGTTGGGTTCTTTTGCTCCAATTCAATATCGAGAGCATAATAGATATCTGGATAATGGGATGCTGGGTGAAGGACTTCTATGACGTGCGGGTGATCCTGGGGATGACCAGAGGTGATGGAAGTTAATGTGCACGTGCACAGTGGTGACACGAGAATGGGGTTTGGGAACGAAGGCTTTATCTCGTGCCGAGTTCGAGTGATTCTGTGATAAGCTCGAAGCAGTTGAGAATTGGGGAAACTCGTGAGTGTTTCATGTATTCTGGTGTTAGAACTCGGTCGATCTTGTGTCCAGGTTACTAGTTTAAGCTAGACCCATATTTTCTTTGACAAAGGACATTATAGAAATACAAGTTTTGAAACTAACTAAGATGAGTTAAAAAGGGTGAATCAAAATACAATTTGTTTCACACATAAAAAAAATAAAAATATATACATTCTTAAATTAATTAAGATTGTAAGTTAATTAATTAAGGTTAATTAATTTGAAATTGAGAATCATTAATTAGACAAGTGAAGATTATTAATGATTAGTAAATTAATTGATTAAGTAATTAAAGATTAATTAAGTTCCAGAAAGTACTTAATTTATTAAGTAGATAGAAATCAATTCATTTGTGATTAATAGTTAATAAACTCATAATTAATAATGATTAATGGAAGAATAATTACTTAAAGAAGTAATTAAAGAATTTTAATAGATAATAAAGAACATTAACTAGGGATTATTTAATAATTAGATTAATTAATTAAGGATAATCATTTGTGGGATTGTTTAAGTAGAATTACTTAATGCAAGTAAATAAAGGGATTGATTACTCAATATAATTAATTTAATTAATGTGATTAATTTAAGGTTAATCGCTGTAAATGATTAAGGATAATTAATTTGTGAAATTAATTAAAGGCTAATTACTTAATGTAATTAAAGTATAATTAGTCAAGGATGATTAATTAAGGTGGATAATTATTTAAAGATTAATTAATGGGTTAGTAATAAATTAATAAGCAGGATTTAGAGGTCACTAAAGTAATTAATTTGTGGCCAATTAAATTAATTAGAGATGGTATGGTTGATTTACCTTGCTTATGAATGATTGAATGATATTATATGCTTAGATTAGTTGATATCATGGGTATGTGATGTGTGATGCTTTATGATATAATATCTTTGGGTTAAAACGGTGACACTCTGTATTTAGATTTTGAATTGTTTCACTTGAATACTTGAGTCAAGATGACATTAGATTCGAAGAGACCGGGATCGGGTTTGCTTCATTACAGCATGATAGGGGGTTGTGAAGTTGTACTAGTTACCCGGGTTTATATAAATTGTATGGTTTTGTATCCTATGATTAGAGGAGTTTACTCACGCTGGTTTCCAGCCTGACCCGGGTGTTACTTTGATGTAATGCTCGGGTCAGACCGAGTATTACAGATTTTCAGGTAAGGACGTTCTGGAGCTCTGGAGGCGAGCTGGATGGCAGGAACGTATGGAGTGTTTCCGCTGTGTTATATTTCTGTTTATCTGAGACATGTTGATTTGTATATGTCCAGTGTTTGAGTATATGTGTAACTCTGGTGTATAAAAATGTAATCAACTGATACAGTATTCTTTTGTAAACTGTTATTATTTGATATTATATTTTGATCCGCTGCGAATGTGAGAATCTGTGTAGTGTTTCTGTTTCTTCTTCTTCTATCTCTTTTCTTTTTTTCCTAACTATCTGTAATTTTCGGGTTCGAAAATTCCGGGTCGTTACAGTTGGTATCAGAGCTGGAAGGTTAAGCGAGAACCTTGGCTCTGATGGGTTTACTCATCAGGGGTAGGGTTAGTATTACCCCAGAATGAGTTGAGTGTATATATATATATGAGAGCGTACTTGTTATTTTCTTATATAAAGATTTTAAAAATGGTTTTAATGAAAGATTTTTATAAAAGCTTATGTTATATATACAGCAATAATTGGTTATTAAATAAGAAATTAAGTAATATATATACATATCCAAATAAGGATTGGATAAATGTATTATATAAATAGGATGAATTAGAATTGGGTTCAAACCAGAAAATAAATGGTTATTGAGTTTAAATAGGATGATTGTTTTTTTCCAATAAGTAAATATATGTTTTAAGGAAGTAACTATTAGATGTGAATAACTTGTAAATTAGAAAAGATGTAAATCAAAAAGTTTTGGAATTGTTTCAAATGTTAATAGAAATAATAAAGAGTATTATTCAGAATATTTTGAATGTGATCTTAAAATAAGGGTTGTTTGAAAATTGTTTGAATTAAATACCAAAGGTGATTTAAAATTTAAAGTATAACTGGGTGTGTAAAAGAAATTAATATGTATATATGTGGATATACATAATATCAAAGATGATTTAAGATAAACTATAAAAGTTGAGTTTTAAATTTTTATTTGGAATGAGATATGAAAACCCAAAGTGATATAAGTTTTGAACTTATAAGTAGGAAAGAATTTTGAAATTTGAGGCGGGAATTCAAATTGGGTAAGGTTGGCTCGATTAATTAAATTGAACTTAACTTTGGGAAAGTTAAATAATTGACAGACAACCTGAAATGAAAATTTCGAGATGAAAAAGGAATCTAACTTGGGAAGTTAAATGGTTAATTTGAATTGAGAGTTTGTGTGATCTCAAAATGGGTTTGAGATCTGGAAATGGAAAATGGATGGATGTTTTAGAATAAATTGGGTGATGTCATCCTATTGTTATTAATAATCTTTAAATTGCGAATTGAATTTCAAAGATTAAATTGTTTAAAAAGGATTTGAATTATTATTTGAACCTAGAAATAGGTTTATGAAGAAGTAAAGGTTAATTTGATTTAAGGGAATTAAATCAACATTTGAAAGTTTAACTCGAATTTATATAATTCGAGATGATTTAAGGTAAGATTGAATTTGAAATTTATTCAATTTGGAATTTGATTTAAATAATTTGGATTTGTGATTAAAGCTGAATAGTTTTAAAATTCAAATGGGATTTGATTTTAATTTGGAAAGAACCGAGATTAATTCAACTTGAATTGGGATTAACTCAAACTGGAGTTGAAATGAATTGAAAATTTGTTCAATTTGAAAATTGTTTGAATAAAATTGAGATTTAAATTAAATGGAAATGAGGTTGAAGTTGTTTAAATTGATTTGAGATTGAATCACGGTTAAGAGGAAGTGGAAATTTAAATAGAATTGATGGGAAATTAATTGGAAATGGAGATTGGAAAGTTGAACAGTTGGCTCTGGACTATTTTCAAAATGATTTGTTTTAATATATAAACCTATTTTTCCAAGCTATTTATATATATAATCTATCTTTTTAAAGCCCGGACCATCTTAAACTTATTTTATAAATATTTTGTAACCATTTAACAATTTTTCAACTGTTTTATAAACTAATTACTGCTTTTCAACTACTTATTTATTTTAAATTTTTCCAAGCTATTTTCAAAATTTAAATTGGACAGAGTTCGAACTGTTTATGATTGAATATCCATTTGGGATAAGGATTAAAGTGGTAATCCAATGGAATTGAAACAATTGTGATTATGTGGATAGAAATTAAAGGAAATGTGAATAGAAAGAGAAATTGATTTAGCTAATAATCAATGAAAATAAATACGTAAGATGTACGTATATTATTCTATTTGCATAGTGATTTGATCTAAATTCGAGCACAGAATTTCGAGATAATATTATCGATCCGAGTTGGGAATTTTCGCTCGATTTTCAATGGTGAACCTGGATTTGGATTGTTGATTAGTTCTGAATATTCTCTATCATAGTTATGACTATGCAAGGGGAATGATGGTTTCTGATCAAGAAACCAGATCTGAGTCCGTATTAGGAAGTCGGGTGGACAATACTAGTTCGGAAGTGAAATTGTGTGATCGAGTGAGCGATCAGATTGATATTGCATACGGATGGTATGGGGACATCGTACGGGTTATAATAAAAATTGATATTGGAAATATGTGGATAAGAACTGTAAATGATTTTTTTTGAAATTGAAAGTATATTTTGTGGAATATATGTTGGAGTAAAGTGGAAATTGGATATTTCGATAATAAAAATTTACTTTATGGGAGTAAGTCATATGGTAAATGACTTTATAAAAGAGTAATCAAATTTGAATATTGATTTGGAATAAACAAAGTTATATATCTTTGTTATATATATAATAATAAAAAAACAAAAAAAAAACTCCCCTTATTGAACCTTTTGCCCGAAGAAAAGGGTTTTCGAAGTATTTGAAGTATAAAAAAAATGAATTTATACAAGTATGAATTTAACCAAAGATTTTCCAAGATTATTATAAATATGTATATATAAAAAGGATTTGTGAAAATGATTTTGAGGAAAGATTTTTGGAACCTATGGATTTGAAAAGGCTTTTGATTTTGTGGAAAATCAAATTTGGAATTTAGAAAAGCCTAATTTGAGAATCATCGATTTTGGGAATCGATTTTGAGAAAGGAGCTTTATATGAGATTCATACTTGGTGTATGATTTGAAAAATACTATATGTGTATAGTATAAAGTGTTTTGAAAGTGGCTCTGTGGAAAAAGGCGCTCCCTTGAATGAACTTCTCAGGAGTGCCACTGAGTGGTACTGCCTTGAGCCTCTAAAGGGAAGGTTCTAAAGTTGATCCTGTGAGGAGTCCGAACAAACTAGTTCCTGAGGATTATTTGGTAGCGAAAGTCGAGGGCGCTGATGCCTACAGGGGCATTTGGGTTATGCTGTGACGACAGTGTGACTCGATGTCGCTGCGATCTACTGTGGGGACCATAGCGAAAATCGTGTGGAGGATGAGTGCCAACAGTCTACACTTGATTTTGCCGGGATGGCAACGTAACATCGGTAGACTGCGGTCTATGGTCAAGTGGAGGAGTTTCATTCTTTTGGCAGCGAAATTCGGTGGCGCTGGTGCCTACAGTTATATGGGTTTTTGCTGTGATAGCAACGTATAGCCCGGGTATAACTACGATCTGTAACGGGTTCCATGGCGTAATCGAGGAGCGCGGAAACCTACAGTTATCTGTGGATTTTGCCGGGACGACAACGTAATCATCGGGTTAACTGCGACCATGGATGGGGGTGATGATTTCCAGAGCCTTTTTACCAAAGATATTTCCTCTATTTTCGAAACCGTTTTCTATATTTTCAATAAAATTATTTTCCAAAGTATTTTCACTGGGTGTTGGAAGCGAGTTTACCAAGTACTTATAGACTTTCAGTCCTACGCCTGATCAACGTATGACCGAATTTCTATGGGAACAAGGATGGACTTGTTGAAACATCGAGTTATAAAAGTATGTTTATAAAAACTATTTTAGTAATATTATATAGATATTTAAAAGTGTTTTAAAAATGAAAAATTATTTATCTGATCTTAAGCATTTTAATAATTCCGACTTCGTTCCTTTTCGAGGACGAAAAGTTTTAAGGGGGGTGGGATGTGACATCCCAGGATTTTTGGCAGTATTAGTTTAATGAATATTTAATTTAATTAATTTAAAATACAACTTATTATGTAAAAATAAAACATATTATATGTGTATTGGAGGAAATTATGATTTGGAATTCAAAGTAAAGAGTTTCAAAATATTTTAAAAATGAAAACTATTTTATTTATAAATAAAACAAGATCTACTTATTTAATTTTTTGATTTGAACATGTATATGATGTAATTTGACTAATAATGGTTCAATAAAATAAATCTTAGCAATATTTAATAATCTAAGTAAAACAAATATATGAGTTAAAAAGGAAATATAAATATATAGGTTTAACAAAATTATGATATTGACAAGTTTAACAATAAATAACTTTTAAATTAAGTGTTGATAGGTTATGTAAGAAATATATAAACTTTAGGAATAAAGGTTTAAGTTGACAATAAGGTAATTATAAGAAGGACAAAAATAAAATAAAATACAAATTGTACAAAACAGAATAAACAAAATACAAATATTTGTTTGTAGCTTGCAAAAGAAGGCACTACTATATCAACACTAAAAACAAATAGAATAAGTATTTATATTAGAAAGAAATATCTCAATTTAAAAATTTATAGTTATGAAATGAACATAAGAAAATTTTGGGTAGTATACATATTTGCAATAATGTGTGAGTAAAGTAGGTAATAAATACATAAGGGAATTCTAGAATATATAATAATATCTATGTACATACAAAGTGAATGGATAAGCATAGGTAAACAAAAGGGGAGACAACCTCATAAATGCATATCTTTTCCAGCAAACAAAACATGTTATGTATAAAATCAAAGGTAGCTTGCTGTGTACAACAAAAGTAGACCATACTTCCTTATACCCCTGTACTCTGTTTTCTTTTTCTTCTTTCTTTCTTCATTCATTCGAAAGCAAGCAGAGTCAAAACAAAGAATATGTATACTTCCATTTCAAACTAAAGAATCAAGCAAAGGACTCAACAGATTCAAGTACAGATCACATACAAGTTCCAAAAAAAGAAAAAAAGAGAGAGGAAATTTCCAGTTCTCAAATTATTTCCAGTCTTTGTTTCAAATCAAACAGGTGAGTAACACTCATCTCTGTTCTGTTTGAATAAAACTGGTTTTAAAGTTAACACTTATCTTTAAACTTGACCTGCCTAATTGAGCGAATGCATGAGATAATTCTTGGAAATACGATGAGTAGTTGTTGGCCTGTTTGTTTAGGGATGAAGCATGCGTATATGTATAAAGATGTTGTATGCATGTCTGTTGAACAACATATATCAACTTTTTTTATATACAGTGAGTAGACTTTAACCCATTTTAGTTACAACATATGTATAGTTGATGTATGCCTCAATTGATAAAAATAATAATAATAATAATAATAATAACTTAAACTTTGTTGATAAAATGTTATATAGATAGAAATACTGATTTGCAAACTTGAGTATACATATGTGAATATCTGTCAATCATAACAGCCCAAAATATATTCAAAAAGTTTAAATCTTTTCCCTGTCTATAGTTTATCAATTATAAGTGAGTATTCCAACTGGTTTCTTTGATTTTTTTAAAACGTCTGTGAGTAAACAAACATCATCTTGTTTTAACTTGTGTATGTGATGATTTTACAAATAATGAAGTGATAGAAGTGTGCATGTCTGAGAACCAGAGAAAAAAATGGTTGTTCTGTTCTTGCTTTACAGGTTCCAAACCTATTCTAAAATCAAGATCTAATCCTCTAATTCCTTTAGATGTGATTGTTCAAACAAAATTTGTTTAAATAGTAAGAGCTTAAATTTAAAAAAATAAAATAAAAATAAGTATGTTTAGTTCTAAATTTCTAGAAATCAAGAGAAAAACAGTGGAAACCTTAAATATGTTAAATCAAACATCATGATTCGCTGATTCTTCTTTATAATCTGAACCATATTTGAAAACTAAGATTTTTAGAGGAAAAATCAGGATTTTTAGTTTGATTTTGAATGAGATATTCGAAGTTGATCAGAAATTTTGTTCTCGAGTTTTCCTGATGCTCATGTAGACTGGATGGTTAGGGATTGAGGTCAGGGAAAGGTGATAGGCCGAAGATGTCGGGAAAATTGTTCGACTAACTTACTGATCATTGTTGATGGCCTGAGGGATCGATTTAGGGTTTGTTTCCTTATTTCAGTCGGAGTTGGTTTTTGCATCGCTGTAGCTTCGCCGTTGCACCGGGGTCGATTGCATCGGTGGCAATCGAAGCAGGAAGGGTTGACGAAGTTCTTGACGAGGTATCAGCGTTGTTGTTGAACTGTGGTGATCGAACGAAGCAGATTTTCTGATGATCGATTATGGTTCCTGTTGGGTTCTTTTGCTCAAATTCAATATCGAGAGCATAATAGAGATCTGGATAATGGGATGCTGGGTGAAGGACTTCGATGACGTGCGGGTGATCCTGGGGACGACCAGAGGTGATGGAAGTTAATGTGCACGTGCACAGTGGTGACACGAGAACGGGGTTTGGGAACAAAGGCTTTATCTCGTGCCAAGTTCGAGTGATTCTGTGATAAGCTCGAAGCAGTTGAGAATTGGGGAAACTCGTGAGTGTTTCGTGTATTCTGGTGTTAGAACTCGGTCGATCTTGTGTCCAGGTTACTAGTTTAAGCTAGACCCATATTTTCTTTGACAAAGGACATTATAGAAATACAAGTTTTGAAACTAACTAAGATGAGTTAAAAAGGGTGAATCAAAATACAATTTGTTTCACACATAAAAAAATAAAAATATATACATTCTTAAATTAATTAAGATTGTAAGTTAATTAATTAAGGTTAATTAATTTGAAATTGAGAATCATTAATTAGACAAGTGAAGATTATTAATGATTAGTAAATTAATTGATTAAGTAATTAAAGATTAATTAAGTTCCAGAAAGTACTTAATTTATTAAGTAGATAGAAATCAATTCATTTGTGATTAATAGTTAATAAACTCATAATTAATAATGATTAATGGAAGAATAATTACTTAAAGAAGTAATTAAAGAATTTTAATAGATAATAAAGAACATTAACTAGGGATTATTTAATAATTAGATTAATTAATTAAGGATAATCATTTGTGGGATTGTTTAAGTAGAATTACTTAATGCAAGTAAATAAAGGAATTGATAACTCAATATAATTAATTTAATTAATGTGATTAATTTAAGGTTAATCGCTGTAAATGATTAAGGATGATTAATTTGTGAAATTAATTAAAGGCTAATTACTTAATGTAATTAAAGTATAATTAGTCAAGGATGATTAATTAAGGTGGATAATTATCTAAAGATTAATTAATGGGTTAGTAATAAATTAATAAGCAGGATTTAGAGGTCACTAAAGTAATTAATTTGTGGCCAATTAAATTAATTAGAGATGGTATGGTTGATTTAACTTGCTTATGAATGATTGAATGATATTATATGCTTAGATTAGTTAATATCGTGGGTATATGATGTGTGATGCTTTATGATATAATATCTTTGGGTTAAAACGGTGACACTCTGTATTTAGATTTTGAATTGTTTCACTTGAATACTTGAGTCAAGATGACATTAGATTCGAAGAGACCGGGATCGGGTTTGCTTCATTACAGCATGATAGGGGGTTGTGAAGTTGTACTAGTTACCCGGGTTTATATAAATTGTATGGTATTGTAACCCATGATTAGAGGAGTTTACTCACGCTGGTTTCCAGCCTGACCCGGGTGTTACTTTGATGTAATGCTCGGGTCAGACCGAGTATTACTGATTTTCAGGTAAGGACGTTCTGGAGCTCTGGAGGCGAGCTGGATGGCAGGAACGTATGGAGTGTTTCCGCTGTGTTATATTTCTGTTTATCTGAGACATGTTGATTTGTATATGTCCAGTGTTTGAGTATATGTGTAACTCTGGTGTATAAAAATGTAATCAACTGATACAGTATTCTTTTGTAAACTGTTATTATTTGATATTATATTTTGATCCGCTGCGAATGTGTGAATCTATGTAGTGTTTATGTTTCTTCTTCTTCTATCTCTTTTCTTTTTTTCCTAACTATCTGGAATTTTCGGGTTCGAAAATTCCGGGTCGTTACACTTATATATATATATATATATGTATAACTTTATATGTTGCAAAACAACTTTGTATATTAATATATACATATAACCAATATATAGCTAGTATATAAACTTCCAAATATTAACATAGTTTTAAATATATACAGTACATATATACTGTATAAAGCAACATACATATACTAATATACATATTCTCTAATACTGTAATAGTTGTAATTGAAAATTTCAAAATCTAAGTGTTATATTTTCAAATCACGATTTCTATATATAGACAACTTGACATATTAATCTTATAACAACAAAACTTAAAACAGAAGTATATATATACTAACTTATATAATATACACTTAGATAAAACATAGGGTACCAAAGAACATATTACTAACTGCAAACTCATGAATTCTGACGGGAAGAGGAGGAATGGGCTGCGAGAATCTTAGAGCATGGGTAGGCACAGCTGCCTAGTCTTGGGGAAGATCGGCACTGCTTGGTTTGGGCGAGCGAGACTGGGAGAAAGACGATGGTGGGTTGGAACTGTGGGCTCGGAGGTGGTGACTACGGGTTTGAGTGGCGAGATTGGTTCGAACTAGCTGTCTGAAGGGGGATGTAGCCTAGGCTGCTAAGCATGGAGGGGTGGAAGGTGAACGTGATGGGGTGTGGAGTTGTGTAGGCTACAGGAAAATTATACATAAACAAAGATTGTTTTGATTTCTCAAAGTATAGAAACGATAGTGATATATGAATAGAAGCTTCAGGCTAGAATACATATAAACTGGTATCACTTTTCACTTTTTAATTTTTTTTATATTTTTTTTTTGATAGAGCGAAATGGAGAATGGAAGATCTGAATGAAATATGAAAAGGAATGAACAGGGAAGGAAGCAAACTTTATATGATACAAACTTATATTCAGATGAACAGAAGAATATAGGAGTAAGGTCAAAAAATGAACGGACAACAAATAAATATCAACCGGTAGGAATAGTGAAAGCCAAAATGTTGAATTCAAGAAATATCAATTGGTAGTGACTGGCAGTTTTCTTATGGAGGGCAATGAAAGGACAAAGGAAAACAAAAGAGTTCAAACGGATACCGCTACGGTAAATTGTTTGCCGAATTTGTCGTGTACCGGACTTCGAAAGGCGCAAACAAATATACTATGGAGATCAACATGACGAGACGATCAAAACAGTACATAGATATCAGTGGTATGATCATTCTATCAAAAGTCGATAATCGGTACCAGAAAAGCTGCTATTTCGTCGAAAATAAGATCGACGGTGCAATAACAGTCCAAATTTTAAGAAACAAAATATGACGTCTTGCCCAAAAGATGATTTACAAATTTTCTATGTAAAAATATTTAGGTTTGGAAAATATTTTGTTACCATCAATTTTTAACCGATTGAAATTGAAAAAGAATTACACAATAAAATTTACTTGCATATTTTCTGATGAAAATTTACCATTTGCTATACTAAAATAGACGTATTCCAAATACCAAATTTTATTTCAAAATTCAATTATTTAAAATTTCACAAAATTCAGTTAAATACGTTGTTAAAACCAATCAAAATTTATGGGTCGTTACACTCTCCTCCACTCAAAACTTTTCATCCCCGAAAAGGAAGGAGGTAGGAGAATAGAAACAACCGGACATAAAAGGTAGATTAAAAGACAAGGATAAACTATTAATGTAAACTATATAAATTTTACTTGAAATATTCATTTGAAAACTTCATTTGCAATACAATTATCTTCAATACTTTAATACCTTTCAAAACCCATTTGTAAAATTTCTTGCTTCTTTTATAAATACTATTTATATGTTTAAATAACACCTTTATAAATATATGAAAACTATTTGAAAACAATTATTTACACCATTAATTTTTTTTCAAAGATGCTATTGAAAACATTAAATCCATAATTCATAAATTTATAAATTTTATCTCAAGATACTTTTCAAATATTATTAATAAATCAATAATCATCTTTTTTAAATATGTTTTACTTAATTAATAACTTCTAAAATATTTATAACACTACTACATTTACTATTAAACCATGTAGTATATAAATAAACGATATTTTAAAAGAATATATTCAAAAGGAAAAAGAAGGTAGATTCGAAAAAACAGAATATAGGTGAATGAATAAAGCTGAGCAGATAAGGTAGATTCAAAAGAATAGTATCGGGCATGAATAATTAATTCAAACCATAAGAATTTCAATTTCAAATATTAATACAGAATTTCTTTGCTGGAAATACTTTTATAATAAAATACCTTTATAACGAAACAAATTTCCTTTCGAAAATACTTTTATAACTCAATGTCTCAACAAGTTTATCCTCGTTCCTGCAGACTCTGGCAGTGCGTTGATCAGGCGTAAAGCTAGAAATCTCCAGGTACTTAGTAGATTTGTTTCAACACCTAGTGAAAATACTGGAAAACTTTTAAAACAGATATGGAAAGTACAATCCAAACAAAAAAACAAACAAAACCTTTGTCTAACCATGGATCGCAGATACACATAGGTTACGCCTGGATCCCCCAGGAAACATCTGTATCCGTAAGCTTTCTCAGCCCTACGAATTGCGCCATGATGACTAGTAGACCGCGGATACACAAAGGTTACGCCTGGATACCCCAGGAAACATCCGTATCTGTAAGCTTTCTCAGCCCTGCGGATTTCGCTACTAATACGACCTACATAGATCACAGGATACACAATGCTTATGCCTGAATCCCCCAGGAAACATCCGTACCCCTGGGCCATCCAGCCAGATGAATTACGCTATGCAGTCGCGCTCGTAAGACCATGGGTAACGCCATGGAATTCGATGGAAACTCGAGTATCATATCCGGAAAACCAAAAATCAGAGAAATATCGATAGAATGAATCCACAATGTGGCCACAAAGTGGATATCAAGCAGAAGGCACTTTCCATATCTTTACTTCGAAAATATGTATCATATAGTACCTTTTCAAATCACTTTCAAATATCATACTTATATAAAGTCCATTATATATAAGATTTTATTTTCAAATCAAATACCTTTCCAAAATCAAAAGTATATCAAATCACACTTATATAGACTTCAGTTATATAAGATTTCACTTTTCAAATTGAGTACCTTTTCAAATCCATAGTTTTCAAATCAACATCATACTTATACAAACCAATTTTTATATAAGTTCGATAACTCCCAAATCAAGTATTTAGTAACACAAGGTTCTCAAATTTCAACTTGTTTCAATACCAATATAATTTTCAAAATCATATACGCTTTCACCAAATTATTCTTCCAAATTAAATATCTTCAGTTTCAAGTTTCCAAATTAATAGGTTTAGAAAATAATCCAAGTTTCTAAATCAATATAATTTAAGTCAACCAATTCATTTCCAAAATCAAATGTTTTCAAAATCATCTTATACTTACATAAGGTCCATCTTATATAAGGATCAATTTTTTTTTTCAAAAATCAATTTCACTGCATGAAGAGTCATATGGGATTGAACATCTTTGCTTTATAAAAGATTTTTAATTTAGAATAGTTTTGTAAATAAAATAGTGTGTATATAAAATATTTTTTTTTGAAAAATGGTTTTAAATAAAATAGATTTGTATGTAAAATAGAATAAAATAGTTTGTTTAAGAAGAATAAAAGAAAAATAGTTTTGAAAAATGGTTTTAAATTGATAGTAGTTTTTCATAAAAGAAAGAATTCCAATTAAATTACAAAGATATCGAACCCAACAACTTCCAATTTCAGCGGCAAGTATATTAATGATATTATAATATAAGATGTACATATGTCATCATTTCGCAAAGTCACATTCGATCGCTCGCTCGATCACACAAGTTCGCTTTCGAACTAGTATTGTCCATTCGACTTCCCTAATGCGGATTTCGATATGGTTTCTTGACTAGAAACCATCAGTCTCCTTGCAAAGCCATATACTGTAACGTCCCGAAAATTTTCGACTTTCGAAAATTCAACATCGATACTCACTTTATCGACTGCTGAGCCATCGAATGCCGGAAACCCAAAAAGTTATGGTTTTAAGAAAGAAGAAAAAAGTAGAAGAAGAAGATAGAAGAAAAAGAAAGAAGAACAACAACAGAACAACAGAACAGCAACAGAAAACAATATCAGAATCTTACACATCGCAGCGGAATAATATACAATAGATAATTACTAGTCTTTTAAAACAAAGAACTATATCAGTTTATATATACATCAATCATCAGAGTCAATATACAAAAATGGACAGTTATATAAACTTGTCCTCATACAGAATACACAGCGAAATAAATACTATCAGATACAAATACTACGTCTCGCCATCCAGCTTGCTTCCAAAGCTCCAGAATATCCAGAATATCCTGATAATATAACTCTAGGCTGCCCGTGTGGAAATTGGTGGGCACCCAGAGTTTAGAAGGGAACAATAAACTCCGAGTCAGTCATGGTGACTGGTGTGAGATCGTAAAACAGTTATTTATCTTTAAAATAAATAGCAGAGAATTTTAAAGTCAATTCGCAATGCTTTTGGAAAATGAAACTACCATAAGACCTCCCGCCACACACACAATGCAAACGCAGAATTGGAGGAGATTTCTTCTTATGATAGTCAAAGATGCTTACTACGCAAAATCAAATCATTTTTGATATTATTATTAGTGCATAGTGTAGAAATCATTTCGAAAGTATAATATTAATCTTAGCCAGCATAGGCATTCCGCACTTATGCCTACTATAGCTACCATCCAAACAGTGGTGACCACCATAAGTGAATGATAGGTTCTACAACTAAAACCGTACAAGTGTCGTATTGTTTCTTTGGATTTCCAACAAATGGTCAGGCTAAGGAACTTCCTATCCACGATGGGTACGTCCCTGGAATAGACGACCCGAGAACCTAACCGGATCTCTGCCAACACAAGGCCGGGTTACCTCTGCAAAAATAGGTAACTACTGACACGCGTATGCCATTCCCCGATCGTCACCGATCTTCCCGAGGATCCCCGATTCGCAACAAACCACATAGATAATAATAATGCAGTAACCACAGAGGTTAAGTATCTGGGCTCCATACCATGATACCACCTTTATCCAGAAGGAATGACATACACTAAGGGGCGCTACTCCCTAGAACCTTGCCGCATTCGTCCTGTTTCGACCATTTCCGGGGTGTGAGGCTCGATGAAGTCTCGTCCACAAAGCTACGCTTTCTCAAAAAGCCCTGCTTCGGGTCAAACAAAATGATCAACCTATGATCACAAAGATATAAGATCAAACAAATGATCATATCACAAATGATCAAACACTGATCATCTCACAGCAACACTCAGTATGCCACGTTACCAAATTGGGATATATCGCTGATAAATTTCAACTACATAACCTCTGAGCTCGTACGTCTCAGAGAAGGGTGTTAAGCTAAGAGAATAAATTCTCCGCCACCAACAGAAATGTATTTGAAAGAAATCAGCTTTATATCTCAAATTGTAACGTTAGACACACAATCCATACAAGTCTGTTCCGGGATCGAACAGAACCGAAGGCACTTCTCACGAAGACCTTTCATTTCCGGATAAATTTCTAATCACGTCCGGACTTCCCGTCACTAAGGGTGATAAAACCTCTAAACCGGAGATCAGCCGATGTAGAGTAACTCGACGGTAATCCTTCCGTTTTCAAAAATATCCGGTCTTCAACACCGGTCTTCGAATGCAATTCATAACGACGTATCACATATTCGGAATGGGTTATACGACCCCATGGTCCTTTCCCGGTTAACCCGAATAGTGAGCGATTTCTCAAAAATAAGTGTGGCATTCAAATTCATCCAATTCACAACAAATACCTATCTAAAGGTAATTATTGATAGTCGGTTATTTAACTATCAATAAAGATGCGCAACATCATCAGATTCCAAATAATTTTCCAAATTATTAAATTTCCAAAATATCTTTACTAGATATAAAATTTCCACACTTTAAAAATAAACCAACGTTTATTTTTCTAAACAGTTTCCCTTTCTTTTATAAATTCCATAGTGAATTTATATTTCAAAATATCTACCGATATACGATTTTCAAATCGATTTCAAATATTCCATTTCGATTTATCTTTAAGAAGATAAAATCTCAAAACGTTTCATTTCATTTTGGAAAGCATTTCCATACTTATCTAATAATAAGTATTTCACAAATCTTTTATTTTCAACACTTGGAAAATATCCGATATACTTAAATCAAATTAAGTATATATTCATTCTTTAAGGAAATCATTTATTATAACAACATTCATTTGAGTCAAAACGAATGTTACGTAAAACATCGCTACGACGACTCAAAATCACTAGTATAGGGATTCAGATTTAGATAGATATATAAATCCCAATACTACATTAAAAACATTTCCTTTCGGAAATCATTTACTATAACAACAGTGTTATAGTCCACCAATTCCTTATTTCTCGAAAACGTCTATTTCAACAATAAATGTTGAAATCTATGATTTCGATAGTTCACACGTTTTAAAACATCTTTTAAAACAATTAACTTCACTTCAAATATCACTTTTCCAAAATTATATCCATTTTACTTAACAATATATTCACTGTCCAAAATCGTGAATATACTTCACTAATTACATTTCACTATTTTCTACACGTTTTATTTCAATGATAATTCGCTATCCAAAATCGCGAATATATCTCCTTTAAAAATCTTCTATATTTAACTTATCAAAATAAGCGACTTTGGGTTTATAAACAACTTTTATAAATCCCAATTCTATTTATAAAAACTTCAATACCAAATCAATCTCAATATTGATTTCTAATTTTATTTATCACTACTAAGTGAATTCCTTATTTTTCTCAAATTATTCAATATTAGGTTTTTAAAATGGATTCTTCAAATTGAAATCACTTTACATTGATTTCACAGCTTACTTCAATTTACCAATTAAATTTCTAATTGGTTTTCCAACTTATCTTCTTTTAAATAAATTCCTTTTTAAGAAAATAAATTTCAATCGTTTCTTTCAATCTATTTAAAAAATCCAAATTTTAAATTAAATTCTTCAATTTAAAATCACTATTTTACGAAATCCATTTATTTAACATTTTCACTTTATTCTGGAATTAATTCAATATGATTATAAAAATTCACTTTTTATACTTTAAAATTCCTTTCTTAAAAATTTCTTCAATTTCACAAATTGATTCACTTAGAAATTTTCTGCTTGAATTTCAAAAATTCAATTTCGTTTATCTTTGGAATCCAATGATGTCAAAACATCCATTCAGCTAAATTTTAGCTTTCAAACAATTTCCAGATATCAATATGATTAATAGCATCACTATAATCATTCACAGATTCATATCACAATAGAAATAAATTCAATCAATGTGAGGGGTCCAGTTGGATCCCTCCAACCTGTTTCCCTGCATCCAAAGATGTTAGCACAATACCAATTCCGCTCCAGTACGGAATTATCGCGGTATATAGGTTTTTATAAATCCGCTTACTAACGGCGCAATAGGGTCTCATCCGCTATACGAGGCGGGAAATCATCAATCCAATATATACATATGCCAATATGTATATACTGCTATATATATAGATATATCCTATCATATCTAATAGCACATCAAATAGCAATCAACACAATCAATAACTGCAATTCAAAATTAAATCTGAGTGAGAAGATCTCACCTTAGCTTTTTATTTTGCCATCCATTTTTGTTCCAGTTTGTTTTTCCTTTGACCCGAATTTTTCTTGCTTTATACCTTGTATAAACAATTTCATACAATTTATTAATATTTGAATTAAATTGAATAACCAATTTCCATTTTCCATTTTGACTTGTTTTCTCGATTCAAACCTTGTATAAATAATTTATACAACTTATCAATATTCGAAATGATCGAACAATTAATTTTTGTTTTCAATTGTTTTAAATTAACAAATTTCTCTTTTAATAACTTTACTTAGTGCCAAAAAAAAATTTGAATGAACCATTTATATCTTTAACAAAAAATTAAATTAAACTTCCTTGTTACATTTTCTTCAAATTGTAACTTATAGCCCTACTCATATATATTTCTGCCGTTTGTATGTATATTTTTATTTTCTCAAAACTTCACATATACTTAACTGTTTAATCTTTCCGTTAACTTAAAATTTTTAAAACAGTTTAATAAAACTTCCTCTGCCTATATAAAAATCTGCATAATTTCTTTGACTGTTAACAATCCTATTTTTTTTCTTTTTAAACCTAGTTTATCAAAAATAATTATTTTCCTATTCCCTGGTAAATATATAAACCTGCATATATTACATTTCTTTAGTCACTTTCAATTTATTCGATATACTTAAATTTGAAAGAAAAAATAAATTCTGTAAAGTAAATTTTTTCTTCTATACCTCACTGCCCAGAATCGTCCTACCATGCGTGCGAGCTCATCATCGTAGGCGAAACCGCGACAACCACCATCTTCCCAGCTCCACCACGAACGCCACCAACCACTATCGAATCCGAACAGAGCCCCAGCCCTTGCGCCTCGACATCATCATCCACACACGTTCGCGTGCAACCGATCGAATGACTCGCGACCACTCGATGCCACACACACGGCTACGCCGCTCGCTCGCCCCCGAAGTCGCCGCCATGCTCGACAACCCTCGTCGCTGTGCCATCGCGTGAACAGTCAACATCGCGACGCTGCCAGGCCACCTCGCCCAATCGCGCTCTGACCTATTCGTGAAACCCTAACTCGAGTACGCGCTGCCCTTCATGATTCGAACTCGAGCATCGAATCCCCATCTCCCTTGAACGCCATCGCCTGGTCGCCGCTTGTCGTGCCGCGATCTCCGATTTATCAGACTCGAAGGTAAAGCTGCCCCACGTCTTTGATTTGTTTCGATTTTTGATTTCAAAAGGAGGCTCGGCTTCGAAAATTAACTGGGGAGGAATCGTGATTTCAATTCAAAAGGCTCGGCCAGATTTTTCTTTTTATTTTGATTTCAACTGAAAAAAAAAGAGCGTGATTTAAAAATAGAAGGATGAGGCAGAAGATATGGATTGCACGATTATTTTTCGTGATTCTCGGCGTGATACCAGGCGTGTTCAACGGGAGATAACGTGTTGCTGATATTGACAAATTTTAATTTAAATTTAAATTGAAATCGATTAAATTTCAATGCGTTTACACGCCGTATGCTCTCATATCAACTCCTAAAAATACGAAATTGGAAATCCTATAATAATACAATATTCCGAACCCAATGGAACTGGTTTCGTCGAATTCCGAGACTGTTTGAAAATTGACTATTTTATAAATATCGGTTCGAGTAATTATTTTCAAAACTGAACAAAACAGTTCGAAATTAAATTCTGAAGCTTCAATCATCTTCAGTATTATCAATACGAATTTTAAAAGCTTTCGAAATATTTTTCTTCAGCTTAAAATTGTAGATTCAAATTTTTATTTAACTTCAATCGATTAAATTTTAAAGTTTAATCGCAAATTTCAAAGTTATATCGGGGATTCAAATTAAATTATCGCTCAAATATTTAAAATAAATTAAATATTCCTAATTTAATTCGTTCAAAATTCTGGGTCGTTACAAACTTCCCCCCTTAAAAGAATTTCGTCCTCGAAATTACAAGTTAGGAAAAATGGTCCTTAACTCGTCTACTATCTTTCAACATTCCATAGTTTTATCAAATTTTCAAAACAAATCTCTCTACTAAAGATTCGTTATCAATTCAACTAAATTTCCAACTTCAATTTTAAGTTTCAAACAACATTGTTTAACTTCTAAATTCAAATTCGAATTCAAATTCGAATTTAAATTCAAATTTAAACTTTCAAATTTTCTCAAAAAATTTTCTAACGCCCTAAATTTTCGAAAAATTTCGCCAGCGTCTCCTTTGCGCGGCTAATACGGTACGACTACAAAACGTCCCTACGGACTCTCAGATTTCAAAAAGGAAAAGAAAAAGCCAAGCGACTAGAGAAATAAGTCACCAAATCTCATATTATAATTCAAATACTTACCTTTTCGAGCAAATTCAAATTCATCTTTGAAGATCAAATCCAATTTATAACACCTGTATATCTACTAGCCATAATATCTAGTTACAACATTCAAACCATTTCAACTAAATTTGGATTCAATTTACTTTCAATTCTGAAATATTGAATTTTATCAATTATCTGTCATTTACAACTGCACTATCTTAAATTAGTTCCAATTACTAATTCAAATTGACATCAATTCAATTTATTTTAATTCTACTTCTTTTAAATCTACTTACATTTAAACTGGATTTCCAATTTCCATACGAATTTTAATTCATCTTTCATTTACAATTATCCAATTCAATTCATTTGCTTACGAATTCGAAATGAATCTCAACTTTCAATTTCATTTAATTGATTCACTTGTACTTACATTCATTTAACTTCATCCTTTAAGTTAAATTTATTCTATCAACCTTTCAAATTGTATAAGTTATCAACTTGATAATATTTCATAAATATGGTATCCCAGAGTCTTACCAATATTTCAAAATCATTTTGAAAACAATTCAAATTATCCTTTGAATTTCCAAATTTTTCCAAACACTTCCATTTAAAACAATTTGGCAGCAATTCCTCTTTTGGAAACCCGAAAATGAACACCGGTGATGTCGCGATCATCATCGGAATTATTTTCCAGCGACCGAAAAGAGTTTAGAGCTTTCATCTCTCCAAAATACTTTTCAAAACCTTTGAAATTCATTTTCAAATCAAAAATGATTTAAACTCCCAAATCTCCAAAATTTTCAAATTCTTTTCAAACATTTCCAAAAACTTTTCTGGAATTCCGTTTTAAATTACAAATCACATTTATAATTTACATTCTCAAATTTCATTTGCATGTGAATTTTATTCCTTAACTTTGGAGTTACGATTTCAATTTCTTATTCAATTTCAATGATAATAATTCACTATTATTACTTCCTAACATCCATGCAACCATATACTATAGTACTTTATAGAAAACATTTCTTTTCTATACAAAAATAGTTTGGGTAAAATTATTTCATTTACCCTATTTAAAACAATATTGTGCCGAATTGTTCTATTCAAGTGTTTAGAGATCCCTATCGATAGAGTTGTACGGACAATACCGACCAGAATCCATATACCACTCAACAAACCAATCATCACAATATAAAACAATTTTATATTCACTAACAAATACGCACTCGTATCTATTATTACACTCAACTCATTCTAGAGTACTACTGACTCTATCTCTAATGAGTAACACCCAACAGAGCAGGGTTGTCGCTTAACCATATGCTCTGATACCAAATGTAACGTCCCGAAAATTTTCGACTTTCGAAAATTCAACATCGATACTCACTTTATCGACTGCTGAGCCATCGAATGCCGGAAACCCGAAAAGTTATGGTTTTAAGAAAGAAGAAAAAAGTAGAAGAAGAAGATAGAAGAAAAAGAAAGAAGAACAACAACAGAACAACAGAACAGCAACAGGAAACAATATCAGAATCTTACACATCGCAGCGGAATAATATACAATAGATAATTACTAGTCTTTTAAAACAAAGAACTATATCAGTTTATATATACATCAATCATCAGAGTCAATATACAAAAATGGACAGTTATATAAACTTGTCCTCATACAAAATACACAGCGGAATAAATACTATCAGATACAAATACTACGTCTCGCCATCCAGCTTGCTTCCAAAGCTCCAGAATATCCAGAATATCCTGATAATATAACTCTAGGCTGCCCGTGTGGAAATTGGTGGGTACCCAGAGTTTAGAAGGGAACAATAAACTCCGAGTCAGTCATGGTGACTGGTGTGAGATCGTAAAACAGTTATTTATCTTTAAAATAAATAGCAGAGAATTTTAAAGTCAATTCGCAATGCTTTTGGAAAATGAAACTACCATAAGACCTCCCGCCACACACACAATGCAAACGCAGAATTGGAGGAGATTTCTTCTTATGATAGTCAAAGATGCTTACTACGCAAAATCAAATCATTTTTGATATTATTATTAGTGCATAGTGTAGAAATCATTTCGAAAGTATAATATTAATCTTAGCCAGCATAGGCATTCCGCACTTATGCCTACTATAGCTACCATCCAAACAGTGGTGACCACCATAAGTGAATGATAGGTTCTACAACTAAAACCGTACAAGTGTCGTATTGTTTCTTTGGATTTCCAACAAATGGTCAGGCTAAGGAACTTCCTATCCACGATGGGTACGTCCCTGGAATAGACGACCCGAGAACCTAACCGGATCTCTGCCAACACAAGGCCGGGTTACCTCTGCAAAAATAGGTAACTACTGACACGCGTATGCCATTCCCCGATCGTCACCGATCTTCCCGAGGATCCCCGATTCGCAACAAACCACATAGATAATAATAATGCAGTAACCACAGAGGTTAAGTATCTAGGCTCCATACCATGATACCACCTTTATCCAGAAGGAATGACATACACTAAGGGGCGCTACTCCCTAGAACCTTGCCGCATTCGTCCTGTTTCGACCATTTCCGGGGTGTGAGGCTCGATGAAGTCTCGTCCACAAAGCTACGCTTTCTCAAAAAGCCCTGCTTCGGGTCAAACAAAATGATCAACCTATGATCACAAAGATATAAGATCAAACAAATGATCATATCACAAATGATCAAACACTGATCATCTCACAGCAACACTCAGTATGCCACGTTACCAAATTGGGATATATCGCTGATAAATTTCAACTACATAACCTCTGAGCTCGTACGTCTCAGAGAAGGGTGTTAAGCTAAGAGAATAAATTCTCCGCCACCAACAGAAATGTATTTGAAAGAAATCAGCTTTATATCTCAAATTGTAACGTTAGACACACAATCCATACAAGTCTGTTCCGGGATCGAACAGAACCGAAGGCACTTCTCACGAAGCCCTTGCATTTCCGGATAAATTTCTAATCACGTCCGGACTTCCCGTCACTAAGGGTGATAAAACCTCTAAACCGGAGATCAGCCGATGTAGAGTAACTCGACGGTAATCCTTCCGTTTTCAAAAATATCCGGTCTTCAACACCGGTCTTCGAATGCAATTCATAACGACGTATCACATATTCGGAATGGGTTATACGACCCCATGGTCCTTTCCCGGTTAACCCGAATAGTGAGCGATTTCTCAAAAATAAGTGTGGCATTCAAATTCATCCAATTCACAACAAATACCTATCTAAAGGTAATTATTGATAGTCGGTTATTTAACTATCAATAAAGATGCGCAACATCATCAGATTCCAAATAATTTTCCAAATTATTAAATTTCCAAAATATCTTTACTAGATATAAAATTTCCACACTTTAAAAATAAACCAACGTTTATTTTTCTAAACAGTTTCCCTTTCTTTTATAAATTCCATAGTGAATTTATATTTCAAAATATCTACCGATATACGATTTTCAAATCGATTTCAAATATTCCATTTCGATTTATCTTTAAGAAGATAAAATCTCAAAACGTTTCATTTCATTTTGGAAAGCATTTCCATACTTATCTAATAATAAGTATTTCACAAATCTTTTATTTTCAACACTTGGAAAATATCCGATATACTTAAATCAAATTAAGTATATATTCATTCTTTAAGGAAATCATTTATTATAACAACATTCATTTGAGTCAAAACGAATGTTACGTAAAACATCGCTACGACGACTCAAAATCACTAGTATAGGGATTCAGATTTAGATAGATATATAAATCCCAATACTACATTAAAAACATTTCCTTTCGGAAATCATTTACTATAACAACAGTGTTATAGTCCACCAATTCCTTATTTCTCGAAAACGTCTATTTCAACAATAAATGTTGAAATCTATGATTTCGATAGTTCACACGTTTTAAAACATCTTTTAAAACAATTAACTTCACTTCAAATATCACTTTTCCAAAATTATATCCATTTTACTTAACAATATATTCACTGTCCAAAATCGTGAATATACTTCACTAATTACATTTCACTATTTTCTACACGTTTTATTTCAATGATAATTCGCTATCCAAAATCGCGAATATATCTCCTTTAAAAATCTTCTATATTTAACTTATCAAAATAAGCGACTTTGGGTTTATAAACAACTTTTATAAATCCCAATTCTATTTATAAAAACTTCAATACCAAATCAATCTCAATATTGATTTCTAATTTTATTTATCACTACTAAGTGAATTCCTTATTTTTCTCAAATTATTCAATATTAGGTTTTTAAAATGGATTCTTCAAATTGAAATCACTTTACATTGATTTCACAGCTTACTTCAATTTACCAATTAAATTTCTAATTGGTTTTCCAACTTATCTTCTTTTAAATAAATTCCTTTTTAAGAAAATAAATTTCAATCGTTTCTTTCAATCTATTTAAAAAATCCAAATTTTAAATTAAATTCTTCAATTTAAAATCACTATTTTACGAAATCCATTTATTTAACATTTTCACTTTATTCTGGAATTAATTCAATATGATTATAAAAATTCACTTTTTATACTTTAAAATTCCTTTCTTAAAAATTTCTTCAATTTCACAAATTGATTCACTTAGAAATTTTCTGCTTGAATTTCAAAAATTCAATTTCGTTTATCTTTGGAATCCAATGATGTCAAAACATCCATTCAGCTAAATTTTAGCTTTCAAACAATTTCCAGATATCAATATGATTAATAGCATCACTATAATCATTCACAGATTCATATCACAATAGAAATAAATTCAATCAATGTGAGGGGTCCAGTTGGATCCCTCCAACCTGTTTCCCTGCATCCAAAGATGTTAGCACAATACCAATTCCGCTCCAGTACGGAATTATCGCGGTATATAGGTTTTTATAAATCCGCTTACTAACGGCGCAATAGGGTCTCATCCGCTATACGAGGCGGGAAATCATCAATCCAATATATACATATGCCAATATGTATATACTGCTATATATATAGATATATCCTATCATATCTAATAGCACATCAAATAGCAATCAACACAATCAATAACTGCAATTCAAAATTAAATCTGAGTGAGAAGATCTCACCTTAGCTTTTTATTTTGCCATCCATTTTTGTTCCAGTTTGTTTTTCCTTTGACCCGAATTTTTCTTGCTTTATACCTTGTATAAACAATTTCATACAATTTATTAATATTTGAATTAAATTGAATAACCAATTTCCATTTTCCATTTTGACTTGTTTTCTCGATTCAAACCTTGTATAAATAATTTATACAACTTATCAATATTCGAAATGATCGAACAATTAATTTTCGTTTTCAATTGTTTTAAATTAACAAATTTCTCTTTTAATAACTTTACTTAGTGCCAAAAAAAAATTGAATGAACCATTTATATCTTTAACAAAAAATTCAATTAAACTTCCTTGTTACATTTTCTTCAAATTGTAACTTATAGCCCTACTCATATATATTTCTGCCGTTTGTATGTATATTTTTATTTTCTCAAAACTTCACATATACTTAACTGTTTAATCTTTCCGTTAACTTAAAATTTTTAAAACAGTTTAATAAAACTTCCTCTGCCTATATAAAAATATGCATAATTTCTTTGACTGTTAACAATCCTATTTTTTTTCTTTTTAAACCTAGTTTATTAAAAATAATTATTTTCCTATTCCCTGGTAAATATATAAACCTGCATATATTATATTTCTTTAGTCACTTTCAATTTATTCGATATACTTAAATTTGAAAGAAAAAATAAATTCTGTAAAGTAAATTTTTTCTTCTATACCTCACTGCCCAGAATCGTCCTACCATGCGCGCGAGCTCATCATCGTAGGCGAAACCGCGACAACCACCATCTTCCCAGCTCCACCACGAACGCCACCAACCACTATCGAATACGAACAGAGCCCCAGCCCTTGCGCCTCGACATCATCATCCACACACGTTCGCGTGCAACCGATCGAACGACTCGCGACCACTCGATGCCACACACACGGCTACGCCGCTCGCTCGCCCCCGAAGTCGCCGCCATGCTCGACAACCCTCGTCGCTGTGCCATCGCGTGAACAGTCAACATCGCGACGCTGCCAGGCAACCTCGCCCAATCGCGCTCTGACCTATTCGTGAAACCCTAACTCGAGTACGCGCTGCCCTTCATGATTCGAACTCGAGCATCGAATCCCCATCTCCCTTGAACGCCATCGCCTGGTCGCCGCTTGTCGTGCCGCGATCTCCGATTTATCAGACTCGAAGGTAAAGTTGCCCCACGTCTTTGATTTGTTTCGATTTTTGATTTCAAAAGGAGGCTCGGCTTCGAAAATTAACTGGGGAGGAATCGTGATTTCAATTCAAAAGGCTCGGCCAGATTTTTCTTTTTGTTTTGATTTCAACTGAAAAAAAAGAGCGTGATTTAAAAATAGAAGGATGAGGCAGAAGATATGGATTGCACGATTATTTTTCGTGATACCAGGCGTGTTCAACGGGAGATAACGTGTTGCTGATATTGACAAATTTTAATTTAAATTTAAATTGAAATCGATTAAATTTCAATGCGTTTACACGCCGTATGCTCTCATATCAACTCCTAAAAATACGAAATTGGAAATCCTATAATAATACAATATTCCGAACCCAATGGAACTGGTTTCGTCGAATTCCGAGACTGTTTGAAAATTGACTATTTTATAAATATCGGTTCGAGTGATTATTTTCAAAACTGAACAAAACAGTTCGAAATTAAATTCTGAAGCTTCAATCATCTTCAGTATTATCAATACGAATTTTAAAAGCTTTCGAAATATTTTTCTTCAGCTTAAAATTGTAGATTCAAATTTTTATTTAACTTCAATCGATTAAATTTTAAAGTTTAATCGCAAATTTCAAAGTTATATCGGGGATTCAAATTAAATTATCGCTCAAATATTTAAAATAAATTAAATATTCCTAATTTAATTCGTTCAAAATTCTGTATCCTGAAGTGGATTTTTCAGCTATCCGGGCATCCAACAAAATCAGAATACCCAATGATCCTCGACTGATCTGATCTTCTATATGTAAGCATATAGTCCTTCGTTCTTTGAAGATACCTCATAACCCTTTATGCTGCTTTCCAATGATCCATTCCAGGGTTACTAAGATACCTGCTCAACACTCCTATAATGTACGCGGTATTCGGATGCGTACACACTTGAGCATACATTAGACTCCCTATAACAGATGCATAAGGGATCTTCTGCATTTCTTTAGCTTCAAGGATGTTATTAGGGCAATTTTTGAGACAAAATTTATCTCCTTTAGCGACAGGGGTATCATCCATTTTACAATCTTGAATGCCAAACCTTTTAAGCACTGTTTCTATATAGTTCTTTTGTAACAATCCAAGAATACCCCGTGAGCGATCACGATATATTTGGATTCCTAATTCAAAAGAAGCATCCCTAAGATCTTTCATTTCAAAATTATTTGAAAGAAATCTCTTGGTTTCATGCAAAATATTTAAATTATTATAGGCAAGCAATATATCATCACCATATAAAATCAAAAATATGAATTTGCTCCCACTGAACTTGTGATACACACAGTTATAAATTATGTTTGCCTCGAAACCAAATGAGGTAACTACTTTATGAAACTTGTGGTGCCATTGATGAGAAGCTTGTTTGAGCCCATAAATGGATTTCTTTAGTTTGCAAACCATACTCTTTGGATCTCCGAACATAAAGTTTTCTGGTTGCAGCATATAAATTGTTTCCTCAATGTCTCTATTGAGAAACACAATTTTAACATCCATTTGATGTAACTCAAGGTCAAAATATGCAACAAGCGTCAAAATTATCCCAAAAGAGTCTTTCGATGAAACTGGAGAGAAAGTCTCTTTAAAATCGATGCCTTCCTTCTGAGTAAAACCTTTTGCTACAAGACGAGCCTTATATCTTTCCACATTACCTTTTTGCATCCCTCTTGGTTTCAAATATCCATTTACAACCAATGGGTTTCTTACCTTCAGGTATAGAGACAAGATCCCAAACGTTATTATCTTGCATGGAATTATACTCTTCGTTTATAGCTTCAATCCACTTTTGAGAATCATCATCTTGCATGGCTTGGTGAAAGTTGGTAGGATCATTTTCCACCAATCCATTATTATCCTCTATTTCTTGAAGAAATACCACGTAATCATCCGAAATGGCATCTTTCCTCTCTTTAGTGGATCTCCTTAGTGGCAATTCATTTTGAGGTTGTTGAGTTTGTTCTTGTAGAACATTGTCCTCATCTTGAAGAGGGTTTTCTTCAATATTGTTTTGTTGTGGTTTCGGATTAACTTCTTCATTAATGACAGGAATGATAATCTGTACATTGTCAGAAGTAACTGCAGTAGTAGGAATCATAGATGATGATTCCTCCTCAAAAATAATGTTCCTAGATTGTCAGAATAACCAATAAAGTAGTTGCTCACTGTTTTAGAGTTCAATTTTCTTTCATTTGGCCTATAAGGCCTTGAGTCAGCTGGACATCCCCAAATATGAAAATGATTTAGAGTGGACTGTTTGCCTGTCCAAAGCTCATGAGATGTCTTGGCAACTACTTTAGTGGGTACCATATTAAGGATATAAACTGCTGTCTTTAATGCCTCACCCCAGAGTGATTTTGGTAAGGTAGAATGACTAATCATACTCCTCACCATGTCTTTAAGAGTTCTGTTTTGTCTCTCAGCAACACCATTCATGCTAGGTGAACCTGGCATGGTAAACTGTGGGACTATTCCACATTCCTCTAGGAATTGGGCAAATGGTCCTAGACATTGTTCACTCGATCCATCAGATTTACCATAATATTCACCTCCATGGTCAGATCCGACAGCTTTAATTTTTTTGTTGAGTTGGTTCTCAACTTCTACCTTAAATTTCTTGAACATGTCTAAGGATTCTGATTTATCATGTATAAGATAATGGTAGCCATATCTTGAATAGTTGTCTATGAATGTGATAAAATATTGTTGACCATTTCATGATGCCATAGGGAATGTTCCACAAATGTCCATATGTATCAATTCTAGGATGTCGGTTGCTCTATTGGCACCTATTTTCTTTTGTTTGGTCTGTTTTCCCTTGATGCACTCTACACAGACATCGAAGTTTGAAAAAATCAACAAATTCCAAAATACCATCTGACACAAGCCTTTGAATTCTAGGTCTAGATATATGACCTAAGCGCTTGTGCCACAATGTGGTTGAATTTTCCTTACTAGCTTTTCTTTTAGTAACGCGTGATTCCACATGCAAGGTTTCATAATAAGAAGTATTAACATTAAGCATATATAAGTTATCATAAACATTGAGAGAACCAGTTCCAACAAGAATTGAATGTATTGATAAACTAAAAATACCATTCTTAAATGAACAAGAATAACCAGATTTGTCCAATTTAGAAATAGAAACTACATTCTGTCTAAATGACGGTATAACAAAAGTATCAAATAAGTCCAAATAAAACTGAGTTCTCAATAACAATTTAAAATGCCCAATAGCCTCCACTTTAACCGATTTTCCATCACCCATATAGATGTATCTTTCAGCATCAGTTGGATTTCGGTAGCTCGGGCAGCCCTGCATAGAAACACTTATGTGAGTAGAAACACCAAAATCTAACCACCAAGTGTTTCTAGGTACTTTAGCTAAATTTACTTCAGAACATACCAAAGCAAAGGATGTACCTTTATTAACACGCCATGCGTGATACTTGGTACAATCTTTCTTTAAATGCCCAGCCTTCTTACAAAAGTAACAACTATCAGCCTTCTTATGTTGTTTCTTTTCCGTTGGACCCTTAGCAGTTTCCTTATCCTTCTTTCTCTTTTTGTCTTTTCCCTTAGGGGTGTATGCCAAATGAGCACTTTCAGTCTTATCATGCTTCAATCTCTCTTCTTCTTGTACATAATACGAAATGATCTCATTAAGAGTCCATTTCTCCTTTTGAAAGTTATAACTGATCTTAAACTGGTTGTATTGTAAAGGTAGAGAAATTAGTACCAAATGCATGAGCAAATCATCTGAAAGCTCAAGCTTAAGTGCCTTCAGTTTTGAAGGAACATTAGACATTTCCATAATGTACTCCTTTATGTTCCCTTTGCTTTAATACTTCATGGAAATCAAGCGCTGCAAAAGCATGCTTGTTTCCGCCTTATTGTTTTAGCAAAACGCTTTTCAATCCCA
Organism: Allium fistulosum; assembly: GCA_030737815.1. NCBI lineage: Eukaryota > Viridiplantae > Streptophyta > Magnoliopsida > Asparagales > Amaryllidaceae > Allium > Allium fistulosum. The sequence goes on from JASFAW010000013.1 coordinate 24,044,685, forward strand.
GCAAGGAAATCTTTAGCATTGGTTATCTTTCCAGATACCGCACCCCTAAATGCCTATGGAATTCCGTGCTTTATGACCATTAGACTCATGCGATTTGAACGATCCCACCTCTCAAAGTTCTTTATAACATCGGAAGAACTTTCATCCATAAGAGGGGTGGGTGCATCCATCCTAAGTGCAAGGTCAAGATCCATGCAGCCAAGAACTAGCAATATGTTTTCTTTCCAATCCTTAAAGTTTGTTCCAGTCAGAATAGGAATGTTGTTAAGATTGGCAGATACCATAGTTAAATTATCTGTAATTTGAACATAAGAATTAATCAAATATGCTCACATTGTAAAACAAAACCGTGGTAAATTCAAATAATTGGTAAGTCTCTTCTCAAGATACCTAGCACAACATCAATATCAAGTTTTTGGACAGTAATATTAATTGTAAGTGGTACTCTTGTTGTAATGATCAAATATTGACAATAAGTTCAAGTCAGATATCAATCTTCCTTTGGGCCGATTAGATATTCACTTGCAAAACTATATGCTTGTCACATATTTATCATCACACGTGTATAAATGATTTGGCCAAATATTAGTCTTCCTTTGGGCCGGCTAATATCCGCATGAATAAATACACACAAACATCAAACATTTTTTCATGAATAACTAAAACAAGAGATGTCACTTTGGTGATATGTTATTTCAATTAGTTCACTTGTAATGTAGGATATTTACAGTTAGTTTGCAAAGAGACACCAAATAATATTTGAATTGGTTTATTTTAACTCATTCATTTATGCGTATTCCATAAATTTCAATTTTCAATTTTATACATATTGAAAATATGGTTTCATAGCCGTAATAATTTTATTTAACATCAACTAAAACTGTAACAATACATAACAAATGGTATTATTAATAATAAAATATTGCATACTTCATTTAACTGTCAATATTCAAGACAGTAGATAAAACAAATTTTAACATAGCAAAGTCCATACATGTAAAATATATGTATCTATCAAATATAAATGCATCAAATAATAAACAATGTGTCTTTTCTTATTCCAAATACAAACATGCTGCATCATTAAATTTATTGCAACTAACGCATTTACTGCATTTATGATAATAAATTAATTTATTACTATAACAACCACATTTAATGCAATTATGATAAAAAATGCAATTGACCATTATGTGGTTCAAAATGTAAACTAGTGGCATGTTAAAATTTATTTTAATAAAAAATAAACATAACACATTCAAGAACATACTTTATTTCCAATTAATCAAAATTTCTGAAATAGCCCAAATACCTTATATAAATATCCAAATTACTTAATCAAAAGTTAAGTAAGGTAAAATAACCATAGAACCGGATTTATATTTCTTGCATAAATGGTATTAAAGGCATCAGATACGAACAAGCGGAATTAAATCATGAATTATTTATATAGATCTGAAACAAAGGCATTAGATGAAATAAGAAAAGAGCAAACCCACAGATCCAAAATAAAGGCATCGGATGGATCAACCAAAATTGTAAATCTCAGAACCCTAATTTCATATATACTTAAAAACAGGAAATTTTTCGATAAAATCAATGATGGGTGGCTCTGATACCACTTGTTGGTGATTAATCTTTATTAGATCCAAATACATATAACCCATATTGATTCAATTGAGAAACAAGTATATGAAATTAACAGAGGAAGGTTTACCTAAATCCATCGATTCTTAATTGATGTGAAGATTAATTTGGATTAGATCTTCCAAATTGACACAAACTAAGATCTGTAAATTCTCTTTAGAAGAGGGTAGAGAGAATATGATAAGACTTATGTAATTTGGAGACCATAACCCCATATATATAGTGTGTGACATTTTTCAGTTCGGCCCTTCAACAAACTAAAATTATCACTCCGGTATCCACACGTTATAATTTTACATGACGAATGTACCCTTTAAGTCTTAATACGTTTATTCAAAAAATAGATCACGTAATTAGACTTAATTACAAGATAGCCCACACATTCAAACATTAAAATATGTAGCCCTATTATGTTGAATTATTCCAACTGTATGCTCAATAAACTTCTTATACACGGGTTATAAAAATATATAGAATGATAATTGCAGTTATTGCGAGTACTTTCATGCTGGAATTTGTTGTGTTGAACCTTGTTCATGCAAAGGTTATTTCAACAAACCCATACATGAAGAATTAGTTTTTGCTACTCGCAAATAGATAGAGTTCTGAAATCCCCTTGCCCTTGCTTCGAAAGTTATGTGAGTTCTAGAATCAATGGAGAATATGACATTAGTAAAGTTTTGAATTTAATATTTTCATATGTATGTATGTATGTATAATATAATAATAGTGCGTTAGTCTTGATGAACAAGCGATTAAATATTGATTGAAGGTTACTTTTGGCTTACAATAATAGGATGACACACCACTTTACAATATGAAGGATAGTCATTTAAGTTTCTGAAAAATTCTTAATTAAATAACCAACCCCCTCATAAAGAAGAACCATCTTTACTTTCGATTCTAGATAATGATTAGTTTCATTCATATAAAATTTGACTTAGTTATATGTGGTAAAAATTTGACCGATCAAAAAAGTTTGGAAGTACCATTAGATGTAAATATTTTCCCAAAATACTCACCAAGAAATCATCAGTTCTGTATAATATCTCGACTCATTTGTAAAGTTATGATGGGTTCACCTTGGAATTCTTGAATTGAAACAACTCAAAAATAAGGAACAGTTAAAAAGTTATGATGTTTAGTAATATCATGGAAGCTGCAGCTTACAAGAACTATATACTAATGCATGTATTATACACTTTAAAATAAGTCTTTGCATTTCATCTCTGTTGTATAGAACTTATACACATTCATTCACTTTTATGCACATATTGATTTCGTACAATATATACATAGGCTTGGCCACCCTTGTTGTTAACAAGCTTAGATGCCAAGCCTAGAAGGGCATTGAAGATTGCTACACTTAATGCCCTAGGATTTCGAGAAAGAAAATGCCTATATCTTGATGATATGCAATTCTTACTGGAGGTGAGTTAATTTTATATTCCCAGTTTCCTTCTACTTTCTGGGGACTTGGTTTATTGATACTTATTAATAGTCAGCAACCCAACAGTTATAAATATATACTCTCCTCTAGAGGGTTTATTTCTTATCATGTTTATGCTTTACATCTTTATTTTTCTTATAATGAAGCTCAATTCACTTCCCAACTTTTGCTTTTGCTTTTGCTAGTTAGGAACACAGTTTAAAAAAAGAAAAGTAAAAGAATAGTACTTAGTACTCCAAATTTAACAAGTTTAATTAAACTCTCAAAATGCACAAGATTAACACTATTTTGGACTGATTTGAAAAACTAGTTAAATTTAAGGGGCTTAGCACAAAAGGTCCCTATTTTTGATGTTGTTACAAGAAAAGTTCCTGTAGGAATAAGTATGTAAATTAGGTCTCTATTTTTTCTAATTCAGAAAGCGCAAACTAGCTTGCGTTTTTCTGATAGAAAGTGCAAGTTAACTTGCGCTTTTCAAATTTTTCAGAATTTTCAAAACAAATTTCAAGATCAAAAAGCGCAAGTTAACTTGCGGTTTTAAAAAAATTCAAAAAATTCAAAAAAAAAAACAGAATTAGAAAAGCGCAAGGAACCTTGCATTTTCTATTTTTCAAAAATAGGAATCAAATTACATATTCATTTCTAGAAGGACTTTTCTTATAACTCCATCAGAAACATGGACCGGTAACTCTTTTTTTTGTAAATTTAAACCGTGCATCTTACTAGCATCACATGGCATCAATTTGCCAGTGGATCAAATTTGAAATTGTAAATTACATCATTGGGAAATAAGTCCTCTGGAAATAAAAAGTGCCACATTATAATTTTTTTTAATATTCTACTGAGATGGTTAATAAGGGGAAGAAGATGATAGCTAGTCACTAAACATTTCAGGTCTATGTACAGCAGCAAACATATGGTCAACGAAAACTGACCCGTGATAAAAAGTTCGACCAAGTGCATAACTAAATCTAAACCACACTAAAAGTGCTTGCAAATTATAAACTACTTATTTAATTCCAACCATAACATATGAACACTGATTTGCTTGCATTACCAAACTCAAAAAGAGAAATATATATCAACCAAGCATATTTCACTAAATTTATTCTACACACATAAAAGGTACAACCCAGTGCACGAGGCTTCCGCACGATAGCTGTAACGACCCCGAAATTTAATTTTTTTTTTAATTGATAATTAAATTAATTTTTGAATTAATATTTGTGAAATAAAACGATAAATGGATTGAAGAGATGCGAGTTTCCCCGGATTCTAATATATTCTATATAAATCATTTCAAATTAAAAATATTATATATATGTGTATATATGTATTTGGGCATATATGAGTGAATTTTAAAATAATAAATATATAGATATATATTTTTTGACTTGAATTTAAAGTGTAAGTAAATGGTTTTAAAAATAAATATAGAGTTAAATAATAATAGAATGTCTTTACAAATGAATTGATATTTTTAAATAGAAATTGTCATTCCAAATTACTTATAAATATATATACAAATATAATAGTATGGTTAAAACATAAGTATAATCACATAAGTCGAAAATTTATAACATAACTAGAACAACTTTTATAATATGTTTATAAAACAAAAGAAGATCAAAATCAAAGCCCTGTTTTCAAGTGCAATCTGGAAATTTAAAAGCATCACAGAATTAAAGTTTTTGAAGAACAAAGCAAAGAAAATAAAAATATCTTTGTACAATAAACAAAGCATATCATATCAGCCAAATTAGAGAAAAGGTAGACAAAGCAAATATGTATTCAAGCATGAAGTAATAAGATCTCAGCCGAGTAAAGTAGTATGTAGGCTGTGAAACAGGTAAAGTGATAAAACAAAGAAAAATGAAGGAACATATGTACTTGAGGCTATCATCAAAACAAATCTCTCAGCCGAAATGCAAAGCTTGTTAAACAAGACTTAGGCAAGTATAAGAAAATATAGGATAAGTGTAAAATGAAACATCAAGTACAATAACATTTAATGCTCTCAATCCTTGCAGCATACAAAATCTATACGAATTGCATCAAAGTTTCTTTCAGCCTCCAAGCAGAGAAAAATCTGTGGTATGTTGTACAAGCAAAATAATATCACCAGTACTCTTCCTTTCTATACATCAACCAACCTCATTTCAGTTCGTTGATTCTCAAAACTGAGTAGAAAACTAAAGCAATATCATCTCATATTCAAACAAACATTAACTTTAAAACATCAAAACAATTTATCCAAAGTCTGAGATCAAGAGGAAGCTTCAGCTATCAAGTTCAAAACCAGATTTCATCTTCAACTTAAAAGACTACAACTTCAACTTAAATCTAAAACTCTGGAAACAACAGGTGAGCAACCCTTACCATTTTGACTTTAATATGGTTATATTTTAATTTGATGAGATAGATGATTGAAACATGAATATGGTGTGAACATGTTTATTTGAATATTGGCTTTGGTTGCATGTTGTACATATTAGATGCCTATGTAGATATGAGCTTCTGTGCATATTCATCTCCTCTGTCTAAGAATAACAGAACCCAAAAAATCTATACATAAATTCATATCCTCATATTCAATTGAATGCAAGTTATGGTCTTTAATAAAAAAAAATGTTTGTATCATTATAACATCATTTTCGAACAAAATATATATTATTAAGTAAGATAGATGAGTAGGGTTGCTGGAAACTAGGAATATCAGTGATAAGTGAATCCAAGTCGAAGTTTTGATTTTGAAATTTTCAAACTTTGATCATATGAAGTTATTCGTAATTCAAAAATAGGAATTTAGAAATTCATTTCATCATTTATAAGGGTGTAATTGTCGAGCATTTGGGAGTTGAACTGAAACACGTTTTTCGCAAATTCTTGATGATCAAGCAGAAATCAAGCTTCGCGATCGTGGATGGAGCTTGCTGGGGGGTAGTGTAGTTTAAGAAAAATGCTCGAATGAATTCCGGTTCATCGTGGGTGGTGGACGAGTTGGATCTAGGGTTTAAGGAAGGTGTTTGGTTGAGGTTGGAAAGGTGGGTCGTTCGAAGAAAAGGTGGCATCGGAGTCATCGTGACTTTGGGGAATGGATGCGTCGTGGTCTGGGGTAGTCCTGGGTAAGATGGCGAGGTGATCAGTGATTGGGGTTGTCGTCGGTAATGGGTTTAGTTGCTCGAAGTTTGGGTTCTGATAGAAGCTAATCTACTCGATTTTGATTCTCGGTGAAATTCAAAAGTCGGTGTTATCAGATGGCTAGGGGAAATCGCTGGCAACTTGTCGGAGCTCGTGGTGATGGTCGGAATTGACCAGGCAGCGTGTGCACGTGCACGCGGGCATGGATACATCTGGGTTGTTAAATTGGATAAGGAAGAAGATGTTTACTCAGGCTATTCTTGGGGAAAGATGGGTTTTGCGCGAGTTTATCTTCGGGGTGACGAGTGAAGATTAATAACTTATAACGTTTTTTTTAAAGAGAAAAAAAGAAACAGGAAGAAGAAGGTAGGGGAGAAACTCGGGGGAATGGGGAAAGAACCGCATGCTTTTCTCGAGTAAACTAAGTGCGTGCCTCGGGTCCAGTCCCTAATGAAATGGCCTAAATACTTTAAGTATTTTGTTACATACAGTTTAATATTAATCTTAAAGATAATTACTTGATGAAAATAATTAAGAATGGATAATTGAAGAATAATGCTTGGATAATCAGAAGAAAAAAATATATTAAAGGTTGATTAATTAAAAGGGTAATTACTTAATACAAGGGGTAATTTATAAAGGGTTGGTTAATAAATTGTAATTTATCGATGTTGATTAACCAGGATTGGAAATTCATAAGTAATTAATCTAATTTGAATAAATCAGATAATTAACTGATCTTGCTTATGAATATTTGGATTTCGTTGAATGATTTGATTGTTTGATATCCCTGATATATGATGCTTTGTGATACATCCTGATTTATGTTGTGATCTGTAGTTTACTTATCTGTGACCTTTATATATCTATGATCTGTGAATGAACGATAAGCGTTGTTCTTATACCGCTTATCGAATTATATTTCTGTATTCTGATCTGTGATGATTCATTGTGTTGCACTATTGTGTTGAACCCCTGGACCACACCTTTACACACACAAATATGGATTTCACGTGGAAATCGGTTAAGTCACAGATAATTTAAATTTGATGCTTTTGAAATTGAAAATTTAATTTCAAATGATTTTGAAATTTGAAATTTGGGTTAAATGTTAAAGCTTTTGAAATGGAATTTCAAAGATAAAAGTTATTTTGAATAACTTAATCGAGTTTTGAAAATTTAAATAATTTGATTTAAATTTGAATTCAAGTTTGGAATTGAATCCTATGATTTGGAACTAGGGATTTAAGATATTATAAATGTGTTTTCTATGAATTTGAACCATTTTAAAATATTGGTTTGAGAATTTGAATTTAACCCAAGAACCTTAACTCGTATGAATAAATCAGATTTTCTGAAATGAAACTGTTTGTTTTAAAAGAATCAAAGCTTTCAGATAAGCAATGAAATTCCAGTTTAATTAAAGGAATTTCAAGATTGAATTGAAAAATGGTTTTTCAAGTTATGAATGAATCGTTTTGAAAAGCTATGATTTGACTCGGTTATCTTTAACAGATTTAAAATAATGATTGGTTTAAATCATTTGAAATGGGATTGTTTTGAAAGCTATAAGTTAAATCTTGATTTAAAGATTTAACGAGTTAATCAAATTGAAATGGAAATTAATTTGGAAAATCTGTGAATGAATCTTTTGTTTAAAAGATTAAAGTGTGGAAATTGTTTAAACCGTTGAAGGTTGTTAAAATGAATCTTCTTGTTTAAAGATTTAAAAATGGTAATTTGTTAAACCATTTGAAAAGGAAGTTTGGGTTTAAGTTGTGACTTAATTGAAATCCCATATCCATATGTTTTTAAATATTTCGCTCACTATTCGGTTTAGCCGGGAGAGGACCTTTGGGTCGTATAACCCATTCCGAATATGTGATACGTCGTATATGGATAGCATTTGAAGACCGGTGTTGAAGACCAGATATTTTTGAAAACGGAAGGATTACCGTCGAGTTACTCTGCATCGGCTGATCCCCGATATAGAGGTTTTATCATCCTTAGTGACGGGAAGTCCGGACGTGATTGGAAATTATCCGGATTTGCAAGGGCTTCGTGAGAAGTGCCTTCGGTTCTGTTCGATCCCGGAACAGACTTGTATGGATTGTATGTCTGACATTACACTTTGAGATATAAAGCCGATTTCTTTCAAATACATTTCTGTTGGTGGCGGAGAATTTATTCTCTTAGCTTAACACCCTTCTCTGAGACGTACGAGCTCAGAGGTTATGTAGTTGAAATTTATCAGCGATATATCCCAATTTGGTAATGTGGCATGCTGAGTGTTGCTGTGTGATGATCAGTGTTTGATCATTTGTGATATGATCATTTGTTTGATCATTTATCTTTGTGATCATAGGTTGATCATCTGTTGACCCAAAGCGTGGCTTTTTGAAAAAGCGTAGCTTTGTGGACGAAACTTCGTCAGGGCCTCACAACCCGGAAATGGTCGAAACAGGAATGTTGCGGCAAGGTTATGAGGGTCGCGACCTTTAGGGTATGTCATTTCCTTCTGGAAAAGGGTGGTGTCATGGTATGGAGCCCAGATACTTACTCATGTGGATACACTCTATTATGTGTGATGTTGGTTATCGAGGCCTCGGATAAAGGTCCCAAAGGACCGAGGGGTGGCATATTCGTGAGTTACCTGTTACAGGGGTAACCCGGCCTTGTTTGGCAGAGAGCAGTTTGTCTCTCGGGACGTCCCGCCAGAGGCGATCCCATGCGGCGGAAGGAAGTTCCTTAGCCTGACCATTTGTTGGAAATCCATTTCTCCAATACGGAACTTGTACGGTTTTAGTTGTAGAACCTGCCATTTACGTACGGTGGTCACCACTGTTTAGATGGTAGCTATAGTAGGCATACGATACTGGTCGTATGTTGGCTAAGATTAATATTATACTTTCAAATTGTTTTCCACTATGCACTAATGATAATATCCAATGATTTTGCGTAGTAAGCATGTTTGACTATCATAAGAAGAAATCTCCTCCAAGTCTGCGTTTGCACTGTGTGTGTGGTGGGAGGTCTTATGGTAGTTTCATTTTCTAAAAAAGCATTGCGGATTTCAATGTTTAAAACCTTTTGTGTTTGTTTTAAAGATAAACTGTTTTTGTTGCTCACACCAGTCCCATGACTGATCCGGAGTTTATTGTTCCCTTCCTAAACTCTGGGTGCTCATAATTTTCCACACGAGCAGTCTAGAGTTGGGTTTCTTTTCAGATATTCAGGTTTAGTAGATTATCTGGAGCTAGTTCATTCATCGGAGTTGCTTATCTTGGAGTTGTGGATTCATTCTTGTCTGAAGATCATTTTGGAGTTATCATTTCTATTGATATTGTTTCGCTGCTGATGTTATCATTTTCTTTTCCGCTGCTATTTGTTGTATCATATCTCTGATGTATATTGATATTCATTGTATCACTCTGTTGTATCAGATATTATATATCAATGTATTATTCTTTTCTTCCGCTGTGTTATTTACTTAATTGTGTTATAGCTCCGGCGAATCGGATTTGAACGGTCGAATCTGCGGCATTCTAGTACAATGTGAAGTACGGATGTTGATTTTCGAGCGGGCAAAACCCGAGCCGTTACATGTGGTATCAGAGCTAAGGTTGAACTTTAGCTCAGGAGTATAACACATTATGTAGCTCATTAGAGATAGGGTGAAGTATACCCTAGAATGAGTAATTCTCAGATATCCGTCCGAATGTCTCAGTAAATTCTCTTGCTATCCACTGATAGTGAGTATGAGTGTAAGAAGAGGACGAGATAGGGACAGGGGAATACGACTAAAATGGTCGATACTCTGTAACAATAAGGAAGTAATCTTTTCTGTATCAATCTCTTTTGTTCAGCATTTTTTCTCAATTCTTCGATGATTTCTGGTAGATCCAGGAAGAAGATTCGATATATTATAATGGGACATAAACTCCAACTGAGCCAAAATTGTTTGTTTGGATAAATTGTTTGTTTGGTTGCTATAGTTGATAGGTACATTTTGGTTTTTAAACTGAAAGTTTTGAAATGGTATCCATATACCTATCTATTCTTTGGGTCCCAGTATATTCTAGAATGGTTAGTTATCCTTTTGAACTAACCGATGCCACTGTATATTTCGTAGATCTGGATAACCCGAGTATCTTGTGAAGTGTCAAACAAATTCGTTCTTGTATCTGTTATTGATATTCTGATTTGGTGAGCCAAATGCAGAATAAATGTTCAGTTTGATTAGATGAAACATTCTTCATCTGTCTTTGTTTTCGTGCCTGTGAATTTCGAGGACGAAATTCTTTTAAGGGGGGAAGTTTGTAACGACCCCGAAATTTAATTTTTTTTTTAATTGATAATTAAATTAATTTTTGAATTAATATTTGTGAAATAAAACGATAAATGGATTGAAGAGATGCGAGTTTCCCCGGATTCTAATATATTCTATATAAATCATTTCAAATTAAAAATATTATATATATGTGTATATAAGTATTTGGGCATATACGAGTGAATTTGAAAATAATAAATATATAGATATATATTTTTTGACTTGAATTTAAAGTGTAAGTAAATGGTTTTAAAAATAAATATAGAGTTAAATAATAATAGAATGTCTTTACAAATGAATTGATATTTTTAAATAGAAATTGTCATTCCAAATTACTTATAAATATATATACAAATATAATAGTATGGTTAAAACATAAGTATAATCACATAAGTCGAAAATTTATAACATAACTAGAACAACTTTTATAATATGTTTATAAAACAAAAGAAGATCAAAATCAAAGCCCTGTTTTCAAGTGCAATCTGGAAATTTAAAAGCATCACAGAATTAAAGTTTTTGAAGAACAAAGCAAAGAAAATAAAAATATCTTTGTACAATAAACAAAGCATATCATATCAGCCAAATTAGAGAAAAGGTAGACAAAGCAAATATGTATTCAAGCATGAAGTAATAAGATCTCAGCCGAGTAAAGTAGTATGTAGGCTGTGAAACAAGTAAAGTGATAAAACAAAGAAAAATGAAGGAACATATGTACTTGAGGCTATCATCAAAACAAATCTCTCAGCCGAAATGCAAAGCTTGTTAAACAAGACTTAGGCAAGTATAAGAAAATATAGGATAAGTGTAAAATGAAACATCAAGTACAATAACATTTAATGCTCTCAATCCTTGCAGCATACAAAATCTATACGAATTGCATCAAAGTTTCTTTCAGCCTCCAAGCAGAGAAAAATCTCTGGTATGTTGTACAAGCAAAATAATATCACCAGTACTCTTCCTTTCTATACATCAACCAACCTCATTTCAGTTCGTTGATTCTCAAAACTGAGTAGAAAACTAAAGCAATATCATCTCATATTCAAACAAACATTAACTTTAAAACATCAAAACAATTTATCCAAAGTCTGAGATCAAGAGGAAGCTTCAGCTATCAAGTTCAAAACCAGATTTCATCTTCAACTTAAAAGACTACAACTTCAACTTAAATCTGAAACTCTGGAAACAACAGGTGAGCAACCCTTACCATTTTGACTTTAATATGGTTATATTTTAATTTGATGAGATAGATGATTGAAACATGAATATGGTGTGAACATGTTTATTTGAATATTGGCTTTGGTTGCATGTTGTACATATTAGATGCCTATGTAGATATGAGCTTCTGTGCATATTCATCTCCTCTGTCTAAGAATAACAGAACCCAAAAAATCTATACATAAATTCATATCCTCATATTCAATTGAATGCAAGCTATGGTCTTTAATAAAAAAAAATGTTTGTATCATTATAACATCATTTTCGAACAAAATATATATTATTAAGTAAGATAGATGAGTAGGGTTGCTGGAAACCAGGAATATCAGTGATAAGTGAATCCAAGTCGAAGTTTTGATTTTGAAATTTTCAAACTTTGATCATATGAAGTTATTCGTAATTCAAAAATAGGAATTTAGAAATTCATTTCATCATTTATAAGAGTGTAATTGTCGAGCATTTGGGAGTTGAACTGAAACACGTTTTTCGCAAATTCTTGATGATCAACCAGAAATCAAGCTTCGCGATCGTGGATGGAGCTTGCTGGGGGGTAGAGTAGTTTAGGAAAAATGCTCGAATGAATTCCGGTTCATCGTGGGTGGTGGACGAGTTGGATCTAGGGTTTAAGGAAGGTGTTTGGTTGAGGTTGGAAAGGTGGGTCGTTCGAAGAAAAGGTGGCATCGGAGTCATCGTGACTTTGGGGAATGGATGCGTCGTGGTCTGGGGCAGTCCTGGGTAAGATGGCGAGGTGATCAGTGATTGGGGTTGTCGTCGGTAATGGGTTTAGTTGCTCGAAGTTTGGGTTCTGATAGAAGCTAATCTACTCGATTTTGATTCTCGGTGAAATTCAAAAGTCGGTGTTATCAGATGGCTAGGGGAAATCGCTGGCAACTTGTCGGAGCTCGTGGTGATGGTCGGAATCGACCAGGCAGCGTGTGCACGTGCACGCGGGCATGGATACATCTGGGTTGTTGAATTGGATAAGGAAGAAGATGTTTACTCAGGCTATTCTTGGGGAAAGATGGGTTTTGCGCGAGTTTATCTTCGGGGTGACGAGTGAAGATTAATAACTTATAACGTTTTTTTAAAGAGAAAAAAAAGAAACAGGAAGAAGAAGGTAGGGGAGAAACTCGGGGGAATGGGGAAAGAACCGCATGCTTTTCTCGAGTAAACTAAGTGCGTGCCTCGGGTCCAGTCCCTAATGAAATGGCCTAAATACTTTAAGTATTTTGTTACATACAGTTTAATATTAATCTTAAAGATAATTACTTGATGAAAATAATTAAGAATGGATAATTGAAGAATAATGCTTGGATAATCAGAAGAAAAAAATATATTAAAGGTTGATTAATTAAAAGGGTAATTACTTAATACAAGGGGTAATTTATAAAGGGTTGGTTAATAAATTGTAATTTATCGATGTTGATTAACCAGGATTGGAAATTCATAAGTAATTAATCTAATTTGAATAAATCAGATAATTAACTGATCTTGCTTATGAATATTTGGATTTCGTTGAATGATTTGATTGTTTGATATCCCTGATATATGATGCTTTGTGATACATCCTGATTTATGTTGTGATCTGTAGTTTACTTATCTGTGACCTTTATATATCTATGATCTGTGAATGAACGATAAGCGTTGTTCTTATACCGCTTATCGAATTATATTTCTGTATTCTGATCTGTGATGATTCATTGTGTTGCACTATTGTGTTGAACCCCTGGACCACACCTTTACACACACAAATATGGATTTCACGTGGAAATCGGTTAAGTCACAGATAATTTAAATTTGATGCTTTTGAAATTGAAAATTTAATTTCAAATGATTTTGAAATTTGAAATTTGGGTTAAATGTTAAAGCTTTTGAAATGGAATTTCAAAGATAAAAGTTATTTTGAATAACTTAATCGAGTTTTGAAAATTTAAATAATTTGATTTAAATTTGAATTCAAGTTTGGAATTGAATCCTATGATTTGGAACTAGGGATTTAAGATATTATAAATGTGTTTTCTATGAATTTGAACCATTTTAAAATATTGGTTTGAGAATTTGAATTTAACCCAAGAACCTTAACTCGTATGAATAAATCAAATTTTCTGAAATGAAACTGTTTGTTTTAAAAGAATAAAAGCTTTCAGATAAGCAATGAAATTCCAGTTTAATTAAAGGAATTTCAAGATTGAATTGAAAAATGGTTTTTCAAGTTATGAATGAATCGTTTTGAAAAGCTATGATTTGAATCGGTTATCTTTAACAGATTTAAAATAATGATTGGTTTAAATCATTTGAAATGGGATTGTTTTGAAAGCTATAAGTTAAATCTTGATTTAAAGATTTAACGAGTTAATCAAATTGAAATGGAAATTAATTTGGAAAATCTGTGAATGAATCTTTTGTTTAAAAGATTAAAGTGTGGAAATTGTTTAAACCGTTGAAGGTTGTTAAAATGAATCTTCTTGTTTAAAGATTTAAAAATGGTAATTTGTTAAACCATTTGAAAAGGAAGTTTGGGTTTAAGTTGTGACTTAATTGAAATCCCATATCCATATGTTTTTAAATATTTCGTTCACTATTCGGTTTAGCCGGGAGAGGACCTTTGGGTCGTATAACCCATTCCGAATATGTGATACGTCGTATATGGATAGCATTTGAAGACCGGTGTTGAAGATCAGATATTTTTGAAAACGGAAGGATTACCGTCGAGTTACTCTGCATCGGCTGATCCCCGATATAGAGGTTTTATCATCCTTAGTGACGGGAAGTCCGGACGTGATTGGAAATTATCCGGATTTGCAAGGGCTTCGTGAGAAGTGCCTTCGGTTCTGTTTGATCCCGGAACAGACTTGTATGGATTGTATGTCTGACATTACACTTTGAGATATAAAGCCGATTTCTTTCAAATACATTTCTGTTGGTGGCGGAGAATTTATTCTCTTAGCTTAACACCCTTCTCTGAGACGTACGAGCTCAGAGGTTATGTAGTTGAAATTTATCAGCGATATATCCCAATTTGGTAATGTGGCATGCTGAGTGTTGCTGTGTGATGATCAGTGTTTGATCATTTGTGATATGATCATTTGTTTGATCATTTATCTTTGTGATCATAGGTTGATCATCTGTTGACCCAAAGCGTGGCTTTTTGAAAAAGCGTAGCTTTGTGGACGAAACTTCGTCAGGGCCTCACAACCCGGAAATGGTCGAAACAGGAATGTTGCGGCAAGGTTATGAGGGTCGCGCCCTTTAGGGTATGTCATTTCCTTCTGGAAAAGGGTGGTGTCATGGTATGGAGCCCAGATACTTACTCATGTGGATACACTCTATTATGTGTGATGTTGGTTATCGAGGCCTCGGATAAAGGTCCCAAAGGACCGGGGGGTGGCATATTCGTGAGTTACCTGTTACAGGGGTAACCCGGCCTTGTTTGGCAGAGAGCAGTTTGTCTCTCGGGACGTCCCGCCAGAGGCGATCCCATGCGGCGGAAGGAAGTTCCTTAGCCTGACCATTTGTTGGAAATCCATTTCTCTAATACGGAACTTGTACGGTTTTAGTTGTAGAACCTGCCATTTACGTACGGTGGTCACCACTGTTTAGATGGTAGCTATAGTAGGCATACGATACTGGTCGTATGTTGGCTAAGATTAATATTATACTTTCAAATTGTTTTCCACTATGCACTAATGATAATATCCAATGATTTTGCGTAGTAAGCATGTTTGACTATCATAAGAAGAAATCTCCTCCAAGTCTGCGTTTGCATTGTGTGTGTGGTGGGAGGTCTTATGGTAGTTTCATTTTCTAAAAAGCATTGCGGATTTCAATGTTTAAAACCTTTTGTGTTTGTTTTAAAGATAAACTGTTTTTGTTGCTCACACCAGTCCCATGACTGATCCGGAGTTTATTGTTCCCTTCCTAAACTCTGGGTGCTCATAATTTTCCACACGAGCAGTCTAGAGTTGGGTTTCTTTTCAGATATTCAGGTTTAGTAGATTATCTGGAGCTAGTTCATTCATCGGAGTTGCTTATCTTGGAGTTGTGGATTCATTCTTGTCTGAAGATCATTTTGGAGTTATCATTTCTATTGATATTGTTTCGCTGCTGATGTTATCATTTTCTTTTCCGCTGCTATTTGTTGTATCATATCTCTGATGTATATTGATATTCATTGTATCACTCTGTTGTATCAGATATTATATATCAATGTATTATTCTTTTCTTCCGCTGTGTTATTTACTTAATTGTGTTATAGCTCCGGCGAATCGGATTTGAACGGTCAAATCTGCGGCATTCTAGTACAATGTGAAGTACGGATGTTGATTTTCGAGCGGGCAAAACCCGAGCCGTTACAATAGCGGCTCTGGAAAGGTCGATAATATACACAACCTTTTCCTCACATTGCGAAGAGGTTGCTTTCGGACTCAAACCTGGACGTCCAGATCACCATGCGGGTGACCTGACCGTTGCACCAATAAAAATCAAGGGATCTAGATTCATTTCGCAAGGCAACAATAATAAAACATACAATAAACATAATAAAACATTTAACAAGGAGTCAAGGTTTCAATGCAACAATAACCATAATAAAACATGCATTAGGGAAGAGTCATGAACTGATTCATAAATAGACTACTAAACATATATGTTCTCAGCTGCCCCTTGTGCAATTAAATATCCGAAAAAATGTACAATTTACAATATATAATGGATGAGATTTTATTACCATCTGCACATACTTTTGTCCACCTTAGAAAGTTAACATGCTGCTGCTGTACTTGGTATATATGATTTCATATGTTGTATCCCTTAAGCGCATAACCATACATTATAATAATAGTAAACAACAAGAGCTTCCCAAATCTATTATTGGTTCTAATAATTTCCAAATCATTTAAATTATTTTTCACCGAGTTTTCAACATTTAATATTCTCATTTACTCACCCTAATAATGTCCGACATTGGTATTTTCATTTAAATTATTCACTATTTCGACCTTATTATCCATATGTATAGATATTTCAATTTCACATTTATGCAAGAACATTAACAATCCTTCACTGTAGATTATCATGTTCCCAAGTATATAATAGTTCTTCACTTTAGATCATCTCCAACACTAATTAAGAAAATTATGTCAGATTAAATTTCTGCAAGAGATAGGAAAATGAAAAGTGGAAGAGAGGAAGGGAAAACGGATGACAGTAGATTTTAAATAATATAAACGAAGTCTTTACCGGTGGATTCTAAATAATAGGACAAATTTTCAAAAGAGACTGTTTTTTCAAACTATTGGCGTAAATATGCTACTTTGAAAACTATTTGCAACTTTAGACTACATTTGGTCAGCTCAGCGATGAGCTGGCCATTTTTTAAAAAAATAATACGGGGCGCATTTGTAATGCACCCTTTATAATTTACACCGGCGCATCTGGCAAATGCGCCAGTGTAATTCTCAGCTCCAAACCTGGACAACAACCTTCACCAAACAATCCAAATCCAAATATACAAAATCCAAATCCAAATGCACAATCTTAAATAATAGCAAAAGTTTATCTACATAAAAGTCAACAAATAAAACTACCATTAAACAAATTCAAGCATAATATAATTAGAATTCGATTACATTCGCATTAAAGTAGAAATTCTAGTTCGATTACAAAAGCAAACTAATATTAAACTAAATATAGGAATATTCATAGTTGAGTTGGATCGTCTTGAGTAGGTGGGGGTTGAGAACATCCAGCGGGCTGCAATTGGTGTGTATCCTGCCTTATTTTAGTTCTTCGCTTTCTAGTCCACATAGCTTGTTCGGAAGGGCTTGGGCATGCTAATCGATTTCTAAAAAGAAGCGTGTCAATAAGTTTCTTCAAATCAAGACACCGTGGTTGGACTTCTCGTTCGGGTACCATACCATGTCCGATATCGTCCAACCCTCTTCCTACCGTCTCTAATACATCGACCTACAAGTTGTAATTATTTATTCAAAATTAGAAACATAATTCAAGTGAACGAACAATTGAAGCTAACAAACTAAAAATATCATGATAAAGTGAAGATTTACCACATCTCGCTTAAGCGATGCACGAGCGGTGTATGCTCGTTCGTGAGAAGTCCAATCTGCAACAATGAATCTTCGAGTAATTGACCAATACCAAGTCATGTATCTCGAAATAGGAATGGTAGGAAACTGTTGGTGTACGATACGGTTATGTCTATCGTTCCACTGAATGTAGCAAACTCCAAATCTAGCTTTGGTCCGCATCGATCAGGTATGTGTTGATGAAGACCAAACCGTCGCATCACTTGATCATGATTATACATCTTTACATCTCGCATGCATATGATAGGTGTCTTACAAAGCTAACTATGCATCCCACTTAGACATATCCGTGGAAGATCGACTAGCACATCCTATGTGTACGAATTTCATATAACAGCTTCATCTATTAACATGTCGAGCTGGTCGCGATTGTAAGTGGCCACCTGCTTTGGAGACTCAACCCAACTCCTTGAACCAAACCACCTATATAAATAGTTATACAATTAGATTTTTATTAGTACAAAAATACACACATGTAAATGTAGTTGGAAATTAACTACCTTGCACTATAAGGCAATATCCTGTCGATCTGTATGGATGAAGTCACATTTGGACGACCAATGGGAGATGCGTCCATGACCAAAGCTGTAAAACCAATCAAAAATTAGAATACATTAGAATTAAATATTACATATGAGTGTATAACAAATATGCCTATTCATATTATACCTGTAAAAGCAAGAGACAACCAGCTATCGATTTGGATTTCATGAGTGCAACATTTGTTAACTCGTTATATAATGTTGCCAATATAATACTGCCCCAAGAATATCATGCACACTCATCCAAATTTCGCAAAAAAAATAACAAAAAAGGTTTATTCGTCCTTTAGAATGATCGAGAAATAGACGACAAGATAACAAATGTAGAATAACAGCTCTCGCATGATATTCAATTTCTACATCTGAAGCATCCGGTGATGACTCATCTGCAAACATATCGCGAAGCCATGCCAACTTAACTGTTGCACCTCTTATCTCACTTCGAGGTGGGACCACACCTAAACACTCTTGACAAATATCTTCGTAAATACTTAGTTGTCTAATAGTAACAGGATTTCCTTCTACTGTAACACTTAGAAGACTACTAACATCTGCTAATGTGATTGTAATTTCACCAGTAGGAAAATGGAAGGTTGAAGTCTCGGGTCTCCATCTATCTGCCAATGAAGTAACTAGCGCATGACTTATTTTGAAAAAGCTCAATCTAGATATTTCCCTGAATCCAGCTCTTTGTAATGTAAGTTGAACTCTTAGAGTATTAGACTTGATGAATTTTAATTTGATTCAATGATCATGACACTCAAGTGGCTCATCACTCTACACATTCAAAATAGAACAAAAGGAAAAAAAAGTGGAATTAGTAACCATATAAAAACATTTTAATGTAAGCAAAGATGTTTAAAAAAATACCTGCATCATGTAACGACCCGTAAATTTTTGTGGTTTATTTATTTAATTAATTGAATTTTTGTGAAATTTTAAATAATAGAATTTTGAAATAAAAATTTAATATTGGGAATACGCCTATTTAAACATAGCAACTGGTAAATTTTCATCAGAAAATATGGAAGTTTATTTTTGTGTGTAATTCTATTTTTAATTCCAATCAGTTAAAAATTTGATGGTAATAAAATGTTTTCCAAACCTGAATATTTTTCTATAGTAAATTTGTAAATCATCTTCTGAGTGAGACATCATCTTCCGTTTCTCCAAATTTGGACTGTTATTGCTCCGTTTATCCTATTTTCGGCGTATTAGCAGCATTTCGGTACCGATATCGACTTTTGATAGGATGATCCTATCACTGATATCTGTATGCCATTTTGATTGTCTCGCCGAGGTGATCTCCGTAGCATATTCGTCCGTATATTTTAAAGACTGATACGCCGCGAAATCTACAGAACAATTTCCATATCGGTTTTGTTTTCGAACCTTTTTCTTCCCGTGACCTTCCAATTGTCACCATAATACGAACTGTCACTAGTCTTTATTTATTCCCAAAATTTCAGCTTTGACTATTGCTATTTCCAACTCGTCTCTTTCTATCTCACTTTGTCTGTTCTATTCATTCTTTTTCAAAAAGAAAAGAAAATAATAGAATACAAAGCGTATTATATATTTGCCCAACAGAAACCTTCCAATGTTCGATTTCTCCCCTGTTCCATCACCCTCTCTCCCTCTCTCCCGTTCGGCCTCCACCCTCACAACCCACCAGCGCCTCCCACCCGTTCATACTCCGCCTCGCTTTGGCCACCCTCCACCTGGAAGCCGAAGGCAGCACATCCAATCACCCGCACCAACAACTCATCCTCCAATCCACCTTCGGCCCTCCAACCACGTCCAACTCACCCCCTCCGTGCTCCGCTCAGATCCCACATCATTGACCTGACTGGTCCTTCCCCATCTTCCGGTCGAGCTTCTTTGCTTGAGACACATATTAAGGTATATTATATTTATATGTTTATAGTTTATATATATAGTTAGTTATGTAAGTTTTGTAATCTGCTATGTAATAATACTTGTTATATAAATAAGTTATATATATATATATATGTGATCTTCTGTTTTATACCATACTGTTTGGATAGGGGTTCAACTAGATGTTGCTTATATAGATATTTTATATATATGGATTTTACAAATCTTTGTTGTATTCAATTTGATTTGTTTATATGTAAATGTATATAATCTTAAATATTGCCCCATTTCTCTTGTTCCATATTTTACAGTTTATATAGGTAATATACATAAATTTTGAAAAAAAAAGTATTTAAAACTTGTATCAGAGAATATATGTATAAGAGTTTCGAATGTTGTCTGCATTAATAGGTTGCATATGATAGATTTTATAAAGTGATAATGTTAGCTATATATTTGGGTTTGAGGATGTATGTGTATTCCAGTGAGTTATATAAGTTGTTGTTATATAGTTCATACAAATCATATTATATTTAAACATTTATAAGTTATAATATATTGTGTCTGCATATTTTGTTGGAGTATATATATATACACTTTTATATAAGATTGTATAATATATTGCATGTCAAGTGTGTTGTGTTTACATACCTGTTGCCTACTAAAATATTTTAATGTATCTACATATTTTTTTTAGTTATATATTATGGTATATAGGAAACTGTATGGGTTTATATATAGGTTCATATGACTTGTTTGGGTTTGGATATGTAAGTATGATTAGTTTGAATATATGTATATGCAAATTTGCAGTTGGGTTTGAATATACACCAGGTTGCCGTGCATATTATAGAATATAAGATTTGGTTATATAAAGGTTTATATGTATAGATTTGTATTGATTTAGAGTATTTTATGTACGTATTGTAAATATAGTATTGTATATATATATTTAAGCTATAGGTTAGTATATTTACTAGTTATAAATATATATCAGGTGGTGTACACATATAGTGTATATATATTACTGTATATTCTACTTATAGTCTTATATGAGCTCGCCTATACTCTACTTGGCATGCAAGTATTGATTTAGAAAAAAAATGTATATGTGTTGGGTCCAATATATGTGTTTTAAATTGAATTAATGGATTTTGAAAAGTGTATATATATATATATATGTATTTTATATGTGTTTAAGAATTTGTTTTGGTAAATGGTTTAAATATACTAAAAATCTTTGATTTTTATGCTTGACTTTAAGAATAATGATATAGAAATTTTATAATATTTTGATCTTTGTCTTAAATTAAAAATACTGAATATATATTAATAATATATCTATTTTTCAGTTTATCTCAAAACCGATTCTGATTAGTTCTCATCGATTTCCCATTTATCAGCTTTGTCCGTCGTGCCAGTTTTCTTTATCGAATTGTGTCCATCCAGCGTTGCTTTGGAATTCGTAGCTCATTTCTTTGTCAAATCTATCTAGCCTCGAAAGGTGAGCAATCACTCACGATTAATGTTTTTATATTTATTAAATTTGATTTCAATTGGAACGACAATTGAAATATGCTGATGTTAGTTATTTATATTGCTATATATATGCTATATGTTCACCTGTGACATCTGACACCATTATCTGTTATTTATATTGATGATATATGCCTGTTATGTTTATGTTATTATCATATCTGTTATCACTCTGTAAGTTACCTGTTAGTATAGAATTCACTATGGGTTGAAATGATACATACCCGAACGATCTGTAGAATAGGAGAAAATCGTTATGGGTTGAAATGATAAACCCAAGCGATTTTCATTAAATTGAATTTGGGATTGCGGGTTGAAAAGATATATACCCGTATATATCTAAATTGCGGATTGAAATGATAAATATCCGTACCACTTGACCATAGGGTAGAAAATTATATACAGACACTGTTGGTCTTTATATAAATATTTTGAAACTGATTTCTATGGTTTTGAAAAGAAATATATGGTTTTGATAAATATTGATTTTTAAAGATTCATTAAAGTTGATTTAATAAAGTTGATAAATAATATGTTCAAGTATTTATTTAATATCTATATTTTCAAATATAGAGTTTATAATGATTTGAAATTGATTTGAAAATCTATATTTATTTAAGAAATTTACTTAAATAAGTTGATTTGAAATTTATTAAATTTGAAATTTTAAAGATACGATTTTATAACTTGAAATTTGAACGGGTGACTTAAATGGATATTTCAAACTTATATATATTTAAATGGGATATTTTGTTTATTTAAATTTGTAAATTAAAGTTGTATTTAGATGTTATTGAAATGATTAAGTAAATGTTTCAAAACTAAATAATTGTTAAGTGAATTTGATATATATATATATATAAGTATCGAATTTAGTTTTGAAATGTTGAATATTTAAAGCTTTGAAATATATTGAAATTGAAATGGCTTATTTTATGGTTCAAATATTTATTTGAAATCGATAATTTGAAATGGTTTATTGAGAAGCTGAATCGAGTTGAAATTGATGATTTGATTAAATTAAAATTTTGGAATTCGAGTTGATTTGAATCGATTTGTGAAATTTGAGGAAACTATTTTATTTTTATAAAGTAATTTTAAATTATATTCAAAACTATTGATATTTTACTTTATAAATAATTTTAATATAAACTATTTTAATATAAATCATTTTTAATAGAAATTAGTTTTATTTTAAACTATTTTAACTTATAACTATTTATATAAACTATTTTATTTATAAAATATTTTATTATATATACTAATTTTAATATCTAAACTGTTTAAAAGTAAAGTGTTATGATTTCCAAAATGCTATAATTTCAAGTGTTATGATTTCCAAAATGCTATGATTTCAAAGCTGTGATTTCCAAAGTGTTTTGATTTTTTTAGGGACTATGATTTCGAAAACGTTATAATTTTGGAAAGTGATATGATTTTTGAAATGGACATTTTTGAAATGGAAATGATATTTAAGTTTTGAAGTATAAACTATTTTGAAATGACTGCGGTGTTATAATAACGATTGGTGGTTAAAAAGACCGGGATCGGATATGGACATACTCTCTGTCGATACCGAAAACCACTTTAACAACTATGTACGCAGTGGAGTTTCCAAAATGAAGTAGGATGGTGGCGACGATCCTAAGGTATATACGTGGACCCAACTCCCGTGAGTTGGCATAAGGTGGCTAAAACAGGAGCGATCTCGGACCAGTGAGGTAGCACCTCTTATCGGACGCACTTCTTCGATACCATTCTATTACTTTGTGATTGTTTGGGTGCACCCCTTGATTTGGGAGTGTTGTTCGAGGTGGAGCGGTAGTGGCTGCTATGCGTTTCCATCAGTCAGTGTGCATAATTGGTATATCTACCCTGGCATTGCCTTGTGTGTCGTGTCACCTACCATATCGAGCTTTACTACAAGTTGTGATTTCTCCCGTAGCCTGTGGAGTATCGAGGGTATTCCCCATTTTGGGAGTACGCTAATACTGGATAGACTACTGGGACTATTACGTGTTAAGGTGGAAAATGTAAAGCCTTAATGCTATTTAAAAGTATGTTTATTTTATATTAGACATTGTTATAATAGCAAATATTACTACATAGTAGATAGTTTAATGCATCCTTAGAGGATGGTTATCCCAAACATCCTTTGAGTTACTTGTATTTAAGTTGATATTTCACTTGAGTTAGATTTATTGATATAAGAATGTTAATCCTGACTCGAGTGTTTTGTGTTTTGCTTTACGCTCGGGTCAGACTGAGTGATACAACATTTGAGACTCACCTTTGAAGTTGGAGGTTCGCTTGGAGATCCAGCTATCTATCGATTCTGCTACCAGTTATTCAGTTAATTTCAGTGATGTATTCAGATCTTGTATTTGATTATTTTATTTAGACATCTATGTATTCGAGACTTTTGTTGTATCCTGTTTAACTCTGTTATATATATATAGTAGCTTCATGAACTACTATTCTTTTGTTTCCACTGCATTACTGTTATATTACTCTGTGTCTGTGATATGTGATTATTTTATTTACAGTATATGCTGAGTTTTGCCAAATTTTATTTACAATCCATTGTTTTGAATTATTCAAGTCCGGCATGTGTGGATTTATTGTCGATTTGAATGGTCCAAAATACTGGGTCGTTGCATGTGGTATCAGAGCTCTGGTTTTAGGCAAAACTCAGCATATGTAGTAAATTCAATTACAGAATCACTTTCGTTCGAGCTTGAATTCCTTCTTTTTTGACTCGGTTTCTTTGAATTTTGGAATGTTCCCTTCGGTTCCAAAGTCCATTCGTGTCTCCCCTATTCGTGTATTTTTTTTTAATTCTGGAGTATCCCATAACTCCACTTCGAATAATCTCTATAATAAATCGGCAGTCTCGCCAATATCTGAATAATTTGTAAAAGAGTGAAACTCCTGTACAACCAGCATTGATTCACCAAAGATTTCTGTATCCTCGGTTTACGATGCTGTTATCTTTTGCTATACCCAAATTCTATCTCTTGTGATCTTATGTCGATTTGATTCAAAATTCCACATCGATCGTATTCTTGAAGTCACGGTTGACCCGGTTAAGGTTACCCGCGATTTATATAAATTTATCCATCTTCCAATTTGAAATTCAATCTATTTATCTCCCTATCGAGCCTATCTTATAGTTGAATTCTTTTAGTTAGGATTCCTCAAAATTTGAATCTCTATTCTTGTTTTGAAATCCATTCTGGCATAATCGAGTGAGGGAGTGTATTTGTATTTATATACTATAAATGTTTTATATATTATGTTGTTTGAGTTGTTGATGTTGATTTGTATTCTCGATCGATTCGTCTAATCAACGCTATCGATAGGATTTCCAAAACACTTGAACAGACAAATCGACACAATATTGTTTCAAATTTGGTAAATGAAATAAATTTGTATGATTATATTATAAGAATATAAGTAAATTTTTTTGGAATTTAATAAGTTAATTAAAATGGTTGTTTGAAATGATAATATTTGATTATCATTTATTGTTCTAAATGAATTTATAAATATGGTTTATAAATTGATTTGGAATTTGAAATGAATTTAATTCAGAAATTTGAGAATTTAGTTGCCGGTGATTTCGAACTTTGGTTTTAAAATTTTAAAGTGTATATTATTGAAAGTATTTTCGAATAGAAATCGTTTTCAAAGAATTTTAAAATGTTGAAATCAGTGCTCTTCTCTTTGTCGTGGGAAAATAATTTCGGTGATGGCGGCCACATCATCGACATTCATTTTCGAGTTTCGAAGTGGAGAGACTATTCTGTAGCTTTGCTTCGGTTTTGTTTTGAAAGAAAAAAAATATTTTGATTTGAATTTCTTCAATATAATTTGATTTATATATATATAGGTATCTTATTTTAAAATTTAATTTGATTTGATATAAATATATTATATATATCTCTAAATTGTTTGAAGTAAATCGAAGATTTAAATTCTTAAATTATAGGTTAAAGATGATTTCAATTATAAACTGAAGTCAAAATTTATGGATAAATATTTAACTGGGAATAACTGAATTGTAAAATCTTATTTGTATAATAATTAATTACATCTCAGCATAACTTACCTAAAATTTTTAGATGTTAAAATGTAATTGGATAATACACAATATAAAATGATTTTATAAGGAAAGATTTGAGTGTTATAGTAAATGATATACACTTAAATTTTATTATAAAGATGTTAATAGAGAGAAATAGAATAATAAGTTAATTGAATAATAGATGAGACAAATAAATTTGTTTTGAAGGAATTAATAAATTGAAATTAGATCAACTTATGGAAATACCTTGAATTTTAAAACCAATTATTGAATATAAATTAATTTAAATTGAAATTTATATGGTTTAAATTAATTTATATGGTTTAAATATATGTGATAAGATATATTAAGTGGAACAAATTTAATAATAATTTGGAATACAAGAATTAAATTTTTGAATAAAATACGAGTATAATAAATGATTATACAAATTGATGATTTAGAAATTGTTAATTTAGGATGACTAGATAATAAGATAATGAATGTAGAAATAGATAGATTGATTTAACTTAAGTGAAACGAAGTGGGTTAAACCAAATTGTTAAATATTAATTAGTTTAATTTGAAATTTATATGGTTTAAATTAATTGTTTTATCTTGTCTTTTAGTCTATTTTTTTCTGGTTGTTTTTATTCTCCTACCTCCTTCCTTTTCGGGGACGAAAAGTTTTGAGTGGGGGAGAGTGTAATGACCCGTAAATTTTTGTGGTTTATTTATTTAATTAATTGAATTTTTGTGAAATTTTAAATAATTGAATTTTGAAATAAAAATTTAATATTTGGAATACGCCTATTTAAACATAGCAACTGGTAAATTTTCATTAGAAAATATGGAAGTTTATTTTTGTGTGTAATTCTATTTTTAATTCCAATCAGTTAAAAATTTGATGGTAATAAATGTTTTCCAAACCTGAATATTTTTCTATAAAAAATTTGTAAATCATCTTCTGAGTGAGACATCATCTTCCGTTTCTCCAAATTTGGACTGTTATTGCTCCGTTTATCCTATTTTCGGCGTATTAGCAGCATTTCAGTACTGATATCGACTTTTGATAGGATGATCCTATCACTGATATCTGTATGCCATTTTGATTGTCTCGCCGTGGTGATCTCCGTAGCATATTCGTCTGTATATTTTGAAGACTGATACGCCGCGAAATCTACAGAACAATTTCCATATCGGTTTTGTTTTCGAACCTTTTTCTTCCCGTGACCTTCCAATTGTCACCATAATACGAACTGTCACTAGTCTTTATTTATTCCCAAAATTTCAGCTTTGACTATTGCTATTTCCAACTCGTCTCTTTCTATCTCACTTTGTCTGTTCTATTCATTCTTTTTCAAAAAGAAAAGAAAATAACATAATACAAAGCGTATTATATATTTGCCCAACATAAACCTTCCAATGTTCGATTTCTCCCCTATTCCATCACCCTCTCTTCCGTTCGGCCTCCACCCTCACAACCCACCAGCGCCTCCCACCCGTTCATACTCTGCCTTGCTTTGGCCACCCTCCACTTGGAAGCCGAAGGCAGCACATCCAATCACCCACACCAACAACTCATCCTCCAATCCACCTTCGGCCCGCCAACCACGTCCAACTCACCCCCTCCGTGCTCCGCCCAGATCCCACATCGCTGACCTGACTGGTCCTTCCCCATCTTTCGGCCGAGCTTCTTTGCTTGAGACACATATTAAGGTATATTATATTTATATGTTTATAGTTTATATATATAGTTAGTTATGTAAGTTTTGTAATCTGCTATGTAATAATACTTGTTATATAAATAAGTTATATATATATATATGTGATCTTCTGTTTTATACCATACTGTTTGGATAGGGGTTCAACTAGATGTTGCTTATATAGATATTTTATATATATGGATTTTACAAATCTTTGCTGTATTCAATTTGATTTGTTTATATGTAAATGTATATAATCTTAAATATTGCCTCGTTTCTCTTGTTCCATATTTTACAGTTTATATAGGTAATATACATAAATTTTGAAAAAAAAGTATTTAAAACTTGTATCAGAGAATATACGTATAAGTGTTTTGAATGTTGTCTGCATTAATGGGTTGCATATGATAGATTTTATAAAGTGATAATGTTAGCTATATATTTGGGTTTGAGGATGTATGTGTATGCCGGTGAGTTATATAAGTTGTTGTTATATAGTTCATACAAATCATATTATATTTAAACTTTTATAAGTTATAATATGTGGTGTCTGCATATTTTGTTGGAGTATGTATATATATACTTTTATATAAGATTGTATAATATATTGCATGTCAAGTCTGTTGTGTTTACATACCTGTTGCCTACTAAAATATTTTAATGTATCTACATATTTTTTTAGTTATATATTATGGTATATAAGAAACTGTATGGGTTTATATATAGGTTCATATGACTTGTTTGGGTTCGGATATGTAAGTATGATTAGTTTGAATATATGTATATGTAAATTTGCAGTTGGGTTTGAATATACACCAGGTTGTTGTGCATATTATAGAATATAAGATTTGGTTATATAAAGGTTTATATGTATAGATTTTGAGTATTTTATGTACGTTTTGTAAATATAGTATGGTATATATATATATTTTAAGTTATAGGTTAGTATATTTACTAGTTATATATATATATATATATCAGGTGGTGTACACATATAGTGTATATATTACTGTATATTCTACTTATAGTCTTATATGAGCTCGCCTATACTCTACTTGGCATGCAAGTATTGATTTAGAAAAAAATGTATATGTGTTGGGTCCAATATATGTGTTTTAAATTGAATTAATGGATTTTGAAAGGTGTATATATATATATATTTTATATGTGTTTAAGAATTTGTTTTGGGAAATGGTTTAAATATAATAAAAATCTTTGATTTTTATGCTTGACTTTAAGAATAATGATATAGAAATTTTATAATATTTTGATCTTTGTCTTAAATTAAAAATACTGAATATATATTAATAATATATCTATTTTTCAGTTTATATCAAAACCGATTCTGATTAGTTCTCATCGATTTTCCATTTATCAGCTTTGTCCGTCGTGCTAGTTTTCTTCATCGAATTGTGTCCATCTAGCATTGTTTTGGAATTCGTAGCTCATTTCTTTGTCAAATCTATCTAGCCTCGAAAGGTGAGCAATCATTCACGATTAATGTTCTTATATTTATTAAATTTGATTTCAATTGGAATGACAATTGAAATATGCTGCTGTTAGTTATTTATATTGCTATATATATGCTATATGTTCACCTGTGACATCTGAACCATTATCTGTTATTTATATTGATGATATATGCATGTTATGTATATGTTATTATCATATCTGTTATCACTCTGTAAGTTCCCTGTTAGTATAGAATTCACTATGGGTTGAAATGATACATACCCAAACGATCTATAGAATAAGAGAAAATCGTTATGGGTTGAAATGATAAACCCAAGCGATTTTCATTGAATTGAATTTGGGATTGCGGGTTGAAAAGATATATACCCGTATATATCTAAACTGCGGATTGAAATGATAAATATCCGTACCACTTGACCATAGGGTAGAAAATTATATACAGACACCGTTGGTCTTTATATAAATATTTTGAAAATGATTTCTATGGTTTTGAAAAGAAATATATGGTTTTGATAAATATTGATTTTTAAAAGATTCATTAAAGTTGATTTAATAAAGTTGATAAATAATATGTTCAAGTATTTATTTAAAATCTATATTTTCAAATATAGAGTTTATAATGATTTGAAATTGATTTGAAAATCTATATTTATTTAAGAAATTTACTTAAATAAGTTGATTT
Organism: Allium fistulosum; assembly: GCA_030737815.1. NCBI lineage: Eukaryota > Viridiplantae > Streptophyta > Magnoliopsida > Asparagales > Amaryllidaceae > Allium > Allium fistulosum. The sequence goes on from JASFAW010000013.1 coordinate 24,074,458, forward strand.
GAAATTTATTAAATTTGAAATTTTAAAGATATGATTTTATAACTTGAAATTTGAACGGGTGACTTAAATAGATATTTCAAACTTATATATATTTAAATGGGATATTTTGTTTATTTAAATTTGTAAATTAAAGTTGTATTTGGATGTTATTGAAATGATTAAGTAAATGTTTCAAAACTAAATAATAGTTAAGTGAATTTGATATATATATATATATATATATATATATATAAAAGTATCGAATTTAGGTTTGAAATGTTGAATATTTAAAGCTTTGAAATATATTGAAATTGAAATGGCTTATTTTATGGTTTAGGCATGTATTTGAAATCGATAATTTGAAATGGTTTATTGAGAAGCTGAATCGAGTTGAAATTGATGATTTGAGATTTGATTAAATTAAAATTTTGGAATTCGAGTTGATTTGAATCGATTTGTGGAATTTGAGGAAACTATTTTATTTTTATAAAGTAATTTTAAATTATATTTAAAACTATTGATATTTTACTTTATAAATTATTTTAATATAAACTATTTTAATATAAATCATTTTTATTAGAAATTATTTTTATTTTAAACTATTTTAACTTATAACTATTTATATAAACTATTTTATTATATATACTAATTTTAATATCTAAACTGTTTAAAAGTAAAGTGTTATGATTTCCAAAATGCTATAATTTTAAGTGTTATGATTTCCAAAATGCTATGATTTCAAAGCTATGATTTCCAAGGTGTTTTGGTTTTTTTAAGGACTATGATTTCGAAAACGTTATAATTTTGGAAAGTGATATGATTTTGGAAATGGACATTTTTGAAATGGAAATGATATTTTAGTTTTGAAGTGTAAACTATTTTGAAATGATTGCGGTGTTATAATAATGATTGGTTGTTAAAGAGACCGGGATCGGATATGGACATACTCTCTGTCGATACCGAAAACCACTTTAACAACTATGTACGCGGTGGAGTTTCCAGAATGAAGTAGGATGGTGGCGACGATCCTAAGGTATATACGTGGACCCAACTCCCGTGAGTTAGCATAAGGTGGCTAAAACAGGAGTGATCTCGAACCAGTGAGGTAGCACCTCTTATCGGACGCACTTCTTCGATACCATTCTATTACTTTGTGATTGTTTGGGTGCACCCCTTGATTTGGGAGTGTTGTTCAAGGTGGAGCGGTAGTGGCTGCTATGCGTTTCCATCAGTCCGTGTGCGTAATTGGTATATCTACCCTGGCATTGCCTTGTGTGCCATGTCACCTACCATATTGAGCTTTACTACGAGTTGTGATTTCTCCTGTAGCCTGTGGAGTATCGAGGGTAGCCCCCATTTTGGGAGTACGCTAATACTGGATAGACTACTGGGACTATTACTTGTTAAGGTGGAAAATGTAAAGCCTTAATGCTATTTAAAAGTATGTTTATTTTATATTAGACATTGTTATAATAGCGAATATTACTACATAGTAGATAGTTTAACAGATCCTTAGAGGATGGTTATCCCAAACATCCTTTGAGTTACTGGTATTTAAGTTGATATTTCACTTGAGTTGGATTTATTGATATAAGAATGTTAATCCTGACTCGAGTGTTTTGTGTTTTTCTTTACGCTCGGGTCAGACTGAGTAATACAACATTTGAGACTCACCTTTGAAGTTGGAGCTTCGCTTGGAGATCCAGCTATCTATCGATTCTGCTACTAGTTATTTAGTTAATTTCAGTGATGTATTCAGATCTTGTATTTGATTATTTTATTTAGACATCTATGTATTCGAGACTTCTGTTGTATCCTGATTAACTCTATTTTATATATAGTAGCTTCATGAACTACTATTCTTTTGTTTCCGCTGCATTACTGTTATATTACTCTGTGTCTGTGGTTTGTGATTATTTTATTTACTGTATATGCTGAGTTTTGCCAAATTTTATTTACAATCCATTATTTTGAATTATTCAAGTCCGGCATGTGTGGATTTATTGTCGATTTGAATGGTCCAAAATACTGGGTCGTTACACATCAAGTTCCTATTATTGCTTCGATGCTCACTTTGAAGATACAAAACACTTGAATTCACGGGACCGGGTTCCAACTCTATGAGGAAAAAATGTTCAAGTGTGAATATCATGCAATTGAATACAAAACACTTGAAGATACAAACTAAATTCCAACCCTTGTACAATATTTGGAATCCTTGTAACAAACTATTATTAGCTTGTTAAATATTTCCAATTTTTGAACAATTAAATTGCATGAGACTTGAACAAGTATTTTTGAGACTTGAACAAAATACTTGTAACAAATGTTTATACTTCTAATTTGAAAAAAATACTTGTAACAAATTCCATATTTTGAACAAACAAAATTCCAATATACAAACTAAATTCCAATGAAGATTATACCTCTAATTTGAGAAGATGATGATGACCCTTCCATTTTTTAGCAAATCTGATGAAGAAATAATTGCAATTGATGTTGTGGTTGTGAATTTAGAAATTTTGGGGTTTTAGGGATTTTGAGTGAAAGGATGAAATAGAATAAAGTGAGGAAGAAAAGGCTGTCTAGCTATGCATATACACAGCACAGGGCGCATTTCAGAAGTGCGCCTTCACATATTTACAAAGGCTCGCCTGCCAAATGCGCCCTGTCAATTATGCCACAAAACAGAGAGCTGCTACTACACTGGGCACACTTATGAAACGGTCCTTCACAAATATACAATGGCACACCTGCCAAATGCGCCCTGACAATTTCGCCACCAAACAGAGACCTGCTGCTACTACTTTCTACTACTTTAGACAATTCAATATAAACAAAATACAGTATAATTCAAGATATACTAGCCAAAATAATGCAAAATACTTAACATTTAGTAGAAAAACATCCAAACGAAATATCAAATACAAAATACGTCCAAATCATTCACTTACGATACAACATACAAATGACACATTACTTCGACACAAGAAGCTAACATAAATCAAATACAAATTATTTTGATGGACATGTTTGTTTATATCAAAAATGGGCACAACACTCTTCGGAAGTTTTTGAAGAGATATAAGTGTAGAATGAAAATTGAAAATGAGGATTATCTAACAAAAACTCCAAATAACGGAAAGTAAATTGCACAGAAGACAACAATTTAGAGTGGTTCGGCGTTTCGCCTACGTCCACTATGAAGTTTGATGATTTTATTGCTCGATACTTGAAGATTACAATTTCTTATAGCGTAGTACAACAGATTTTAAGATTATAGTCTGAATCTGAGGCAGCAATGGTGATCTGGAGTAAATCTGGCAGAATCTGGGTGCTCTTTAGCTCTTAAAATTGCCCGACCCCCTTTCTGAATGACCAGGGGCTCTATTTATAGGTGTAGGAGGCTGATATTTCGCCTAAATCTCGGGAGACCACTTCTGGCACGTGAGGGGGCCCACATGCCCGCCTTCAGGAAATCTGGGCCCACTTTGGGATCGATTCGAAATCCATTCGAATCGATCAAGAAATTGTCCAATCGAGCTGAAATTTGGTGTGGACGTTCTTCAACATGTACGCAAGCTTCTGTGAAAATCTCATAGCATTTGGACTTATGGATCTTGAGATATGGTCGATTCGAGCCAAGGATCTTCGTCAGGCTGCTCCGTTCAAATCGATTCATTTGAATCGATCGCTTCGAATCGATGGTGCCACGCGCTTTCGTGATGACATGGAGCGTATCATGCGCATCGATCCGCTTTCTTCGCCTATTTGATCGAGTCGTCCAGGAGACCTCGCCGCCTTGACTCAATGGATTCGAAGGTTTCAACCACACCTGGATTCGAACAAGCTTTCGTTTGTATCGATCCTGTCTCGTTCCAGTGGATAGATACGAAATGACCATACTGGATGGATTCGAAGTGAGATGCTCCAGTGGATACGAACGTATCATTGTTTATGGAGTCAATGCATAGCTTTGTTCGTATCGATCTCGATGGTCTCCAGTTGATCGATACGAATAGGGTGTTGCAGAATGGATTCGAAGAGGAATACCTCTATGGATTCGAAGTACTTCCAAGCTTGATGGATACGAAGTTTGGGCCGATCTAATGGATACGAAAACGAGCCAGTTCCTTCCAACTTGAATCGATCATAACCCAAGCATACGAACTCGGATCGACTTGAAATTTGGAATGCTATCTTTCCTGGCTTTGCTTGTCATGTCTGAGCAATTGTGGCTCATTCTGGACTCGGACAAAATTCATTGATATCCATGGTGAGCCTGTGGATAACCGATCTTATAAGATGAACCGTCATTGGTCACTAATCTAGTTCTTGGTGTCACGGTCTTGCCAAAAGGCGGGATAACATTTGCCTCCCAAAGTACGTCTTGTGTGAACATGACGTGCTTTGAAAAGCTGTAGTCTTTTATGCTGAATATTTCTGTCCAATTAGTTGCTTGACAGTCGTCTTTTAACTGAAAACTATAATCTCTGATCATTCCTTTAGATTCATGGATTGTTAATTGTTAGGATGGTGTTATGTGTGCTGCCGTAACCGATTTGTTGTAATCTTCTTTTAAATAAATGTTCAACCAGTGTTCCTTGCTTTGATAGACATGAAAATCTTTGATGGATACGAAATTATGATTCATATTGATGAGTTCTTGTCGCTGTGGGTCAAGCATTAATGGACTCGAATCGATGGGTGGTTTCAACCTGGTGGGCGCAAGCGTCTGTTTCGTCTCGGTCAAATGCTCAGGTCGATGGATTCGAATAGGGCACTTCGAATCGATGCAGTCGAACAATCTCTGGATCTCTTTAACATTGTACTTCGTATCGTTTTGATGGAGTCGAAGAGATGGATTCGAAACGCGGCTCTATGCAGATGTTTGCTTCAATTCGAATCGATTACGGTGTTTTACTCTATGGATTCGAATTCTACGCTTCGAATCGTCCAATGGTTTCACCGGCTACTACCGATTTCGTCTACTGGGATACGAATCACCACAAAGTCCCTATAAATACCGAGACCTCATTCACTTTTCACTTTTTACCCTTTTTCTTGTGCGCTTCAGATCGATTCCAGATTTCAAGAACAAAGACGAACGAACTACTCCCTTCTTCGAATCGAACTAGCATCCTAGTTTTTTTAATCTAACTTCACATTTAGGTAGGTAATTGGATTAAGTATTTGAGGTCCCAAGATTTGAAACCCTCCCCCATTCATGTTTGTGTCGATCTTGATGGAGTCGAGATCGAGGTCGAAAACAAGAACAGTTGGTTGGAGAAGAAGTATGAGTGAATCCTTTGTGTCGATCTGGAGTAACGGTGATCGAATCGATCTGGGAGACGTGAGTTTACTTTTGACATTCGTATCGATCAACATGTATGAAGTGGAGGTTCATGGGTTTAATCGGTCGGGGCTGTTGGGTCATCGTATCGATCCATTACGATCGATACGATGGAGTTGCCCCTTGTGATCGATTCGAAAGTACTACCCATACGATCGATACGAATCTTGGGTCACTCAACTGTTTGCAAATTTTTGCTTCTGGGGATCGATTCGAAAGCTCAGTTGACGATGGATGCGAAACCTAGGGTTCCTGATTGATTCGAAAGCTCTGTTGTGATCTATGAAAAATGTATCGATTCGTCTGAGATCGATTCGAGAGTAATACTTCTCTGGTCGATTCGAAATTAAAACCCTAACCTTGATCGATACGAACAAAGCTTCATGGGTTCGAGCTTTTACACGATCAATAGCATGATTCCGACGAGCTTCATCCTTGCATATTTAGACTGAACTTGTTAAACTGCATACTTGACTGCCCTGTGAAGCTCGTCGATGGAACTGTATCTTGACAAAACAAACTCCAACTTGACTCGAATTTTACGGGTTTGGACGGTATGGTCGTGACGGTCAGCGATGACGGTCCCTCCGACTGGGTTTTCAAATTTCTTGTTGTTCTCATACTTTCTTCAACTATGCTGAATTTCCTAAGTATTGGCTGCACTGCACTACACAACACACACTTTACACAGGGAAATGAACGGGTTTTTTCATTTGCTTAACGTTACTTTCTGATGAGTTAGTCAGTGATGGAATTTTCGAGCTCTCAATAGCAGGAGATTCAGAGTTCTCCCCCTCCGGTCCTCAAAATTCCAGACATCCCAGTGGAGATAGTAGATCCAGCTCCTGACGAGCTGCAAGATGCTATATTTATTGAGGACCCTATAGACTCCGTTCAATCCAATATTTATGAAAACTTGTTGGGCCGGATATGCACAAGACACAACATTTCTTCGGACGATGTGCTATTGCCGGGATCTAGCGACAGACCTCACTGTCCGCCCGAAGGGTACACTGCCTTTTATCGCCATGCTTGTGCGGCTGGAGCACTCCCTCCATTTAATCAATATATTAGGGAGATGTTATCATTTCTTGGGATCGCTCCCTCTCAATTACACCCCAACGGGCATGCGCTACTGAACAGTGCGTTTATCGTATTTATGGACCATCTTTTCCGTCCACCAAGGCCAACGGAAATCAGATACCTATTTAATTTCAAGAGTAGAGGTGATAGTCCATCCTTTACGTTTTTGGAGGCAGTCAGGAACTACCAGGTTATAACCGGAGCTTGGACCAGACTTAGCTACTTCAAGAACGAATGGTTCTATATCCGGTGTCCTCCAGGTTTTGCCAGGGGGTGGCTGTCTAGGCGTAAGTGTCATAACCCGTCGATGATTTACTTGATTAATGGTTTTTTAGCACTGGTATTGATATCCTACTTTTCTTACAGCCATTATCTCCAGACCCGACGGTGGGTGTTACAAGGGAATAGTTCGGAGCCTTCAAAAGATCCCGAGCGATTTGAGGCACATCGACTTGGTGTTGACTGACTATAACTTAAGAGCTCTTGGCTTGATTGAAGTAAATCAAAGCATAGTCACTGAAGGGATGCTAAGGCCTGTTCCAAAGAAGAAGAAGAAGAAAATGGCGAAGAAAACGCTCGGAGTCGTGATAACCGAAGTGAGCGACGAAGAACGGACTCACACAGACATCGAGCCGATGGCTGATTTTTCGGGTAATTTGAAGAATTGGGAGAGAGACGGAAAAGCAAGGCTGTCGTTTCTAAAAAACTTAAATCTAAGGGATGGAAGTATGTAGATGTGTCTCCTCCCACTTGCGGAATCATAATTTCCGAGGCCGCCCCTTCTCAATCGAGAGATATTTTCAAAGGGCTTGGTGATATTCCCATCCCGGATTATATATCAATTCATCACAATCCCGAGTTGGAAGAATTCCGAGATGTTTTAGATATGAGCGAGCCCTTCCCTTTTAGTGCGGTCAACACTTCCGGTTGGTCAGGGGGTTTACACATTTACACACACTTCCACAGCACTACACGATTTCCACATATTGGACATTATTTTCATTGGATGCTTAGCTGCAGTTTCTTCTTATCCCAGGTGAGATGTCAGGTCGTGGATCCACACTAAATAGGCTCCGCAATGTTCGCCGATCTTCCTCATATTATGAGTCCCGTAGGAGGGAGTCGGACAGGGATTACGCACGCGGCTATACCAGCCAGGAGCGTTATGACAGAGATCGAGATTAGTGGCGTGGCCTTTCTAGTCAAGAGCGTTTTGATAGAGATAGAGGCCACCAATATCGATCACGTTCTCGTTCTCCTCCGCCTCCTAGGGCCCCTATGGATCCCCCTAAATCTTCGCAGCAACAACAGCTTTCTCAATCTTCAAGCCCTGAAATTCAATGGCAAAGAGTTGAACCACAGACAGTCGCCATTGTTGAACATGCTCCGGCAGAACTGACGGGTGAAGGAGCCATCAAGCTTGCTCAGATGAAAAAGGATTTTCCAGAAATTTGTCTGGATGCATACGTCTTCCCTCCCCATCTCAAGAGGATTCCCCTGGATGCCGAGAATATCGCGCATGATTATATTCGTGACTTTTATGCTCAATATAAAGAGTGGTATAAAGCAGTCGCGAAAGCTTCGAAAGTAGCCTTTAACCAGGCAAAAATTATTGAGAAACTCGAGGCTGACCTTGCCTAGAAAAATCGCATCATCCAGGTTCTTTAGTCAGAGACTGAGTCGTCTCGAAGTTCAGAAACTCAGGCGCTTAAAAAGGTTGACGAGGCCATGGTGAAGATGGCAAGGATGCAGCAGGCGCATTGTTCCTTAGTTGAAGGGATGGGCCATCGCTATACCACCGTATTAGCCGAGCGGGATACCGCCGTTAAAGAGCTGAATGAGCTTAAAGCCAAGTTTACTGAAACGGTGAAGGAAAAGAATGATGCAAACACCGCCACTCAGGAGGCATGCGATCAAGCTGTATCACTTCGAGCTGAACTTGATTCGGCGGTGGCAAAGGTTAAGACTGTGGAGGCAGAAGTTGAGGAAAAAATTAAGGCAGAGCAGTCCCAGATGGAGGCTGATTTTGACAATCTCCTGGTCACATATAACGCCAACGTGCTGGAACACAGAAATTTATCTTGGCTTGGGGATTACTCTATGCTCTTGTACAACGCCTGGACTAGGCTGATGGAGGAAAAGAAAGCAGCGCGTCCGGACGAAACACTGGATGATTTCGAACTCGAGACGCGCTTTCTCACTGAGGAGGAGAGGAAGGTTCTCCATGAGGCAATGATTTCCGTGGAAAAAGTGAGGCTTGGTGCTCAACAAATGGAGACCGGTGAGGGCTCGGGGGTTGAACATCATGAAACTAATGCTGAAGTTTTAATTCTGGCACTGCCCGAAGCCACTACCGCGGTTGATCTCCAGCCTGTCCCTGCTTATAATCCGGATCAGCCGTAGTTGTCTCCCATCAGAGCATCTTCCTCTGTACCTGCTCACAGTCCGGGCTATGCTAAGGAAGGTATTTGAACATCTCCCGCATATACTTAGAGTGGTGAATCTAAAGCAATACATTTAGCTAACAATTTTCGCTTTTTCACATTCAGTGACCGAGGCCATTATCTCTACGCCTCCTGCATCTCAAGTCCTTTATCAAACGCAGGAGGCCATTGTTACTAAGGGGATTATGACATCTACCATGGTCGGCGAAGGGGGAGAAACGAACATGTTATCTTTTGATGCCTAGATGATTGAGGAACTTCTTAGTCAATCCAGCGACCCCTTCGCAGATCCATCTTTCGCCATGAGCGGGGTTACTCCAACTATTAGCTCCTTTATGCCAACCACCAGTACGTCCAGCGCGGCCCAAGTATCTAATGAAGATGAGGTTTTTGCCGAGATCAATGCTGAGATGGCGGCTACGATAGCAGGTAGCATTTCTAGGGGTGGTATGGCCCCGTCTGGCCCATCTCCATTAATGATGATATCGCCGGGTGGCACTGTGGTTATTGCAAACGCTCCTGCTCCACTCCCTGTTACAGCTCCCATGCCTTCAATTCCTTCCTCCGGAAGAATTTCTGTCGCCTCGAGCTCCGAGGAAGACATTGACATCATGCCACAACCGGGAGACAAACCGGAGAAAAGCAAAAGACTGCAGAGGAAGTCGGGCAGTGGATCCAGCGGGACTACCCCAAAAAAGAAACTGAGGAAGAAGAAATATTGAGCACTTCTTTAGTTTGCTCTGTCGTATTCGGGGGTAGTGTTTTGTTTTGTCTTTTTGGTTTTCTATAGCCGTGTATAAATGCGGGCTCGGCCCTCGCTAGTAGGAATTTTTTGAATTATCTTTTAATTGGATTCCTTTTGTTGATAATTGAAATGAAAACATATTCTCTTTTGTCTTCAATTCAATATTTGTTTTGGTTCTGCCCCCATCCTCGGAGATAAGCCGTAATAGGCGTTGTGCGAAATTATCCACGGTTTAGTGTTAACATCCATACTTTGGGGATTTAAATACCCGCGTCGGTTGTTAATCATGCATCTTCATGTGTTCAGTTTGTGTCCGCGCTTTGGGGATTTAGAGTTGCTTTTTTGGTTAATAAATTGGTTCATGAACATGTGATGCAACTCAGTTGAGGTGCGGTTGAGGTCGTTTGGCGGACGGATCTTCCTTCCTCGAAACCGCATTTGGTTATTTATTCTCCGGTTCGCGCTCTCAGACTCCGGAGTTCGTTAACGCTTATACCCAGCTCGCGCTCTCGGAGTACTCTGGGGTTTGTTTTATGTTTATAATCCGTCTCACACTCTGGGAGGACGGAGTGGTTTAATGTTTATACTCTGTCTCGCACTCTGGGAGTACGGAGTTGACGTATGTTTATACTCCGTCTCGCACTCTGGGAGTACGGAGTGGTTTAATGTTTATACTCTGTCTCGCACTCTGGGAGTACAGAGTTGTTTAATGTTTATACTCCGTCTCGCACTCTGGGAGTACGGAGTTGATGTATGTTTATACTCCGTCTCGCACTCTAGGAGCACGGAGTTGATTAATGTTTATACTCCGTCTCGCACTCTGGGAGTACGGAGTTGATGTATGTTTATACTCCGTCTCGCACTCTGAGAGCATGGAGTTGATGTATGTTTATACTCCGTCTCGCACTTTGGGAGTACGGAGTTGTTTAATGTTTATACTCCGTCTCGCACTCTAGGAGGACGGAGTTGTTTAATGTTTATACTCCGTCTCGCACTTTGGGAGGACGAAGTTGTTTAATGTTTATACTCCGTCTCGCACTTTGGGAGGATGGAGTTGTTTTTTGTTTATACTCCAGTTCGCGCTCGGGAAAGCTGGAGTTAATGTTTATGCTCCGTCTCGCACTCTGGGAGTACGGAGCTATTTTCGGGATTGTCGTGTATCAACCCATTTTTAGCCTTGATGTGATGGCTTGTCCCTGAGCTCGGGTTTCGCTTAGTGAGTGGCCGGTTTGCATCGCAGTCACTCCCTATTTGAATAAATTCCACCGTATGGTGAAACTTAGCTCTCCGTGCGTAGTGATGATCATATGAAACATTTCGAGTAAATCATAGCTCTGGCTCGAAGAGATTGCATTTTATTGCTGAAATAAGAAAATATGGCCAAGTCAGTTTCCTTATTCAAGTTCTAATTTCGAAATGCAGAAACAAATTTTAAAATGGAATTTAAACTAAATAGATAAACATATCCTGTTATTTGCAGTAGCGATGAAGACTTTTGCTACTCCAGGCCCTTGGTAAAGTTAGACCATCAACGGTCGCTAACTTAAATTTCCATCCTCGAGCTTTCGCTTAATTTCGTGTGACCCTCTCCATGTTGATCTCATGTGTGGGAGTGCCGGATAATCTTTTTTGGTGACAAGCTCATCGAGTTCAAAAGCTTTAAGTTGGTCCTTGGCATTGCGTAATCGGGCGACTCGATTTCGGCATATGATCGTTCTCAAGTCAACTTGGTCGCCCTGGACGACCCTAACTCCGTTGACGGTGGGGAACTTTAAAGTTAAGCACCACGGGGCAATTACGACCCTGAGTTCAGCAAGGGCATGTCGACCTAGAAAAGCATTGTATGGCGAGTCTATATCCAACACAACGAACTGCAATGTCTGAATCCTCCTACGTCCTCCGTCTCCCAACTCAACTGGTAACTCCACCATCCCAACAGGTATGGTAGCGCTACCATTGAATCCATGGAGTTGAATTTGGCAAGGTTTTAGATCCCTGGCTTTCATCTTCATTTGATTGTAAGCATGTATAAACAGGATATTCACAGAGCTTCCACAGTTAATCAGGATCCTTTTCATCCACATCGGACCTACTTGAGTCGATATCACAAGTGGGTCAATAGTCGGGCTTCCGACGCTGTCAACATCGCTGTCTCAGAAAATGATGTCGTTAGTCATCGTTCTTTTTCGCTTGGTTGAAGGTCTATCGTCCAAGTTACCATCATACTCGAAGTTCGCACGCTTAACTAAGTTGTTATATGATTCCATTTCCTCCTAGCTTCGATCCGCTGGATGAGGACCACCACTTACAGCATTAATTACCAATCTTCCTCCGACACAAGCTGGTTCTTCCTGTCTTTCTTGATTCTGTGCATGATTTTGGTTTGATGGACCTGCACCACCGGATTGCGGTGCCCGTACGGATTGATCTAGCTTTCTCTCCCTGATCAACTTCTCAATGAGGTCCTGCAAATGTCGACACTCATTGGTATTATGGCCATAACTCTTGTGAAATCTACAAAACTTTCCCATTTGAATCTGCCTCTTCGACGAGGGCTTCGAAGAAGGTTTCTTATATTGCACAGTGTTGCAAGTTTGCAGGTACACGTTTTCCAATGACGTATTCAATGGCGTGTAATTATCAAACATTGGAGCCCTACGTCGTGGGCCTCGGTTCTGATCTCTTTTCTTGTCTTGACCATTGTTGAATCTCGGCTGGGTTTGTTTGTTCTGTATATTCAACTGAACTTTTCCAGAACTCTCACCGGACTGCTTAACTGCCACGTTACTTTGTATTCTTTCACTTTTGGGCCTCGCATCGTCCTGCTTCCTAGACTGTTTCGCGTCCTCTTGCCGTAAGAATTGAGTGGCTTTGGAGTAGAAATGGTCCAACGATGTGGGTGGTTTCCCAACTAACCAATTTCCAAACTCAGAATCGGGATCGATCCCTTTGGTTAATGCCATCAAGATTGAGTTATCGTTGGGATTACTAATCTCTACACACGCCGCGCGGAATCTTTCTAAATAACGCTTGAGTGTCTCTCCCTTAGCTTGGGTGACGCTAGATAGGGTGTTAACGTCTTTAGGTCTAGCAACATGCATACGGAACTATTCGACAAATTTCTTAGCCAGTTGATCGAACGAAGAGATAGATCTAGGTGGCAACCTTGTAAACCACATTGTTGCGATTCCTCCCAAAGAAATGGGGAAACTTCGGCATTTCATTGCATTATCAGCCCTTGCAGCGCCCATTGACCATTCATATTTCAAAATATGTTGATTGGGGTCACTGCTTCCTTCGTACATTGGGAGAGTTGGCATTCTGAATCGCCGAGGGGGATCAGCGTATAATATCTCGTCTATGAAAGGAGTATGACTACGGGAGATTCCCCAGTCGTCATTAGTAAGCCCCTGACTTTCGCGAATCATCTGACGTATCATGGTCGAAATATCGGGCATCATCACATTCTGTGCATGCAGAGCTAAGGTGTGGTCGGGTTCCACAGCGCGAGTTTGGACCGGACGCTGTCGACGATCCATGTCTCGCCTCCTTGGCTCGGCATCTTCCGGGACATATGGTTCAGGAGTACGCCCACGTTATTGATTATTCGGATCTGACAGGTTTCGGGTATCAACCCTTGCTTCTACCAAAGCGGTGGTAGTGCGATTGTCCGTGGTATACTGTGGAACAGTACCTCTTCGAGATGAGGGCCCGGTCTGGAAGCTGGTTGACGGCCCAACCCTCAATTGTCCGCCGGTCAAGGCAGGTTGATATCCGGTAGCTTGTGTGTGACTCACATCTAATCGGGGATGGGTAAATCTGCCGTGATAGTCAGATGAGGCGGAACTTTCCGTGGACGAGTGGGAAGCATCATCCCTCCTGGTCCTCCTGCGCCTTCGGCGGTTTAATTGGTTGGTCAATTCAGCGTTAGCGCGCAGCTGTTCAGTTAATTGTTGCCGACTTTGAGTCAGTTCTTGGAGCAACACTTGGAACTCTTGTCTGGTGACTGGTCTTGATGGATTTGAGTGAGCAGTGTTGTCTTGATTGGATGGTGGCTGCTGTGTAGGATTCTGTCTATCCCGACCTTCTTGATCAGCAGCCGTAGAGGCAGTTCTTGTGCTAACCATCTTGAGTGGTGGAGTCCTTGCCTAGACTTTACACAAATCTGAATAGGATGGAAGGATTCCGAATTAGAGATCTAGATCTTCCTCTTGGATTTATGCAATCCGGTGTCGATGGGAGATCCAAGGAGCAGGAGAAAAAAATGGTTTCTCAGAGCACCAAAGTGTTTGTACCAAAAATGGACACAACACTCTTCGGAAGTTTTTGAAGAGATATAAGTGAAGAATGAAAATTGAAAATGAGGATTATCTAACAAAAACTCCAAATAACGGAAAGTAAATTGCACAGAAGACAACAATTTAGAGTGGTTCGGCGTTTCACCTACGTCCACTATGAAGTTTGATGATTTTATTGCTTGATACTTGAAGATTACAATTTCTTATAGCGTAGTACAACAGATTTTAAGATTATAGTCTGAATCTGAGGCAGCAATGGTGATCTGGAGTAAATCTGGCAGAATCTGGGTGCTCTTTAGCTCTTAAAATTGCCCGACCCCCTTTCTGAATGACCAGGGGCTCTATTTATAGGTGTAGGAGGCTGATATTTCGCCTAAATCTCGGGAGACCACTTCTGGCACGTGAGGGGGCCCACATGCCCGCCTTCAGGAAATCTGGGCCCACTTTGGGATCGATTCGAAATCCATTCGAATCGATCAAGAAATTGTCCAATCGAGCTGAAATTTGGTGTGGACGTTCTTCAACATGTACGCAAGCTTCTGTGAAAATCTCATAGCATTTGGACTTATGGATCTCGAGATATGGTCGATTCGAGCCAAGGATCTTCGTCAGGCTGCTCCGTTCAAATCGATTCATTTGAATCGATCGCTTCGAATCGATGGTGCCACGCGCTTTCGTGATGACATGGAGCGTATCATGCGCATCGATCCGCTTTCTTCGCCTATTTGATCGAGTCGTCCAGGAGACCTCGCCGCCTTGACTCAATGGATTCGAAGGTTTCAACCACACCTGGATTCGAACAAGCTTTCGTTTGTATCGATCCTGTCTCGTTCCAGTGGATAGATACGAAATGACCATACTGGATGGATTCGAAGTGAGATGCTCCAGTGGATACGAACGTATCATTGTTTATGGAGTCAATGCATAGCTTTGTTCGTATCGATCTCGATGGTCTCCAGTTGATCGATACGAATAGGGGGTTGCAGAATGGATTCGAAGAGGAATACCTCTATGGATTCGAAGTACTTCCAAGCTTGATGGATACGAAGGTTGGGCCAATCTGATGGACACGAAAACGAGCCAGTTCCTTCCAACTTGAATCGATTATAACCCAAGCATATGAACTCGGATCGACTTGAAATTTGGAATGCTATCTTTCCTGGCTTTGCTTGTCATGTCTGAACAATTGTGGCTCGTTCTAGACTCGGACAAAATTCATCGATATCCATGGTGAGCCTGTGGATAACCGATCTTTTAAGATGAACCGTCATTGGTCACTAATCCAGTTCTTGGTGTCACGGTCTTGCCAAAAGGCGGGATAACAATGTTGATCTTTTATGCCCTTTTTGACCACATTTGGTACAATTTGTTTACTTCCTTCCATTTTATCCATCATACCTTTGATTCTTGTCAAACGTGGACGTCCCGTCTTCCTTTTTATAGGCGGTGGCAATATGGTCAGACCGTGATATGCATCCCAATATCTACTATCTGGAATAGGATGAAAACTTGGAGCGTAACTTGCTTTATAATTTTTGATTGAAAACCACATTGAACAAAAATCATAATACGATCTATTTGCTACTCGAACGGTTCGAGCACGAGCGGCCATCACATGCAAACATGGAAACTTTTGCAATAAAGGAATGTTGCAAGTGCAACTACATATATTATCTTGTAGTGTAATTGTAAATGCTCTTCCAAATTGATCATTCACTTGCCATTTGGTTTGATTAAATCTAACAATTCCACAATATCTTGCTTGTTTTGCTCTTTTGGCTAAAAGTGTTTCAACTTTTGGACTCATTTGCGTTTCAAATCCCTCGGCATCGGAACGATGTTTCATGAAATAGCCGTTTAATTGATAAAAAATTCTTGCTACTGACGACTTAACTGGCAAAGCTCGAGCACCTCTTAGGATTTCATTAAAACTTTCGGACACATTTGTTGTCATCATCATAAATCTTTCACCATTATCCTTGCATAGAGCCCAATTTTCCTCCGCACCTCGTAAACTCTTTTCAATCCAAGCATGTGTATCTGGAGCAATAGTTTTCAAGCCCCTTAACTCTTTATACTACAAATACTCTGTAGCACTAGCACATGAATAAAACAAGTCTAAGAACCAATCCCAACTATCTTTTGATTCAAAGTCTAAAATTTCATATGCTAATGGAAATATACCATAATTTGCATCTACTTCAGTCGCGACTAGCAAGGTACCTTAATATTTGTCGTATAGTGAGTTCCATCAATGCAAACCAATGGTCGACAATGTGCAAAACCCTCAATAGATGCACCGAATGCCAAAAATGCACTCTTAAAAAGAACTTTATCATTGGTGATTCTTTCGATATCAACTTTAAAAACTGTTTCCAGATTATGTTTTTTAATAGTAGCTAAATATTATGGTAACTCAGCATATGATGTTTCCCAATCTCCAAAAACTCTCTCAATTGCTTTACCCAATGCTCTATACGCCTTGAAGTAGCTGATTTTGATAAAAAATGTTTTCGACATTAAAACTTGAATCGCAGAAGGAGTGATATTCAAATCCGATTTCACAAAAGGAAGTATTTTATTAGAAATAAATCTACTTGTAGCTTGTTTATGATTTGAATTAATAATCAGATTAACACAAGTATGATTGCTATCATATTTTCTAATTTCCCACCACCCCATCAATGATTTTTAGGGATAATTGCATGTATTCTTCAATGGCAATTTTTATCAACATTACAAATCGCGGTGTATTCTGTTTTGTGGGATTTTATGGGTTTAAAAGAAACAGAATTCTTGATGGACCACTCACTTAACTGCTGAATAAGTATTTCCTTTGTTTGAAATTGCATTCCCACTTGGAAACCAGAATCAACACATTCTGAGGTAAATACGTCTCTAATAGGAGTAACATTTTCAATCAATGATGCCGCCATAATTTTCGCACTACATAAATCATCTGTCAAAGGCATCTCAAATTTCATATGTTCATTGTTATCGTCATTATCTTCTTCCACCAAAGATGCTTCATTATTTTCATTTTCTTTGTCATGATCAATTTCAAACTTTATAGCTTCATTATTAACTTTCATATTATCCATCCATGACATATCATTATCCATTGAAGTAACTTGCATGCTATTTATATGTGGTGAACTACGGCCTCTATCATCATCTATAAATTTAAACAATTCAAATGTAAATACCTTAACAAATTACTTACTTTGTATTCACACAAGTAGGAAATACTGGACTTGGATTGCTCTGATAAGGATAACTCGGAATAGCACCAAGAATATGAGTAGAATGTTGGTTTAAATAATTAGCAATTGTCTCTTAAAAATGTCTCAACTCCTCATTTCTTACAAATAATTCAGTCACTTTCATATTAATGGAAAACATAGCATCTGCGTCTTCATCATCATATACGTCGATAGCAGAAGATCCAGAATCCGTTACCCACTTGCTTACTAGTTTTACATCATACTCTTGTGAATCAATTTTTGTAACCCTATACGCCGTTTCTTTTAGTTCATGATAGGAACAAAATTTTTTAACCTTTAAACCCTTTTGTTTACCACCAACATATACCGGTGTATTGTTTTCTTTCATGGTCAATTTTCCATCAAAGTAGCAAATAATTGGGATGAAATTTAACATACTTCTAAAAAGGAGAAAACATAATTAATTTTAGAACAATCAATTGCTAAAAAAATACTAATGACATAATAAAGCATATAAATGAGAGAGTAGATTTGTGAAAAGTAGAATATGAAAATACCTAAAAATTGAGCTAGGGTTTGAGTTTAAACTAGATTTATACCTTCAAATTGATGTCAAATAGAAGATAGAAGTAATCCAACTAGCAATCCTTGTATACTTTGAGATTTTGAGGAGATTTTGATGAATTTTGAGGTGAATGGAAGAAAGTTAGGAAATTATGTTTTCTAGCTCGAATATGTTCTCAGAGAAACGACTGACTGCTGCTTGTATTTTGTTTTAGGTTGAAAAAATTACACTGGCGCATTTGGCAGATGCGCCAGTGTAAATTACAAGTGGCGCATTTTACAAATGCGCCCCATATTTTTTTTAAAAATGGCTAGCTCATTGTTGACCTGGCCAAAACTAGCCTAAAGTTGCAAATAGTTTTCAAAGTAGCATATTTACGCCAATAGTTTGAAAAACCAGTCTCTTTTGAAAACTTGTCTACTTATGCACATTGCGCATGCTGATGTACTAGTTTTAATAATTAGCACTTAACAATATAAGATTCAATGGCTATGATTAAATTGAAACTTTTCCTTGATCTTGAAGTTGTGTTTCTACTTCATTCAGTCTTTTGAAACTGGCTAATAGGCAATTTATATATATATATATATATATATGTATGTATGTATGTATATGTACTAGCACCAGGAGGAGCTAAAGGCCCAAACGAAGTTATAATAAATTATCTTGAAAGGGAACCATGTATTCGTTCATTTATAGACAACAAAACAGGAAACAGTCATGAAATAACCATGTTGGAGATTGTGCAATTAGAAAGATAACATGTATAATTATCAGTGTTAGAGTAAAATCAACATAAATTGGTTGTTCCAATGATGCATCTCATTATATGTTTGATTCTTGAATTGCTATTGAGCTACATCTTGGTATAAGATTTGTAGAAAACAGTATGCCTGATCTTTGTGCAATGTGTCAAGTATAACAATGCGCTAGTAGCATCAATATATGGTGCTTTTAGATCAAGTGCACCTCCTTGTTTTCTTTTGGGCGGTAAGGGTCTCCGTGGATACCTCAAATTTGAACCACCGTTAGTGTGGTGAGTGGATGTGAAATGTCTATCTAAAAATGCTAAGCAATATTTAACACACGGCTTGAAGCCGTGGCTAAATATTAGCCAATGTCCATTTCGCCATAGCTTTGGGCCATAGCGAAATCATTCTGCCACGGTTCAAAGCGGTTGCGAAATGGCTTTTTTACTTTAGTGACTACTTGAAAATAACAAGTATATAATTTTTTTTAAAACTTGAAAAAAGAAGAATCATGTTTTCCTTATATTTAAAAATAGACAATCTACTTAAAAAACTCATAACTAATTCCTAATAATTCATAAAAATCTCGAACCACTTTTAAAATACTATAATATGAGATAGAAAACACTTGTAAAAAATGAAACAAAAGACTTAAATTTAAAGTTATTTCTAAACCTTTAAAGTGCAAAACAAAGGCTAAAATGGGACAGTTTTGCACAACTGAAAGTTTGACCACTTTTCGATATGTTAATTAACTTTTATCATCCTTTTATAACAGCAAATATGCACATTATACATAACAAATATGACGAGAAACCCCTAAGAATCTCTCTACAAAGTTTTTAGAAATTTCCAAACACAAGGCAATTCCTAAGTGCATCTATCACGACTATAGCTATAAGAACACTTTCAAATTCAAGTCCAATCTAAACTAAAGTCCAACTACAACCCATATGATTTATTTCAAGGTTATGCTACAAGTCATTAAGTCTATTCCAAATATATACATGTAGATTACATATGCTATTTGTTTTTCAAAGAAAGAATCAAAACCAATATAACAACATATATTCAATATAACTTCAAGCAACATATATTATAATATATAAGAAAACATTATATGCACTTTATGCACTTCATATAAGAAAATATAAAAGTCCATTTTAGTGCTCAGCCCTCTTCCCCCTTCCTTTATTGCTCATGGCCGACAATAAGTGCCCCACTTTTTCTTCTTTTCTTCAATTTTGAGATGCTAACCCATGTTGCCATGTTGTGTTAGAGCCATTGCCAATGGTTGGTAGAGATTTGAGTTGATTTACTATGAGTTTGTGAAGAAAGAAGAGGTTTGAATACTTTTTTTTCACAAAACCTTTGGAATAAAATTATGAAATGAAAGAGATGTGTTATATGGACTTAACCAAGGTAAAATGATCTCGCTTTCCCTTACTTTAGCCGACAAAAACAACCCCCATGTAACGACCCGGATTTTCCAACGTTTGATTTGGAAAATTTAAATGATTTTAATTATTGGATTTGAATTTATAGACTGATTTTCAAATATGAAAGTTTGGTTTTTATTTATAAAATAAATTCAGAATTTAAATATAGCGATTTATTGGATAATTTAATTATTGAATTGAATATTGGTTAAATTATTGTATCTTGAGTTTTAAGCTCGATAAAAATAACTAAAGGGCTTGTAAAATTTATATTTATAATAATAAAGATAATAAAAGTTTTAAAACTGAATTTAAAAGTGATTTGTTCAAATTTTAAAATATATCGTTTAAATTGACGTTTAAAAATAGCCTTCCGAGGCAGTCTCGGAATTCGATGAAACCAGTTCCATTGGATCCATAAAAGTGTATTATTATTGGATTTTATATTTCGTAGTGTTTGGGGTATCGTTTGGTCGTACGGGATATAAACGCATTGAATCAAAAATTCAATATAAAAATTTGGTCCAAAAATCTATCTTCTCCATACGATCGAATTAGGACTCGTAACCTTTTCCATTGCGTTCGAAATAGGGGTATAACATTATGAACGCCTGGCAGCACACTTCAATAGGGGTTCAGGATTTCGAGTTATGATATTCGGGATATTTTGAAAATGAAATAATAATATATAAATCAAATCAAGGCAAACTTTCTCAACCGACCTACCTTTCCCTTTCACGTGTAAATCACGTCATTTTTTTTGAACACGCTACCCTACCATTCCTATGAAGTGACCTAGGATTCCTTTCTCTCCTTAAGCCGCCTTTATTTCGTTTTAAAACCATTTCCTCTTCTCAAACGAAATGGAGTTCATTTCGTTCAAATGAAAAAAGTAATGGCCGAGCATAATTCATGTGTTTTTTTCTTCTTTCTTCTTCATGTTCGAAATCGTATATACTCGAGCCTCTTCGTCCTTTCAGTACTCGATTCCTCTCCCTCCTCTCTGTAAAGCAAATCAAAGCAGTTGATTACTTTAAATGGAAAGCAATCAATGTGTTCGTCTAATTAAGCTCGCGGTTGGGGAAGAACGACGAAGAGCAGCGACTGGCAAGGCGAGCACGAGGAGGGGCGACGCGGCGGTATTTGAGGCCGCGATGTTTGGCCGAGGTTGCGTGCAAGGGTGGAATGGTGATGGCCACGATCTAGTGGCAGGCGTGAGGGGTTGCGGCTGCGTTTGGAGGGGTTCGATACATGTACGGCCGAGGTGGGGGGGAGCTTCTTGTCACGTTCGAGAAGAAGCGACGACCTTGATTTGCTCGGCTTGTTCTGCTTTTGGGGCTAATTAACTACGATTATTTAATTAATTCAAATCATTATATTATTGAAGTCGAATACTTATTAATTTAAATTACTTGCTATACGAGGTCCAAAAATATATTAAACAAGTCGAGATTTGGAATGGTCTGCAAATAAAAATCAGGTGAGAAAAATTCTCACTCATTTGGATTGTCGGGTTAATTTTATATAGTTAAAAATTAATATTTGGCTGCTTGGTTGAATTTAGAAATTATTGTCTATTGAATGATATAATGTATACAATAGTGTGTGTATATATATATTAGTATTTTGAGTGATATTCCCACACATTTGAGCGGATGAGACCCTATACTCCACGCATTATAGCGGATGACCCTATATACCGTGATATCCCCCTCGAAGTGGGATTAGTATTTTTATATTGCATTAACATTTGTGGATGCAGGAAACAAGTTGGAGGGATCCAACTGGATTCCTCAAATTTATTGTTTATTTTTCATATATAGTGACATATGATTTGTGTAGAATAATCTATTATAGATTATTCTAGTGATTGGAATTTATTGGATGCTATTGCAGCACTGGCCTGAATTTTGATAATTTAAAAACTATAAATATATTTTTCAAATTTATGGAATTGAAGGGGATTTGATAATAAAATATATATATCAGAATTGGGGTTATTTTAAAGAAATTGAATTAGAAAAATATAATTGATTTGGCTATACTTAAATATTGCGGATAAATAAATGGAGATTTTTAAAATGAATTATATAAGAGAATTTATAAATGATAATCTGGAATTAATAAAAAAAA
Source organism: Allium fistulosum (assembly GCA_030737815.1). Classification (NCBI taxonomy): domain Eukaryota; kingdom Viridiplantae; phylum Streptophyta; class Magnoliopsida; order Asparagales; family Amaryllidaceae; genus Allium; species Allium fistulosum. Next base: position 24,096,470 of record JASFAW010000013.1, read on the forward strand.
GGAGTCAAAATCAATATTGAAAATAGATTGGAAGTGTAAAGAATTTTATAAGAAATGAATGTATATAATGATTTTATAAATAAGATTTGTTTTATAAACAGGTAAAATAAAAAGGGGTATAAAATTGATAATGATATTTATAAATAAAGGAATTCGATATTAGATGGTAATTGGAATATAAATTCATAGGGTGAATTTATATTAGAATATGGAAACAGGGTTGAAAGAAATAGTAGATTCTATTTTTGAAATGGAAATGATTAAGGAAGCGAAGATAAATCGATATGTTGTGAAATCGAGAGGAAGTTATAAATTGAATTGTTATTGAGATTTTAAAAATATATTTTTAATTTTAAGAAGTGAGTTTATTTTAAAGGGAAAATTTTATTATTTTAAAACTATGGAATTTTAAACTAGTTGAGATTGAAATACTTGGTAAGTAGATTTTTAAATATGAAGTATTTATTTTAGTAAATTCTGACTTTTAAAATCAGCTTTGAAAATTTATTTGTTTAACTAAAAATGAGTTACTGATGTTTATAAAAGTGTTTTCGATATTTTAAATAATTATTTGAACATGTTTTTAAAACTAAATCATTTTTCTTTAAAATACTTATTATATATATATATAAAGTTTGAAGTGATTGAAATTTTTATTTTATAAATTTTCTTGAGATTCGAAAAAGGGGCTTATAAAAGGATATGATTTGAGGAGAGGAAATTTATTTATGATTTCGGAGATTTTGGGAATAAGTTATGGAATAATTCTCTGAAATGTTAATATTGAAAGGATTTTGTAAAATAAGACTTGTAATATTTTCCTAAGTATAGAAAAGAGAAATTTGGAAATATTTCTAAGTGTTGAGGTGTTGGAAGTATCCTGTTACGAATTTAAGTATTTGAAAAATTGTTTTCAAATGTTGGGAAGAATTGATATATCTTTTAAAGATATTTTGAAAGTAAATATTTTGGAAAAATTTATATTTAGGCCAGATGATTGCTTATGGATGTTTAATTTGATAGTTAAATAACCGACTATCAATATTGGCCAATTTCGTTAATCTTTTCAAAGAGATTGGGATCAGATTTAATTATCCGAAAAACCACTTCGATCCGGTTTGAACGTAGCAAATGAATACCGTGAAGATGATGAAGACTGTGATTCGGTTTGTCCAGATCCAGGACAACTTGTATGGAAGAATGCTATCAGAACATCGTCATTAGATTTCGATGAGCATTCTAAGTAAAATTTGTTCTTGAAAGGTAACGCTAGCCTCGAACCTCATCAAGGCTAAGTGGGTCGCACCCAAGTAGGGTATGTTATCACCTTTCTAGATGTCCTCGGAAACCTATTATTTATGGATATGGTTGTGCATGGAAGGAGCGCTCGATAGCAAGGGTGGGAACACCCGGGGTGATAACATATTCGGTCTATCCAGGTCAGGGGTAGGCCGGTCTTGTGTAGCAGGGGATCCTGGCGTGGTCATCGGTACATTGTTCTAGAGGTGTACTGTGACGGGCGGTACCTCAGTGGCCCAGTCATTCGTTGGAATCCATTCTCCAATATGAGCTTACGGTTTTGTTTGTAGAGCCTAGTATATTAGAATTTAATTAATGTAACAATTTTAGCTATTTGAATAAGTATTTGTATTTAGACACTACTATAATATCACTGAATTTTCTATAAAAATGTTTTGGTTATCGTACGGTAAAAACCCATCGTGTTTAAGTGTGATGCGGTCTTACGAGATACCTTTATTTTTTGAAGGATTTTGATAACTTTAATAATTCAAATTGAGTCAGACCGAGTATTACAGATTCAGTTTAAATGCTATGGTGCTTAGGAGACTAGCTAGAGGAGTTTCAAACGTATTCTCGTACTTGACTTATATTCCGCTGTGTAAGGACAAGTTATATAACTGTCCAGTTTGATGTACTCTGATGATTGTAAGTATATAAACTGTTACAAATTCTTTTGTATAAAATATGTTATTATATATTATATTTTGTTCCGCTGCGATTGTGAGAATATGTGTTATTGTTTCTATTTTTCTTCTGTCTCCTCCTTCTTCACCCCTATTGAACTGGTATTTCCGGCATTCGACTGCTCGACATTTTATATAGTGGACGTATTAATGTCGATTTTCGAGGGTCGAAAATCCTGTTCGTTACACCCCATATGCTTAGCCCCTATGTAAATCACTTCTCCTTTCCTCCTTTACACTTCTTACTTAACACTTAAAACTTTTCTTAAATGCTCATTTTTCAAAGTATCTTCCTTATCTTGTCCCCCCACCACATTTTAGTTAACATAAAATATCAAAATATTTTTATTACTTATTAATGATCTCCTAAGTGTTTTATTGTATTCAAAAAAAGTTTGAACGACTTCTGTAAAAGAATAAACTATTTCAATAAAACGATTTTCGGTCACATTATCGATATTTCTTCATAGTATTTATATTTTAAACTTTTCTAAAATAAGTTTAGCATCATTAGTTTTTATTTAAAAGTGGAGGTTATTAAATCAATTTAACTATATTTAATCCAAGATTCAAATATTTAAATACGAAGTATCCAAAATTCTAAGTCGTTACAATCTCCCTCACTTAAAACTTTTCATCTTTGAAATTCCAATACTAGTAACAAATGGAAACAATCACATAGCAGTACTTAACAATATTCAAATACTAGCAAACATAGCTCACGGTTTGTCCAAGTTCAAAAATCCTCTTATCGCACATGGATGATATACAATTTACTAAGCATACCTTACGCTCAACAATCTCATGTTATTGCTTACGCGATTATTTATGCTGCCTCAGAACAAATCGAAGATTCATCACCTAAACTCTCCATAAGCCAACAAAACATAGTATACAAATATATTAAAGCCCGTACGATGTGCATGGATCATTTGTACGCAATATCAAATTTGATCACTTGCACGATCACATAGATTTCACTTCCAAACCAGTATTGCAATGATCCACCTTTTTGACCCTCGAATGTCGACATAAATTCATCCATGATATTCACATGCCAAGCAACCAAGTGCCAGAAAGACAAATTTTTAGGGTAAAATAAAAATAAAAGAAATAAAACAAGAAAGAAAAGAACACAATATCATAATCTCACATGTGGAACGATAATATAAAATATCTCAAATGGTCTTTACAAAAAAGAAAACTTTTATATAGATACATCAATTAGAGTAAACTAACCTATCATTAGCTTGTACAATTATAACAACCTATCCTCACAAATGCTGATAGATACAAAACAAATAATGCAGTAGAAATAAAGTACGGTAGGAAGTTATACAGCTTCTCTCCAAGAGCTCCATTGAACAACAACTAAATCTAGAAACATACTCGAGCTGACCCGGGCATTAAGAAAAACGGCCGGATCAGTTTGGTAAACCAGCATGAGAAACCCAAATCATATAGATTTATTATATCTTAAAAACCTTCAAAATAAGGGTATCTTGTAAGGCCACACCGCCTATAAACAAAGATCGGTTTTACCTTACAATGATCAAACCGTTTCTATTATAAAATCCAGTGATAATATAATAATGTCTAAGGTGTGGAATATAAATAATTACATAGATGCGATGTATGTGAGTGTACATTACAACAATAATAAGTATACAATCGCAACTACCAAGGCACGTTCGCTAATTGTGTAGGATTTCCTTGTAAATCTCTTTGGATCAAAGCCGACTCCGATCTACTACACAAGGATCAGAGATATCCTTCCGAAGCAACATATATCCCCAGTGAATGTATCATAGGAAATACATGGTTGGCCAAACTATCTGAGTGCGTCGCTCCCGAATGCATATCTATAAATAACTTTAAGATGGAGTCGCATGCACCCTCGTGGGTTGCTAACCCTATGGTTATGCATCATATCTCTAGTTTTAGTCATATCTGCTTGTTAGGCAATGTCTGACATTCCATCACACGAGTCATCACTCGAACCAATCTCGTCACACGAGTCCTCAACTCTAATAGATCTTGGAACCACACATAGATCCCCATATGTCAATAGATTGGAATCACACATGGATTCCTCGATGAATCTCGGAATCACACATGGATTCCCAAACCTCAATAGTTCTTGGAATCACACATGGATTCTCACATCCTGAATAGATCACGAACAACTATATGTGTTCAAGCATCTTTAATAGATCTTGAATCTCCAAATAGATTCTTGCATCATGACCCTCTTCCAAAGCATAGAACATATATATGGTTTGGAGTGGTTACGGTTTCAAGTCATGTCATATAAATACACTCCCCCGCTTACCGAGTGCTCCAAAAACCAATCGATTGATTTTTTGGTAATCTCAACTCCGGTCTGTTGGAAATAAATAGGCAATACATAAGATCGGAGATCATCTCCTAACCATTTAAGCGGATGGATTTCCTTATCATTCATCGTAGAAGAGGAAAACGAGTTTATACATACAATATAGCATCGCCGAAGATAATTGTATCATATAATTTCCATATTTCTTTTAGATATTTTCAGAGTATATTTGGTCAAATTAAATAGCAATGAAAATAATCATATACGGGAAACTAAGTCCCGTATACTATCCATAAGCAGGTAACGCACAAAGTACGATCAAAACACGCAAGCACAGTCAAGTCATATAAACGACTTCTAATCCCCTTTTAAATTATTCTTTCTTTATTAATCAAAACCACTTTTAGTAGTTAAACTCATTTTGCTCAAGAAATCTTTATAAAGGAAACTCCATTTATTAATTAAACTCCACTATTTAATTAAAACATCACTATCCATTTTCAACACATTTCGATAATCTCATATTCATATACTTAACTCAACCATATAAGTATATTCCTAAATCAATTTCAAAAGGATTTAGGCAAATGTTACTCAAACACTGTCACTACAAACCCAAAACCATTTCACTTATGATTATTGTAACAACCCGCATATTTTATGATTGTATATTTAAATGTTTTATTTAAATATAGCATCGTTTGTCGGATTTAAGTCCGGAAATGTCACTATTTCGTAGAAGAACAGTCGAATTAGTGAAAAGACAATGTGAATCATGCTATTTGGAAGTGCCTATTTGAAAACACCTTCAAACAGAAATTCAGACGTCTAAAATGGTTCGTTCAGACGTCTGAAATTGCTCGAGTCAAACCAGAAAGGAAATAGGCTAAAATTTCCATTTTTAGACGTCTGAAATAAACGATTCAGACATCTGAATATTGTTCTAGATAACTTATGTTTTTCCAAATTCAGACGTCTGAATCGTTCATTTCAGACGTCTGAATGAAGTTAGAAAACTCATATTTTTCCAGATTCAGACGTCTGGTTTGGAAATTTCAGATGTCTGAATGAAGAAGGAAGTTGAGAATCACCAATTTGGACTTGAGACCACTTCCATTGAGTTCAAAATGGTGTTTGCGACTTTTTTAAGTATAAGCATCGATATGTTTGGAGTTGAGTAGAATTTTGCTATTTTCTAATTGGACTTTGGGTTTGGGTTTCAGCCCACAACCTTCTAATAACCTAACCCTTCATCCAACTCCTCTTCATTCACTCTATTATTTCCTAACACTCAAACTAAAAGAAAAATTGGGGAAGAGAAAAGAAATTAGAAATTCCTAAGCCTTAATTCTCTTAGGAATTATCAACTTCAAGCTAGAAATCAAAGAAAAGCTTAGGTAAGCATCCTCTTCATCTTCTCCATCTCAATCCCTCTTCAATTTTCTGAAATTCCTATAACCTAACTTAGGAAAAACTTCACCTTTGGTATTAGATTGAAGATTCCAAAGGTGGTGTTGAAGAGAAATCAACCTATTACTTGTTCTAGAGCTTATCACTTGTGTTTTGAGTTTAAAAGGTGAGTTTTTGAACTCACATCTACGTCTATATCTTTGATAGTGTTAGGTATTAATTCCTAACATCTAATTCTTGTCCATTTGCTTTTGAATTGAATTGGTTTGATGAATATTCCAATTTTGGTGTTTTGAAATCAAAATCTATGAAAATCCTTATATGGATGTTTGGACATGTTGGTTGAAGAGTATTGGTGAGTCTTTAGGGTTGGGTAGTCGTTTGGCATCAACCCCTAGCAATTGTCACTCATCCGATCGCTTCCAATATGATTTGGCCATCATTGGCCTAGGCAAAATATTGCCTAGAGCTTCAGGTTCAAACGTCTGAATTATTCATTTCAGACGTCTGAATCTGCTTGTCTCGGCCCAATTTGCCTATTTTGTGTGGGTTTCCAATTTTAATCGATTCATGTTGATTTGATTTGTTGTTATCTTTTATATCTACTTTGATGACGTCTTCTTCAGGATTTTTGGGAATATCCATTTCGATGGATTCGGCATCGATTTATATGGATTTAATTCACGTCTTCGTATGTGAATTTTTGATGATTAATTGTTTTTACAATTATTTCTGTGATTTGTCACTTTAAAATACAAAGGTTTTTATACTAGTAGTAAATATTCAACTCTTTTACAAAGATGATTTCAAACTCTATTTTTAATACAATGCTCGATTATAAAATCGTTTTCTAATCTATTAGTATATACAAACCTTTACCTCATTCGTATGAGAAAATCTAATTAAACGGCTTAGCAAAACAAGTGGTATGAAACGCTTGCGTTTACTTCGTCGGTTAATTTTTGGACTTGTTCGGTTGAAAATCTTGTGACAATTTTTGAGTGGAAATCTACAATTCGTTCGTAAATATTTAAGTTAAGCTAGTGGTTATGGGACATGAAGCTAAACTCTTATATTTACTGGCTTAGTGTAATTCACACTTTTTATTGATCGATGATGATCATTTTGTGATTTAGACTGGCGATGTGCGATGTCTATTTGTTTGTGTGGGGACAAAAAACCCCTTTGTGGAGCTTCGGCTCAAATTTGGCGGGATAGCAACCTGTGGTCTTCGGGCCGTTTGTGGAGGTTCGACTCAAAAATTTATGGTTAGCGACCATGGAATAGCGTTCCGTTTATGATACACGTGTTGGTGAGTTTTCATGCTCTCGTTTGTGATAGGCCTTCCCCCCTTTGTGATTTCTATATTTCTAGTTGATGATTTCTAGAATTTGTGTTTCACCTCTTTTGTGATTGGCAATGATATGTTTGTCAATATTTGGGGTTTGGTGAATAAAATAAAGAATATGACATTCTTTTTGGCGCTTTGAGATTCTTGAGATATTGTATGATTTTGTTGTTGTTTAAAGTATATTTGTCACAGTTTGACATTATTGTTATCATACGTTTTTGTTTTTTTCTCTACTCTTATCTCATTTTATATATGATAATTATAGCTAGACTGATCTGTTTATTATTTTCTTCTTAAATAATACTCGGGTCGGACCGAGATGTTACAGGTGCTTCTGCTTGACTCCTTATCCGGGATCATCTTCTGACTTTTGTCTAACTATATTAGATTGGTAGTTTTTGTTGTTATACATTTGAGATAGAGACTCCCTGATGTATACATATTCTTTTGTCTAGCACTTGTATCTATTCTTTTGTAAGGTAGTGGATCTTATATGGCCACTATTCTGATGTACACTTTTATGACCTATATTCATATCTGATTCCGCCTTTGTGATATGAATGTCTGTGACTGATTTGTGTTATGTTTATTTCTATATTTGTTTTCCAAGGCCTCATAGCCACTGTGTGGTAGCTTCGAGTTTGTATTTGATATGTTGGATTTCCTCTTGAAATGAAATGTAAGTTATTTTATCTGACATATCGGTACTCGCCCAAAGCAATTACACAGATGGTCGCTCCTCAACAGCCTTATTCTTCGTGCTAGTCGATGGCATTACTTAGTAGTGTTCTTGGCTAGCGTGAGTATAGAGGTGGGGCGTCACAACTTGGTATCAGAGCCAAACTTCGGGACAATGTAGAATAATCTAGCAAGGGTCATTGTCCTAAGTCTTTCTTAGGATTCGTGCCTTAGGATTAATTCGAGTCATTGAACCCATTCTATCCTATTTATTTTTATGATGCCTTGTTTTATCAATTAAGTTTGTTTGATATTCATTCTGAGATTAACCTTTATTCTCTTTTCTTTCTTTCTTAAAGAAGAGAAATGGTTAGACCAGGCCGTCCCAGCACCGGTCAATCTAGTGCTACTCCTCGGGATGGAGTATTTATGTCTGCTCAGCAACTTCTAGATCTTGTAAGGAATGCTCAAGCTATCGGACCCAATCCAGAGCCTACCCATCCTAAATTTGGGTTTGCACGCTTGTGAAGTGATTACACCAGTCTGGGTGGAAAGCCATTCAAAGGTTCCGAGAGCGTTATAGAAGTCCAGGCTTGGCTTCTGTAACGACCCGTAAATTTCAACTGTTTTAATAACGTAATTAGTTAAAATTTTGCAAAATTTCAAACGATAAAATTTTGAAATATAAATTTGATATTTGGAATGCGTCTAATTAAACATAGCAACTGGTAAATTTTCGTCCGAAAATATGAAAGTTTATTTCGCGCGTAAATTTACTTCAATTTAATCGGTTAAAAAGCGATGAAAATAAAATGATTCCGAAACCTAAATATTTTTACATAGAAAAATTCTAAACCATCTTCTGAGCAAAATATCAGTTCGTCATTTTTCCAAATTCGGACATCTACTGCTCCGTCGTTCTTATTTTCTGGAAAATAGCAGCATTCTGGTACCGATATCAATTTTTATCGGATGATCGTACCACTGATATCTGTATACCGGTTTGATCGTCTCGTCATGCTGATCTCTACTGTATATTTATTTCCGCGTTTGGAAGTCCATTTCGCGACGAAAACCGTGAAATGGATAGCCGCATCGGTTACGAAATTCAACCTTTTTGATAATTGCGCCCATTCAAATTCAACGGTGAATTGCTTTTATTATTTCATTAATTCCCGTGGCGTGACACACCATATTCCCAACGTTCAATGTTAATTTCTCTTTTGCTTTAGTGGTCCATATTCTTTTATTTAGCATTTTCAAATTCATTCATTTCGTACGTTGTTTTTGGTTGCCTTAAAAGAAAATGTATGAATTGCTCAACCATCGTTTCCCTTCCCAATGTCTTTCTTCCCTTGTGCCTCTGCCGTGAGCAAACCCTCTCGACCTCCACCTCTTCAACCAGTGACACCTATCTCCGAGCCCAGCACAAATCCCACCATCAACCACTAACAGATCACCACATAAAGCCACCGCACCATGTGTTCTCCACGTCCAACCCCTGATCCCCTCGTCCTCCTTTATTTCCAACCCCGCGCCACACCGCTGTGCCACCCGCTTCGATCCGCACCACCCGAGGCTTCACCTACCACCATCTCGGCCATAACCCATCTGTTCACAGCTGCCTCCATCCTCCGGCTTTTCCCCAGCGCCGACTTCACTTCAAATCCTCAGTCGTGCTTCTCTCATGCTTTCTATTATGCGGCACTTGCTCTTCCCTGTAAGTTATTATATATAATAATAATATATTTAGTCATGTACCTGTATATATTTATACATGGAAAATTTGAAGGTATACATATATATTGTGTGTTGTGGTTGCTGTATATATTTATGTTTTATAAGTCTATTATATATATAGTTTACAGTCTTGGATTTTATAGTTTATAGGTATATGATAACATGAGTTATAGGTATAGATTTCAAATATAAATTGCATAGTGTTATATATATTGTGTATATAACTTATACATTCTATTTGCTGAAAGTTTTAAGTGATTGGTATTTAAAAGTATAATTGCATCTGGTAGTTTATGTATATAAAAAGCTAATATATGTTAAGATCTGACTTATATTTATATATATTATAATAATTTGGGTCTGTTGTTTATGTATTATAAGTTATATGTCATAGTAGGTAGTGTTGTTTACATATATATGATGTCTGTTTATATTTTTGGTTATGTAAGTTTGTATGTTCTGTGGGATTTAATGTATAAGTTATTAGTTGATATATTTGGTCTGTTGGCCTATAATGTATACAAATTGGGTACAATCTGTTTCAAGCCTTCATATTTTATATATTATAATAGAGTTACAAAGTTAGATTTTTCTCAAAGTCTTGGTGTTTATTTAAAACTACGCTTGGTAGTGGTCTTGGTGTTTAATGCATATGACGTACAGTATTAAAATTTCATGCATGTCGTTCATTTATATAGTCTGTTTATGAGTATAGGATTTATGTAATGGTATATATATTATATTATCTTATACGTATGTTTGATATATATTATGCTTTCAAATTTTAAAATCTTGTCGGTATATATATGTATTAGTTTAAAGTATAATTCGTATTGTATCGAGTCGGTTAGTATTGAAAGTTATTAAGGTGTATTCACCCTACTGCTTACTTTTAGTCGAGAAAAGAAAATTTTAATTAAAGTTTTTTATATATATCTAAGTATACGATTTATAAATTTGTATAGTTTGTTAGAAGTTCTGTTATACAAATTTATATGGAAGTATAGTTGTTAGAACATTTTTTTTACTGTATACATAGAGTGTTGGGTGTTGACAGTATCAAAGTTGCACAAAATTTGTTAAGTTATTTTTGTCACATGCACGATAGGTCGTTGTATATAATTAAGAAATTTATATATATAATTTTTATTATATATGGTTATGGTTTACAGAGGTTATATCGTTATCTCATGCATTATCTGGTTATATGTATTACTGTGTACAAGATTTTGAGTTAGTTATACTATCAGGTTATGTATGAATCAGTAAGAGGTAAATATAATAATTTGTGTGTTTGTATTGTTTATGGTCAATATTGAGAAATGTGGAAAAAATAAGTCTAGTATTGTTGTTCTGATGTTTATTTTCTATATAAAATTTTACATAGATTTTTATATCGATATTAAAGTTAAGTGGTTAATTTGGAAATAAATGCATATAGGATTGTAGATATTTGGTTGGTTGTAATATATGTGTTTCAAAAATTCTAAAACAATGACTTTAATTATATATATATATATGTTATTTTATTATTTGTTTTAACTTAAATATTGATTTCATAATAATAATAATATATGATTGCTATCTCTATCAAATTGATTCTAATTAGTTCATCGATTCCTTATCTGCCAGCCTGGCCGTCGAATCCGTGCAATCTTGCTTCATTTTGAAATTCGTGCTTGGACCCGCAACTCATCTCATTCTTGTTCATCTCTAACTTCGAAAGGTGAGCACTCACTCACGATTAACGTTCTTTTATTTATTAAATTTGATTTTAATTGAAACGACAATTGAAATAGGCTGCTGTTAGTCAATTACACTGTTATATATGCTATTGCCTGTATCAGTTCACCTGTGACATTTGACACCATTATCTGTTAATTATTTATGTGATGATAATACTGTTTGGCTGATAATTGATTGATTGTTCATGTTTATATTGGACGTTAAATTGTTAATGTTAAATTGATAAATAGTATGAAATTGAACTTGATATAGGACAGTTAAATGTTAAAATTGATTAACTGGCATTTGTATAATATGACCCCTTTAACTGTTGAATTTATTGACACGTAGAAATATGGAATTACACCTTGAACCATTTGAATGTAGGTTGTTAAATTGATGATGTATGAAATTTAAATAGATGACAAGTGAAAACCGTAATGTAATAATCTTTAATCTACATGAAATGATAGTGTAGATTCTAGAAATAATTATATTAATTCGTACAAATAACAATGCGAATTAGTACGATTATTTCGGGATTATTTGAATTGATTATTGGATTGATATTGATTGTTGTTATTGCTTGTTTATTTACTTTGACACCATCCCAGTTATCACACTGCAAGTTTCCTTTGTTATGCTTTGATTTTTGAATTGAATTGGAATCGGGTTGAAATGATAAATACCCAAATTTAACTTTGACCTAGGATAGAGAATTAAATAAAATCCGATTGGTCAATAATTTGATTTAAAAATAAAATAAGGATTTTATTTGAATAAATATTATGGTTTTGAAATGAAATTGAAATCTGAATTTTAATGAAAGGTAATTGTAATATTTAATAATCTGAAACAAATATTTACAATGTAATCGATGAAAGAATGTTGTTGATTTGAGAAATGATTGGATTAACTTTGAAATGATTTAATAATTAAGTTGAAATTATAATTAAGTTTGAAATTATTAAACTTTGAAATTATTTAATAATTAAGTTTTGAATTATTTAATAATTAAATAAGATTGAATTATTTAATGATTAAATTGAATTGGATTCTTTAATAAGAAAAATTGAAATTTTGAATAAGTGAATTTACTTCGTAAATAATTGAAATTGAGTTTCTTTATTAATTAAGTTTTTGAAAAATTATTTAAGGAAGTAAATAACTGAAATTGAATTTCTTTAACCAGAAATAAAATTGTGATTTATTGAAATTAATGTAAGACTTGAAATTTAAAGAATTGGATTTGATGAATTTAATTTAATTCAATTTATAAGTTGAATTTAAATAATGGATTTAATAAATTGGAAATTCAATAGAAATTGTTTGAATGATAAAGTAACTTAACGAAAATCGAATGGAATCGATAATGAGTTTAAATTGATTTGAATGTTAAATTAAATTAATTTAATTGATGTTGAAATGAAACTGATATTCGAACTTGAATCAATATTTGAATTGAAATTGAATTATAAGATTTTGAAATGGTAATTATGAAGTTTTGAAACGTAAATATTGGAAATTGATTTAGAAAGACAAATGAAATGTTGGTTTACAAATTCTAATTGAAATTGAATTGATTTGGTTTTGAAATATATAAACGACCAATCGGTGTAATAATTACGAAAGTTATTAAAGAGACCGGAATTCGGTTATGGATATACTCTCTATCTAAACCGAAAACCACTTTAATAACTATACGCGGAGTGATGATCCAGAATGAAGTGGTTGGAATGATGTACGTGATGATTGAAGAAAGAGAACGATAATGGATAGCCTTGACACTTGTGTCAAATTGGAAATGACTAAAACAGGAGCTGTGCCGGGCCAATGGAGGATTGATACCTCAAGTGGACACACTTCTTCGAACTACTTATACTTGTTGTCGATTGGTGCACCCTTGATTTTGGGAGTGTTGTCTCACGGTGTTGCGGGCGCTGCGGCGTTGCGTTCTCACCAGTCCGGATCAGGCGAACGGTAGTATCACTACCTTGGGTATAGCCTCATGTGCCTTGTCATACTTGTATTCCATTTATGCGCGACCACTACGAATTTGTTTTGTACCTTGAGTATATGGATTGCCCTCTGGTGACTTCCGGTTTTGGGGAAACTACGGTCTTGTATATGCTTGTGGGAATAAAAATGTGTTAAGGGTGGAATGGGCCATGACTTAACGCTATTTTGATATCTTTATATTACTGATAGACATTATCTACTTAGCGTATATTACTACCTAGTAGATAGTTTGACGGATCCTTAAAGGATGGTTATTCCAAACATCCTTTGAGTTACTTGTATTTCATTTGCTATTTCACTTGAGTTGGATTTATTAATATAAGAATGTTAATCCTGACTCGAGTGTTTTGTATTTTGCTTTATGCTCGGGTCAGACTGAGTAGTTCAGCTTTCGAGACTCACCTTTGGAGTTGGAGCTTCGCTTGGAGATCCAGCTATCTATCCAGCTTTTAGATATTCGATGATTCCAGTGATGTATTCTGATTTGTATCAGTTGCTCTTCCGTTGTATCTGGTTTAACTCTGATGTATCGTATTACTCTTCTGTTGTAAACTCTGATGTATTTTATATATTTATATAGTAGCTCATGAACTACTATCTCTTTTATTTCCGCTGCAATATTATTACTCTGTGTCTGTGATCTGTGATTATTTATTTACTGTATATGTTCAGTTTTGCCAAATTTAAATTAACAACGCGGTATTTTGAGCAATTCAACTCCGGCATGAGTGTCTACCTATACACTTATAATGGACGCGAATGGTCCAAAATGGCGGGTCGTTACAGTTGGTATCAGAGCTTTGGTAGCTCTAGGCAAAACTCAACATATAGGGTAAATGTATTTACAGAATCACTCTCATTCGAGTTTCAATCTCTTCCTTTGACTCAACTCCTTTGAATTTTTGGAACGTTCTCCTCGGTTCTGAAATTCATTCGTGTCCCTCACTATTCGTCTTCTTTCAATTTTGGAGCACCTCATAACTCCATTTTGAATGTTATCTATAATAGATCGGCGGTCTCGCCAATCCTAGAATGATTCGTAAAGGAGTAAACTCCTTTATAATAGGCAGCAATTTACCGGAGATTTCTGTATCCTCGGTCTACGATGCTATCTATTACCTGCTATACCTGAATTCCATCTCTTGAGATCGAGTGTTGATTTACCTCGGAATTCAGCATCGATCTTATTCTTGAAGTTACGGACGACCCGGTTAAGGTTGCCCGTGAATTAAATAAACTCATCCATCTCTCGATTGTGGTAATTGAATTATCTTATCTTCTGTTTCAAACTTATTTTCGAATCAAAATTCTCTTTGATTTGATTTCCATCAAATTTGAATCCCTATCCTTGCTTTGAAATCCATTCCTGTATCGTCAAGCAAAGAAGTGTATTTGTAAATTAATTTAAAATGATTTATATATTGTGTTGTTTGAGTTGTTGATGTTGATTTGGGTTTCCGATCGATTCGTCTGATCAACGCTATCGATAGGATTTCCAAAACACTTGAACAGAACGAACTGACACAATATTATTTTCAAATTTGGTAAATAAAATAAATTTGTTGATTATATTGTAAAAAAAAAAATAATAATAATATAAGTAAAATTTTCTGGAATTTAATAGGTAAATTAAATTGTTTGTTTGAAATGATAATATTTGATTATCATTTATTGTTCTAAATAAATTTATAAATACGGTTTATAAATTGATTTGGAATTTGAAATGAATTTAATTCAGAAATTTGAGAATTTAGTTTCCGGTGATTTCGAACTTTGGTTTTAAAATTTTAAAGTATATATTATTGGAAGTATTTTCGAATAGAAATCGTTTCCAAAGAATTTTTAAAATGTTGAAATCAGTGCTCTTCTCTTTGTCGCTGGAAAATAATTTCGGTGATGGCGGCCGCATCATCGATATTCATTTTCGAGTTTCGAAGTGGAGATACTATTCTGTAGCTTTGCTACGGTTTGTTTTGAAAAATATTTTGATTTGAATTTCTTCAATATAATTTGATTTATACATATAAGTATCTTATTTTAAAATTTAATTTGATTTGATATAAATATATATATATCTCCAAATTGTTTAAAGTTAATCGGAAATCAAATTCTTAAATTTTGTTAAAGGATGATTTTAATTATAAATAAATCAAAATTTGAAATAAATATTTAAACTTGAATAATTGAATTGGGAAAATTTTATTTGTATATTGTTCAACTGCATTCTAATACAACTTACCAAAATCATTCAGAAGTTGAATATGTAATTGGATAATATATAAGATAAATTGAATTTATAAATAAAATTTGAGTGTTTATAATAAATGTTATACACTAAATTTTGATTATAAAGATGTTAATAGAGTTAGATAGGATAACAAGTAAAACTCAGCTGATAATGAAATAAATTTGTTTGAAAGAATCAATAAATTGTAATTTGATTAACTTATGGAAATACCTTGAATTTAAAATCAATTATTGAATATAAATTAATTTAAATTTATATGGTTTAAATTGATTTATATGGTTTAAATATTGGTGATAAGATATATTAAGTGGAATAAACTTAATAAGGATTAAATTTGTTGAATAAATATGAGTATAATAAATGATTATACAAATTGATGATTTAGAAATTGTTAACTGAGGATAACTAGATAATGAATTTAGAAATAGATAGATTGATTTAACTTAGGTAAAAAAATGGATTAAACCAGAATGTTGAATATTAATTAGTTTAATTTGAAATTTATATGGTTTTAAAATTAGTTGTTTATTTTGTATTTCAAATCTGTTTTTCTTTCTGGTTGTTTCTATTCTCCTACCTCGTTCCTTTTCGGGGACGAAAAGTTTTGAGTGGGGGAGAGTGTAACGACCCGTAAATTTCAACTGTTTTAATAACGTAATTAGTTAAAATTTTGCAAAATTTCAAACGATAAAATTTTGAAATATAAATTTGATATTTGGAATGCGTCTAATTAAACATAGCAACTGGTAAATTTTCGTCCGAAAATATGAAAGTTTATTTCGCGCGTAAATTTACTTCAATTTAATCGGTTAAAAAGCGATGAAAATAAAATGATTCCGAAACCTAAATATTTTTACATAGAAAAATTCTAAACCATCTTCTGAGCAAAATATCAGTTCGTCATTTTTCCAAATTCGGACATCTACTGCTCCGTCGTTCTTATTTTCTGGAAAATAGCAGCATTCTGGTACCGATATCAATTTTTATCGGATGATCGTACCACTGATATCTGTATACCGGTTTGATCATCTCGTCATGCTGATCTCTACTGTATATTTATTTCCGCGTTTGGAAGTCCATTTCGCGACGAAAACCGTGAAATGGATAGCCGCATCGGTTACGAAATTCAACCTTTTTGATAATTGCGCCCATTCAAATTCAACGGTGAATTGCTTTTATTATTTCATTAATTCCCGTGGCGTGACACACCATATTCCCAACGTTCAATGTTAATTTCTCTTTTGCTTTAGTGGTCCATATTCTTTTATTTAGCATTTTCAAATTCATTCATTTCGTACGTTGTTTTTGGTTGCCTTAAAAGAAAATGTATGAATTGCTCAACCATCGTTTCCCTTCCCAATGTCTTTCTTCCCTTGTGCCTCTGCCGTGAGCAAACCCTCTCGACCTCCACCTCTTCAACCAGTGACACCTATCTCCGAGCCCAGCACAAATCCCACCATCAACCACTAACAGATCACCACATGAAGCCACCGCACCATGTGTTCTCCACGTCCAACCCCTGATCCCCTCGTCCTCCTTTATTTCCAACCCCGCGCCACACCGCTGTGCCACCCGCTTCGATCCGCACCACCCGAGGCTTCACCTACCACCATCTCGGCCATAACCCATCTGTTCACAGCTGCCTCCATCCTCCGGCTTTTCCCCAGCGCCGACTTCACTTCAAATCCTCAGTCGTGCTTCTCTCATGCTTTCTATTATGCGGCACTTGCTCTTCCCTGTAAGTTATTATATAATAAT
The DNA here is from genome assembly GCA_030737815.1 of Allium fistulosum. Lineage (NCBI taxonomy): Eukaryota > Viridiplantae > Streptophyta > Magnoliopsida > Asparagales > Amaryllidaceae > Allium > Allium fistulosum. The sequence goes on from JASFAW010000013.1 coordinate 24,113,719, forward strand.
AATAATATATTTAGTCATGTACCTGTATATATTTATACATGGAAAATTTGAAGGTATACATATATATTGTGTGTTGTGGTTGCTGTATATATTTATGTTTTATAAGTCTATTATATATATAGTTTACAGTCTTGGATTTTATAGTTTATAGGTATATGATAACATGAGTTATAGGTATAGATTTCAAATATAAATTGCATAGTGTTATATATATTGTGTATATAACTTATACATTCTATTTGCTGAAAGTTTTAAGTGATTGGTATTTAAAAGTATAATTGCATCTGGTAGTTTATGTATATAAAAAGCTAATATATGTTAAGATCTGACTTATATTTATATATATTATAATAATTTGGGTCTGTTGTTTATGTATTATAAGTTATATGTCATAGTAGGTAGTGTTGTTTACATATATATGATGTCTGTTTATATTTTTGGTTATGTAAGTTTGTATGTTCTGTGGGATTTAATGTATAAGTTATTAGTTGATATATTTGGTCTGTTGGCCTATAATGTATACAAATTGGGTACAATCTATTTCAAGCCTTCATATTTTATATATTATAATAGAGTTACAAAGTTAGATTTTTCTCAAAGTCTTGGTGTTTATTTAAAACTACGCTTGGTAGTGGTCTTGGTGTTTAATGCATATGACGTACAGTATTAAAATTTCATGCATGTCGTTCATTTATATAGTCTGTTTATGAGTATAGGATTTATGTAATGGTATATATATTATATTATCTTATACGTATGTTTGATATATATTATGCTTTCAAATTTTAAAATCTTGTCGGTATATATATGTATTAGTTTAAAGTATAATTCGTATTGTATCGAGTCGGTTAGTATTGAAAGTTATTAAGGTGTATTCACCCTACTGCTTACTTTTAGTCGAGAAAAGAAAATTTTAATTAAAGTTTTTTATATATATCTAAGTATACGATTTATAAATTTGTATAGTTTGTTAGAAGTTCTGTTATACAAATTTATATGGAAGTATAGTTGTTAGAACATTTTTTTTACTGTATACATAGAGTGTTGGGTGTTGACAGTATCAAAGTTGCACAAAATTTGTTAAGTTATTTTTGTCACATGCACGATAGGTCGTTGTATATAATTAAGAAATTTATATATATAATTTTTATTATATATGGTTATGGTTTACAGAGGTTATATCGTTATCTCATGCATTATCTGGTTATATGTATTACTGTGTACAAGATTTTGAGTTAGTTATACTATCAGGTTATGTATGAATCAGTAAGAGGTAAATATAATAATTTGTGTGTTTGTATTGTTTATGGTCAATATTGAGAAATGTGGAAAAAATAAGTCTAGTATTGTTGTTCTGATGTTTATTTTCTATATAAAATTTTACATAGATTTTTATATCGATATTAAAGTTAAGTGGTTAATTTGGAAATAAATGCATATAGGATTTTAGATATTTGGTTGGTTGTAATATATGTGTTTCAAAAATTCTAAAACAATGACTTTAATTATATATATATATATATATGTTATTTTATTATTTGTTTTAACTTAAATATTGATTTCATAATAATAATAATAATATATGATTGCTATCTCTATCAAATTGATTCTAATTAGTTCATCGATTCCTTATCTGCCAGCCTGGCCGTCGAATCCGTGCAATCTTGCTTCATTTTGAAATTCGTGCTTGGACCCGCAACTCATCTCATTCTTGTTCATCTCTAACTTCGAAAGGTGAGCACTCACTCACGATTAACGTTCTTTTATTTATTAAATTTGATTTCAATTGAAACGACAATTGAAATAGGCTGCTGTTAGTCAATTACACTGTTATATATGCTATTGCCTGTATCAGTTCACCTGTGACATTTGACACCATTATCTGTTAATTATTTATGTGATGATAATACTGTTTGGCTGATAATTGATTGATTGTTCATGTTTATATTGGACGTTAAATTGTTAATGTTAAATTGATAAATAGTATGAAATTGAACTTGATATAGGACAGTTAAATGTTAAAATTGATTAACTGGCATTTGTATAATATGACCCCTTTAACTGTTGAATTTATTGACACGTAGAAATATGGAATTACACCTTGAACCATTTGAATGTAGGTTGTTAAATTGATGATGTATGAAATTTAAATAGATGACAAGTGAAAACCGTAATGTAATAATCTTTAATCTACATGAAATGATAGTGTAGATTCTAGAAATAATTATATTAATTCGTACAAATAACAATGCGAATTAGTACGATTATTTCGGGATTATTTGAATTGATTATTGGATTGATATTGATTGTTGTTATTGCTTGTTTATTTACTTTGACACCATCCCAGTTATCACACTGCAAGTTTCCTTTGTTATGCTTTGATTTTTGAATTGAATTGGAATCGGGTTGAAATGATAAATACCCAAATTTAACTTTGACCTAGGATAGAGAATTAAATAAAACCCGATTGGTCAATAATTTGATTTAAAAATAAAATAAGGATTTTATTTGAATAAATATTATGGTTTTGAAATGAAATTGAAATCTGAATTTTTATGAAAGGTAATTGTAATATTTAATAATCTGAAACAAATATTTACAATGTAATCGATGAAAGAATGTTGTTGATTTGAGAAATGATTGGATTAACTTTGAAATGATTTAATAATTAAGTTGAAATTATAATTAAGTTTGAAATTATTAAACTTTGAAATTATTTAATAATTAAGTTTTGAATTATTTAATAATTAAATAAGATTGAATTATTTAATGATTAAATTGAATTGGATTCTTTAATAAGAAAAATTGAAATTTTGAATAAGTGAATTTACTTCGTAAATAATTGAAATTGAGTTTCTTTATTAATTAAGTTTTTGGAAAATTATTTAAGAAAGTAAATAACTGAAATTGAATTTCTTTAACCAGAAATAAAATTGTGATTTATTGAAATTAATGTAAGACTTGAAATTTAAAGAATTGGATTTGATGAATTTAATTTAATTCAATTTATAAGTTGAATTTAAATAATGGATTTAATAAATTGGAAATTCAATAGAAATTGTTTGAATGATAAAGTAACTTAACGAAAATCGAATGGAATCGATAATGAGTTTAAATTGATTTGAATGTTAAATTAAATTAATTTAATTGATGTTGAAATGAAACTGATATTCGAACTTGAATCAATATTTGAATTGAAATTGAATTATAATATTTTGAAATGGTAATTATGAAGTTTTGAAACGTAAATATTGGAAATTGATTTAGAAAGACAAATGAAATGTTGGTTTACAAATTCTAATTGAAATTGAATTGATTTGGTTTTGAAATATATAAACGACCAATCGGTGTAATAATTACGAAAGTTATTAAAGAGACCGGAATTCGGTTATGGATATACTCTCTATCTAAACCGAAAACCACTTTAATAACTATACGCGGAGTGATGATCCAGAATGAAGTGGTTGGAATGATGTACGTGATGATTGAAGAAAGAGAACGATAATGGATAGCCTTGACACTTGTGTCAAATTGGAAATGACTAAAACAGGAGCTGTGCCGGGCCAATGGAGGATTGATACCTCAAGTGGACACACTTCTTCGAACTACTTATACTTGTTGTCGATTGGTGCACCCTTGATTTTGGGAGTGTTGTCTCACGGTGTTGCGGGCGCTGCGGCGTTGCGTTCTCACCAGTCCGGATCAGGCGAACGGTAGTATCACTACCTTGGGTATAGCCTCATGTGCCTTGTCATACTTGTATTCCATTTATGCGCGACCACTACGAATTTGTTTTGTACCTTGAGTATATGGATTGCCCTCTGGTGACTTCCGGTTTTGGGGAAACTACGGTCTTGTATATGCTTGTGGGAATAAAAATGTGTTAAGGGTGGAATGGGCCATGACTTAACGCTATTTTGATATCTTTATATTACTGATAGACATTATCTACTTAGCGTATATTACTACCTAGTAGATAGTTTGACGGATCCTTAAAGGATGGTTATTCCAAACATCCTTTGAGTTACTTGTATTTCAATTGCTATTTCACTTGAGTTGGATTTATTAATATAAGAATGTTAATCCTGACTCGAGTGTTTTGTATTTTGCTTTACGCTCGGGTCAGACTGAGTAGTTCAGCTTTCGAGACTCACCTTTGGAGTTGGAGCTTCGCTTGGAGATCCAGCTATCTATCCAGCTTTCAGATATTCGATGATTCCAGTGATGTATTCTGATTTGTATCAGTTGCTCTTCCGTTGTATCTGGTTTAACTCTGATGTATCGTATTACTCTTCTGTTGTAAACTCTAATGTATTTTATATATTTATATAGTAGCTCATGAACTACTATCTCTTTTATTTCCGCTGCAATATTATTACTCTGTGTCTGTGATCTGTGATTATTTATTTACTGTATATGTTCAGTTTTGCCAAATTTAAATTAACAACGCGGTATTTTGAGCAATTCAACTCCGGCATGAGTGTCTACGTATACACTTATAATGGACGCGAATGGTCCAAAATGGCGGGTCGTTACAGCTTCGAACATGCGACCGCATCTTTTCTCTTACAAATCTTAATGATCTCCATCGAGTCCAAGTGGCTTCTAGCATGCTCTAAGAAAGAGCATTAGACTGGTACGAGCTTTTGATCTCTGAAATTATTGAAGCGTATCTTACTTGGGAGCAATTCCGGGAAAGGTTCGAATTAAAATTTGTGCCGGAAGCTGAAAAAGTATCTCTAGCTCGTCGCTTCATTGACCTTGTTCAAGGTGAATCTTCTGTGATGGATTACGTCGCTTCTTTTGAATCTCTATCTAAATATAGGGTCGAGTATATTAATACCCCATTGAAGAAAAATCAGAGATTTGTTTATGGGTTGAACAAAAACCTTAAAAAGCCATTACTTCTAAAACTGGAAGTTTCTTTTGATCAGCTAGTTGATATCGCTCTTCGACTCGAAGAGGCCAATAAAGATAGTGATGCTGAGGTCAAACCAAACATCAACAAGAAGAGACCTTTTAAATTCAAGCCTAATCCCAACAAAAAGGGGAAGCAAACAACTTCGGTAGCAAATACTCCTAACCCTCGTCGTGGAGAATGTTACAATTGTGGTTCTAAGGACCATTATGCAAACAAGTGTCCGAAGTCCATTACTTGCCGCTATTGTAAAAATTCGGGTCATACTATATCTTCATGTCCCAAACTTCAAGGCAAGAAGGAAGGCAAGCTAAATGTTGTACAAGCCCCTGCTAACACTTCTCGTGGTCAAGGTATTTCTCATTCTATCCTTGATGGCATTATTGTATTTCGTGATCTTACTATTCGAGTTCTTTTTGATACGGGTGCATCTCACTCTTTTATATCAAAAGAACTTGTTGATGCTTTGTCTTTGAATGTTATTAGCTGGATGACTTCATTGAGAATTGCGAATCCGGTTGGTGGATCCGCAACACTCAGTCTACTATGCAAAGATGTCGAAATTATTTTATGTGATTATTCTTTCCGAGTCGATTTGTAGGTTATGCGTTACCTTGGATTCAGAATGATTTTGGGAATGGATTGGCTTAACCGTTATGAAGCCCATATCCTATGTCCTGAGCGGACTATATATCTTTGGCATCCTTAATCTATTAAGCAGATTTCTCTTGTTCTGAAAGATTCAGATTCCAATTCGAAAGCATCCTTGTACTCTCTAAATCTTCAAGATGACGATAATGAGGAAGTTGTTATTTCTCTCATTCACATTGTTCGTGAATTTCCCAACATATTTGAGCCCGTTTTAGGATAACCACCTAAGCGAGCAATTGAGTTCAGAATTAATCTAATCCCTGGATCTCAAGCTATTACTCATCCTCCTTATCGTATGTCCAATAAGGAAAATGAGGAGATGGATAAACAATTATTTGAATTGGAAGCAAAACAGTTTGTTCGTTCTAGTTCCTCTCCATGGGGAGCTTCAGCTATTTTTGTAAAGAAATCTGATGGTACACTTAGGCTATGCGTTGACTACCGCAAACTTAATGATCTCACCATCAAGAATAAATATCCCTTACCTCGAATTGATGATTTATTCGATTAACTTAGTGGTGCTAAAGTCTTTTCACAGTTAGACTTAGCAACCGGTTTTCATCAGCTCCATATTGCAGAGGATAGCATTCCTTTGACTTCGTTCCGTACTCATTATGGATCTTATGAATGGCTTGTTATGCCATTTGGTTTGACGAATGCTCCAGCTTATTTCGTCGACCTTATGAAACGAGTTTTCAAAGACTTCCTCGACCGATTTGTTCTCATCTTTATAGATGACATTCTTATTTATTCTAAAACCGAGGAAGAGCGTGAAAATCATCTTCGGATTGTGTTGGAAACTCTTAGGGGCAACCAATTAAAAGCAAAATTTTCTAAATGCCACTTTTGGCAATCTCGTGTGAAATTTTTGGGGCATAATATTTCTGAATCCGGAATTTCCGTGGATCCTTCAAAGATTGAAGCGATTCAAAATTGGAAGAGACCGGAGAGTGTGATGGAAATTCGTAGCTTTCTCGGATTGGCGGGCTATTACCGTCGGTTCATAAAATACTTTTCTAAGATTTTCATACCTCTTACTAGTTTGACAAAAAAGGGAGTTAAATACATTTGGTCAGACAAATGTGAAGCTTCATTTCAAAAATTAAAAGAACTCCTTTTCGATGCTCCTATTCTTGTGATTCCCGATGGGAACCAAGATTTTATTGTTTATACCGATGCTAGTCGTGTTGGTTTGGGTGCCGTTCTCATGCAGTGGGAACGTGTTATTGCTTATGCTTCTAGGCAATTAAAGCCTGCCGAGACTAGATATGCCACTCATGATTTAGAGCTCGCAGCTATTGTTTTCGCCCTTAGAATTTGGCGTCATTATCTTTTGGGAGAGAAATTTGTTCTCTACACTGATCATAAATCTTTGAAGTATTTATTTTCTCAAAAGGAACTTAACTTGCGTCAACAACGTTGGCTCGAGTTTCTTGCATTTTATGATCTTGATATTCTTTATACTCCCGGGAAGGGGAATCTTGTTGCTGATGCCCTTAGTCGTAAGCAACAAGCGGTTGTTTCCATGATGGTATCCGAATGGAATGATCTCGAGACTTTGTCCACTTGTGAGATTCGAGATCGTGAATCTGATTTATGTTCATCTCTTGTTTTGTGTAGCCTTGAGGCTCATCCTACTCTTTTAGACCGCATTCTTGAAGCTCAAAAGCATGATCTCGAATTGGTTCTTCTTAGCTAAAGTTGTAGGGATAAAATTGATATTGATGGTTTGAAAGACTTTGATATTGATGCTCGTGGCGGTATTCGAAAATTTGGTAGACTTATCGTGCCAAATATTATTGATCTTCGTAAAGATATTTTAGAAGATTTTCATCGTTCTAAATTTACCATTCATCCCGGTAGTAGTAAAATGTACGCGGATATGAATCGACTTTATTATTGGGATGGAATGAAATCTGATATTGCTAACTTTGTTAAGCGTTGCATGACTTGCCAACTCGTTAAGGCCAAGCAGCAAAGGCCTGGTGGGTTATTGCAACCATTGGAAATTCCAATATGGAAGTGGGATCAAATTTCCATGGATTTTATTGACGGTCTTCCCCGTTCTCGTTCGGGTCATGATAGTTTATGGGTGATTGTTGATAGACTTACAAAGTGTGCCCATTTTATTCCCGTTCGGTCCAATCGGATCGTACCTATTTTGGCTAAATTCTTTGTCAAGGAAATTGTTAAATTGCATGGAGTTCCAACTTCTATTGTTAGCAATCATGATCCATTGTTTACTAGTGGATTTTGGAAGGGTCTTCAAAAAGCTTTGGGAACAAAGCTTAATTTTAGCAACGCTTATCATCCTCAGTCCGATGGTCAAACCGAGCGTGTGAATCAAACTTTTGAAGATCTTCTTCGTGCATGTGTTCTAGATTTTGGTGGAAGTTGGGAAGATCATATTTCTCTTGTTGAATTTTCCTATAATAATAGCTTCCAATCTAGTATTGGTATGCCACCTTTCGAGGCACTTTACGGAAGGTCATGCCGATCTCCTTCGTGTTGGCTTGAAGCCGGTAAGAAGCTGGTTTTAGGTCCAGATTTTGTTCGTGATGCCACAGAAAAGATTGACCTTATTCGTCATAAGATGAAAGAAGCTCAAAGTAGACAAAAATCCTATGCCAATAACCGAAGAAGGAAATTAGAATTTTCTGTGGGGGATTTGGTGTTCATCCGTGTTTCACCTATGAAGGGTATTGTGCGTTTCAATCAATCGGGAAAGTTAGCACCTCGATATATTGGGCCATTTCCCATCACCGAACGCATTGGTTCCGTGGCTTATCGCCTTTTTTTACCGGCTCAATTCTCTGCTATTCATGATGTATTCAACGTCTCTCAACTACAGAAATGCCTTCGAGATTCTGATTCTGTTCTTGAGCCCGGTGTTATTGAAGAAATTGAAGTTTTGCCTAATTTGACTTTTGAACAACGTCATATCCGTATCATTGCTTCGGAGGTTAAACGCCTTCGAAATAAAGATGTTCCTCTTGTGAAAGTTCAATGGTCCTCAAATCCTAAGGATTGCTCTTGGGTATCTAGAGAATTCATCGAGCGAACACATCCGGACTTACTCTCTCATGCTCATTAAGGTGAACTTCTTATTTCAATTTTTCTTCTCTTTTTATTGATATGCTTTTACAGTTGTTAGCCTTTGATTTCTTCTTTATTATTGCAAGGACGCAATTTCTTTAAGGTGGGTAGTCTGTAACAACCCGCATATTTTACGATTGTATATTTAAATGTTTTATTTAACTATAGCATCATTTGTCGGATTTAAGTCCGAAAATGCCACTATTTCGTAGAAGAACAGTCGAATTAGTGAAAAGACAATGTGAATCGTGCTATTTGGAAGTGCCTATTTGAAAACACCTTCAAACAGAAATTCAGACGTCTGAAATGTTTCGTTCAGACGTCTGAAATTGCTCGAGTCAAACCAGAAAGGAAATAGGCTAAAATTGCCATTTTTAGACGTCTGAAATAAACGATTCAGACGTCTAAATATTGTTCTAGATAACTTCTATTTTTCTAGATTCAGACGTCTGAATCATTCATTTCAGACGTCTGAATGAAGTTGGAAAACTCATATTTTTCCAGATTCAGACGTCTGGTTTGGAAATTTCAGACGTCTGAATGAAGAAGGAAGTTGAGAATCACCAATTTGGACTCGAGACCACTTCCATTGAGTTCAAAATGGTGTTTGCGACTTTTTTAAGTATAAGCATCGATATGTTTGGAGTTGAGTAGAATTTTGCTATTTTCTAATTGGACTTTGGGTTTCAGCCCATCAACCTTCTAATAACCTAACCCTTCATCCAACTCCTCTTCATTCACTCTATTATTTCCAAACACTCAAACTAAAAGAAAAATTGGGGAAGAGAAAAGAAATTAGAAATTCCAAAGCCCTAATTCTCTTAGGAATTATCAACTTCAAGCTAGAAATCAAAGAAAAGCTTAGGTAAGCACCCTCTTCATCTTCTCCATCTCAATCCCTCTTTAATTTTCAGAAATTCCTTTAATCTAACTTAGGAAAAACTTCACCTTTGGTATTAGATTGAAGATTCCAGAGGTGGTGTTGAAGAGAAATCTACCTATTGCTTGTTCTAGAGCTTATCACTTGTGTTTTGAGTTTAAAAGGTGAGTTTTTGAACTCACATCTACGTCTATATCTTTGATAGTGTTAGGTATTAATTCCTAACATCTAATTCTTGTCCATTTGCTTTTGAACTGAATTGGTTTGATGAATATTCCAATTTTGGTGTTTTGAAATCAAAATCTATGAAAATCCTTATATGGATGTTTGGACATGTTGGTCGGAGAGTATTGGTGAGTCTTTAGGGTTAGGTAGTCGTTTGGCGTCAACCCCTAGCAATTGTCACTCATCTGAGCGCTTCCGATATGATTTGGTCATCATTGGCCTAGGCAAAATATTGCCCAGAGCTTCAGGTTCAGACGTCTGAATTATTCATTTCAGATGTCTGAATCTGCTTGTATCGGCCCAATTTGCCTATTTTGTGTGAGTTTCCAATTTTAATCGATTCGTGTTGATTTGATTTGTTGTTATCTTTTATACCAAGTTTGATGACGTCTTCTTCGGGATTTTTGGGAATATCCATTTTGATGGATTCAGCATCGATTTATATGGATTTAATTCACATCTTCCTATGTGAATTTTTGATGATTGATTGTTTCTACAATCATTTCTGTGATTTTTCACTTTAAAATACAAAGGTTTTTATACTAGTAGTAAATATTCAACTCTTTTACAAAGATGATTTCAAACTCTATTTTTAATATAATGCTCGATTATAAAACCATTTTCTAATCTATTAGTATATACAAACCTTTACCTCATTCGTATGAGAAAATCTAATTAAACGGCTTAGCAAAACAAGTGGTATGAAACGCTTGCGTTTACTTCGTCGGTTAATTTTTGGACTTGTTCGATTGAAAATCTTGTGACAATTTTCGAGTGGAAATCTACAATTCGTTCGTAAATATTTAAGTTAAGCTAGTGGTTATGGGACATGAAGCTAAACTCTTATATTTACTGGCTTAGTGTAATTCACATTTTTTATTGATCGATGATGATCATTTTGTGATTTAGACTAGCGATGTGCGATGTCTATTTGTTTGTGTGGTGACTAAAAACCCCGTTTATGGAGCTTCGGTTCAAATTTGGCGGGGTAGCGACCCGTGGTCTTCGGGCCGTTTGTGGAGCTTCGGCTCAAAAATTTATGGTTAGCGACCATGGAATAGCAATCCGTTTGTGATACACGTGTTGGTGAGTTTTCATGCTCTCGTTTGTGATAGGCCTTCCCCCTTTGTGATTTCTGGATTTCTAGTTGATGATTTCTAGAATTTGTGTTTCACCTCTTTTGTGATTGGCAATGATATGTTTGTCAATATTTGGGGTTTGGTGAATAAAATAAAGAACATGACATTCTTTTTGGTGCTTTGAGATTCTTGAGATATTGTATGATTTTGTTGTTGTTTAAAGTATATTTGTCATAGTTTGACATTATTGTTATCATACGTTTTTGTTTTATCTCTACTCTTATCTCATTTTATATATGATAATTATAGCTAGACTGATCCGTTTATTATTTTCTTCTTAAATAATACTCGGGTCAGACCGAGATGTTACAGGTGCTTCTGCTTGACTCCTTATCCGGGATTATCTTCTGACTTTTGTCTAACTACATTAGATTAGTAGTTTTTGTTGTTATACATTTGAGATAGAGACTCCCTGATGTATACATATTCTTTTGTCTAGCACTTGTATCTATTCTTTTGTAAGGCAGTTGATCTTATATGGCCACTATTCTGATGTACACTTTTATGACCTATATTCATATCTGATTCCGCCTTTGTGATATGAATGTCTGTGACTGATTTGTGTTATGTTTATTTCTATATTTGTTTTCGAAGGTCTCATAGCCACTGTGTGGTAGCTTCGAGTTTGTATTTGATATGTTGGATTTCCTCTTGAAATGAAATGTAAGTTATTTTATCTAACATATCGGTACTCGCCCAAAGCAATTACACAGATGGTCGCTCCTCAACAGCCTTATTCTTCACGCTAGTCGACGACATTACTTAGTAGTGTTCTTGGCTAGCGTGAGTATAGTGGTGGGGCATCACAATTATTTTTAAAACATTCTTTTCAAAGTTCTATTTATATTCATAAGTATAATCAAAACGGGTCAAAAGTGAATGTTACTAACACATTGCCACAACAAACCCAAAACCGATTCATACTTGTTATTCTCTTTAAAATACCATTAATAAAGATCTAAATATCTTCCAAACTCATTTAACAATATTTACCTCTTTAAAATGTTATCCAAGGATTTAAAAACAAATGTTACTAAAACATCATTCACACAAACCCAAAACACTTCACTATTTCGTTATCTTCAAAACTCCATTTTAAAGATCCAATCACTTTTTAAAAGTATAGTTAAATGGGTTAAAACAAATGTTGCATAAACATCGATACTATAAAGTCAAAATCACTTTTATACTTGCCATTTACTTTGAAATATTGATTTAAAGCTCTAAGTACATCTTTACTTATTAAACAAGGTAATATACCTTTTTAATCAACTTATAAAACAATCCGTTATAACATATAAGTGTTATATTCTAAAAACACCTTTTTAAATCCCTTTATAAAGTATTAAACTTCCTTTTTAAACTTTTAAATATACTAGAATACCTTTAAAAAGAGATACATATATATATATGTGTGTGTGTGTGTGCGTGTGTATATATACATATACATACATACACTAATTTATTTGTTAAACTAAGATATTTAATAAAATACCGTAAACATTTGTAAAATATTATAATATAAAAGCATTTAATTCCTCAAATAAAACCTTTAACAATTTCTAAAACTATATATATACTAAAAATATATTTTTAAAATACTTATACTATTTTAAAACCTTTTATTTAAAACAACACTTTAAACCTGTTTTAGTTTAAAACCATCACTTTATAAACCCATAAATGATTTTTAGAAACATACTTAAATCTTGTTATTTTCCTGTAATAAGTACGCTTATAGTAACTGCTATAAATACGAAGAAGCCCAAGGATGTTTTTCTAAGTTAACTTTAAAATCGTCGCTCACAGCGATTTCAAAGTGCATCCATAGCGACTCTTTCGCTTATAATATTCTCAACTTTCAATTCCAATTTCCACAAATGTCCAAACTAATTCCTTTACGTTAAACACACCAAAACATGTGTAGCTAAACATACATACGTACGTACATACATACGTACATATATATATATATATACATACATACGTACATACATACATACATATATATATATACATATATATATACATACATATATATATACATACATACATACATATATATATACATACATACATACATACATATATATATATATCAAATATCAGGGATTTCAAAGCACATTTATAACGACTATATCGCTTCAAATTTTTATAACATACTATATCTTTTCACAAAGCAATATCAAACATGTAAACAAGTGGTCTGGGCCACAATACATGTTTATAGAATCAAAAGGAGATTAACTCCACTATAATATTATAACCGATTTTATAAAATAAAAAGGGTTTTAAAAGTAATAACTTGCATTGTTCGTTATAAAGTTTATATTTTTAATACAACAATTCTATGCACAATAATATCCAATTAACTGGTGAGTAAAACCCACCCAAGTTCCAGCCAACGCTTACGCATTTCCCAATAGTCTAAAATGACTAAAATTCCTACAAGCTCTAAACTCGATGAAATCAACTCAAGTCATAAAGAATCCAGATACGAGTGGAATGATGAAAACGGCGCCTTAATCCGACCTTGTATGAATAAGATACGATTCATATAAGTTTGTGAATTTAAATAACATAATTAATTAAACTAATTAATTAATAAAACTTAATCACCTTATTCAAACCATCTTCCCTCATCTCTTCTCCTCCCTAAATCACCCGCATGCATATTGATACATCCTCCCCTATGCACGTTTTCCAATGATACGACGAATCACTCGCCGATTCTCCAAATCGACCTCGCCAATGACCTTCTCATCCCAAGCCCGACCTCATTGACCCAATTGTATCTTCTTCGACACCCTATAACCCATCGCAACATCATGTCCTAATTGTCAATTCCCCCAGGCCGCTTTTCAATTTCGACCATCAAAGAACCTGTAACGACCCTGAATTTGGTCGTTTTAACTAGGCAATTAAATATATTTTATATAGTCAATAAATATATTTTTATTAATAAATAAACTCATTTTAATTAATTAATAATGATGGAAAAATCGTTTTCAATTTTTTTACCAAATTAAATAGTTTGTAGAAAAATAGAAAATGTGACCGAAGAACGTTTTTCGAAATTTCAACCTTTCGACACCGGAAAGTTATCGGGAATGTTGTTCGTCTTTGTGCACCATATGTACACATATATAGTAGATAATTAACTAAATAATAATACACTTAAAAATAGATTATCTTATGTTAATTATAACTAGCATGTGATGTGACAATTCATAACGTTATAAATAATAAACATTATACATAAATATATATCATTAAGTGTTGTCATATATTAAGATTTTCATATTTAGACATCATTATTCACCATGAGCTTAAGGATTTGACTAGAGAAGAAGGGGAGATGTGACAAGAGAGAGGGATATGAAGGTGATGTGACTTTTCAAATATCATGACATATTATGTTAAATCATTAATGGATAGTTTAGTAATTTTCTCCAAATCTTTTGCCTATAGTTATACATTCACACACACATTCTCATTTGCTTTCTCCTCTTCACTTTCTAGAACCTCCTCTCCAAAGTATTCATGGCCTCCATAGTTTGCAAAAATTAGGAAAAAAAATCAAGTTTTTCCACCTTAAAACACATTTTCCTTAGCTAAGACCCTTCTCTACCACCTTACACACCCTTCTCCATCAAGCAACTACCTACATTCCCACCTTAGACCCCAGGCCGAGCCAATAGACCATCAGGCCAAGCCCATTAGTAGCCAAAAATCCAAGAAACTTCCTTTTCGAGCTCCGGGGTCATTAGCAAGGTCTAGTGAAAGTTAGAGTTGAATCCGTGGAATTTCGATGAGTAAACTAACTTATTTTGGAAATGATCTTTACTTTATTATCAAGTCATTATTATAGTGATAATATAGTGTAGAAGTTGAATGGTAACCATGTGGTTTGATTATAATTTGGATGGTTTATTATAGCTTGATTTGGTTATGAAAATAGATGTTGTATTATAAAGTTAGTAAGCATGTATATATGCTTGCAACCTATGATAAAGATGGTTTGTGTTAGTAATGTGTTGATTGTAAAACATGAGCTATGACATAAGTTTTGGTAAACAAAGTTAGCAACTTTGTGTAATTGCGACGGATTTGAGATCTGGTTGGAATCAAAGTTGTTTTTCGAAGTTTAAAGTTTTGAAACGGATTAAAGTTTGTAGCATTAGTTTCAAAAGTTTTTTCTTTTAAATTTCTAAGTAATGTTTCAAACCAAAAAAAAGTGAGGGGTTGTGAAGTGGTTCGCTAAGAATATGTTAGAGCGAACTGCGCCCATAGCGATAGTCGCTTTGGATGTAGTTTGACGAAATTTATCGATTTTAGTTTCAGGTAGTTTTAACTTGAAATTGTTTTGTAAATGTAACGACCCGTAATTTTCGATAATTAAAATATTGAATTCAATAAGATTTTGTAATTTAAAATTGGAAGAAATTAAAATTTGTGGTTTATTAATAAGAAATAACTAGAATGTAATGTTACAAATGTTAATTCAAGACATTAATTGATTGATTGATTGCGCTAATGGAGTGTGCACATATATAAACGTAAAACGAATGTTTTAATAAAGAATTAAATGATAAATATGTGTATATTTGGGTTTGTTGAAGTGAATTAATAGGAGTAAGTTTTGGAATTTGGATCCCAAAGGTTTGTTTATAGTATATAAGTGGTCCCTTCATTTACTTTGCATTTTTTATCACATCCACGTTCTCTTTCTTTTCATTTTCAAGTTCTCCGTGTAGGTTTCATTTGAGCATCCATTTAATTATTAGACTACTCATTCATTTCTTATTAATTAACAATTGCCTCATTCTTGTCATTTGTTTCTCATTTGTTTGTTTGTTCCTTTCAAGTGCTTTACCTGAAGTTTTTTCTTTTTTCTTTTTC
This sequence comes from Allium fistulosum, assembly GCA_030737815.1. Lineage (NCBI taxonomy): Eukaryota > Viridiplantae > Streptophyta > Magnoliopsida > Asparagales > Amaryllidaceae > Allium > Allium fistulosum. Next base: position 24,129,530 of record JASFAW010000013.1, read on the forward strand.
CATTTTTAATGTGAACATCCAAATTAATTTTCATGCCATCTAATCAGCATTTACTATTCTCCGTTTCTGATGTTTATTTTGTTCATGCATTATTTGTTCTTGTAGTTACCTTTCATCAGCAACTCTTTCTTCTGAAGCTTCATATTAAAGCAGAAGATTTATCTTTATCTTTATTCATACCAGTACGTAAGGCACGCCCGTTGGGCGTGTTTTAAAAAAATCGTAAGTTAACTTCTTTTTAGTGCAAAATACACAAAATTCAATATATTCATTTATGCATGTCTATCTATATATAGATGAGTAAGTGAACCAAATAATATAAATCCCATACTATTTGATAATTAAACACATGCAAGCACACATGATTCATTCACTACTGGAAACACCTAAATCTTAAAACTAACACACTGTAAGTATCTTATGAACATATAAGTCTCATCAATCCTTCGAAATACAGTGAGAGATAAGGTTACAAACATGATGCTTCAAATATTCATAATCAGAAAAAAATAAAATTTGAACTTATACAAATAAATAAACTTCATTATTTTGTCTACATAATATAAAAAGAACTGATCAATAACTTTATGAAGAATGAACTGAAGGAACTTGAAGACAACATAAACCAATGAATGTTGAATAAGCTCAGCTCCCTCAAAGTCGTTAACAATAAAAATGATATGATTTCAAAGTCACTCTACTGCAAATGCCAGTGCTGCTTCAGATTTCATGCTAGGTCCTGCGGTTCAACACTTTTAGACACTTGTTGCAAATTTGAACTCAACCTTTCCACAGCTTTTTGCCACAATCTGAAATAAAATAATAATAAAAAGCTCCATAAAATCCTAAATAAGTGATGGGCCATAAAATCTCAACTGGAGCGCTAAATGCAATGTCCCCATGATTTTAATTTAAAATTTTCAATCAATTTAAATATTTTGCGGCTGTCCACAGTGAGAACGTACATCAGATTTAGTCATTTACTTATCTATTGTCTGTTACATCATTATTATATATGAAATGCTTTATGATTTAATTTGTGACCATGATAAACTATACTGAATGTGCATAGTTGGATTACAAAACAAATATTGTAGAACATGACTTGATGAAGTTAATGTGATTTATAATTTATATCGAAGCTTACCGTTAAGAGTTCTTTCTTCGAAGAAAGGGTAACTATTTTATACTTTTGCATGTAACTAAACATTCTCCTACATACAATATCCTAATTTGTTCTATTGTATTGAAGGAAAATTAGGATAAAATCTTCAAAATAGGAATCACCTATCACCACTAATAACTCGGAAACTATCAGAAACACTTGGTGAAACTTCATTTTTATGCAGTACTAATTATATATAAGCGAAATTACAAAGAGAAACATTAGAGAAAACAAACTTACTTTGCAATCACTTCATATGTAATACACCACCACCGATCTTTAAGTTATAAAAATGGAAAAACTGTACTACACGTCAGTAAAGTAAAAGAAATATAGAATGTTAACATAAGGTAATGTAATCCAAACTACAGCAAAGTGTACCACACTTCAGCAAACTTAGCTTAATTTGGATGAGGTGTTAAGAATCACTTCATATTAATCAGACCAACGGGGCAGCTAACAAAAGATATTGTAACCCATTATTTTAAGAAAACATATAATAATTTAACAAAAACTATTTGAATGAACATAAAAATATGAAGTTGATAGTAAGTGGACTCACAATATTAGCACAGTAGCACCTTATCCGAATTAGCTATAATTATTAATACATTTTGAAATGCAAACAATTTATTCCACGTCTAATTTGGAAGAGAGTTTAACAAAGCTTTTCAATGGAAAGTTAGATGTGGGCACATAACAATATAAGTGTTCTTTTAATTTGTGGTTTGAAAAGAATTTGAAGAAAAACAATAACATAAACTAAACCGCATATAAATGCTTTTATAAATTAAAAAAAAACAGCCATCTTGCCTTGTAAACGGTACCATATATAAATGATGAACATTAGTTTATAAAATTAATACCATCATAAATGATACAAAAACCAACCTAAAAAAACATTTTTTTACAACTGAACATTAGTTTTGTCGCATAGGAACAGCCTTTTCTGGCTAAGTGATTAAACAGGGAAACTGATGATTTAGTCAATTGTAAAATAGAAATATTATTAATCAAGCTTAGAAATGGAAAAAGAATGTAACTTTCTATGCAATTGAAAGCTTAAAAATTAAACAAATATCAGAAGTCTTTTAAATTTTGATAAAAAAAATGTAATGTTATGACCATAAATGTCAGATCATAGTTATAACTCCAACTGTTCAATTGTATATTTTCTGAAATAAGTTAGCAATATGGAAATAGTTAATATCAGTTACCATAATGGTTTAACATAATTAATTAAGTTATGTGGCCATTAAGGCCCAAAATTATCTGATGAAACTTCATAGATAAAGGAAATTTTTTGCGCTGCTTCAATCTGGAATATTTGGCATATTTGCTCCATTGAAAGTTGATTTAATGGAAATGAATATATATTGCAAATGAAGAGCTACAAAGCCAATAAAGCAACATAAGTGCTCTTACAATCTATGGTTCTAAACGAAAAATAAAATCACATATAAGTGCTCCAGTTGATTGGCAAGCACTTGCAACCATAGAAAATCTAAAGAAAGAGCTGTCCACGACAGAACATAATATTTTCAGAATTACTCAAGAAAGGGAAGAACAGGAGAATACAGTAGAAAAAATGAAGGAAGTTACCTCAATGCAGGCCATAGAATTGGAAGATGCAAATGCGACTATAATACCATTGGAAGATCAACTTGCTAAGTTAAAAGAACTTGAAAAATCGAAAGAAGAGAGATCTTTATACATCAACAGATTGGAAGATTCTTTCGCAGCAATAAATTCATTGGAAGATGCATTGGCCCAGTCTTCAAAAAGTGCATCTAACGTTGAAGCTAAAAAAATGAGATAAATGTAAACTTACAATAGTAGTTGGATGCACTAAATGAAGAGCTCTCTACTGAGTTTAAGAAACTTTATATAGTTATCCATGATGAAGGTCTATTTTCTCCAATGGCTGAAGAATTCAGGAAAAAGGTTACGGTTTTAAGCAATACAGGAAGTACAACTCAGGATCTACACCATCGGTTCATTGCAAAGGGGCTGCATTATCAAGCCAACTTCGAGGTATTTATTCATGTTTTAACTTTTAATATACCTTTTTTCTATATTTTATTTTGCATTCGTCTAATTTGATGTTGTTTTTCAGATAATATACATACCATTATTTTTTCTATGCTTGCTTATATCTCAATATAAAAATAAATACATAAAAATTTTTGGGTTTCCCTTTTAATTAGCTCCAAAGAAATGTATGTTCCTCTAGCTTTTAAAGTTTCTAATGTATACCTAATGTAAAAAGAATTTTATATCTCTACCTTGTTACTTGTGAGGCATGTAAAATAAATGATGCATGATTAAGATTATATATACACATACAAACTTAATTACAAAAATACCATGCATCCACACATATTATATATTGATGATGCATGAATTCTTCAATTATCTATACATATGCCCACATATATCCTAATAGTAACATATTAATTATATTTAAACAAACACACACAGACGCTTGGTATAGAAGCAACATCATTTGTAAAACTGCCAATGAAATTTTGGCTGAAAATGACATGAGTGTATTTACACATGCAATTGCAATAGCACTTTTAAAAATGATAGGATATGTGCAATGCAAAAATGGAAGAATGATTGACTTTCATACACAGGAGTGTTTGATTAGTGGCATAATGAGTGAGTTCTGGACAATAATTAATTATTAAGCAATGTACTCATACACATTAGTAAATTATACACTGCCAAGATTAATTGACCTTCACGTAGCATAAGCCATCGTTCTGGACAATAACTAATTATTAAGCAATGTATTTATACACATTAGTAATTACCATATAATTAATTTATAAAAGAGATGGTGTATATGTGAATGTAAACGTCATTATTCAATTAATACTTTGGTCCAAAAGTAGTTACGGTAAAAAAATGTAATCATCATGTATGAAGCTTGAGAGAAACTAAAAACATAACTTACTTCTTAATTGCGAAAAAGAGAATGGATAAGAAAATATAGTGATAATAGCGACCAAAATGAAAAAATTGTGTATACATAAAGTTAAATTTCTTAATTGGAATAATATACCCGAAAGTTATAAACACAGTATTAGCATTTTCAAGTTTATGGTAAACTCCGAAGGCTACATACAAAATGCATGAATGAGAAGCATGTATATAAGGACATAGCTAAGTGTAAAATGATATTGCACCAAACCCTTCAATTTTAACATGCAATAGATTTTCTTTCTTTCTACCTAAGCTCTGTCAGTATATACAACTATCATTATCATGGAGTTCAGTCTATTCTTCTTAGTCTTCTATATTTGGTAAAATATGAACAATATAATATCGATTCAACTGTCTTATATATTCTTATTTCAACTATATACAAAATAGGTGAGTTGGGACATAAGAGAATAACACAATTTTAGGATTCTTATTAGGATTAACTTTACATAAACCAATGTAGGAGTTGTCTTGCAAAAACGATCACAAATCATTGTAAAAAAACTAACCAATTTTATCAGGTTGTTCTAACTAAAACAAAAAATTTGTCACTTTCAACTTCAAAAATTATATGTTTTAATGTGTAAACAAATGGCGTTTTATTTGCTTTCCTTCTTATTCTTTCTAAAAAATGTGAATAAAATGACTTGATATTAGTCGGTGTTTCATCAGAAACTGAACAAAGCCTAAATAATTGAATATAAGACCGTGTGAAGAATTATATCAAATGTTACATGGGGGGTATTATAACTCCAATCCATATTATAACTAAACCATTTCAACAAAATACTCAAATCTACAATATGATAGATGGGAATTTGCACAATACTATCTTAGTTAAAAATTGAAGCCTAAGCACCATCGGTAGTAGTATATCTGTAACAGTAGAGTTTGTCAAATAGATGAAAAATAGCAATAAACCAATAACGTAGAGAGATTTGAATAAAACCTGAGCATGGCTTCAACCTCAGCCGCCTAGAAGTTTACGCCACTTCCATCTGCTTGAGTGGTTCTTTCAAGATACATGCAGCAGGTAGTCGAGGAGCAACAGTGGTTGGGAGGGCCATCGCGCTAGCCCTAGCCCTAGACCTTCGCCTCCTTCTTACAGTCGAAGATGTTTGAACAGAGAAATGACTGTTATCATCAGAAATCATGCCCTAGCCCTAGACCTGAATTTGGAAACAACAACAATCAATTTAGCTTTATCGCTCATAATCGATGATAAGAAACATAGTACGCATAAAAATGTGAAAAGTTCGTAGGCAAAAAAATTACCGAGCGATGCGAAGCACTATGCTTTCTTGGCGATTGTGGCTAGGAGGTCCAAACGCTGAGTCTAAGCCAATTCCAACAATTTGAACCGAAAATGCTGCAGAAGAAAAACAATTTGGATTCTTCTTCTTCACCTTTCCCCATTTTCGTTTATTTTGTGCGGGATAGGAAAAAGTGGAGTCGGTTGCGAAAACGAATCTGCAAATGAAAAGTGGGGAAGAATAGTGGCAATAACAAAGGGCTTAAGAACGTGCGGCATACAAAATGACATAAACATCCTTCTCACGCCAAAGAATGTTAGAAGGGTATTTTAGACATTTCAAAAGCTTCATTTGGGGGTATTCCCATTATATATAGATATTTATTCCTTTACTTTACCTCAATCAATACTACCATTTTAAGGCTGTTCATATTCTTACTTTATTTCAATTACTAGTTTGTTTACATATACTTTATTAGCTTTTCATTTGTTTCCATCTTCATCCCAATAGCCTCATTTCATTTTTCAAATCTCATCTTCTATAGCTTCATTCCTTCAAACAAACTTCCATTTCATTTTTCTCTCTCTCTCTCTCTCTCTTCATTTTCCTCCTACTTCATTTTTTTTCTTCCTCAAATCTCCTTCTTCTTTTTTCCAAAGCTTCCCTTTTCTTATTCTTATTCTTCAAAGCTTCCTTTTCTTTTTCAAGCTTCCTTTTCTTTTTCAATTCTTTATCTTCTTTAAATTGTCTTCTTCTTTTCCAAACATTCTTCTTTTTCCAAATCCTTTTCTTCAAATCCAGGTCTATACAAACTTCTATGTCTCTTCCAAAACTTTCTATAAAAAAATAGAAGATTAAGATAGCAAGGAACAAATCAAAAGGAGGAAGTAGTAGCGGATCCAAATCCGACTAGGAAAGGGAAATCCATAAAGTGAGTGTTTTAACCCACTCACAATTACTAAATTATCTTATGTTAGTTAAATTAAATTTATGATGTGATTAAAAATTGATTGGTTGATGTTTGGTATGTTTAAATTGTCATTCCAGTTAAATATAACCTTTGTTGCATTTAGTCATCGTTTAATTTAATATTGAATTTAATTGTCAATTTAATACATGTTAATGATAATCGGTTGTCTATTGATGTTTATTGGTTGATTTGGATGATGGTTGTGATGGTTGTTTGATTGTTGATGCTGGATGACTGGATGTTATATTTTATATTGATATAACACTGCAAATTCCCTATGGGTTGAAATTATACATACCCGAACAATCTAATAGATTAAGGGAAATCGTTATGAGTTGAAATGATAGACTCATGCAATTTCATGCATCTGAAGTTAATTCGGGATTGCGGGTTGAAATGATATATATCCGTAAATATAAAATATTTGCGGATTGAAATGATAAATATCTGTATCACTTGACCATAGGGTAGAAAATTATATTCGGACACCGGATTGGTTAAATTAATTGATTTTAAATCTTTATATCTTGAATTAAGTTAAATGATATTTTGAAATAGAATTTGATTTATATAAACTGAATTATTATCGAAAATCCAAGTGTTAATGTTGAAATTGGAATTGATTTAATGAATTGTTAAAGGATTTAAATTGGAATTTCAAAGTTGATTTGTCTAATATAAATGAATTTCATCGAAATTGAGTTATTGAGAATGTTCGAATATAACTTTGAAATCTATTTAATCTATTTAAAAATTTATTTAATCTATTTTTAATCTATTTTAAAGCTATTTAATCTACTTTAAATCTATTTAATCTATTTTAAATAAAATTTAAACTATCTTAAATCCACCTAAACTACGTTAAGATATTTTTAAACTATTTTAAAGTATTTTAACTATTTTAAACTATTAAACCTTTTATACTATTTATAACTATCTAAACTATTTTCAAAATTTCAGATTGTGTAAAGTGTAAGTGTTTATATTTAAATCCTTGATTTTAAAGTGAATATGGTTAAATGATGTTATAACTTAAGTTGGGATTTGAAATAATATTTGCTAGTGAAATGACATATTTGAGTAAATATTATGATTTTGAAATGAGAGTTAACCTATTTTGTGAAAATGGTTTCGAACGTAATATGATTTCAAAAGTGATATGATTTCGAAAGTGAATATGATTTCGAAAGCGATATGGTTTTGAGAATATGATATGTTGATATCAATTATGAATTGATTTTTAAAATGTAAAAGAACCATCCAGTGTGTAATAAGCGTTTGGTTATTAAAGAGACCGAGATCGGATATTGTCGTACTCTCTGCCAGTACCGAAAACCACTTTAACAACTGTGTACGTGGTGGAGATTCCAGAATGAAGTAGGATGATTTGGCGAACGATTTTGTATGAGGTATTTACATAGCCCTGACTCCCGTGAGTCATCTTAGATGTGACTAAAATAGGAGCTATACCTGGGCCAACTGAGGTCATTCCTCCGATCGGACATGCTTCTTCGATACCATATTATGACTTTGTGATTGATTTGGTGGCCACCCTCGATTTGATTATGGGAGTGAGTTCCGAGGTGGGTGGTAGTAGCTGCTATGCGTTACCACCAGCCCGGTTCTGCAAAACGGTAGAGTCCTACCCTGGCAATGCCTCGAGTGCCGTGTTCACATGCCCTATCACGCCTTCTACGAGTTTGGTTTGTACCGTACCTATGGAATGCCCTCTGAGTAAACCACCGGTTTGTTGGAGCTTACGGTACTGTACAGACTACGGGAATATATAAAATGTGTTAAGGGAGATATGGTTAACGCCTTAATGCTATTTTAATACTTTACTTTACTGTAGACACTATTATAATAGCGTATCATACTATGTATGTAGATAGTTTAACGGATCCTTAAGAGATGGAAATCTCGAGCATCTCTTAAGTTATTGCGGTCACGTTAGACACTGGAAAGGAGATGTCAAACCCCGTAAACATCTCTGACGCCCTTACACTCATATTTATTTACTATTGATTTGACTTACATAAGATCTTTTATTTCTGACTTGAGTGTTTTGTCTTTTCAATTCGCTCGGGTCAGTTTGAGCTTTTTAGTGTATCGAAGACCTTATTTCTGGAGGATGAAGATGAAGATTGTATATTATTATTATTTATTATATTTATCCCACTGCATCATGTTGTTCCGCTGCATTTTTATTTATTTCTGTTGTATGTAACTCTGATCTGTATTGTAAAGTGTAATCAAATGTTATTTGTAAAACAGCTTCATGAACTATTTATTTGATTATTATATTTTGTCATTCCGCTGTGAGATTCTGTGTTTTTTCTTTTTTCTTTCTTTCTCTGTCTTTTTCTTATTTACTACATAACAATATGCCCTTTTGAATGGTTTGAGTATGACATGTGGTTTATCGTCGATTTAAACCGTCCAAAAAGGCAGGTCGTTACAGTAAAAGTTTTCAAAACAAACTTAATTAGTAATTAAAAAGTAATTAAGTTGTGTAATCTAATTATTTAATTAATTAGTTAAATAAAAAGGTTATTAGCCTTAATTAGTAATTAAGAAGGTAATTAGTAATTAGTCAACACTTAAGTTAAGTTAATTACTATTGATTAATTAAGTTTTTAATTGGTATTTAAAATGGTTAAGAGGTAATTAATAGTTAATAATTATTTAATTAAGTTAATTAGTTAATTAATTATTATTTAATTAAGTGATTATTTAATCAATATTTTAATTAATTAGGGTTTAACTAATAATGATTTGATTTAACCTTGATCAAGATGCATTAGGAAGTTAATTATGGCCTAACTAAGTTCATTATGTCTAATTAGAGTTTAATTATGATTTAATCTTGATTTAATTTGGATTAATTAAGATTTAATTTGGATTAATTAAGATTTAATTTGGATTAATTAAGATTTAATTAAGGTTTAAACTGATTTATTTATTTAATTAATTAAATCTTTTCCAAAGGTGATTTTAAATTAAACCAAATGTGTTTTTAAACCAATATTTTTCTCAAGGTGAATTGATTCCAAACTAAATGATCTCTTGTCTGGACCATTAAGTAGCCGAATGAATTAAAGTAGTGATTGAAAAGGTTGACGCATTTATGGAAAGTAAGTGACTGGTGTTTAGCACGGATGTTGGATATCGGAATTGTGATAAACATAAGAAGGTTAATTTCGGTAAGCGGGTCATGATTACTTAAGTATGGAATGTATTTCCATATGTTAATCTCCCACCTGATAGTGAAGTTGTTCGCTATCAATAACTTGACCCTTTTAAATTATCGAATGTTGGTTTTGAAGAGACTGGGATCGGATGACAAGCTGTTATCCGAAAACCACTTTAAACCAACGTAAACGTTCGAATTGGAAGTATTGAAGTCATGATCAAGATTCAAGACTTGAAGTGCAAGGGTTATTTGCTACTAACGCTGAGGGTGATTCCAAAACGAGTGTAGTGGAAATAGTGCCTTCGGTTCGTTTATCTCCTGAACGACTTGTATGGATGAATGCTGACATTGTGTCAACATTTGGAAGGCGATGTAACATTCTAAGTGGTAGGCTCTAGAAAAGGTAAACGTAGCCTTAGGCCTCATCAACCGAAAATGACCAAAACAGGGTATGCAGCAGGGCTATGTAGGTCGCTCCCATAAGGGTATGTCACCACCATATCTTGAATCAATATTTAACCCTTTTTTTTGTATGCTCCTGTACGGTTGCTGATCCCAACCATGGTGGTGATGTATTTGGTACTACTAGTCAAGTGGTAGGCCGGTTCGGTGTAGCAGGGGTACAATATGTTCTTGTCAAACCCCAGGTGTATTTTATCTAGAGGTACATCTTCGGAAGGTAGTTCCTTACCTGGTCATGTATGGTATCCATTGTCCAATAAGTGCCGTACGGAATTAGTTGTGCCAAATATGTTGAAATGTGAGATGCAAGCATTTTAGCTATGTTCTATCTTACTTCAAAAACGTAGACATTATTATAATATCATTGAATTTCAATACAAAGTGTTTTGGTTATCATAAGGTATAAACCCATCTGTGTTTATGTGCGGCGTGGTCTTACGAGATACCTTTGATTTTCAAATTGTTTTATAAAAGTAAGAATTAAGTTGTTTGAGTGTACTCACACCAGACCCATGTCTGACTCGGAGTTTTATTTTCTTTTCCTAAAACTCTTGGGTACTCAAATTTTTATGTGTAGCCAAGTGATCCAGGTTTCTCATGATAGCATTCTTGAGGAGCTGGAGCAGGTGGCTTCACCGATAGCTAGCTAGTATCTATTTCCACTGTATATATATATATATGTATGTATGTATGTATGTATTTTGGACGTGTGATGTAAGGACAAGTAGTTATAATTGTCCTAGTGTGGAGTAGGTAATATTATGACTCTGATATATTATGATAGCAGTGACTATGTATAATCCTATGTTATATATTATATGTTGTTCCTTTCCGATGTGAGATTCAGTGATTGTTAAATTTTCCTCTTATCTTTCCTTTTCTTTTACCCATAAGGACTCGTCTTTTGAAGTAAGAAAGGCAGTTCGTTACAGTTGGTATCAGAGCTTAGGTTAAGCGAAACACCTAGGCTTTTGGGTTGAGTCAATCTTGAGAGAGCGTATTTGTAAATTTTTATTCATATACCCTTATAGGTATATCAGCTTGGTAGGTTTGATTAGCAAATTTCTTTCAAGTTTTATCTCGTTCGAATTCTAAGAATTTTCTTACTATATCCATGTAGTAAGAAATGAGTAACAAAGGCAGATGAGGTAGGGTAGTAGGTAGCACTACAACTACAAATGGTCGAACCCCAAATCCTGGAGGAGTTCAGATTACCGAAGAGGCCGCACAAGAGCAGCCGAGAGTGAATTTCGCAATCTTATGCAAAGATTTCACTAATCTTGGAGGGAAACCATTTAAGGGGACTGAGTCTATCATGGAAGTGCAAGCTTGGTTGCAATCTTGCGAGAAGATGTTTAAAGGTCTTGGTTTATCCGACGAACAGAAGAGATTTTTAGCAGCATGACAACTGCAAGAGGGAGCAGCAGCTTGGTGAGACTCCCTTACTGCAAATATTACAGAAGATGAGTTTTTGTGGGCTCGATTTAAAGAAGTTTTTGAGGACTAATTCTTACCAGCAGCAGGAAGGATGAGGATGTATCACAACTTCATGGATTTGAAGCAAGGGGATCTATCTATAGTAGAGTATGAGACGAAGTTCAACGAGTTGTCTTGTTTTGGACCAGAATTGATTAACACCCCATTAAAAAAGAATGAGATGCTTGTTTTAGGTATGATGGAAGAATACCATAAGAAAATGACAGCTCATGTCAAAGGTACTTGTGACATCCCGGAATTTCTGACAATATCAATTTAATAATCTGCCTTTAAAATTAAATTGATTTAAATATTTTTGTTGAAAAATATGAATTGATTTAATAATTCTTCTTTTAATAAACATTTAAATTGTGAATTTATCTTTTAAAACCTAAATAAATTGTTTTCTATTTATAATGTATATAAATTTATATATATTGGAAATAGATGAGCTTTATTGTAAATTTAATTAATAAGGCATATTTTATAATTCTAATATTTTTGATAATTTGGAAATTTGATTTTAATTTAATATTAAGCTATTAAATAAATAACTATATGGTTTTAAATATTTAGATAAATGTTTAATTGATTTAGATTTTGTCTTAGCTTAAGTTTAAGATTTTTATTTAAAAGGTTTGTTTTAAAATATTGTTTAATAAATATGATGCATTAACCCATTTAATGATAATAGGAACCTATCATCTATTTTATAAATTATTTAATGTGAGAAATTATTATTTTCAAATGACATTATTTATGTATTGTTCTATATATAAATATAAATAGATTATTTTATATTCTCTGAAAAGTAATTCATAAGAATAAAGTTTTAACTTAAAAATAAAATATGAATATAAAATAAATATTTGATACTTAAACTTTAAAGGAGAAATAAGCAATACATAAATATATATGTATAGAACTACTAGACAATAAGTATATAAGTTAGAAATAAATATTTAGTTAGAGTTGGAATATAAAAATAGAATAGGTAAATTCTAACATCATGTTAATATAGCAACTTATTTATATTACCAAGCATAAGTAGTAATGCTAGGCAAGAAAATGAACATTTGAAATTCTGGAAACATAAGTTTGCAATGCCTGGCAAAAGAAGAAATAAATATATACAAGTATGAACTAACTAGAAGCAAGTATGTATTCATGCAGGTAGTATAAAATGAGTATGTACACATATAAAATAAAGAAAACTATCATATAGTACATACGAAATAGAGGATAGGTATGTAGAAATGGAGACAAGCATTTAATGTGAACATCTTTAAGTACACAAAGCAATATCATATCAGCCTCCATTTGGAAATATCTCTGATCAAAGACAATACCTAAACCAGTAAACACCTTCTTAATGCAAACCTATTTTCTTATTTATATATGCAATGCTTTTTTTTAGTTCGTTCAATATAGTAAAACCAGAAAACATAAGTAAGCTTTTCTTTTTATAAATTTAAAACAACAATCAAACATGCAAAGCATTTTCAATTCAAAGCCTGCCTGTAGTTCATTTCCTTCAACCTGAGATGAAGCTATCTCTGCATGCAACTACGAGTTTTAAAATTAAAGCATTTTAAATCAAGCATTCAAATTTAAAGTTTTCAAATGCATCTGGAGTCAAGCCTGCATGCAAACCTTAACCACAAGCAACTCAGTTTTTATAGCAAAAGGGGAATTCAAGTTTTCTCAGTTAAAAGCAACTTCAAATTAGTGCTCTGTTCTTCATCATATTTTAAGGTGAGTAACTTTTAAAAACTTAAATAAATAGGGTTGCTTGGTAATCTCTGTTATAAGTAGATATAAGTGAGTATCTGTATATATATTTGTGAATATATTTGTGTGCATGCTGTTGTGTATCTGGGTTCTCCCAGACTTTTGTTTCTAGGCCTAAGTTGTAAATCAAAATTTATTATCTCATTTCTAGTCTAAGTTAGGATATTAGTTATAAACAAAATTTATTTGTTTCTCAAAGATTAAAGTTTAAAATTTATTTAAGATACAATAACCTTGTATTTGTTCTGGAAATAAAATAACAGAGCAAACTTGTATAAAGTGAAAATTCAAACATTCAAATTTATAATCTTAGGCTTGTGATCTGAAATCATATGTAAAAACTAGATTTTTAAAACTAAAAGCATAATTTTTAGTAATAGGAAAGGAGAGCAGTTCTGGTATGAATAGAAAATGGAAACTTGGGTTTTTCTGGTGATCTCGATGGACTGGGAGGTCGGGGTTGCTTCTGGTTATAGTGGAGTGATCAGAGGCCTTGGCAAAATTGCCAGCAAGTTGATCTGAGTACCTTGGCGATGGTGGTTGATTGGGGAAGTCTGGAACACTAGTTTTAACTAGGTCTGTTATTTTTGTTTGACATTGCCTCTAGAGTTGATCGAGTTCAATGGAGCTCTGGGGGAAGGTAGTTATGGTGTAGACGAAGACGTGGCCAGAGTTTCCAATGTAATGGTGGTCGGAGGATCGTGGGCGAGGCGTTGACAGGCTTTCGTGGATGGGTTCTGTTGTAGTTCCAGGTCTGGATAATGCTCGAATTCAAATTTCGAGTAGGGAATGTCGTTCTGGTGATCGATTTCGAGTGGAGAGATGTTTTCCGACGTGATGTAGTCGACGATGATGATCGGAGTTGACCTGAGTTACCGTGCACGTGCACGGTGCAGTTCTTTGGAATTTATCGAATTGGGGTTGTAGGGTTTAAACTCGAGTAACTCTCGGGTAATTCGAGTTTCGACTCGAAGCAGTGCGGGGTTTTCTCGAAGTAAATTTGGGATTGCTCGGGGTAGATGTTGGTTACAGGTTTTCTGTTAAACCGGTCTGTTTGAATGTTAAAGTGGTTTAAAAATTTAAGATAAAAGATTTAAACAATGTTTTAAATCTAAGTTTAAGAATAGATTCAAATCAAATTGAATCCTAGTTAAAGTAAAATAAAGTTTTATAAAATTCAAATGTTTAACCACTTTGAATGTTAAAGTAAATTATAAATGATTTGAAATTTAAAGGAAATTGGTTTAAATACTTTTAAAATCTCTTTTCAAATTATAAGTATTCTTTAACTTGTGATTTTAAAAGTTTTAAAATTGGAGTTTTAATTTTGTTAAGATAAATTGGTATTTATTTTAAATCAACAATTTAAAAAGAAATTTAAAGTAAATTTAAAGGTAAATTGTTTTGAATACTTTATTAATGATAATTAAATCATTAATATGATTAAAGTTTTTTCTTAAAATTAATTAGAATTTAATGATTTGTAATTCATTAAATTAATAGGATAATTAAAAATGGATAATTTATTAATTTATATAATTAATGGTATGGTTGATTAATTAAGTAATTAAGAGTTTTAAATTAATTAATTAATTAATTAATTAAATTTTAAGACTAAATTAATTAGGAGTAATTAATTTGTAATTAAAGATCATTAATTTGATAAGATTAGATTGTAAACTAATGGTTAAATGTTAATTAATCAAGTAATTGAAGGTTAATTAAGTTACCGTTAAAGAAAAAAAAACTTAAATTAATTAAATAATTAGTGGTTAATTAATATTTGGTTAAGGATAAATTGAATTGTAATTAATATTGATTAATTAAGTTTAATTTCTTAAGAAAAGAAATTAAGGATTGTAAATAGTAAATGAAGGTCATAATCTTAAGACAATTTAATAATTAATATATTAATGTGATTAATTTTAAAAATTAGATAAATTAATTAAAGATTAACATTTGTGGAAATGTTAAAGTGTAATTACTTAATGGAAGTAATTAAGAAATTAATTACTTAATGTAATTAATTGAGTTAATTCGATTTGTTTAAGTTAATTAATTAAGTTTAATTAATTTAAATTAATCATTGCATGATTTGATAAGTATAATTACTTAAATGTAATTAATGAAGAGTAATTACTTAATAAAGTAATTAATGATAATTACTATATGTAATTGGTTGAAGATGATTCGAGTATGATAGTAATTTGGATTAAATTAATTTGTGAAATAAATCAAGGGATTAATTTAGAAAATTAATTAAGGAGTAATTAATTTATTAAGTGAAGTAATTAAGGGTAGTTAATTACTGAATGGAATTAATCAAGGATGATTAATAATTATAGTTAAGTAAAGATTAATAACTCAATGTAATTGATTTAAATAGAATAGTTAATTAAAATGTAATTAGGGATCATTAATTAATATAATTAATGATAAAATTAAAGATTGATTAATTAAAACTAATTAATCAATAATAAGTGATTTGGGAAATTAATTAATGTAATTAATTAAGGATTAATGTAATTAATTATAGTTAATTAATAAATGAATTAATTAGAGAGTAATTACTATATTTGGTTATGGATAATTAATTGGTGAAATTAATTAAAGAATAATTACTTGAATGTAATTAAAGGTTAATTAATCAAAGATGATTAATTAGGAAGGAAATTTGAGAATGACTAATTAATTGATTTGAAATTAATTAGTGGTTATGTAAGCAGGATTTATAATGATGAAGTAATTAATTTAATTTACTTTAAATTAATTAGAGATAAGTGATTAATTTAATTCATTTTAAGTTAATTATAAATGGTTTGCTTTATTAATCCTTGTTTATATCTGAATTGGATGATATCAATTGGATGATATGTTGTGATATTCTGTGATGTGATATTGGATATATCTGTGATAAATGTGTGATATTTATCTATGTTAAATGCTGTGTGAATTCAAAGTACTGAATTTAATTGAAATGTATTGTTTTAACTTTAAAACAACTTGGCCTTAAAAGATACGTGTAACGACCCTGAATTTTGAACAATTTAAATTGAAAATATTTAATTAATTTTAAATATTTGAACGATGATTTGACTTGAATTTCAAATTATCAGAAGGAATTGGCGATTAAAATTTTGAATTTAATCTATTGAAAGTTGAATAAATTTGAATCTTCAATTTTAAGCCGGTTAAAAATAATTTAAAGGCTTAGAAAATTCATATTGATAATACTGAAGATAATAGAAACTTCAGAATTGATTTTAAAAGCGATTTGTTCAGTTTTGAAATTGTATCGTTTGAAATCGAATTTAAAAATAGTCTTCCGAGGCACAGTCTCGGAATTTGACGAAACCAGTTTCATGGGGTCCGTAATATTGAATTATTACTGGATTTTTGCCCGAATTATAATCATCGATAAACGATTAAAGCTGACAGATAATTTGTTGTTTATTGTTGGAAAATTTTATAACGATAAAATCTTCGTCAATTAACGATTTAATATCGAATTGTTAAATTTTATTGGAATTTGTAAATCGATTTGAATTCTCTTATTAAATTTTTATTTGTACAAAATAAATACACATAATTTAAATTTTAGCAACAAGATTTAAACAAAACACATTTAAGAAAATAAATACAAAACAAATCAGTTTTAAAATAAAATGAAAAGAAAAATACCATACACCGGCCCATGCTTCAGCCCATACCTCCACGATGTTTCTCTGATAAAACATGTACCCGACCCCCTCTCCCCTCCTCATTCAAACCCTAGTTCCTTTCCAAACGAAGAAATAAAAATGGCGGCCTCAAAAATTTTCGCTCGCTCGTCTCTGAAAAATTAGGGCTCGTTCGATTCATGGATGCCGACCCCAATAGCTTGGTCGATCGAAGATCTCGTGCTCGACGCTGCTTCGATTCGTGAAAAAGGTGAGTAACCCTAGTTACTCACATCTAATTCCAGCTCAAGTTATTCGTGTTCGATTTTCGTTTGGATGCTCGTTCGTAAGTATATGTTGGTGTTCAAATTGTCTTTGGCCATATGATTTTGTTTGGATGATTGTGATAAATTTTTGTACCTTTTCCATATGCGTATATACTCGTTTAAACAGTTTCGTGCTTCCCACGATGTTGAACGATTCTAGATTGATTTTTATCACTTGACTTCAAGTTTTGTAACTTTGTTGCTTCAACATACTGCTGTGTCACCATATATGTGTATTTGTGTATACTTGAGTCGTGCAGTCATGTGTAGGCATACGGTTATCTGTTCTTTGAAGTTGGCTGGGTTGAACTAAAACAAATTAGCTTATAATATACTATCCAGTTTAAATTAGTGGTTCACTGTTGCATTTGGACTTGAGCATACCTGAGTCTGGTTGTCACGAGCACAGTTCATGCCTTCACTTCAGTTCATTGGCTAGAACTCATGGTCTGATTCTGTTTGCAAATAGTTTCGTATATTTTTATAACTATAACTTTTATGCTTGATTTTGCCTCGGCCTTGATTTGAAATTGTTTTAGTTGACTTCGACCTTGGCTTCGATTTTTAATCCACAGTTTGACTAGAACTGTAATATTTTAAATGCTCGGCCATCACTGTTTTCATTCCTGTGAATTTTAAATTCGACGTTGGTCATCTCTGCACTGTTGAACTTCGTTCCAGTTTTACTCGGCTTTGACTTGATTTTTAAAACTGCTGTTACATTTGGCTTCGGTCATTTTTGAAAATTCTTTCTTGATTTTGCTCGCCCTGTACTTGTGCATTTGCATCGTGTATATATATGTGGGTTAGCTTTGAATTTGGTCACTTGATCATCTCTGTTGATTTTTTTTTAAATTCTGAAGCCAAACTTGCTTGCTCTATCTTGAACACTGCACTTGTACATATTCACTGTCACTTGCATTTTTGTACTGCATTTTCCAGTGTTGCTCTATTGAGTTGCATGGTTTATTGTATATGCTACATCCCTGTCATGTTTGGTTGTTCTCATTTCAACCTCTTCGGCTTGTTGCACTGCAGTTTTGCACATACTTGTGGTCTCTTCATTTGCACTGCTATATGTTGCTTGTTGACATCTAGCTTGAGTTTTTATTGTTGCATATTGGAACTCGATTCACTGGATCTTGTAGTTGATCATGTTGTGGTCTGATGCAATCTGCATTGTATTCAGTTTTATGTCTTCTACTATGTTGTCTTCATTGTGTTGCATCTTGCATTCATTAGCTTGTATCACTGTCTTCACTGTGTCACTGTCTTGTTACAGTGACTATCATGTATATGATCATTGATTCCATCACTTTATTATCTCGGCCGTATGATTTTATTTGAAAACTGCAAGCATGATTTTGGAAAAAAAAAACAGTACATTTTATTTGTTGCACTTAGTCGATCCATTGCAGATAAACTTGAGCATTCTTGTAGTCTTCACTGCAACCTTTGGTTGCATATTTAATATGCAGATGCACTTGATAATTTTTTCTTGGTTAAGATAAATTAAATTTTGGAAACTGCTGTTGTTTAAAAATATTTCGAATGTTGGTTGCATTATCCAGTTTCACTCAGTTGTTACCGTTGCCTTGAACTGTTGCCATCACATTCATGTGCATTTTCTATTCAGTTTGCAATCTTCAGTTCCATGCCTTTTGGTCTGCATCATTGATTGACTGGAAACTTGATTAACTTGTATACTTATTGCTTTTTGCATATACTCTATGATTTTGAACTGCCCATGCTTCTTTAGTTTGTTGTATCTGGACTTAATGCATTTGTGTTCCCATTGTTCTTCACCTGATTTGCTTATTGACCATTAGTGGTCTGCATCTGTCCATATCACTGTTGGCATTTTGTAGCTTAGTATTGTGCAGTATTGCTGTTGGATTGATGTTCTTCATGTTATTATGGTTCAGTTGAACTCGATAGTTGGGTTTCATGTGGCCTTGGTATACAATGTTGTCCAGTCTGCATTCATTGTCCTCTGTTTGCTCAGTCTGGTTACACCTCTGTTGTATTGCCTTGACCTTGTTTTGATTTGTTAGCTGTGCATCTTGTTTTGCACACGAGTTGGCGGGGCAGTGCACACGGGTACGAATGCACACGTGTGCGCTGCAGCCACCAAGAAATCGACAGTTTGAATTGATGTTTCTTTGCGTCGGATGCATTGATTTTTAGGTCGTATTGGCGAGGCCGTACACGCGTGCGTGTACGGCAGCCAATAACACTGTTTATCTCTGTTGATGATTTAAATCTGCTGATTTATTGTTTAACACTGTCTAGTGTTAAAATTTTCGTTATCCGGTTTCTTTGTTAAAGAGTCGGATAGACGAGAATTATTGTGACTGTCGTCTATTTAAATTATTATTGTCACTATGCACTAATAAACTGGTTTGAATTAGACTGACCTGTGTATTATTTTCTTTTGAATATAATACTCGGGTTAGACCGAGTATTTCTACAGCTTGAAGATTTTCGAGCAGCGAAGTTAGAGAGAGAGAGTAAAGAATCATTTATTTCGAGAAAATTGTATTTTAAGATATTCCGCTGTATCAGTATAAAAATTGTATAAACTCTGATGTATATAAAAGATTTATAGAAATGAAATAAGATTCATTTGTTTTAATTGATTGTTATTATCTGTGTTTCTGTGGCTGATTCTGTTTAAACCTTATAAACTAAATAACAATTCGTCTTTTTGAACGTTTCTAGTTGGTTTAACTACCGACTGGAGACGGTCAAAAGGGGGAATGTTACAAGGTGGTATCAGAGCTTTGGTTTACACAAAGCTTAGTTTATGATGTTTAATATGAATAGTTACTAGAAACACTTTAAAAAGGAAACATTTTTCAAATCCAAAGAAGTATAAAATTGTTTTTGAAATAAAGATTTTTAACTTAAGAAAAGTTAAATTGAATTGAGTTAGTATTAATAAATATATGGATTTGAAATTTACCTTAAGGAAGTTAAATAAATCGTACTTGATTTGATAAATTATTGAGATGGAAATTTAAACTTGAAAGATAAGTGATTATATAATATGAATTGGGAAGTTTAAATTAATAAGTTGTATAACTTATAAAATGAGAAAATTTGAATCAAACCAATTGTTAAAATGGTTAAATGGTTTTGTTAAGTAAAACAAAATCTGAATTTTGAAATGAGATATGAATTTGACTTTGGTAAAGTTAAATAAAATAGAATTTCAAATAACTTAGAGCCGAACTTAAGCTGTATAGTGAAAATAAATGCAAGTGAAGATAAAAATGAAACATAGCTTAAGTAATGTTGAATCAAATTGAATTTGATATCAAAATGAATTGATAAAGTGAAGAATGAATATGAATTTGAGTTATAGAAAGGGAATTCAACTTTAACTGTAAAAGTGAATTAGTGAATATGGTGAGTATAAAAATTCAATCTGAATTAGAATATAAACCAATTAGAAATTAAGTATGTTGAACCAAATTGAATGTAAGCAATGTAAATAAATTTGGTTAAGTTGAATGTGCGTTGGTTGCTAGTTGATCGTATAGAAATTCATTAAGTGTTAATGAAATTGTATTAATGGAAATTGAAAGCTATGTAATTGAATTCAAATTGAAAGGTAAGAAATCTAAATAGAATCAAATTTGATTTGAATTGAAAGCGAACTAACTTGAATATAAATTAGTGAAAGTGAACTAATTGGATATGAATGAATGTTAGTAAAATCCAATGTGAATGAATCAAATGTGATTAAATTGGAAACCAAATCGATGAATGATTTACTAAAGAACTAGTTGATTATCTTGGAAATGGAAAACTGATAAATTTATATAATAGTTTAAATTGGAAATTTTGAATTATTATAAACGGCTTAAATTGAAGATTTGAAAAGTGTGAATAAAATATTGGGATTGTATAAGTGTTAAAAGTGAAATATTTAATGGATTTCATAAGTGGATGAAAAGTTTCAGAATTAAAAGTTTTATAATTGTGAAGTTATAAAATGAATCGAAGTTGCGAAATAAAAGAAATTATAAGTAATTTACTTATAGATTAAAATTTTGATATAAAATTGAGTTATAAAGGAATGGGTTAATAAAGCAATTTTTATAAATTGAAGTCTTTATGAATAGCAATGGAATTTATAAATGTTGTTTATAAATTCGAAACTGACTTATTTTGATAAGTAAAATTCTGTATAGTTTGTTAAACGATGTATATTCACAATTTTGGACCGTGAATATATTATTGAATAAAATGGACATGTTTGGGAAAGTGATATTTTAAAACGAAGATAATTGTTTTAAAAAGATGTTTTCAAAGCATTAAATATCGAAACCATAGATTTCAACATTCATTGTTGAAATAGACGTTTTCGAGATATAAGGAAATGATGGACTATAACACTGTTGTTATAGTAAATGATTTTCGAAAGGAAATGTTTTGTATAGTATTGGGATTTATACATCTATCTAAATTTCGAATCCCTATACTAGTGATTTTGAGTTGTCGTAACGATGTTTTACGTAACATTCGTTTTAACTCAAATAAATATGTGAAAGAGAATGATTTCCTTAAAGATGAAATATATACTTAATTTTGATTTAAGTATACCGAATATTTTCAAATGTTGAAAATAAAATGGATTTGTGAATTACTTATTTTTAAATAAGTATGGAAATGTTTTTCCAATATGAAATGAAATGTTGTGAATATATTCCGTAAGGGATAAATGATTTGAAATTCATTTTTGAAGTCGAAGTTGAAAAGTTAAATGAGAATTTGAACAATTTGTTCAATTTGAAATTTTTCAAAAAGATTGAATCGTTAAGTTAAAATTGAGTTTAACTTCGGCATCAAAGACAATATAAGTTGAGCTTTGAATTTCATATGATGATTTGGATTGCATGTCTAACATTGTGAATTGATGACATAGCAATTGATCTCTATTAAATATATATCTGTTGGTGGCGGAGAATTTATTCTCTTAGCTTAACACCCTTCTCTGAGACATACGAGCTCAGAGGTTATATATCGGTAGACATCAATTCTGTGTTGAGAATTGACGATGTGATGTGTAATTCAAATCGAATGTGAAAGTCGATAATAAATGGAATTATGAATATGAATTAGGTTTGAGATAACCTTAAATTTCCAAATCGACTTAGAGGAAAATTTTGAAATCCTCTATTTTGTTATGAATATGGATATGTAAGTTTTAGAACTTATATATATGAATACGGTAAATTTGAAACCGTTAGTTTAGAAAGACATTGTTATGGAAATCTTATGTATGTTTACATAGATGTTATATGTACGAAATGTGAAATAAAGTATTACATATATGATATTATGTTTTCTAAACTGAGGATATGGAAAAGTACCTTCCATTTATTATTGGAGAAGGTATTGGAACTCTCGATGAGTGTCCATTTGAAATTCGTAGCTACGTAGAATTTTAGTCAGAGTGACTATTTGAATCGGAAATCCTTCGCGATGAGATTAGATTTGATTGATGATTAGCGTAATTTGAGGGGCGAGATACCCACAGTTACGAGCGATTCCACTGGGATAATGGCGCAACCGCCGGGTAAACTGCAATCTAATGCCAGGCGAAATTTGAGGGGCGTGATGCCTACAGACACGAGCGACTCTACTGGGATAGTAGCGTAACCGCCGTGTGTACTGCAATCTATGGCGACAACCATGGCGAAATTGAAGAGATGAGAAATCTACAGCCACAAGCGACTCTACTGGGATAGTAGCGTAACCGCCGGGTGGAACTGTAATCCATGGGGGAACGTGCTTTCCATATCCATTTTTAAAAGAATTTTTAAAAGTATTTTCACTGGGAATTGAAGCAAGTATATTTAGTACTTGGAGATTTTTAGACCTGCGCCTGGCCAGCGTATGTCTAATGTCTGTGAGAACGAAGATGGACTTGTTAAATTTCGAGTTAGCAAGTATTTTCAAACTGTAAATAGCAAATCAATAATTGAAATTAAAATTACATAATTCCTACCTAATGAATTAAGGAAGAGGATTTTTGCAATGTTTTGAAAGTCCACAGCTTTGGAAGATATATATTATATAAATCTCTAATGTGAAGAATTTTAAGTTTGAATTTGAGTGTTGTAAATTAAAAATGTTAGTAAAAGACTTTTGGGTTTTGATTTTTGAAAATCAATGAACAAAAGAGAAGTTAAACAAAACTAGTGAGATTAAACAAATGAAATGAATCCTATATTCATTTATTTGTAATAAGTTTTAAGTTTAGTAAAAATTGACTAGAGTATAAGTATCGATGAAATTTTAACAACCTTTCCTTTTCGTGGACGAAAAGTTTTTAAGAAGGGGAGTTTGTAACGACCCTGAATTTTGAACAATTTAAATTGAAAATATTTAATTAATTTTAAATATTTGAACGATGATTTGACTTGAATTTCAAATTATCAGAAGGAATTGGCGATTAAATTTTTGAATTTAATCTATTGAAAGTTGAATAAATTTGAATCTTCAATTTTAAGCCGGTTAAAAATAAATTAAAGGCTTAGAAAATTCATATTGATAATACTGAAGATAATAGAAACTTCAGAATTGATTTTAAAAGCGATTTGTTCAGTTTTGAAATTGTATCGTTTGAAATCGAATTTAAAAATAGTCTTCCGAGGCACAGTCTCGGAATTTGACGAAACCAGTTTCATGGGGTCCGTAATATTGAATTATTACTGGATTTTTGCCCGAATTATAATAATCGATAAACGATTAAAGCTGACAGATAATTTGTTGTTTATTGTTGGAAAATTTTATAACGATAAAATCTTCGTCAATTAACGATTTAATATCGAATTGTTAAATTTTATTGGAATTTGTAAATCGATTTGAATTCTCTTATTAAATTTTTATTTGTACAAAATAAATACACATAATTTAAATTTTAGCAACAAGATTTAAACAAAACACATTTAAGAAAATAAATACAAAACAAATCAGTTTTAAAATAAAAAGAAAAGAAAAATATCATACACCGGCCCATGCTTCAGCCCATACCTCCACGATGTTTCTCTGATAAAACATGTACCCGACCCCCTCTCCCCTCCTCATTCAAACCCTAGTTCCTTTCCAAACGAAGAAATAAAAATGGCGGCCTCAAAAATTTTCGCTCGCTCGTCTCTGAAAAATTAGGGCTCGTTCGATTCATGGATGCCGACCCCAATAGCTTGGTCGATCGAAGATCTTGTGCTCGACGCTGCTTCGATTCGTGAAAAAGGTGAGTAACCCTAGTTACTCACATCTAATTCCAGCTCAAGTTATTCGTGTTCGATTTTCGTTTGGATGCTCGTTCGTAAGTATATGTTGGTGTTCAAATTGTCTTTGGCCATATGATTTTGTTTGGATGACTGTGATAAATTTTTGGACCTTTTCCATATGCGTATATACTCGTTTAAACAGTTTCGTGCTTCCCACGATGTTGAACGATTCTAGATTGATTTTTATCACTTGACTTCAAGTTTTGTAACTTTGTTGCTTCAACATACTGCTGTGTCACCATATATGTGTATTTGTGTATACTTGAGTCGTGCAGTCATGTGTAGGCATACGGTTATCTGTTCTTTGAAGTTGGCTGGGTTGAACTAAAACAAATTAGCTTATAATATACTGTCCAGTTTAAATTAGTGGTTCACTGTTGCATTTGGACTTGAGCATACCTGAGTCTGGTTGTCACGAGCACAGTTCATGCCTTCACTTCAGTTCATTGGCTAGAACTCATGGTTTGATTCTGTTTGCAAATAGTTTTGTATATTTTTATAACTATAACTTTTATGCTTGATTTTGCCTCGGCCTTGATTTGAAATTGTTTTAGTTGACTTCGACCTTGGCTTCGATTTTTAATCCACAGTTTGACTAGAACTGTAATATTTTAAATGCTCGGCCATCACTGTTTTCATTCCTGTGAATTTTAAATTCGACGTTGGTCATCTCTGCACTGTTGAACTTCGTTCCAGTTTTACTCGGCTTTGACTTGATTTTTAAAACTGCTGTTACATTTGGCTTCGGTCATTTTTGAAAATTCTTTCTTGATTTTGCTCGCCCTGTACTTGTGCATTTGCATCGTGTATATATATGTGGGTTAGCATTGAATTTGGTCACTTGATCATCTCTGTTGATTTTTTTTTTAAATTCTGAAGCCAAACTTGCTTGCTCTATCTTGAACACTGCACTTGTACATATTCACTGTCACTTGCATTTTTGTACTGCATTTTCCAGTGTTGCTCTATTGAGTTGCATGGTTTATTGTATATGCTACATCCCTGTCATGTTTGGTTGTTCTCATTTCAACCTCTTCGGCTTGTTGCACTGCAGTTTTGCACATACTTGTGGTCTCTTCATTTGCACTGCTATATGTTGCTTGTTGACATCTAGCTTGAGTTTTTATTGTTGCATATTGGAACTCGATTCACTGGATCTTGTAGTTGATCATGTTGTGGTCTGATGCAATCTGCATTGTATTCAGTTTTGTGTCTTCTACTATGTTGTCTTCATTGTGTTGCATCTTGCATTCATTAGCTTGTATCGCTGTCTTCACTGTGTCACTGTCTTGTTGCAGTGACTATCATGTATATGATCATTGATTCCATCACTTTATTATCTCGACCGTATGATTTTATTTGAAAACTGCAAGCATGATTTTGGAAAAAAAAAACAGTACATTTTATTTGTTGCACTTAGTCGATCCATTGCAGATAAACTTGAGCATTCTTGTAGTCTTCACTGCAACCTTTGGTTGCATATTTAATATGCAGATGCACTTGATAATTTTTTCTTGGTTAAGATAAATTAAATTTTGGAAACTGCTGTTGTTTAAAAATATTTCGAATGTTGGTTGCATTATCCAATTTCACTCAGTTGTTACCGTTGCCTTGAACTGTTGCCATCACATTCATGTGCATTTTCTATTCAGGTTGCAATCTTCAGTTCCATGCCTTTTGGTCTGCATCATTGATTGACTGGAAACTTGATTAACTTGTATACTTATTGCCTTTTGCATATACTCTATGATTTTGAACTGCCCATGCCTCTTTAGTTTGTTGTATCTGGACTTAATGCATTTGTGTTCCCATTGTTCTTCACCTGATTTGCTTATTGACCATTTAGTGGTCTGCATCTGTCCATATCACTGTTGGCATTTTGTAGCTTGGTATTGTGCAGTATTGCTGTTGGATTGATGTTCTTCATGTTATTATGGTTCAGTTGAACTCGATAGTTGGGTTTCATGTGGCCTTGGTATACAATGTTGTCCAGTCTGCATTCATTGTCCTCTGTTTGCTCAGTCTGGTTACACCTCTGTTGTATTGCCTTGACCTTGTTTTGATTTGTTAGCTGTGCATCTTGTTTTGCACACGAGTTGGCGGGGCAGTGTACACGGGTACGAATGCACACGTGTGCGCTGCAGCCACCAAGAAATCGACAGTTTGAATTGATGTTTCTTTGCGTCGGATGCATTGATTTTTAGGCCGTATTGGCGAGGCCGTACACGCGTGCATGTACGGCAGCCAATAACACTGTTTATCTCTGTTGATGATTTAAATCTGCTGATTTATTGTTTAACACTGTCTAGTGTTAAAATTTTCGTTATCCGGTTTCTTTGTTAAAGAGTCGGATAGACGAGAATTATTGTGACTGTCGTCTATTTAAATTATTACTGTCACTATGCACTAATAAACTGGTTTGAATTAGACTGACCTGTGTATTATTTTCTTTTGAATATAATACTCGGGTCAGACCGAGTATTTCTACAGCTTGAAGATTTTCGAGCAGCGAAGTTAGAGAGAGAGAGTAAAGAATCATTTATTTCGAGAAAATTGTATTTTAAGATATTCCGCTGTATCAGTATAAAAATTGTATAAACTCTGATGTATATAAAAGATTTATAGAAATGAAATAAGATTCATTTGTTTTAATTGATTGTTATTATCTGTGTTTCTGTGGCTGATTCTGTTTAAACCTTATAAACTAAATAACAATTCGTCTTTTTGAACGTTTCTAGTTGGTTTAACTACCGACTGGAGACGGTCAAAAGGGGGAATGTTACAATACGGTTTGGATTTGATGAGACCGGGATCGGGTTTCCAGATTTGGATATCCGAAAACCACATCGATCCAAATTAACGATAGGTCGTGAATCTCAAGTGAAGATGAAGATTCAGAATGCAAGGGTTATTGTCGTTAACTCTGAGGGTGATTCCAAAATGAGTGTAACGAGATAATGCCTTCGGTTTCGTTCGAACCCGGAACGAACTTGTATGGATTGAATGCTTTCAGAACATCGTCAGGTGGACGATGAGCATTCTAAGTGATGAGTTCTGTTAAGGTAATCGTGACCTCAAGCCTCATCAACCGGGAATGGCTAAAACAGGGGAGGTGCAGCAAGGTTAGTGGGTAGCACCCAAGTAGGAAGAGATTTCCCCTGTCTAGAGTCCCTTTTTATTCGGCTTAGTGTGTGGTTGGTCGCGCCAACCGCGGGGTTTCTTGTCCGGGAATTATCCAGTAAGGGATGTTTCGGCCTTGTGTTGCAGGGGAGCGGGCGTACTCCTTGGTACTCTGATCTAGGCCAGGTACTGTGACGGGCGGTACCCCAGTAGCCCTGCCATTGTATGGAATCCAAAATCCAATAAGTGCCAACGGATTTGATTGTAAACCTAGTATGGTGGAATTTAATAGATGTAACAATTTCAGCTATTTCATATTTACTTGAAAACCCTAGACCTATTATAATATCACTGAATTTCCTATCAAAGTTTTGGTTAGCGTAAGGGAAAAACTTTTCCATGTTTATGTGTGGGAAGTCTTACGTGATACCTTTTGTTTTCAAAAGATTTTCAAAGTTAAGCAACTTTAACCTGTTACTCATACCAGACCCATGTCTGACCCGGAGTTTATTTCTGTTTTTCCTAAACTCTCGGGTACCCAAATTTTTATGGGTAGCCAAGGGATTCAGGTTAGCTTTGACGAATTGTGGAGGAGCAATGGAGCAGGAGGCTTCAGCGATGTAGATTATATATAGTGTTCCGCTGTGTTGGTATCTCTGTGTTGTATTTGAGTTATATCTAGTTGTATTAACTAGACAGGTGTTTATAACTGTCTAGTATGTGTTGTATTATCTGTGTAACTCTGATGTATAGAATACTAGGTATTCTCTTATGTGATATATTATATTTTATTCGTTCCGCTGTTGAGATTCTGATGTTGTTTCTTCTTCTTCTCTATCTTTTCTATTTTCTCACCCCTTTCTTTCTTAAAAACGATACGACTTTCTGGGCGTAGAAAGTTGGGTCGTCACAGTACTTTTGTGGATTTAGTTGACATGGCTCTGAGGTACGAGACCTTGGAAAAGAAGAAGCCCACTCTAATAGCACTTAGTGGAAATAGTTCTAACAAGAGGAAGTTCAATCCGAATTGGAAGAATCAAGGAAAGGGAAAGCCTAGAGGTAGAGCCCAAGGAAGTCGTTTTAAGGATTTTGTTTGCTACAAATGTCAGCAGAAGGGCCACATCATGAAGTTCTGCAAGAATTCTGGACTGCAGCAGCAACAGAACAACAAAGTGGACCTATCTCCCTGATGGTCCAAAAGACTCTTTGTTTTAATTGCCATCACCCTAGGCATGTGGTAAAAGACTGTCTACTTATGAAGAAAGTGCAACAGCCCAAGGTATATGCTATAAAGGATGAGCCATCGACTTCAGCAAACGTGAAAGGGAAAGGCGTCCATGAAGGTACCTTACTTATTAATGGCATTTATGTTCGAGCATTATTTGATACCGGTGCCTCTCATAGCTTTATTTCCTTAAAATCAGTAGGAAAATTTCATCTTATTCCTAGTATTATAGAAAACCCTATGTGTGTGTCTACCCCATAGGTGATGCGACCCATTTGAATATGATTTGTAAGAATGTGCCAATCTCTTACCTTTCTCATCACTTCTCTTGCGACCCATATGTCTTGGACTTTAAAGGATTTGACATTATTCTTAATATGGATTGGTTATCAAAATATATGGCTGTCTTAAAATGTAATAAGAGAACTGTATCCTTAGTGACCGATATAGGAATGAAAGCTAAGGTATCATGTAAGGAACCCGGTATTCGTATGTGTAGTTTCTTGTATGACTTTGAAGCAGCCCAGGAGAGTTTAGGGTCTATTGAAGTTGTTAAGAAATTTCCCGATGTATTTGAAGAAGTTAAAAGTTTACCCCCGCACCGTGAGCTTGAGTTCCGTATTGATTTGGTCCCTGGTGCAAGGCCTGTAGTTCAACCTAAGCGGAGGATGGCCCCGAGGGAGAGAGAGGAGTTGGTAGATCAAACCCAGGATTTGCTGAGAAGAGGATTGATTAGACCCAGTCATTCGAGTAGGGATCTGCTACAGTTTTTGCAGCTAAGTCTGATGGATCTTTAAGATTGTGTGTGGACTACAGGGAGTTGAATAAATTGACCATTAGGAACAAGTATTCCTTACCCCGTATCGATGATCTTTTTGATCAACTTCATGGAGCCACAGTATTTTCCAAAATGGATCTAGCTACTGGATTTCTTCAATTAAGGGTTTCTGAAGATAGTATACCCTTAACTGCTTTTAAGGGCCCTGATTGTTTCTTTGAGTGGTTAGTTATGCCATTCGGGCTAACCAATGCACCTGCATATTTTATAGGTCTCTTGAATCGTGTTTTCTGAGAGGTTCTAAATAAGTTTGTGCTTGTTTTATCGATGACATTTTAATTTACTCCAAACCGGAAGAGGAACATAGATATCACTTGGAAGTAGTTTTAGAAACCCTGAGGTGGCATGATTTGAAAGAAAAGTTTTCAAAATGCCATTTTTTGCAATCGGAGGTAAGATTTTTAGGGCATATTGTATCGGGAGATGGTATCTCACTGTACCCGATAAAGGTGGAAGCAGTACAGGAATGGAAGCGACCACAGACTCCTACCGAAGTTCATAGTTTCTTCGGATTGGCGGGTTACTATAGAAGATTCATTCAGGATTATTCTAAAATCTCCTGACATTTGACTAAGTTGACAAAGAAAGGTGAAAAGTTTGAATGGACTCCAAAATGTGAGGAAGCATTTGGAGAACTGAAGAAGAGACTGACCAGTGCGTTAGTTCTTGCTATCCTAGATGGGAGTAGTGGATTTACAGTTTACACAGATGCTCGTGGAGTGGGACTAGGTGCCATGTTGATGCAGCATGGTAGAGTGATTGCGTATGCAAGCAGGCAGTTGAAGCCTCATGAGAAGAACTATGCTACGTATGACTTGGAGTTGTTGGCTGTTGTCTTTGCATTGAAAATGTGGAGGCACTACTTGTTGGGTAAGGATCTTTCTTTTCTTTTTTAGTTTCTTTCTAATTTTTAGAATTCTAGAAGTAAGATTTCTTTCTTTAAATTAGGTGAAAAATTTGAGCTCTTCACAGAATATAAATCCCTGAAGTATCTATTCACCCAGAAGGATCTGAACCCGAGGCAACAAAGGTGGTTGGAATTCTTGGTGGCATACGACTTGGACATTCTTTATACGCCGGGAAAAGCTAATGTAGTGGCGGACGCCTTAAGCACGATTGCAGTTTTGTCTCTTTTGGAAGTTACCCCAACTCTTCAGCTAAGGATAATGGAGAACCAAAGGATGGACAGTGCTATGGAGAAGTTAATTCGAGGAGTCAAGGAAGGTCGATGTACATATTTTGAGATGGATTACCAAGGTGTTTTAAGAATCAAGGGAAGATTGTGCGTTACGGATATAGATAGACTGAGACAGAAAGTGTTGTCGAAATGTCACAAATCTAAATTGATTATTCACCCTCGAGTCCATATGATGTACAAGGACATGAGGAGAGTCTTTTGGTGACCAGGAATGAAGAAGGATATCTCCACCTTTGTGAGCAGATGTGCGAGTTTCCAACGAATTATGGGAGATCATCAGAAAACGGCCGGATTACTTCAACCATTGGAGATCCCTAAGTGGAAATGGGAGATGATATCAATGGATTTCATAGATGGGTTGCCCAGAACTAGGAAAGGAAATGAAGGAGTGTGGGTCATTGTGGATCAGCTAACAAAGAGTGCACATTTTATTCCGGTCAAGCCAACTAAAACGGCAGCTTCATTGGTAGAAATTTATATGAGGGAAATAGTTCGTCTACATGGAGTTCCAATAAGCATAGTAAGTGATGGAGATCCTATCTTCATGAGCCAATTCTTGGGAGCTCTGCAAACAGCTTTGGGAATGAAGTTAAGTCTAAGTACTGCCTACTATCCTCAAACCGATGGCCAGACTGAAAGAGTTAATCAAATTTTGGAAGATATGCTGAGAGCCTGTATTCTTGACTTTGGAGGATCATATTCACTTGGTTGAG
Source organism: Allium fistulosum (assembly GCA_030737815.1). Classification (NCBI taxonomy): domain Eukaryota; kingdom Viridiplantae; phylum Streptophyta; class Magnoliopsida; order Asparagales; family Amaryllidaceae; genus Allium; species Allium fistulosum. Next base: position 24,161,217 of record JASFAW010000013.1, read on the forward strand.
TTCTCTTATAACAATAGCTATCAAGCTAGCATTGGAATAGCGCCTTATGAAGCTCTGTATGGGAGGCCGTGCAAATCGCCTGTGTGTTGGGTTGAATCTGAAGATTGTTTAGTGCTTGGTCCAGATATGATTCGAGAGGCGACAGAGAAAGTTGAAATGGTTAGAAGAAGGATGAAGGAAGCTCAGGATCGCCAAAAGAGTTATGCTGACAAGAGAAGGAAGGATTTGGAGTTCGAAGTCGACAATGTTGTGTATGTTAAGAGAACTCCCATCAAAGGAGTCATTCGATTTGGAAAAGCGGGGAAGTTGGCACCTAGATACATTGGACCATTCAAGATTATAGAAAGGATTAGGTCACTCGTTTACAGAGTTGAGTTACCCGAAAGGTTGTCAGGAGTCCCCAATGTGTTCCATGTCTCCCATTTGAGGAAGAGCATGCCTGATCCATCTTCAGTGGTAGAAATGTCAGTTCAGGATGACTTGGAAATAGAATTGAACCTGACGGTAGTTAGAAATCCAGTTAGTATTGTGGATTAAGATGAGAAGAAATTTCACAACAAGGTGGTGCGACTGGTTAAGATTCAGTGGAGCGAGGATTCCCGAGACTGCACTTGGGAAACTATGGATCACATAAAGGAAGCTTATCCTGGATGGATGCTAGAATAGTTGTTGTATTGTTGTGTTATGTATGTATTGTTTTCATGGGTGCTTGTATACCTTTTGTAAGAAATTTATGGCATGAATATATGATTCCTTTGGGTTAACTCTTGTTAGTAATTTCGGGGACGAAATTCTTTTAAGGGGGGTAGAATGTAACGACCCTGAAATTGGTCGTTTTAACTAGGCAATTATATACATTTTATATAATCAATAAAAAGATTTTTATTAATAAATAAACTCATTTTAATTAATTAATAATGAGGGTAAAATCGCATTCAAAATTTGTTTACCAAATTAAATAGTTTTGTAGAAAAAAAGAAAATGTGACCGAAGAACTTTTTCCGAAATTTCAACCTTTCGACGCTGGAAAGTTGTCGGGAATGTTGCTCGTCTTTGTGCACCATATGTACACATATATAGTAGATAATTATCTAAATAATAATACACTTAATAATAGATTATCTTATGTTAATTATAATTAACATGTGATGTGACAATTCATAACTTTAAAAATAATAAATATTGTATATAAATATATATCATTAAGTGTTGTCATATCTTAAGATTTTCATATTTAGACATCATTATTCACCATTAGCTTAAGGATTTGACTAGAGAAGAAGGGGAGATGTGACAAGAGAGAGGGATATGAAGGTGATGTGACTTTTTAAACATCATGACATATTATGTTAAATCATTAAGGGAAGTTTAGTAATTTTCTCCAAATCTTTTTGCCTATAAATATACATCCACATACACACACATTCTCCTTTGCTTTCTCCTCTTCACTTTCTAAAACCACCACTCCAAAATATTCATGGCTTCCATATTTTGCAAAAATTAGGAAAAAAAATCAAGTTTTTCCACTTTAAAACACATTTTCCTTAGCTAAAACCCTTCTCTACCACCTTACACACCCTCCTCCATTAAGAAACTACCCACATTCCCACCCTAGACCCCCAGACTGAGCTAATAGACCATTAGGCCGAGCCCTTTAGTAGCCAAAAATTCAAGAAAGCAACTTCCTTTTCGAGCTCCAGGGTCATTAGCAAGGTCTGGTTAAAGTTAGAGTTGAATCCGTGGAATTTCAGTGAGTAAACTACCTTATTTTGGAAATGGTTTTTACTTTATTAGAAAGTCATTATTATAGTGATTTGAATGGTAACCATGTGGTTTGATTATGACTTGGATGGTTTATTATAGCTTGATTTGGTTATGAAATTCGATGTTGTATTATAAAGTTAGTAAGCATGTATATATGGATGTATACTTGCAACCTATGATAAAGATGGTTTGTGTTAGTAATGTGTTAATTTTAAAACATGAGCTATGGCATGAGTTTTGGTAAACAAAGTTAGCTACTTTGTGTAATTGCGCCGAATTTAAGATCCGTTGGAATCGAAGTTGTTTTTCGAAGTTTAAAGTTTTGAAACGGATTGAAGTTTGTAGCTTTAGTTTCAAAAGTTTTTTTTCTTTTAAATTTTCTAAAGAATGTTTCAAACCAAAAAAAAGTAGTTGTGAAGTGGTTAGCTAAGAATACGTTAGAGCGAACTGCGCCCATAGCGATAGTCGCTATGGATGTAGGTCGACGAAATTTATCGATTTTAGTTCGAAGTAGTTTTAACTTGAAATTGTTTTGTAAAAGTTTTCAAAACAAACTTAATTAGTAATTAAAAAGTAATTAATTTTTGTAATCTAATTATTTAATTAATTAGTTAAATAAAAAGGTAATTAGCCATAATTAGTAATTAAGAAGGTAATTAGTAATTAATCAACACTTAAGTTAATGACCATTGTTTGATTAATTAAGTATTTAACTGATATTTAAAATGGTTAAGATGTAATTAATAGTTAATAGTTATTTAATTAAGTTAATTAGTTAATTAATTATTATTTAATTAAGTGATTATTTAATTAATATTTTAATTAATTATGGTTTAACTAATAATGATTTGATTTAACCTTGATCAAGATGCATTAGGAAGTTAATTATGGCCTAACTAAGTTCATTAAGTCTAATTAGAGTTTAATTATGATTTAATCTTGATTTAATTTGGATTAATTAAGATTTAATTAGGGTTTAAACAGATTTATTTATTTAATTAATTAAATCTTTTCCAAAGGTGATTTAAAATTAAACCGAATGTATTTTTAAACCAATATTCTTCTCAAGGTGAATTGATTCCAAACCAAATGATCTCTTGTCTGGACCATTAAGTAGTCGAATGAATTAAAGTAGTGATTGAAAAGGTTGACTCGTTTGTGGAAAGTAAGTGACTGGTGTTTAGCATGAATGTTGGATATCAGAATTGTGAGTAGGTCATGATAACTTAAGTATGGAATGTATTTCCATATGTTAATCTCCCACCTGATAGTGAAGTTGATCACTATCAATAACTTGACCCTTTTAAATTATCGAATGTTGGTTCAAAGAGACCAGGATCGGATTACAAGCTATTATCCGGAAACCACTTTAAACCAACGTAAATGTTCGAATTGGAAGTATTGAAGTCATAATCAAGATTCAAGGCTTGAAGTGCATGGGCTATTTGCTACTAACGCTGAGGGTGATTCCAAAACGGGTGTAGTGGAAATAATGCTTCGGTTCGTTCATCTCCAGAACGACTTGTATGGATGAATGCTGACATTGTGTCAACATTTGGAAGGCGATGTAGCATTCTAAGTGGCAGCCTCTAGAAAAGGTAAACGTAGCCTATGGTCTCATCAACCGAAAATGACCAAAACAGGGTATGCAGCAGGGCTATGTGACCACCATATCTAGAATCAATATTTAACCCTTTTTTGTATGCTTTGGTACGGTTGCTGATCGCAACCGTGCTGGTGATGTATTCGGTACTACTAGTCAAGTGGTAGACCGGTTCTATGTAGCAGGGGTACAATATGTTCTTGTTAGACCCCCGATGTATTTTATCTAGAGGTAAATCTTCGGAATGTAGTTCCTTACCTGATCATGTATGGAATCCATTGTCCAATAAGTGTCATACGGAATTAGTTGTGCCAAATAAGTTGAAATGTGAGATGCAAGCATTTTAGCTATGTTCTATCTTACTTCAAAAACGTAGACATTATTATAATATCTTTGAATTTCAATACAAAGTGTTTTGGTTATCATAAGGTAAAAACCCATCCGTGTTTATGTGCAGCGTGGTCTTACGAGATACCTTTGATTTTCAAGTTGTTTTATAAAAGTAAGAATTAAGTTGTTTGAGTTTACTCACACCAGACCCATGTCTGACCCGGAGTTTTATTTTCTTTTCCTAAAACTCTTGGGTACTCAAATTTTTATGAGTAGCCAAATGATCCAGGTTTCTCACGATAGCATTCTGGTGGAGCTGGAGCAGGTGGCTTCACCGATAGCTAGCTAGTATCTATTTCCGCTGTGTATCTATATATATGTATTTTCAACTTGTGATGTAAGGACAAGTAGTTATAATTGTGCTAGTGTGGAGCTGGTACTATTATTACTCTGATGTATTATGATATAAGTGACTATGTATAATCCTATATTATATATTATATGTTATTCCTTTTCGATGTGAGATTCTGTGATTGTTAAATTTTCTTCTTATCTTTCGTTTTCTTTTACCCATAACGACTCGCCTTTCAAAGTAAGAAAGGCGGTTCGTCACAGAACCCTTCGCCTATGCCAACAACTCGCCTCATCTTTACGAACACAGTCATTTCCTCGATTCCTTCTTCGGTGCCCACGACGTCGTCGCGACCTGCTAACTCAATAACGACAAACCAATGCGCGATCACCTCTGTTGCACAACACCACCTAAAAGCATCACCACTAGCTCGTCTACCCTTCAGAAAAATAGCTACATCGATGCCATAACCTATTGCCCTCTCTAGCTACTCGTACGCTTTGCCCTAGCACGCCCAAGACTAAATCGAACACTAACAAACTCAAATGCACCCAAATCCAAGCACACCCTATCGAAGCATTGGACTACACAAGACCAACGGATCAAACGGTGTCGATTATCACTGCCTAAATCTCCGGGAACAATTGGAACCAGAAAATGAAGAGAGGCGGTGGGCAAAATTTGAAAAAAAAGAGAAAGAGAGAATGAACTTTAGGTTAAGTTGTATTTATAGAAAATAAATGTTATATTATATTCTCTTAGATTTTACGCTAAGGGTTTTGAGCATGCACAACCACAAAACACATCCAATCGTTACAAAACTTGCCGGCATATAACAATTCATTATTCCAGACCAAATGGCACTAGTTTCATCAAATTCTGAGGCAGTGCCCCGGATTGATAATTTCACACATTAATTAAAACAATTTTAATCACATAAATTATAAATTAAATTTACAACAACTATTTATATTATTTAAAAATAATTTAAATATGCTTTCGAAATCATTTTTATTTGAATAAATCCAAGATTTAAATATTTAAATAATTCCGATTTTTAATTATAAACCGTTCAAAAATCCGCATCGTTGCGGTTTTCCCTCTTAAAAGAATTTTTCCCTCGAAATCATATACTCGAATCCTAGATCAAGAACTGCCATGCAAATAAAATTATCTGCGTACGACTTATGTACTCTATTTAATTGGTTTCTTAAATTTTAACAATTACTTTCCATTTTAATCCACATTCATTTTCACTTAGTACACTTCAGTTAATATATGAATCGTTTTGTAAAACATATATCTCAAGTTATTAAACATTATATAACTTAAATTCATACTCGTATAATACTCCTCTGCATCCTAAGTGTATATACAAACAAACATCCAATTCATTTTACTTAACATGGATATTCAATTAATTTAAAACTTGTTTAAATTTACTGTCCTTTAAGTTCAAGTGTTATATATACTCATCTTTATATTTTCACAAACACTTTAGCTTCAATTACCTATACAAATTCCAAAATTTTGACTGCCCAAAATTGTCGAAAATTCCATTTCATTTTAACAATGAAAAACGGTTACCCAAACACATCAATTACAATGCGCAGACCATCCAATCCTAATGCATAAGATACACGAGTCCATAAAATATCTTAATCGAAATCTTAAGAACAAAACACACGATCTTATTTCAAATCAATTTGAAATAAATATACTTATAACTTTTGTATACCCAATCACACTTCCGAGATTTAAATTAAAATATGTTTTACCAAAACAACTTTGTACCAAACTACTACTATAGCATCCCCATTTAAAACTTGAAAATAAATGCCGATGATGTTGTAGTCACCATCAGAATTATTTTCCAACAATATAAGTGAGTTCAGTACATCCAAACCATGCCTTCCAGACTTAACCAAAATAATTTCCAAAGTGTTATCAAATACTTCATAAATATTACTAAGTACCATGATATACATTCCATGAACCACATGTGATGGGACGAGCCAGTGGCGACTGGTAGGCTTTGCAACCATCCCAGCCCCACCGTGGCTTACATTGGTACCTCGAATTTGCTTTTACGGCCAGCCTCTCGACTCGCAAACAACCCTCACAAGGCCTTTACCTCTCAGGGACATGTAGGGATAAGAGTCTCCCGTTCGCCACCAAACCGCGAAGCGAGAACCCCCTATCATGCTGTACTGTAGCAAATCCGATCCCGGTCTCATTGAAATCCAAAACGTATCTTTTAAGGCCAAGTTGTTTTAAAGTTAAAACAATTCAATTTTTATCTATATACACAGAGATAGATAATTCATTAGAAAATCTACATTATCATCACAGCTGATAATTCATATTATCATTCCAATTCAACCAAACATCCATATCACACATCATATATCTCATCTGAGATATCAAACAATGAAAGCATTCAATATCATTCCTCCATCCTTAAGTAATGATTTATATCATTTCTAATCAATTTAAAGTGAATTAAATTAATTACTTTATTTTATAAATCCTTCTTACTTAACCATTAATTAAACCAATTAATTAATCATACTTTAAGTATCCATTTTAATTAATCAATCCTGATTAATTTATTCTTTAATTACTTCAAGTAATTAATACCTAATTAATTTCACAAATTAATTAACTTAAACCATTATAGTAATACTAGTATTAATTTCACAAATATTTACTTCTAAATAATACTAGTATTATTTTCCAAAGCCTTAGAAAACCAATTTCTAAAATCGGGATTTAAGTTCTCGAATTTCCAGTTAAATCTTTTTCATATTTATAAATCATACCTATAAACCATAATTATATAAGACACTTCCTTACATAAAATCATTTCTCAAATATTTATTCCAAAATATCTTTCTATCTCAAAGTCAATAATAAACAACTTACGCTAAAATAAAATTTAACCCAACATTATCACTGAACACTTTATGTCAAACTGTGAAACCTAATTCACAAGGCATTCATTTCAATATTCCCACAATTTACTTTCTACCCAACTCATGCATGAAATGGTAAAACTATTCATAAACTGGTCGAGCACAACTAATGAAACAATAAGTGATAATAATCGAATATTATCATTTGCTAACAAACAAACACATCATAAATAACTATATCAATTTATGAAAATTATTCTTTTATATACAAAATATAGTCTTAGGTAAAATTATTTCATTTACCAATTTCAAAAGCAATACTGTGTCGCTTTGTCTTGTTCAAGTGTTTAGAGATTCCTGTCAATAACGATAACAACTCACGTTGATTAGAATCCATATGCCACTCTACAAACCAATCAGTACAATACAAAACATTTTTATAACAATAACATATACGCACTCTCGTATATATACACTCAACTCATAAAAAGACATTCCATTACCCTATCTCTCAATGAGTTATATCCAATAAAGCCAAGATTCTCGCTTAACCTTCAGCTCTGATACCAAATGTAACAATTCACCTTTTCGACCCTAGAATGTCGACACTAATACATCCACGGTATTCATGTGTTGAGCATCCAAGTTCCAGAAAGATGAATTGTTAGGGTAAAATAAAATCAAAAGAAATATAACAAGAAAGAAGAGAACACAATATCAGAATCTCACATGCGGAACGATAATACATAATATCTCAAAAGGTCTTTACCAGAAAGAAAACTTTGACATACATACATCAATCAGAGTAAACTAACCTATCATCAGCCAGGACAGTTATAACAACCTATCCTCACAAATGTTGATAGATACAAAATAAGTAATGCAGCGGAAATAAAGTACGATAGGAAGTCATCCAGCTCCTCTCCAAGAGCTCCAATGAAGACGACTAAATCTGGAAACATACTCGAGCTGACCCAAGCATTAAGAAAATAACACCCGGATCAGTCTGGTAAACCATTGTAAGAAACTCAAACCATATAGATTTATTATATCTTAAAACCCTTCAAAATAAGGTATCTCGTAAGGCCACGCCGACGATAAATACGTTATTTACCGTATGATAACCAAACCATTTCTATTATAAAATCTAATGATAATAAAATAATATCTAAGGTGTGAAATATAAATAATCATATAGCTGTGATGTATGTGAGTGTACATCACAACAATAATAGGCATATAATCGCAATCGCCAAGGCATGTTCGCTAATGGTGTAGGATTTCCACATAGATCTCCTCGGTTCAATGCAGACTACGATTTACTGTACAAGGATCAGAGATATCCTTCCGAAGCAACATACATCCCCAGTGAATGTACCATAAGAAATACATAGCTGGCCAAACTAACCGAGTGCATCGCTCCTGTATGCATATCTGTAATTAACTCTAGGATAGAGTCGCATGCACCCTCGTAGGTTGCTAATCCTATGGATGTGTATACTATCTTTGGTTTTAGTCATATCTGCTCGTGAGGCTATGTCCGGCATTCTAGCACATGAGTCGCCACTCAAACCGATCTTGACACAAAAGTCCTCAACTCGTCCATATCTTGGAACCACACATGGATCCTCATATCTCAATGGATCTCGGAATCACACCTGAATTCTTTAATGGATGTCAGAAATCACACATGGATTGCCATACCTCAACAGGTCTCAGAATCACACATGGATTCCCACATCCTGAACAGATCATGAACAACTACATGTTTTCAACATCTTAAGCAGAGCTTGAATCTCCATATGGATTCCAACTTCGCAAACCAACCACGAACCTCTTCCAAAGCATAGAACACGTATATGGTTCTGGAGGGGTTATGGTTTCAAGTCATCTCATAAAAGTACACTCCTCTGGTTACCCAGTGCTCTAAAAACCAATCGATCGATTTTCAGGTAATTTCAACCCCGGTTCTATGGGAAATAAACAGATAATACATAAGACTGGAGATCACCATCTAACCGTTTAAAGAGGATGGGTTTCCTTATTATTTATCCTAGAAGAGCAAAATGAGTTTATACGTATAGTATAGCATCACTGAAGATAACTGTACCATATAATTTTCATGTTTCTTCTAGATATTTCCAGAGCTTATTTGGTCAAATAAAATAACAATGAGAATAATCACATATGGAAAACTAAGTCCCGTATACTATCCATATGTGAGTAACACACAAAGTACGATCGAAACACACAAGCATGATGAAGTCATATAAACGACTTCCAATCCCTTTTTTAATTTATCTTCCTTTATTAATTAAAATCCTCTTTGATTAGTAAAAATTCTCAAGAACTCTTTATAAATGAAACACCTTTTATTAATTAAACTCCATTATTTAATTAAAACATCACTATCCATTTTCAACACATTTCGATACTCTCAAAATTATTCATATACTAATCTTAACCGTATAATTATATTCACAAATCAATTTCAAAAGGGTTTAAGACAAATGTTACTCAAACACTATCACTACAAACCCAAAACCATTTCACTTATGATTATCTTTAAAACATTCTTTTCAAAGATCTATTTACATTGTGACGACCGCCTATGACCCCTGCACCGAATCTAGAGAAAGTGCGCTGTAAAGTGTGTCAGGCGACCATGGACGATTGTCAGGGTAAATTAAAACAACAGAATCTATCGTATTACTCACAGCGCATGGACAAAATACAATAGAACATATGTATAGTGAAGCTTTACTGAACAAAATGTCATCATATAAAACTCCATAATAGTTGAATACAAACATCCAAATAGTCAATACATCAAGCCTCACTACATATCTCTCAGAGAATACAAAATAGCGGAACATCCAGCACATATAAGAAGATAATATGCAACCCTCTAGCTCGTCTTCGATATCAGCATCGTGAGAAGAGAACAGCACCTGTCACCTGCTACCTAGTCTGCCCGTCCCAAAATGGACGAACAGCCCAAGGCAATAAGAATTAAAACATAAAGCCTTGAGTCAGACAACAGTCTTAGTGAGCAGTAAATTAACTAACAACATACCAAAAGAGCATAAAGGAAAAGGAATAGGAATACAACCCTCCCACTCCACCTCTTTCTACAGTGATAGCCCCCAGACACACACTAAGCAGAAGCAACATAGCAGAGCATACAACTTAAAGTAAAGTAATAATCATTCGAGTCAAGGGCGATGTTTTCCAAGTACCAAGGCCTAAATCAGATAAGCACCCAGAAAATACCGCTCTTGAGTCTGAATGACGATACAACCAAACATCCATGACTCCGGCTATCACTGTTATCATTGCTTCGATATCACCGTTAATTGAATGACCGGCACATTCTTTCAGCCGTCCGTCAAGGGTTAATGGAAACCCCGGTTCTAGACATAACTCCCGCACGTCGTCGCAACCCGTGCCTAGGACTATCGAATCTGCCCAGAGTACTCGACCATCAACAGTTGGCATTTGGGACTATCGAATCTGCCCAAACGTACTCTTTCTTAGAGCATGCTAGAACCTTCAACAACGATGTTATCCAAGCCTCCTAGTCATCCTCCTCGACGACTATTCTCATATCCATTCATTATCCTCAACTCGAATCATATCACCGAGTTATCAACATGCTTGGAATGATCCCGTCTGGATTAGACCAAGTCTTCATCACATGATTGCCTCGCTTCATCACATCCTCGCAAAGCCTCATCTCAACATCACATCATCAAATCTATGCATAAGAGCTTCATCATCCCGCTACATATGCCACGAGTAGCTTTCCCAATTCAAGAGCCTTTCCCTTAGCTTTTGAATCGTCTTCGGTCTAAATCAAATCATCAATCATCTAATTCATAGCAATCAACCAAGTCAAACATTAATCCAAACAATCAAGCATTCAAATATGATCTAAGTAGACAATTATAACGATAATGGCATTTTCGTAATTAAAGAGTTGAAAGTCTAACAAGCATGAAAACATGAGAATTATCTCTACAACTTGATGAATGAACTTGCATAGGTTAACATATGATAAAATGGATGTAACATCATCATGAACAATGGATCTATATGGATCTACATTTAGGATGAAGAAAATGCATGGAAATCACTATTTTAACACCAAAACGAGCCAACAATCCGATATACTCCTTTGGATCCGTGTGAGAGATAATCACCACTCACCAAATCACCTAAACAACCCCAAATCAACACGCTTCAGATCTGGACAGCGAAGGATCAAGCTTGATCTATCACGAATCCGCTTCAAACGAAGAAATCTCTCTTGAAAAGATGAAGATCTTCAATCTAAGCTCTTGAATCTTCAATCTTGATCTTCGATTTGGATGGATGTAAGCACTAGATTAGAGTGGAGAAAAGAAGTGAAGAAGTGTAGAAGTCGAGCTCTCAAAATGGCAGCACTTCGTCGCTTCGAAATCCGGATCCCAAAAAGTGAGAACAACCCCTCCTATTTATAGCTGAAAATCTCTCTAAGTCGTAACTCGGCTATCTCCATAGGTCGTCTCCGACCTAAGCCTCTCCGACCTAAGCTTCTCCGACTTAACATAGCACGCGACATAACAGTCTTCGACTTAACGACTTAGCCTATGCTCGACTTAGCGACTTACGACTTAGCGCGCCTTAATGACTCAACAACGCTGGCACGCGACCTAAAACTTACGCGACTTAACAATCTCGCGACCTAACACAAGTCGCAAACAACTGGACTGCGACCTAACTACTAAGCCAAAGCCCAATGACCTAACAACTCGTGCGACCTACGACCTAACAAGTGCGCGACTTACGACTTAGAAATCACGCGACATAACACTTAAGCTATACCCTGCGACCTAACAACCCATACTACAAAACTACTCACGCGACCTAACTGGGTTATGTTCTAACTCCTTAAGTCGCCTAACTCTTAGGTCGCTAACACGCTAACCTTCTTAGGTCGCTAACCTATAGGTCGCTCCAAGATACTAAGTCGCCACATTCTATAAGTCGCTACCCTACCTAAGTCGTAAACTCCGACCTAACTATCATAGGTTGCTAACTCGAACTGCCGACCTAACACTTAACTCACCCATACACTTAGGTCGCTCACAACAGTTTCCTTAGGTCGTTGCCGACCTAACTCTACCCCACGACCTAACCCCAGAATACTTAGGTCGCCTACTACTCTTCCTTAGGTCGCCTAAACCTCGTAAGTCGGTCAACCACACTTCCTTAACTCGTTTAATTCCTTAAGTCGGCAACTCGACCCAGACTTATCCCTTAACTCGTCCAAACCGACTTAGGACTTAGAAAAATTCTGAAAGACTTATCAACAATGCAACCAATTGTCAACTGTTTTACAATGTTTCGATCCGTAAAATACGGGTCGTTACATTCTCTCCCCCTTAGGAATTTCGCCCCCGAAATTCCAAACAGCAAAGCAATCAAAGATTATTCTGTACGCCTACCAACCATAACCATCAACAAACCATGCATCCAATTCTAGCTTAGCGTACAGAATTCTAACACTAGAACAAGTTACAATATCGTGAGATGACACGACACCTTAGGGCCATACCTTGAAGAGTTCAGGATGAGCTGCCTTCATCCTCTCTTCCACCTCCCACGTACAGTCGTTATCATCATCACTCCATTGTATCTTGAGCAACTTAACTACCTTTCTCCTAAGCTGTTTCGTGTCGGTTTCCACAACACGAAGTGGCTTACGAGGTCTTCTATCGACTGGATCAACTTCGAAATCTTCATAGCTATCAGCAGAAACCACGGTATTTGAGTCGTGCACATACTTCCGTAGATATGATACATGAAAAACATTGTGCACACCCGACATCTTCTCTGGAAACTCCAATCTGTAGGCGAGCTTTCCAATACATTCGGTAATCGGGAATGGTCCAACAAATCTCGGAGTCAATTTTCCTTTCTTCCCGAATCGAATAACATTCTTCAGTGGAGAAATCTTCACAAAAACCATATCTCCTACGTCGAATTCCAAATCCTTTCGACGCTTATCGGCATAACTCTTCTGACGGTCTTGGGCTGCCTTCATTCGTTGCCGAATGATCTCTATGCAATCCGAAGTCTGTCGAATCATCTCTGGCTCAAGTATCAGCTTTTCCCCAGTTTCCAACCAACATGTCGGAGAGTTACACGGTCTTCCATACAATGCCTCATACGGTGCCATACCAATACTTGACTGGTAACTGTTGTTGTATGCAAACTCCACCAAATGAAGGTGATCTTCCCATGATCCTCCGAAATCCAAAACACAAGCTCTGAGGAGATCTTCCAAAACTCGGTTGACTCTCTCGGTCTGACCATCTGTTTGAGGGTGATAAGCTGTACTCAAACACAACTCGGTTCCCAAAACTTCCTGGAAGCTCTTCCAAAATCCACTAGTGAACAATGGGTCTCGATCGCTCACTATACTCTTCGGAATACCATGGAATCGAACTATCCACTTAACATACAACTCAGCCAACTTTGCTGCAGTCCTAGTCGATCGAACAGGAATGAATCTTGCGCTCTTAGTCAGACGATCCACAATGACCCAAATCCCTTCATTTCCAGTTCTGGTTCTAGGTAATCCATCAATAAAGTCCATCGATATTTGCTCCCACTTCCATGTAGGAACCTCTAATGGCTGAAGTAATCCACTTGGCTTCTTCTGTTCGGCTTTCACCAACTGGCAGTTCATACACTTGGAAATAAAATTTCCAACATCCTTCTTCATACCTTCCCAGTAGTAGGTTCTCTTCATATCCCGATACATCTTATTTCCACCTGGATGAATTGTCAGCTTCGAGTGATGACTTTCCTTCAGAACTTCACTTCTCAATTCATCTATATCGGGAACAACTAATCGTCCTTGCTTCCGAAGCCAACCCTCTCGATCGACCTCGAATCCTTTATCCTTTTCTGGTTCTAATCCAGATTCCAAATCACGGATAATCTTGACAAGCTTATCGTCTCGCTTTTGGCTCTCGCCAATCCTTTCCACAAGAGAAGGTCTTATCGATAAGTTTGCCAACATCTCAGGTTCCAATTCACATCTAGGCCTGAAGTCAAAACCAGCTAAATACTCGAGACTCTTCCATTCTGAAAACATGGCTCCCAATCCTGCATGTCTTCGACTTAACGCATCTGCCACTGCGTTACCTTTTCCCGGAGTATAAGCTATACCAAAATCATATGATGCCAAAAACTCTAGCCAACGTTGCTGCCGAAGATTCAAATCCTTTTGGGAGAAAAGATACTTCAACGACTTATGATCTGTAAACAACTCGAATCGGACTCCCAGTAGATAATGTCTCCACATCTTCAGAGCAAATACAATCGCCGCTAGCTCCAAATCATGAGTCGGGTAATTCCTTTCATGCGGCTTTAGTTGTCGACTGGCATACGCAACAACTTTATCCTTCTGCATCAGCACTGCTCCAAGTCCCGTACCACATGCGTCGGTGTAAACCACCATCTCATCATTCCCACTAGGAATAGTCAAAACAGGAGCACTCGTCAATCTCTCTTTCAGGATTCCGAAAGCTTGCTCACACCTAGCATCCCAACCGAACACTTGGTTCTTCTTCGTTAATCCTGTTAACGGTGCAGCTACCTTGGAGAAGTCTTTGATAAACCGTCGATAATATCCTGCTAATCCAAGAAAACTTCTCACATCAGATGCATTCTTAGGTCTAACCCAATCCTGGATTGCTGCCACCTTAGCGGGATCAACCGCTATTCCACTTCCATAAATCACATGGCCTAAGAACCTCACTTCACTCTTCCAGAAGTGACACTTCGAAAACTTAGCCTTCAGCTGATGGTTCCGTAAGATCTCCAAAACAATTCACAAGTGCGTCTTGTGCTCTTCTTCCGTTCTGGAATAAATCAGAATATCATCCACGAACACAAGAACAAACTTGTTCAACTGATCTCTGAACACTCTATTCATAAGATCCACAAAATATGCTGGCACGTTAGTCAATCCAAACGGCATTACCAGCCACTCAAAGAAACCAGATGGTGTCCGAAAAGCAGTCTTCGGCACACTATCCTTAGCCACTCTCAACTGGTGAAATCCCGTTGCCAAATCCATCTGAGAAAACACCTTGGCTTCGTGAAGCTGATCAAACAAGTCATCTATTCTCGGCAATGGATACTTGTTCTTCTTAGTCACCTTATTCAGCTCACGATAATCCACACACAATCTCAACGACCCATCTGCCTTGGTTGCAAACACAACTGGTGCACCCCACTCGGACACACTACGCCGAATGAATCCTTTCTGTAAAAGGTCATCAACTTGCACCCTCAACTCTTGCTGTTCCCTAGGCACCATCCGCATAAGAGGCATCACAACAGGTCTGGCTCCTTCAACTAGATCTATACGAAACTCGATCTCTCTATGCGGCGGCAACCCTTTGACTTCGTCAAAGACATCCTCGAATCCATTTGCGATTGGCACTAAAGACAGTCCATCCCGTGGAACAACTAGCGAATACATGAAGCTCATGAAGACGCCTTCCTCATGCTTACATCGTATCACAATCTTTCGCCCCTCCACATTCTCGACTGTCACCTCCAGCCTCTCACAATCAACCTTAGCCGCATACTTCCTAAGCCAGTCCATACCCAAAATAATTCCGAACCCCGCAAAGTTCAGAACAAAACAATCACAAACAAAAGAGCAACCATGACTCGACACAATCAGACCACGGCATAACATACACAAACAAGACGAACCCCCAACTGGATTAGTCACAACCAATGGCCTATCAACAATATCCGGTTCCAAACCTAACCGGCCTACGAGTTCATTACAAACAAACGAATGCGACGTCCCAGTATCAAACAGAACTCTAACTGGAACACCACATAAGAAAAGAGTACCTTGAACCACCACACTCTTTCCCTTCTCTTCAGCGGTAGGAGCTTTTGAAGACGAAGGAACAGCTCCCAAAGCATAAGCTTGCACAATCTGCTTGTCCTTCTTCGGTTCTGGACAATTCTTCCTGATGTGCCCTGGCTTGTCACAGTTGTGACACTTCATTGGCACCTTCGGATTCTTACAATCCTTAGAGAAATGGCCCTTCTGCTGACAATTGTAGCAAGTCACCATGCCTTTCGGCTTCTTCTGGCCATCCTTACCCTTCTGCTGCTGCTGCTTCCTCTTCTGGTTTCCACCCTGCTGGGGTTTAGACTCTCCCCTGGTAACAGCAACAACAGGTCCTTCCTTAGGAAACAGACTCTCATGCCTAAGAGCTTTCTCCACAAGCTTCTCAAATGAATCGTCCAAATGATCCACCAACTGTCTCCCAAGATAACTGTCCAAGCCTGTCACAAACTTCTCATTCTTCTGATAAGCAGACTCAATATATGATCGGGCATACTTGGACAACGCTTCAAACTAAGAAACATACTCAAGAACTGATCTCCCCCCTTGCTTGAGCTCCACAAACTTCTTGAACAGAACAGACTTCTGAGCTGTAGAAATGAACTTAGCTTTAAATCTGACTTGGAATTGCTCCCAAGTAATCTCTTCCTCCGGAGTAGTGATGGTAATAGAGTTCCACCAATCAGAGGCTCTCCCTTGAAGCTGTCTTGATGCCAACTTCCTCTTAGTTGCATCATCAATTCCCAAATCACCAAAGATCCTTCTACAAGCATCGATCCATCTCTGGACTTCAATAGTTGATTCTGTTCCCAAGAAAACTTTCCCTCCAAGAGCAGTATAGTCTTTGCACAACTTAGCAAAATCCACTGGTTTCGGAGTTTGGACTTGAACTCCAACATCTACTGCTGCCCCCGGAACTGGTATCCTTCTCATGATCGAAGTCATCATAGCTTCGAACATGGCTGCATAATCAGCAGTCTCTTCAGTAGCACGGCCTTCCCTAGTAGCTGGTCTCCCTCTTCGACTCATTCTCAATATCTATAAAAAGGAATGATTAGAACATCTAGAGAAACAACTGCATAAAGGACTCAAACTCAACTAAACTACTATATTATATATAGTATTCATCCATCAAAATACAATTACGTCTCTCATACGTAGTTACGACGGCGAGCGTTGGGTAAAATCGATTAACCAATGCTCTGATACCAAATGTGACGACCGCCCATGACCCCTGCACCGAATCTAGAGAAAGTGCGCTGTAAAGTGTGCCAGGCGACCATGGACGATTGTCAGTGTAAATTAAAACAACAGAATCTATCGTATTACTCACAGCGCATGGACAAAATATAATAGAACATATGTATAGTGAAGCTTTACAGAACAAAATGTCATCATATAAAACTCCATAATAGTTGAATACAAACATCCAAATAGTCAATACATCAAGCCTCACTACATATCTCTCAGAGAATACAAAACAGCGGAACATCCGGTACATATAAGAAGATAATATGCAACCCTCTAGCTCGTCTTCGATATCAGCATCGTGAGAAGAGAACAGCACCTGTCACCTGCTACCTAGTCTGCCCATCCCAAAATGGACGAACAGCCCAAGGCAATAAGAATTAAAACATAAAGCCTTGAGTCATACAACAGTCTTAGTGAGCAGTAAATTAACTAACAACATACCAAAAGAGCATAAAGGAAAAGGAATAGGAATACAACCCTCCCACTCCACCTCTTTCTACAGTGATAGCCCCCAGACACACACTAAGCAGAAGCAACATAGCAGAGCATACAACTTAAAGTAAAGTAATAATCATTCGAGTCAAGGGCGATGTTTTCCAAGTACCAAGGCCTAAATCAGATAAGCAGTCAGAAAATACCGCTCTTGAGTCCGAATGACGATACAACCAAACATCCATGACTCCGGATATCACTGTTATCATTGCTTCGATATCACCGTTAATTGAATGACCGGCACATTCTTTCAGTCGTCCGTCAAGGGCTAATGGAAACCCCAGTTCTAGACATAACTCCCGCACGTCGTCGTAACCCGTGCCTAGGACTATCGAATCTGCCCAGAGTACTCGACCATCAACAGTTGGCCGTTGGGACTATCGAATCTGCCCAAACGTACTCTTGCTTAGAGCATGCTAGAACCTTCAACAACGATGTTATCCAAGCCTCCTAGTCATCCTCCTCGACGACTATTCTTATATCCATTCATTATCCTCAACTCAAATCATATCACCGAGTTATCAACATGCTTGGAATGATCCCGTCTGGATTAGACCAAGTCTTCATCACATGATTGCCTCGCTTCATCACATCCTCGTAAAGCCTCATCTCAACATCACATCATCAAATCTATGCATAAGAGCTTCATCATCCCGCTACATATGCCACGAGCAGCTTTCCCAATTCAAGAGCCTTTCCCTTAGATTTTGAATCGTCTTCGGTCTAAATCAAATCATCAATCATCTAATTCATAGCAATCAACCAAGTCAAACATTAATCCAAACAATCAAGCATTCAAATATGATCTAAGTAGACAATTATAACGATAATGGCATTTTCGTAATTAAAGAGTTGAAAGTCTAACAAGCATGAAAACATGAGAATTATCTCTACAACTTGATGAATGAACTTGCATAGGTTAACATATGATAAAATGGATGTAACATCATCATGAACAATGGATCTATATGGATCTACACTTAGGATGAAGAAAATGCATGGAAATCACTATTTTAACACCAAAACGAGCCAACAATCCGATATACTCCTTTGGATCCGTGTGAGAGATAATCACCACTCACCAAATCACCTAAACAACCCCAAATCAACACGCTTCAGATCTGGACAGCAAAGGATCAAGCTTGATCTATCACGAATCCGCTTCAAACGAAGAAATCTCTCTTGAAAAGATGAAGATCTTCAATCTAAGCTCTTGAATCTTCAATCTTGATCTTCGATTTGGATGGATGTAAGCACTAGATTAGAGTGGAGAAAAGAAGTGAAGAAGTGTAGAAGTCGAGCTCTCAAAATGGCAGCACTTCGTCGCTTCGAAATCCGGATCCCAAAAAGTGAGAACAACCCCTCCTATTTATAGCTGAAAATCTCTCTAAGTCGTAACTCGGCTATCTCCATAGGTCGTCTCCGACCTAAGCCTCTCCGACCTAAGCTTCTCCGACTTAACATAGCACGCGACATAACAGTCTTCGACTTAACGACTTAGCCTATGCTCGACTTAGCGACTTACGACTTAGCGCGCCTTAATGACTCAACAACGCTGGCACGCGACCTAAAACTTACGCGACTTAACAATCTCGCGACCTAACACAAGTCGCAAACAACTGGACTGCGACCTAACAACTCGTGCGACCTACGACCTAACAAGTGCGCGACTTACGACTTAGAAATCACGCGACCTAACACTTAAGCTATACCCTGCGACCTAACAACCCATACTACAAAACTACTCACGCGACCTAACTGGGTTATGTTCTAACTCCTTAGTCGCCTAACTCTT
The DNA here is from genome assembly GCA_030737815.1 of Allium fistulosum. Lineage (NCBI taxonomy): Eukaryota > Viridiplantae > Streptophyta > Magnoliopsida > Asparagales > Amaryllidaceae > Allium > Allium fistulosum. Next base: position 24,180,651 of record JASFAW010000013.1, read on the forward strand.
AGGTCGCTAACACGCTAACCTTCTTAGGTCGCTAACCTATAGGTCGCTCCAAGATACTAAGTCGCCACATTCTATAAGTCGCTACCCTACCTAAGTCGTAAACTCCGACCTAACTATCATAGGTCGCTAACTCGAACTGTCGACCTAACACTTAACTCACCCATACACTTAGGTCGCTCACAACAGTTTCCTTAGGTCGTTGCCGACCTAACTCTACCCCACGACCTAACCCCAGAATACTTAGGTCGCCTACTACTCTTCCTTAGGTCGCCTAAACCTCTTAAGTCGGTCAACCACACTTCCTTAACTCGTTTAATTCCTTAAGTCGGCAACTCGACCCAGACTTATCCCTTAACTCGTCCAAACCGACTTAGGACTTAGAAAAATTCTGAAAGACTTATCAACAATGCAACCAATTGTCAACTGTTTTACAGTGTTTCGATCCGTAAAATACGGGTCGTTACATACATTCATAAGTATAATAAAAATGGGTCAAAGGCGAATGTTATTAATACATTGCCATAACAAACGCAAAACTAATTCATACTTGTTATTCTCTTAAAAATTCCATTATTAAAGATCTAAGAATATCCCAGACCTATTTAACAATATTTTACCTCTTTAAAATACTATCTATGGGTTTAAAAACAAATGTTACTAAAGCATCATTTACAATAAACCCAAAACAATGCACTATTACATTATCTTTAAAACTCCATTTTAGAGATCTAGACACTTTCCAAAAGTATAGTTAGATCGGTTAAAACAGATGTTACACAAACACTGATACTATAAAACCAAAATCACTTTTATACTTGCCATTTACTTTGAAACATCTATTTAAAGCTCTAAGTACATCTTTACTTATTAAATAAAGTAATATAGCTTTTTAATCTATTTATAAAACAATATATTATAACATAAGTGTTATAATCTAAAAACTTCTTTTTAAATCCATTTACAAAATATTATACTTCCTTTTTAAAATTTTAAATATACTAGAATACCTTTAAAAGATATATATATGTGTGTGTGTGTGTGTACACATACATACATATGCTAATTTATTTGTAAAACTAAGATTTTAATAAAATACTAACCATTTGTAAGATATTATAATATAAAAGAATTTAATTCCTAAAATAAAACCGTTAACAATTTCTAAAACCATATATATATACTAAAAATATGTTTTTAAAATACTTATACTATTTTAAAACCTTTTATTTAAAATCGCACTTTAAACCTATTTTAGTCTAAAACCATCGCTTTAAAAACTCATAAATGATTTTTAGAAATATATTTAAATCTTGTTATTTTCCGGTAATAGGTACGCTTATAGTTCTTATTGTAAATACGAAGAAGCCCTATGATGTCTTCCAAAGTTAACTTTAAAATAGTCAATCACAGCGATATCGAAGTGCATCCATAGCGACTCTTTTGCTTCTAACATTCTCAACTTTCAATTCCAATTTCTACAAATGTCCAAACTAATTCATTTATGTTAAACACACCAAAACGTGTGTAGCTAAACATATATACATATATATTTCCATAATATATCACAATTTATCCAATTTAACATATGTCAAATATTAGGTATTTCAAAGTATGTTAATAATGACTATATCGCTTCAAACATTTATAATGTACTATCACTTTTCATAAAGCAATATCAAACATGTAAACAAATCGTCTGGGCCATGATACATGTTTATAGAATCAAATGGATATTATACTCCATAATAATGTTATCACTTCTTTTACAAATTAAGGTGGGTCCAAAAGTAATAACTCACATTGTTCGTTATACAGTTTCTATTTTTAATACAACAACAATTATATACACAATAATATTCATTAACTGATGAGTAAAACTCACCCAAGTTCTAGTCAATGCTTACAATTTTCAAATAGTCCATACTAAAATTCCCATAAGCTCCACACACGATGAAATTAACTCAAGTTCGTAGAGAATCCAGATACGAGTGCAATGGCGGAAACGTCGCCTTAGTCGGACCTCGTATGAACAAGATACGATTTATATAATTTTGTGAATTTAAATAACTTAATTAATTAAGCTAATTAATTAATAAAACTTAATCACCTTATTCAAACCATCTTCCCTCATCTCTTCTCTTCCCCAAATCACTCGCGTGCACATTGATACATCCTTCCCCGTGCATGTTTTCTAATGATACGGCGAATCACTTGCGATTCTCAAAACCAACCTCGCCAATGACATTCTCATCCTACGCCTGACCTCCTCGACCTAATTTCAACTTCTCCGGCACCCTAGAGCCCGTTGCAAGCTGTGCGCTAATCATTAATGCCCCCAGATCGCTTTTAAATTTCGACCACCGAAGAACCCTTCGCCTATGCCAAATTCCTTCTCCGGTGCCCTCGACGTCATCGCGACCTACTGCCTCAATAAGGATAAACCCTTGTTGCGATCACCTCTGTAGCACCGCATCACTTAAAAGCATCACCACGAGCTCGTCTACCCTTCAATAGAACAGTAACGTCAATGCCACACCATATCGCCTCCTCTAGCTCCTCATATGCCTTGACCTAGCACAACCAAGACAAGTCAAACATTAACAAACACAAACACACCCAAATCCAAGCACACTATAGTGAAGCCTAGGACTAAACGAGGCCAACGGATCAAATGTTGTCGATTATCGTTGCCTAAATTTCTGGGAACAATTGGAACCAGAAAACGAAGAGAGGCGATAGGCAAAATTTGAAAGAGGAAATAAAATTTAGGTTAAGTGGTATTTATAGAAAATAAATATCATATTATATTATATTCTCTTCTATTTTACGCTGTGCGTTTCGAGCACGCACGACTACACAACACATTCGATCGTCACGAAACTCATCGACGTATAACAATTCATTATTCTGGAATCAATGACACTAATTTCGTCAAAATTCGAGACAGTGTCCCGAAATGATAATTTCACATATTAATTAAAACGAATTATTTTAAAAATAATTATAATCACTTAAATTATAAATTAAAATTTACAATAACCATATATTATTTAAAGGAATTTAAAAAAGCTTTCGAAATCATTTTTATTCAAATTAAATCGAAGATTTAAATATTTAAATAATTCTAATATTTGATAATAAACCATTCAAAATCTAGGTCATTACAAGTATAGACCATTTGACTTCTCTAGTGCAGATTTCGATCAGGTTCCTTAATTAGAAACCTCTGTATTCCTCATATAGCCACGTATTATGATAGAAAACTTTGAGATCATATCAAGAATCTATAACAAATGTTCGCCATCAAAATTCGAGTGAAAAATTCTTATTCGGACCGGTGTAAAGCATCTTGAAACCATGTACTTGAATCCTAGATCAAGAACTGTCATGCACCTACATACAACTTATTTACTTATCCTATTTGTTTCTTAACTATACTAGTATCTTCTTAATCACATTCATTTATCTAAATGATACTTCTTATTCAATACTAAAATCATTTACGAACCATTTCATAAAACATTACTTTAAGTTTATAAATTTTTTATAACTTAAGTTTATATTCGTTGAAGGTGTTGCCACCTCCCTGCCTCCCAAAGCTCCCATTCAAAAACCTCATCCCTACATTTGGCAAGTTAAACCCTCTGCTCCTCTCACGACTGCTCCTCCTTCGGTTATTCCTCATGTTTCCCAGTCTGTTCCCCCTGAACCGAATGCTCTCTCTAGGTTGAAGTCCTATATTGCCTCTGCTCTTGTTCATTTTGATGTTCTTGTTATTGATGATGTTGTCACCGTGACCAGAGATGTGAGCCCTATTATGCCAACTTCTCCTACCAAATCTATTGAGCTTGCTGATTTGGACTTTGGGATTGAGTTTGGTTTAACAGACTGCTTAGGTTTCTTTTGGATATTTTCTTTCTCTGTAGCTCCTTTTTGCAGCTTATCCCTTGTGTGGGTTGTTAGGTGTGTTGTGAGTTTTTTGTAACTGTTGGGGTGCCTTTGCCTCACACCTATTCTTAAATTTATTTATTAATATAAAGTGGATGGTCCACTTAGAAAACCAGCTATCCTTGCTAAAAAAATACTCCTTTACATTCTAAGGGTATATATAAAACATCAAATTCATTTTACTTATCATAAATGTTCACCAAATTAAATTTTGTTTTAACTTTACTACCTTATCAATTCAAGAGTAACATAAACCCAACTTTATATTTTCAAAACAACTTAGATTTAAGTTCTATAACGATTTGGAAGTTTCCACCTGTCCAAAATCGTCGAAAATCCCATTTCATTCTAACAAATGAAATCTACTAAACAACATGTCATAACATGAGGCATATACCATAAAATCCTAATGCATAGGATACATGTGTCCATAAAATAACTTAACAATGTTTTATTTATTTATTAAACACACTTCTGCTAAAACGAGAAAACAGAAAAGGTTTCATAATTATTCGGGCATGCCACTACTATTCGAGCACCCAACATAGCATACATACTAATCTTTTCCATATAAAAAGCTTATTTCAAAATCTTTATCAAACTACTCTACATTTTATATCAACTTCTTTAAGGAAAACTTTAGGACTAAATGTCGGGTCTTATTTCAAATCGATTGAAATAACAATATATACATATATCTTTTGTATATCAAATCATACTTTCCGGATTAAATGAAAATTTGTTTTACTAAAACAACTTTGTAGCATCCCCGACTTTAAACTCCAAAAATGAACGCCGATGATGTTTCGGTCATCACCAGAATTATTTTCAAGCGATGAAAGTGAGTTCAGTACACCTAAATCATGCTTTTCGGACTTAACCAAAATCACTTTCAAAGTGATCAAATACTTCGTATAATGGTACTAAGTATCATGATCTCAATTTCATAAACCAATTCCTAGATATTTACTTTCAAATAACACTATTATTATTTTCTTTAAAATCTTGTAAAACTAATTTCAAAAATACTGAGATTTATGTTCTCAAATTCTCAGTTTAACTCCTCTTCGTATATAAACCATATTTCATAAACCATACTTATATAAACTCACTTTCTTATATAAATATTTTCACAAATGTGTATTCACAAAATACCTTATCTTTCCTTTAAATTATAGTAAACATCTTTTTACTAATTTTAACTTTTAACCTAACCTTCTCACCGAATGCCTCATAGTCAAATCATGAAACTTAATTCACAATGTGTTCATTTCAATGCATCTACAAATACTGTTTACCCAACTCATGTAGTGAAAAGATAAAACTTCTCATAAACTAGTCGAGTACAAATCAACAATCAATAAACAATAGTTGATGCTTAAAAACTGGTCAAGCATGACTAAGCTAAAAAATCTATAAATGATAATAATGCCCATAAACTGGTTGAGCACAAATCATTCTACAAAAGGTAACAATGCTCATAAACTGACCGAGCACAGCTAAATTAAATAATAAGGGGTAATGAATGAACATCATTAATCCCTACATTAATTAAATCATACTTTAATAATTCATACTAATATAAGTTACCATATATAAGATCATTAATTTTTGCAATTGGAATTACCTTTAATGAATACGTTTATAACAAATACAAATACATTCTCATATGTTTAAAACACTCAACTCATGCTAAGGCATTTCATTACCCTATCTCTTAGTGAGTCATACCCAGCCAAAGCCATGGTTCTTGCTTAACCTTCAACTTTGATACCAGATGTAATGTTCTGCCTTTTCAACCGCCAAATGTTGACAGTAATACATCCACGAATTCTTATGCTAGGCATCCAAGTGTCGGAAAGACAAATTATTAAGGTAAAATAAAAGGAAAAGGAAACATAATAAGAAAGAAGGAATATAATATTAGAATCTCATAAAAGAATGATAATATAACATCAAAGTCAGTACAAAATTGTCACTCTAAGATACACAACATTTCAGAGTCACAATTCTAAATACCATCATCAACCTGGATAGTTAGACAACCTATCCTCACAAATGCTGATACATACATAATAGTAATGCAATGGAAATAAGAATGCTACGGTAGGTGAAACATCCAGCTCGTCTCCTCGCGCTCTAATGAACAAACAACTAAAATCGGCCTTTCTCAGACTACATGAAAGAGTACACAAGAAATTTAGGAAAAACAAAAACCGCGTGTCAGATATAAGTCTGGTATGAGAAACTCTAGAAATATGTGTATAGCATGTATCAATACTTCTCATAGAATGCTGTAACAATTATCCCCTCAAATGAACCACCATCTAATAAGTACATAAGGTGATATAATAGATAATGTCTAGTGTATAGAATATAAATCAGAAAATAGCTATGATGCTTACATTGATCACACCACAACAATATTGAGGGTACAATCAAAATCGTTAAGGTAGGTTCGCATGTGGATTTTCTCAAAGATGCCTCCAATAAACTGAAGTGGACCTCCATGACAAGAATCAGAAACTACCTTCCAAGCATCATATAACTCAAGATAGACATAGCACAGGGTAACAAAAATTGGCCCATCACCTGAACATGTGAACTACATGCAACTAAGTATCAACATCTCCCACACGTAACATATAGATAAGCATACTCTAGGTTTGTAGTAGATACACCCACAAGGGTTAGATAAACCCGAAATTGTGTATCCTACTCTGTCTTTGGTCATTTATCGATGTCAAGATCACATTCAGCATCACTAACGTGAGTCTAGATCACTCAATAGAACATGATCTCCCTAAGGATCCTATCATCTCGAAATGTCCATGGATCTCTACAAGGATCCCAGCATAAGTCGTCCGACAAATACTAATGCTGACCTCTTTCTTGGACCTAACGTTGGGATAGATAGTTCAACTCTATAGCATTCCACTTCACAACCACTTCCAAAATATAGAATCTGTATATCAGTTTTAAAGTGCTATTCGGTAAGTAAAACACTTACAAATCCCGAACTCTTCCAAACTAATCGATGAATTTCCAGTACTCAATCCCGATTCTTTTAGAAGTAAGCGAACTATTAATCCTCAATTTGTCTACGACTTAAGAGATGCCACGACTTAAGAGATGCCACGACTTAAGAGATGCCACGACTTAAGAGATACCATGACTTAAGAGATGCCAAGACTTAAGAGATGCCACGACTTAACGAGTTAAGGAAGCCTACGACTTAACGAGTTAAGAATTATGCGGCGTAACGACTTAAAGAACTAGACGACTTAACAACTCAAAATAGTACACAACTTAACTACCTGAGGGAGTTAACGACTTAGAGGTGTTGACCAACTCAACTAGTTAACGACCTAAGGAATGCTGCGACTTAAGAGCTGCCGCGACTTAAGGGAAGTTCCAACCTAACTACTATAAGGAATTGCCGACCTAAGGAGTTAGGAGGACTTACGACTTATGGCTATCTGCGACTCACTACTTAGCTTAAGTCGTCCACGACCTAAAAGCTACCGAGTTAGTATCCAATGCCTGGATACTTATGCCGCTTTTGCCTGCTAAGTCGGCCACGACTTACGACTTACTATAAGTCGGCTACGACTCAAGACTTGGTAAAATTTCCATCCAGAATCAACTCCTATAAATACCCCCCTAACTCCAACGGCAAAAGGACTTTTGGGCCGATCATTTCTTGAAGCGTCATTACTCTGCCGAATTCTCAACTCATCCAACATTTGAAGAACTCCAATCACTCAAGACATTACAACAAGCTTTGAGAGAAATCTACCGCATTCAACACGAATTCGAGGAGATCTTCGACATCGAAGCTTGAGCTAATAGTCGAAAGTGTTTAGGAATTGAAATATATTGTATTCCACAAGTGTATTGTATCATTTTGTAACCAGATTCAGTAATAAAGAGATTCAAAGTGGACGTAGGCTCGATCTCAAGCCGAACCACTATAAACTGCTGTCTTTTACTACTTTTTCGCTATTTTACTGCTTAATCTCTGTTCCCGTCACACGGGTGGTGCTTTCACAACTCTATTACACACACCGGGTGTTAGCGTTCAATTTTTAGCGTTAACATTTTGGTGCTTTCACTGAGAATTGAACTCAAGAATATTCTCACCATTGCTCCGCAAGAGTTTTTTGAAGTAATCTCTCTAAAGGTTAGAAGTTTATCTAAGATCATGGCTCCTGGAAGAAAGGGTAGACCTACCAGATCCGGAAATGCTCATGAGGGAACCTCCGCTTCCCCAACAGCAAATCAGACAACTCCTACCGTGGGAGTCACAAGGGCTGAATTAGACGACGCAGTGTCGGGATTATTTCAGCAAATTGAAGCTCAAAACGCTTTGATGATGGACAGATTGAACGCTCTACTTGGGGCAAATCAACGGCCAGAAAAAAATGAAACAGTCTTCACTGAAGATACTCATAATTCCCAAGGGAAGGATATTCCTCAAAGAGCAACTGGCACCGCCGAAGCGCCACCTTTCCAAGCTGAAGGTTCAAGGCCGCAGCCAACTTCCAACGGAATCGCTGACGTTTGCCCGGCGATGCCTCTGAACAATGAGGGGTACCTATCAGAAATGGTTCATCGAATCATGAAAGAGAGCCTGCAGAGGGAAGAAAATGAGAGCGATTGGGGATTTGCACCAAGCAGAACTCCGTTTACTGAAAAGATCCTAAAAGCAGAATTTCCAAGGAAATTTGTACCTCCTACTATCCCGGCCTATAATGGAACGAGTGATCCAAACCAGTTTCTATACAAGTACGATTGGCATATGACCGGTGCAAGGGCATCTAATGAAATTAAATGCCTATACTTTCCGGTGTACTTGGAAGGAGTGGCTCTACTTTGGTTCACAAAGTTACCAGTTCGGTCCATGGATCAATTTTCTGATTTAACTCAAAAGTTCAAGGACCAGTTCAGGTTGTATGCTTCGAGAGCTAAAGATATGATGTCACTGTCCAACCTTGAACAAGGGCCCGGAGAATCTATCAGGTCTTTCTTGAACCGTTTCAATTTAGCCCTAGCCGAAGTGGATAATGCAGAACCTCGTATGATCCTAACTTACCTGATGCGAGCCATCAATAAGTCAAGTGAATTCGGAAGATGGTTAAAAATGAAGGAGCCAAACTCACTCAAGAAATTCTATAAAAAGGCTGACGAATTTATGCGTTTGGAAAACCTCTCCTCGTCGGCAAAAGTGGTTGTTACTGAAGTCAAGAATAACAGTGTTACTTCTAACAAAAGAGAATCCGGAAACCAGAAAAGGGAAAGTGATGGAGGAAAGAAGCAGGAGAATGAGAAGAAACCTCGCCGCTTTAATCTCTCAAATTTTACCCCTCTAACTGATACACCGGAAAATATCTTCTTCGCGACAAAAGATGTTATCAAGTATCCTAAACCACCAGAGATGGGGAGAGGTGCAATACGTAACGGGAAATTCTGCCGATTCCACAATCAACCTGGTCATGACACCGACCAATGTCGCCAATTGAAAAATGTGATTGAGGAGTTACTAGAACAGGGTAAACTGCAACAATATGTGAAGAAAAACAGAGCAGACCCAACCTCATCCACTCAGGGGCAAGAACACCCTGCCCATCAATCTGACTCTGGCAACCACGCTGCGGGGCAAGAATCTGAAAAGCTTGTCATTAACGTTGTCACAGGAGGTCCCCACGCAGCAGCCAGGAGTTGGGACGACTATTAACTACCCACAAAACTGCAGCTGGGGCATCTTCCAATGTCTCTGGCATATGAATCAAAAACTACGGATCCAGTGAAAATGGAAATTCAATCTGGAGACTCTGGAACAACAAACACTTGCATCCAATTTTTACTTAACAGCATTGCTTAATTTTGTAAAATGATAATGGATGTATAACTCTTGTATTGTAAACCACTGAGAAATCAGGGTGGATTAATAATAAAGAATATTAAATCTTGTGTTCTAATGCTATATGATGCCTGTTTCATTTCGATATGCAAATATCTTAAATATATTGCTAAAATGTCGATTTAATATTGCAGGCTATCAAAGTAAAGCTTATTTATTCAACACATCACAAGACTCGGCGATTCCCATAAATCACTCAACAACAAAGTACATTTCTCTGGCAGAAAGCAAGCAATTTGCAATAGAATGGGGCATGTACTTGAAGTGATGACGAGGGATCGCTAAGGGGCAGACGGTGAAAGAACACAAGCAACAGTTGCTACTCTTCGGAGGATAAAGACCTCTACGGAGGCACAAGCCCTCTTCAGAGGCACGCCAAAAAATGGAAGTTCTCTTCTCAACAAAGAAGTTGGTGGAACCAGAAGGCGTAGGATCTTTGTTAGCTAGTTGTGACCGTTTGTGCAAACGAACGTCCAATTAAGTAACTTACGTCCGCCCCATGGATCCATTTAACGGTGAGAAAGTAACTTCCAGGCAATCAAATAAAAACTTCTCCGGAAGCACAAAACTTCTCGGGAAGCACAAAACTTCTCCGGAAGCACAAAACCTCTCCGGAGGCACAATGCTAATCTTCGGAGTCCACGCTACTCCACAGATTCCAAAATGCTAATCTTCGGAGTCCATGCTACTCCATAGATTCCAAAATACTAATCTTCGGAGTCCATGCTACTCCACAGATTCCAAAATGCTAATCTTCGGAGTCCATGCTACTCCATAGATTCCAAAATGCTAATCTTTGGAGTCCACGCTACTCCACAGATTCCAAAATGCTAATCTTCGGAGTCCATGCTACTCCATAGATTCCAAAATGCTAATCTTCAAAGTCCACGCTACTCCACAGATTCCAAAATGCTAATCTTCGGAGTCCATGCTACTCCATAGATTCCAAAATACTAATCTTCGGAGTCCATGCTACTCCACAGATTCCAAAATGCTAATCTTCGGAGTCCACGCTACTCCATAGATTCCAAAATGCTAATCTTCGGAGTCCACGCTACTCCACAGATTCCAAAATGCTAATCTTCGGAGTCCATGCTACTCCACAGATTCCAAAATACTAATCTTCGGAGTCCATGCTACTCCATAGATTCCAAAATACTAATCTTCGGAGTCCATGCTACTCCACAGATTCCAAAATGCTAATCTTCGGAGTCCATGCTACTCCATAGATTCCAAAATGCTAATCTTCGGAGTCCACGCTACTCCACAGATTCCAAAATGCTAATCTTCGGAGTCCATGCTACTCCACAGATTCCAAAATACTAATCTTCGGAGTCCACGCTACTCCACAGATACCAAAATGCTAATCTTCAGAGTCCATGTTAATACATAGGTTCCACAATGTTATTCCTCAGAAATGTCACAAAGAAAGCCCTCCTCAGAGGCACACTTCAACTCTCAAGGAAGATTTACTTGTTTATCTTGAAAAAATTCTTCCCCAGATATTGAAGTGCTAAGTAAAATCTTGTAGAACTTCTCCAAAAACGAGACACGCTCCATTAAAGTAGAATAATTGTTTCCTCAAAGATGGAATAGTTATTCTCCAAAAAATAAGAGTACAAGTCTCATCAAAATAAAAAAAAATATTGCAATGCACTTGTGGTATAGGGGCAATATCATACAATACAACTACAACAATAAAAGTAGTATTCAAGCGACATATCACAAGCACATTACAATATCACGCGAAAAAGATGTGGAATAAATGCATTCTCAAACACAGACAAAAAGTTTGTACAAGTAAAAAGAATCGCTTATTCTACACTAAAATGAGAAATAGATGCATTCTTACGTATACAAGAACTTGTACAAGTAAAAGAATTATTTTATTCAATACTGTGAAAATTCTTTACATGTGCAGATCTCAAAAAAGCAGGGACCGGTACCTGCACAATCTCCGGTCGATACAAGCAAAAAGCAAAACGGAGAAAATAAAATCAAGCTCATTTCTCCTTCTTCCCACCTTTGGAGCTTTTACCCGGCCTAATGATTAGTTTCTGAGGACGCTATGGACGGGTCGGGGAGGAAGGAGAAAGAGGTACAACTGGGTCAACTTCCGCTTCTTCTCCGGCGACAGAAGTGCTTTTCTTCCCTTTCTTTGAAACCGTGCGTTTCCCCTTCTTTTTCGAAGAAGACTCACTGCCTAGAGTAAAAAGCTCAGAAAGCTTTGTGTCGTCATCATAAGTTTGCTCCGGGGTCTTTTCGCCTTCTTCAAGTTCCCTAGTCTTTTGCTCTTGCGAAACAACCGGATCATCCAAGTCTTTGAGGGCTTCTATTTTCTCTTCTTGTGATCCTGGTTGAGAAGCAGACAGAAGAGTGACTTGGGAAGGAGGAGGAACAGCAGCCGGAGAAGGAGAAGTTGGCGCAACTTTCGGTACTTCCGCTACAGAAGAAAAGAAGTTAAAATCAGTATTCTCCGAGAAAAGAGAAGATATTGGTTCATCGAGACTTAAGTAACAATCGAGAAATTCATCAAAGTCAGTTGAAGCGAACAAGTAATCCGTTTGACCCGGTTGAACTTTGAAGTTACCTGGAGAAGTTGGCTTTGTGGTGACGATCTCATAATCTTGTGCTTCAGTGCTTTCTTCATCCTCATTTCCACCTTCTGCAGTTGTAATCTCAGTTATGATCTTAGCAGGAGGCGGGGAATGGGAACTGGAGCCTATAATGTCGACTTCAGCTGAAACCGAAGCATGAACAGGGGCAGTAGGAAGTACTTCTTTTTCAGAACGCTTCTCTCCTGCCGCTTCGGCTCGCGATTGGGCAAGTTGCTCCTTTCCCTTAACAAGTGCAGCACGGGCATCTTCATCTAAATAAGTTGCTTCAAGATCTGCTTCGGCATAACCGGCACCACCGAACATGTCGATTATCGCCTCCCATACTTCAGCCAAGGTGACTTCATAATCCGGCCCCAAAAATGAAAGGCTCCCACGCCCCAAGACGCTGTGAATATAAAAGTCAAATAAGGTAGAGCTGACGTTGGCCTTCGTTGCCTCATGCGACTGCTCAGCCGCTTCTTTTTCAGCAATGGCTGCAACTTGACCAGCAACAGCCTCATCTCGCTCTTTCTCAACTTTAGAAAGTCGAGCCTTCAACAATTCAATCTCCATGTTCTGGGAGCTAACTGTTTCCTGTAACTGAGCAGTGTTTTTGCGATATTCTTCAGTAACGTGCTGCTCAGCCGCAAGTCTCATCTCAGTATCCCTTTGAGCAGCATGCGCATCCCGTACTTGTTTCTGAAACACTTCTTCTTTTTGGGAGTAAGAAGTGGAAGAGGTGGCAAGCTCGTTCTTCAGTCTTTCAACCTCAGCTTCAAGCTTCCCATAATCATCAGAGATGCTCTTCATTTCAGCATCATGTTGCTTGCAAACTTTATCCCACTCTGATTTATCGTTCTCCATGGTCAACATGGCTTCAAGATTCGCACGATTGACCCTTTGCAGCTCGTCAACAAGTTTTTGCCATCCAGACATCCTTTCAATATCAAGTTTGATGGCATCAACGTTACGCAGCATAGCCGGTTTATCAATCGGGACCAAGTCAAGGTCGAAGCGTATCCCCTTTAAGCACCATTGTGGGAACCGACTTTGAAGAGTTGGCGGACCCTGTCCAACTTGATATTGGGGTATGTTGATGATTGCTTGGATATCAGACTTCTTGAGAGCTGAAGAACCAGAAGGAATTTCTGCAGAGGTAGGAGCATCAGACTTTTCAGAAATTGCAGACGCGTCCTTTTCACTAAGTCTAGTCCGTTTACTGGGATCCTCAGAAATTTTTCCCTTTCCTCTGTCGTCATGCGACATTCTTTTATGGGAAGCGTCGTCTCTTTGAGAGGAGTCATGATGTTCTTCCCTCCTCCTTTGCTGCTCCTCATAAGTTCGCTTTTCATGAGCTTTTCTAGCAGCTCTTTCTTCATATGTTTCCCTTGGAGCAGTGAGATAGCGCCTGAAATCATAAGCGTCGCGGCTTCCATGGCGCTGGAATTTATCATAGTATGAATCACTTCGCCCCATCGGAGAAACTGAAAATAAAAAAGAAATGAAATTTAGAAATCTCCAGAAAGAGGGAGTTAAGTGCGTATAAGTGCTGAAAAATTCTAAGTGCGTGTGGCGTGTAAACTATGCGCGTCATACTACAACCCACTCTTTGGTTGGGGAATGATAGCGGAGTGAGAAGCACGAGTCAACTTTTGAGCTGATGAAATGTGCTGCAAAGCAGATGTCGCTTCGACTACTGGAGATGTAACTTTAGTTATATCATCTTTAAAGAGCTCTTGTGAAGTAATCATTAGATCGCTCAATCCGTCAAAAATGTCATCGCCATCGTGTTTAGCAGGACTCTTTCTCTCAACTCCTTCATCATCAGCGTTCCCAGAATGTTGAGGAGGATCTTTTTCCTCGATTACTGGGGAAAGTGTGAGTTTGTCAGATGACCCCGCAACATCAACAGAAGAAGAACACTTCACCAACACAGTTTCTCCTGCAGAAACTGGGGCACCTGTTAATAATTCAGTATCAAAACTAGACACTTCATGAATCTGGGTAGATCGAGAGGAGTGCAGAAGTCCAAACTGGTGAAGAAATTCGTCTTTCAACAAAAATTTCGCGTCCCGCTCTTCAATTGGTACAGCCATGAGCCTCTCCAGAGTTTGCTTGTGGCTGAGATTCCTAGAAGGAGGGGGAGCGTTGAAATGAGAAAGCAAAGTTAACACATGGTGATTCAGACTTCACAAAACTCAGAAGATAGAAGAGGTAAAGATAGATAATCTTACTTCCTTCCCTCCACACAGCATAAAATCCCGGGGGACAGCGAACGTAAAAGAATTGAGTCAAGAACCCGTGAGCACTATCGGGAAGGCCAACAATCAATTTGCGGTTTCTGGCACTTCTCACGACAGTGATAGAAGGATGATCTTTGGTTTTGGTAAAGGAGCACAAGTAGCAAATCTCGTCAAAACTCGGAAGTCGTTCAAGAGTTCTCCCAAATAGCACACACAACCCCATTAGAATGGCGTAGCCATTGGGATGTAGCTGAATTGGGGAGATGGCCAGTTGTCGAAGAAGATGCTGGAGAAAGTTGTTGAAAGGTGGAACGGCTCCACTCAGGCACATTTGTCGATTCACCGCTACAAAGCCAGGAGGCGCTACATCAGTAGTGTTATTTTTCTCAGGAAGAATGGCATCAGCTTCGGCAATGCCAAAATGGGTGCATAATTGCCGAAAAACCCTGTACGATAGAGTGGTAGAAGCTCTTTCTGGAGGATTGACTAAAGGAGCTGGAATAGGAGTGGACTTTCCGGTCTGGACTGTTACATCTCCTTGTTGAGAAGTCATTCTACACAAGCAACTGGATATTCAAATATGAAGGTGCACGTTTCCTAAAAAGTGTGAAGTGTTGGGCAGAACTAATAAAAATAACAAGTAAATATAACTGGAATTAAGCTAGTCGACAATTGATCGATTATCAAATTTCAGAGCTTGTTAATTTAAAGTTCAAGTACAGTATTAGTGCAAACAGGTCAGTTTTAGTTGACTATTCCAATGTTGCTTTAGTACTCTGCTTGAATTTGATTGTTCAAAGCACTTCGTTCACACAATCTATTTAAGCTGATTATCTATTGTTAACTAATCTGTCATTTGATGCGGGCAGTCAGTGGCAGTATATTCGTCCCAATTTTCTGTAAATATTGTATTAAACAGATTGTTAGCTTGCAAGTTAGAGTGATCTGTGAAAGAATGCAACAAAGTTTGACAAATTGAAGTCCAGACGATTCAATATTTAGGCAGTTCACTTCAGCAATTCAAGTTAAAGTACAAATCAGAATCATGCTTCAAGATAGTTCAATGTGTTAGCTCGTCAACGACTTAAAATATTTCCTACGGGTTAGGTTAAGTTCGAGTTTCTCCAAGTCCTAACTTGTCCACGACTTAAAGGTTATGAGGCGAGCTAGGGTAGATCGTTTATGCCATAAGTCGTTGATATTTTAAGTCAGTAGTTCTTAAGTCGTAAGTCGGATAAAGGAGGAAAAGCTTCAGTTCAAAGCAGTGAGAAATTCTCTAAGTCCTGACTCGGCAACGACTCAAAGCTTAAGTCGTAAAGATCGTTAGGTCGATTTATAGTTAAGTCGCAGAGATCACTGGGTCGCATAAAGTTGTTAAGTCGTGACCAAGCCAAGATCTCAACCAACTTTTCTCCCTAACTTCTAACCCGTTACCCTTCTAGCTTCTAACCTGTTAACCCAATATCCTCTCAATCATCAATCCTAGTTCTATAACACCACTAAATCACTACAAATCGCGGATCCTCGCAAGTCAGATCAAGCCACCTTAAGTTCATCGATGTCCAACACAACAATATTCGTAAGGCTCAAAGGGAGTAAATCGAAGACGAAGATTGACGATGATTGGCGACCGGAAAAGAGGCAAAATCGCTTACGCAGTGTGGTGCTAGAGATGATCGGAGAATGAACCTAAGTCGAGATCGCCTTTGAAAGCTTGGAGAAATGTTAATGGCAGATACGGCGTAAGGATTAAGTAATGAGAAGAAGGGAATAGGAGGAGCGACTCAAGCTTTTATATCTCGAAGCAGTGGAACTCGAATCGGTACACGCGAGTTAAGATGAGTCGAAGCATACGACCTACGACTTAGGCGTATACTTCGAGGGGCAAATGTTAATCCTCAATTTGTCTACGACTTAAGAGATGCCACGACTTAAGAGATACCACGACTTAAGAGATGCCACGACCTAAGAGATGCCACGACTTAACGAGTTAAGGAAGCCTACGACTTAACGAGTTAAGAATTATGCGGCGTAACGACTTAAAGAACTAGACGACTTAACAACTCAAAGTAGTACACGACTTAACTACCTGAGGGAGTTAACGACTTAGAGGTGTTGACCAACTCAACTAGTTAACGACCTAAGGAATGCTGCGACTTAAGAGCTGCCGCGACTTAAGGGAAGTTCCGACCTAACTACTATAAGGAATTGTCGACCTAAGGAGTTAGGAGGACTTACGACTTATGGCTATCTGCGACTCACGACTTAGCTTAAGTCGTCCACGACCTAAAAGCTACCGAGTTAGTATCCAATGCCTGGATACTTATGCCGCTTTTGCCTGCTAAGTCGGCCATGACTTAAGACTTACTATAAGTCAGCTACGACTCAAGACTTGGTAAAATTTCCGTCCAGAATCAACTCCTATAAATACCCCCCTAACTCCAACGGCAAAAGGACTTTTGGGCCGATCATTTCTTGAAGCGTCATTACTCTGCCGAATTCTCAACTCATCCAACATTTGAAGAACTCCAATCACTCAAGACATTACAACAAGCTTTGAGAGAAATCTACCGCATTCGACACGAATTCGAGGAGATCTTCGACATCGAAGCTTGAGCTAATAGTCGAAAGTGTTTAGGAATTGAAATATATTGTATTTCACAAGTGTATCGTATCATTTTGTAACCAGATTCAGTAATAAAGAGATTCAAAGTGGACGTAGGCTCGATCTCAAGCCGAACCACTATAAACTGCTGTCTTTTACTGCTTTTTCGCTATTTTACTACTTAATCTCTGTTCCCGTCACACGGGTGGTGCTTTCACAACTCTATTACACACACCGGGTGTTAGCGTTCAATTTTTAGCGTTAACACGAACCATATATAAAGAGGAGTCCTCTCTTTAGGATCTCGTATACATAAGTTCTTAAAGCTAGAGATGTTTCATAACAATGCTCCTCCCTAGGGGTTCTCATATCGTATGAAACCATGAAGCTTTTGGATACTTTCCAAGTTAATTGTTTAAGTTCGATAGTCGACTAATCGACTATCAAGTTCAAAATAGATAATCGTTATGGAAATAAAGTCTTGTATACTTATCACATTTCCGATCTTTTCAACTCACACTATCCCTCGATCAAAAGTGAAGCCGGTAGGTTAGAGCACTATTGCTTCTACATGCTACTCGAACATCATCCTTAACTCTCACATATAGATAAGCCTACTTTATCGGCTTTTAGTGCTGAGTATACAACTAAATACTTTCCATAAACAAGCAAACAAATAAAGAACGATTAAGTCACACAAAGTATGATTAAGTCATACAAGCATCACTAAGCTACTTGAGCAACTCCTAATCCCTTCTATTTAATCAATCCTTTTATTAATTATAAATTCCTTTGAAAATACTTGTATATATATTTAAAATACCTTTACAAAAGATATATATGTGTATTCTACTATTCACTATTCATTTCTACTCTTTTCTCTACTTAGAAATGTATTCATATTCTTATCTCAAATGTTATAAGAATATTTAGAAATCTTAAATAAGGTTTCGCATTTGCACAAGTATACTTTGATGGATTAAAAACAAATGTCTTCAAAACATCGTTACTATAAATCCAAAACCATTCCATTTATAATTATCTTTAAAACATTCTTTTTAAAGATCTAATTACTCAACTAAGTATAATAAAAAAGGGTTAAAGACCAATATTATTAACACATTGTCATAACAAATCCAAAACCAAATTTATACTTGTTATTATCTTTAAAAACATTTATTTAAAGGTCTACGTTAATATTTGGTTAATTTCGGTATTTGACTAGTTATCTATTTAGTTCTAAAGAACGATCACTTAAGGAAACCAAGGTTCATATACTTATCACATATTCGAACTTCTCAACTTATATCATCCCTCAGTCAAGAGTGAAGCCAGGTAAGTTAGAGTATTAGTTGCATATCAAAGCCTTGCCTAAACACTTCATTCTTAACTCTCACAAATAGACAAGTCCACTTTAGTCGGCTTTTAGTCTAAGTACCCAACTCAATATTTCCATCAACGAGTAAGTAAATAACATGATTAACATGTTTTCGACATTCCAAAGTTAACTATTCCTCTGTCAAGATAGAAGCCGAAGGTTATAGAACTATTGCTTATAAACCTAACAAGAACAACAATCTTAACTCTCATAAATAGATAAGTCTACTTCGTAGGCTTTTAGCGTTAAACAAAGTTAATTATTTTTTCTAACAAATTAATTAAACAAATCATGATTTAGCTACTAAGCAATCCCTAACCCAAATCATTTGTTTATAATTTAAAAATCCTTTTAAAAAATGATATATATATATATGTATATATTTATATGTATGCTAATTTATTTAAACTAAGATATTTAATAAATAATTTAAAAGACCTTATATTACATAGAATATTTATAGTTTAATAAAATAATCGAAATTTTTTTCAAAATTACATATACCTATAAATGCTTTCAAAATACTTATAATATGTTAAAAAACATTCATTCAATATATTACTTAAAAATAACAAGTTTATAGTTTACTTAAAAACATGGAAAAACCATGTTTTTCTTATATTTAAAAATAAACCTTCTACTTTAAATCATAACTAATTCTAAAAAATTCCAAACCACTTTTAAAATACTATAATATGAGTAAGAAAATATTTTTAAAAGGAATGAAACCAAATTCTCAAATTTAAAGTCATTTCTAAACCTTTAAAGGTCAAAACAAAGGCTAAAACGGGACAGTTTTGCACAAGGGAAAGTCTGGCCACTTTTCGAAATGTTAATTAGACTTTTATCATCCAATCCTTTTATAATAGCAAGCATACACAGCATACATCACAAATTTAGTGAGAAACCCTTAAGAATCTCTCTACAAAGCTCTTTAGAAATTTCCAAACACAAGGCCATTCCTTAGTGCATATATAACGACTATCGCTATAAGAGCACTTTCAAATCCAAGTGCAATCTAAACTAATGTCCAAGTACAACCTATGTGCTTTATTTCAAGGCTATGCTTCAAGTCATTCAATTCCGTTATAAGTCCATACATATGGATTACATATGTTATTTTCTTTTCAGGGCAAGAATCAAAACCATTATCACATCATCATATAATCAATATAACTTCAAGCACCATATACTATAATATAACTAAGCATTATATACACTTCATGCACATCAAATGGTGAGTTAGCTCACCAAATATAAGCCAAATATCAAGCTCTTGCACACAAGCATCTACGAACAACTTCCTACCATCACCAAACATCTAAAGCTTCCACCTTTAGTCTATTTGAGTGCTCGACAATCTTCCCCCTTCCTTTATTGCTCACGGCCTACCATAAGTACTCAATTTTTTCTTCTTTTCTTCAACTTTAAGATGCTAAACCATGTTTCCATGTTTTGTTAGAGCCATTGCTAAAGTTTGGTAAATATTAGAGGTTATATGCTATGAGTTTGTGAAGAGAGAAGAGGCTTGAATGCTTTAGTTTTTTTTTCTCACAAAACTTTAGGAATAAAATTATGAAACGAGAGAGATATGTTCTATGGACTTAACCAAGGTAAAATGACCTCCCTTTCCATTGCTAACACACCTTCATGTGCTTAGCCCATGCGCATATCGCTTCTCCTTTCCACCTTTAGACTTCTTACTTAACACTTAAAGACTTTCCTTAAAAGCTCATTTTCAAAATATCTTCCAAATCATGTCCCCGAACCATATTTAGTTAACATAAAATAGAAAAATATTTTATTACTTATTAATGATCTCCTAAGTGTTTTAGTGTATGCATAAAAAGTTCAAACAATTTCTGTTGAATAAAAAGCTATTTGTCGATAAACGATTTTCAGTCGCACTATCGATATTTCTTCAAAGTATATAATTTAAAAACTTTTTTTAAAAAAAGTTTACCATCATTAGTTATTACTTAAAATGGGGTTAACAAGGTTATTAACTCAATTTAATCATGTTTAATCTAAGATTCAAATATTTAAATAATTTAGATATTAAAATACGAAGTGTCCAAAATTTCAGATCGTTGCACTTCACATGAAATATGACTTTTGCTCAATTTCTTGCATAAATAATCAAATTAATAGCACATTTCTCTAATTATCATATTAAATCATTTTATAATTCGATCAGTTTATAATTATTAATATGTTGTGATGACTCATAAAATAAACATTCACACTTGTCATTCTACTGCATTTCATTTGCTAATAATATGTTAAAATTTTGTATTACAATATTGGAAAACTAATTATAAAGATAAAAGTAGAATTTAAATTAGTAACTAGCCATAATATTGGAGTAAAAAATATTCAATGTTTTTGGATCATAATGAAGTTCACATACAGGAATAAATATACAGTCATTTATCTCAAATTTTAATGTATAATATATTTAAAAGGTTCATTATATGTTGAAGTAATCTATTTGTTGCATACTAATTTAATTATCTTCTATTATTAGAGTTGTATCAATTTCATGCATGCATCCATATAGATAATAATATAAACCACTTTTTTTCCTCCTAATTTTGCAACTAAAATTGTTGACTTATTATATGGGAAGACATGTTTAATTAATGAGATAATTTTCATGGTAAAAAACATTACTTACACTAAACTTTTGAATATGTATTATATACGTACTATTAACTTTATTCATTAGCAACACATGTAACATGATATAAACTACAATTCTAATTAGCCAACAATTAACATTAGAGATTTAAATATTAATTCGTGTTTTTTATCATTTGAAGACATTAAAAATCTTTATTTAAAATTTGAGAAAATTTGTAAAACAAAATAGAAATATCTGTACTATTTCTTTTATTAAGAAAATGATAACAAGTTTACAACACTAAAAGTAATGAAAAAATATTTTCATTTTAATTATTTATAAATTTTAGTTTATTATGTTTTAAATACGCTCATTGTTAGAAGATACATTCGAAAAATTAGTGGAAATTCCATATTTTTGTACTCACATTAATTGTAGGTATTTATCTATATCTATATCTATATCTATATTTGTATATATTATTGTATTTAGTTTATAGAATATTTAGGCACACTCTTTTGTATTAGATAAATTCAAAAGCATTAATGAGAATTCTACATTCATGTATACACATTAATGGCAGATATATTTTTTACTCTATATAAGCTATTGTTTTGTATTGTATATCTATCAAACTAAAATCATATTATATTTCTAAAACCAAGAAATAACTTCAATGGCTAAAAACCATACTTTGGTGTTCATGTTTACGATAGTTTTTCTCCTCATCTTAGTACTTTCAGGTAATTTTTGCTATTTAATATTCTTCTTAAAAACAATGAAACAAAGATCAAGTAATGTAGAATATTAAGCATGATAAACAGTTATGAGTAGACTTCATTCATAAGCTATTTTGATATTGATGACCATATGCACTTTTATCGAGCCGCTTTTTCAATAGTACATTTTTTTATCAAAGTTATTTTTTAGAGAAATAAATTGAATTCAAGATTTCGCAAAAATTTCAATAAAAGGAAAAGGATTTTGTCATCAAATTATGTTCCTAATATGAAATTCTTTGGTCTTTGAAGTTTTAGTAACACCGTTATTAACATGTAAATCCTCTTTTTATTTATTTGGATTATTATACCTATAACACCATGTATATGCTTAATAAAATAATGTTGATTCCACGTATCTAGTAATTGATAATCTTAAGACGAAATAAGATTTATGGAAATCAGTTTGCATTTATCACCTCATACGATAGAGATTTAAATAACTTAAGCTATTATATTAATGTTTTTCCTTGGAATACTTCTTACCTCTCACTAGATATATATATATATATACACACATAATCAATAGGTGTCACTAAATAGATTTATGTTGATCATCAAAAAGTACTCAACAAACCAAAATTTCTACTATTATATCCTTGTAAGTTACATAAGAGCAAATTGTTAAATATCTATTATCATTTTGGAAGCAGTATAAACTTGAAAGTTGAATAAAATATATTAAATCAATGTATTAGTTTCTTTCGAAAGTTTAGAAAGACAACTTTACCTAAACTACCAAATTGAATGCTTTAAAAATTGAAAGGACATACCTTTTTTATTTTACTATGAACGTTTTATACTATATTATGTAGATATAACAATCGCTTGGCAAAAGGAGGACTGCAGTAAGCAAAGTAAAGATTATAGTGGTTCCTGCAAGTCAAGCACATGCTCAGATGTCTGTAAGAAGGAAGATAGTGCTTATGATGGAGGAAAATGCAAGGGATTGATAACAAAGAAATGTTATTGTTGCAAATATGAACATTGAGAAAAAAGTATTTATGTAAGGTCATGTTAATATGTGCCCTATAGGCATATGTTGTATGACAGCTATCATCTATATAAATAAAGTAAATAAAGTAATCATCTTAAGGGATTATTTTGGTGATTAATATATAATGTCTTGTATCTTATTTAAAAAAGTTTAAATATTGACAAGCACCTTTGTCCAAGTGGTTAATTGATTCGGCTTTGGTGCAGGATGTCACAAGTTCGAAACTTGCTTTCGAACGTTTATTTGACATGGGATATGTTGTCCCCATGATTTGTTGTATATAAAGTACCAGTTCAAAAAAAAAAAAAAAAAAGTTTAAATATTTCTATTAGTTTTTTCTTCTAAAATAGGTTATTTGCGTCTTACAATCATCTTTTGACTAGATGCCAAACAGAGTGAGTATCTAGTTAGTTTCACCATACTAGTCCTGAGTTTATGTTTGCATCAGGCATGTAACGCAACTCCTACACAGCTTAATTTTTTGCACAGTTTCCCATGCAAACATGCAAAAATGCTATCGCACAGTACCACCAAAATGAAATAACTTTGAAGAAACACTAAACTACAATGTAATAACTTTGAAGAAACACTAAACAACAAAGTTACAGGCTTACATATCGAGAAACTAGCAATATCGAATAAATTTTAACCAAATACATTTATTATACAAAGGCATACTCATGCCACATATACTAAGTACAAACTCCTTCTAATAAGGTTCCAAACACACGTCCACTCAAAGATTGTAAACTTGACCCTTTTAAACTACTTAACAAGAGAGTTTTAGGAGAGGTTACATAAACAAAACTTATGGGTTGTACATAAAGCCCGATATGAGAAGCTCTCAAACATCACCTAAAGTATGATAAATAAATTAAGGAATATATATATACTTTATAAACATAGACTCATACTTAGTCCTCATCACATAAGCCTTAACTGTTAGAATAATATATCATAATATGGTATATGTCTTACCAATACAAGCATAGAAAACATTATATAAACATTTAAACCATTTTCGACTACTTTCTTCTTGTTGGCCAATTAAACACTACACTAGCCGCCTGATTTTACCCAATCCCTCATATTTTATACAATGATTTTCTCCCTAACCATACACCTACTAAATTCAAAGATCTATCTTTCATTAGACACCGGTCCCTTTACAATTCTCATACACATTTACAAACACCATACAATCAACATTGAGTAGTTCACACCAAGTACTTCTTACACACGCTCACACACTTTTAACCCCTTTCACCTATTGTACACCAATGCACTCATTAACTAATATCTCTTACATCAAAGCATAGACCTCCTAAGACGTAGATGTAGAAAGTTTAAGTAATAAGGTAGCTCCTAGACTCAACTTAGTATAGTGACTATTTTTACTCCTAAGTTCCACCAACCAAATTTACACCCTTAGCCTACCGGATATTCTACATAACCCGACCCTTATAGCGAATAACAATCGAAATAAAGTGAGCTTTTAGTTTTTCCTTCTATTGTATATGTCATTATACTCAAATATAATTAATTTTTTAAATAAATTTAATATATACAATTAGAAAATGCACTAAGAACGTGATATCGGTATATCAGTTGTATTTATAACCATTAAATCTTCTTAAATATATAACTGTCCTTAAATATTCCTAAACCAAGATGCACTGAGAACGTGATTTCGGTATATCTGTTGAAACTACTATAAGTAATGCTCTCTATATGATGATAGTGAATTACTCTTGACTATTAGGAGGCACCAAGGGGTGCCATACGTGTCGTTGTTTGGAATGATTATAGCTAGACTCACCACAAGCCTTCTATAGGATAGAAGTCAGAATAGAAAATCTCATGTGATGATATACATTTTTATATTAACTAGAGAATATAATGGATCTTAAGTGTTTAAACTATATTGGTTATGGTTAATCACATGACAATTAAGATCATGTTCAAGCTATAGTTAGGTATAAATTGAAACACTTGAAGTGAAACACTATTCATGTGAGGATTCATCTCCTTTGAATAGAAGGTTTGTATCACCATAATAGGTAGTTAACATAAGTTCAAAATCTTTGGCTAGAGTAGATCAGTTAATCATTTTTCGTTATTGGACTGAACCATGGACTTTAATGTTAGAATTCATAGTTAATTATGAATATTAGTAGAGTTTTTAACATTGGTCGAACTTTAGATATATGTGTGATATAGTGATGTTGAAGTGAAAACAAGGATAATGTATTGTTGCTTAAGTGCATTGTTTTAAAAATCAAGAAATTGGATTTCCCTAGAAAATCTACAAGCAACTGAACTAATGTCCATTAATGTGTTTTAAAAAGTTCGTGTAAGATTTAATATTTAAATTTTTTAAATATTACTATGGATTTAGTTCACACCTATGAGTCACATAACACAATTCTCAATTTCCGACAGAAAAATAATTTAGTGAAATAATTTATAAAAGTTATAAATTATTTTGGAGAGATTAATCTAATTGGTGTATTATTTACTTTACTAATATTAATAAGGGGATGAAAATCTAATCGATACAAAATGTAATTGTTAGTGGATCTGGGTAGTTTTCAATATCTCGTTAAAGGAAACAACCTCGACTCTCTATTAAAATCACTTGATTTTATCCAAGTTTGGGTGTGTATATATATATATATATATTCTACAATTCATTGATTATTTACATACAGCTTCAGTAAATTTTGGCTATAAAGTAAAGGTAAACCAAATTCAATAATTTTATCGGTTTATAACATAAAAATAATTAATATGTCGTAATTTACTCATATAATAAACATCCACACTTGTCATTCTACTATTGTTCACTAGCTAATAATATTTTAACATTTTAAATTATGATATCGGAAAAATTAATAACAAAGTAAAACAAGAATATAAATTAATGACTAGCGAAAATATTCGAGCAAAAAATATTCAACGTCTGGATCATAATGATGTTCGCATACATGAATGAATATACAATCACTTACCTCAAATTTTAGTGCATAATATATTTAAAAGGTTTCTTTATATGTTAAAGTAATATTTTTTTATGCATACCCATTTAATTATCTTCTATATTAGAGTTTCTCGATTTCATGCATGCAGGCATATTATATTACAGCACAGTTTGCTCTTTTTTCTAATTTTGAAACCAAAATTATTAATTTTTACATGGGAACATATATGTTCACTTAATGATAATTTTCTATGGTGAAAAACTCATTACTTATACTAAAAGTTTAAATGCGTATTTTATACTTACTATTAACTTTGTTCATCTAGTAACACATGCAAGATAGTTTAAACCTTGATTTTGTCCAACAGACTCTAGCATTAGAAATTTATATAGTTCTTTTTATCATTTAAAGGTATCACAAATCTCTATTAAACATTTGAGAAAATTAGTGAAACAAAACAGAAAATATCTTTATTTTTTCTTCTGTTTCAACCGTTCTCACCACGAACCATAACAAAAGGAAACATATGGTGTTTAAAGTCAGAGAAGCTATTCTCATAACGATTGGACTCGACAAAGAACATACTCGAGATCATGACTCTTAATCGGAACTGAACCCTTTATAGCAGGGGGAAGGCTATGAAGAACAGGTGCTGCATGCTTCAGAAAAACAGAGCATAATACATTTGCTACATCTTGAAACAAAGGCCAGACTGGAATAATGAGTTAAGACATAAAACTAGCAGATGGGGTTTGGAGTTAACTATACTCACATTCTGTCAAACGTTTACAGGAAAAGGTCTCCACAAGCACCCACCAGGGGCAACCTAGACAACGCCATACAGAACCAGGGGCACTCCAAAGAGCTGTATACAGAGCCGTCCAAAACACGCCCGGGTCAGTCTAGTAAAACCAGCGTGAGAACTTAAATCACAAGAAATTTAATTTATTATAACTTTTAAAATCCTTTAAAATCAAAGGTATCTCGTAAGATCATGCCACACATAAACACAGACGAGTTTTTACCTTACGATAACCAAAACCTTTATATCATAAATCCAGTGATATTATAATAATGTTTAGAGGTCAAAGTAAAATATGAAAATAGCTGAAATGATTGCATCTCACATTTAAACATAGCTGGACACAATCAAAACCGTACAACGCTTATTGGAAAATGGATTCCATAGAATGACTAGGCACTAGGGTACCATCTATCATAGTACATGTTTAGAAAATGTATCGAGATCGAACCTATCGATCTCTGCCAACACAAGACAGGCCTACCCCTTACTGGATAGTACCGAATATGTCATCACCCTGGTTGCTTTGTAACCCTTTTTATCGCGATCTCATACACACCCAATCCATAAATATGTAGATGTATCTTGAAGGTTGACAACATACCCTAATGGGTGCGACCCACTTAGCCTTGCTACATCCCCCTCGATTTTCAGTCATTCCCAGTTGATGAGGCTTGAGGCTACGATTACCTTTCAAAAAATTTACACTTAGAATGCTTATTGCCCTAAATGACAATGTGCTGATAGCATTCATCCATATAAGTCCATTCTGGGTCTGAACGAAACCGAAGGCACTATTCCTACTACATCCATTTTGGGATCACCCTCAAGATTAGTAGCGATTAGCCCTTGCACTTCACATCTCCATCTTTGGTTCCATGCTCTTCATGATGTCTTTGTTTCGAACGCATTCGTTGGATCGAAGTGGTTTTCGGATAACATATCTGATCCCGGTCTCTTCGAAACAACGTTCGACGATTTCCAGTAAACTCAACCTCGGTTCTCTAGGAAATAAACAGACAAAGATAAGATCGGAGATCACCTCCTAACCGTTAGTGGATGGATTTCCTTATCATCGTCCTCGAAGAACGAAACGAGTTTATACATACAGTATAGCACCACCGACAATAACTGTATCAAATAATTCCCGTTTTCTCCTATATATTTCCACAGTTGTGTTTTAGTCCAGATTTGATTGTTGGTTATTTAACTATCAATAAACAACCATGCAAACAAAATTTACATTTCCTATAGAAATCGCTAAGCCTCATTTAATTAAAATTCCATTATTTAAAAATCACATTTCAATACTTGGAAATCACTACCATATACTTACCTCAACAGGGTAAGTATATTCACCAACTTCGATATTTCGACATTCAGAAAATATAACCATATACTTGTCTCACCGGTATAAGTATATTCACCAAACACTTAGAAAGATTTTCCATTTTTAAATCATATTTTTAGCGATCAAACCCATATATCACTTAAATGAAGAAACCCAAAACACAATCCCATTATAAAACATTCTTCATGATTCTCAAACCCCATTTACAAAACTTCTCCTTTTCGGGTCTTAAAACTCATTTATGAATCCTTTTATAAATATATAAACCATTTATAAAACTCTTCCATTATTTAAACAACTTATTTAATAAATTTTGCAAGTCCATAAAGTCCTTTTGATTGACCATACTTTATTTAAAATAACTTAAAAATAATAAGTTATTATTCAAACATCCCTCTATTCCATTCACTTTATTTCTCAATTAAAATAACAACTTTAAAATCTCATTAAGAATATATTAAATTAATTTTAAAACAGTATTGTTGTATAAATAAGTTAACTTTAAAATAATATTAAGATAATAATTAATTAACTTTAAAATGTTAATAAACAGTAATTAATTAACCTTAACTAATATTAATATAAAAATTAATTATCCTAGAAATATAATTAAATAACTTAAATCAATATATTAATTAACTTTAATTAAAAATTTAAGTATTGTTAAATCATATAAATAATTAATTAAAATATAATTAAACATTTCTAAATCATAACTAACTAACTTTTAAATAGTAACTAAACATAATAACATTAAGAAACGACTTTCAAAAATCATATTAATAAAATAATTAACTTTAAATCATTATAAAAATAATTATTAATTATCCTTAAAATATTATTACTAATAAGTTATTACCGTTTTAAAATCTTATTACTATATAATCTTATCTTTAAATCTTATAAAAATAATTATTCTTAAATTAACTTTCAAACAATAATTAGTCTTTCAAATTTGAAGGAGGCTTAACGATCACCATGTACTTAACAAGCTACCATATTATTCAATTAACTTTTCAAACCAACAACAGATATTTAAATAATCAATGACTACGTAAATAAATTCAATACTTAACCATCATTGGTTAAAATATCACTAATTCAAAGCAGGATATCAATTAACGATATATAATCAAATGTCCAAATCTATAAAATAGTATAACGGGGATTTATACTGCTAATTAAATGTCAAATTAATTTAATTAGTGGAATGGTGTTTTATTCCGCTAAACCAATGTCCAATTATCATATTCAATCCAGTTTAACTCAATAGTAATTTATTTGGCCAAATAAACATCACCAATTAAGGTATAATAATTTAGACGACGTTATTATTTAAAATAACGTAATTAAATTCTATTCATTTTCATATGTCATAAATTTATGCTTGTCCAAAGCTATCAACAAATTACACTATCATGTTGTACTCATCCATACGAGTACAACACAAAAATCCTGGTGTTAATCGGATTTAAAACGATCTCGTTATGACATTTCAAAGATTTGAGCATATTAATAATTTAATTAACTATATAATTAAACAAAAATTTGCTCACCCACACATCCCAAACGGGTCGAGCCCAAACGAAACCAACCCATACCATATCAATGCACAGTGTTACTCCTTCTTCCCCAATCGACATTCCCAAATTGAATGTGCAGGAATCGAATGCACGAACGTGCACGTACATGTGCACCACTCCATCTCTCCGCCGATCAATAAACCGCCACCGCCAGCGAACCCCTCTTCTCATGATCGTCCAATCGCACCCACCTCCTGCACTTCGGCGTCGCCCTAAATGAAATCGACCACCCCATGCCAGGCTTCAAAAGAAATGACGCGACCAAATCGAACTACCCCCATCGCCTAAGTCCACAAAAACGCCTTCGACCACCACTGACAAGACCGCCTGTCATCCACGCGTCTCCAGACCAAGTTCAACCGCACTCAGTGCATCATTGTGCCTCCGTGACACAAATTCCTAAACCAAAAAAAATACAGCCTTAAACCCTAAAAACCCCACACCACTTCAAATCAAATCCCAATTCGAAAATCGGCCACGGTGAACCCCTCGCCCATGTCACTATGCTCGTCCTCGACCAAACCTCCCCTCCCCTCGTCGACCATATTGACGGAAATTAATTTTTTAGTGAGTTTTGATCATCCCAAAATTCTCAAAATCTAAGCTGTTAAAAATTATGATTTCTTTACTAAAAATCCTATTTTCATACAACAATCACATT
This sequence comes from Allium fistulosum, assembly GCA_030737815.1. NCBI lineage: Eukaryota > Viridiplantae > Streptophyta > Magnoliopsida > Asparagales > Amaryllidaceae > Allium > Allium fistulosum. The sequence continues at coordinate 24,211,122 of JASFAW010000013.1, forward strand.
TATATACATGAATCATTGATTTTAAGATGTTGAAAAATGCCCAATTCATGACTGCTTACTGTAATTTCAACATAACTCACTGTATACTCCATGAAATGTAACCAAACTATTTTTAGCATGATCTATACTCAAGAATAATCATTTCATTAGTTTACATCATCGACAAATTCAAATCGAAATGAGAGATAATGATCTTTAAAACTAGAGCACATATGATTTGTTATCTCTGTTAAATATGACAGAGTGATGATAGAACAATTCCAGGCATCCAAATCATAATTCTCACCTTAAACATGATAAATCCTTGCTGGAATCTCAATTTGATCCAAAGTTTTGATTAATGGATTTTAATTTAGATTTAAATAAGGGAAATTAGAAAGAACAGAACGTTTGTTTTTGTTTTTGACAAGGTTTTAAAAACCCAAAACTAACATACACATATGTATATATCTATGCAAAAGTATAACGATGTATTTCAGCCACCATTGTACACATTTTGGAGCTCAAAAAGGGATTGAGATCCTTAAGGTTGCTGTAACAAAAGATTTTGGTGGCTTTGATATGAAATTTTAGCCGCCGAGGGAAGATTTAGGTGGCTGAGTTTAAGTGTACTACAGTCTACACTTTTTGACCAGGTATGGTATTTTCTCTTTCATTTGTGACTTGTAAATTTTGTTATTAACTCCTCATTTTCTTAGTTCAATTTCATTTGATCCTATGTTGATTCCAGGAGCATGATTTCTTTTAGGAATATGATTGCTAATTCACTACATTTTCGAGAACAAAATAATGTAAAGTAGTATTAAATATAAATAGTTTAAGTCTCCATATTCATATTTCTTTCTATATTTAGAAATGCATAACTCAAAGAAATGAAAATAAAAGTTTGCTAGTCTCTTTAAATGTATGAAAATAACATTTTGTTTAAAATATAAGATGGTTTAATGATTGTATTTGATTTTTTCTCATTTCCATCGTATATTGTTTTCTTATATATTTGCTTCCTTTCCACTTTCCATTTCCAAAATGGACTTGCTTTTATACAAAGAATAGTATTGTTATATGTATATGCATACAAGAAAATCTTCAAGTAGAACTCTTTTCTATTTGTACCCTATTTGTTTTTCATATACTATTTTTATTTAGTTTACAAATATTATATATTCCTTTTTGAACTTACATGTATATATATTCTTCTCATTCACTTATATTAACAAAATGAATGACTTTATAATCAACATAAGTCTTGTGGTTATAAGTAAATTCAAATTATAATATTAAATTTCCATATATAAATAAAAGCTAGAAATTTGTAAACCTCAGTTTTGATTTAAAACAAATTTTCTATTTTTATAAATAAAACTTGGAAAATTCAAAATCTTGTCTTGATTTAAAACTATTTATTATTACAAATTGTCATTTAACATGGGTTTTATTTTGATTAAAAGACCGTATTGTTGAATATTAAAAATAAATATTCATAACTCAAGTCGATAAAAATCCCGGGACGTTACATCTCATACATCAGCAATGTAGTAAAGCTTCAGGGCAGTTTCCTACCTTTTCTCTTAGAGCTGCTAACGATGTTAACAGAGAGGAAGCTGGCCTATGCAAACCTGGGCTTCCCTTCCATATTTTCAGGCACCCTGCTTCAAATTTCCAAGATCCCACTAAAATCAAGATTTCCCTCCAAAAACCCATCATCAATCCAGGCACAAAATATAAATATCATAGATAAGTGACAAGTGGAAAAATCCAAGGGCAGAAATTAACGAAAAATGGGAAAGACGATTACAACCTTCCATGGCACACTTTCCATACTATAAAAGGAAAGGCATAAGGAAAAAGGGAAGACCTTCTTTTTGGACTTTTTCTCAATTATATAAAAAAAGAAAAATATTGTACGCCCCTGGGCCATTTTAATCTCTTGTATAAAAAAATAGTAAAATATAGTGGATTACCCCATGGATGTAGTATTAACAACAACCCAAACTAAGTAAAAGTCTCTATGTCCTTTACATTACTACTATTTACTTTTAATTTTTCTTTTGTTCATTGACCCATCTCAACATTTCAACAAAAAGTTTAAGTGCGACTATACGGATGTGCAAACATTCAGCAACTGGTCGCTTTCAAAGGCGAACTTAACGACTAGCATAAGGTTGGCTCAGGATTAAGCTAACTGTGGTGAAGCCAAAAAATTTCACCAATATTTTGGTGCTAGAAGGTGGGCCCGAACCTCCATTTCTCCATCCGTCCATCCCTTTATACCTTCACTCCTCTTCCCTTAACTTCCGACAAAACTCTAATTCAATTTCCACTTCCTTATCATCCATGGCTCACCGTCCTTTCTTATATGTTGCATGTTTCATGTAATAGATAAATGAATATGAAACCCTCCAAAAGGAGGACGGTGAAGCCGACGACCACTACTTGATAGGATTACTCAATAATCAGTGGTGTGTGGAATCCCATGTAATGACATTTACCAGCTGTTCATCACTCTCTTGTATCAATCAACAACTACCGGGGAAACATAAACACACAGGTATTTGTTGATTTAGACAGTGGTTCGAATTATGGTACGGAATCCAAAACGGGAATCCTAGAACCCCAGTCATAATAACACGGGGATTCCATTGCCATAACCTACAACACATATCTCAATCACTTCGGCAAGAAGCAAGCCGAAGTGATTGAGATGCACATGGATTTGAAAGATTAACCGCTACTCCCTTCCCATTAGAGCCGAATCCTGATGCTTACACATGAATTTCTTATGCTTCCCTACCTATACCAGGGAAGAAGCTAGATCGAACAGATAGCCAAGAGCCTGCTTGGGATGAATTCAAATCCCGAGGGAGGAGCTAGAGTCGAAGCAACAACTACATAGACGAGTAACCAATACCGCACTGAAGGGCCCAGGCTAACAGCAAAGAGACTTGCGCCACTTATGTGGCAGACTTTGAAAAAAAATGATATGTATTGATATATCAAACTAGTCGTAGGGATACTAGACTACCCAAACCAGTATAAAAATCTTTGTAACATTTCTTGTTATGAAAGGTATATATACACATTCATAGTTCACGGCCAATATTCGATGATTAAGCTTAACACACAATCTGTAGAACGACACTCTCAACACTGAGAACGGTGATACTGGCTCCATACACCTGGACTTGCATCAACGAGAGCCTGGCTTCTTAGCCCAAATATCTTTGCTGGACAAGATGAAAAAGTTCCCTGATCTGGTATGAATTCTTCTATGATGATAATCATAAAGATTGGTCGTAGGGATATTAGACTGCCTAAACCGGTATAGAAAACATTTATGTCAGTTAATTCGACATACCACACTGAACGTATGGATATTAGACGACCTGAATCAGTACAAAAAACCATGCGCATGTGATAATGGGTTATACATACATAACCTGACTTCTTAGTCAAATCGACTCCCTTAAACGGAAAAGACCGTCTCAAGAGCACAACTTACTCTTCCTAGCTCACCACCATAGTTTAGAGGTACGATTTCACCTATGAACAGCAATGATAATCTCAGAAGTGAGAGTGGTGACGCTAGAGAAGAATGCAGCACAGTATACATAAGACATTACGCCCCCAAATTAGAGGGCATATCATACCAAGCTCGTAGCTAAGGACGGTTCGCCCTTAGAATAGAGGGTACGTCAAAACAAACATATCGCCATTTAAACGGCGAAGGACGTTACACCCCCAAAATATGCGACAGGTCATAATGGATATACGACCAATTATATAGCTATGAACTAAGATCAGCTCATGCTCAACTCATGGTCAAGTTAGTAAAGGGTGTTGCACTCCGGAATGAAGGGGCAGAAAGTGTTATGCATACAATTAGAGTAGCACGGACTGTACACCCCGTTGATGAGTGAGATCTTACTATATGTAGACATTGCGACTTGAAAGGCTAAGGTTAGAAGGCATATGATAATTCGAAGCATATCCTAGGCGAATGCGAGCTAGTACACTACATGGAACACACTAATAAATTAGGTACAAATCCTGATATTGCTCAAAGATCACCAGGCATGCATTAAAAAACTGTGCTATCAATACTAAATACAAATCTTATATGATTTTTACATATTCTCATGTAATCTACAAAACATTACAAAACTAAGTCAAATTACAAAAAAAAAGCATTTCCTAAAAATTAAGTTACGAACCAGTGCAAAATCAAGCACGATCGCTTCATGTCGACATGCATTACGGTAAAGGAAATTGGCTCTCCATCTTAGTAATCACCATGAATGATCGAGAATGGGAAACCCCACCACAAGTCGATCTGTAATGTGCAACACGAGGATCGTAGTTAGCATTAGCTTAGATGTTTTCGTAATCTACAGATCTATACTCGTAATCAGCCTAATTATATAGAAAGGACAAGTCAAGTCCAGGCCAAAAGCATCTAAAAACGTCAATCACACGTTCTCGACCAATTTCTGCTATTTTGGTCTTCACTTTTTCCTTATGAATCTCTTCCAAATGGGATGCCCTGTCCACCCCGCCTTAGGAAACTATGATCGATTCCAATCAAGCATGACATTCCAAACCATATATTTTATTTTCTAAGGCATTTATTTGCCTCATAGCCATTTTTTAAATCCTTTCAGTTTTATGCAGGAGTAGTTCCCTACACTTTTCAGCACCCCTAAAGAAGGGACCAAAGAATTCATTCTCATTTGACAAGAATGGGGAAACTCGAGTATCTAGCGTCCTTGATTCTCCCTTGAAGTAATTCTCTACCCTTTAATCTTAGCCTCATAGTGAGCCTCCACATCATTCTTCCACTTAAAAATCTTAGATGGATCAGCCCCAGACGAAAGCACAGGGACTACATCCAAGTCGAGAGGGACCTGGGAAGCTGGAATTGTAGGAGAAATTTCCTCTGCACTCATATACAGGGTCATCCTTTATCCATCTCTAAAATCCTTTTCTTCGGTCTAATAATCTCTTCTCTATATATGTTATGACCTGTAATTTTTGATAATATAAAATATTTAATTTAATAAGATGTTGGTGTTGATATTGGAAGAAATTAAAATTTGTGATTTATTAATGAGATTAATAACTAGAATGAAATTTAATGATGTTAATTTAAGGTAATTGCTAGCTATTTTTAATGTAATTCCAATTAATTGAAATGATTGTAAAGTTAATTTGGTGATAATTGTAAATAAGGAAATAAAATTTTAATAATGAATTCAGTGTTGAAATTATAAGTAATTAATTGGAATTGGTTAATATTGAATATATAATCAATACTGTATTAGTAGTTATAATATTTATTGTAGATAATAAACTTATAAATGTGATTTAATTAAGTAAAAGGTAGCAATTGTTATTTTTCACCTATTTATTTAGTCTGTTGAATTTAATTTAGAAATCGATAAAAAGTTGGTATAATTGAATTACTGTAATTAATATGGTAAAAGATGATAACTATAGATTATTGATGTAATAAATGGTAAACCAATGTTAACTATGTCCATAAAGTAATGATTGATTGAATAAAAAGATATAAATCAAAATAAATGAATTTATTGGGATTTAAATATTTATTAATGGATTATTGTAATCAAAATTGAACACTATAATTAGTGCAATGTTTAACATTGGATTTGACGTGGAAATTTATTTTTAAAAGATTTTAAATTACTAGGTAATCAAAAATGATAAAAATTGTTAGTTATTAAATTTGAATTTAAAAAGAGATTTGATTAATTTAATAATAATTTATTTAATTAACGTGAAAATAGCCATTTTGGTCACTATCTCGGATTTCGACAAAATCAGTTTCATCGGGTCCGTAACAGTGAAATATTGTAGGATTTCAAGTTTCGTAGCAATCAGACCTGTCGTTTGATCGTGCGGGCTCGAAACGTGCAGAAATCATTTTTAATGAAATAAATTTAAAATAAGCTGATTTTAAAAGCTAACTTCTTCATACAATGTAATTAGGACTTGAAACATGTTCCATTGAGTTTAAAAATATCGAAAACATCAATTTTGATATATGGGATGACCCATTTTTGTTTCGGAAACGAAATGGGCTTTTCGGGGCGTTATTGTCATTTCAAACCAATTTGACTTTAACAATAACCTGTGAAAATGATAGAATTGAGCCTCGAAACTAGTTCTATTGTGTTCAAAAGACCTTTGTACATTAGGAACGCCGGGCGGCATGCTTCGTCTGGAGTCCGGGCTATTTTGGACCTCACGCAATAAATAGGCGCGCAAAACGAGAAAATAATATTATATTATTCTGAAACCCTAGCCACCGCTCCTCTTTTCTTTTCAATGGCCGAAATTTCTTAGGCTTCTACCCTTGATTTCTCTTTATCCATTCAACAAAATCAAAATCTTCCAAAAACAAAGTTGTAGAGCTCGACGAGCTTTACGCATCCAACGGTTGATTCGTGCTATTACATCTTGGATTCGCCTAAATCGCTGGTTGAAGGTTGCGTGTATTTTAGGCATTTCTCATCAAATGGCAGCGGACGATGGGGCGCAACTTTGGGCATGGGTGGAGCAAAACAAGGCACATCTAATGGAGGCTCTCGATCATTCTCCGGTCAAGCTTTAGGGCGTGCGTGTTTGGATGAGAAAGCATTTCTGATGGGTTGCGTACGTGAACAAACGGAGAAGAAGGATGTATGTGCCGTTTTATATATTTATTTATTGATTATTATATATTAAAAATTCAAATGTTCTAACTCGAATAAGCTTTTCATATGAGCTTGGATTCACGCGCGGTTTTCTCCATTGCGATCATATCGAAATTACGGTCGACATGGAACTAGTTTGGTCATATTCTGAGATTGTTGACATTTAGGCCTTCATTTGGATTTTAAATCAGTTTGAAACCAAATGTGAGTGACCCGCTCACAATTACTAAATTATCTTATGTTAGTTAAATTACATTTATAACGTGATTAGAAGTTGATTGATCGATGTTTGGTACATTTAATTGGTCATTGAAGTTAAATCTAACTTTTATCGAATTTAATTGCATTTAATTTAATATTGAATTTAAATTGCCGGATAAATGCCTGTTAATTATAATCAGCTAAATGTTATTATTTATTTGTTGATTTGAATGATGATTGTGATGGATGTTTGATTGTTGATATTAGATGACTGGATGCTATATTTATATTGTTATAACACTGCAAGTTCCCATAGTTTATTGTTAGAAATCCCTATGGGTTGAAATGATACATACCCGAACGATCTGATAGATTAGGCAGAAATCGTTATGGGTTGAAATGATAGACTCGGGCGATTTCATGAATTTGAAATTAAATTTGGGATTGCTGGTTGAAATGATATTTACCCGTTAATGTAAAAATATTTGCGGATTGAAAGGATAAATATCCGTATCACTTGACCATAGGGTAGAAAATTATATACGGACACCGGATCGGTTAAGTTAAATTATTTTAAATCCTTAAAATTTGAATTTAGCTAAACGATATTTTGAAATAAAATTTGACTTGTTTACACTGAATTATTTTCGTAATCCAAGCTTTAAATGTTGAAATTGGAGTTGGTTTAATGTATTGTTTAAAAGAATGAAAATGGAAATTTCAAAGTTGAATTTGAAATATAACTGAAATTTATCAAAATGGAGTTATTGGAAATGTTTAAAGATTTAAACTTTGAAATCTATGAAATTGAAGTGGTTTAGAATTGTAGTTCAACTATGGATTTATAATTAATATAAATTGAGATGGTTTAATGAAAATTGAATTGAAAGTTAAAATTCGAGTTGGTGATTTGAAATCTGGATATGGTCCAGATTTGTTGAAAAGGCAGAAATAGTTTATTTTGATATCAATTTCAAACTTAATTATTTTAATATATACTATTTAAATATTTATTATTTTAAAAACCCTGATATTTGAGATTTTCAAATTATTAAACTAATTCAATCTATTTTCATCTATTTTAAACTATCTTAATTAATTTAAACTATTTTAATTTATCTTAATATATTTTAATCTATTTTAACCTATTTTAAGCTAATTAACCCACTTTAATTTATTTTAAATCTATTTAATATATTTTAAATCTATTTAATTAATTTTAAATCTATTTAATCTATTTAAATCTATTAAATCTATTTTAAATCTATTTAATCTATTTTAAATCTATTTAAACCATCTTAAATCTACCTAAGCTATTTTAATCTATTTTTAAACTATTTTAAAGTATTTTAAACTATCTTAACTATTTTAAACTATCTAAACTATTTTCTAAAAATAAAACGGTGCAAGGTTGGACTGCTATATTTAAATCCTTGATTTAAAAGTGAATATGGTTAAATGATGTTATAACCTAAGTTGGGATTTAAATGATATTTTCTGGTGAAATGACATATTTGATTGAATATGATGTTTTTGAAATGAGATTTAATCTATTTTATCGATATGATTTTGATAGTGAATATGATTTCAAAAGTGATATGTTTGAATCGAATATGATATTTTGATATCATTTATGAATTGACTTTTGAAATGTAAAAGAACCACCCGGTGTGAAATAAGCGTTTGGTTGTTATGGAGACCGAGATCAGATATTGTCATACTCTCTGCCGATACCGAAAACAACTTTCACAACTATGTACGTGGTGGAGATTCCAGAATGTAGTTGGATGGTTCGACGAATGATTCTATATGAGGTATTTACGTAGCCCTGACTCCCGTGAGTCAGCTTGATGTGGCTAAAATAGTAGTTATACGGAGCCAAGTGATGTCGCTCCTCCAATCGGGTACATTTCTTCGATACCATATTATGACTTTGTGATTGATTTGGTGGCCACCTCTCGATTTGGATTATGGGAGTGTGTTCCGAGGTGGGCAATAGTAGCTGCTATGCGTTACCACTAGTACGGGAGTGCAAACGGTAGAATCCTACCCTGGCATTGCCTCGCCTGCCTTGTCACATGCCTTATCGCGCCTTCTACGAGTTTGGTTTATGTCATACCTATGGAGTGCTCCCTGATAGCCCACCAGTTTGGTGGAGTTGTAGTACTTCATAGACTAAGGCATTATCTAAAATGTGTTAAGGGGGATATGGGTAATGCCTTAACGTTATTTTAATTCTTTACTTTACTGTAGACATTATTATAATAGCGTATTATATTATGTATGTTGATAGTTTAATGGATCCTTAGGAAATGGGAACCCCGAACATCTCTTAAGTTATTGCACTCATGTTAGACACTGGATAGGAGATGTCAAACCCCATAAACATCTCCGACGCCGTTACACTCATATTTATTTACTGTTGATTTAACTTACATAAGATCTTTTAGTTCTGACTCGAGTGTTTTATTGTTTCAAGTCGCTCGGGTCAGTTTGAGCTTTTCAGTGTATCGAATACTACTTTTCTAGAGGACGAAGATGAAGATTTTGTACTATTATTATTTATTATATTTATTCCACTACATCATGTATTTCCACTGCATTGTTATTTATTTTTGTATGTAACTCTGATCTATATTATAAACTGTTATCAAATGTTATTTGTAAAACAACTTCATGAACTGTTTATTTGATTATTATATTTTATCATTCCGCTGTAAGATTATGTGTTTTGTTATTCTTTCTTTTCTCTTCTTTTTCTTATTTACCCAGTAACAATCCTCCCTTTTGAAGGGTTTGAGTCTGACATGTGTGGTTTATTGTCGATTTAAACCGTCCAAAAAGGTTGGTCGTTACATTTTGTATCAGAGCTTTGGTTTAGCGATAACCTTAGCTTTATGGGGTCTGACTCGTATAAGATAGGGTAGTAGTACCCTAGAATGAGGTGTTGAGTGTATGTATGTATATATGAGAGAGCGTATTTGTTAGTGTTATAAAAGGTATTTGTTAGTGTGAAATATATGTAAATGAAATTACCTAGTACTATATTTTGTATATAAAAGGGATAATTTATAAATGGACATACTTGCATGTAATATACTTGATTTTAGGAAATAAAATTTTATAAATATTGATTGTAAATAAGACTTACAGATAAAGTAAATATAAATTGGAAATTTTAGAATGTATGTTCCGGGTTTGATATTTGTTTTCAAAGGATTTTGAATATAATATTAGTATTATTTGGAGGTATTTTCGGATAGAAATATTTTCAATATAATTTGAAATAATGCTTTAAAATAATTTTTAAAAGGGAATAAATTATGTACCCCCCTCTCTATCGTTGGAAAATAATTTCGGTGATGAGTGTACGCATCATCGACGTTCATTTTTGAGTTTCAAAGTGGGAAGATGTGATGCCCCACCTCTATACCCACGCTAGCCAAGTACACTACGGTGTAGTGTTGTCAACTAGCGCGGAGAATAAGGCTGTTGAGTAGCGACCATCCGTGTAATTTCTTTGTGCGAGCCTCGATATGTCAGATAGTATAGCATGCATTTCATTTATGGAGGAAATCCTACATACTGATACAAACGCAAAGCTATCACACAGTGGCTATATATAATCTTTGGAAACAAACATAGAAACAAACATAACACAAATCAGTCACAGACATCCATATCACAATGGCGGAAAAAGATATGAATATATAACACATGAAAGTGTACATCAGAGTAGTGGTATGAAAGATCCACGATAATACAAAAGAATAGCTACAAGCTACACAAAAGGATAAGTATACATCACGGAGTCTATATCTCGAATGTATACAACAAAAACTACTAATCTAAGTAGTTAGCCAAAAGTCAGAGTAATCCCAGAAGAGAAGTCAAGCAGAAGCACCTGTAACATCTCGGTCTGACCCGAGTATTATTTATAAGAAAATAATAAATGGATCAGTCTAGCTATAAATATCAGATGATATGGCATAAAATAAAAGACATGGCATGAACACGTAATAACCATAACGGCATACTACTACAAGTATGTAATTGAAAATCAACATGAGATTAACCAATATCACCAGAATCTTCTCAAAGATAAAATGGGGTATCATACCGTAAACTTGTATTCATAACAAGTCAATGACACACAAATTCACCAATGCACAAAAATTGATAAAACTTATCAATGGAAATCACGAAAATTGGTGAAGCACAAAATTCCAGAAATCATCACAAGAAATCCAGAAATCACAAGAAGGGGGAGGCCTATCACAAAACGGGAGTATGAAAACTCACCAACACGTGTAACACAAGACGAGACGCTATCTCATGGTAGCTAACCATTAATTTTGAGCCGAAGCTCCACAAGAATGGCCCAAAGACCGTAGGGCGCTGCCCCACATATGTGATGTAGAAGCATCACAGAAACGGGGTTTAGTCTCCCTCGTAGACAAAGAGACATCGCACAATTGCTAGTCTAAATCACAAAAATGATCGTCATGTTCACCAAGAAGTGTCAATCACACCAAGCTAGTAAATATATGAGTTTAGCTTCATGTCCCATAACCACTTGCTTAACTTAAATATTTACGAACAAACTGTAGATCTTCACTAGGAAATTGTCACAAGAGGTTCAATCGAACAAGTCCAAGAATTAACCGATGAAGTGAACGCAAGCATTTCATACCACCTGTTTTACTAAGCCGTTTAATTAGATTTCTCATCCGAGTGAAGTAAAGGCTTGTATATACTAAAAGATTGGAAAACGGTTTAGGAAAAGAGCTTTGTAGTAAAATAATGTTGAAATCGCTTTGATGAAAGAGTTTTGATATTTACTACTAGTATTGAAACCTCCATATTTGTAAAGTGACGAATCACAAAATGATTGCAGAAACAATCAGTCACAAAACTTCACATTCGAAGACGTGAATGAAATCCAAGGAAATCAGCCCAAAATGCATCAAAGTAGAAATAGGTGGTGCGGCCTAACATGCCGAGTGACCTAACAAAATACAAGTCAAACGACCTAAGTATGAAAAGGCGAGCGACCTAACGTCTTAACATGGCCGGGCGACCTAACGTGTTACGACCTAGAGGTCGAGCGATTTAAGGGGTCAGGCGACCTAACTTGAAAACAGGTCGAACGACCTAGAGGCATAACATGCAGAGCGACCTAGGTGAAACGAGTTGGTGCCGAGCTAGCATGGCCGACCTAAAAGGGTGCGACCTAAGTAGTGGAACGACCTAATGGTCGAGCGACTTAGGGGTGAACGAGCTAACGTCATAAACAAGGCCAAGTGACCTAGTGAGTCACGACCTACTGGAACGAGCTTGCAAGGCTGAGAGACCCAATGTGGAGCGACCTAAAGGCCAGCGACCTAAAGCATAACAGGCCGAGCGACTTAAGGGTTTACGACCTAACGAAAGCAAGCCGAGCGATCTAGGGACAGAATGACCCTATGAGTCACGACCTAATGTGGCGCGACCTAAGCCTTAGCGACCTAAGTGTGGGACGAACTAGGCAAGCGACCTAGTGATGTTTTTAGATCGCCGAGCGACTAAGGAGTAAACGAGCTAAGGGGCGAACGACCTAAGCCCAGAATGAGCTATATGCAGGCAGAGACTTTCCCACGCGAGCGAGCTAGCAAGGCAGAACGACCTAAGCCCAGATTTTTGCCAAAAACACTAAAAATTGGGGTTTTTCGCCAATCCAATCCAAACCAAATGCAAATGCACATGCTAAAGTGATAGGAATTCATTTCCAACAATCCAAGATAGTTATAGACAAGAATGTGAGATAAAAATCTCACCTTTTCACGAAATCGATGATGGAGAAGCTTAGAAGCAATGGAAGAAGCTTGAATACAATGTCTTCACTTTGAATTTGGAGTTGAATGATGATTAGCAAGAGAACTTGAGCTTGGAGTTTTAATTTCCCATTCCCTCCTCCATTTTTGATGAAGCTTGAATGTTTAAGTAATTAGAAATGAAGTTATGAAGAGAAGGAGGGGGTTGGGCTGAGTTAGTAAGTGGTTCAGCCTAAACCAAAGCCATAAGTGAAAAAGTGGCGAAAATTCCACTAACTCCAAACATATCAAAGTTTACACTTAAAAAGATCGCAAACGTCATTTTGAACTCAATGGAGGTGGTTTCGAGTCCTAATTTGACCGTATGCAAAAAGTAGCTTTTCGGACTAAAATCTGACTGATGATAAAATATTTAAATATAATATTTAAATATAAAATCGATAAATATGCGGGTTGTTACAGACTCCCCTCCTTAAAGAAATTGCGTCCTCGCAATATATAAGATGGAAATAAAAAGTAACAACCACAAAAGCATATTAACACAAAAGAACTTTGAAATAAGAAGTTCACCTTAAAGAGCATGAGAAAGTAAGTCCGGATGTGTATGCTCGATGAATTCTCTAGATTCCCAAGAGCAATCCTTAGGATTTGAGGACCATTAACAAGCGGAACATCTTTATTTCGAAGTCGTTTGACCTCTAAAGCAATAATTCGAATAGGATGCTGCTCATAAGTTAAATTAGGCGAAACTTCAATCTCTTCCACAACACCGGGCTCAAGAATAGAATCAGAATCCCGAAGGAACTTCCGTAATTGAGAAACGTGAAACACGTCATGCATGGCAGAAAACTGAGCCGGTAATGAAAGGCGATAAGCCATGGAACCAATACGTTCGGTGATGGGAAATGGCCCAATATATCGAGGCGCTAACTTTCCCGATCGACTGAAACGTACAACACCCTTCATAGGGGAAACACGAATAAATACAAGATCTCCCACAGACAATTCTAACTTTCTTTTTCGGTTATCGGCATAGGATTTTTGTCTACTCTGGGCTTCTTTCATCCTATGACGAATAAGATCAATCTTTTCTGTGGAATCTCGAATAAAATCTGGACCTAAGACCAGCTTCTCACCGGCCTCAAGCCAACAAGAAGGAGATCGGCATGGACTTCCATAGAGTGCCTCGAAAGGTGCCATACCAATACTAGATTGGAAGCTATTATTATAGGAAAATTAAACAAGTGAAATATGATCTTCCCAACTTCCACCGAAATCAAGCACACAAGCACGAAGAAGATCTTCAAGAGTTTGATTCACCCGCTCAGTTTGTCCATCGGACTGGGGGTGATAAGCGGTGCTAAAATTAAGCTTCGTTCCTAAAGCTTTTTGAAGACTCTTCCAGAATCCACTAGTAAACAATGGATCACGATCACTAACAATAGAAGTAGGAACTCCATGTAATTTAACAATTTCTTTGATAAAGAGTTTGGCCAGAAGAGGAACGGTTCGGTTCGACCGAATGGGGATAAAATGGCTGGATTTAGTAAGTCTATCAACGATCACCCATAAGCTATCATGACACGAACGAGAACGGCGAAGGCCATCAATAAAATCCATGGAAATTTGATCCCACTTCCAAATTGGAATTTCCAATGGTTGCAATAACCCGCCGGGCCTTTGATGTTCGGCCTTGACAAGTTGGCAAGTCATGCAACACTTAACAAAGTTAGCAATATCAAATTTCATTCCCTTTCAATAATAAAGTCGCTTCATATCCGCGTACATTTTACTACTACCAGGATGAATAGAATATTTGGAACGATGAGAATCTTCTAGAATGTCTTTACGAAGATCACTAATATTTGGTACGATAAGTCTACCAAATTTCTGAATGCCGCCACGAGAATCAATATCAAAGTCTTTCAAACCTTCAATATCAATTTTATCCCTAACATTTTGGCCAAGAAGAGCCAATCCGGGATCTAGCTTTTGAGCTTCGAGAATGCGATCCAAGAGAGAAGGACGAGCCTCAAGGCTACATAAAACAAAAGATGAACATAAATCGGATACACGATCTCTAATCTCACAAGTGGATAAAACCTCGAGATCATGCCATTCGGATATCATCATAGAAACAACTGCTTGTTGCTTACGACTAAGAGCATCAGCTACTCGATTTCTCTTTCTGGGAGTATAAAGAATATCGAGATCATAAGATGCAAGAAATTCGAGCCAACGCTGTTGATGCAAATTAAGTTCCTTCTGAGAGAATAAATATTTCAAAGACTTATGATCAGTATAAAGTATAAATTTCTCTCCCAAAAGATAATGTCGCCAAATTCGAAGGGCGAAAACGATAGCCGCGAGTTCTAAATCATGTGTGACATATCTAGTCTCAGCCGGCTTCAATTGCCTAGAAGCATAAGCAATCACACGTCCTTTTTGCATGAGAACGGCACCCAAACCAACGCGACTAGCATCGGTATAAACAAAAAAATCTTGATTCCCTTCGGGAATAACAAGAATAGGAGCATCAGAAAGGAGTTCTTTTAATTTCTGAAAAGAAGTTTCACATTTGTCTGACCAAATGTATTTAACACCTTTCTTTGTTAAGCTAGTAAGAGGCACGACAATTTTAGAAAAATCTTTTATAAAACGGCGGTAATATCCCGCCAATCCGAGAAAGCTACGGATTTCAGTCACACTCTCCGGTCTCTTCCAATTTTGAATCACTTCAATCTTTGAAGGATCCATTGATATTCCGGATTCGGAAATAATATGACCGAGAAACTTCACATTAGATTGCCAAAAGTGGCATTTAGAAAATTTTGCTTTAAATTGATTGCTCCTAAGAGTTTCCAATACAATCCGAAGATGCTTTTCATGTTCCTCCTCAGTTTTAGAATACACAAGAATATCATCGATAAAGATGAGAACAAACCGATCGAGGAAATCCTTGAAAACTCGATTCATAAGGTCAACGAAATAAGCCGGAGCATTCGTGAAACCAAATGGCATAACTAGCCATTCATAAGATCCATAACGAGTACGGAACGAAGTCAAAGGAATACTATCCTCTGCAATACGAAGCTGATGAAAACCGGTAGCCAAGTCTAATTGTGAAAAGACTCTAGCACCACTAAGTTGATGTAATAGATCATTAATCCGAGGTAAAGGATATTTATTCTTAATAGTAAGATCATTAAGCTTGTGGTAGTCGACGCAAAGCCTAAGTGTACCATCGGATTTCTTCACAAAAATTGTTGAAGCTCCCCAAGGCGAGGAACTAGATAAATTGCTTCGTCTCCAATTCGGATAATTGCTTGCGCATCTCTTTATTCTCCTTATTAGACATGCGATAAGGAGGACGAGTAATAGGTTGAGCTCCAGGTATAAGATTAATTCTGAACTCAATTGCTCGCTTAGGTGGTAATCCTAAAACAGGCTCAAATATGTCGAAAAATTCACGAACGACGTGAATACGAGAAATGACATCTTCCCCATCATCATTACCATCATCACGAGGATTTAAAGAATATAAAGATGCAGCCAAAGTGGAATCTGAATCTTTAAGAATAATAGAAATCTGCTTTACAGATCACGAATGTCGGAGATAAATAGTCCGCTCAGGACATAGGATATGAGCTTCATAACGGTTAAGCCAATCCATACCCAAAATCATACCAAAGCCTAAATAACGCATGACATGCAAATCGGCTAGGAAAGGAAAATCACACTAAATAATCTCCACATCTTTACAAAGCAAACTAAGAGTTGCGGATCCACCAACCGGATTCGCAATTCTTAAAGAAGTCATTAAAGCAACAACACTTAAGTAAAAAGTATCGACTAGTTCCTTTGATATAAAAGAATGGGATGCATCCGTATCAAAGAGAACTCTAATAGGTTGATCATGAAATATAATAATGCCATCAAGGACAGAATGATACATACCTTGACCGCGAGATGTGTTACCAGGGGCTTGAGCCACGTTTAACTTTCCCTCCTTCTTGCCTTGAAGTCTGGGGCATAAATGTATATAATGATCCGGGCTTTTACAATAGCGACAAGAACGCGACTTCGAACACTTGTTCGCAAAATGGTCCTTAGAACCACAGTTATAGCATTGCCCACTACTTGGGGTAGAAGTCTTTGCTGTAGGAGGTGCAGGTTTCCCCTTTTTGTTGGGATAAGGACCTTTGAATTTGTTTGGCCTCTTCTTGTTGTTGAAGTTTGGTTTGGAACCCACCACTTCAACATCACTTTCCTTATCCGCCTCTTCAAGACGAAGAGCGATACCAATGAGTTGATCGAAAGAAACTTCTAATTTTAGAAGTAATGGCTTCTTGAGATTCTTTTTTAAGCCATAGACGAATCTTTGGTTCTCCTTCAATGGGGTGTTGATGTATTCGACCCCATATTTAGACAGTGACTCAAAGGATGCGACATAATCTGTCATGGAAGATTCACCTTGAACAAGGTCTATGAAACGTCGAGCCAATGTCACCTTCTCTGCTTCTGTTAAAATTTTAATTCGAAGCGTTCCCGGAATTTCTCCCAGGTGAGATCCGCTTCATTGATTTCGGAAATAAGAAGTTCGTACCAGTCCAATGCTCTTTCTTGGAGCATACTGGAAGCCACCTGAACACGGTGAAGATCGATAAGATTCATGAGAGAAAAGATTCGATCGCATGTTCTTAACCAAGCTTGGACCTTAATAATAGTTTCGGAACCTTTGAATGGTTTCCCACCCAAGTTGGTATAATCGTTGCACAAGCGTGCAAATCCAGACTTAGGATGAGTAGGTTCCTGATTAGGACCAGCTGCTTGAGCATTCTTTACTAAATCAAGTAGCTACTGAGCGGTCATAAAAACTCCATCCTGGGGAGTGACAGTAGATGGTCCGGCTCCGGGACGGCCTGGTCTAGACATTCTCTTCTTTAAGAAAGAGAGAAGAAGAAAAGTTATTCTCCAAATAATTATCAAGCAAATCTTCATAGATAAAACAAGGATGCATAAAAGGAAATAGGATGAATCGGTACGAAGACTCGAATTAAATCCTAAGGCACGACTCCTAAGTTGGACTTAGGACGATGATCCTTGTTAAGTTATTCTACATTGTTCCGAAGTTTGGCTCTGATACCAAGCTGTGATGCCCCACCTCTATACCCACGCTAGCCAAGAACACTACGGTGTAGTGTTGTCAACTAGTGCGGAGAATATGGCTATTGAGGAGCAACCATCCGTGTAATTTCTTTGTGCGAGCCCCGATATGTCAGATAGTATAGCATGCATTTCATTTAAGGAGGAAATCCTACATACCGATACAAACGCAAAGCTATCACACAGTGGCTATATATAATCTTCGGAAACAAACATAGAAATAAACATAACACAAATCAGTCACAAACATCCATATCATAATGGCGGAAAAAGATATGAATATATAACACATGAAAGTGTACATCAGAGTAGTGGTCTGAAAGATCTACGATAATACAAAAGAATAGCTACAAGCTACACAAAAGGATAAGTATACATCACGGAGTCTATATCTCGAATGTATACAACAAAAACTACTAATCTAAGTAGTTAGCCAAAAGTCAGAGTAATCCCAGAAGAGAAGTCAAGCAGAAGCACCTGTAACATCTCGGTCTGACCCAAGTATTATTTATAAGAAAATAATAAACGGATCAGTCTAGCTATAAATATCAAATGATATGGCATAAAATAAAAGACATGGCATGAACACGTAATAACCATAACGGCATACTACTACAAGTATGTAATTGAAAATCAATATGAAATTAATCAATATCACTAGAATCTTCTCAAAGATAAAATGGGGTATCATACCGTAAACTTGTATTCATAACAAGTCAATGACACACAAATTCACCAATGCACAAAAATTGATAAAACTTATCAATGGAAATCACGAAAATTGGTGAAGCGCAAAATTCCAGAAATCATGACAAGAAATCCAGAAATCACAAGAACGGGGAGGCCTATCACAAAACGGGAGTATGAAAACTCACCGACACGTGTAACACAAGACGAGACGCTATCTCATGGTAGCTAACCATTAATTTTGAGCCGAAGCTCCACAAGAATGGCCCGAAGACCGTGGGGCGCTACCCCACATATGTGATGTAGAAGCATCACACAAACAGGGTTTAGTCTCCCTCGTAGACAAAGAGACATCGCACAATTGCTAGTCTAAATCACAAAAATGATCATCGTGATCATCAAGAAGTGTCAAACACACCAAGCTAGTAAATATATGAGTTTAGCTTGATGTCCCATAACCACTTGCTTAACTTAAATATTTACGAACAAGCTGTAGATCTTCACTAGGAAATTGTCACAAGAGGTTCAATCGAACAAGTCCAAGAATTAACCGACGAAGTGAACGCAAGCGTTTCATACCACCTATTTTACTAAGCCGTTTAATTAGATTTCTCATCTGAGTGAAGTAAAGGCTTGTATATACTAATAGATTGGAAAACGGTTTAGGAAAAGAGCTTTGTAGTAAAATAATGTTGAAATCGCTTTGATAAAAGAGTTTTGATATTTACTACTAGTATTGAAACCTTCATATTTGTAAAGTGACGAATCACAAAACGATTGCAGAAACAATTAGTCACAAAACTTCACATTCGAAGACGTGAATGAAATCTAAGGAAATCAGCCCAAAATGCATCAAAGTAGAAATAGGTGGTGCGGCCTAACATGCCGAGTGACCTAACAAAATACAGGTCAAACGACCTAAGTATGAAAAGGCGAGCGAATTAACGTCTTAACATGGCCGGGCGACCTAACGTGTTACGACCTAGAGTTCGAGCGATTTAAGGGGTCAGACGACCTAACTTGGAGACAGGTCGAATGACCTAAAGGCATAACATGCAGAGCGACCTCGGTAAAACGAGCTGGTGCCGAGCTAGCATGGCCGACCTAAAAGGGTGCAACCTAAGTAGTGGAATGACCTAATGGCCGAGCGACTTAGGGGTGAACGAGCTAACGTCTTAAACAAGGCCAAGTGACCTAGTGAGTCACGACCTATTGGAACGAGCTTGCAAGGCTGAGCGACCCAAGGTGGAGTGACCTAAAGGCCAGCGACCTAAAGCATAACAGGCCGAGCGACTTAAGGGTTTACGACCTAACGAAAGCAGGCCGAGCGACCTAGGGATAGAACGACCCTACGAGTCACGACCTAATGTGGCGCGACCTAAGCCTTAGTGACCTAAGTGTGGGACGAACTAGGCAAGCGACCTAGTGATGTTTTTAGATTGCCGAGCGACCTAAGGAGTAAACGAGCTAAGGGGCAAACGACCTAAGCCCAGAACGAGCTATATGCAGGCAAAGACTTTCCCATGCGAGCGAGCTAGCAAGGCAGAACGACCTAAGCCCAGATTTTTGCCAAAAACACTAAAAATTGGAGTTTTTTGCCAATCCAATCCAAACCAAATGCAAATGCACATGCTAAAGTGATAGGAATTCATTTCCAACAATCCAAGATAGTTATAGACAAGAATGTGAGATAAAAATCTCACCTTTTCATGAAATTGATGATGGAGAAGCTTAGAAGCAATGGAAGAAGCTTGAATCCAATGTCTTCACTTTGAATTTGGAGTTGAATGATGATTAGCAAGAGAACTTGAGCTTGGAGTTTTAATTTCCCATTCCCTCCTCCATTTTTAATGAAGCTTGAATGTTTAAGCAATTAGAAATGAAGTTATGAAGAGAAGGAGGGGGTTGGGCTGAGTTAGTAAGTGGTTCAGCCCAAACCAAAGCCATAAGTGAAAAAGTGGCAAAAATTCCACTAACTCCAAACATATCAAAGTTTACACTTAAAAAGATCGCAAACGTCATTTTGAACTCAATGGAGGTGGTTTCGAGTCCTAATTTGACCGTATGCAAAAAGTAGCTTTTCGGACTAAAATCCGACTGATGATAAAATATTTAAATATAAAATCGATAAATATGTGGGTTGTTACAGAAGACCGCTGTAGTAGTTTTACAGCACATTTGTTTCGATAAAAAAATCTTAATTTTAAAATTTCTAAATATGATTGATATATATATATATAGAAGGATATGGGTATATATATTATTTTAAAATGATTTGAAAATGGAACCCGGTATTTTGTTCTTAAGTTTCTGTAAATTTGATATTTTAATTATGATAATAAATGAAATCTTAACTATTTTAATAATTGGAAACTTCTAAAATTTGTAATTAGAAACTAGATGCTAAGTGATCAATGAAATATATAAGAAACTGGAAATTTGTAAATTGTAAATCAAAAAAAGATATGAAAAATAAGAAAATGTAACTATTGAACGTTTTGTTAACTAAAATGAATAAGATAAATTTGTGTAACATTCAATTACATTCTAAAAGACATATATATTACTTGCCAGAAATGTTTAAAAGTTGTAATGTTAAATAGAAATATGTAATAGAATATTATACAAGTAAAACTTAAGTAATGAAAGTGTTCAATGGGATTATTTCTATAAATAAGAATTTAGATGTACAATGAATGTTTTAAGCATAAGTTAACGTTTTGAAATGCTAGTAATTAGATTTAATAGTAAAGGTGAACATCACTTAAGTAAATGATTGTAAACTTAAGAAATTGATGAAATGATTTATGAAAATATTAATATTAAGTGATATCATACAGGAAGGAATAAAATGTAAATTTAAAAAGTTAAGAGACTTAGGTGAATGGTTCATTTAATTGAAGTCAAACTATATAAACAATGAATGTGAATTAAAGGTAGAGAAACTTAAATAGGAATTTGTTCACAATGATTATTTATATTACGTGGAAATCAAGTTATATAAGTATAAATGAATGTAAGCTAGAGACAATCTTGTATGAATAAAGTGGAAATAAATGAAATGTATGTAATACTTTAACAATGTATTCAATGATGATTTCAAGCATTGAATGAGAACTATATTATGTAAATAACTTATTTAAGTAAATGAATGCAAGTGAATGAGAAAAGAAAATATTATATGAATGAACGAAAATAAATAAAAAGTAAACAATGATTCTGAAATAGATTAAATGTTCAATAATGTTATATATGAAAGAAATAAATGTGAAAAGAAAATGAGTAAAAATTTAAGTAGGAGTTGCTTCACAAATGAATATTGATGTTAAAATGGAAATCAAAGAAAGTAATAATTGTGAATTAAATTTGTAAAGAGACTTACATAATATTTTAAGAACTGATTTTGGATGAACTAAATAATTGAATGGAAATAACTTGTGTAAGTAATTGGATGTAAAGTAATGAAAATGGCATTGTATGAATAAATGGGAAATGGTTTTGTAAGTAATGAAGTTAAATTAGTAAAATAATCATTGTATGAATGAATGAAGAAAAATAAACAGTAAATGATGTGAAAGGAAAGTAAAAGAATAAACATAAATAATATTTGAAATTCTTGGTTGTTTTGGCTTATGCGATGTTTGGAAAAGAATACTTCTAATTGTTAAGGTTGTATGAATAATCTATTAAGTAATTATCTAAGGCTGTTGAGCGTAGGGTATACATGGTAGTTTATTTATTGCCTTGTATGATTAAAAGTTTCTGAAACCTGAACAACCTATTAGTTTTGGTTGTTATGGAAGAATGGTTGATTGCATTGATTGCATGTGATGATTGTGTGGTTTTGTTTGCATATGTTGTGTTGATTTGTTTTGGTTACTAATTGAAACAACTTAAATATTTCTCTTTTTACATAATCATTTACTTCTTTGGATTGTATAAGTGAAATACAGGTTTATGGAAGCGATAGCTACTGCTTTTGGTTTCATAAATAAAGTGTTGTTTGCCCGATAAATAGGTACGTTTTCGGATTATGATTTTATAGCGATATTTTATTGTTTTCCCCATGGTTTGGGATATTTTATTTTGAAATATGATATATATATATATATGGTTATTATTGATATTATTATTTCTTCCGGACCTCTCCGTACAAAGGAGACTGCCGAAATTTTTCATGAATTTTGGACTTAGAAATTTTTTGTGCAAGTGAAATGTTTTTCAAACTTTTATTGAACTTGAATATGAAAGGATTTAATTGTTTATAAATTAATATAAATTATTTAAATTATTTAATTACGTAAATTAATTGTTTATAAATTAAATACCTTGAATAAAATATATTAATTCCTTAATTCCTTCTTTTCCCTTTTCGAGGACGAAAAGTTTTGAGTGGAGGAGAGTGTAACGACTCGTAATTTTCGATAATATAAAATATTTAATTTAATAAGATGTTGGTGTTGATATTGGAAGAATTAAAATTTGTGATTTATTAATGAGAATAATAACTAGAATGAAATTTAATGATGTTAATTTAAGGTAATTGCTAACTATTTTTAATGTAATTCTAATTAATTGAAATGATTGTAAAGTTAATTGGGTGATAATTGTAAATAAGGAAATAAAGATTTAATAATGAATTCAGTGTTGAAATTATAATTAATTAATTGGAATTGGTTAATATTGAATATATAATCAATGTTGTATTAGTAGTTATAACATTTATTGTAGATAATAAACTTATAAATGTGATTTAATTAAGTAAAAGGTAACAATTGTTATTTTTCACCTATTTATTTAGTCTGTTGAATTTAATTTAGAAATCAATAAAAAGTTAGTATAATTGAAATCTTGTAATTAATATGGTAAAAGATGGTAACTATAGATTATTAATGTAATAAATGGTAAACCAATGTTACTTATGTCCATAAAGTAATGATTGATTGAAAAAAAATATAAATCAAAATAAATGAATTTGTTGGGATTTAAATTTTTATTAATGGATTTATTGCAATCAAAATTAAACACCTAATTAGTGCAATGTTAAACACTTGATTTGCCATGGAAATTTATTTTTCAAAGATTTTAAATTACTAAATAATCAAAAATGAAAAAAATTGTTAATTATTAAATTTGAATTTAAAAAGAGATTTAATTAATTTAATAAAAAATTATTTAATTAACGTGAAAATAGCCATTTTGGCCACTATCTCGGATTTCGACGATACCAGTTTCATCGGATCCGAAACGGTGAATTGTTGTAGGATTTCAAGTTTCTTAGCAATCGCACTTCTCGTTTGATCGTGCGGGCTCGAAACGCACAGAAATCAATTTAATGAAATAAATTTGAAATAAGTTGATTTTAAAAGCTAACTTCTTCATACATGGAATTAGGACTTGAAACCTGTTCCATCGAGTTTAAAAATATCGAAAACATCTATTTTGATATATGGGATGCTCCATTTTCGTTTCGGAAACAAAACGGGATTTTCGAAGCGTTATTGTCATTTCAAACCAATTCGACTTTAACAGTAACCTATGAAAATGATATAATTGAGCCTCGAAACCAGTTCCATTGTGTTCAAAAGGCCTTTTTACATTTGAAACGCCAGGAGGCACGCTTCGTTTGGAGTTCGCACTGTTTTGGACCTCATGCTACAAATAGGCGCGCAAAACGAGAAAATAATATTATATTATTCTGAAACCCTAGCCGCCGCTCCACTTTTATTTTCAGTGGCCAAAAATTCCTAGGCTTCTCCCCTTGATTTCTTCTTATCCATTCAATGAAATCAAAATCTTCCAAAAACAAAGTTGTAGAGCTCGACGAGCTCTACTGTAACGACCCGCCATTCATTCCACAGAAAGTCGGATCATTATGAAGAAAGAAAGGGGTAGAAAATAGAAAAGAAGAGAAGAAAGAAGAAACAACAACAACGATCTCACAGCGGAACGAATAAATTATATTAATAACATAAAGAAACTATTACATAGTATACAACACTTATCAGAGTTTACACAACTATACAACACATACTAGACAGTTATAATCATCTGTCTAGATATTACAACTCAAATACAATACAAGACTCTAACATAGATATCAACACAGCGGAATACTATATCTACGAACGCCGAAGCCTCCTGCTCCATTGCTCCTCCACAATTCGTCAAAGCTAAACCTGAATCCCTTGGCTACTCGTAAAAATTTGAGTACCCAAGAGTTTATAAAACAGAAATAAACAACTTGGGTCAGACATGGGTCTGGTGTGAGTAACAGGTTAAACTTGTTTAACTTCAAAACCTTTTTGAAAGAAAAGGTATCACGTAAGACTCCCCACAAATAAACATGGGTAAGTTTTTACCTTACGCTAACCAAAACATTTGATAGGAAATTCGATTGTATTATAATAGGGTCTAGGGTTTTCAAATAAATATGAAATAGCCGAAATTGTTACATTATTAAATTCCAGCATACATAAGTATACAATCAAATCCGTTATCACTTATTGGAATTTGGATTTCCATACAATGGCAGAGCTACCGGGGTACCGCTCATCACAGTACGGGGCCTAGATCACCGTACCGAGGATCACTCCCAATCCCCTGCAACACAAAGCCGGAACCATCCCTTACTGGATAATCCCGAATAAAATCACCCCACAGATGGCCGTCGCCAACTGCACCACTAAGCCGAAATAAAAGGAACTTCTCTAGATAGGGATGACCTTACTCTCAGTGGGTGCTACCCACGAAGCCTTGCTGCACCTCCCCTGTTTTAGCCATTTCCGGTTTGATGAGGCTTGAGGTCACGATTTACCTTTAAATCAGAACATCACTTAGAATGCTCATCGTCCACCTGACGATGTTTTGAAAGCATTCGATCCATACAAGTTCGTTCCGGGTTTGAACGAAACCGAAGGCATTATCTCGTTACACTCGTGTTGGAATCACCCTCAGAGTTAACGACAATAACCCTTGCACTTTGAATCTTCATCTTCACTTGAGATTCACGACCTATCGTTAAATTTGGATCGATGTGGTATTCGGGTCTCCAGACCTGGAAATCCGGTATACGGAAACCCGATCCCGGTCTCATCGAAATCCAAAGCGTATCTTTTAAGGCCAAGTTGTTTTAAGGGTAAAACAATTCAATTCATTATCTTTATACACATAGAAGGATAATTCACAATAGATAATCAACATTATCAGATAATCCATATTATCATCACAATTCAACTAAACATCCATATCACACAGCATATATCTCATCAGAGATATCAATCAATGCAAAGCATTCAATATTATCATCCATTCTTAAGTAATGATTTATACCATTTCTAATTAATTTAAAATGAATTAAATTAATTACTTCATTCTATAAATCCTGCTTACTTAATCATTAATTAATTACAAATTAATTAATTATCCTTTAATTACCTTTTAGGTAATTTATCCTTTAATTAATTACTCAAATTAATTATTCTTAACCATTATAGTAATTAACCTTTAATTACTTCATTAATTAATTAACTAAAATTAATTAACTTAATCAACTATAATTAATTACATTAATCCTTAATTAATTACATTGATTAATTACTTCATTTATTTATTTATTACTTAATTAACCAATCTTAATTACATCATTAATTATATTAATTAATGATCCTTAATTACAACTTAATTATTAATTACTTAATTAAATTAATTACATTAAGTAATTAACCTTTAATTAAACAACATTTATTAATCACTCTTGATTAATCTCATCTAGTAATTAACTCCCCTTAATTACTTTCATTAACTAAATTAATTACTCCTTAATTAATTCCTTAATTAATTTACAAGTAATTAAACTTAAATTACTTTCCTTAATACATAACCAATCAATTAATTACCTCAAGTAATTATCTATTATTTACTTCTTAAATAATCATACCTTAATAATTACATTAAGTAATTATTATCAAATCAACTCTTGATTATTCTAAATTAATTAAACTTAATTAATTAACTTAACTAATCAAATTAACTTCAATTAATTACAATAAGTAATTAATTCTTAATTACTTCCATTAAGTAATTCCATTTAAAACAAATTCTATAATTGATTATCTTTAAATTAATTAATCTAATTAAAAATTAATTACATTAATTAATTATTTAATAATCCATAGTTAATGACCTTCATTAACTATTAACAACTCTTTAATTACTTTTCTTAAGTAATTATCTTAGATTAAGTATTATTAATTTCAAATTAATAAATCTTTATAACCAATTAATTAATCTTTAATTATTTAATTAATTAAGTGTTATCCATAACTTAATTAATATTTAATTACTTTATTAATTAATTCTTAATCATTAATTAATATTCTAACTTATAATCCTTAATTATAAATTAATCATTCCTAGTTAATTTATCTTAATCATTAATTAAAATCAAATTCCTATTTAATTAATGAATCTTAATTACAAGTTAATTATTCTAAAAATAATTAATCTTAAATCTTTAAGATTAAACCTTTAATTACTTTTAAGTAATTATTTATTTCATTAATTTATTAGATAAATTAATTATCCATTTAATTACTCTAATTATTAAATGCATACAAATCATTAACTTATAATTTAACTTCAACAAGTTTTAAAATCAACTTAAAATATTTAAGTGATAAAAATATTTTCCTTGTAAAATAAATTTTACAAGATTTAAACAAATCCCTTTTTAATTTCAAAACATTTAAATTTAACAACATTTAAACTTATTTATTTCATACCTTTAAGATTCAAAACTAACTTGAATCTATATAGTTAAACTTTTGATTTACTGTTTAAATATTTCTTCACCAATTTAAATTAGATTTAAATTAAAACTGATAGGTTTTTTTAAAAACATGGCAACACTGATAAACTCGAGACCAAACCAAATTAACTTCGAGTCGCCTCTCCACAAACTTCGAGCCTCACTCAAAACAAAACTCGAGAAACTCGAGTAGCCTCCCCTGAAAACCAGACTTCACCAGATATACACACGATCTCGTGCACGTGTACGATCACCAGCGCTAACTCCGACCATCGCCGAGTATCCCCACTAGACAACGATCGACCACCAACCAAACCACGATCATCCAAACTTCAATCCATTCGCGAAATCAAAATCGAGTTCAATTTCGAAAGACCTGGAACAAAAAGACCCAACCATCACCAAAGCCTGTCAACACTTCCCCCACGTCACTCCGTCCATCAGAGATCTTCCACCACCGGCCACAGCCTCGCCTACGACCAATCTTTCAACCCTCAAAACCCCTTTGCACTCGATTCACTAGACATACCGTAGTGACCAAATTATCACGGAAGTTAAAAACTAGGGTTAAAATTTTAAATACTAAATCATTTCTGTTTCGAATCATTAATTCAAATTCCAGTAATTTTCCCTGAATCTTTGATCAACCCACTACTACCAGAAACAATATTTGTCAATCCAACCTCCTAGATCATCAGTTCTAACCCAAAATTCATTTTTAGTTAAAACTAGAACTGCTCCTTATTTACTAAACTAAAAATTATGATTTAAATGCTAAAAATCATATTATAGTTTAGGTATTCAATATATAATCCTGGATTTCCGAATTACCCAGTTTGAATTTTCATATTTATATACATGCATTTCAGTTTTTGGTTACAGAGAAACTTAACTTTATTTTTGACTTAATTAAATTTTTAAACATTAGTATATGATAAATCTAACAATTCTTGTTTATAAATTAAGTCCTAAATAAAACTGGATCAAGAGATAAGAAATTTCGAATAGAAATTTAAGCCTGGCAACCAAAACAAGAACAGAGCAACCAATATATCATATTGTCACAGCAGATTCCACTATACATACATGCAATACATATTTGTCACAGAGATTTAACATGCAACTTATCTATAAATTTAAACTTTAGAAATAGTGATGTTACTCACCAAACATGCAGAGCAGGGGTAGTTTAGCTTTTGAAAACTGTAAACTGTTTTGAACTTTAACTTGAATGCCTCTTGATTAAAACTTGAGTTGTTGGACTTTACACTTGACTAAACTACATGCATGCTGCTGGAAACACTAAGTTGTTGAGATGATTCCAGATTGAAAAGAAATCCATGCTGAAGACCTCAGGTTTGCAAACTGGGTTACGGCTTTGAAATTGTGGTTTTGAAAATGAGACAGGGTATTGAATTTTCTGGTTTGAAGAGTTGATTACAAATCTTTTGTTTTTGGATTGAGGTATTTGATTCTCTGATTTGTTTCAGATTTGTATTTAGAGGAAAGACTGAGTTTTTCTTGTTTTGAAAATGAAGATTAGAAAGAAAATGAAGTAAAGAGATAAAATGTTTATATATATGTAAATTTGTGATTTTATAAAAATAAAAGAAAAATGAAAATAATAAAGACACTTGTCATTACATTGATTACTTACATTACACATGTTAAATGGAGCCTTAGAAAAATGACATATGTCTCTTAAGTAATTATTCATATTTTTATTTATTTTAAAAGTAAATAAATGCCTTTTTCTTATTTATTAAATACTTATCTATATATATAATTACTTATTAAAGATAAACAAAAGCTAATTATACTTATAAATAAAAGTTTATACAAATATTTTAAAATCCAAAACAATTTAAATATATATTCTTTTGAATTTCAAAACTTAAATTCAAGTTTAAATAAAATTAAATCCTAAGATTCAATTTAAAAGTTAAGTTATATATATTTACATACACTATTTATTCCATTTAAAAATAACAATTCTATAGTCTTTAAAATTCATACATATTAAAAATAATACATTATACTTATTATTTGAAAATAACATATTTTATTAAATAAGAGATTATATTATCAAGAAATATTTAAAAAGAAATAAAACAAACCATTTTTGTAAATCTTATTTATTTAAACTTAAGTTAAAAATATCTTAAACCAATTAAAATATTTACCTGAAGTATTTTAAAACTATAAAATTACTTATTTAAATATCTTTGAAAAGTCCAGATTAAATTAAATATAAATTTCCAATTTACCAAAGCTTCTATTTACAATATATATAAATAAATATATATATTCAAATAGAAAATATCTTATTAACTTTTAAAAGATAAAATCATCAATTAAATACTAATTTAACCAGATTATTAAATTAAATTCAAATCTTATTATCAAAGATCATCTATATCAATTTAATTATTCAACAGATTATTAAATTGATATTGTTAAAATTTCCGGGATATTACATTCCTCCCCCCTTAAAATAATTTCGTCCCCGAAATTTAAACAAAGGTAATTTAATAATCTTATTAAAGATTTAAATTCAAAACACAAGCATCTACTATCATCCATATGCTAGCAACCATAGCAACCAATTCATCCAATCAAACAATTCTAACTATCTAGACTAAATTCTAGATAAAATTCCTCGAGTTTCCCCAAGTATATATATATACCGGGATACTCGCTCTACAAACAATCTAAACTACTAAGCTATAGATCTCCTACTCATCTAGATCTACAGAACTAAACAGAATATCAGACTACAGACGAGTCTGACTCAACAATCAAACCTCCAGAACTGCAGATTCCAAAACCAAAGATAGATCAAATATGTACTCCCTCGGAGATACGTACAACTCAATGAATTCCAGTTATCCAAACTGACAATTCAATTCAGAAGTCCAAATACTTATCCAAATCAGAACACACACGAGATCCAAACACAACTCTACTTCACAATATCAGTAGATTCTAAACTTACTTCTCCCATCCAGAGATACACTCCAAACTGCTTTCGCTGTTCAATTCTGATCTGAAGTAGAACACAAGCACAGGCTGGACAACTCATTCCAGAAATAAGATTCACTGATCCATAAAGAAAACTTAGATACTCCAGCAAAACTTGAGCTGCTTCACCAAATCCATCTCTAGGAAACATCCTTCCACTAGACTGAATCACCGGTATCACTCCTGGAATCCAGTCGATAAGAAAACTCAACCTTCAGATGCGGATAACTCCTGACTTCTCTGAAGACATCCAGAAAATTCTGACAACCCAAGAGAACACTCAGCAATCGCAAGTCACTTTTGCGATCAACCCATCTTAATTCCAAACAGACTGTTCTCTCTTTACCAATCAGAACAGCTTACGCTTATTTATCCAATTTATCGAAGAAATGGATCCACTCTGCTGTTTCTGAACTTCACTTCCAGAAAAACTACTCAGCTAGAAAACTTCTTGCCATCACAGAACACTCCGAGTAGCACTGCTGACACTGATGCTCCTATCCAAAGCTCTTCGAGAAACTCGAACTCCAAACCAAAGCAGAAACATCATGCTGAACTCAGCCACAACACCGAAACATTCACACTTCCTTAATCTTGTTCCAAAGAAAACATCTTCGGGAACATCCATCGTCACTGTATCTCATCATACAGCTACTATTACCTGAGGTATCAAGGTACCATCACTCGCTTCTGTTCAACCGACAGATCCAACTTTACTCATCCAACTCCTAAGATGAACTCCGAACCTTAACAGGTTTTCTTCAGAGATCGATGAAATCCTTTACCACAGCAAAGCTTACTCGAGACGGTATTGGGTTTACAGTCTCGATATATACTTCCAACCTCAAACATTCAAACTCCAACTATTGGTAATTGTGTTACACACACTACCACCTTATCTACCTTTATAACTTATATTGGAAAACCCGAACAGGTAACCGAATAAATAGGTAGAAATACATAAATATATTTAAAATGATACTTTTTATATAGAAATTATTTCTGGGTAAAATTATTTCATTTACCTCTTTAAAACAATATTGTGTCCGTTGGCCTGGTTCAAGTGTTTAGAGATCCCTATCAATAACATTAGCTACTCGTATTGACCAGAATCCATATACCACTCAACCGATCAATTAACACAATATAAAATCATTTTTATATAACTAACAATTACGCGCTCTCGTATATAGATATACTCAGACTCAAATAGGTTGCTACAGATCCTATCTCTAATGAACAATCCTTCTGAACCTAGGTATTTACTCAACCTAGCGCTCTGATATTCACTTAACCAATAGCTTAGGTATTCGCTCAACCTATGCTCTGATACCAACTGTAACGACCCGCCATTCATTCCACAGAAAGTCGGATCATTATGAAGAAAGAAAGGGGTAGAAAATAGAAAAGAAGAGAAGAAAGAAGAAACAACAACAACGATCTCACAGCGGAACGAATAAATTATATTAATAACATAAAGAAACTATTACATAGTATACAACACTTATCAGAGTTTACACAACTATACAACACATACTAGACAGTTATAATCATCTGTCTAGATATTACAACTCAAATACAATACAAGACTCTAACATAGATATCAACACAGCGGAATACTATATCTACGAACGCCGAAGCCTCCTGCTCCATTGCTCCTCCACAATTCGTCAAAGCTAAACCTGAATCCCTTGGCTACTCGTAAAAATTTGAGTACCCAAGAGTTTATAAAACAGAAATAAACAACTTGGGTCAGACATGGGTCTGGTGTGAGTAACAGGTTAAACTTGTTTAACTTCAAAACCTTTTTGAAAGAAAAGGTATCACGTAAGACTCCCCACAAATAAACATGGGTAAGTTTTTACCTTACGCTAACCAAAACATTTGATAGGAAATTCGATTGTATTATAATAGGGTCTAGGGTTTTCAAATAAATATGAAATAGCCGAAATTGTTACATTATTAAATTCCAGCATACATAAGTATACAATCAAATCCGTTATCACTTATTGGAATTTGGATTTCCATACAATGGCAGAGCTACCGGGGTACCGCTCATCACAGTACGGGGCCTAGATCACCGTACCGAGGATCACTCCCAATCCCCTGCAACACAAAGCCGGAACCATCCCTTACTGGATAATCCCGAATAAAATCACCCCACAGATGGCCGTCGCCAACTGCACCACTAAGCCGAAATAAAAGGAACTTCTCTAGATAGGGATGACCTTACTCTCAGTGGGTGCTACCCACGAAGCCTTGCTGCACCTCCCCTGTTTTAGCCATTTCCGGTTTGATGAGGCTTGAGGTCACGATTTACCTTTAAATCAGAACATCACTTAGAATGCTCATCGTCCACCTGACGATGTTTTGAAAGCATTCGATCCATACAAGTTCGTTCCGGGTTTGAACGAAACCGAAGGCATTATCTCGTTACACTCGTGTTGGAATCACCCTCAGAGTTAACGACAATAACCCTTGCACTTTGAATCTTCATCTTCACTTGAGATTCACGACCTATCGTTAAATTTGGATCGATGTGGTATTCGGGTCTCCAGACCTGGAAATCCGGTATACGGAAACCCGATCCCGGTCTCATCGAAATCCAAAGCGTATCTTTTAAGGCCAAGTTGTTTTAAGGGTAAAACAATTCAATTCATTATCTTTATACACATAGAAGGATAATTCACAATAGATAATCAACATTATCAGATAATCCATATTATCATCACAATTCAACTAAACATCCATATCACACAGCATATATCTCATCAGAGATATCAATCAATGCAAAGCATTCAATATTATCATCCATTCTTAAGTAATGATTTATACCATTTCTAATTAATTTAAAATGAATTAAATTAATTACTTCATTCTATAAATCCTGCTTACTTAATCATTAATTAATTACAAATTAATTAATTATCCTTTAATTACCTTTTAGGTAATTTATCCTTTAATTAATTACTCAAATTAATTATTCTTAACCATTATAGTAATTAACCTTTAATTACTTCATTAATTAATTAACTAAAATTAATTAACTTAATCAACTATAATTAATTACATTAATCCTTAATTAATTACATTGATTAATTACTTCATTTATTTATTTATTACTTAATTAACCAATCTTAATTACATCATTAATTATATTAATTAATGATCCTTAATTACAACTTAATTATTAATTACTTAATTAAATTAATTACATAAAGTAATTAACCTTTAATTAAACAACATTTATTAATCACTCTTGATTAATCTCATCTAGTAATTAACTCCCCTTAATTACTTTCATTAACTAAATTAATTACTCCTTAATTAATTCCTTAATTAATTTACAAGTAATTAAACTTAAATTACTTTCCTTAATACATAACCAATCAATTAATTACCTCAAGTAATTATCTATTATTTACTTCTTAAATAATCATACCTTAATAATTACATTAAGTAATTATTATCAAATCAACTCTTGATTATTCTAAATTAATTAAACTTAATTAATTAACTTAACTAATCAAATTAACTTCAATTAATTACAATAAGTAATTAATTCTTAATTACTTCCATTAAGTAATTCCATTTAAAACAAATTCTATAATTGATTATCTTTAAATTAATTAATCTAATTAAAAATTAATTACATTAATTAATTATTTAATAATCCATAGTTAATGACCTTCATTAACTATTAACAACTCTTTAATTACTTTTCTTAAGTAATTATCTTAGATTAAGTATTATTAATTTCAAATTAATAAATCTTTATAACCAATTAATTAATCTTTAATTATTTAATTAATTAAGTGTTATCCATAACTTAATTAATATTTAATTACTTTATTAATTAATTCTTAATCATTAATTAATATTCTAACTTATAATCCTTAATTATAAATTAATCATTCCTAGTTAATTTATCTTAATCATTAATTAAAATCAAATTCCTATTTAATTAATGAATCTTAATTACAAGTTAATTATTCTAAAAATAATTAATCTTAAATCTTTAAGATTAAACCTTTAATTACTTTTAAGTAATTATTTATTTCATTAATTTATTAGATAAATTAATTATCCATTTAATTACTCTAATTATTAAATGCATACAAATCATTAACTTATAATTTAACTTCAACAAGTTTTAAAATCAACTTAAAATATTTAAGTGATAAAAATATTTTCCTTGTAAAATAAATTTTACAAGATTTAAACAAATCCCTTTTTAATTTCAAAACATTTAAATTTAACAACATTTAAACTTATTTATTTCATACCTTTAAGATTCAAAACTAACTTGAATCTATATAGTTAAACTTTTGATTTACTGTTTAAATATTTCTTCACCAATTTAAATTAGATTTAAATTAAAACTGATAGGTTTTTTTAAAAACCTGGCAACACTGATAAACTCGAGACCAAACCAAATTAACTTCGAGTCGCCTCTCCACAAACTTCGAGCCTCACTCGAAACAAAACTCGAGAAACTCGAGTAGCCTCCCCTGAAAACCAGACTTCACCAGATATACACACGATCTCGTGCACGTGTACGATCACCAGCGCTAACTCCGACCATCGCCGAGTATCCCCACTAGACAACGATCGACCACCAACCAAACCACGATCATCCAAACTTCAATCCATTCGCGAAATCAAAATCGAGTTCAATTTCGAAAGACCTGGAACAAAAAGACCCAACCATCACCAAAGCCTGTCAACACTTCCCCCACGTCACTCCGTCCATCAGAGATCTTCCACCACCGGCCACAGCCTCGCCTACGACCAATCTTTCAACCCTCAAAACCCCTTTGCACTCGATTCACTAGACATACCGTAGTGACCAAATTATCACGGAAGTTAAAAACTAGGGTTAAAATTTTAAATACTAAATCATTTCTGTTTCGAATCATTAATTCAAATTCCAGTAATTTTCCCTGAATCTTTGATCAACCCACTACTACCAGAAACAATATTTGTCAATCCAACCTCCTAGATCATCAGTTCTAACCCAAAATTCATTTTTAGTTAAAACTAGAACTGCTCCTTATTTACTAAACTAAAAATTATGATTTAAATGCTAAAAATCATATTATAGTTTAGGTATTCAATATATAATCCTGGATTTCCGAATTACCCAGTTTGAATTTTCATATTTATATACATGCATTTCAGTTTTTGGTTACAGAGAAACTTAACTTTATTTTTGACTTAATTAAATTTTTAAACATTAGTATATGATAAATCTAACAATTCTTGTTTATAAATTAAGTCCTAAATAAAACTGGATCAAGAGATAAGAAATTTCGAATAGAAATTTAAGCCTGGCAACCAAAACAAGAACAGAGCAACCAATATATCATATTGTCACAGCAGATTCCACTATACATACATGCAATACATATTTGTCACAGAGATTTAACATGCAACTTATCTATAAATTTAAACTTTAGAAATAGTGATGTTACTCACCAAACATGCAGAGCAGGGGTAGTTTAGCTTTTGAAAACTGTAAACTGTTTTGAACTTTAACTTGAATGCCTCTTGATTAAAACTTGAGTTGTTGGACTTTACACTTGACTAAACTACATGCATGCTGCTGGAAACACTAAGTTGTTGAGATGATTCCAGATTGAAAAGAAATCCATGCTGAAGACCTCAGGTTTGCAAACTGGGTTACAGGCTTTGAAATTGTGGTTTTGAAAATGAGACAGGGTATTGAATTTTCTGGTTTGAAGAGTTGATTACAAATCTTTTGTTTTTGGATTGAGGTATTTGATTCTCTGATTTGTTTCAGATTTGTATTTAGAGGAAAGACTGAGTTTTTCTTGTTTTGAAAATGAAGATTAGAAAGAAAATGAAGTAAAGAGATAAAATGTTTATATATATGTAAATTTGTGATTTTATAAAAATAAAAGAAAAATGAAAATAATAAAGACACTTGTCATTACATTGATTACTTACATTACACATGTTAAATGGAGCCTTAGAAAAATGACATATGTCTCTTAAGTAATTATTCATATTTTTATTTATTTTAAAAGTAAATAAATGCCTTTTTCTTATTTATTAAATACTTATCTATATATATAATTACTTATTAAAGATAAACAAAAGCTAATTATACTTATAAATAAAAGTTTATACAAATATTTTAAAATCCAAAACAATTTAAATATATATTCTTTTGAATTTCAAAACTTAAATTCAAGTTTAAATAAAATTAAATCCTAAGATTCAATTTAAAAGTTAAGTTATATATATTTACATACACTATTTATTCCATTTAAAAATAACAATTCTATAGTCTTTAAAATTCATACATATTAAAAATAATACATTATACTTATTATTTGAAAATAACATATTTTATTAAATAAGAGATTATATTATCAAGAAATATTTAAAAAGAAATAAAACAAACCATTTTTGTAAATCTTATTTATTTAAACTTAAGTTAAAAATATCTTAAACCAATTAAAATATTTACCTGAAGTATTTTAAAACTATAAAATTACTTATTTAAATATCTTTGAAAAGTCCAGATTAAATTAAATATAAATTTCCAATTTACCAAAGCTTCTATTTACAATATATATAAATAAATATATATATTCAAATAGAAAATATCTTATTAACTTTTAAAAGATAAAATCATCAATTAAATACTAATTTAATCAGATTATTAAATTAAATTCAAATCTTATTATCAAAGATCATCTATATCAATTTAATTATTCAACAGATTATTAAATTGATATTGTTAAAATTTCCGGGATATTACATCTACACATCCAATGGTTGATTCGTGCTAATACATCTTGGATTCGCCAAAATTGCTGCTTGAAGGTTGCGCGTATTTTGGGCATTTCTCATCAAATGGCGGCGGCTAGTGGGGCGCGACTTCGGGCATGGGTGGAGCAAAACGAGGCGCATCGGATGGAGGCCCTCGATCATTCTCCGGTCAAGCTTTGGGGCATGTGTGTTTGGATGAGAACGCGTTTCTAATGGGTTGCATACATGAACAAACGTAGAAGAAGGATGTACGTGCCTTTTTTATATTTATTTATTAATTATTGTATATTAAAAATTCAAATATTCTAACTCGAATAACATTTTCATACGAGCTGGGATTCACGATCGGTTTTCTCCGTTGCGATCGTATCGAAATTGCGTACGACATGGAACTGGTTTGGTCTAATTCTAAGATTGTTGAAATCTATGCCTTCATTTGGATTTTAAATCGATTTGAAACCAAAGGTGAGTGTTTTAACCCACTCAGAACTACTAAATTACCTTATGTTAGCTAAATTAAATTTATGATGTGATTAGAAGTTGATTGATTGCCGTTTGGTACATAATATGGTCATTGTAGTTAAATTAGACTTTTATCGAATTTAATTGCATTTAATTTAATATTGAATTTAAATAGCCAGATAAATACCTGTTAATGATATTCAGCTAAACGTTGTTATTTATTTATTGATTTGAATGATGATTGCAATGGATGTTTGATTGTTGATACTGGATGACTGGATGTTATATTTATATTGTTATAACACTGCAAGTTCGCATAGTTTATTGTTAGAACTCCCCATGGGTTGAAATGATACACACCCGAACGATCTGATAGATTAGGAAGAAATCGTTATGGGTTGATATGATAGACTCGGGCGATTTTATGAATTTGAAATTAAATTTGGGATTGCTGGTTGAAATGATATATACTTGTAAATGTAACTGAAATTTATCAAAATGGAGTTATTGGAAATGTTTAAAGATTTAAACTTTGAAATCTATAAATTTGAAGTGGTTTAGAATTGTAGTTCAACTATGGATTTATAATCAATATAAATTGAGATGGTTTAATGAAAATTGAATTGAAAGTTTAAATTCGAGTTGGTGATTTGAAATCTGGATAGGGTCCAGATTTGTTGAAAAGGCAGAAATAGTTTATTTTGATATCAATTTCAAACTTAATTATTTTAATATATACTATTCAAAGATTTATTATTTAAAAATCCTGATTTTCGAGATTTTCAAACTATTAAACTAATTTAATCTATTTTCAACTATTTTCAGCTATTTAATCAATTTAAACTATTTTAATTTATCTTAATCTATTTTAATCTATTTTAACATATTTTAAGCTAATTAACCCATTTTAAATCTATTTAACCTATTTTAAATCTATTTAATATATTTTAAATCTATTTAATCTATTTTAAATCTATTTAATCTATTTTAAATCTATTTAAACCATCGTAAATCCACCTAAACTATTTTAATCTATTTTAAAACTAATTTAAAGTATTTTAAACTATCTTAACTATTTTAAACTATTTTAAAACTATCTAAACTATTTTATAAAAATAAAATGGTGTAAGGTTGGACCACTATATTTAAATCCTTGATTTAAAAGCAAATATGGTTAAATGATGTTATAACCTAACTTAGGATTTAAATGATATTTTCTGGTGAAATGACATATTTGATTGAATATGATGATTTTGAAATGAGATTTAACCTATTTTATCGATATGATTTCGAAAGTGATATGTTTGAATCGAATATGATATTTTGATATCAATTATGAATTGACTTTTGAAATGTAAAAGAACCATCCGGTGTGAAATAAGCGTTTGGTTGTTAAGGAGACCGGGATAAATTGTCATACTCTCTGCCAATACCGAAAACCACTTTAACAACTGTGTACGCGGTGGAGATTCCAGAATGAAGTAGGATGGTTTGGCAAACGATTCTATATGAGGTATTTACGTAGCCCTGACTCCCATGAGTCAGCTTGATGTGGCTAAAACTTGAGCTATACTGGGCCAAGTGAGGTCGCTCCTGTAGAATCATTTTCACCCTAGAGGAGGTGTGAATAGAGTGTACTAATAAAAATTAATGCGGACATAAAAAAAGAAAGTAATGCAGTAGATATCACACACAGATTTTCCTAGCTTCGGCAAAAAACGGCCTAAGTGCTGCCGCCAAGGTTTCTACTAGAAATTAGGTAATCAGACGCTTGCAATAACACGTAAACTCGCGACACCCGCTAACTCGATTAACCTAACTCTAAGCTCAAAACCCTGCCACAACTCAGCCACTGAGTTGCGAATTCTCAAACCACGTCCCGTAGTTTGTACCTAGTTACACAACTAGAAAGTTACACAATTTAAAAGGAAATTACAAATAAAATAAAAGACTAAACTAAAAACCCTATATTTAAATTAAGCCCAATACAAAAAGAGGAACCGACCCACTTTAAAATATAACTCAAGAAAAAATTTGTTCTCCCTTTTTTTGTTCGTATACTCTACCATTCCTTTTTTTTGCTCTTCACAAATTAAGGATTTCAAATTGAGGCGCCGCTTGTGATATTGATCGATTGAAGTATGCTATTGCGTTGATTGGCTTCGTCAATCGACTTCCTGGCTTTGAATTGATCACGGTCGATCCAATTTTGTGTCGAGCTCGAATGATAAAAAATGGTATGTGATTTTTCCCCTTTTTGATTTTGGTTCTGCTCGACTTGATTAGAGTCCTGGATTGGTTCGTGATTTATTTCAAGGCCTGCTCTCTGATTTTGCTTGAACTCGAATAAATGCCGATGATGACTTTTGGGTTTAATTTATAAGGAACAAAACCCTATATTTCGTTCATATATTTCTGGTTTGAATCTTTCAGTTTATTTGCTTGGTCATTCGATTTGTGTTTGAACTATGGTGATGATTTTTGAGTTGTTCATTTCATACGTGTTACTCCATGAATTCGAATGTTCTCCGTTCTTTTCTGCTTTGACTTTGGCATTTGAATTTGATCCTCTTTTCTTCTTCTACGACTTGTTCTTTGACTTGTTCAAACGTATGACTATTCGCTGCTCTGGTTTCTTTGCTGCCATGACTTTTTGAAACAATTCTTGACTTTGTTATTGCTCTGTTGCATATGCTTTTTTGTTGCATCTCTTTTGTTCACAACTGCTTATGCCCCATCTGTGTCACCTTATGTTGCATGTTTGTCTCCTCTGTTGTATATGTTTATCACTGTGCTAGTTTCTGGGTTGAGTGTATGATTTCTATGGCTGCTCTATCTACTTCAATTCTTGCATTCTGGCATCAATTTTGTCCTTGTGCACTTGTTTTCATGTGTTCATCCCTTCATACCTGAACTAATATATGTGTGTTCATGTATGTATGCTGGTGCCTTTGTTATTTGGAGTCTGGTGTAGTTTCTTTGCATTTTGATTTTGTATTCTCTGTTCCTTGTCTTCATGTGTTACATGCTTGCATATCCATGTACATTCGAGCATATTTCCTGATCTGGTCTGGACTGCTTTGGTTGAGGCATTTGTATTCTCTGACCATATGCATTGCCCTTGTATTTGAACCCCTGCTTGCCTCTGAACTGATATGTGTTATACATGAATTTGCTATGTCTGGTGCACTTAAACTCTTAAGTCTGGTCTGGGGGAAGCTTTGCATTCATGTCATTCTATCATATTGTATGTTGTAAGTCTGGTGCACCATGAAGTCTGGTGCCCCATGAAGTCTGGTGTGTGTTCATGCCTCTGAACTGTAGGCTGGTCTAGTTTATTTTGGTATTAATGAGTCTACACTTGTTTGCTTTGTATTGTTGTGGCTTTGTGCATTGCTCTGACCGTCCATGCTTATGTTCTTGTTACCTTTGATATTGAATCCATGCCTCATTGTGTTCATGCCTGAATGTGGCTCCATGTACATATGTTCATGCCTGAATGTTGCCCTGTTTTCATGTTCAATTTGACTGGTCTGTTATGATGTCAAGTTGTTATTTGCATTTGCACTTGAGTTGAATCCAGTCTAGGCTTGGTTTTGACCTTGTGCTCACCTGTCCCTGCTATTTTAACAAATAGGTGTATATTGGTATGCACGACCTTGTGGCATGTACAGTGATACACTGTGCATGTCACAAGTTGTTCGTGTGAGATGAAAAATAAATAAATGATGACGAACAACCCAAATAATTAAGGCAAACAATATTTTCAAACACACACTTCATTGTGCACTACAAAATATTTCCTTTTTAATTTTACCGCGTTAGTGATTATTTTGCAGGTAGTTCAGATGTTGGATACAAGCTGGAACAGAGTTGAAGATAAAAATACGAGTGAAGAGTGAATATGTAGTAAGGTGAATTATGTATGAAAAATTGTATATTGAAAATTGTGTTGTAATTAAAACTTGTACAGTGAGAGCTTAAATTTGTACTATTCGAATTTGTAATAAAATATTTGTTTGAATAAAATATTTGTTTAAATAAGAATTCCAAGTTATTTATTTTATTCAACAAATATTTATTTAATTATGTGGAAAAATAAAATAGTACAATAACAAATACATTTAAACATATATATATATATATATATATATATATATATTTATGTTTATTATCGTCAAACAAAAATCATACACCAGCATATTCTACAATCTCTCCCTTTTGATGATAACAAACATATATTAAGATTTTGACTCTATTAAATGTATTTGGTCTTGATGAATTCTATTAGCTCCCCCTATTTGAATACTCCCCCTACAACAAAACTCCCCCTTACACAGATGCGTGTAATTAAAACTGAAAAATTAATTAAAAATAACTTTGAATAAAAACACTCTCGAATATTAGTAAGGATATTGCTCAAAAATCAAAATCTTAACCTCTCTCCCCCTTTTGTTATCATCGAAAATAATAATAGTAATTGAAATAGCTACGATTTTGATTAAAAATATAAAATCAAATCAAGAGGAAAATATTAATTTCAAATTTCAATTAATCAAACAAAAATAATAATTTATTAATTAGAAACAAACTCCACTTTAGAGAAATGGTAGGATTATGGAAAATTTTATATAGTGACAAGAGTTTGGTATTTTCAATAAAGGAATAATTTGTGCATTTTCCCTTTTTAAATATTATACAAAAAAAATGTAAAACACTTACTGACCATGCATAACCTTTAGGACTTTTAATAAATGAGGTTAGTAGTTACCCCTTTTTCTTTAAAAAAAATATGTCAAGTATTTTTCTAACCAAGCATAACCGTGAGGACTTTTAAATAACATTAGAATATACTTGATATTTATCATTTCTTATATGCGTCCCATCCATGCATAATCGCTAGGACTTTTAAATGAGAATGGAAGTCCATATATAGAAATTCATGTAATTCACCCATGCATAACCGCGTGGACATTTAAATGAGAGTGAATACTTTAGGATATAATTATTTTACAAAAAATATTTCCTTATTTTGAAATACCAAATTCTGCACACTATATTATGATGTATGGATTGACAGAAAGGTGAAAGTGATAGAAATGATCATGGAATAAGTACTAATCTAAAAATATTATAAAATTTATTTAATTTTCATGAAATTATAAAATTATACTTCCTATTGTTATGAAATATAATTTAATCACTATCCATCACTTTTAAAGCACTATAATAATTTGATAAGTTCCAAAAGATTTAATTAGCCAATGGTTATCTTTTATAGAGTAAATCTCTTACCAAAATAAACTAGAGTATTTTTAACACGATGAAAACCCAAGTTTCAAAAATTAAAATAAGTGAAAATCAATTTTCTATAAGGGGGTTTTGTGAAAATAACTTCTAGTTGAAAATCAATAAAAATAA
Source organism: Allium fistulosum (assembly GCA_030737815.1). Classification (NCBI taxonomy): domain Eukaryota; kingdom Viridiplantae; phylum Streptophyta; class Magnoliopsida; order Asparagales; family Amaryllidaceae; genus Allium; species Allium fistulosum. The sequence goes on from JASFAW010000013.1 coordinate 24,254,216, forward strand.
TTAAATAATTGCAAAAATGATTTCAACATGAGATGATATCAGATACCACTTGTATTTGAGGTATTTATGGTGATATATAGTGGTATATAAGAAATAAGTGTACTCCTCAACACTTGAATTGTTTTTTGAAATTTTCATCACGTCCATTTATATCAAGCACAAGTAAAGTAATCTATATTGAGCAAAAACACACATTCAAAAAAATTCGTCAAAGTAGTTTTGAAAATTGATTTGATTGACATGAAGAGAATCAATAATTCTTGTTGTTTCAAAGTATTTGACAATCTTTGTTTCGAAGACTCACTCAATTTGAAACCTTTATTTGGCTGATAAAAGATTGAAGTTTGATTTGGCTCATAACACGAGAGTTTTAGATGTTCAAAACTGCTACTTGCCAAAATTGGTTTCAAGCCAATTTGTCAAATCTATCAAAAATTATACTTGAAATACCACAACTTGTTTGTGTAAAACAGATATGCTTTCTGAGTTATATATTTAATTTATTGTATTTTTTCACCCATTTAAGTTTAGATTCTGGGAAAGCACAAAAAATAAAAGTTGTAGCATTTTAAATCTATTTTACAGAAAATCTTGATTTTTACAAATCGGAGTTAACAAGCTCAAAATATGGCAGAAATACTTCAACAATGTCGATGAAAACATAATTAACAATATGTGAACAAAATTGAGTTAAGAGATCATACCTCACTTTCCTTCGATGCCATGATATTCGAATTGTGATGATCTCCATCTAATCTTTATAGGCTAAGGAACATTTAAATTTCAGTTTATCAATCACCTAGAACAACCCGAAATCTATCTCCATCAAATTTGTTCCTTAGCCCACTTATGTGTCTAAATTTTAGAGAAGGAAAGTAGTCTAACTAAGGATGTAGGACCACTATTATTATCTATTGAAATCTTTGGTACCCAAATTTGTCTATATAACAAACCGTTAGCATCTACAATTGTACCCTTGGGAATCCAAATTTGTTTAAATTTCAAACCATTTATATTCGTACTTTTTGGAATCCATATTTGTTTAACGGTTTTGTGTTTGTATATATTTCGACAATTATTCTTGCCATGTCCAATATTTCCACACTTTACGCATTTGGGTATCGCACTTTTCCCCTTAACGGTGTTTTTAGTCGTTTGTTCATATTTTGAAACTTTCGCAAATCCAAATCATTTCCTTTTATTCACGAAGAGTTGATTTTCAAAGAGCATATTAAATGATTTTTCTCTAGTGAAAAACTTCCAAGTAATCAACACAAGTTTATTAACTTTGGATTTTAAAAGTTTATTTTCAATTATTAGCTTCGAACAACAACTAATGGTACTATCTCCCTTTTCAAAATTATTCATTTTCAAGCCCATATTTTCTTTTTCAAGCTCTCTAATTTTAGTCTCAATTTCTAGCATCTCAGTTTCTAAGAGTTGGAGTTTTCTAAATTCAATTTTTTCAAAAACCTTGATTTTTTCAGGCACCTTTTCAAACTCATGATTTAATCGAATAATTTCAGATTTGCTCAAAATCACGTTTCCTTTTTCAAGGGTTTTGAAATTTTCGTTGACCACATTTAATTCCTTTTCAAAAATCTCAAATTTAGAACTTTCCGACCTCTTAAAACTATCCAACTCTTTTTGCAAAATATTATTTTTACAAATCAACTCAGTTTTGTTCTTCTCCCGAATTAAAATTCTGTTTTCTAACTTTTGAAAGTTATCATGAAAACAGGCAAATTCTTTTTCATAGTCCAAACACCTTTTGCAATTAGAATTTCTATTTTTCTTAGTATTTTTAAGCTCATTTTCCAAATCATTATTTTTCTGACGCAGTTTAGATTGTTCCCTTTTCAACTTATTATTTTTCAGCCCAAGAGCTTCATTATTTTCAACTAATTTTTGACACAAGAGAACTAAATCATCGAATGAAAAACCACTTATCTCCTCGGCTATTGAATCTTCATCACTGCTGTCTTTTGCAAATCCTGTCAAGCACGTTTCTTCTGAGTCGATTGTGGAGAATTTCTCACAGTTGTTAACTTTTGCATCATATATTGCATCAACATATTCCAGATTTCCTATGCACTTTCACAATGAGAGATATGGTTAAAATTATCTTGATTAATATGAGAATATAGTATATGCATAGCAAGAGCATTAGTCGAAGTATTTTTCTTGTCTACTATATCACACCCATTTACAATAATATCCCAACATTTAGAATTAATAGATTTTAAATCAAATTCCATTTTTAATTTCCAATTTAAAAAATCTATTCCATCAAAAATAGGGGGAATAATACTGGACTGACTCTCGCTAGATTTGCAACTAGGGTTAGACATCTATGCTATTAACCTTGCTCTGATACCACTTGTACGATCGTTTTCACCCTTGAGGGGGGGGGGAATAGGGTGTACTAATAAAAATTTATGTGGAAATAAAAACAGAAAGTAATGCAGTAGATATCACACACCGATTTACCCAGTTGCGGCAAAAAACTGCCTACGTGCTGCCCCTAAGATTTCTACTAGAAATTAGGTAATCGGGCGCATACAAAAACACGTAAACTCGCGACACCCGCTAACTCGATTAACCTAACTATAAGCCCAAAACCCTGCTACAACTCAGCCACTGAGTTGCGAATTCTCAAACTACGCCCCGTAGTTTGTACCTAGTTGTACACAACTAGAAAGTTACACAATTTAAAAGGATATTACAAATAAAATAAAAGACTAAACTAAAAACCATATATTTAAATTAAGCCCAATACAAAAAGAGGAACCGGCCGACTTTAAAATATAACTTAAGAAAAAATGCATTCTCCCTTTTCTTGTTCGTATACTCTGCCGTTCCTTCTTTCTGCTCTTCCCAAATTAGGGTTTTCAAATTGAGGTGCTGCTTGTGATATTGATCGATTGAAGTATGCTATTGTGTTGATTTGCTTCAGCAATCGACTTCCTGGCTTTGAATTGATCACGGTTGCTCCAATTTTGTGTCGAGCTCGAATGTTAAAAAATGGTATGTAATTTTCCCCTTTTCGATTTTGGTTCTGCTCGACTTGATTCGAGTTCTGGATTGGTTCGTCATTTTTTCAAGGCTTGCTCTCTGATTTTGCTTGAACTCGAATAAATGCCGATGATGACCTTTGGGTTTAATTTATAGGGAATGAAACCCTATATTTCGTTCATATATTTTTGGTTTGAATCTTTTAGTTTATTTGCTTGGTCATTTGATTTATGTTTGAACGATGGTGATGATCTTTGACTTGTTCATTTCATACGTGTTACTCCATGAATTCGAATGTTCTCCATTCTTTTCTGCTTTGACTTTGGCATTTGAATTTGATCCTCTTTTCTTCTTCTACGACTTGTTCATTGACTTGTTCAAACGTATGAACATTCGCTGCTCTGGTTTCTTTGCTGCCTTGACTTTCTGAAATAATTCTTGACTTTGTTATTGCTCTGTTGCATATGCTTGTTTGTTGGATCTCTTTTGTTCACAACTTCTTATGCCCCATGTGTGTCACCCTATGTTGCATGTTTGTCTCCTCTGTTGCATATGTTTGTCCCTATGCTAGTTTCTGGATTGAGTGTATGAATTCTATGGTTGCTCTGTCCACTTCAGTGCTTGCATTCTGGCATCAATTTTGTCCTTGTGCACTTGTTTTCATGTGTTCATCCCTTCATACCTGAACTAATATATGTGTGTTCATGCATGTATGCTAGTGCCTTTGTTATTTGGAGTCTGGTGTAATTTCTTTGCATTTTGATTTTGTATTCCTTGTTCCATGTCTTCATGTGCTACAAGCTTGCATATCCATGTACATTCGAGCATATTTCCTGATCTGGACTGGACTGCTTTGGCCTTTGGTTGAGGCATTTGTATTCTCTATCCATATGAATTGCCCTTGTATTTGAACCCCTGCTTGCCTCTGAACTGATATTTGTTATACAAGCATTTGCTATGTCTGGTGCACTTGAACTCTTAAGTTTGGTCTGGTGGAAGCTTTGCATTCTTGTCATTATATCATGTCATATGTTGTAAGTCTGGTTCACCATGAGGTCTGGTGTGTGTTCATGCCTCTTAACTATTGGCTAGTCTGGTTTATTTTGATCTTGATGAGTCTGCACTCGTTTGCTTTGTATTGCTATGGCTTTGTGCATTGCTCTTACCATCCATGCTTGTGTTCTTATTACCTTTTATATTGAATCCATGCTTCATTATGTTCATGCCTGAATGTTGCCTTGTTTGCATGTTCAAGTTGATTGGTTTGATATGATGTCAAGTTGTTAATTGCATTTGCACTTGAGTTGAATCCAGTCTAGGCTTAGGTTTGACCTTGTGATCACCTGTCCCTGTTATTTTAACAAACAGGTGTATATTGGTGTGCATGACCTTGTGGCATGTACAGTGATACACTATGCATGTCACAAATTGTTCATGTGAGATGAAAAATAAATAAATGATGACAAACAACCCAAATAATTAAGGCAAATAATATTTTCAAATACACACTTCATTGTGCACTGCAAAATATTTCTTTTTCAATTTTACTGCGTTAGTGATTATTTTGCAGGTAGTTCAGATGCTGGATACAGGCTGGAACAAAGTTGAAGATAAAAATACGAGTGAAGAGTGAATATGTAGTGAGGTGAATTATGTATGAAAAATTGTATATTGAAAATTGTGTTGTAATTAAAACTTGTATAGTGAGAGCTTAAATTTGTACTATTCGAATTTGTAATAAAATATTTGTTTGAATAAAATATTTGTTTAAATAAGAATTAAGAGTTATTTATTTTATTCATCAAATATTTATCTACTTAGGTGGAAAAGTAAAATAGTACAATAACAAATACATTTAAAAAAAATATGTTTATTATCATCAAACAAAAATCATGCACTAGCATATTCTATAGCTCCTCTAATCGGGCACATTTCTTTGATACCATATTATCACTTTTTGATTGATTTGGTGGCCACCCCTCGATTTTGATTATGGGAGTGTGTTCCAATGTGGGCGGTAGTAGCTGCTAAGCGTTACCACAGGTCCGGAAGTGCAAACGGTAGAATCCTACCCTGGCATTGCCTCGCGTGCCTTGTCACATGCCTTATCGTGCCTTCTACGAGTTTGGTTTGTGTCGTAGCTATGGATCCTTGATAGCCCACCAGTTTGTTGGAGTTTACAGTACTGTTTAGACTACGAAATTATATAAAATATGTTAAGGGGGATATGGGTAACGCCTTAACGCTATTTTAATACTTTATTTTAATGTAGACACTATTATAATAGCGTATTGTACTATTTATGTAGATAGTTTAACGGATCCTTTGGAGATGGGAACCCCGAACATCTCTTAAGTTATTGCACTCACGTTAGACACTGGATAGGAGATGTCAAACCCCGTAAACATCTCCGACGCTGTTACACTAATATTTATTTACTGTTGATTTAACTTACATAAGATATTTTAGTTCTGACTTGAGTGTTTTGTCTTTTTAATTCGCTCGGGTCAGTCTGAGCTTTTCAGTGTATCAAAGATTGCTTTTCTAGAGGACGAAGATGAAGATTTAGTACTATTATTATTTATTATATTTATTCCACTACATCATGTTGTTCCGCTGCATTGTTATTTATTTCTATTGTATGTAACTCTGATCTGTAATGTAAAAGTGTAATCAAATGTTATTTGTAAAACAGCTTCATGAACTGTTTATTTGATTATTATATTTTGTCATTCCACTGTGAGATTCTGTGTTTTGTTTTTCTTTCTTTTCTCTTCTTTTTCTTATTTACCCCATAACAATTCTCCCTTTCGAATGGTTTGAGTCTGACATGTGTGGTTTGTTATCGATTTAAACCATCTAGAAAGGTGGGTCGTTACAATATACGGCCTTGTATATACTCTCAGCATTCTTTAATAAATCTTCCAACTCCCCTTTTCTGAGCTGGGCAGAACACAACTTCTTTTGCAAAATGACTACCTCTAAATCCTAAACGAAATTAATAAGCCAAAGAAGGATGATTAAGTCCACCAGTACCAAAATCAAATGACAATATAAAATAAATAAGTGGGACTACTAGAAAGATTCACATATTTTCCACAAAGAAGTATTATAAAGAAATCTATTCTCCTAGTCAAATCAAGTACCACAAAAAGTGTTTTCCTTATGTTAAAAGTCTTTATAATAGAACGTTAAATTTGAGTAACGTTAGAGGGAGGTGGAGCCGCGTTAGTAACAAAGATCTATCGGGGGCCATAATGAGCTCTTGCCCAATGGTCCTCAGCCGGATCAACTATTACTTCAAAACTCTCTTTTTCATCTAAAAAGCTATGATTTAATGTTGAGTAGAAAAATTCCAGAACGTCTCGTGATCGCTGCAACAATGCATTAACTTTCTTGCTCTTATTTTCTCTTGATCGAGCTTACCCGAGTAAGAAGAAACTCTATCCTGAGAGGCCAACAATGTGCTATCGAGCTCATACACTTTTAATGCTGCCTTCCTTTTTGTGTCATTTAAAGTCTTTGTTATTTGAGCCTTTGTCTTCTTATCCTTATTGGAAGAATTACTAAATAATCTCATAGCAATAACCTTCCAACCATCACCATGGATTCTAAATTCATAAGAGGAACAAAAGCAATGTCTAATTAAGACACCTTAACTAACCTCCTATGTTTAGCAGCCTATAGTTCACCAGATAGTCTGGAAATCTTAGCAGACATGTCTTATACTTGTTTCTTATACTTAGCAATTTCTTCCCTGTATACTATTCCATAAAGCTCTTTGCCTAAATGTACGGTCTATTTTATCCCTTTTAGTTTAAATGCAGCATCTCCCAATCATGAGCGTAATCTGATTGCGGTCATACTGAAAGTTGAGAGCATTTTGAGCCTTGGCAAGCTCTTTACGATTAAACTTTAGCTCTGTTTTGATCCTTTCAACATCATATCTGAGCTGAGCAATGTCATCCTTAGAAGCGTTCTAGTGATGGATATAGTTAGTGCTGAACGAAGCTCAAGGGAGATTGTGTTAAAGAATCATCAAAATAAAACTTAGTTACTTAACTAAGGCGTAATAGATTAAGCTCGATTTCAAAACGTTTATTACATTGTATCTACTTAGCCATATGTTTGAGAATTACATAAAAATTAACAAAGACATAGGAAGATTATTCATCAATTAAAGATCTAGACTTAAGCCTAAACCACACTAGATCAGGACTATCAGGTAGGAAAGAACCACTCTCTAACGTGTGACGCCATCGGTGCAAAATAAAATCGCTAAGAGCCTTCTTCTCTCGAACTACTTGATTTAATCTGGCTAATAACTCTACAATCTCATTCCTAAGATCTGAGCAAATCTGGTCTAATTCCTTTTCACGCCTAACCATGGCTGCTGTACTTAACCTCAGATGACCTAATATGTATTTTTCAAGCCTAGCCTCAGTGTCCCTCAACAGTTTTGCAACACATCCTCCCTAGAATATTAAACAAAACAATAAGGAGAATACAATCATTCAAAACATAAAAATACCACATCACATTACAAACAACCTACTAAACTTCATGATTTCAAGTACAACAAGAACACAAAAGGATGTCTGGGGTTAATCATCTAAATTTATCAGAGAAGGTGACTTAACCTTGTTTTGCAATTTGGTCTTGTTCCTCAAGTTGTGGTTCTCTTGATCTGCATCAGCCATTTTCTTCTCTTCTTGAAAAAGGTGCTTAGAATGGCTTGAGTCAACATCCTCTTCCTTAGTCTCCTTTGCATTCCACTTATGCTGGCAATATGAAAAATTCGAGTCCACCACAGATTCATCTTTCACAAAGTCAGGCTTAACTTCTACCATATATTAACGTCTAGCCAAAGTAGAAAAGCCATAAGTTACATCTAAAGTGATAATGTCGAGTTTCTTATTGGATTTTTCCAACTCCCCTTTAACCCTAGCCATAACTTTGCCCTTTTCCTTTAGCTCACACTCCTTTGCAGCTCGAGCATCCTCAATAGCCTTTACCTCCTTCTCGACCTTTTCAACCTATTCATGAAGCATTCTGGCCTCTGCCTTGACCTTAACAGAACCCAGTGCAGTATTGGCCAAGGCAAGATTAGCTTCAAGCTTATCTACCCGACTCGAAAGCAGGGCATGCACACTCCCTGGTTCACATGTCTTCATCATCAAGGCTGTAGACTACAAGAGTGGAAAACACAAAAAACCATGAGTCACAAACCAAAGCAATGCGAATGAGAAAAGGAAAAGAAAACATGATCACTCACATTAGACCAGAGCTTCTTAAATCCTGACAAAATGGCAGTGGACGACATCATAGAAGCCAAGCAGAAATAACAATAGGATCTTATATAGACTTCCTAACCTTTTCCATTAAAGTAGAGCTGAAAACTTTGGATGCGGCCAAGCCACTTGCATGGGGGCAGACTCATCCCTCTAAGAAAAGCCAATCAGCCCAGAAGGTGCAGGAATTGGAGAAGGAGCAACTCTCACACCAAAAGAGGACATGACCTCAGACGAGGAAGAACAACCAGTTCCTTGAAAGGATTAGGAGGATCATCAGACCCTCCAAGCGGCCTCTTCGAAGCCTTTTTTCTTCTCCTCCCACTCCGCCTCCAAAGCCTTACGAATTGTAACAAAAATGCATCCTTATCCATGTTATTTACAAAAAGAAAACAACCAAGGTAAAATTAGAGATATGGTATCCCTAAAATGTGTTACAAGCTACTCATACCCCCAAATTCTGACGGGGGAGAAGTGGGCTTAAATCTGCTTTTGGAAAGTATATGGTGAGGACGTAATAAGCCATGAGCTTTTAGCTTCAATTCAGAAAACTACTTCATTATTTTCCTATACTCTATTGGCAAATTCCAAATCTGATGCCTATGGATCCATACAATTGCTCATTCACCCTAAAGAAATAGTATGGATGGAATAATGTTGAGAAAAGGAGGGGAGTTGTTACAACCATATTGTTATCGAGAAATTCCTACAACAATTCAACCTCGATGTCATCGGATATAGCGACGTCGATGTTAGCATGGATGCAGCAAGCAAGGGTTCATGTTGAGGTTTGAAGCGAGGGTGCATATCGAGGTTTGAAGCAAGAGTTCACGTCGACACTTAAAACTCCAAATGCCAAGGCAACGTTGAAGATGGATGTCAACATTAAAGTTCCCACCAGCATCGAAGACCTCAATGTTGCTTCTCAACTATGTCAACATTCTTCAATGCCATGTCGAGCTTAATCAATGCCACTTTTATTCAATATTGTCTCCATTCGATGACGTCGAGCCTCTTTGAAATGGGCTATCTCTTCTTAACGACAATGCACCTAGCCTTGTGAACAAACTAAGAATTTCCGTCTCCATGTCACCACTTATTAAGATCACATTAATGATAACCAGGAGTCACGAGCATCGCTGGGGATTAAGAGGCGACGTAACATCAACAATGTTTAAGCAATGTCGACAACTGCTATTGTCGAGGTTCAACAATATCATCGAAGCTGCACTCCATTGGCTTCGAGGATACCAGAGAAGAATGATGTTGAGCATTAATAACACAAGCCCAATATCGAGGAACAAGAGTACAAACATTGAAGTGCAGCAAAGGCATTAATATCGAGGCCAATAAAAATGCCATCGTTAAAACTCTATGATGATGAAGACACCAAGATTTGTGGATGTTGAGGCTCACCACTACCCAAAATCTTTAAATAGGGACCCAGGGGTCTTCATTGGGGGCGATTCTTGGATTCTCTCTTCTTAATCATTTAAAACCCTAAATCGAATTGGGGATTTTGCTCATTGTAATATTGAAAGTGTTCTACCTATAATGATTTATTCAATTAACAAGGAGATGGTCCGATTAACTTGATTTGAGCTATGATTTACACATTTATATGTTATGTCGAGCTTTACCTAAGCTTATAACCTCACTACCATCGATCACGTTAATATAAACTTCACCAAGCATCATAATTGTTTAGAATCTCACTGACCTCTATATCAATCTCACTTTGGACAACTTCTTCATCGATAAATTCGATATCAAAGCTAAAGCTCGACATGAGTAAACATACAAACTCGATGATGATTATAACAGCTTCAAAAATAACCTCGATGGCCATATGACTTCATGCCCATCCTCAATGACTCCCATTTACCTCGACAAGTCTCTTCTCTAAAATATTTCCTTTATAATACATATTTTGGCGTCGACAAATTTATTTGTGTGCAGGAATCCATCATCGTGATAAAGAAAGAAGATGTGATCCATTTTTCGGTCCTACTAGGGATGCCTATCAAAAATAAACCTTTAGCATTAATATAAAGAAACCTTTATTCCCTTTTCTAGGACTTCTTTTAAACTCAAAAATAAATTGAAGATCCGCTCTAGTAAGATTGATTCCATTTTCAGCATAAAGGATGAAGGTGGCCAAAGCAAAGGTATACGAATTAGGAGAAAGTTGAACAAGAGCGATTCCCAAGGTAGAAGCCCATTCACAAATTATCGGATGCATAGGAAGAAACAACCTGCACCGAATATGCTCGAGAGTAATGGTGATGTAACCCTCCGGTATCCATATGCTCAGGGGATTCTGAAACCCTAAGTGCATACCCTAGAATCCGAATTACCTATGGACACCAATGGCATCCTCCAGATGCGTAATTTTAGAAGGGGGAAGCAAAGAAGAGGAAGTAGAGGAATCTGTTTTGAATCCCTAGATGTTATGTAAAAGAAGGATCAGGAGAGAATTAAAATAGCTTACCCTACTCTTAATTTACAAAATTACCCTTAAACTTGAAACTTAATCGAGTAGTGATTCCTTACAAGAAAATTTAAGGAAGATGAAGAAAGAAAATACGCACCTACGTTTGAATTATGGCCACCCGATTGAAATGATCAAGGAATCTATGAAGCGTAGATTTTCTATAGAAAATAATGAGTATAAAAGACTCAAGGAAATCCGCTTAAAAAACAAAGAGGCAGATTAAATAGCTGTTAAAAGATGAACCAATAAAATGATGACATGTATGTTAGAGCACTAAATGCATGTATACCAAAAAGACTTATTCCAAGTGCCAAAAGGCCAAATTAGACATGACCCAGTTGGAGTACAGAACAGGTGTATAAGACAATAAGTCTACCCTAACCTATAGTCGCCACAGACTAAGGGGGACAAGTATTACATCAGTTCTCACCATGAACCACAACAAAAGGAAACATATGGTGTTTAAATTTAGAGAAGATATTTTTGTAACAATTGGACAAAACAGAGAACATACTCGAGATCACGACACTTAATCAGACCTAAAACCATTTTAGCAGGGGCAAGGCTATAAAGTACAGGTGATGCATGCTTCAGGAAAACAGAATAGAATACATTGGCAACATCTAGAAACAAAGGTCGGACTGGAATAATGAACTCAGACATAAAAACTACCAGATGGGGTTTGTAGTTAACTATACTCACATTATGTCAAACTACTACAAGAATAGGTCTGCACAAGCACACACCGAGGGCAACCTAGATAGCGCCATGTAGAAACAGGAGCACTCCAAAGGTGTTGTATACATGGTCGCTCAAGATATGCTCAACACAAGCTCAACCTTATAGACAAACGACAATGACACATACCCAACTAGCCTTTGAAATAGAATGAGAAGCGCTAATCATCTCTGACTCGATATGGCGACTAATAAAGCCTAGAAAATAAAGGAAACAATGGGGCAGAACAATCCGGACACCAGAAAACATCCACTACTGCTCCTATTCTCATACATCAATAATGTAGTAAAGCTTCAGGGCAATTTCCTATCTTTCCTCTTAGAGTAGCTCATAATGTTAAGAGAGAGGAGGTCGACCTATGCAGACCTAGGATTCCCGCCTAAATTTTTAGGCACCCCGCTTCAAATTTCCAAGATCCCGCCAATATCAAGATTTCATGCCAAAGAACCGTAATCAATCTAGGCTCAAAGAATAAGCATCACAAATAAGCGGTAGGTGGCAAAATTCAAGGGTGAAGATTAAAGGAAAACATGAAAGCCGATTGCAACCTCCCACGGTACACTTTTCATACTATAAAAGGAAATGCATAAGAAAAAAGGGAAGATCTTCTTTCTGAACTTCTTCTTGTTCATATAAAAAAGTAAAATATTGTACGCCCGTGGGAAATTATAATCTCTTATACAAAAAATAGTAAAATTTTGGATTATCCCATAGACGTAGGATTAACAAGATTCTGAACCACGTAAAAATCTCTATGTCCTTTACTTCCTGCTATTTACTTTTAATTGCTCTTTTGTTCATTGACCCATCTTGACATTTCAACAAACAGTTGAAGTGTGACTACACGACTGTGAAAACATTCAACAACACAGTCACTTACAAAGGTGAATTTAACTAAGCTTAAATTCACTAATTCCTAATCGTGAGGATGACTAGCCATAAGGTCACTTCACAATCAAATAGAGTGTGGTAAAGCGAAAAAATTTCACCAATTCTTTTATTAAGAAAATGATACCTACAAGCAGTATTAAAAGTAATGAGAAAAATATTTTCCTTATAGCTTTTTATATTCTTTAGTTTATTAATTATCTAAGTGCACTCTTTTGTAGAAGATACATGTAATAAACTAATGTAAATTCCACATTCATGTAGTCACATCAATTGCAGATACACACACATATATGTAAATTTATATATTGTAACAACTAGGTCAGGAGCATAATAAAAATACATATGATAAAACATATTTTTGATAAATAAATTAGGGATTTTTAATAAATATAATTTTAAAACTAGAATGTGGTTTTTGGTGTATTAATAGTTTTAAAATATAGAAAATTGTTTTAAATTGTATAATATAATCTAACATTTAATAAATATGATTAAAATATTATTTTGGTGTTTTATTTGAAATAGTTTTGATAAATGTAAATTTGAATTTGTTTTTTATGAAATTAATAAAATATTGTATTAAATATGAAATACTGATTTAAATCTCTGATTTAAAGTTAAAAAGGTGTTTTAAGGATTAAAAAGTATAACTAAAAATTGTACATGGAAAATAATATACAATAATGAGCACAAATTATTTTTGAAAGGACAAATAAGTATTTAAAAATATTTTCAAGGATTAAAAATGTGATTTTTCCATTGAAAAATTAGTTTGAGTCAAAATAAAATTTGGTGAAATGATTTAAAATATAAAGAAAAGAGTCGGTGACAAAGATATCATGGTGAAATGTATTTTCTTTTTACAGAAATATGCTTTTTGACTTCATAAAATGCAATGTGCATTTTTTCTTTTGATAGAAATGATTTCAAAATTTAATCATTGTTTTGTATTAGGTTAGTAAGTATTTGGTAGGAGTTTTAGAGCTTGAAACAATGAGGAAATATTTTCATGCTTCAAAGAATTAAAAATTGTAAGTGTAACATTATTTTTATACTTTGCATGTTATATGCGCTTGATTGAGCTACCGCAATTGATAAATTTATGAATATAAATGTTTGACTTTGCTGAACTATGAATTAGATTGAATGAATTGCTCGTTGTTTGCTTTGAAATTACAACACTCTTGAATATGAATTCACCTATTTCATCTCATATACAATGTTGCTTTATTGCATGCTTATATTATGTTGTTTGCACTCATACACGTGAATAAGACATGATATATCAATTGATTAAAGTTGCAGTTGTAAGTCACATTTATTAGAGTCATGAAACGGGTGTTATACTATATGTGCGATGAGATATGGTGGGTTTAGATTAGAGAGTGTGTGACTTATTTTCCATTTCTTTGACATATCACATGTAAACCCAACACCATACATTATTATTTATATGCACCATCACACTTACACTTTGTTCTAGCGTGACTTGTGTTTTTTTATGTATTTAACAACCCTCGGTCAGAGTAAGGTTGTTTGCAGAATGGTTGCTTTTGGTTGTATATCTATTTTGAGACGTGCACTGCGGACAAAGCAACAATGTTGGTGATGTATCATATTCATAGTGTATCAGCTGTATACTGTCATAGTTGAATTCATTTCATTGTTGTTCATGGATTATTAGATTTGTTATGTTATAATCTATTCTGTGATGCTGTTTAGTGGTATTATTATTGTATCAGTGTCATTTTAGGTAGTTTAATGTAGTCTTCCATGTATATATGTCTGTTTCTTGGGATGTCTATGTACTATAACATCTTTTTTGTACATACTATATTTTGACCTTTCGGTTGTGATATATATCGTACTATGATATTTATTTTCTATTTCTCAGGTATGTTTCTTATATAATTATGTTATGTGATTTATTTAGTCTTGGTAACTCATGTACAGTTCTTTGTGTTGAGATGAGATGCATATTATTTCAGATGTATTTAAGTATTGAAACATATATGTGTTAGCCTAAGGGAATGTAGACGACAGATTGCTCTTATCATGTGCTTTGCTTTATGATATTAGAAAGTTATCACTCTTTGTAAGCATATGCACTAGGATAGTGAATTACAACTTGGAATCGGAGCAAGATTTGTGTAAAGACCCGCAAATCCATAGTCCTTTGAGTCGACCATAATTCACTTCAGTTCAACTTAAATTGAACGGAAATACAAATTTTTATGGGTGAAGAAGAAAAAGGTAGAAGAAAATAAACAACACAGAATCTCACAATCGCAGCGGAATAAAATATAATATAAAATAACATATTTTTATACAAAAGAATCTGTAACAGTTTAAATACTTACAATCATCAGAGTACAACAACCCATACATCAATCTGGACAGTTATAGTAACTTGTCCTCATACAGCGAAAATATAAACTAAATACTAAGATATTTCTCTATCATCCAGCTCGACTCCTGAGCTCCATAGCATCCTATCCTGAATCTGTAATACTCGGTCTGACCCGAGCATTATAATAAAATAACACCCGAGTCAGTCTAGAAAACCGGCGTGAGAAAACACACTCAATTTGAATTATTATTTTTTCTCAAAATCTATTGAAAACAAAGTTATCTCGTTAGACCATGTCACATATAAACATGACGGGTTTTTACCTTACGATAACCAAAACGATTTTATCAAAATCATTTGATATTGTAATAGTGTCTATAGAAAGTAAATAGAAAATAGCTGAAATGCTTGCATCTCATGTTTCGGCATAGTTGGGCACAATCAAAACCGTACGGCGCTTATTGGACAATGGATTCCAAACAATGACTAGGCCACTGGGGTACCGCCCATCACAGTACACCTCTAGAGCAATGTACTGAGGACCTCGTCGAGATCCCCTGCTACACAAGACTGGCTGCCCCTAGCCTGGATAGAACAAATATGTTATCACTTCGGGTGTTCCCACCCTTACAATCGAGAGCTCCTTCTTTCATGTATAGCCATATCCATAATATAGAGGTTTCCGAGGATATCTAGAAAAGTGATAACATACCCTAATTGGGTGTGACCCACTTAACCTTGCTACATCTAACCTGTTTTAGTCATTCTCGGTTGATGAGGCTTAAGGCTAAGCGTTACCTTTCAAGAAACAATTCTACTTAGAATGCTCATCGTCCTCCAATGACGATGTTCTGATAGCATTCATCCATACAAGTTGTCCTAGGTCTGGACAAACCGAATCACCGTCCTCATCATCTTCACGGTATTCATTCATAATGTTCAAACCGGATCGAAGTGGTTTTCGGATAATTACATCCGATCTCGGTCTCTTCGAAACGATTAACGAAATTGGCCAATTATTGATAGTCAGTTATTTAACTATCAATAAAACATCCATACGCAGACACTAGGCCTTATTTTATAATTCTTCAAACATTTTTTTCAAAATATCTTTACTAAGATATATATTCAGATCCCTTTCCATATTCCAATACTTGAAAACAATTTCAAATACTTAAATCCATAACAGGATATTTCAAACTATCTCAACACTTAGAAATATTTCCAAATTTCCATTTTTATACTTATGAAAATATTATAAACCTTATTTTTGAAATCTTTTCAAATACCAACAATTAAGAGAATATTTCGTAGCTTATCTCATAAGTCTTCGGAATCACTAATAAATTCTCTTTTCAATTTCCAAAACCCAGTATACTTATTTATAACCCCATTCAACAATTTATAACTTCTTTATAAATTCAGATTTCATTTTCAAAATTCCCATATTCAACATTTTGAAATTTCATTTCCTCCAAATCCCTTATAAAATTCCTTCCCTCAAAATCATATCCATTAAAAAAACCCCATTTACGAACCTCGAGAGAATTTATAAATAAAAATTTTCAATCACTTCAAAGCTCTATATATATATAAAATAAGTATTTAAAAGAATAATAATTTATTTTATTTTATTTTTTTAAAACATGTTCAAATAATTATTTGAAATGTCGAAAAAACTTTTATAAACATCAATAACTCATTTTTAGATAAACAAATAAATTTTTAAAGCCGATTTTAAAAGTTATAATTTACTAAAATAAATACTTAATATTTGAAAATTTGGAGTATTTCAATCCTAACTAGTTTAAAAAAAAGTCCATAGTTTTTATAAATAAAATTTTCCTTTTAAAAACAAAATTAACTTCTTAGAATTCAAAATATATTTTTAAAACCTCAATAACCAATTCAATTTTATAAATTCCTCTCAAATCACATCACATCACTTCCATTCTGATCTCCCTAACCATTTTCACTTTCAAAAATAGCATCCTCTATTTTTGACACCCTATTTCCATATTCTAATATAAATTCTCCCTGTAAATTTATATTTTCAATCTTTCATCTGATATTGATTTCCCTATTTATAAACATCATTTATAAATTTAATAATTCCTTTGAGTTTTACTTGTTTTTAAAAAAAACAACCTTATTTATAAAATTCTATTTTATAAATCCTTCTTTTTATAAATCCCATTTATAACTTCCAATCTATTTTTAATATCGACTTCAATTCCTTTTTATATTTCCAGAATATCGTTTATAAATTTTTTTTATATAATTCATTTTTAAAATCTCCATTTAATAATTCATAGTAATTAAGTATAACCAAAAATCAAATATATTTTTTTCGAACTCAATTTCATTAAAATAACCCTAATTCCTATATAAATATTTTTATCAAAAATTCCCTTTAATTCTTTCAATTTTAAAAATATATTTATGGTATTTTAAATATCAAAATTCAGGCCAGTGCTACAATAGCATCCAATAATTCCAATCGATGCAATAATTTGTAATAGATTATTCTACACAAATCATATATCACAATATATGAAATTAAATTCAACATTTTGAGGAATCCAGTTGGATCCCCCCAACCTATTTTTCCTGCATCCACAGATGTTAATACAACATAAAAATACCAATCCCACTTCGAAGGGGATATCGTGGTATATAGGGTCATCCGCTATTATGCGGGGCGCATAGGGTCTCATCCGCTATAATGTGCGGGAATATCACTACAAATACTAGTATTCATATACCACTATATATAAAATATAATATCATTCAACGGATAATCAATTCAACCAAACATCCAGAATTAATTTTAACTATTTAAATTTTAAAAGCCAACAATCCAAAACGAGTGAGATTTACTCACCTTGATTTCTAATTGCAATCTGTTCCAATTCACGGCTACGAACCAAACTCGATTTGTTTTCGAACCTCGCACGAACTAATTTACGATGTATATAAGTTAACGATCCCCTTTTTTTCCCTTCTTCTGTAATTAAACTAATTACACATTTATTTAAAATAAATTTAAAGTTAATCTCTATATACCTCTAAAAATGAGCCTGCTCTGCTTGAACCCACGTCGTGGCCAACCCTCGCCTCGCCCCTCCCATGATCGCCTACCGCCTCCTCCAAGAGAACCCCAGACCACAACTACTCTGTGCCACCACCTATAGACTGCAACCACTAGGAACACTCGAAATAACCTAAAACCGCCGCCACTTCCTGTCTTCTAGCAGCAGCTTTAGCATGAAACTCCCCCATTAAAATATAGGTATATCGCTTCATCTGCCTACAACCCCAACCACCCTCGACCCAGCATGCCGCCTCGCTCTTGCCTACGCCTGTGCGCACGTGATGCTTCGCCATCATCGCGAATACTGTAGCGACTTGTCGTTGCCACCTCCTTCAATCGAGCGAACCCCTAAATCGAACAAATGGAATCGCCTCAGCCTTCTGCATCCATACGTGCGCACGCTAAACCTTCCCCACACCGTCCCCAAGCTCTCATGCGATTTTGATATATATATATATATATATATATATATATATATATATATATATATATATATTTGGTTCGATTCGTTCGAATCGATTTCGAACGATTCTTTTTTTTTGTCAGATGAAAACGATTTATTTGAACGAAATTCTGATGTGAATTGATTTCGAATTGAAATGAAGGGATAGGGACGTGATTTAAGGTTGAGGGAAGGCGTGTTAGAGAAGGCAAGATCTTGACTTAACAAATTATAATATTATTTAATTATAAATATCTCACTTTACCTAGCTCAAAACTTCGAACCCCTATCTAGGCGTGCCGCTAGGTGTTTATAATGTTATACCCCTATTTTGAACGCAATGGAAAAGGTTTCGAGCCCTAATTCAATCGTGGGGAGAAGATAGCTTTTTGGACCCAATTATTTTATTGAATTTCGGTAATAATTTCAACGCGTTTCTATCCCGTACGATCAAACAATAAATCCAAAAGCTATGAAATTTGAAATCCGATAATAATACATTATTATAGATCCAATGGAACTAGTTTCGTCGAATTCTGAGACTGTGCCTCAGATCGCTACTTTAACGTGTCGATTAAATCGACGATTTCAACAATTTACAAAATCATTTGAAATTTTAGTTTTTTTTAAAAAAACTTATTAGCTCAATTATAATTCCAAACCCAATATTTAAACCAATTAAATATTTAAAATCAAATGACGAAAAATCCGGGTCGTTACATTCCTCCCCCCTTAAAAGAATTTCGTCCTCGAAATTGCTAAGGTAGGAAAATGTTTCAAAGCCATTAACTTTTCAAAACTCACTTAGTTGAAACCCGATATTCACTAATCTAAATCTTTTAGTTTTGACCAAAACAATTAGTTCTCAATTCTAATTCCAAAACCCTTTATTCCAATTACAATTCGAAATCAAATTGTCGTTAATAAAAATTTTCAAAATTTTTCTAACACCCTAAATTTCCGAAATTTTTTGGCAGAGTCTCCTTTGTACGGAGAGCCTTTTGCAATAGGACAAGAGAGATAAATATTTATACATCGACCTACACAGCCGAAAAACAAAATATATATCAATATTTATATTTTGCGGTATTTAATCCGAAAACGTACTTTATTTTAGCATTTTTAAGCATTATTAAGCAAGCATTTACTTCAAAAGCAATTTCGCAACCCAAATCTAGCCAAAAAGTCCCTCTGTACCTGTACTTGCTCAATTTTAAACACATGAGTACCAAAACATGAAATTCTAATAACGTTTCATCTATTCAACTAGTTAACACATGAATTTCATGAGCAATGCATTCTAACATATAATCATAAGCAATTATGAGGTTCCAACACCAATTTAATTACTTCCAATTAATCCATATACCATTTTCAATCAATTTAAATGATGTACAACTCACTTTACATGCATTCAATTTACTTTTATACCAAATAGACTCATATCCATTCCAAATTGATTTAAAAATCAATTTTATTCACTTATATTAATTCACAGAATTTTATTTACCTAAGTTTACGTCAAACGACGATATTTTCATGCAAATCGGGAATATCCATTGAATAAAATACCCATTTAGGCTTATAGCTATTTTAAATTGATTCCCAATAAATTTATATTTAATTTTATTTCATTTCAATTTGATTCTCGATCCATTTACTTGCATTCTATCCATATTATATTCAAATCCGTTTTATTTAGCTTGAAATCATTCCACACTATTGATTAAATAACTATTTCATAAATTTATTTGAGCCAAACTTCCATTCAAAATATTTACTTAAGTTAATCCGTTATTTTTAAATTATTTCTGTGAGAAATGCGGATTAAGGATCTTAAGGCTAGAATTAACACTAGAGGGGGGTGAATAGTGTATAAAGAAATTTGTTAATCTTTTTGAGTTTATATTAATTTGTTAACAATGTATGCACTAATCAAACACAGACAAGAACACAGAATCAAACATAGATGCAAATATAAAGTAAAAGCAGTAAAGGAAAGAACACACCGGATTTTATACTGGTTCGAAGTTACCTTACATCCAGTCCCGCACAACTAAGTACGGATTTCCTTTCAAAACCAATTCAACAATTACAAACCTTGATTTCAAGGCTACGAGATACACCCTCCAGAATAACAATCCTCTAGGTAGAGATACTTGATTTCCGGGGCAACAAGTTCACCCAATTGATTTCGAGGGCTACAATCACACCTTCTCTCGCTCGATTGATTACAAAAAGTCTATAACTCAGATTATCACTTGGACAGAGATAGTGGAGAGAATCAAAACCAGAAATTATCTAGTTAGATTCGATATTGATTTCGGTAGAGTAATGGTGTAATTTGTAAATAAGAAAGTGGAGAAGAAGAAGAGAAGTTAAATCAGAGAAAAGTGATTAAAAATTCGTTGAAATTGACTCCTATTTATAGAAGAGCAACAGCCATGACCATTCATGAAAAGTTATGGCGAATAGACACTTCTTTTGAAATTTGAATTTTGAATTAAAACTGTCACCATGTCGACATAGTGCCTATGGGCATGTCGACATCCCTCAGCCAAAATTGATGTTTTGAATTTCTATAAAAATAATATTTATCTTATATAAAAACTATTTAAAACTTTATAAATATACTTGAATATAGTTGAAATTCATAAGTAAATATAAAGAACAATATATATATATATATTATTTAACTATAATTTAAATCAAAGTATAAATAATTTAAATGTTAAATCTATTATTTGAAAAGATAGTTTAAAATCAGGAGTAATTTGACTTTGAAATTAAAGATGTTTTTGAGGCTAAAATTATTTAAATTAAGGATAGAGAGTTTTGAATCTTTTAAAAGGAAAGTTTTGAAATCATTTGAATTAAAATTAGTGGATACAAAACAATGTCCCACTAGATTTTCGTAGGTTCCATCCTACTTAGGGTTCCATCCCTTTAACGGGCTCGAAGTGGATTCCATTCCACGAATAAATTGGATATTAAGATGCCAGTGCTTTTCTACGAGTTTTAACAATATTCCTAACTATATAACTTATCTTGGAAACTTGAACTCTTGATAATCTTGATACTCATGAGTCTTCTATCTCTCTATATCTTGAATCTCTATACTGTACAGTCTTCATTCTTGATACCTACATGGTTAGATCCTGCATATACATATATATCTAAACTTGTAATGTTAGTATTTATATTTTATAATCTATTCTAAGGTTGTTGTCATCAAAACCAACTCCTCAGGGACTAACAATCTCCCCCTTTTTGATGATGACAACCTTTGTTTATAAAATATTCCTTCTATCCTAATAACTCCCCCTAAAACTAACAACTCCCCCTTAATCTATGCCTAACTACCTTATTTTATATTTCTCCCTCTTTGTCATCAACAAAAAACTTACTCCCCCTTATTCTTGGACTTCAGTACCTGCAATGATAAACTATACAACGGAATATATAATATATAGATTAAGAAATAATGATACTTATAAGCATAATAACTTAATTAAAGACTATATTCATTTCAGTGTATATATATATATGTTTCACACACCAAACTTCAAACCAAATAAAATCAATCCACACAAAGTATCAATTCAAACCAAATTAAATCAAACAAATTAATTCAAGCAAAGAAAGAAGATTAAACGTTTCGAGGAACATCTACCCATCCATCTTCTCCAAATATAGGGTCTGCTTTAATTGCATCCCAATTCTCACTGTCATTGGTGAGAGAGACAGGAGGATGCGCTTCATTATCATCCTTGTGTAGAGAGGAGATCATCCATCGTATTGCATCGAAGTGCCTTTCTTGCTCCTTGATCATCTGCATTTGACTCAACTCCAAGTGACGCTGGTTTCGTAGAATAAAAGAGAGAATATTCTTGAATGAATTGAGTGTTTCTTCAAGATTTTCAGATAGATTGTGAATAGGATTGTCCATAATTGAATTAGAGAAAGAAATGAAGGATATTGACAACGAGAAATAAATTTCAGTGAAGATTTCTAGAAGAAAAAGGTATATATAGGTGTAGAAATTCGTTTGAAATGAATAGACATTTGGTAGTTATTCAAATTTCAAATTCAAAATCAATAATCACTTCTGACCAGTACATGTCGACATGGTCTTCTAGGGGATGTCGACATGGGTTAGTGAAAATTTATGACAATTTTGATTTTGTGAATAATTGTGTATATATATAAATTTATATAATATACTAACATTTATTCAGGAGATAAGATAAGCTAGATAACAGAAAGGTAGTTCAATTTCATTGCATAATAGGATAATACAATGATTAAACATAAAGAACTACAAAAACATTAGAAAAAACAAACTAGGACAAATACAATAAGATACTAAAAGATAAAACTAGTTAGAAGATGAAGATGATAAAGATAGTCCAAGTTTCTTGCTAACTTTTGAAAAGAACTTGTTCATCTTCGAAGAAATGTTATCCAACTTCTTACTAATGGATCGTTTTAAAATCCGTTGATTCTCCATAATTATCTTTTGGTTTTTGAGAAGGGTTTTGTTGGAAGGATTTGAAGGATATTCGATGCTTTCCAAAGAGGTTTCACCTTCTTCTTCTTCTTCTTCTTCTTCTTCAATTTCCATTTCATCCCCTTCTTCTCTTTCATCCTCTTCCTCTTCTTCCTTTCCTCATGAGCCAAACGCTCTTCCTTTTCGGTAATTGTTTCATAAGGTTGAAAAACATATGGGATTTTCATGAGAGAAATGTTTGGGATATTAAAAACTTTTCTTGAAATAAATTCTTCTCCTTTGAAATTTACTCCAAAATAGTTGAAAATCCGAGTAAGGTAAATTCCATGATATAAAGTGTTTTCTCCCATTTCAAAATTTTTAGGACGAAGTTCATCCAAAATAACTTGCGCCCAATTGATATCATAATTTCCGAAAATAGTAAAAAGTGCTTTGCACACTTTTGAAGTAGGATTGTTAAAATTTCCCGATCTTGGGGTCAAAGTATGTTGTAAGAGAAGATTGACAATTCTTGCTTTAGGACGAAAGTTTCGATTCTTAAATTCAAAGTTTTCATCTCCTTTAAAAATATGATGAAATGTCTCACGATCATGTTCATCGATTTGAAAACTAGAAAGATCCATTCCCGTGCTTTTGCAATTGAGAATGGTACCCAAAAGGTCACAATTCAAAACAATTTGAGTGTCTTTGACACTACTCCAAATTTCATTCTCATTTCCAATATAAAAACCACGGTTTAAATTATCATAGAAGATTTTGACAAGATTAGGATAGCAAACAAAATCATTTTGAGAAGAGTCAATAAGACTTAAAACACCATTGTTTGCAAAAAGAGAATCAATTTCATAAGAAGAAAAATCTTAAAAAATAGCAAATTTTCCGGGATGGACTTTGGCATAATTAGCATAATTGATGTATGCTTTAATTGCCTCCGGATCATTGAATAATTGCTCTTTGATTTTTCTGGTAATTCTCATGGTTGAGGGGTTTTTTGAAGAAGCCATTAGAGTAGAGAGTAGAGAGCTTGAAGATATGAAGAGAGAGTTTGAATTTGAAAATGAAAGTGAAAAGATATGATAAAAAATAGTGAATAAATAGACTTTCAAAGGACATATTCTCTGGTCAAAAGGTATCTTTTCAGAGAAATAAATGAAGTGAAAAGGTGGAGGGAAATTCAAACATTTGAATTCAAAATTTGAAATTCAAATTCAGGTAGGCATGTCGACATCATGGTAGGGGCCATGTCGACATGTGGCTTTGAATTTTCATGACAAGATTTTTCCTAAGTTATCTAATATACATATATATATAAATATTATTATTAATGTCTATATTTCTGAAATATTATTGTACTTATAATATATTTCAGAATGTGTTAAAAATAATAAAAATAAT
Source organism: Allium fistulosum (assembly GCA_030737815.1). NCBI lineage: Eukaryota > Viridiplantae > Streptophyta > Magnoliopsida > Asparagales > Amaryllidaceae > Allium > Allium fistulosum. Next base: position 24,278,436 of record JASFAW010000013.1, read on the forward strand.
AATAAAATAATAGTAAAAAAATAGAAAATAAATATTTTAAAAATTCAAACAACATATCAATTCAAAATCAATTAATCAATCAATCAATTCAAAAACAACCAATCAATCAATCAATTCAAGCATGCAATTTCAGCCAATGTATTGTAAACGTGTACCTTTTTCAGAGTCCGTGTCTTTGGTATCGACTAAATCGTGAATTGCTTTGAAACACAGATTTGAATTATCTTTCTTCTGTTCATCATCGCTGGAGGATGAGTCAGATTCATCTAGAGTAGCAGTGAATGCACGTTTCCGTTTCTTTGCAGAATCATTGTTTGTAGGAGAGTTTTGCTTATCTGGATGCAGACGGTCTCTTTTGATGTGACCTGGTTCGTCACAATTGAAGCATTTGATAAAGTTTGGTACTGTAGTCTGATTACCGGAATTCTTAAAGTTGTTTCTCTTGGAACTATTCAATTTTCTGTACTTCAGAAATTTCCGAAAATTCCTGGTCATAAATGCTATCTCTTCATCATTATCACTGTTTGAGTCTGATCTGTCGATTAATGCATTGAATGCCATTGATTTCTTTTCAGATGCTTTGCTTTCTCTTCTCCTGATCATTTGAACTTCAAACGACATTAGATTTCCAATCAATTCATCGATCTTTAAAGTACTGATGTCATTTGCCTCTTCAATTGCAAGTGTCTTTTGATCCCATTCTGGAGTGAGAGAATTTAAAAATTTTCTGACTTGATCTTCTTCCAAAAATTCCTTTCCCAAAGATATTAAAGAATGCACAATATCTTGAAATCGACTATACATATCTGAAATAGACTCATTAGTATTCATTTTAAATAACTGAAACTGATTTGTGAGCATGGAAATTTTGGTCTGTTTAACTTTGCTTGTTCCTTCGTGAGTTACTTGCAAAGTTTTCCAGATTTCATATGCAAACTTACAAACTGACACTCTATTAAATTCATTTCTTTCAAGTGAACAAAACAGAATATTCATTGCTTTAGAATTATTTTGTGCAACAGTCTTTTGCTTAGTGGTCCACTTTGCAAAATTAGTTGTGGGTTCAGAATATTCAGTTTGTGTGATATTCCAAGTATCTAATCCTACAGATTGTAAATATATTTTCATCCTACATGCCCAATATGCATAGTTACTGCCATTAAAAAGTGGTGGTCTGGCAGTAGACTGACCTTCTACAAATGAACTAGTGTTGGTGGAAATAGCAGTACTAGTGTTAGTAGCCATTTTGAAATTTTTCAAAATTCAGATAATGAAACTTTTGAAAACAAGGCTCTGATACCAAATGTGAGAAATGCGGATTAAGGATCTTAAGGCTAGAATTAACACTAGAGGGGGGGGGTGAATAGTGTATAAAGAAATTTGTTAATCTTTTTGAGTTTATCTTAATTTGTTAACAATGTATGCACTAATCAAACACAGATATGAACATAGAATCAAACACAGATGCAAATATAAAGTAAAAGCAGTAAAGGAAAGAACACACCGGATTTTATACTAGTTCGGAGTTACCCTACATCCAGTCCCGCACAACTAAGTACGGATTTCCTTTCAAAACCAATTCAACAATTACAACCCTCGATTTCAAGGCTACGAGATACACCCTCCAGATTAACAATCCTCTGGGTAGAGATACTTGATTTCCGGGGCAACAAGTTCACCCAATTGATTTCCAGGGCTACAATCACACCTTCTCTCGCTCGATTGATTACAAAAAGTCTATAACTCAGATTAGCACTTGGATCTTGTAGAGATAGTGGAGAGAATCAAAACCAGAAATTATCTAGTTAGATTCGATATTGGTTTCGGCAGAGTAATGGTGTAATTTGTAAATAAGAAAGTGGAGAAGAAGAAGAGAAGTTAAATCAGAGAAAAGTGATTAAAAATTCGTTGAAACTGACCCCAATTTATAGAAGAGCAACAGCCATGACCATTCATGAAAAGTTATGGCGAATAGACACTTCTTTTGAAATTTGAATTTTGAATTAAAACTGTCACCATGTCGACATAGTGCCTATGGGCATGTCGACATCCCTCGGCCAAAATTGATGTTTTGAATTTCTATAAAAATAATATTTATCTTATATAAAAACTATTTAAAACTTTATAAATATACTTGAATATAGTTGAAATTCATAAGTAAATATAAAGAACAATATATATATATATATATATATATATATTATTTAACTATAATTTAAATCAAAGTATAAATAATTTAAATGTTAAATATATTATTTGAAAAGATAGTTTAAAATCAAGAGTAATTTGACTTTGAAATTAAAGATGTTTTTGAGGCTAAAATTATTTAAAATAAGGATAGAGAGTTTTGAATCTTTTAAAAGGAAAGTTTTAAAATCATTTTGAAAACAAGATAATTTTGTAAAATCATTTGAATTAAAATTAGTGGATACAAAACAATGTCCCGCTAGATTTTCGTAGGTTCCATCCTACTTAGGGTTCCATCCCTTTAACGGGCTCGAAGTGGATTCCATTCCACGAATAAATTGGATATTAAGATGCCAGTGCTTTTCTACGAGTTTTAACAATATTCTTAACTATATAACTTATCTTGGAAACTTGAACTCTTGATAATCTTGATACTCATGAGTCTTCTATCTCTCTATATCTAGAATCTCTATACTGTACAGTCTTCATTCTTGATACCTGCATGGTTAGATCCTGCATATACATATATATCTAAACTTGTAATGTTAGTATTTATATTTTATAATCTATTCTAAGGTTGTTGTCATCAAAACCAACTCCTCAGGGACTAACAATTTCTGCCTTATAACTTAAGTTTATTTTCATTTCAACCAACTTCTATTTCATTTATTAATTAATTAGTTCATTCATTTAGTCCACTTCAATTTTAAATCCATACTCAAACTCATTCTCGAATTTATTTAAATGATATTAATGCCATATTCAATTTGTTTACACTTAAATTGAATTTATTTGTAACTCAAAGTCATTTCTATTTCAATCCATTTCTATTTTATTGGACTCGTTCCAATTTTATTTAATTCGCTCAAGTTCCATATTTAACTTCAATTCCCACCCACAATCCAATTTATTCACCCAAGTTAAGCTCCATTTTTGTATCTAATATCACATTTTTATTCTAAAATTAATCCATTAAATTTACTTGAATTCAAATTTATTTTATAATTCGAGTTTGGATTTTATTTCCTTCACCAAAATATCAAACCATTTTTATTTTGGGTTTTCTATTTCACTTTTAAATTTTATAAGTCACACAACTTATTTTTCACATTTCCATCAATTCTATACTCGAATATATTCACCTTTTATTTTTAACTCGAGATTATACATTTATTTATAGCCCAAGTATATTTTTATTTCATAAATTTCAATTTTTATAAGCTATTCAAAATTTGTTTATTCACAATTCCAAATTTTCACTTAAGTTTTATTTCATTCAATATTTATAACTTATGGCTATATAATTATTTCACAATTCAAAATTTATATTTACTTCAATTCAATATTATTTCTAATCCAATTCAAATTTTATAACTTATAGTTATATAGTCACTTTATAGTTCACACTTACATATTTAATTCAATTCCATATGATTCAAACCCAATTCACCTTTTTATTTAAATTCAATTCCTTTTAACCAACATTTCAAAACCAAATTCGAGTTATTCATACTTAAATTAAATTTCACTCCAAACAAATTTATTTTTGATTCATTCAATTTAAATTAAGTAAGAATTCAATTCCAATTTCAAATTTTTTTCCACTTCCTTACTTATATTTATATAGCAATTTCACCATTCGAATTTATTATTGTCCCAATTCCTAATAAATTTATTTAACTTTCCTTAAGTTAAATTCAATTCACACACTCTATTTTAACTTACTTAAGTTAAAATTTATTTCCCAAAACTCAAATTCCTTACTTTCCTTTCTTATCAACATCATCCTCATTTTATTATTTCATAACTCATTTTCGAGGTTTTCCCTAACATTTATATTAAAATTCCAGAATTCAAACACCCGGTATATATTTCAAATAACTTTAAAATCAAAGATATACATATATACTCTTCTTGGTTTAACAAACCACTTCCTTTGAATTTCAAAATTCACTTGGTTGTAAATTGATGCAGCAACGGATAACGAAAATGTATGTAACGGTGAAAGTAGCGATCGGTGGATTGAAAGATACCAAAGGCCCAAATCCATTGATCCAAAGATACCTGATTCTAGCTATCTCAAACACGTTGATCGCGCACGATACCATGTTTAAAGATCTACGATTCTTCGTACGTTGATCTAGCGCACTAGATTCCATGAATCGGCTTCAGTAGTCGTTGATTCGAGCGCACTCGAATTCTGAAAGTGGAGATAGGAGATCACACTCAACTACCAATTTAAGAAGAGGCACAAAGCTCTCAAACAAAGTTTTATTCAAAATCAATCAAAAGTTACAAATGATACCACCCGCCTATTTATAGGCTTACAACTCACACAACTCAAATCTGGACAACACATAGGTCGTGAACGACCTAACAGATTACAACACACGCGACCTAACAGACGCGACCTACGAATTATCACTTTACAACCCATGCGACTTACCACATCACGTTACACGACCTAAGAACAATACAAGTTACAACAAACGACATAAGAAACATACACCATACGAGTTAAGAAAATACAAACGACATACGACCTAAACATCATACGACTTAGAACACATAGCAGCATCGACTTAAAATACTCGGCAGCAGCGACTTAAGAACAAGGCATCTGGAAATCTTCACGTGACCTAGTACTTGAGCGACTTATGGAAACCTCCTCCAGCGACTTAAAATCTTGCGACCTAATTATGAGCGACCTAAGGTCTCGCGACCTAAGGATTAACTCGTTAGGTCGTTGGTTTCCGCTTGAGCGACCTAGCTCTTCCAACGACATAAGATCGAGCGACTTATCTTCCCAGCGACATAAGATCGAGCGACCTATCTTCCCGCGACCTAACTTAGGTCGTAACTCGAAACAGTCCTCATTCGAAAGGTCGGAGCGACCTACTACTGGTTCGCTTATCTCGCTTAGTTGCTTGCGTGACTTAACACTGATTCTGTTAGCTCGTGAGAGACCTTCACTAGGTCGTGAGCGACCTAAAGTTTCGCTAGGTCGTGAGCGACCTAAGAACCTTGAACGATTCCATTCTGATGAATTGGCAGATCGCGCTGCATCATCCTCCCTTGGTTGACAAAAATTCAACCTCGAATTTGCACCTTCCTCTTCCACCACAAGCTCATCCCCATGATACGGAATCAGGTATTTGACGTTAAACACGTCTGCAGTGTGAATATGCTCTGTCAATTTCAACTGATACGCATTATCATTAATCTTCTTCAAAATTTCTACTGGACCAATTTTACGAGCTTTCAACTTATTGTATGTTCCCACTAGAAAACGATCTTTTGTCAACACGGCGTAAACCAAATCACCTTCTCTGAAATTCACACTCCTTCGCTTTTTATCTGCCAGTTGTTTATACTTCTCATTTGATGCAAGCAATCATTCGTAAACAGTTCTGTGGCACTCCTGTAACTCAGTCACAAAATCACAAGCACGCTTAACAACTCCCTTCTGATTTGGCACTGTCGTCAGATCCAATGGATCCTTCGGACTGGCTGAGTATACAACTTGAAATGGACTGAAACCCGTACTACGGTTAACAACATGATTATGTGCAAACTCTGCCTAACATAATTTCATATCCCAGCTTTTCAAATTATCTTTCACAAGACATCGCAACAAATTTCCCAATGATCTGTTCACCACTTTCCTTTGCCCATCTGTCTGCGGATGATAGGCGCTACTAAAATTCAGCTTTGTTCCAACCATCTTCCACAAACTTAACCAAAAATGGCTTAGAAATCTAGTATCCCGATCAGAAACAATAGATTCAGGTAGCCCATGTAATCGATACACCTCTTTAAAGAATAATTGAGCAACACGGACGGCATCGGCTGTCTTCTTACAAGCTATGAAATGCGCCATTTTCGAAAATCTATCCACCACAACAAATATAGAATCATTCCACCTTTGAGTTCTAGGCAAACCCAAAACAAAATCCATGCTCACATCAACCCACGGTCTAGTAGGCACAGGTAATGGCATATATAACCCCGCATTCGTCGCTGTCCCTTTGGAGACTTGACAAATATGACATCTCTCCACAAATCTTTCAACTTCTCTTCTCATAGACGGCCAAAATATGATTCGGAAATCAATTGCAAAGTACGATCTCTACCCACATGACCTTCCTCATGCAAATCCTTCACAATCTTCATTCGTAAGCTGCACTCTGGTATACATAATCGATTCCCCTTAAAAAGAAAACCATCCACCAACACAAACTCATCCGTCTTTCCCTCCTTGACTTCATCTACTAACTTCGCAAAGTAAGGATCATCAACAAATAATTCTGGCAACACATCAAACCCCGTCACCTAAACTTTCATTGTAGTCAACAAATGATTTCTTCGACTCAACGCATCTGCCACACGGTTTGTAATTCCCGACTTATGCTTCACCACAAATGTAAACTATTGCAGGTATGTGATCCACAAAGCATGCCTGGCTGCAATTTTGTCCTGCCCCTGCAAATGTTTCAGTACTTCATGATCAGTATACAGAACAAATTCTTTATGGAACAAATAATGTCTCCAATGTTTTATAGCTTGAACAATAGCATAGAATTCCACATCATAAGTAATATATCTCATCTTGGCTCCCGATAACTTCTCACTGAAATATACAATGGGTCGTCCTTTCTGACACAACACCCCTCCAATTCCAACCTTAGATGCATCCGTATGTAATTCAAATAGCAACTGAAAATCTGGCAACACTAGAATTGGTGCCGTCGTCAATAGTTCCTTGATTCTCTCAAAAGCAAACCCTGCTTCCTTCGACCATGAAAATTGCTTCCCCTTCATACAATCAGTAACTAGTGCCATCACGCTACTGAAGTGTGGAATAAACCTTCGGTAGAATGATGCTAAACCATGAAAGCTTCTAACTTCTGTTATCGTACTGAGCTATGGCCAATTTCTGATTGCTTCAACTTTATTCTGATCCACTTGTATACCTCCTTCTGATATAACATATCCCAAAAATAAAACACTATGCGTCATGAACACGCATTTCTTCGTTGCAGCATAAAATTGTTCCTATCGCAGTATCATCAACACTTCTCTCAAATGATGCAAGTGTTCTTCTGAGCTTCTACTATATATCAGTATATCATCAAAATACACCACCACGAATTTCCTAATAAATTGTCTAAAGATCTGATTCATCACCCGCATAAATGTACTAGGTGCATTCGAAAGACCAAACGGCATAACCAGCCATTCATATAATCCTTCTCTCGTCTTGAACGCTGTCTTCCATTTGTCTCCTAGTCTAATTCGAATTTGATGATAACCACTCTTCAAATCGATTTTCGAAAAGATAGCAGCTCCACTAAGTTGATCCAACAAATCATCCAATCTAGGCATAGGGAATCTATATCTCACTGTAATCTTGTTTAGTGCTCGGCTATTAGTACACATCCTCCACATTCCATCCTTCTTCGGCACTAACAAAGCTGGCACTGCATAAGGACTTAAACTTTCCTGTACACGTCCCTGCTCAAGCAACTCTTCCACTTGCCTTCTCAACTCCTCGTGTTCCTTTGGACTCATTCTGTAGTGTGGTCTATGTGGTAACACAGCTCCTGGAACAAGATCTATTTGGTGTTGTATGTCCCTTAATAGTGGTAACTCTGTTGGTAGCTCTTCAGGAAATACATCGTCAAATTCTTCCAGCACTGGTTTCACTTCTTCAGGAATTTCAACCACTTCATTACTCTCACGTCCAATCAACAAGAATACTTTAGGCTCTTCTTCTACTTCCTTAACAAACTCCTTCAATGATAACAAAGTTTTCAGCTCTTCAATCTCCTCCAACTTGCTTTCTTCTTGTTGTCACTTCTTGGGAATTAAAGTGATTTTAGTACCTTCAAACATGAAACTATAACTGTTAGTACGACCATCATGTTGCACAGCCCTATCATATTTCCATGGTCTCCCCAGCAACAGATGACATACATCCATATCCACAACATCACACCAAATTTCATCTTTGTATTTCTTCCCAATCGAAAAATTAACACAAGTTCTTCGTCCAACTTTCACCTCCCCACCTTTTCTCAACCAAGCTAACTTGTAAGGTTTCGGATGCTTCTCAGTCTTCAATGCTAACTTCTTCACAGCTTCTGTAGAGATAATATTGTCACAACTTCCTGCATCAATAACAAACTTGCAAACCCTTCCCAAGATAGTGCACGTTGACTGAAAGATTTTACTCCTCAACCAACTTGAATCATCCTCTTGCTTTGGTGTCAAACACGACCTCTTCATCATCAATGAATACCCTTCATCTCCCGACACATTTTCTTCCTCCTCATCATGTAGTGAATTAGAACACTCAGCTTCTACCTCCTCATCCTCTGCCTCAGCAACCATCACTCGCTTCTTTGGCTTTAGACATTTATTGCTTTTGTGACCAATCTCCTGACAATTGAAACATTTGATACCACTATTGATTCTGGTCTTAGCAACTTCATTAACAACCGGTTTTGCAACAGCCTTCGAAACATTCGCATTGCTACTAGCCTCTTTCATTGGATTGTTGGAATTTGTAAACACACCACCACCTCTCCTACCTTACTTCTCCCAAGCTAGAGCCTTTTGATGTGCTTCAGCCACAGATCTGGGATCAAACATATTCACCATATCTTGTATCTGCATTCTCAACCCTCCAACAAATCTAGCTGTCAACTGCTCCTCCGTCTCTATGATATCATTCCTCGCAATCAATTGATAAAATTCATCCGCATAATCATTCATGGATTTCGTTCCCTGTCTTAGATTCTGCAATCGTTGATACATAAGAGATTGATAATTATACGACAAGAAAGTAGCTTTCATCAACTTCTTCATCTTATCCCATGACTCAATCTTTGACTTTCCCATTCTTTCCCACGTAAGTTTAGTTTGCTGCCACCATGCCATAGCTCTCCCTTTCAATCGAGTAGCAACTAACTTCACTCTTCGGTGCTCTGGAACCTCCTTAAAGTCAAAAATTTCTTCCACATTAGACAACCAATCCAAAAATTCTTCCGCTACCATTCCACCCTTGAATTATGGAATTTCAGTTTTCATCCCCGATTCCCATCGACGATCATCTTCAACATCCCGATATGCACTTCTTACTTGGTCTCGATCTCGAGAATGAACACTATATCTACCACCATCTTCATCAAAAACAGATGTACTTCGATAACGATCTCGACCACCCACATCTCTATGATCACGCATACTCTTCTACTTTGTCTTTCATCATCACGGTATGGTTCATGTTCAAACTCACGTGGAGTTCTTCTCTCTTCATCTCTATACTCATGATGTTCTCTTCTCATTGAAACTGAAGATTCTCTTCTTTCTCGATAAGATTGCGGCGACACCCTCCTCGCTTCCGTAACCGATGGCGAAACTCTGTTTCCTCCATGGTTCGAGATTGGCGACCTTCTCCTTTGTCCTTGATTCATATCATTCATCAGTTTCTCTAACTTCCCAATGCCTTCATCAAACTTTTCATTGATGCGTTGTTCCATTTGCTCTACTTCTTCTCTTCTATACAACGCTTCAACATTCTGATGGTGATTAGCTCTTCTCGGAGGCATGATTGAATCTTCACAACTTTAATTCTCAGCCTTGACTTTCAAAGTGATGCACGACTTCAACTTCTAACCCTCGGCCTGAATCTTCAAACTCTTCAATAAGAATTGGCTCCAAGACTCGGCTTAGCTATGATTGGCTAAGTCTAGCTCTGATACCAAATGATGCAGCAGCGGATAACGAAAATGTATGTAACGGTGAAAGTAGCGATCGGTGGATTGAAAGAAACCAAAGGCCCAAATCCGTCGATCCAAAGATACCGGATTCTAGCTATCTCAAACACGTTGATCGTGCACGATACCGTGTTTAAAGAACTACGATTCTTCGTACGTTGATCTAGCGCACTAGATTCTGTGAATCGGCTTCAGCAGTCGTTGATTCGAGCGCACTCGAATTCCGAAAGTGGAGATAGGAGATCACACTCAACTACCAATTTAAGAAGAGGCACAAAGCTCTCAAACAAAGTTTTATTCAAAATCAATCAAAAGTTACAAATGATACCACCCGCCTATTTATAGGCTTACAACTCACACAACTCAAATCTGGACAACACATAGGTCGTGAACGACCTAACAGATTACAACACACGCGACCTAACAGACGCGACCTACGACTTATCACTTTACAACCCAAGCGACTTACCACATCACGTTACACGACCTAAGAACAATACAAGTTACAACAAACGACATAAGAAACATACACCATAGACTTAAGAAAATACAAACGACATACGACCTAAACATCATACGACTTAGAACACACAGCAGCAGCGACTTAAAATACTCGGCAGCAGCGTCCTAAGAACAAGGCATCTGGAAATCTTCACGCGACCTAGTACTTGAGCGACTTATGGAAACGTCCTCCAACGACTTAAAATCTTGCGACCTAATTATGAGCGACCTAAGGTCTCGCGACCTAAGGATTAACTCGTTAGGTCGTTGGTTTCCGCTTGAGCGACCTAGCTCTTCCAGCGACATAAGATCGAGCGACCTATCTTCCCAGCGACATAAGATCGAGCGACCTATCTTCCCGCGACCTAACTTAGGTCGTAACTCGAAACAATCCTCATTCGAAAGGTCGAAGCGACCTACTGCTGGTTCACTTATCTCGCTTAGTTGCTTGCATGACTTAACACTGATTTCGTTAGCTCGTGAGCGACCTTCACTAGGTCGTGAGCGACCTAAAGTTTCGCTAGGTCGTGAGCGACCTAAGATTTCACTAGGTCGTGAGCGACCTAAGAACCTTGAACGATTCCATTCTGATGAATTGGCAGATCGCGCTGCATCATAAATTCAAAACAATTTACCTTCGGAATTTCCAAAACAACACTCTTTTTCACCAAAATCTCCTTATCAGTTTACTATGGTAGCAACCCATCACTTAGAAACTCGAAAATGAACACCGATGATGCCGCGATCACCATCAGAGTTATTTTCCAGCTACCAAAGTGAGTTTAGTGCTATATCTCTTCCAAAACCCATTAAACCCATTTTTATTTTCAAAAATATTTCCAAAATAATAACACTATTATTTCACTACAAACACTTTGGAAAATACTTCTAAAAATCTTCGGATTTAAATTTTCCAAATCCTGGTTTGAAACCATTTGTATTTTTTAACTCATTTGTATAATTCACTTATACAATCTAATTTGGTTTTAATAAACCATTTCCAATTTTATAATCTTGTTTTTGGTTATAACATCCAAACACGCCAATTTATAATATAATAATTTCATAAAATTATTCCTTTTATATCAAAATAAAATTTTGGGTAAAATTATTTCATTTACCCGCTCCAAAACCATACTGTGTCAGTTTAGCATGTTTAAGTGTTTAGAAACTCCAATCAATTTAGTATCGTCCCCCTATTCGACCAGAATTTATATGCCACTCAACAGATAAATCAACACAATACAAAACCATTTATATTCACTAACAAATACACGCTCATATCTATTTTTTCACTCAACTCGTTCTATAGTACTACCGACTCTATCTCTAATGAACAATCCCCACAAGAGCCAAGGCTCTCGCTTAACCTTTAGCTTTGATACCAAGTGTAAAGACCCGCAAATCCGTACCCCTTTGAGTCGACCATAATTCACATCAGTTCAACTCAGATTGAATGGAAATACGAATCTTTATGTGTAAAGAAGAAAAAGGTAGAAGAAAATAAACAACACAAAATCTCATAATCGCAGCAGAACAAAATATAATATATAATAACAGATTTTTATACAAAATAATCTGTAACAGTTTATATACTTACAATCATCGGAGTACAACAACACATACATCAATCTGGACAGTCATAGTAACTTGTCCTCATACAGTGAAAATATAAACTAAATACGGAGATACGTCTCTGTCATCCAGCTCGTCTCTTGAGCTCCATAGCATCCTATCTTGAATCCGTAATACTTGGTTTGACCCTAGCATTATAATAAAATAACACCTGAGTCAGTCTGGAAAACCAGCGTGAGAAAACACACTCAATTTGAATTATTAACTTTTCTCAAAATTCTTTGAAAACAATGGTATCTCGTAAGACCACTTCACACATAAACACGATGGGTTTATACCTTACGATAACCAAAACAATTTTTATCAAAATCATCTGATATTATAATAGTGTCTATAGAAAGTAAATAGAAAATAGCTGAAATGCTTGCATCTCACGTTTTAGCATAGTTGGGCATAATCAAAACCGTACGGTGCTTATTGGAGAATGGATTCCATACAATGACTGGGCCACTGAGGTACCGCCTTTCATAGTACACCTCTAGAACAATGTACCGAGGACCTCGCCGGGATCCCCTGCTACACAAGACCGGCCTACCCCTAACCTGGATAGACCGAATATGTTATCACCCCAGGTGTTCCCACCCTTACAATCGAGTGCTCCTTCTTTCATTCATAAGCATATCCATAATATAGAGGTTTCCGAGGATATCTAGAAAAGTGATAACATACCCTAATTGGGTGTGTCCCACTTAGCCTTGCTGCATCTAACCTATTTTAGTCATTCCCGGTTGATGAGGCTTAAGGCTAAGCGTTACTTTTCAAGAAACAATTCTACTTAGAATGCTCATCGTCCTCCAATGACGATGTTCTGATAGCATTCGTCCATACAAGTTGTCCTGGGTCTGGACAAACCGAATCACCGTCCTCATCATCTTCACGGTATTCATTCGTAATGTTCAAACCGGATCGAAATGGTTTTCGGATAATTACATCCGACCTCGGTCTCTTCGAAACGATTAACGAAATTGACCAATTATTGATAGTCCGTTATTTAACTATCAATAAAACATCCATAGGCAGACACTAGGCCTTATTTTATAATTCTTTAAACATTTTTTTCAAAATATCTTTACTAAGATATATATTCAAATCCCATTTCATATTCCAATATTGGAAACCATTTAATCCATAACAGGATATTTTCAAACTATCTCAACACTTAGAAAGATTTCCAAATTTCCATTTTTATACTTAGGAAAATATTATAAATCTTATTTTCCAAAAAATTTCAAATACCAACACTTAAGAGAATATTTCATAGTATATGTCATAAGTCTTCAGAGTCACTAATAAATTCCATTTTCTATTTCCAAAACCCAGTATGCTTATTTATAACCCCATTCAATAATTTATAACTTCTTTATAAATTCATATTTTATTTTCAAAATTCCCATATTCAACATTTTGAAATTTCATTTCCTCCCAATCCCTTATAAAATTCCTCCCCTCAAAATCATATCCATTTGAAAACCCCATTTACGAACCTCGAGAGAATTTATAAATAAAAATTTTCAATCACTTCAAAGCTCTATATATATAAAATAAGTATTTAAAAGACTAATAATTTATTTATTTTATTTTTTAAAACATGTTCAAATAATTATTTGAAATATCGAAAAAACTTTTATAAACATCAATAACTCATTTTTAGATAAACAAATAAATTTTTAAAGCCGATTTTTAAAGTTAGAATTTACTAAAATAAATACTTAATATTTGAAAATCTACTTACCAGAGTATTTCAATCCTAACTAGTTTTACAAAAAGTCCATAGTTTTTAAAAATAAAATTTTCCTTTTAAAAACAAACTTAACTTCTAAGAATTCAAAATATATTTTTAAAACCTCAATAACCAATTCAATTTTATAAATTCCTCTCGAATCGCATTACATCACTTCCATTCCGATCTCCTTAACCATTTTCACTTTCAAAAATAGTATCCTCTATTTTTCTCACCCTATTTCCATATTCTAATATAAATTCCCCCTATAAATTTATATTTTCAATCTATCATATGATTTCGATTTCCCTATTTATAAACATCGTTTATAAATTTAATAACTCCTTTGAGTTTTACTTGTTTTTAAAAAAAAACAACCTTATTTATAAAAGTCTATTTTATAAAACCATTTCTTTATAAATCCCATTTATAAATTACAATCTATTTTTAATATCGACTTCAACTCCTTTTTATATTTCCAAAATATCATTTATAAATTCTTTTTATATAATTCATTTTTAAAATTTCCATTTAATAATTCACAATAATTTATTATAATTTTTTTTTTCTAACTGAATTTCTTCAAAATAACCCCAATTCCAATATAAATATTTTTATATCAAAAATTCCCTTTAATTCTTTCAATTTTAAAAATATATTTATGGTATTTAAAATATCAAAATTCCCTTTAATTCTTTCAATTTTAAAAATATATTTATGGTATTTAAAATATCAAAATTCAGGGCAGTGCTGCAATAGCATCCAATAATTCCAATCACTGCAATAATTTGTAATAGATTATTCTACACAAATCATATATCATAATATATGAAATTAAATTCAACATTTTGAGGAATACAGTTGGATCCTCCCAACCTGTTTTTCGTGCATCCACAGATGTTAATACAACATAAAAATACTAATCCCACTTCGAGGGAGATATCGCGGTATATAGGGTCATCCCCTATTATGCGGTGCACATAGAGTCTCATCCGCTATAATGTGCGGGAATATCACTCCAAATACTAGTATATATATACCACTATATATATAATATAATATCATTCAACGGATAATCAATTCAACCAAATATCCAGAATTAATTTCAACTATTTAAAATTTAAAAGCTAGCAATCCAAAAAGAGTGAGATTTACTCACCTTGATTTCTAATTGCAATCCGTTCCAATTCATGGCTATGAACCAAACTCGACTTGTTTCCGAACCTCGCATGAATAAATTTACGATGTATATAAGTTAATGATTCCCTTTGTTTTTCTCCTTCTGTAATTAAACTAATTACACATTTATTTAAAATAAATTTAAAGTTAATCTCTATATACCTCTCAAAATGAGTCTGCTCTGCCTGAAACCACGTCGTAGCCAACCCTGACCTCGCCCCTCCCATGATCGCCTGTCGCCTCCTCCCAGGGAACCCTAGACCACAGCTACTCCACGCTACCACCTATAGACTACAACCACTTGAAACACTCGAAATAACCTAAAACTTCCGCCACTTCCTATCTTCCAACAGCAGCTTTAGCCCGAAACTCCCCCATTAAAATATAGGTATATCGCTTCATCTGCCTACCACCCGAACCACCCTTGACCCAGCACGCCGCCTCGCACTTGCCTATGCCTGCACGCACGCGATGCTTCACCATCATCACGAAAACTACAGCGACTTGTCACAGCCACCTCCTTCAATCGAGCAAACCCCTAAATCGAACAAATGGAATCGCCTCAGCCCCCTGCATCAATACGCACACACGCTAAACCTTCCCCACTCCTTCATCCATGCCGTCCCCAAGTGCTCACGTGATTTTGATTTATATATATATGTATATATATATTTGGTTCGATTCGTTCTAATTGATTTCGAACGATTCTTTTTTTTTTGTCAAATGAAAACGATTTGTTTGAACGAAATTCTAATGTGAACTGATTTCAAATTGAAATGAAGGGATAGGGACATGATTTAAGGTTAAGGGAAGGCGTGTTGGAGAAGGCAAGGTCTTGACTTAACAGATTATAATATTATTTAATTATAAATATCTCACTTTACCCAACTCAGAACTTCGAACCCTTGTCGAGGCATGCTGCTAGGCGTTTATAATGTTATACCCCTATTCCAAACGTAATGGAAAAGGTTTCGAGTCCTTATTCGATCGTATGGAGAAGATAGCTTTTTGGACCTAATTATTTTATTGAATTTTGATATTAATTTCAACGCGTTTCTATCCCGTACGATCAAACAATAACTTTAAAAGCTACAAAATTTAAAATTAGATAATAATACATTATTACTGATCTAGTGGAACTAGTTTCATTGAATTCTAAGACTGTGCCCCGGATCGCTACTTTAACTCGTCGATTAAATCGACGATTTCAACAATTTACGAAATCGTTTGAAATTTTAGTTTTTTTAAAAAACCTTATTAACTCAATTATAATTCCAAACTCAATATTTAAACCAATTAAATATTTAAAATCAAACGATGAAAAACCGGGGTCGTTAGAGTTTGAATAAATTAGGAATGAGAACATAGTTGATCTTAGAGGAGTGAGACTTAAGGACCTATCCTCGAATAACTCGTGTGTGCGATATTCAAGTTAAAGTAGTGTTCTTTAGGACTAACACTGAAATAATATATGTATATAAATAGTTGTATGATGATGCGTACTTGGTAGTGAAGTATTTATATATATTTTAATATACTACCTATCTTTCTTTTCTAATAAATATGAATGCTTACTTGGTAATGAGCATGGCAGTGCCCGGGTAGACCTAGCGTAGGTATATCAACCGACCTTTACAATGGTCATTCCAATGGCCAAACTAGTAGGTCAAGCAGCTAAGGCGTCCTCTTGACCATGGAATAAAGGATGGCGGTCATGAGGAATGTCCAGGGCATGGGTGTGGTTGGAGTTCTGAATCCGTACCCATTTATAGTGACTACACTAACCTAAGAGGCAAGGAATTCCTTGGAAACAATTGTGTAATGGGAGTTCATGCCTAATTAAGAACTTATAAGAGAATATTTGATTATTTAGGTTTACCAAACCAAAATAAAAGGACACTGGCATCTCATCAACTATAGTCCAATGCATTTGATTAATATGGTGTAGTGAATGTAGAGATAATAGAAGATGATATCGCATGGCATTAGTTCAAGGAGCTCTTTAAGGAATACTTTCTTCCTGAAGCCGAGAAAACTGCATTAATTTGGAAGTTTATACATTTGAAGCAAGGTTATTCGTCTATAAAAATCTATGTGATGAATTCAATGCACTATCTAAGTAAGATCCAACACTCATTAACACACCACTAGAAAAGAGCGAGAAGTTAGTTGTGGGGATCAAGAATGATTTGAGATATTAACTGCTTGCTTAGCTCATATTTTTACTTGAGGAGTTGGTGGATGTAGAGTTGACATTTAAGAGAGTTTAGGAGAGGGATTTAGTTGTGGGTGGATAGTCTACTCAGCAATTTCAACATCCAAAAAGGAAGCAATTCTTTAAGAAGAATAACGCAAAATTTAAGTTGATAGAGTTGCGGGTATGCCCTAGTGGCAATTATGTAATTTGTTACATATATCATTGACCAATCTTGTTCGAAATAAAGGTATTTTCTTTTTGTTATATACTTGATATAATATGGTTAATAATCAATTTAATTAAAAGTATGTTTAATAGAAAATCCATAAATGATATGTTTTGTGATAGTAGTTACAAAGTGTTGCAACTGTGAGTAATTTACCACAATGAAGAAAATATACCATTTTAAATGTTCCTAGTCAAGATGCATCGAGACTGGATATCGACGTATCCATTGAGACTAGAGTATGTAACACTCTCCAAATGTTGGATAGTGTATTACTTATGACTGTTGGGGGCACCAAGGGGTTACGTACTGATAGTTATTGGATAACTATGGAATGAGTCACTTGATAGTTTTTATATTGGTTAATATAACTAAGGTCAAGCAGAGAATATCGATGTGATTAATTTACATAGTTCCCTCGACTTGAGAATACTGTTGATGTTCATTGTGGAAACTCCACTTTGATTATAGTTAAATCGTGGCACAGTGTCCATCGAACGACTATAGTTAGGTCGAGTGGAAGCTTTGGAAGTGAAACACTATTCAAGAAAGGATTCGTCTTCTCCATTATACGAGGTTAGTATCACGGTCAACTTAAGTAAACTCAAAGTCAAAGTCCCTTGTAACAATCCGAGAGTTTTAACGGTTTTAATAACGAAATTAACTAAATTTTCTTGAAATTTTAACAATAAAAATTTGAAATGAAAATTTTATAATTGAAATAAGTCTATTTAAACATAGCAAATGGTAAATTTTTATTGGAAAATATGAAAGTTAGTTTATTTGTGAAATTTCAAAATTTAAGATTTAAATCGGTTTATATGTTGAAAATAAAATATTTTCGAAATTTTTATATTTTATATAATAAAAATGTTCATCATTTTCTGAGTGAGACATCGTATTTTGTTTTCCCAAATTTGGACTGCTATAGCCCCGTTTATCTTATTTTCGGCGTTTTAGCAGCATTTTTGGCAGCGAAAAAATCGAGTTTTGATAACTTGGTCGTGTCGCTGATATATGTGTACCATTCTACTTGTCTCGTAGTGCTAATCTCCACAATATATTCATTCCTGTAATTCAGTGTCCGGTACGCGCAAAATCGACAAAACGATTTGTCGTATCGGTTCCGTTTCGTATTTAGCTTTGTTTCCTTTGCCTTTTCAAATTTCAACCGTGTAAACTCATTAGTCATTGCTTTAATAAATTCTAAAAACCAGCATATGACACTTTATATTCCCTTGATTTTGATATATATGTTATCTATGTCCTTTCATTTTTCTTCATGTCATTCTGAAAAAAAAGTGAAAAGGTAAGAAATTGCGTCCTTCTTCTTCTCTGGTTTGTGCTTCTCTTTTATTTGTTGAAGCCAACCTGCTCCATTTTCACCCAAGATTGCTCGTGCCTCTTCCATCTTTCCCCGAGCCATGTCTCGTGTCCTCTCATTCAAAGCCCGAAGCAGCCCTTCCTCAAACCCAAAGCACCCTCACAAATGCAACCAAGCCACCATCTCCTCGACCCTCCACATCGCCGCCACCAAACTCCTCATACAACCCACGCCATACCCGAGTTTCTCGGCCTTCCAACTCGAAGCAGAGCCCAACCTCTCCATCTTTCCTCTCCACACACACAACCTTCTCCCATAAACCCCAAGCCCCGCCATCCCCTCAGCCAAACCACCGTCATCAACTAAGACCACCAGATCGCCACTTCCTCACCCTGACTTCCTCAGACCTAAAGCCAAACATGAAGCACCACTCGAGACTGACGCAAAGCAAACCCAGTCGCTATCCTCTTCCCTCTAACCCGAAGATAGACCCGAGTTTTCCCTTATTTTGCTCGAAGCCATACCCGAAGGCACCTAGAACCCACCATATCCAACTTCCTGAACTCTCTTTTCTTTTTCCTTTCTCTGTTATTATATGATGTATATATAAAGGTTATGTATATGCTGTGAGGGAGCTTATCATTGTTATATATGTATTGCACATATTTGTCTGGGTGGCAGAGAATTACATTTGTTTTAAATCTGACCTTATATGTGTTATGTATATATATTGCATGTGTAGATCTTTCGGCAGGAAGTATATCTGTTGCATTTATATTGTCGACGGAAGTTATATGTGTCACATATATACATATATTTGTTCTTTCTAATATATATAAAACAAATGTATATATATCGCATACGTGTGTATATATCGCATACGTGTATGTGTGTGTATATATATATATATATTTGTTTTCATCGAATTCTTATGCTAAATCTGCTCTTTGCTTGTCGCAGCTCTTTGACTTGTCATGCCCGTGTTCGTGCCCGTGTCATCTTCTTGTTTCCATAGCCACGAAAGGTGAGCGATCACTCACGATTAACATTCATTTGTTTATTAATTAAAATTCACTTGAAATGATGATTAAATATTGTTGTTAAATTGAATTGATTTGAAATGACATGATATGCTGATAATTTTACAATTGCTCACTTATGTAATTGACGCCGAAACATGTTAAATAAATATTTAATTTAAATTGTTAATAATTATATATGCTTGAAATTAGTATGTAATGATATTTTATTATTCTCACTCTGCAAGTTCCCTGTTAGTTTAGAAATCCCTATGGGTTGAAATGATACATACCCGAACGATATTATAAATTAGGGAAAAATCGTTATGGGTTGAAATGATAAACCCAAGTGATTTTTATTGATTTTGGAATTTTGGGATTACGGGATGAAATGATATATACCCGTAAATTTAAGTTATTACGGATTGAAATGATAAATATCTGTATCACTTGAGCATAGGATAGAAAATTATATACGGACACCATTGTTCTATTTTGAAAAATGATTTCTGAAATTTTGAAAAATGAAATATATTATTTTTGATATATATCATAAATATTCTATTTTTATATGTGTAAAAATTTAGATTTAATAATTTTATGTCTTTGGAAATTTTAAATTTATAAGTTGAGTTGAAAATTTTAGATTATAAAATTTACTTATAACTTTACTAGTTTTTAAAACATATAATTTAGATTTAAATAGATTCAATAATAGAATTTAATATAAATTAAGGTTGAGAAGGTAAATTGAACTTGATTTGAAATATAAATGAAATTTATCAAATTGAGTTATTGTAAATGTTTGAATATTTAACTTTGAAACCTATTGAAATTGAAATGGTTTAAATCTGTAGTTCAAATCATGATTTGAAATCGATAAATTAAAATGGTTTTAATGAGAATTTGAATTAAGATTTATTTAAATTGAATTTGGAACTAAAGGTTGATTTGAATTGATTTGTAAAATTGGAAGAAACCAATTCTATTTCGAAACTATTTTAATATATAAACTATTATAATATATAAACTTTTGTGTGATTATGATTATTGAAATGAAATGATTAAAGTGAATAATGATTTTAAAAGTGATATGATTTTGAAAGTAATATGATTTCGAAAGTGATATGACTTTGAAATGTATATGATATTTCGATATGAAGTATGAACTGATTTAAAATAAAAATGACCATGGTGTGAAATAAGCGTTTGGTTGTTAAAGAGACCGGGATCGGATATTGGCATACTCTCTGCCAATACCGAAAACTAACTTAACAACTGTGCACATGGTGGAGATTCTAGAATGAAGTAGGATGGTTTGGAGAACGTCTTATGAGGTATGAACGCAGCCCTGACTCCCATGAGTCAGCTTGATGTGACTAAAACAGGAGCTATACCTGGGTCAAGTGAGGTCGCACCTTCGATCGAGCATGCTTCTTCAAAACCATTCTATTACTTTGTGATTTGATTGGTGCACACCTTTGATTTTGGGAGTGTGTCTTGAGGTGGGTAGTAGTGCCTGTTATGCGTTACCACCAGCCTGGTTCTGCAAAATAGTAGAATCCTACCCTAGGCATTGCCTTGCGTGCCTTGTCACATGCCTAATCGCACCCTCTAAGAGTTTGGTTTGTACCATACCTATGGAGTGCTCCCTGAGTAAACCACCGGTTTGGTGGAGCTTACAGTATCTTTATAGAATACAAGAATATAAAATGTGTTAAGGGGGATATGGGTAATGCCTTAACGCTATTTTAATAGTTTACTTTACTGTAGACACTATATATGTAGCGTATTTACTATGTAATAATTTATCAGATCCTTAAGGGATGGAATCCCAACATCCTTTAACTTATATTGCATTCCACTTGACATTTCACTTGAGTTTGATTTAGTTGCATAAGAATGTTAATCCTGGCTCGAGTGTTTTGTTTTTCTTTATGCTCGAGTCAGCCTAAGTGTCGCAGCTTTTGAAACTCATCTTTTGGAGCTTGGAGTTCGCTTGAAAGATCTATCTTATCTGTTTTAACTTTTCTGTTATTCCTGTTATTTCCAATTGTATGTTTTAAACTTGTCATTTGCCTTTGTGTTAAAGACTTATGTGTATTTGGAATTCTATTGTGTTCTGTTTTGGACTATGTTATTTCTGTAGTAGCTTCATTACTATTTATCTATTCCTCTGCTTATTGTTGTAAAACTCTGTGTCTGTGATTTTGTGATTGATTTATTTATTGTATATGCTAAGTTTTGCCAAAAATATAAATTAACAATCTGTTGTTTTGAGCAATTCAAGTCCGACATGTATGGATGATTGTCGATTTGAATGGTTTGAAATAACAGGTCATTATAGTTGGTATCAGAGCGTGGTTTAGGCAAACTTAGCATATGGAGTGAAAACTCATTAGAGATAGGGTGATAATACCCTAGAATTAGTTGAATTAATTACGAAATCATATTTCGTTCGAGCTTGAAATTCTTAGTTAGGATTCTCCTTGATTTAGAATTTCCTTTGAATTTTTGGAACTATTCTTTGTTCTAAAACCGATTCTTGCTTTTTCCAAATGAGTAACCATACGAATGTTCGTGGTAGGGGTCGTGGAAATGCCCCTGCACCACTTGTTGCCCCTGCACCACTAGTTGTTGCTCCTATTCCACCTGTTCAGCCTGTTAGGTTCACTCAGCTTTGTAAGGAGTACCCTCATCTTGGAGGTACCAAATTCATTGGAGCAAAGAGTATTATCGAGGCTCAGCAGTGGCTGAAGAGTCTTGAGAGGATTTTCACTGTACTTGAGATCATTGATGCTTAGGTGCGTCAGCTAGCTACTTGGCAGTTACGGGAATCCACCCAGGATTGGTGGGAATCTGTTACCCCTCAGACTGTTGAGGCTAATATCACTTGGCAGCAGTTCAGGTGAGTACCTTAGTTATCCTTTTCGAGCTTATCTCTTTGAATCTATCTCTAAAATTTATCTCCTTTATCTTTGTATAATCTTGGATCCATCTTTTTAGGGATTCTTTTGTGGCCAAGTGGATGCCCGAAGCTGGGAGATCTCAGTTGTATATGGCATTTATGGACCTTGAGCAAGGGGATATGACTTTTGCTGAGTATGCAAGGAAGTTCAATGAGCTATCTAAGTTTTGTCCCAGCTTGATTGATACCCCGCTCAAGAAGAACGAGATGTTTATTCATGGTGCTGTCCCAAAGTATTATGACCGCTTGATTAGTCATGTTCATGGCACCTTCACTTCTCTTATAGACATGGCTATCAGATTCGAGAATCCTACTTCGAAGGGTAAGCAGGCTATTTCAGCAACTCAAGGTAGTTCCAGTAGTGCGAAGAAGAGGAAGTCTAATTTCCTTCAGCAGAAGAAGAAGTGGCAGAATTCTCAGGGTCTTGGTTTTTCTTCTCAGAGCCAGCCGCTTGACTTATACTCCATCATTTGTTTCAAGTGCGACCAGAAGGGTCATTATGCCAACAGCTATCCATCATCTACCGGAGCTGCTATTCCTCCTCCATCCAAGAATACCAGAAACAACCTTTGTCACCTTTGTCTACAGCCTGGTCACTCCAAGAGAGACTGTCCCACCCACCAGAGAGGCAAGACATCTGGAGTCTTTGCCATGACCTCTTACACTCCTCTTCCTTCTGCCAGTGATACCCAAGGTACTCTTCAGAGCTCCTTTACCTTCCATGATTTTCCTATTCGTGTTCTTTGTGATACTGGAGCATCCCGTAGCTTTATTTCCGTTGATCTCTTTAATAAATTTGAGCACATCTTGCAACCTCAATTGGCAACTTCATCATTATGTGTGACTAATCCCATCGGCGATCCCGCCAACCTTATTATGATTTGTAAAGGGGTGAAGCTCCTTTACAACAGGCGTCAATTCATTGGAGATTTCTATGTTCTAGGTTTCTATGCATTTGATATCTTACTTGGAGGTGATTGGTTGAAGCGTTATGATTCTGTTATCTCTTGTAAAGCCCGAACTATTTCTCTAGTAGACGACCAGGGCCATTCTCTTGTGATTGAATGTCGATTGCCTCATGATTATGCAAGAAGTTTTATCTTCTCGCTTGATGCTCAGCCTAGTGATCATGACTCCACCCCGATAGTTAGGGATTATCCTGATGTTTTTGGTAAAGTCACTTCTCTTCCTCCGAAGCGGGAAATTGAATTTTGCATTGATCTTATTCCTGGAGCTCGACCTATTGTTCTTCCTCCTAGACGGATGGCAACCAAAGAGAAACTCGAGTTGAAGAAGCAGATTGAGGATTTTTTTCTCTAAGGGTTTGATTAGGCAAAGTTTTTCTGAATGGGATGCAGCAGTGGTCTTTGTCACCAAATATGATAGTTCCTTGAGGATGTGTGTTGATTATAGAGAGCTGAACAAGCTTACTCTTAAGAACCGATATCCTATGCCTTGTATCAATGATATGTTCGATCAGCTCTACGGAGCTAAAGTATTTTCTCAGCTTGATCTTGCTACCGGTTTCCACCAACTTCGTGTTGCTGAGGATAGCATTCCCAAGACCGCTTTCCGAACAGAGAATGGTTTCTATGAATGGTTAGTCATGCCCTTTGGATTAACCAATGCTCCTGCCTTCTTTGTCGATCTCATGAATCGTGTTTTCCGCGATGTTCTCAACAAGTTTATTCTGGTTTTCATTGAGGATTTACTCGTCTTTTCTAAGTCAGAGAAGGAGCATAGGTCACATTTGGACTATCTTCTCAAAACTCTTAGGTGTCATCAGTTGAAAGCCAAATTTTCTAAGTGCCATTTCTGGAGAGAAGAAGTCCGATTTCTTGGGCATATTGTTTCAGAAAATGGAGTCTCGGTTGACTCAGTTAAGGTCACCGCGATTAACGTAAGTCTATCCACCTTTTCTCTTTTAGATTCAATTATCTAATCTATCTTTGAACTTATCTACCTTATTCTATTTCCAGGATTGGGAGACGCCTAAGACTCCTTCCGATATTGATAGTTTTTTCGGCCTAGCCGGTTATTATCGGAGATTCATCGAGAATTTTGCCCGAATAGCTTCACCTCTCACTGCTTTGACTCGTAAGAATGCCAAGTTTTTTTGGAGTGATAAGTGTGAAGCTACATTTAATAAGTTGAAGCAAAAGTTTACTTCTGCTCCTGTTCTCACCATTCCGAATAGGAGTGAAGGATTATCGGTTTATACCGATGCTAGCCGAGAAGGTTTGGGTGCTGTATTGATGTAGAGTGGGAAGGTCATAGCTTATGCTAGTCGTCAGTTGAAGCCCCATGAAGCCAAATATGCCACCTATGATTTAGAATTGTTTGCTGTTGTGTTAGCTTTGAAGTTATGGAGACATCGCCTATTGGGAACTAAGTTTGAGCTTTTCACCGATCATCAGCCTCTTAAGTATATTTTCACCGAGAAGGATTTGAACCAGAGGAAGGCTCGATGACTCGAGTTCTTAGCATCTTATGACCTCGACATCAACTACACTCCTGGGAAAGCCAATGTTGCGGCCGATGCTTTGAGTCGGAAGAGAGCCTTATTGTGTCAGATTGTAGCTTCTCCATCTCTTATGGATCGTATTGCATCCAAGCAGGATGAGGATGCAATGATTAGGCTCATGAAGGAGAATTTTCAAAGTAGGGAAGGTGATAATCAGGGTGAGTTAGGAGCACAAATTGATCAGAATGGAGTTTTGAGGATTAATAACCGGATTTATGTTCCAAATGTCGATGGATTGAGGAAAGAGTGTAACGACCCGCCACTCATTCCACAGAATGACGCATCATTAATAAGAAAGAAAGGGATAGAAAAGAGAAAAGAAGAGAAGAGAGAAAGAAACAACAACAGATACTCATAGCGGAACGAATGAAATATAATATATCACATAAGATATTACATAGTATCTTATACATCAGAGTTACACAGATTATGTAACGACCCGCCATTTTGGACCATTCGCATCCATTATAAGTGTAAAGGTAGACACTCATGCCGGAGTGGAATTGCTCAAAATACCGCGTTGTTAATTTAAATTTGGCAAAACTGAACATATACAGTAAATAGATATAATCACAGATCACAGACACAGAGTAATAAGTGCAGCGGAAATAAAAGAGATAGTAGTTCATGAAGCTACTATATGAATATATAAAATACATCAGAGTTTACAACAGAAGAGTAATATGATACATCCGAGTTAAACCAGATACAACGGAAGAGTAACAGATACAAATCAGAATATATCACTGGAATCATCGAATATCTGAAAGCTGGATAAATAGCTGGATCTCCAAGCGAAGCTCCAACTCCAAAGGTGAGTCTCGAATACTGGTACACTCAGTCTGACCCGAGCGTAAAGCAAAACACAAGACACTCGAGTCAGGATTAACATTCTTATATTAATAAATCCAACTCAAGTGAAATAGCAATTGAAATACAAGTAACTCAAAGGATGTTTGGAATAACCATCCTTTAAGGATCCGTTAAACTATCTACTAGGTAGTAATGTACGCTAAATAGATAATGTCTATCAGTAATATAAAGATATCAAAATAGGGTTAAGCAGGGCCCATACACCTCTTAACCTGTTTATTCCCAAAAGCATATACAAGACCGTAGTTTCCCCAAAACCGGAAGTCACCAGAGGGCAATCCATATACTAAAGGTACAAAACAAAATCGTAGTGGTCGCGAATAGGATAATCAGTATGACAAGGTACATGAGGCGATACCAACTAGGATACTAGTAGTTGCGTGATCCGGACTGATGTTGGGCATAGCAGCTACTACCCCAACACCGCGAAACAACACTCCCATAATCGAGGGGTGCACCCAAATCGAATCACAAAAGTAATAGATATGGTAACGAAGAAGTGTGTCCGCTAGAGGTGGCGAACCTCAATGGCCCGGCGCGGCTCCTGTTTTAGTCATGTTAGGGGTCATCCAAAATCGTTCTCTTTCTTCAGTCAACGCGTTCATCAAACCATCCACTTCATTCTGGATCATCACTCCGCGTATAGTTATTAAAGTGGTTTCTGTTCAGATAGAGAGTATATCCATTGCCGATCCTGGTCTCTTTAATAACTTCGTAATTATTACACCGATTGGTCGTTTGTTTATTAAAAAAAAACAAAATCAATTTCAATTCAATTTCAATTCGTTAATCAACATTTCATTTGTCTTTCACAACCAATTTCCAATAGTTTACGTTTCAAGACTTCCAAATTATCATTTCAAAACCTTATAATTCAATTTCAATCTTTCATTTACAAAATTCAAATATTGATTCAAGTTCGTATAAGTTTCATTCCGAAATCATTTAAATAAATTTTATTTAACATTCAAAATCAATTTAAACTCCTTTATCGATTTCATTCAATATTCGTTAAGTTATTTTCATTTAAAACAATTTCTATTAAACTTCTCAATTCATTAAATCAATTTCTTAAGTTCAACTTCATTCAATTGAATTAAACTAAATTCGTCCAAATCAATTCTTTCAATTACAAGTCTTACATTAATTCCAAAATATCACATTTTCATTTCTTGTTAAAGAAATTCAATTTCACTTATTTTCTTCCTTAAATAATTTTCCAAAACTTAATTAATAAAGAAACTCAATTTCAATTCTTTACGAAGTAAAATTCACTTATTCAAAAAGTTCAATTTTTCTTATTAAAGAATTTCAATTCAATTTAATCATTAAATAATTCAATCTTATTTAATTATTAAATAATTCAAACTTAATTATTACATAATTTCAAAGTTTAATAATTTCACTTAATTATAATTTTCAACTTAATTATTAAATCATTTCCAAGTTTAATAATTTCAAACTTAATTCAATAATTTCTCAAATTAAACAACATTCTTCCATCAATTACATTGTTAAAATTTTATTTCATATTTTTAAATATTAACATTTTCCTTTCATTAAAATTCAAATTTCAACTTCATTTCAAAACCATATTATTTATTCAAATAAAATCTTCGTTTTATTTTTAAATCAAATTTTTGACCAATCGGGTTTTATTTAATTTCCTATCCTAGGTCAAAGTTCAATTTGGGTATTTATCATTTCAACCCGATTCCAATTCAATTCAAAATCAAAACATATCAAAGGGAACTTGCAGTGTGATAACTGGGATGGTGTCAAAGTAAATAAACAAGTAATAACAACAATCAATAACAATCCAATAATCAATTCAAATAATCCCGAAATAACCGTATTAATTCGCATTGTTATTTGTACGAATTAATATAATTATTCCTAGAATCTACACTATCATTTCATGTAGATTAAAGATTATTACATTACGGTTTTTCACTTGTCATCTATTTACAATTTCATACATCATCAGTTTAACAACATACATTCAGTGGTTCAAAATAAAATTAAACAAATTCTACGTGTCAATAAATTCAACAGTTAAAGGGGTCATATTATACAAATGTCAGTTAATCAAATTTAACATTTAACTATCCTATATCGAGTTCAATTTCACATTATTTATCATTTTAACATTAACAATTTAACGTCCAATATAAACATCAACAATCAATCAATTAACAACCAAACTGGATTATCATTTCATATATATAACAGATAATGGTGTCAGATGTCACAGGTGAACTGATACAGGTAATAGCAGTGTAAATATCAAACAACAATATTTCAATTGTCGTTTCAGTTGAAATCAAATCTAATAAATAAAAGAACGTTAATCGTGAGTGAGTGCTCACCTTTCGATGCTAGAGAGAGATTACAGAAGGTGACACAGATACGCACACTGGAATTGAATTGCGAAGCCAAGCAACGAATTGAAAGTAGAGTAAGATGAACACGGAGTTGACGATCAAAGCAAAGCTGTATGTTTGAAATTGACGGGAGACAAATCAAAATTAGCTTCAATATAAATTGGGCAAAATAGATGTTATATACATATATAAAATTTCCCTTATCATATACTTAAAATAAATTCTCTTTATATACATATATATAGATCTAAATCAAAAATTAAATTTAAACACATAAATTATCTATTTAAAACCAAATATTGTACACTGATATAAACTAATGTAACGACTATAAATATTTCATTTAAAACTTTATAAAATCTCATTCAAAGTCAATGTACATCTATTTCTATATAACACATAAAATCATCATATTTGAAAACCTAGGTGTGTATGTAACTTTAATTACGCATACTTATATTTAATAACAACAGCTTATCTACAACATACCGTATTTTACTTTAAAAAATATACAACAGATTATACTTTATTGAAACCGGATTGTAGTTGTATACTTTATAATTAAATCTTATATATTGTATTCATTTAAATCTAACATATCCAATTTATACTAAATGCCATACCTTTTTGTACACAAAAAAAATATATATACCTTGTAATGTACTACAATGAATTAATATAAGTAAAAGCTACAGATCATAATATACGCACAAATAAACAATTCATGCTAATGCATAAATATAAAATAAGATGATATTTTAAACTAAATATATGCATAATACTTAAAATAGTCGTAGTAAAACGTTTAACAAACAACGTATAAATAAATAGTTTGTTTATAAGTGCAGTTTACAATAGCTGCTTCAAGACATTGTTCGCTTCCAGAACGCTTTAAAGATGCTAATTAGTTTAATAGTTTGTTTATATATGTAAACATTTTATATATATAAACTAACACATATATAGCTTCATACGTATATATATATAAACTGACATAAATATAATCTACCTTTATAATATAATATATAGCAAATACTTATATAAATTTATATATACCACCAACCAGGTTATATACAACCTATATATACTTATATATATAAATAACAGGTCATATCCAACTTACGTAGATTTGCAGTAGATTAACGAGGCTAGGGTAGGGAATTCTCGGCAGCAAGGTCAAAAATGGGTTTGAGCAAGATAAAATGTTTTCTGGAACAAAGTTTTATGTGTAAACTTCCAGGCACATGAAACAAACAAATAAACAAGCTCTCAAATTTAAATGTTTCATACCATGAGTGTGTTCCAGAACAAGCAAGTACAGTGAAACCGAAGCCTAAATGCCAAGCAAAATGCAGATCTTCTCATTCACGAAAGGATCGGAGAGCTGTGGTGGCGACAATCAAGGAGGATGTGAATGGGAAGGCGAGTTGGCTAGCATGGGTGGAGGAGCAAGTGGTAGGTGGCGGAGGTCGATGTGGAGGAGCGGTTGCTAGTGGGTTGCCGATGCCGGTGGTCGCGGTGGCTTCAAGGGCTCGGGTTGGCTGCGTCGAACAAGTCAGGGGATGTGGTGGATCGACGAGGTCGGGTTTGCTGCGTGTCCAGGCTGGGGAGGAGGATGGCATGGCAGTGGCGAAGGCTGTGGCTTTGGTGGATGGATACGGAGCTCGGCATGGGAGTTGTGTGGGCTGCTTGGTGTTTTAGGCGAGGTGGCTGCTGCGTCGGTGCTCGGCAGAGGTTGAGGCGGGTTCAAGGTGGCGTGGTGATGAGACATGGAAGGAGAGGCAGTAGCAGAAGATGTGGAGTGGGCTCATTAGCGTGTGATGTTTGAGATTACGGGCGGAAGGAGATGATGCTGAGATTTGAAAATGGGAAACGTCAGTGGCATATCAATAAAATTTTGCAATAGTAGAAAGAAAGAAGGTGGGGGGACGCAGCTAAGTGGTAGGCAAAACAAAGGGAATGAATGAAAAGAACCGGTGAAATAAATGTTTACGTTGGGAATGTAAAAGCAGCTGTTTAAATTCAAGAAAAATAATAATAGCAGGAAGCTATTGGGTTTAACACGGTGGATAGACAGGATCAAAAGTGTTCTTGCAACGAGTACTGTTACTAGAATCGTTTTATTGATTTCGCTCTATACCGGGAGCCGAAACACAGGGATGGATATACCGTGGTGATCAGTACGCCGAAACGATCCAAACGGTATGCAGATATCAGTGGTACGATCGAATTATAAAAATTCGAATTTTTCTACCGGTTGAAAATGTAAGAAAAACGCTGAAAAATAAGATCGACGGAGCCAAAGATGTCCGAATTTGGAAAAACGACAAACTGAAATCTTGCTCAGAAGATGGTTTAGAATTTTCCTATGTAAAAATATTTAGGTTTCGAAAACATTTTATTTTCATTTCTTTTTAACTGATTAAATTGAAGTGAATTAACGCGCGAAATAAATTTTCATATTTTCGGACGAAAATTTACCAGTTGCTATGTTTAACTAGACGTATTCCAAATATTAAATTTTTATTTCAAAATTTTATCGTTTAAAATTTCACAAAATTTCAACTAATTGCGTTATCAACAGTTGAAATTTTACGGGTTGTTACATTCTCCCCCACTCAAAACTTTTCGTCCCCGAAAAGGAACGAGGTAGAAGAATGGAAACAACCAGAAAGAAAACAGATTTGAAATACAAAATAACAATTAATTTAAACCATATAAATTCAAATTTAAATTAATTGATATTCAATTATTGATTTAATCCATTTGATTTCACTAAAATCAATCTCAACTATTTCTAAATTCATTATCTTATTATCCAATTATCTTAAATTTATAATTTCTAAAACTATAAATTTGAATAGTCTTTTATTATAATCGTATTTTCTTCAACAATTTTAAATTCTTCTTTGTTCCAAATTACTGTTAAATTTATCCTACTAAATATATCTTATCACATATATTTAACCTATATAGATTAATTTAAACCATAAAAGTTCCGATTTAAATAAATTTATATTCACTAATTGCTTTTAAATTCAAGGTAATTTCATCAGTTGATCAAATTTCAATTTATTAATTAACCTTCAAAACAGAATTTATTTTTCAATTATCTTATTATTCTATTTATCTCTATTAACATTTTATAATTAAAATTTAAGTGTACAACATTTATTATAACCACTCAAATTTTATTTATAAATTCAATTTATATTATATATTATCCAATTACATATTCAACTTCTGAATGGTTTAGGTAAGTTATATTAGAATGCAGTTGAACAATATACAAATAAAATTTTTCCCAATTCAACTATTCAAGTTTAATTATTTATTCCAAATTTTGGTTTTATTTATAATTAAAATCATCTTTTAACAAAATTTAGAATTATATTTCCGATTTACTTTAAACAATTTAGAGATATATATAACCTATTTATCAAATCAAATTAAATTTTAAAATAAGATACCCATATATATATAAATCAAATTATACTAAAGAAATTCAAATCAAAATATTTTTCAAAACAAAACCGTAGCAAGGCTACAGAATAGTATCTCCACTTCGAAACTCGAAAATGAATGTCGATGATGCGGCCGCCATCACCGAAATTATTTTCCAGCGACAAGGAGAAGAGCACTGATTTTACATTTTAAAATTCTTTGAAAACGATTTCTATTCGAAAATACTTTCAATATATATACTTTAAAATTTTAAAACCAAAGTTCGAAATCACCGGAAACTAAATTCTCAAATTTCTGGATTAAGTTCATTTTAAGTTCCTAATCAATTTATAAACCATAATTATAAATTCATTTAGAATAATAAATGATAATCAAATATTATCATTTCAAACAACCAATTTAATTAACCTCTAAATTCCAGAAAATTTTCCTTATGTTTTTACAATATAATCAAACAGATTTATTTCATTTTCCAAATTTGAAAACAATATTGTGTCAGTTTGATCTGCTCAAGTGTTTTGGAAATCCTATCGATGGCGTTGATCAGACGAATCGATCGAAAACCCAAATCAACATCAACAACTCAAACAACACAATACATAAAACATTTTTAGATAAATTTACAAATACACTCCTTCGCTCGACTATACAAGGACAGATTTCAAACATGTATAGAGATTCAACTTTGATGGAAATCAAACCAAAGAGAATTTTGATTCGAAAAATAAGTTTGAAATAGAAGATAAGATAATTCAATTTCCAAAATCGGGAGATGGATGAGTTTATTTAATTCATGGGCAACCTTAACCGAGTCGTCCGTAACTTCAAGAATAAGATCGATGCTGAATTCCGAGGTAAATCAACATTTGATCTCAAGAGATAGAATTCAGGTATAGCAGGGAATAGATAGCATCGTAAACCGAGGATATAGAAATCTACGGTAAATCGATGCCTATTATAAAGGAGTTTTGCTCCTTTACGAATCATTCGAAGATTGGCGGGACCGCCGATCTATTATAGATAACATTCAGAATGGAGTTGTGGGGTGCTCCATGATTGAAAGAAGACGAATAGTGAGGGACACGAATGAATTTCGAAACCGAGGGGAACGTTTCAAAATTCGAAAGAATCGAATCAAAACGGAACAGATTGAAACTCGAAATGAAAGTGATCTTGTAAATACATTTACCCTATATGTTAAGTTTTGCCTAGAGCTACCAAAGCTCTGATACCAACTGTAACGACCCGCCATTTTGGACCATTCGCATCCATTATAAGTGTAAAGGTAGACACTCATGCCGGAATGGAATTGCTCAAAATACCGCGTTGTTAATTTAAATTTGGCAAAACTGAACATATACAGTAAATAGATATAATCACAGATCACAGACACAGAGTAATAAGTGCAGCGGAAATAAAAGAGATAGTAGTTCATGAAGCTACTATATGAATATATAAAATACATCAGAGTTTACAACAGAAGAGTAATATGATACATCCGAGTTAAACCAGATACAACGGAAGAGTAACAGATACAAATCAGAATATATCACTGGAATCATCGAATATCTGAAAGCTGGATAAATAGCTGGATCTCCAAGCGAAGCTCCAACTCCAAAGGTGAGTCTCGAATACTGGTACACTCAGTCTGACCCGAGCGTAAAGCAAAACACAAGACACTCGAGTCAGGATTAACATTCTTATATTAATAAATCCAACTCAAGTGAAATAGCAATTGAAATACAAGTAACTCAAAGGATGTTTGGAATAACCATCCTTTAAGGATCCGTTAAACTATCTACTAGGTAGTAATGTACGCTAAATAGATAATGTCTATCAGTAATATAAAGATATCAAAATAGGGTTAAGCAGGGCCCATACACCTCTTAACCTGTTTATTCCCAAAAGCATATACAAGACCGTAGTTTCCCCAAAACCGGAAGTCACCAGAGGGCAATCCATATACTAAAGGTACAAAACAAAATCGTAGTGGTCGCGAATAGGATAATCAGTATGACAAGGTACATGAGGCGATACCAACTAGGATACTAGTAGTTGCGTGATCCGGACTGATGTTGGGCATAGCAGCTACTACCCCAACACCGCGAAACAACACTCCCATAATCGAGGGGTGCACCCAAATCGAATCACAAAAGTAATAGATATGGTAACGAAGAAGTGTGTCCGCTAGAGGTGGCGAACCTCAATGGCCCGGCGCGGCTCCTGTTTTAGTCATGTCAGGGGTCATCCAAAATCGTTCTCTTTCTTCAGTCAACGCGTTCATCAAACCATCCACTTCATTCTGGATCATCACTCCGCGTATAGTTATTAAAGTGGTTTCTGTTCAGATAGAGAGTATATCCATTGCCGATCCTGGTCTCTTTAATAACTTCGTAATTATTACACCGATTGGTCGTTTGTTTATTAAAAAAAAACAAAATCAATTTCAATTCAATTTCAATTCGTTAATCAACATTTCATTTGTCTTTCACAACCAATTTCCAATAGTTTACGTTTCAAGACTTCCAAATTATCATTTCAAAACCTTATAATTCAATTTCAATCTTTCATTTACAAAATTCAAATATTGATTCAAGTTCGTATAAGTTTCATTCCGAAATCATTTAAATAAATTTTATTTAACATTCAAAATCAATTTAAACTCCTTTATCGATTTCATTCAATATTCGTTAAGTTATTTTCATTTAAAACAATTTCTATTAAACTTCTCAATTCATTAAATCAATTTCTTAAGTTCAACTTCATTCAATTGAATTAAACTAAATTCGTCCAAATCAATTCTTTCAATTACAAGTCTTACATTAATTCCAAAATATCACATTTTCATTTCTTGTTAAAGAAATTCAATTTCACTTATTTTCTTCCTTAAATAATTTTCCAAAACTTAATTAATAAAGAAACTCAATTTCAATTCTTTACGAAGTAAAATTCACTTATTCAAAAAGTTCAATTTTTCTTATTAAAGAATTTCAATTCAATTTAATCATTAAATAATTCAATCTTATTTAATTATTAAATAATTCAAACTTAATTATTACATAATTTCAAAGTTTAATAATTTCACTTAATTATAATTTTCAACTTAATTATTAAATCATTTCCAAGTTTAATAATTTCAAACTTAATTCAATAATTTCTCAAATTAAACAACATTCTTCCATCAATTACATTGTTAAAATTTTATTTCATATTTTTAAATATTAACATTTTCCTTTCATTAAAATTCAAATTTCAACTTCATTTCAAAACCATATTATTTATTCAAATAAAATCTTCGTTTTATTTTTAAATCAAATTTTTGACCAATCGGGTTTTATTTAATTTCCTATCCTAGGTCAAAGTTCAATTTGGGTATTTATCATTTCAACCCGATTCCAATTCAATTCAAAATCAAAACATATCAAAGGGAACTTGCAGTGTGATAACTGGGATGGTGTCAAAGTAAATAAACAAGTAATAACAACAATCAATAACAATCCAATAATCAATTCAAATAATCCCGAAATAACCGTATTAATTCGCATTGTTATTTGTACGAATTAATATAATTATTCCTAGAATCTACACTATCATTTCATGTAGATTAAAGATTATTACATTACGGTTTTTCACTTGTCATCTATTTACAATTTCATACATCATCAGTTTAACAACATACATTCAGTGGTTCAAAATAAAATTAAACAAATTCTACGTGTCAATAAATTCAACAGTTAAAGGGGTCATATTATACAAATGTCAGTTAATCAAATTTAACATTTAACTATCCTATATCGAGTTCAATTTCACATTATTTATCATTTTAACATTAACAATTTAACGTCCAATATAAACATCAACAATCAATCAATTAACAACCAAACTGGATTATCATTTCATATATATAACAGATAATGGTGTCAGATGTCACAGGTGAACTGATACAGGTAATAGCAGTGTAAATATCAAACAACAATATTTCAATTGTCGTTTCAGTTGAAATCAAATCTAATAAATAAAAGAACGTTAATCGTGAGTGAGTGCTCACCTTTCGATGCTAGAGAGAGATTACAGAAGGTGACACAGATACGCACACTGGAATTGAATTGCGAAGCCAAGCAACGAATTGAAAGTAGAGTAAGATGAACACGGAGTTGACGATCAAAGCAAAGCTGTATGTTTGAAATTGACGGGAGACAAATCAAAATTAGCTTCAATATAAATTGGGCAAAATAGATGTTATATACATATATAAAATTTCCCTTATCATATACTTAAAATAAATTCTCTTTATATACATATATATAGATCTAAATCAAAAATTAAATTTAAACACATAAATTATCTATTTAAAACCAAATATTGTACACTGATATAAACTAATGTAACGACTATAAATATTTCATTTAAAACTTTATAAAATCTCATTCAAAGTCAATGTACATCTATTTCTATATAACACATAAAATCATCATATTTGAAAACCTAGGTGTGTATGTAACTTTAATTACGCATACTTATATTTAATAACAACAGCTTATCTACAACATACCGTATTTTACTTTAAAAAATATACAACAGATTATACTTTATTGAAACCGGATTGTAGTTGTATACTTTATAATTAAATCTTATATATTGTATTCATTTAAATCTAACATATCCAATTTATACTAAATGCCATACCTTTCTGTACACAAAAAAATATATATATACCTTGTAATGTACTACAATGAATTAATATAAGTAAAAGCTACAGATCATAATATACGCACAAATAAACAATTCATGCTAATGCATAAATATAAAATAAGATGATATTTTAAACTAAATATATGCATAATACTTAAAATAGCCGTAGTAAAACGTTTAACAAACAACGTATAAATAAATAGTTTGTTTATAAGTGCAGTTTACAATAGCTGCTTCAAGACATTGTTCGCTTCCAGAACGCTTTAAAGATGCTAATTAGTTTAATAGTTTGTTTATATATGTAAACATTTTATATATATAAACTAACACATATATAGCTTCATACGTATATATATATAAACTGACATAAATATAATCTACCTTTATAATATAATATATAGCAAATACTTATATAAATTTATATATACCACCAACCAGGTTATATACAACCTATATATACTTATATATATAAATAACAGGTCATATCCAACTTACGTAGATTTGCAGTAGATTAACGAGGCTAGGGTAGGGAATTCTCGGCAGCAAGGTCAAAAATGGGTTTGAGCAAGATAAAATGTTTTCTGGAACAAAGTTTTATGTGTAAACTTCCAGGCACATGAAACAAACAAATAAACAAGCTCTCAAATTTAAATGTTTCATACCATGAGTGTGTTCCAGAACAAGCAAGTACAGTGAAACCGAAGCCTAAATGCCAAGCAAAATGCAGATCTTCTCATTCACGAAAGGATCGGAGAGCTGTGGTGGCGACAATCAAGGAGGATGTGAATGGGAAGGCGAGTTGGCTAGCATGGGTGGAGGAGCAAGTGGTAGGTGGCGGAGGTCGATGTGGAGGAGCGGTTGCTAGTGGGTTGCCGATGCCGGTGGTCGCGGTGGCTTCAAGGGCTCGGGTTGGCTGCGTCGAACAAGTCAGGGGATGTGGTGGATCGACGAGGTCGGGTTTGCTGCGTGTCCAGGCTGGGGAGGAGGATGGAATGGCAGTGGCGAAGGCTGTGGCTTTGGTGGATGGATACGGAGCTCGGCATGGGAGTTGTGTGGGCTGCTTGGTGTTTTAGGCGAGGTGGCTGCTGCGTCGGTGCTCGGCAGAGGTTGAGGCGGGTTCAAGGTGGCGTGGTGATGAGACATGGAAGGAGAGGCAGTAGCAGAAGATGTGGAGTGGGCTCATTAGCGTGTGATGTTTGAGATTACGGGCGGAAGGAGATGATGCTGAGATTTGAAAATGGGAAACGTCAGTGGCATATCAATAAAATTTTGCAATAGTAGAAAGAAAGAAGGTGGGGGGACGCAGCTAAGTGGTAGGCAAAACAAAGGGAATGAATGAAAAGAACCGGTGAAATAAATGTTTACGTTGGGAATGTAAAAGCAGCTGTTTAAATTCAAGAAAAATAATAATAGCAGGAAGCTATTGGGTTTAACACGGTGGATAGACAGGATCAAAAGTGTTCTTGCAACGAGTACTGTTACTAGAATCGTTTTATTGATTTCGCTCTATACCGGGAGCCGAAACACAGGGATGGATATACCGTG
The DNA here is from genome assembly GCA_030737815.1 of Allium fistulosum. NCBI lineage: Eukaryota > Viridiplantae > Streptophyta > Magnoliopsida > Asparagales > Amaryllidaceae > Allium > Allium fistulosum. The sequence continues at coordinate 24,316,656 of JASFAW010000013.1, forward strand.
GTGATCAGTACGCCGAAACGATCCAAACGGTATGCAGATATCAGTGGTACGATCGAATTATAAAAATTCGAATTTTTCTACCGGCTGAAAATGTAAGAAAAACGCTGAAAAATAAGATCGACGGAGCCAAAGATGTCCGAATTTGGAAAAACGACAAACTGAAATCTTGCTCAGAAGATGGTTTAGAATTTTCCTATGTAAAAATATTTAGGTTTCGAAAACATTTTATTTTCATTTCTTTTTAACTGATTAAATTGAAGTGAATTAACGCGCGAAATAAATTTTCATATTTTCGGACGAAAATTTACCAGTTGCTATGTTTAACTAGACGTATTCCAAATATTAAATTTTTATTTCAAAATTTTATCGTTTAAAATTTCACAAAATTTCAACTAATTGCGTTATCAACAGTTGAAATTTTACGGGTTGTTACAGATTATACATCACATACTAGACAGTTATAAACATCTGTCTAGTTATTACAACTTAATACAATACAGAGATCAATACAAAGATCAACACAGCGGAACTACTATCTATATCTACAACGCTGAAGCCTCCTGCTCCATTGCTCCTCCATAATTCGTCAAAGCTAACCTGAATCCCTTGGCTACTCGTAAAAATTTGAGTACCCAAGAGTTTATAAAACAGAAAATAAACACTTGGGTCAGACATGGGTCTGGTGTGAGTAACAGGTTAAACTTGCTTAACTTCAATACCCTTTGATAACAAAGGTATCACGTAAGACTTCCCACACATAAACATGGAAAAGTTTTTACCTTACGCTAACCAAAACATTTATAGGAAATCCAGTTATATTATAATAGGTCTAGGGTTTTCAAATAAGTATTCACATAGCCGAAATTGTTACATTCATTAAATTCCAGCATACATAGGTATACAATCAAGTCCGTTATCACTTATTGGAAATTGGATTCCATACAATGGCAGGGCTACCGGGGTACCGCCCGTCACAGTACGTGGCCTAGATCACCGTACCGAGGATCACTCCCAATCCCCTACAACACAAGGCCAGAACATCCCTTACTGGATAATTCCCGCACAAGATACCCCACAGTTGTCATGATCAACCGCACACTAAGCCGAAATAATAAGGAACATCTAGACAGAGGTAATCTTGTCCTACTTGGGTGCTACCCACTAACCTTGCTGTACCTCCCCTGTTTTAGCCATTCTCGGTTGATGAGGCTTGAGGCTACGATTACCTTTAAATAGAAAACATCTATCTTAGAATGCTCATCGTCCACCTGACGATGTGCTGAAAGCATTCAATCCATACAAGTTCATTCCGGGTTCGAACGAAACCGAAGGCATTATCTCGTTACACTCATTTTGGAATCACCCTCAGAGTTAACGACAATAACCCTTGCACTCTGAATCTTCATCTTCACTTGAGATTCACGACCTATCGTTAATTTGGATCGATGTGGTTTTCGGATATCCAGATCTGGAAACCCGATCCCGGTCTCATCGAAATCCAAAACATATCTTTTAAGGCCAAGTTGTTTTAAAGTTAAAACAATTCAATTCATTATCTATATTCACATAGATAGATAATTTACAATATCACAATAGATAATCAACATTATCAATATAAGCAGATAATCCATATTACCATCACAATTCAACTAAAACATCCATATCACACAGCATATATCTCATCAAAGATATCAAACAATGCAAAGCATTTAATATTATTCATCCATTCATAAGTAATGATTTATACCTTCTCTAATTAATTTAAAGTGAATTAAATTAATTACTTCATTCTATAAATCCTGCTTACTTAACCATTAATTAATTACAAATTAATTAATTATCCCCTAATTACGCTTTTTATTGCATTCAGGTAATTTATCCTTTAATTAATTACTCAAATTAATTATCCTTAACCATTTATAGTAATTAACCTTTAATTACTTCATTAATTAATTATCTATAATTAATTAAATTAATCAACTATAATTAATTACATTAATCCTTAATTAATTACATTAATTAATCACTTCATTTATTAATTATTTCTTAATTAATCAACTCTTAATTACATCATTAATTATATTAATTAATGATCATTAATTATATTTTTATTATTAATTACTCTAATTAAATTAATTACATTAAGTAATTAACCTTTAATTAAACCACATTTATTAATCACCCTTGATTAATCTTATTCAGTAATTAACTACCCTTAATTACTTCTTTAAATAAATTAATTACTCTTTAATTAATTATCTTTTAATTAGTCCCTTGATTAATTATTCAAAGTAATTAAACTCAAATTACTTTCATTATTAAATCTTCTTTAATTAATTATATCCAGTAATTACCTTTAATTACTTTCCTAAGTAATTACACTTCACTAATTACATTTAAGTAATTATACTTATCAAATCACCAAGTGATTATCTTAAATTAATTTAATTAATTAATTTAAACTTATCAAATTTATTTAATTAATTACCTTAAGTAATTAATTCCTTTAATTACTTTCATTTAGTAATTATACTTAACCAATTTCATAAATGATTATCATTAATTAATTAATCTAATTGATTATCAAAATTTATCACATTAATTAATTATTAAATAATCCCTAGTTAATGATCTCTCATTAATTTTTAACAATTCTTTACTTACATTCCTTAAGTAATTAGACTCAAATCAACCATTATTAATTACAACTTAATTAATCTCTAATTACTTAATTAATTTCTTAATTAATCTTTAATCACTTGATTAATTGATTCCTAATCATTTATTAATAATCTATACTTATTTAATTAATAAACCTTAATTTCAAATTAAATAACCCTTAATTAATTAACTTATAATCCTAATTATTTAATTAATAAACACTAAATCATTAATTAATTAAATTATTAAATTACCCTTTAATTTGCCTTATTAATTCAATGAATCTCAACTCATTAATTCTTAATTATCTTTAAGATAAATCATTTCTTATAAATGACTTAATTATCATTTCCAAATGCATTTGAAACCTTTTGCTTTTAAATTTTCCTTTAAATTTCATTTCAAATTAAAGATCTCAAATAATTACCAATTAAACTTTAACAAAATTTAAACCAATTTTAAAACCTTTTTAAATCAAATGTTAAAGAACATGTTTCATTTATAAAGAAATTTATAAGAGTTTTAAAACCAAATTTCATTTAAATTCAAATCATTTTAAAATATACTTAACATTTAAAAGCTGTTAAAAACATTTTAAATTTTATAAAACTTATTTATTTCAAAAACTAGGATTCAAATTTAATTTGAATCCATACTTTAAAATTTGATTTAAAACTTTGTTTTAAATCCTGCTCTACATTTTTAAACTCATTTTAAATTTTGAAACTCCTGTTAGATTTAAAACCTATAACCAAAAATCTACCTAAGCCTATACTTAAAATGCTTCGAGTCACTCACACGATCAACTCGAGAAAAACTCGAGTACCACCCCTCTGCTTTAACCCAGACTTTCCCCTGAACTAAAAATGCACCGTGCACATGCACGGTGGCTCCGACCCCTCCTGATCAACTACGACGACTCCACCACATCGGCGACCATCCCCTTTGACGATCCAGACCCCAAACCCATCGATTAACACTCGAAATCGAAATCGAGCATCACGTCCAAACCTGGAAACACAGAACTCCTCAAAAACTCAAACCTGTCAACGGCCAAATCTCCGTCCTCCGACCACCGTTAGTGCTGCAACTCCTTCCATAACCTTGTCATCGACCCAACTACCATCCCTCAAAGCCTCTTCGCACTCGATCAAACATAGAGACAGAATCGAACCAATTTCCTAACTTGCTCATAAACTAGGGTTACAGATTTATTTTGATCACCACCGCCACCACGTTCCTCTTTACATCCATACAATAATTTTTCCCGATGCTCTGATCATACATCTACCACCATAGGAGACCCTGACATTCCCTAATAACTAGATCACCAGAATTTCCCAAATTCCTCTTTTTAGTTCATCACAGAACTGCTTCCCAAATCCCAAACTAAAAATTGTGTTTTCTGATTTAAAAATCATGTTTTCTTTTAAGGTTTCAGATCACAATCTTAATTTAATGAATTAAAGAATTTAATTTTTAAACAAAACTCATGTTTCCAGACCATTTTGGTTTCCAGAAGAAGTTTGTATTTATTTTAACTTAATTAAAATTTTAAGCTTAAACTTATGATCACACAAACAATTTTTGTTTATATCTCAATTGATAATAATGATTAGATCAAGTGATAGGGGATTTAAATAAAAAAAATGGACTTGAATCAGGGAACAGAGTCATTTCAGACTACAACATACATACACATATCATTCATCCACAAATATACTTGTAAATATTCACACAGGCAAATCTTATTTCCAGAGCAAACCAGGCAATAGAAATCATACTAAATTAGGCAACCATGATTTAACTTAAGTAATTATCAAAAAATGTTACTCACCAGAAAAATGATGAACAGAGCTTTATATTTGAAACTGCTTTTAAACTTTAGAACCTGAATGCTTTTGCTTTTAAAACTTGAATTGCTTGTTAATGGAACTAGAATGCTAGCTTTAATTTGAAAAGATGCAGTTGCATGCAGAGATGACTATTTGAACATGCTTCCAGATTTGAAAGAAATTGCAGGCTGAAGATTTTGATTTTGAAAACTTTAGAACTTGAATTGCTATAATATGCTTCTGATATTAAACTGGAACGTTGAAGATGCTTGAATGCTTAAGAAAATTACTTGAACGTGCTTTGATTAAATCTCAGGTTTGCAAAACAACAGGCTTTGAGTTGTTTTGATTTGAAAAGAATTACAGTTTTGACTTGAAGAAGAATGTTCAGGGTTTAGGCAAATGGTTTGATTCTCTGGTTAGAGGAGTGTTGATTACAGATTGTTTTGAGAAATTTTGTTTGAGAATTTGGTTTGAGTTACAGATTTTGTTTTTGAGTATCTTCAGGCTGAAGTTTTCTTATCTTTGAATTGAAGAGGATAGAAAAAGAAAATGAAGATGAGAAGCATATGTTTATATAAGTTAATTTGTGATTTAATAAAATTAAAAGAAAAAATGAAAATTATAAAGGACACTTGTTTAAAGTCTTAACATTTGTCATATAGAGTTGTTAATCAATTAACACTTGTTACTATTAAGCCTTAGAGATTTACACTTGTAATTTAAGTAATCCTTATTTATTTTAAATGTAAATAAAAGCCTTTTTCTTTATTTATTAAATACTTATCTATATATAAATTACTTTTAAAGAAACAAAACTAATTATATTTATAAATAAAAGTTTATACAAATATTCTAAAATCCAAAACAATTTAAATATCTATTCTTTTGAATTTCAACTTTAAATTCAAATTCAAATCAAATTAAATCCTAAGATTCAATTTAAAAATTAAGTTATATATATACATATATAACTATATATTCAATTTAAAAATAACAATTCCATAGTCTTTAAATCCATTCATATTTATAAAAATAATACATTATACTTATTATTTGAAAATAACATATTTGATAATTTAAAAAATTTATATAAGAGATTATATTATCAAGTGATATTTTTAAAAAAAAAACAAACCTTTTTGTTAAATCTTATTTACATTTAAGCTTAAGTTAAAATATATCTTAAACAATTTAAACATTTACCTAAAGTATTTTAAAGCTATAAGGTTATTTATTTAAATAACTTTGAAATGTTCATATTAAATTAAATCTAAATTTCCAATTTACCAAAGCTTTTCTATTTACAATATATACAAATAAATATATATATTACAAATAGAAAATATCTTACAAGCTTTTAAAAGATAAAATTCACCAATTAAATACTTATTTAATTAGATTATTAAATTAAATTCAAATTTTATTGTCAAGATTATCAATATCAATTTAATTATTTAACAGATCATTAAATTGATATGGCTCAAAATTTCCGGGATATCACAAAGAGGTTCTTAAGGAGAATCAACAGTCCGGACTCTCCATCCAACCAGGTGTCACGAAGATGTTTCAGAACATGAAGAGGTTGTATTGGAGGAGTGGTATGAAACGGGATATCTCCATCTATATCAGTAGATCTGCCAATGTCAGCAGTTAAAGGATGATCCCAAAAGACCACCGGATTGCTGCAACCCCTTGAGATTCCCATTTGAAAGTGGGATCAGGTTTCTATGGATTTTATCGATGGTTTATTGAGGACTAGAAGGGGTAACGAGAGTATATGGGTAGTTGTCGATAGATTGACCAAGTCCGCCCATTTTATTCCGGTCAAGTCGAATCGAACTGCTTCGAGCATAGCCGAGATCTATATGAGGGAGATTGTTCGTCTCCATGGTGTTCCTTCTAGCATTGTTTGTGATCGTGATCCTATCTTTATAAGTAAGTTCTGGAAAGCTTTTCAGGAAGCTCTGGTTACTCGTTTGAACCTTAGTACGGCTCATCATCCCCAGACTGAGGGTCAGACGGAAAGAGTAAATCGGATTCTGGATGATCTCCTTCGTGCCTGTGTTCTTGAATATGGAGGACTTGGGAAGATCATCTCCATCTCATTGAATTGACCTATAATAATAATAGTTATCAGGTATAACTCTATCTTTGAATTTGAATCATCTTAAGCTTAATCAATCTTTAATCCCATTCCTTTGAATTCAGCAAGTATCAAGATGTCTCCATTTGCCGCTCTTTACGGACGATCCTGCGAATCTCCATCTTGCTGGATTGAATCCGGTGATTGCTTAATTCTTGGGCCTGATATGATTCTGGAAGCATTTGAGAAGGTTGAGGAGATTAGGAGGAGGATGAGAATTGCTCGGGATAGGCAGAAGAAGTATGCTGATAGGCATAGAAGGGATTTGGAATTTTCAGTGAGTGATCAGGTCTTTCTCAAGATCTCGCCGCTGAAGAATATGGTTCGCGTTGGTCGTAGAGGGAAGCTTGCTCCTAGATTCATTGGTCCTATTTGCATCCTGGAAAGGGTGGGTCCTTTGGCTTACAAAGTTGATTTTCCAGAGAAGCTGTATGGTGTGCACAACGTGTTTCACGTATCTCACCTTCGCAAGTATCTCCATGATCCATCCTTGATTGTTCAGCCAGCTTTATTAGAGAATTTGGACTTCGAGCCAAATCTCACTATCGAGAGGAAGCCACTTCGTATTGTCGATAGAGGTACGAAGCAGCTTCGAAGGAAATCTGTCAGTCTAGTCAAAGTACAGTGGAGTACAGATAATCTGGATTGCACCTAGGAAACTAAAGAATCCAAGCGTGCTTCAAATCCTGAATTGATTGACTCGGGTACTATTCATTTAAATTTACCTCATTTTTTCTGTTTATTTCTATTCTCCTATCTCGTTCCTTTTCGGGGACGAAAAGTTTTGAGTGGGGGAGAGTGTAACGACCCGAGAGTTGTAACGGTTTTAATAATGAAATTAACTAAATTTTCTTGAAATTTTAACAATAAAAATTTGAAACGAAAATTCGATATTTGAAATACGTCTATTTCAACATAGCAAATGATAAATTTTTATTGGAAAATTGAAAGTTAGTTTACTTCTGAAATTTCAAAATTTAGGATTTAAATCAGTTTATATGTTGAAAATAAAATATTTTCGAAATCTGAATATTTTTATATAATAAAAATGTAAATCATTTTCTGAGTGAGACATCATATTTTTTTCCTAAATTTGGACTGCTATAGCCCCGTTTATCTTATTTTCGGCGTTTTAGCAGTATTTTCGGCAGCGAAAAAAATCAAGTTTTGATAACTTGGTCGTATCGCTGATATCTGTGTACCATTCTGCTCATCTTATCATGCTGATCTCCATAGTATATTCATTCCTATAATTCGATGTCCGGTATGCGACGAAATCGACAAAATGATTTGTCGTATCGGTTCCGTTCCTATTTAGCTTTGTTTCCTTTGCCTTTTCAAATTTCAGCCGTGTAAACTCATCACTCATTACTTTAATAAATTATGAAAACCAGCGTATGACACTTTATATTCCCTTGATTTTGATATATATGTTAACTGTGTCCTTTCATTTTCCTTTATGTCATTTTGAAAATAAAAGTGAAAAGGTAAGAAATAACGTCCTTCTTTATCTCAGGCTTGTGCTTCTATTTTATTTGCTGAAGCCAACTTGCTCCAGTTTCACCCGAGATTGCTCATGCCTCTTCCTTCTTTTCCCGAGCCATGTCTCGTGTCCTCCCTTCCAAAGCCCGAAGTAGCCCTTCCTCAAACCCAAAGCACCCTCATAAACGCCACAAAGCCACCATCTCCTCGGCCCTCCACATCGCCGCCACCAAACTCCTCAGACAACCCACGCCATACCTGAGTTTCTCGGCCTTCCAACCCAAAGCAGAACCCAACCGCTCCATCTTTCCTCTCCACACGCACAACCTTCTCTCATAAACCTCAAGCTCCACCATCCCCTCAGCCAACCGACCATCATCAGCCGAGACCACCGGATCGCCACTTCCTTACCCTGACTTTCTCAGACTTGAAGCCAAACACAAAGCACCACCCGAGACTGACCCGAAGTGAACCCAATCGCTATCCTCTTCCCTCTAACCCGAAGATAGACCTGAGTTTTCCCTTGTTTTGCTCGAAGCCATACCCGAAGGCACCCAGAACCCACTAAATCCAACTTCTTGAACTCTCTTTTCTTTTTCCTTTCTTTATTATTATATGATGTATATATATAAAGGTTATACATATGATGTGCATATATTTTGGCTGGGAGCTTATCTTTATTATATATGTATTACACATGTATGTCTGGGTGGCAGAGAATTAACTTTGTTTTAAATCTAAGCTTATATGTGTTATGTATATATATTACATATGTAGATCTATCGGCAAGAAGTATATTTGTTGCATTTATATTGTCGATAGAAGTTATATGTGTTACATATATACATATATTTGTTCCTTCAAATATCAATAAAACAAATGTATATATATCGCATACGTGTGTATATATATATATATTTGTTTTCATTAAATTCTTGTGCTAAATCTGCTCTTTGCTTGTCGCAGCTCTTTGACTTGTCGTGCCCGTGTTCATGCCCGTGTCATCTTCTTATTTCCATAGCCACAAAAGGTGAGTGATCATTCACGATTAACATTCATTTGTTTAGTAAATAAAATTCACTTAAAATGACGATTAAATATTGTTGTTAAATTGAATTAATTTGAAATGACATGCTATGCTAATAATTTTACAATTGCTCACTTATGTAAATTAACACCGGAACATGTTAAATAAATATTTAATTTTAAATTGTTAATAATTAAATATGCTTGAAATTGGTATGTTATGATATTTTATTATTCTCACTCTACAAGTTCCCTGTTAGTTTAGAAATCCCTATGGGTTGAAGTGATACATACCCGAACGATATTATAGATTAGGGAAAAACGTTATGGGCGGAAATGATAAACCCAAGGGATTTTTATTGATTTTGGAATTTTGGGATTATGGGTTGAAATGATATATACCCGTAAATTTAAATTATTATGGATTGAAATGATACATATCCGTATCACTTGACCATAGGATAGAAAATTATATACGGACATCGTTGGCCTATTTTGAAATATGATTTCCGAAATGTTGAAAAACGAAATATATGATTTTTGATATATATCGTGAATATATTATTTTAATATGTATAAAAATTTAAATTTTAAAATTTTATGTCTTTGGAAATTTTAAACTTATAAGTTGAGTTGAAAAATTTAGATTATAAAATTTACTTATAACATTACTAGTTTTTAAAACATATAATTAAGATTTAAATAGATTTAATAATAGAATTTAATATAATAAATTTAGTCAAATTTAATCTAACTAAAATATATATAAATATTATCTAAATTTTATATTAATATTTTTATATAGATTTTTAATAAATTTAATAAATTAAGGTTGAGAAGGTAAATTGAAATTGATTTGAAATATAAATGAAATTTATCAAATTGAGTTATTATAAATGTTTGAATATTTAACTTTGAAACCTATTGAAATTGAAATGGTTTAAATTTGTAGTTCAGATCTGTAGTTGAAATCGATAAATTAAAATGGTTTTAATGAGAATTTGAATTGAGATTTATTTAAATTGAATTTTGAACGAAATGTTGATTTGAATTGATTCGTAAAATTGGAAGAAACCAATTCTAGTTTGAAACTTTTTAATATATAAACTATTTTAATATATAAACTATTGTGTGATTATGATTATTGAAATGAAATGATTAAAGTGAATAATGATTTTAAAAGTGATATGATTTTGAAAGTAATATGATTTCGAAAGTGATATGACTTTGAAATGTATATGATATTTCGATATGAAGTATGAACTGTTTTGAAGTAAAAATGACCACGTTGTGAAATAAGCGTTTGGTTATTAAAGAGACCGGGATCAGATATTGGCATACTCTCTGCCAATACCGAAAACCACTTTAACAACTATGCATGTGGTGGAAATTCCAGAACGAAGTAGGATGGTTTGGCGAACGTCTTATGAGGTATGAACGCAGCCCTGACTCCCACGAGTCAGCTTGATGTGACTAAAACAGGAGCTATACCTGGGTCAAGTGAGGTTGCACCTCCGATCAAGCATGCTTCTTCGAAACCATTCTATTACTTTGATCGTTTATTTCCGTAACTCTCACATACGATCGAATTAGCTTCCGAAACAAGTTCCCTTATGTTCGGAATGCGGGTAAAACCTTATGAACATCTGTCGACACGTTTGATTTCGAGTTCAGAAAATTTTCGATGAATAGTAATTTGAGAATTTTCTATAAAAGGACTTCATAACTTTGTTTTTGCACTCAAACCCTAATTCTTCTTCATGGCCGCCATTTTCGTTTCTAAGGCCAGAAATCTCGTATCTTTTCCTCTTAATCTCTCCCGATCTATAAACAATTAGCGAAAGTGTTCAACTACAATGTTGTAGCACTCGTCGAGTACTTTAGCTCCATACGGCGATGATCTTAATCAGAGCGACATGGAGGAAGAAAATGGCTCGCGTCCATCACGCGTTCGTGCACGAATTTCGAGTAAAATGCTTGACCGAGTCTCGCGTAATTCTCGGTGGTGGTAGAGCTTGGCAAGGCGTTTCGATTGAAGGTCGTTGATCGATGTATAGTCGAGAGATGAGGTCGTGAAAATTCAAAGTTTGTGGCGGCTATGGGTTTGAACGCGTGAGCTGGGGATGAAACGTGCGGCTGAGATGCAGTGTATGGTTTTTTAATTTAAAAGAAAATTGAAAATCATTTATATTTAAAATTGTATAAAGATTAAAATACCATAACTTTGTCATACGAGGTTGGATTTTGACGAAACTTTTTGTGTTGGAACTGTATTGACGAGCTCTTCGCAATGGAACTGGTTTGGAGTCAATTGGAGACAGTGGAAATTTTGAGTAAAATTAAACGCGCGTTTAATTTTATTTGAAATAAAACGCTGCAACTGTTATTGAAAGCAAGGTGAGAACTTTTCACTCAATCGAATAATTGTTTCGATTTAAATTTTAAATAGTTAGATTTAAAATTGTTGATAGTGCTGATTGTGTGAATTGGAATGATGGTTGCTATTTATTGTGTTGAATAGGCCCTATACGCCGTATATTAAGCGGAGGTTATTTATGAAAAACATATACCGCGATAATTCCACCGTGAAGTGGGATTGGTATTATATATGTATTTGGAGTTGATTTCCCACATTATATAGCGGATGAGACCCTATTGCACCGCATAATAGCGGATAGTATTTTATAAATCCCATATACCGCGATACTCCACATTGAAGTGGAATTGGTATTGTGCTAACATCTGTGGATGCAGGGAAACAGGTTGGAGAGATCCAACTGGATTCCTCAAACATTTGAATTTATTTCAATGTTGTGTGTTGATTTATTTATAATCGCCGTGTGATTATATTATGATTGAATCTATAGACGGCTATAAATTAGCCGAATATATTTTTGGTATCGATGGATACCATAAATAAGTAAAATTGGATTTTTGAAAATTTAAGTTGAAAATTTATCGAAAAATTAATTTTGATAATTGGATAAATGTAAAAGGAGTTAAAAGATAAAAGTCTTATTTTTGAACTGTATTGAATTAAATTTCAAAAAGGCTTAATAAATGGATTTCGAAAATATTATTTGTAAGTTGAGAATTTATTTAAAATTTGGATTTGTAAATAGTTTGGAAAATAAAGGAATTTATCTTCTTAAAAAGGAATTTATTTTGAAAAGGAAATAAATTTAGAAATCCATTTAGTAATTGATTTTTGGTGATTGAAAATAAATTTTTTGTAAATGTTTGGAAATTTATTTGATTTAAATTAATCAGATGATTAAATTGATCCTATCTATGGATGTTTGGATTATATTGGATGTTGAATTTTTTGACATCTTTGATATGTGATGTTTTGTGATATATCATGTTCTGTGTTGTGATTTGGGATCCATTTATCTGTGATAGATATATCTGTGATCTGTGAATGAAAGATAAGCGTTATAGTTTATACCGCTTATCAAATACATTGTTATATTTGACTTGTGATGGTTGAATGTTGTTGCACTATTGTGTTAAACCCTTGGACTACACAATACACACACAAATGTGGATTTCACGTGGAAATCGGTTAAGTTACAGATTTTTATCAATTTTGAAAATTGAATTTTTGAATCCAAAATAGTTTTGGAATTGGAATTGGAATTGAAAGCTTTTGAAAACGAGTTTCAAAGATAAAAGTTCTTTTAAATAACTTAATAAAAATTGGAATTTAAATCATTTAATTTGAATTTTGAATTCAATACTTAAAATTGAATTCGATGATTTGGGAATTTTGGTTTAAAGATTTTATAAGTATAAGAAAGTGTTTATATGGGTTTTTTAACCATTTAAAATATGGTTTTGGAAATTTAAATTTAAAATTCAAGTTTTATACTTGGATGGCTTTAACCTGTGTAATTGTAACCAGTTTTTCCCAAACGAAAACTATCTGTTTTCAAGTAATAATAACTTCCATTTAAAAGAAAGGATTTCCAATTTGTATTGAAACATTTCAAGTTGAAAAGAAATTGTGAATAGTTTGGAAAACTATAAATTAACCTTTATGAAGATGATTAAACTTTATTTTGAAATAAAAGAGTATTTCAAAAGGTGTATCTTTTCTATTATAAAAGACTTGAATTGTGAATAGTTTTGAAAGCTATAAATTAAATCTTAATTTACGATTTAATGGGTTAATCAAATTGAAATGGAAATTTATTTGGAAATCTGTGAATGAATCTTTTTGAAACTGGGTAAACTTTGTGAAGTAAATCTTTTTGTTTAAAGATTTAAAATGGTAATTTGTTTAAACCATTTAAAGGAAAGTTTGGGTAATAAGTTGTGACTTAATTGAAATCGCAATATTCATATGTTTTGAAATATTGTGCTCACTATTCGGGTTAGCCGAGAAAAGACCTTTGTGTCATATAACCCATTCTGAATTAGTGATACGGCGATATGGATCACATTGTAGACCGGTGGTGAAGACCGAGTATTTTCAAAAATGAAAGGACAACCTATCGAATGTCTCTACACCGAGTTGCTCCGGTATAGAGATTTATATCACTCTTCTTGTGATGGGAATTCCGATCGGCATTGTGAATACTCGGATTGCAAGGGCTTCTTTGGAAGTGCCTTCGGTTCTGTTCGAACCCGGAACAGACTTGTATGGTTGTATGTTTGACATTACACTTTGAGATGTAAAGCTGGTTTCTATCAAATACATTTCTGTTGGTGGTGGAGAATTTATTCTCTTAGCTTAACACCCTTCTCTGAGACGTACGAGCTCAGAGGTTATGTAGTTGATGGTTATTAGTGATACATTCCCAATTTGGTAATGTGGCATACGAAGTGTTGTTGATCATTTGTTGATCAAAGCATGGCTTTGTGAAAAAGCGTGGCTTTGTGAAAAAGCGTGGTTTTGTGGACGAGACTTCGTCCAGCCTCACAACCCGGTAATGGTTGAAACAGGAATGTTGCGGCAAGGTTGTTAGGGGTCGTGCCCCTAGGGTATGTCATTTCCTTCTGGATAAAAGGTGATATCATGGTATGGAGCCCAGATATTTTACCTATGTTGATGCTGCAAATTTATTATACTTTGTGGTTTTTTTTTGTGGTTGAAGATCCTCGGATAAAGGTCGGTAACGACCGGGGGATGACATACCTCGTGTGTTAGCTACCTAGTTACAGCTGTATAGCGTGAGGTAGCGTCAGCCTTGTGGTTGCAGAGATCTGGTTAGGTTCTCGGGGCGTCTTTTCAGAGGCATTTCCATTTCGGTGTAAGGAAGTTCCTTTGCCTGATCATTTGTTGGAAATCCAAAGAAACAATACGAACCTGGATGGTTTTAGTTGTATTACCTGCTATGGAATGTGGCGGTAACCTGCTATTGAACATAGTAGCTATAGTAGGCATACAATAATGGTTGTATGTTGGCTAAGATTGATATTATACTTTCGAAATGTTTTTCTGCACTATGCACTAATAATAATATCAAATCGAATGATTTTTGCGTAGTAAGCATTTTTGACTATCATAAGGAGAAATCTCCTCCAATTCTGCGTTTGCATTGTGTGTGTGGCGGGAGGCCTTATGGTAGTTTCATTTTCCAAAAGCATTGCGAATGGCTTTTACTTCCTTTGTTGTTGTTTTAAAGATAATAACTGTTTTAGTTCTCACACCAGTCACCATGACTGACCCGGAGTTTATTGTTTCCTTCCTAAACTATGGGTGCCCACCAATTTCTACACGGGCAGTCTAGAGTCAGGTTATCAGGTCATTCTGGATTCAGGAGATGTTGTGGAGCTCAAGTGGCGAGGTAGATGGCGAGACGTATCACTTGTATATGATATTATTTTTTTCCGCTGTGTATTCTGTATGAGGACAAGTTTATATAACTGTCCAGTGTTGTATTGTTGTTGTAAACTCTGATGTGATGTAATGTATAAAATGATATAGTTCTTTGATTTGAAGATTATTCATTTATCTATTATATGTTGTTCCACTGTGATATGTGAGATTCGGTTATTGTTTTGTGTTTTGCTGTTGTTTCTTCTTTCTTCCCTTCTGTCTTCTTCTACCTCTTCTTTTTCTCCATAACAATTCGGTTTTCCGGCATTCGATTGCTCGGTAGTTGATACAGTGGACGTATTAATATCGATTTTCGAGCGTCGAAAAATCACGTTCGGTACACATGGATTAGATCTATTCTGAACTCAATTACTCGCTTAGGTGGTAATCCTAAAACGGGCTTAAATATATCAGGAAATTCACGAACAATGTGAATGAGGGAAATGACATCTTCCTCATCATCATTATCGTCATCATGTGGATTTAGAGAATATATGGATGCTACCGAATTGGAATCTGAATCTTTAAGAACAATAGAAATCTACTTAACAGATTAGAGATGTCGAAGATGGATAGTCCTCTCGGGACATAGGATGTGGGCTTCATAACGATTAAGCCAATCCATTCCCAAAATCATTCTGAAACCTAAGTAACAAAAAACATGCAAATCGGCTCGGAAAGCATAATCACATAAAATAATCTCGACATCTTTACAAAACAAAGTAAGTGTTGCAGATCCAGCAACCGAGTTCGCAATTCTTAGTGAAGTCATCAAGCCCATAACATTTAAAGACAAAATATCAACAAGTTCCTTTGATATAAAAAAGTGAGATGCACCCGTATCAAAAAGAACTCGAATAGGATGATCACGAAACATAATAATGCCATCAAGGATAGAATGAGAAATACCTTGACCAAGAGAAGTGTTACCAGAGGCTTGCACAACATTTAGCTTTCCCTCTTTCTTGCTTTGAAGTTTGGTACATAAAGATATATGATAACCCGAACTTTTGCAATAACGACAATAAAGGGATTTCAGACACTTATTTGCATAGTGGTCCTTAGATCCACAATTGTAGCATTCTCCACGATTAGAGGTAGGAGTCTTTGCTACCGAAGTTGCTTGCTCCCTTTTTTGTTGGGATTAGGGCCTTTGAACTTACTGTCGAGTTGCCTCTTCTTGTTGTTGTTGAAGTTCTTCTTGGCACCGATAACTTCAACATCACTTTCTCTATCGGCCTCTTCAAGTCGAAGAGCGATATCTACAAGCTGGTCGAAAGAAACTTCCATATTCAGAAGTAAAGGCTTTTTGAGGTTTTTATTCAACCCATAGATAAACCTCTGATTTTTCTTCAGTGGGGTATTAATATACTGGACCCCATATTTAGAGAGGGGTTCAAAAGATGCAGCATAATCTGTCACGGAAGATTCACCTTGAACAAGGTCAATAAAGCATTGGGCTAAAGTTACTTTTTCAGCTTCCGGCACAAGCTTTAACTCGAACCTTTCTCGGAATTACTCCCAAGTAAGTTCCACTTCAACAATTTTCGAAATTAAAAGCTCATACCAATCTAATGCTCTTTCTTGGAGCATGCTAGAAGCCACTTGGACTCGATGTAGATCCACAAGATTCAAGCGAGAAAAGATGCGATCGCATGTTCTAATCCAAGCTTGGACTTCTATAACGCTTTCGGAACCCTTGAATGGCCTTCCACCCAAATTGTTGTATTCACTGCACAAGCATGCAAACCCAGATTTAGGATGAGTAGGCTCAGGAATGGGTCCGGCAACTTGGGAATTCTTTACAAGATCGAAAAGCTATTGGGAAAACATGAATACGCCATCCTGAGGAGTAGCACTGGATTGATCGGCGCTGGGACGGCCGGGTCTAACCATTTCTCTTCTTTAAGAAAGAAAGAAAGAAAGAAGAGGAAAAAGGTTATTCTCAGAAGTAATATCCAACAAACTTGATTGATAAAACAAGGCATCATAAAAGAAAATAGGATAGAACGGGTCCTAAGACTCGGATTAAATCCTAAGGCATGATTCCTAAGAGAGACTTAGGACAATGACCCTTGTCATAATATCCTATATTGTTCCAAAGTTTGGCTCTGATACCAAGCTGTGACGCCCCACCTCTATACTCACACTAACCAAGGACACTACTGGGCAATGCCGTGAATTAGTACAAAGAATAAGGCTGTTGGGGAGCGACCATCTGTGTAATTACTTTGTGCGAGTACCGATATGTCAGATAGTATGTCATGCATTTCATTTCAAAAGGAAATCTAGCATATCAAATACAAACTCAAAGCTACTACGCAGTGGTTATGTAGCCTTCAGAAAAATATATAAAATTAGCATAACATAAATCAGTCGCAGATATTCATATCACTAAGGCGAAAACATATATGAATATAACACATAGAAGTGAACATCAAAGTAGTGGTCATACAAGATCCACTACACCACAAAAGAATATGTACAAGTGCTAGACAAAAGAATATGTATACATCAAGGAGTCTCTATCTCGAATGTATAAAAACAAAAACAACTAAGCTAAATTAGTAAGCCAAAAGTCAGAAGCTAATCCTTCCCAAGAAGTCAAGTGGAAGCACCTGAAACACCTCGGTCTGACCCAAGTATTTTTTAAGAAGAAAAATAATAAACGGATCAGTCTAGCTATAAATATTATATAAGCTGAGATATGATAAGAGATACGAAAAAATATATGATGACAACAAAAATCATACAATATTTCTAATTTTCTCAAACACAAAAAAGAATATCATATTTTTTTACTTATTCACTAAATCAAAAATATTGGTAGAGCTTATCAATGCAAATTACAAAAAAATTGGTGATACATAAATTCCAGAAATCCATAATTGAAAATCTAGAAAACATAAAAAGGGGGGAGTGTCCTATCACAAATGGGAACATGAAAACTCACCAACACGTGTATCACAAATGGGACGCTATCCCATGGGTTGCTAACCCATAGAGCCGGTGCAAAGACGTAGTACAACGGTACGCTCGAGGAACCAGAAACTCAAATAAGCCGGAACAATGATGTAGTACAACGGTACGCCAGATGAACCGAACTCCATAAAACCCATAGTTCGCTAGCCTATAAAAATGAGATGAAGCTCAACGGAACGGGGTACAGTCCCCCGCACGGACAATGAGACATTGCATATCGCTAGTCTAAACCATAAAATGATCATCATAGATCAATAAAAAGTGTAAATTACACCAAGTTAGTAAACAAATGAGTTTAGCGTCATGTTCCATAATTACTGGTTTATCTTAAATATTTATGAACAAATTGTAGATTTCCACTTGAAAATTGTCACAAGATTTCAATCGAACAAGTCTAAGAATTAACAGACGAAGTAAATGCAAGCGTTTCATACCACTTGTTTTGCTAAGTCATTTAATTGGATTTCTCGTACGAATGAGGTAAAGGTTTGTATATACTAATAGATTGGAAAACAGTTTTAAAAATGAGCTATGTATTAAAAGAAATGTTGAAATCATTTTTGAGAAAGAGTTTGAGTATTTACTACTAGTATAGAAACCTTTGTATTTTAAAGTGACAAATCACAAAAACGGTTGTAAAAACAATCTTTCACCACAAATTCACATACGACGACGTGAATTAAAACCATGAAAATCGATATCGAATCCATTAAATGGATATCCCCAAAAATCCAGAAAAGAAGTCATCAAAGTCAATAATAAATGACAACAACCAATTGGATCAACAAAAATCGATTAAAATGGAAATTTGCATAAAAACAGGCAAATTGGCTAATTTTAACAGCGCCAGACGTCTGGTGGTTCTCCCAGACGTTTGAGCTGAAGGTCTAGAATTTTTCCAGATCACTCAGATGTCTAAGCTGTGGGTCTGGAATGTTTATTCCTTTGCCTCAGACTTCTGAGCATTTTACCAGACGTTTGAGCTGAAGCTCAAGGAAAAATTTGCCTAGGCCATTGATGGCTAAATCAACTCGAATGCGATCGAATGAGCGATAGTGGCTAGGGGTTTATACCAATCGACAACCCAGCCTTATAAGCTCTTCAATACACTCCAAACAACATGTCAAAACATCCATAGTAGGATTTTCATAGATTTTGACTTCAAAATACCAAAATTGGAAAATTCACAAAACCAATTCAATTCAAAAGTAATTGAACATGAAATAGATGTTAGGAATTAATACCTAACAATAATGAAAGCTATAGACATAGATGTGAGTTCAAGAACCCACCTTTAAACTCAAAAACAACAATTGAGAAGCTCTAAAACAAGGAAAGATCAACTCCACTTCAATCACAACTCTAGAAGCTCCAATCTATGATCATATGCAAATATTTCCTAAGTTAGGTTATAGGAAATTTTGAAAATTGGAGAGGGATTGAGATGGAGAAGATGAAGAGGATGCTTACCTAAGCTTCTCTTGGATTATAGAACTTGAATTTCCTAAGAATCTATGACTTAGGAATTTTGATATCGCCTCGTTCCCCCATTTTTCCTTTTACTTTGAGTGTTAGGAAATTGAGAGAAGAATGAATGAAGAGGAGTGGAGTGGGAGGTATTTTGTAGATGGTTTGGGTTCTCTTATTGGGTTAGTGGGCTAGAACCAAACCCAAAGCCCAAATAAAATACCAAAATCCTAATCAACTCCAAACATATTAATGTTTGTACTTAAAAAGTTGTAAACGTCGTTTTGAACTCAATGGAAGCAGTCTTGAGTCAGGATCCGACTGTTTACAAAAAGTCACATTTCGGACTTTAAATTCAACTAATGATGCTATATTTAAATAAAACATTTAAATATTTAATCGTAAAATATGCGGGTTGTTACAATTGATATTTGATCTATATACGATTGCATATAAATGTTATATGGTGAACAGTCAAAGTTTTTAATGTACAATATTTTAATGAAATTAGTTTATCAGAAAAACTAAATAAATCCTAGTACGAGATCGAGTATTCAATCTGATTGATTACAAAAGGATCGTATCATGTTAGATGTAATACTAGACCAAAACTACAAGATAAATCTAAGAACTCGATCGTTGAAATGTCAGTTTGATCAGTTTACTAAAGCGGAACATACCTAATGTCCTTAAAAGCTAAGGATAATTGAATGCATTTTTGTAAAGAGTTCGTTATGTTATTGTAGTAAGGGTTTTGTTTTGAATGGTTTGACCATTTAGAAACAATAGCTAATGTATAAGAGTGGATTTGATTTAAGGTACTGTTGGGATGAAGAGAATGATTAGTCATGTTTGCTTCATACAATAACAACGAAAACGAGAATTTTAATAATAGTGATTGATACTTAACACTGGAATAAGAAATGTAGTTTCAATTTTAAAATGTATTTTCATATAAAAAATTATTTTCTATGAGATTTATTTCTTTGAGTTCAGGATAATTGATCAAAGAACTTTCCGCTGTAAATTAGATATAACATATGAAATAAATAAACTATATTAAGTGAATGACGGACCTCTAAATTTAGCATACAATTATAGTAATGACGAAAATAGTGGGAGCATGCCATATAGCACTTATTGATTGCATCATATTATGAAAATTGTTTTCATAAAATGTACCGAACATTATTTATGAAATAATGACTGTTTTTCGGTATCGACTGAGAAATAGACATAGCTATATTTCAATATGAATATTATGAATATTCATTATGAAATAAAACTATAATGTGATATTTGTTTTCATAACAAAAGTGATGCATTGAAAATACGAAAGTATCTAAATTTATTTACAATTATTTTTAAATTATAGACTAAGTCGTAGCTTTGAGAAATAGTTTTTATTATATGATTATGAATCACAAGACACAGATTAATTATATCTCAAAAAATTGAAGAGTTATGCACCCAATTAGTGGGAGCATCATAAGAGTTGATGAACTCTTCGGATTGATACATATAGATGTATGCAATCGTAAGTCTACTAACCCCACAACCATTGTTTCATAACACCAGTTTATAAAATTCAACATAACCCCACAACCATTGTTTCCTAACACCAGTTCTTTCTGCGCACGACAACCTACTAGTGTATATGTATACTAATTTATTTATGAACTAAGATATTTAATAGAACAATTTAGAAGATATTATATTATATAAGACATTTGTACTTTAATAAAATAATTAACAAATTTTCCAAAACTATATATACTTACAAATGCTTTTAAAATAAATAAAAATAGTTGAAATTAGCCACAAGGGCCTCTCTAGCAAGTGCAATTAGTTTCTAGGACACACAGCTGAAATAATTACTTTTAAGGACAAAATAAAAAATAATTAGTTTCTAAGGCCAAAAAACCTATGAAATTATGTCCTTGAAAGTAATTAGACTGTTGACTTTGTCGTTAAAAGTAATTATTCTGCTGACTTTGGCCTTGAAATTAATTTCTGTGGATGTGTGTCCTAGAAACTAATTGGACTGCAAAGTTTGTCCTTATGGTGAAATGCCCCTTTAAAATACTTATAAGAGGTTTAAAACATTCATTCAAGATATTCACTAACCTCAATGGCTCCGGACACAAAGTTCCCCTATTTTTTTGAACATCTATTTCACCCTCTATCGTACGTATACGCTGTCAAATTACAACACCCCATTCCCAAATAATACGATCCAAAAAAATTCACCGTGCCTTAATCCCGCCTCCCCTCTCTCTCGTTCCGCCTCCGCCCCCTCTCTCACAGGTTTCCTCCACTCTCTGTCTCGCAGGTTCTGCCTCCTCTCTCTCCTTCGCTCATAGTCTGGCAGACATCTCAGGATTGGTTCTATCGATTTCATAACCCAGTTTGGCAGACATCTGAGTAATGGGGTTTGAACACTCGTTTTTGTCAGGATAAGAAGAGATCCTCCAAGGCAAGTGATATTGTTAAGAGGATTGATGGGCATTTTGTTCCCGTTCTTGATGGAGAATCCTTCACGAACCTTGTGTCGAACCTTGTTCATGCTGGAATTGCAGTTATTGCGAGTACTTTCATGCTGGAATTTATTGTGTCGAACCTTGTTCATGCAAAGGTTATTTCAACAAACCCATACACGAAGAAATAGTTTTGACTACTCGCAAATTGCTACAATCATTTGAGGTACGACCAAAATGGAAGGGGAAAAAAAAGGCTATTCGGACCGTGACGTTTAACATGCGTTTTGCATACTCTCCGTGTTAGCATTAAAAATTTAATTTACTACGTCACAATCTAGCACCACAATCGATTTTTAGTTGGCAAAATCATTAATGGCTAAAAAAGCGTTGAAATAGTCCAATCACAAAAGACGAAAATTGATATGCAAAGACCATATTGTTTGAAATCAATATAAATGAAAATACCTAACTTGTGGTATCAAAATGTCATTTTATGTTAGAAAAATTCGATTGTTTTTATACGGAAGAACAGATCAAATAATTTGAAGATTACATAGACGGCAACGGGAGTACACAGATGTCAAGTGAATTACGAATTTATATACGTGGGCATTTGCTTATGCACCACAATGATAAGAAATTTATCATATGCTTATAGCAGTTAATAATATCAAAGGAATTTGCGTATGTTGTAGCTTATGATGCAGCCACAGCTTACCGTGGACTTGTGATGCTAATTTTCGTTCAACACCAGCTGTAAAAACGCTTCTCAACGTTTGTTTTATTTAAAAATCGCTTGTTATAAAGCCAATCTTCAATATAACGAATCATCCGAGTTTCATCCTTATATATGATAAGAAAATTTAAAAAAAATAAACGTCTTAAATTTCAAAATATACAACCGTTTTTTTTCTAAAAACCTAATTTAAAAAATAACGGAAAATTCCATAAATATTTAAAAGAACTCATAACTTAGCTAATATTTGCAGAGGAACAAGTTTATATATTGTAAATAGGGAAAAATATTTAAGGGCAAATTATCTTAATAAATTAAGCACAAGGATACAAACATTGTTTGTTTCTACAAGAACGGAACCAAAGCTCATTACTAAATTAATCGTTCCTTCTACTTTTATGTTTCCTTCCATTCGACACATTCTTCAATTTCAAACTCTCTCTTAGATTCGCTTTCAAAACTTAAATCACTGTAATAATGACGCCTCGAACAAGAAGCAAATCAGTATCACCAACACAACCGCAAACTTCAACGCATGATGAACAGACACTAAAATTTCAAAAGCAATCCCCAATTGAAAATAGGCTACTTTGAAAACTATTTGCAACTTTAGGCTAATTTTGCCAGCTCAGTGATGAGCTGACCATTTTTTTTTAAAATAATACGGGGCGCATTTGTGAAATGCGCCCCTTATAATTTACACTGGTACATCTGCCAACTTCGCCAGTGTAATTTTTTCAACCTAAAATAAACTACAAGCAGCAGTCAGTCATTTGTCTGAGAACATATTCGAGCTAGAAAACCCAATTTCCTAACTTTCTTCCATTTACTTCAAAATTCATCAAAATCTCCTCAAAATCTCAAAGTATATAAGGATTACTAGTCGGATTACTTCTATCAGCTATTTGACATCAATTTGAAGGTATAAATCTAATTTAAACTTGTTTCCTGGGGATTTGACCAGGCAACTAGTACTCGGCAATCAATGCTCGGCATCAGAGAGTGACCGACATCAAGGAGTGTTCGGCGAAGTACTTGACATACAGGAGTACTCGGCATGATACCCGGTGACATCAGAAGTACTCGGCACAAGAGCACTCGGCGTCAACTGGCACTCAACGTCAACCAATGCTCGGCATCAAGACTGCTCGGCATACAAGACTGCTCGGCATCAGAGAGTGTCCGACATCCAGGAGTGTTCGGCGAGGCACTTGGCATCCAGTGGGACTCGGCATCCATAGCGTTCGGCATCCGTAGTGCTCGGCGACCAGGAGACTCAGCATCAAGCAGTGTTTGGCATCAACTGGCACTCGGCAACAACCTATGCTCAACGTTAACTAGTGTTCGGCATCCCATGGCACTCGGCATCCGGATACTCGGCATCCAGAGGTACTCGGCGTCAGTAGAACTCGGTGATAGGATAACTCGGCAACGAGAGCGCTCGGCATTTAGAAGGCATTCAGTATGCACAACTTCACAAGGACCGTTCAGCATGGAAAGCATCGTCCGGCATGGGAAGGGCTGCTCGGCATCAGAGCGTTCGGCATACCAGGATCGGCATGCAGCGACCACTGTACTGGGGCTAGAGTGTTCGGCCATCCAGCCCATTTGGGAAGTCCAGCCCATATTTGCCTATAAATAGAGGGGCAGGGTCACAGTGAAAGGGATCCTTTTTTGGGAGAGAAAACACCGGGGAGACTCTGCCATTTTCAAGACTCATCTTCTCTACTTAACAACTTCATTCAAGCATTTGATTCACGAATTGTATTTGTAATCAACTATAAAGAAGATCAATAAAGTTTAACCTCAAAGTGGACGTAGGCAATTACGCTGAACCACTATAAATTTGGTGTTCTTACTTTCTGTATTTAGATTAGCACTGTCTTCTCTGTTTAATTTGATTTCATCACTTATATCTCTTCACAATCTTCTTCTACGAGGTTAGTGACCAATTTTGGTGCTAACACTTTGGTGCTCTCATTGAGAATCGAATTCTCAGACCTCAAGGATCTGCTTTGAAGCTACTGGATTGAACAAATCCCCCAAAGAAGATCCGACTCACTGATAGGACATCCGTTGATTCTACTCAGAGTTCATACCAATAACTCTACAATGGCAAGACCACATACCAGGTCAGCTTCTCACAATGCGGATGCCCACGAGACTGCTAGCGTGCAACAAGCAGGGCCTAGCAATCAACCAGCAATTCCAAATACAGGAGTTTCCACTCAGGATCAAACTCCAGTTGTCACCAGAATAGAGTTCAACGATTTGATGAGAGAGCTCAGGGAAAGTAGGAGACAACTAGGAGAGCAGATGCAAGCCAATGCCAACCTGATGGCACAACTTACTCAACAGCAGCAACAGAATGCTGGGGGCAATCCCGCTGCTTACTCCTCATCTGACAGCTCTACTTCATCTGATGAACCTCCCAGGCGCAGACGCCGCAAAACTGATGCTGCGCGAGCAGATGCTGCTGTTCGAACAGCTGGAGACCGCGACCAAGCAAGAGCTGGAAGCTTCAGGACCGGGATACAGATGGAAGATAGAGGCCCAGATCATCAAAATGCTAACGATGTCGAACCTCAAGGTGCACGATTGGCAGATCGCCAAGAGAGGAGGCATCAGCATGGACAGGCGCGTAGAACAGACTCCGACCTTCCGCCTTCCATACAGACACCAGATCTGACAGCCATGATCAGGCAGTTGATGAAGGAAAATCAGGGGTTATCGAATGATGATTGGGGAGTGTCAAGAAGTCATACTCCGTTCACGGATGTTGTGTTGCAAGCGGCGTACCCTAGAAAGTTTAGTATGCCTACTATTCCTGCATATGAAGGAAAGACTGACCCTAGACAACATGTCATGAGGTACGAGTGGATGATGGATTCAGCCAGAGCGAATGATGCCACCAAGTGTAGGTGTTTTCCGATTACTCTATCTGGGATCGGCACTATGTGGTTCACCCGACTTCCTCCGCGATCCGTATCAAATTTCGAGAAGTTGGCGAAGAAGTTTATTGAGCAGTTCAGGATACACACTACGCGCCCAAAGGACGTGATGTCTCTGTCAAGTGTAATCCAAAATCCTGGCGAATCGTTGAAAGAATATTTGCAAAGATTCCACATGGCAGCAACTGAAGTCATTAATCCCAATGACCATGCAATTCTGATGGCTGTAATGAGAGGTGTGGATCCAGACTCTGAGTTTGGAGACTGGCTGGTAGGAAAACCTCCAGCTATGCTAGAGCGTTTCTACTCTAAGGCACATCAGTTCATAAGAAGAGAGGAAGCTAGGTGGGTACGACGAGATAAGGCGCCAGGGCCTGTCCAAGAGTCAATAAAGGCAACATCGCTGTGAAGCAATCGGGAGACAGCTCGGGAAAGGTCCAAGTCAACGTCCAGAACAAACCTAGGCAACCCAAGGAGTCCGGAGGAAGGAGTCAAGGGAAAAGAAAAGAAGCAGGAAAGTGGAAGTCGAGAATTCCAAGCTACAGCAAGTACACTCCGCTAAACGCCCCACTTGAAAACATTTACCTATCCACCTGCAATACTTTTCAGTACAGAAAACCACGTCCAAAAGAATCAACTGAAGAACAGAAGCGGACCGGGAAATATTGTCGCTTCCATGAGACTTATAGACACAATACGGAAGAATGTAGACACTTGCACGACGCTATCGAGAAGTTGATCATGCAGAAGAAATTGCAGGAATTTGTGAAGGATCCACAAGAAGGAGGACAGGGAACGTCCAACCCAGGTCGTGCACCAGCTCCACGTCATCCCGAGGAGCCTGCCCGGACCGTTGGTAGACTGGTCATAAATACAATTATCGGCGGGCCTCACCCCGCGGATAAGAATTGGCAGGAGATGGAGCGATATGCAAGTTCCTTGAAGCATGCAGATTTTGAGTGTTGTTCGAACATGGAGGACGGAGCCCCTGCTAAGCAGCAGCGCGTAATGACAGACGATATTGTGTTCAGAAGCAGAGACGCTGATCAGGTAGAGGCTCCGACCATCGACCCCATGGTCATATCTGCAACGATCGGACCAGCATACGTAAAAAGAATTCTGATTGATTCTGGGAGTTCAGTCAACATCATCTTCAAGAAGGCCTACGATCAAATGAAGCTAGAAACAAAAGACTTGAAACCATCCAAAGCTCGTATCCACGGCTTTAATGGCGCTTCAACTGATGCAGTGGGATATGTCGAGTTACTAGTTGAACTGGGACAAGGCAAGCGTCGGAGAGTGCGAATTCTACCCTTTGTAGTTTTGGATGTGGACTCTCCGTATAACGTTTTCTTGGGCCGGCCAGCCCTGGCTTAGTTTAGGGCAGCGTTAGCCCCGTGGTGTTTAACTTTGAAGTTCCCGACTGACAAAGGAGTAGGCGTTGTTCACGGCGATCAAGCAGCTGGTCGTTCCTGTTATGTGGCCGAGCTCCGAGAGGCCCACCGGAGGGAGAAAGGAAAGGTTGCGGACAATCCCGTCCACATCCTCAATGCGGATAATTGATAAGTAGTGCCCGAGCCCTGGTTCGGGCATAGTTCTCGGATCTACGGAGATATAGATCCGAGGGACGACGATGACAAACCCAGGGAAGAGAAGGCGGCACCGGCTGAATTAACAGTTGACATTTCAGTTAGCCGTGACGACCCTTCGCGAATACTGAAGATCGGATCACAGCTAGGCCCCGCAATGACTGAAGACCTTAGCGACTTCCTCCGGGCAAACCTTGATGTTTTCGCCTGGACGCATTCTGATATGTGTGGGATTTCTCCCACCATCACGAGTCATATGTTGAACATAGACCCGAAATACGTCCCAGTCAAGCAAAAAAGGAGATGAATGGATCCGGAAAGATCCGCCGCTCTTGGAGAGGAGGTGGACAAACTCAAAGCAAATGGGTTCGTCCGCGACGCCCTCTACCCGGAATGGGTCTCCAACCCCGTGCTAGTAAAGAAGGCGAATGGGAAATGGAGGACTTGCGTAGATTATTCCGACTTGAACAAAGCATGCCCTAAGGACAGTTTCCCGTTGCCTAGGATCGATCAGTTGGTCGATTCCACCGCAGGACACGAGTTACTGTCATTCATGGATGCGTACTCAGGATACAACCAAATCCCAATGCATATTCCGGACCAAGAACACACCAGCTTCGTTACAAATGTCAGGCTGTATTGCTATGTAGTGATGCCCTTTGGATTGAAGAATGCTGGAGCAACTTACCAACGACTGGTGAATCGAATGTTCAAGGACCAGCTGGGTAGAACCATGGAAGTCTATGTGGATGACATTCTCGTGAAGTCACGACGGTCAAACGACCACATTCAAGACTTGGCTGAAATGTTCAACATACTCAGGTTTTACGGCATGAAGATCAACCCGTTGAAGTGTTCTTTCGGCGTTGCATCAGGGAAGTTTTTGGGATTCATCGTCAACGCTAGGGGAATCGAAGCCAACCCAGAAAAGATCCAAGCTATTCGAGATGTACAAGCGCCCAAGACTATAAAGCAGGTACAGAGCTTGAACGGAAAAGTAGCTGCGCTGAGTCGATTTATATCCAAGGCAACTGACAAGTGCATCCCGTTCTTTGACATAATAAAGAAAGGAAAGAGAAATTTTGAATGGACGTCTAGCTGTGAGGAAGCATTCCGGAATCTGGTAAGGCATCTGGAGAGCCCACCAATGCTGTCTAAACCAGTTGACCATGAGATGCTGTACGTTTACTTGGCTATATCCCCTCATGCGATAAGCGCAGCTTTGGTTCGTGACGAGGATCGAGCCCAGAAGCCGGTGTATTATGTTAGCAAGCGTTTAACGGGGGTAGAGAGGAATTACCCTAAAATCGAGAAATTGGCTTATTGCTTGGTGATTGCATCACGCAAGCTGCGCCCATACTTTCAAGCGCATTCAAGCGGTGTTTATACCGATCAACCCCTGAGGCAGGTACTCCAACGACCGGAAACTTCTGGAAGATTGCTAAAATGGAACATCGAGTTGAGCCAATTCGATATCGCGTACTTACCACGGAGAGCCATCCGAGGGCAAGCGTTAGCAGACTTCATCGCTGAATTTACCATACCCATCAAACCGGACGATCACGACATCATTCCCCCCCTTCGATGGAAATTATACACTGACGGCGCATCAAACGACCGTTGCCCCGGCGCAGGCGTAGTTCTTGTAACTCCGAAAAACCGATCGATCTGTTATGCCCTAAAGCTCGATTTCCCAGCTACAAATAACGAAGCCGAATATGAAGCACTGATCGCTGGCTTAAAGCTCATCAGGGAACTCGAGATCGAATCAGTCGAAATCTTTTGTGACTCGTAGTTGGTGGTTTACCAAGTACGGGGAGACTACCAAGCAAAGGGACGAAAGCTTGCTCCGTACCTCATTCAGGTCCAAGAACTACTATCAAATCTTGAGCGTTATGACATCTCACATATCCCGCGCGAACAGAACAAAGAAGCCGACTTATTGGCTAAGTTCGCGAGTACCGACGATACGCAACAAATGGGATTGTATCCCGTCGAAGTCTTGCATGCCCCGAGCATAGACGAAATGAAAGTCGATCACGTGTTGGGAACAGAAATCGAGAAGGAATCATGGATAACCCCATTCAAACTGTACCTGACGACCGGGGCTTTACCAGGAAAAAGAAGCGAAAGACGGCAGGTCCTTCGAAAGGCCGCGCGATACGTAATGCAGGATGGGTCCATGTATCGAAAAGGATTCTCGGTCCCATTATTGCGGTGCATCGCTCATGATGAAACAAAGCGAGTCTTGAGAGAAGTTCACGAAGGGGAATGCGGCGACCATACTGGGGGGCAAACGCTAGCAAAGAAGATCCTCCGCTATGGATATTACTGGCCCACCGTAAACCGGGATGCCGCGGACTACGCAAGAAAATGCGACAAGTGTCAAAGATATGCAAAAATCCCGAGGGCTCCATCAACGGAACTCACACAAATGATCAGTCCCTGGCCATTTGCGATCTAGGGAATCGACATAATCGGCTCTTTGCCTTTATCTAAAGGTGGTGCAAAATATGCAATAGTTGCAGTCGACTATTTCACGAAATGGTTTGAGGCAGAACCTTTGGCCACTATCACCTCTAAGAAGGTCATTAACTTCGTTGTACGAAACATTATATGCCGCTTTGGCCTTCCATGCACCATCATTACAGACAATGGAACGCAATTCGAAAGTAGAGAGTTCAAAGAGTTCTGTTTAAAGTACGGCATCGAGAAAAAGTTCGCCGCCGTTGCACACCCAAAAGCTAACGGACAAGTCGAGGCCGTTAACAAAATAATCAAGTCCATACTAAAGAAGCGTCTGGAGAAGGTTGGAGGCAAGTGGGTAGATGAACTCCCAACAGCATTATGGGCGTATAGAACTACCCACAAGTCCGCGACCGGCCACACTCCGTTCGCCTTGGCATACGGCTCTGAAGCCGTTATACCCGTGGAACTTGAAGTTCCATCGCACCGAGTGACATACTATGATCCCAAGATGAACCAAAAACTCTTGCTGGAATCACTGGACTGCATCGACGAAAAGCGTGAAGAAGCTGAATTAAGGGCGGCGGCGCACAGACATCGAGTCAAGCGTTACTACAACGGCAGAGTCCACCCAAGAATCTTTGATGTGGGTGATCTCGTTCTGAAACGAGTCTTCCCGGTACCATCACGCATGAATCCCAGCTGGGAAGGTCCATACGCCATTGAACGGAAGCTTGGAGAAGGAACATTCAAGCTAGCGACCGTTGATGGCGCGACACTCCCCCGAGCATGGAACAGTGAACATTTGCGGCACTATTACATTTAGCATGTTTTCCTTTCTTGTTGTAGGCACTGTTATTTCCTGCATGTTTCCATTCAATAATGACTTAGTTTCCTTGTGAAAGTTGTAATCAAGCAATTTAGTTGATTTTCGTTAATAAAGGCTTGAAGCCATATTTTCTATGAAGTTTCTATATCTCTTAATTGGATGATAAATTACATTATCATTCACGACATGCAGACTCGTACGAACGATTTCAAATCTCCGAATCCCCAGAGTGCGGAGCGGAGTACTCTAAGTCCCTAGAGCGCAGACTAGAGTATAAACGATTTCAAATCTCCGAATCCCCAGAGTGCGGAGCGGAGTACTCTAAGTCCCCAGAGCGCGGACTAGAGTATAAGCGATTTCCAATCTCCGAATCCCTAGAGTGCGGAGCGGAGTACTCTAAGTCCCCAGAGCACGGACTAGAGTATAAACGATTTCCAATCTCCGAATCCCCAGAGTGCGGAGCGGAGTACTCTAAGTCCCCAGAGCGCGGACTAGAGTATAAACGATTTCCAATCTCCGAATCCCCAGAGTGCGGAGCGGAGTACTCTAAGTCCCAAGAGCGCGGACTAGAGTATAAACGATTTCCAATCTCTGAATCCCCAGAGTGCGGAGCGGAGCACTCTAAGTCCCCAGAGCGCGGACTAGAGTATAGACGATTTCAAATCTCCGAATCCCCAGAGTGCGGAGCGGAGTACTCTAAGTCCCCAGAGCGCGGACTAGAGTATAAACGATTTCCAATCTCCGAATCCCAGAGTGCGGAGCGGAGTACTCTAAGTCCCCAGAGCGCGGACTAGAGTATAAACGATTTCAAATCTCCGAATCCCCACAGTGCGGAGCGGAGTACTCTAAGTCCCCAGAGTGCGGACTAGAGCATAAACGATTTCTAATCTCCGAATCCCCAGAGTGCGGAACGGAGAACTCTAAGTCCCCAGAGCGCGGACTAGAGTATGAACAGTCTTAAGTCTCCAAGTCCCCGGAGCACAGTGTCAACAAACCAAATAAAGACAAGAGAATCATTCAAACAAAAAGAAACTAAAATTTTATTCGATAAGTCCAAAATGGGGATACACGATCACTCCTACAAAATTCAGGCCTATACAAACTACGAGTTGCGGAAGATAAAAACAATTACAAAACCTAAGCAGGAAACTTGTTGAGCAAGTGCATCGATTATTTCTTCGACTTCTTCTTCTTGTCTTCCTTTGGTGTTTCCGACGACTCCTCTCCCTCACGCTTCCTCTTGGACTTTTTGCTTGCTAGAGAAACGGAGTCAGGAGTAGGGGACGGAACATCTAGTGGTCTGGACCTGCCCGGGAGAATGATTTTCAAAGGTCTGTTACGCGGGTCAGTGAGTTCCAGTATTTCAGATTCAACTTTGACTTTGACCTTTTTCTTCTCCTCGTCGGCGAGACGGTCCTTCATTCTCATCTCTGAAGTATGCTCAGAGGCGCCAGTGATTTTAATTTCATCGCTTCCTTCGGCAGGAGACGAAGTATCAAGTTTGTCATCATCAAGCGCCCCGATCACTTGAGCGTCTGGACCGGGAGTTACTCCTGCATGAGCAACGTCGCTTGTTTTCTCTGCTTCCTCCTTGGCGCCATCGCTCCTCGGAGTTGGCTCGGCGTCAGAACGACCTACATGAAAATATAAGAAATGGGCATTAGAACGAATAACCATTGCTGAAAAATGACGGGATCTCTTCGACTTCTAGAGAAAGAAGAATTTCCTACCAGGATCCGGTTGGCTATCGGTGGCGCGCGGGGTTTCACCCTCCAGGATAGGTGACAGCACATGAACGCCAAGCCCGGGATCTTCGGGATCATAACTGGCATGCTGCTCGAATGGATCAAGCGTCGACCGACCGGCCGATTGAGCAGCATAAGGAGCGGCGATGTTAGGAGTAGTTGTGTCGGCCTCTGACGGGCCGGCTTCGTCGTTCTTATCTTTCGAAGGGGAAGAGCCTTTGCCATAAGAGCCAATGCTGCGGATAAATCCGATGGCTCATTCCCCCTCAGGAACTCCTTCACCAATGCATCCTCGTCGACCTCTTCGGAGCCTGACTCGACTTTCCTGATCTTTATCAGAGTTTCCCATGCCTCAGCCAGGGATTCGAGGTAGCCGTCGCCCAAGAATGTTAAGTCACGGTGCATAAGGACGCGGGCTCCGTACTCGGCGATCAACGGGTCAAACATACTTTTGACCTCTTCCCTGCCGGCCTCTGCGGCCGCCTCAAGGCGAGAATCAAGCTCCTCCACGCCATTCTTTTGCCCTCCTCACGGGCCTCATCCTTCATTTTCTCGACCCCGGCAAGTTCATCGTCGAGTTTTGTCTTCAGGAGTCGGGTAGCAACAATCTCATCACAATATCGCTGTGATTCTTCCTGAGCAGCTATTTTGTCTTCTTTCTCCTTGGAGAGTAGTTCTTTCAGCTCTTTGACTTGAGTAGCGAGCGCGTCCCTTTCTTTTTGGACAGAGTCTTTTCTAGGGCAAGGGCGCCGCTGCGCTGGACTGCTTCGTCAAGCTCCTTTTTGTGAGCCACCTCTAAGCGAGTAACTGCCTCAGCAGTATCTTTTGCACCTTGTTCAGCGGCTTCTAGCTTTGACTTATACGAAGCGAGCTCTTCGTCTTGGAGTTTGATGATTTTCTTATCGCTGTCAGCCTCCAGATTCAGACGGTCAATCTCGTGTTGACGCTCGACAGATACTTCCGAGATCTTCTCTACCAAGTGCACGAATGCGTCATGTTGAACATAGACGTCATTGTTGCAGGCAATGGCACTTTGCTTCACGTGCCCAGGAATGTGATGGATGGCTGGGAGGAATTTCAAGCCGTCAAAACAGATTTTCGGAAACTTAGCCTTAAGGTCGACCATCTTTTCCGCAACAGTTGGGTCCACGGCAGGAGTAGGAGGAGGAGGCCTTGAGAATTCCGTTCTTTTACGTTGCTCTCGAACTTGCCTCGTACTCGATGAACTGGAATGTTGTTCTCGAGCAGCATCAGACTGATAACCCTTCTGCAAAGACTTCTCTTTATCCGGCTCAGTTGGAGGAGGAAGATCGCGGGACTGGGAAGATTGAGAGTGTGCTTTCTTGCGGTGAGACGACTCGCGAGGACGATTGTCCCTATCTTCATAATCACCTCGGTCCCTGCGTCTACCTGAACCGGAATCCCGTCCGGAGTGATGGAATATAGAAGACCCCTGAAGGCAATCAAGTCCGTGAGAGCGGCCCATATCACCTGCAAAGAATGGAGATAACAACGAGTTAAGGAGAATTCACGAATTAAAAAGACTTGAAGTATATTATGGAGTGCGCATGTGCGTGTGTGTCCTAGTGTTCCCTCCGACGGACCCGTTCGTTTATCTTTGCTAATCGGAGTATTGTCTCCTTGAGCTGGGAGTTGAACTCCTGCGTTGCCCCTCGTGGGCGAAGAGAATTTGAGGGTTTCAGGATCATCGAACCCGTAATTAAGCAAATCATCGGGAATTGACAGGTTTGACAGACCCTTCAAGGAACTTTCAAGATGCTGTGAAGAAGCCTCTTTCTCAGGCGGTATAAGCGTGACTTTTGAAGTACCACCAACTTTCTCCTTTTGAACTTTATACTTTAACTTCTTCTTTCCCTTCGAAGGGGAGGACGACGTCTCGATGTCGTGGACTTCAACTACTGGATTCTGAGCAGGACCCGCATTCTCACCCTGAGTTTCAGGGGCATCATCCTCTTTGCGCTCGCTTTCTTCGTGCGTATCGGGAGCGCGGCGCGACGACGATCCGGCAAGTTTTTTCCCTTTACCGGACGGAGGTTTGGGAATGGTAACACCTTCCGGAAGGCTGATCCGACGACCGGGAGCCAGCAAGCCGAACCCCGACAGCGATTCATTTGAAATGATAGTCCGGATGTCTCGATCCTCAGCAGGAAGAGCTCTAATGGCTTCAACAGCCTCAGAATATCCTCGGCCTTTCGGACGCGGGTTGATACCTGAAAAGATGAAATGAAGAGTTAGGAAAAGCATGACTCCGATTAAATACGAATAGTGATTCAGCAGAGAGACTTACTGCCTTCAACCCATCTCCTAGCGAAACCAGAAGGGCAGCGCACATAGAACCATTCCTGTTTGTACAGGGCGAATTTGCTACAGGCCCTTGTCAAGATCTGGCATTTGTGGTATGGCTCGAGGAACATAAAAGAAGGATGTCTTTCCGTCTCTTGAACATGTAAATATATCTGATATCACCGGCGGTTGGAGGTCTGGAGAAGACAGCCATGAAAAGTAGATAAGTCCCATATAGAAATGCATGGCCGTTCGGGTGCAGCTGCGACGGAGCTATGTCTATGTACTGCAGTACATCCCAGAGAAATAAGTTAAATGGAGGCACGCTGCCCATCCAACACATAAACTTGTTGCAGGTAGTGTACCCGACTGGGGGCAGATGAGGGCGATCGTGTCTTGAAGGAACTAACACGTCGGCAAAAGGAATCCCGTGAATAGAACATATCTGTCGCAGAGCAGCTTCGTTGATCTTCGAGGCTTGAGAATCGATCGGATTGTCTAATAAGATGGTTGCCTCCAGAGCATCAGGAGCCAAGTTATGAGCGGGAGAAGTTGACGGGTTAGAAGTATCTGCGGCTCCTTGCCTCGATGACGGCCCAGGCCTGTCGGATATGGTAGCGGAGCTAGATTTTCTCGACATCCCGAATAAATAATGAACCTGGCTAAGTACTTGAGAGAACTATACTTAAAAAACGTTGAACGTTAGAATTAGCAACACGAGTTTTCCCCCCACGTGGTGTGTGAACTAGTGCAAGCAATTGTGTACATGCAATAAAAATCTAAAGGTTTTAAAGATATAATAGTTAGCTTCGAATCATCACCTTCGAAGACCGTCATCGCTGACCGTCTCGAAAGGCTCGCCTTGAGGTGATTACAGTTCCAGATTCAGAAGACATATGATTTCTAAGGTAACCGGCCTAAGTGTAGTCTGACATTTATACTGTTCGGCATTTGAATGTTGTTCGGCATTGAAATTGTTCGACCTAAGTTCTGTTTGGCATATATGTGTGTTCGGCATGTCTAAGTTCTGTTTGGCATATATGTGTGTTCGGCATATATGTGTGTTCGGCATGTCTAAGTCCTGTTCGGCATATATATGTGTTCGGCATGTCTAAGTCCTGTTCGGCATATATGTGTGTTCGGCATGTCTAAGTCCTGTTCGACATGTATGTGTTCGTTCGGCATGTCTAGGTACTGTTTGGCTTGACAGTTGTTCGGTGATTATGTCGTTCGGTCTAAATGATATTCGGCGTATGTGTATGTTCGGCATTAGGGTAGTGTTCGGCCTAAGTTCGTTCGGCTAGAGTAGCGCTCCGCCTTCGATCTAACTCCACCCTGCTCCCTCTCCATTTACGCTGAACGACAGAGACAGATCGCCCGGCGCGGGTTACGCCGTTCGACTCCCCATCTTCCAATCTTGATCAGCACAAAGGAGCCAGGCTTAACCCCCATACACCGTTTGGCGACTCCGAACGATAGAACCACTTCCACTAAGCCACGCATTTACAACTAAAGAACATGAGATGAACCTAAAATGGAAGTAATGCAATTGTGGAAGGAAGGATACCTAATTCGACGATCGAAATTGAGAATGGATTAATTAGACTTTATGTCTGATAGGATAGCAAGAGTTGCAAAGTCTCTAGGAGTGATAGAAAAGAAGGCGTAAAAGAAAAATGGTGGGAGAGCGCCTGGTTATATAGAGGGAGGTAGAAGTCGAAGAGGCTATACCCGGTAGAACCGGTCAATACCGGAGTGTTCGGCATCGTGGCGGAGTGACGTTCGGCACGCTAGGTACGTTCGGCTTCGAACGTATCGTTCGGCATCCCAACCTTGTTCGTCTTGCACCTCCTTTGCTAACATTCTCGAGAAGGTACCTCCGAGGTAGATTGTACCAGATTCAAAGCGCATCACGTTCGGCCACGCGATACACTTTGGGGGGCAAGTGTTTCCTGGGGATTTGACCAGGCAACTAGTACTCGGCAATCAATGCTCGGCATCAGAGAGTGACTGACATCAAGGAGTGTTCGGCGAAGTACTTGACATACAGGAGTACTCGGCATGATACGCGGTGACATCAGAAGTACTCGGCACAAGAGCACTCGGCGTCAACTGGCACTCAACGTCAACCAATGCTCGGCATCAAGACTGCTCGGCATACAAGACTGCTCGGCATCAGAGAGTGTCCGACATCCAGGAGTGTTCGACGAGGCACTTGGCATCCAGTGGGACTCGGCATCCATAGCGTTCGGCATCCGTAGTGCTCGGCGACCAGGAGACTCGGCATCAAGCAGTGTTTGGCATCAACTGGCACTCGGCAACAACCTATGCTCAGCGTCAACTAGTGTTCGGCATCCCATGGTACTCGGCATCTGGAGTACTCGGCATCCAGAGGTACTCGGCGTCAGTAGAACTCGGCGATAGGATAACTCGGCAACGAGAGCGCTCGGCATTCAGAAGGCATTCAGTATGCACAACTTCACAAGGACCGTTCGGCATGGAAAGCATCGTCCGGCATGGGAAGGGCTGCTCGGCATCAGAGCGTACGGCATACCAGGATCGGCATGCAGCGACCACTATACTGGGGCTAGAGTGTTCGGCCATCCAGCCCATTTGGGAAGTCCAGCCCATATTTGCCTATAAATAGAGGGGCAGGGTCACAGTGAAAGGGATCCTTTTTTGGGAGAGAAAACACCGGGGAGACTCTGCCATTTTCAAGACTCATCTTCTCTACTTAACAACTTCATTCAAGCATTTGATTCACGAATTGTATTTGTAATCAACTATAAAGAAGATCAATAAAGTTTAACCTCAAAGTGGACGTAGGCAATTACGCTGAACCACTATAAATTTGGTGTTCTTACTTTCTGTATTTAGATTAGCACTGTCTTCTATGTTTAATTTGATTTCATCACTTATATCTCTTCACAATCTTCTTCTACGAGGTTAGTGACCAATTTTGGTGCTAACAAAACTCA
This sequence comes from Allium fistulosum, assembly GCA_030737815.1. Lineage (NCBI taxonomy): Eukaryota > Viridiplantae > Streptophyta > Magnoliopsida > Asparagales > Amaryllidaceae > Allium > Allium fistulosum. Next base: position 24,354,157 of record JASFAW010000013.1, read on the forward strand.
AACCCTAGCTCAATTTTTAGGTATTTTCATATTCTACTTTTCACAAATCTACTCTCTCATTTATATGCTTTATTATGTCATTAGTATTTATTTAGCAAATGATTGTTCTAAAATTAATTATGTTTTCCTTTTTAGAAGTATATCGGATTTCATCCCAATTGTTTGCTACTTTGATGGAAAATTGACTACAAAAGAAAACAATACACCGGTATATGTTGGTGGTAAACAAAAGGGTTCAAAGGTTAAATTTTTTTGCTCTTATCATGAACTAAAAGAAATGGTGTATAGGGTTACAAAAATTGATTCACAAGAGTATGATGTAAAATTAGTAGGGTTTCCCCTAGTTTTCTCCTTTTTTCTTCTATTTTCTTTCTTAATCTTTACTTTAATTCTTAATTTCTGTCTTCAATCCTTACTCCTCAAAACTAATACGTCATTGATATATCATGGGCTCTCTGCGGGACGAAGAAGGCTGGGAGGAGGTGAGAAGGAAAAGGGGCAAGGCTCCTCAGGCGACATGATCTGAAACTAGGTTAAATCTGGGAGGTTACAGGAATATCACATCTGGAGCTATTTCTGATCGGAATCAAGGCAAATCAGGTGCAAGTCTGGTTCGTAAACAGGGGGGAAGTGCTCAGGAGGCTTACCAAGGGCGGTTTTCATCCAAATTTTCGAAAGCTTCAAAACAGAAAGCAAACCAATCAGGAAATAATTCGAAAATTAAATTCACTGTATCAGAAAACGCGAAAATTTTTTTTATAGTGAAGCAGTTAAAATAGGAGCTGTAGGTGACCTAGGAAACCTAGATCTTGAATTTATTGAACCGAAAATAACTGACGGTAAAAGGATAGGTTCCCTTTCATCTGAAGCTATCAAAGAAGTAGAGGGTGGATGGGACTTATGCATATTATTGTATGTTGTTGGTTATAAACCTTGGCTTAAAACTTTTAAAGGGTATGCCAACAGAGTATGGTCTACTCAGAAGCCGTTCTCTGTTCATTCAAGGAATAACGGGTTTTTCGTGGTAAGATTTGGTTCAAAGGAGGATTGCAATAAGATTTTGAAATCTGGTCCCTGGTTTATGGATCGGAACCTGATTATTATGAAACGCCTGTCCCCAGACATGAATACGGATAGGGATCTTCTTACATCATTGCCTATGTGGGTTAGACTCCCTGGTTTAAGCTTTAAACTGTGGGGCAATAAGGCGATCAGTGCATTAACAAGTACTATAGGACTCCCTATAAAGATGGATGAGGCCACGAAAACCAAATCTAGGCTAGCCTACGCCAGAGTTCTGATAGAGGTTAATGCTACCTATGGTATGCCTAACATCATTGAAGGCATGGATGAAAATGGGAGAAGTTTCGTTCAGACAGTGGAATATGAAAATCCTCCTCCCATATGTGGTAAGTGCGTGTGTTTCGGGCATGTAACTGATGAATGTCCTATGACTAAGTCTTGGGTTCCTAAACTGACTCAAATAGATAATTCTGAGAAGGAAAATATTGCAGAACCAACTCTTGTTGGTTGTTTGGAAACAGTGAGTGAGGAAGACGGAGATGGTATTAATAATTCTTCTAGCAATCAAGCGACCAGTGGAAATATTCCAAATGATGGTCTTCTATCGGTTGGAAATACTAGGAACAACGTTGTGGAGGGTTTAGGAGGAGAAGTCTACCTCGGGAGACTCAAGAAAATGAAGTCTGTTCCTCTAATGACGGTTCTCAGAATAGAAATCAGATAGTTTCTAACTCGCTGGAGCAGGAGGTCCTTTCTGTTTCAGGAAATAGAGAGAAGAACATACTTGCGAGTCAACCGACTCTGGAAGCTAGAGAATCGAGCCCACTTCCTCCGAAGTCACCTTCGACTCAAAAATTGATTCTCAAACGTCCTTCAACTCCAGTGGACTCTCAGACAATTCCTATTAATTTACTTTCTAATGATAATAGGATTGATGATTGTATAATTAATAATGTTAATTTTAGGAGAGGTACCGATTTATGTTTTGATGTGCAGGTACAGGAAGACTTGGATCAGGACACAGGAATGACAGAAGCGTTAGGAGAACAAAATACATATGACAAGGTCGATCAAGCCCAGGAGGAGCAGGCTATTCTCAAGTCCCAGGTTACAGAATTTGAGAACATTCAGAAGGACAAGCTAGTTCGTAAGAATCTCAAATGCGTGCAGATGTTAGGCATCTCAGCGGAAGATAAAGGTGAGTCCTCAAGTAGTAGGTTGCAGAGGACTCGAAACAACAAGACTTTTTAATGTCGATTGCATGCTGGAATGTTAGAGGGTTCCATAACCCCAATAGAATGAAAGAAATGAGAAGACTCATTGATAAGTTTAAAATAAGTTGTTTTGGCGTTTTGGAAAATAAGCTGCTGTTTTCGGAACTTTTAGGATTGGAAAGAGGTTTGGCGGACGGATGGAAAGTTATCAGTAATGTTTCATGCTATTATAAATGCAGAATTTTCGTCCTAATTGATGGGAACTCTTGGGATTTTAACTACACTAGCATGAGTGACCAACATATTACTATTGAATTGATCAATAAAATGAAATTTAAATGCAATTTAACTTTCGTTTATGCTCAAAATTTTGTTCATCTTAGGAAAAGATTGTGGAAGAATTTATAGGAAGATGCGATTAATATTTATAGACCTTGGTTGGTTCTTGGGGACTTCAATTGTATTCGATGTTCATCAGAAAGAAAAGGAGGTAACCCAGTGCCATTTGGAAACTTATTTGAACTAGATGATATGTTAAATGACACAGGCCTTAAAGAGATTAACATTAAAGGTTACGAATTTTCATGTTGGTCTGGTCCTAGTCGAAACATATTTTCCAAAATTGACAGGGTTTTCGCTAACCTAGACTGGATCAATATGTATCAGAATTTATCGGCAGAATACTTACCTCCTTCTATGAGCGATCACAATGTCATCCTAGTCTCTCTTTTTCCTAAGCCTAGATTAAAAAATAGACCTTTTAGATTTATGAATCACTTGCCCCTATGTGAACAATACTTTCCATTGGTTGAGAAATTATGGTCAGCTGATCAGAAAGATCGACCCCTATTTCAAATCTTATATATTCTCAAGAACATTAAGAAAGAGCTTAAGATTTGGAGTGCTGAAATACGGAACACCAAAAGAGAGGTTAATGTCCAGAGAGAAAACTGTTCTAGACTTCAAAAGCTTCTGGAAAAATCTAAAGATCACAATTTAGTTATGGAATTTCAAAATGCCAGAATTAAATTGGAGATGGCACTCAACAAAGAATTTTTGGACACCAAACAAAAGGCTAAATGTGATTGGTTGATGAAGGGTGATGAGGCTTCTGCTTTCTTCTATGCTAAAATGTCTAGCAGAAGAAGTAGAAAATGCTTGACCAACACTACAGTTGATGACAAGGAGGTTTTGGAAGAACAATTTGCTGAATCGGCCATTAAATTCTATAAACAAGTTTTCAATCTTCCTTTAACTGACCAGTTTCCAAAAATTATTTGTAAATCGATAATTTCTGAATATGGTACGAACTTCCTGAATGATGGTCTTTCATTGGAAGAAATTAAATTTGCTTTGTGGAACATTAAAGATACGACTTCACCAGGCCCAGACGGATTTAATTCAAAGTTTTTCAAAACTCATTGGAATCTTTCGAAAGATTTAATTTTCAAAGCTTTGAACGACATTTTCCATAAGGGTTCAATAATAAAAGAGTGGAACCACACTTTCTTGCATTTGATTCCTAAAAAAGATCATTCCACTAGAATCCAAGACTATAGACCGATTGCCTGCTGTAACACTTTATATAAGGTTTTCACTAAGACTCTTTGTAACAGACTGGCTCCTTTTTTGGATAAGTTGGTGTCCCCTAATCAGACGGCGTTTATGAAAGGTAGATCAATAGGGGACGGAATTTTGTTTGCTCACGAAATTATTAGGGCTCTTGGAAGAAAGGATAACAAATACATGTGTATCAAAGTAGATTTGAAAAAGGCTTATGATTCGATTAACCGAGCTTTTGTTATACACATGTTAATAAGCTTGGGTTTCCCAGACAAATGGGTGAAAATTATTGAAAACATCATAACCACTCCTGTGTTTTCCATTATTGCAAATGGGGAATCGCATGGTTATTTCAAGAGTTCAAATGGCCTTAGACAAGGTGACCCTCTTTCCCCTATTATATTTTCTTTGGTTATGGAATATTTTACGTTACTGATGGACGGTAAAGTCAGGGATTGCCTTATTTCTCCTATCACAGACTTTAACAACAAGTTAACTCACATCATTTACGTTGATGATATTATAATTTTTACTAAAGAAAGTGTACTAAATGCTACTGCCATTAGTGATGTTTTTCAAAACATGAAGAGAGTGACAGGATTGGAACTAAGCTGTGAGAAATCTAACGTTTTCTTTGGTAAAGGGGTAATCAACTGTACTGATATTAGTTCTATACTTAATATCCAGCAATCGGATCTACCAATAAGGTACCTGGGCATCCCTTTGTCTAGTTCTAATTTGAGAGATAGGGATTGTGCTCTATTGATAGAGAAGATCAAGATAAGATTTGCAGGATGGGAAACTAGAATGCTCAACCTAGCTGGGAGACTAGAACTTATCAAATCTACCATTTACCCTATCATTCAATTCTGGATGCAATGCTTTTGTCTCCCAAAAACAACGGTTCATAAAATAAAACATCTGATTCTTAATTTTCTTTGGAAAAGTCGTAGTAGTAAGATCCGTTGGGAAATTTTGTGTAAGCAAAAAGAAGAAGGAGGAATGGGTCTGAGAAATTTAGAAGAGCTGAATCAAGCGTTATACATCAAATTGATATGGAAAATCCTCAATGTAGAAGGAATTTGGGCAGATCTCATACATTGTAAATACATTGGTAATAAAAGCTTTTGGGAAATCAATCAGAGATCGGACGACTCGGGAGTGTGGAAATATATTTTGAAGAACAGACATGAAGCATTAAAATGCCTTTCTCTTAACATTAGTGACGGTAAAACTACTTCTCTTTGGTACGACCCATGGTTGAATGGAAGTTCTATCATGGAATGTATTGGATTAGATACAGCTTTTAGAACTGGTACGGAATATTTGACTCTTGATAGGATTGTTAAAAATGGCGAGTGGAAGTGGGATGCGTTTAGTTTTCTATTTCAAATTCATGCGGAAATTGAAGGTGTCAAGATTCATAAAGATAGAGAGCGGGACTATTGGACATGGAAATGTTCTAAAGACAGTCAATATCAGTTTAAACAAGTCTGGAACCCGATTAGATCTAGTTTTGAAATAAAAAATTGGTCGTCATTGGTTTGGAACAAAATCCACGTTCCAAAAATGGCGGTATAACTCTTTAAAGCCATTAACGACTATTTACTAACTAAAGAGAGATTACTACAAAAACAGATTCTTGTTGACCCCTCATGTATTTTTTGTAACAATCACATTGAAAATATAGACCACCTATTTTTTCAATGTAATTATACAGAAAAAGTTTGGTATTGGAACTGTAAAAGAATTTTCAGCTCGCCGAAAAGTATGTTCTCATTTACTCTGAAGGAAGATTTGCAAAAAATTGTTTCTATCTCTAAATTAAAAAATCTAAACTCAGATCTGTTCCAACTTTCTATATCAGTTTGTATTTGGCACCTATGGAAAGAAAGAAATGACAGGATATTCCATAATAGATTCAATGATACTTCGCAGATATGCTCAAAAATTTACCAGACTATGAATATCAGAATGGTAAAATCTAAACATTATAAGCACATTAATGGCATGACTGATATAATAGCAAAGAAATGGGGATTTACCTCCCTACGCTGAACTGGGGATACATCGGCTTGATCATATGTATTGTTCCTTCTCGCTGCTTCCTTCTTGTTTCTCTGTGTCTCGATTCAGGTTACATGTTTCCTGTATTATCTTTACATTTATCTTACATCCTCTCTTTTAACTCACATTTTAATTTACAATTAACAATATTTATTTGACCTAGTTTGTAAGTGATAAGATTGCAGAAACAATAGCAGATTGATGTCTTCCGCTGCCACCTAGACTAATGTCTTGACCTATTTTATTACATACCGAGTTAGTTTCCGAATTGAAAGATTCTAATAAATATCATTGGGGAGTCAGAGACTTAGCTTGTGAGGAATCTTAAGGAGGACCTGATACATTGTGACTTCAACTTTGAGTATCTTTGAGTACAAAGACTTCAATTCTTAGGAAGACAGCAACTTCTCTGGCTATTGAAGTACAAAGACTTCACCTTTATGGAAGACGGTGACTTCTCTGGCTATCGACGTTTAAAGATTTCAACTCTATGGAAGACAGTGTCTTCTTTGGCTTAGATCTTTTAGATCTAAGGATAGTGTCTTTTGGATTCGAAAGGATTAGAGACAATGATGCTTACTCGCCTCCAATTTCAGTCTTGAGTCCTAAAACAAAGAGATTTGATATTAGAATCTTTATAAAGCTAAAAGTTATAATCTTTACAGGTTTAGGACTTTTATCTGTAGTTGCTTGTTCTCGTGGAGGTTCTGATACAAGGAATAGAAGCTTTCTGGTTTGCTTCTTGTTTAGATTTGGCCCAGCAGAAGAGTCAGTGTCTTCTTTGATTAGAGATACGTCTTTTATCTCCCTCGCCGCCATTGTCGATCCTTTAGTTTGCTTTCGTTCGAGAGGAGTAAATGAAGTAGAAGACTAGTGTCGTCTTGCCTTTTTTAACCTTCCGAGAGGTCTCGAAGGTTCATTCGGGTTTCGGGTGTACTAGTTTGTTTTTCCAATTTCAGTATTTGGGCCCTGTTTTGAGTTATGTATTTGATAGGCCTGGTTCGTTTGTATAAGGCTGCCTGTTGGACTTTGTAAATTCTTTTGTTACCTTGGTTTCTAATAGAAATTTTGAACCCTTATTCAAAAAAAAATTAGTAGGCAAGTGTGTAACGGATTCTGGATCTTTTGCTATCAACGTAAATGATGATAAAGACGCCGATGCTATGTTTTTCGTTAATATGAAAGTGATTGAATTATTTGTAATAAAAGAGGATTTGAGACATTTTGAAGAGGCAACTGCTACTAATTTGAACCAACATTCTACTCAAATTCTTGGTACTATTCCGAGTTATCCTTATCAGAGCAATCCAAGTCCAGTATTTCCTACTTGTGTGAATACAAAGTAAGTAATTTGTTAAAGTATTTACATTTGAGTAGTTGAAATTTATAGTGTTTTGATCTCATACTCTTTTTTTCACGGTTTTATGGTGCATCCGGGTGGTTTAAGCTCTAGACCGGTAAATGATCAATTTTTACACTCCGTACCTTCAAATGCTAGAGAGGTTGATATCCCTTTCAACAATGATGGTGGAGGCCGTAGTTCACCACATATAGATAGCATGCAAGTTGCTTCAATGGATAATGATATGTCATAGATGGATAATATGGAAGTTAGTAACGAAACTCTAGAGTTTGAAATTGATCATAAGAAAGAAAATGAAAATAATGAAGCATCTTTGGTGGAAGAAGATGATGACGATAACAATGAACATATGGAATTTGAGATGCCTTTGACAGATGATTTATGTAGTGCGAAATTATGGCGGCATCATTGATTGAAAATGCTACTCCTATTAGAGACGTATTTATCTCAGAATGTGTTAATTCCGGTTTTCAAGTGGGAATGCAATTTCAAACAAAGGAAATACTTATTCATCAGTTAAGTGAGTGGTCCCATCAAGAATTCTATTTCTTTTAAATCCATAAAATTTCGCAAAACAGAATACATCGCGATTTATAATGTTGATAAAAATTTCCATTGGAGAATACATGCAATTATCCCTAAAAAATCATTGATGTGGTGGTGGGAAATTAGAAAATATGATGGCAATCATACTTGTGTTAATCCGATTATTAATTCAAATCATAAACAAGCTACAAGTAGATTTATTGTTAATAAAATACTTCCTTTTGTGAAATCAGATTTGAATACCACTCCTTCTGCGATTCAAGTTTTAACGTCGGAAACTTTTTTTTTTCAAAATCAGCTATTTCAAGGCATATAAAGCATTGCATAAAGCACTTGAGAGAGTTTTTGGAGACTGAAAAACAACATATGCTGAGTTACCACAATATTTAGCTACTATTAAAAAACATAATCCGGGAACAGTTTTTAAAGTTGATATCGAAAGAATCACCAATGATAAAGTTCTTTTTAAGAGTGCATTTTGTTCATTCGGTGCATCTATTGAGGGTTTTGCACATTGTCGACTGTTGATTTGCATTGATGGCACTCATCTATACGGTAAATATCAAAGTACCTTGCTAGTCGCGACTGGAGTAGATGCAAATGATGGTATATTTCCATTAGCCTATGCAATTGTAGACTCTAAATCAAAAGATAGTTGGGATTGGTTTTTTAGATGCATGTACTACTACATACATAGTGTTCACTATAGATGTTTTGCAGTATAAAGAGTTAAGGGGACACTTGAAAACTATTGCTTCAGATGCACATGCTTGGATTGAAAAGAGTTTACGAGGTGTAGAGGAAAATTGGGCTCCATGCAGGGATAATAGTGGAAGATTTATGATGATGACAACAAATATGTCTGAATGTTTTAATGGAGTTCTAAGAGGTGCTCGAGCTTTGCCAGATAAGTCATTAGTAGCAAGAACGTTTTATCGTTTAAACAACTATTTCATGAAACATCGTTTTGAATCCAAGGGATTTGAAATGCAAATGAGTCCAAAAGTTGAAACTCTTTTGGCCAAAAGAGAAAAACAAGCAAGATATTGTGGAATTGTTAGATTTAACCAAACCGAATGGCAAGTGAATGATCAATTTGGAAGAGCATTTACAGTGACACTACAAGATAATATATGTAGTTGCACTTGCAATATTGCTTTATTGCAAAAGTTTCCATGTTTGCATGCGATAGCTGCTTGTGCTCGAACCGTTGGAGGAGCGAATAGATCGTATTATGATTTTTGTTTAATGTGGTTTTCAGTCGAAAATGATAAAGTATGTTACGCTCTAAGTTTTCATCCTATTGCAGATAGTAGATATTGGGATGCATATCACAGTCCGATCATATTTCCACCGCCTACAAAAAGGAAGATGGGACGTCCACGTTCGACAAGAATCAAAGGCATGATGGATAAGATGGGAGGAAGTAAATAAAATACTTGTAGCAAATGTGGTCAAAAAGGGCATAAAAGATCAACTTGTCCGTTAAAATAATTTGTATTCGATTTATGTTAGCTTCTTGTGTCGAAGTAATGTATCATTTGTATGTTGTATCGTAAGTGAATGATTTGGACATATTTTGTATTTGATATTTCGTTTGGATGCTATTCTACTAAATGTTAAGTATTTTGCATTGTTTTGGCCAGTATATCTTGAATTATTCTGTATTTTGTTTATCTTGAATTGTCTCAAGTAGTAGAAAGTAGTAGCAGTAGGTCTCTGTTTGGTGGCAGAATTGTCAGGGCGCATTTGGCAAGTGCACCATTGTATATTTGTGAAGGAGAGTTTCATAAGTGCTCCCAGTATAGTAGCAGCTCTCTGTTTTGTGGCATAACTGATAGGGTGAATTTGGCAGGCGCGCCTTTGTAAATATATGAAGGCGCACTTCTGAAATGCACCCCGTGCTATGTACATGCATAGCCAGACAGCCTTTTCTTCCTCACTTTATTCTATTTCATACTTTCACTCAAAATCCCTAAAACCCCAAAATTTCTAAATTCACAACCACAACATCAATTGAAATTATTTCTTCATCAAATTTGCTAAAAAATGGAAGGATCATCATTATCTTCTCAAATTAGAGGTATAATCTTCATTGGAATTTAGTTTGTATATTGGAATTTTGTTTGTTCAAAATATGGAATTTGTTACAAGTATTTTGTTCAAATTAGAACTACAAACATTTGTTACAAGTATTTTGTTCAAATTAGAAGTATAAACATTTGTTACAAGTAATTTGTTCAAATACTTATTCAAGTCTCAAAAATACTTGTTCAAGTCTCATGCAATTTAATTGTTCAAAAATTGGAAATATTTAACAAGCTAACAATAGTTTGTTACAAGGATTCCAAATATTGTACAAGGATTGGAATTTAGTTTGTATCTTTAAGTGTTTTGTATTCAATTGCATGATATTCACACTTGAACATTTTTTTCCTCATAGAGTTGGAACCCGGTCCCATGAATCAAGTGTTTTGTACCTTCAAAGTGAGCATTGAAGCAATAATAGGAACTTGATGCAGGTATTATTTTAAACATCTTTGCTTACATTAAAATGTTTTTATATGGTTACTAATTCCACTTTTTTTTCCTTTTGTTCGTTTTTGAATGTGTAGAGTGATGAGCCACTTGAGTGTCATGATCATTCAAGCAAATTAAAATTCATCAAGTCTAATACTCCAAGAGTTCAACTTGCATTACAAAGAGTTGGATTCAGGGAAATATCTAGATTGGGCTTTTTCAAAATAGATCATGCGCTAGTTACTTCATTAGTAGATAGATGGAGTCCCGAGACTTCAACCTTCCATTTTCCTACTGGTGAAATTACCATCACATTAGCAGATGTTAGTTGTCTTCTAGGTGTTACAGTAGAAGGAAATCCTGTTACTATTAGACAGCTAAGTAATTATGAAGATATTTGTCAAGAGTGTTTAAGTGTGGTTCCACCACAAACTGAGATAAGAGGTGCAACAGTTAAGTTGACATGGCTTCACGATATGTTTGTAGATGAGCCATCACCGGATGATTCAGATGTAGAAATTGAATATCATGCGAGAGCTGTTATTCTACATTTGTTATCTTGTCGTCTATTTCCCGATCATTCTAAAGGACGATTAAACCTTTTTTGGTTATTGTTTTTGCGAAATTTGGATGAGTGTGCACGATATTCTTGGAGCAGTGCTATATTGGCAACATTATATAATGAGTTAACAAATGTTGCACTCATGAAATACAAATCGATAGCTGGCTGTCTTTCGCTTTTACAGGTATAACATAAATATGCATATTTGTTATACACTCATATGTAATATTTAATTCTAATGTATTCAAATTTTTGATTGATTTTACAGCTTGGGTCATGGACACATCTTCCCATTGATCGTCCAAATGTGACTTCATCCATACAGATCGACATGACATTGCCTTATAGTGCAAGGTAGTTAATTTCCAACTACATTTACATATGTGTATTTTTGTAGTAATAAAAATCTAATTGTATAACTATTTATATAGGTGGTTTGGTTCAAAGAGTTGGGTTGAATCTCCAAAGCAGGTGGCCACTTGCTATCGCGACCAGCTCGACATGTTAATAGATAAAGCTGTTATATGGAATCCGTACACACATGATGTGCTAGTCGATCTTCCATAGATATGACTAAGTGGGATGCATAGTTGGATTTGTAAGACACCTATCATATGCATGCGAGATGTAGAGATGTATAATCCTGATCGAGTGATGGGATAGTTTGGTCTTCATCAACACATACCTGATCCATGCGAACCAAAGCTAGATTTGGAGCTTGCTATCATTCAGTGGAATGATAGACAATAACCGTATCATACACCAATAGTTTCCTACCATTCCTATTTCGAGATACATGACTTGGTATTGGTCGATTGCTTGAAGATTCATTGTTGCAGATCGGACTTCTCACGAACGAGCATACACAGCTCGTGCACCGCTTGAGCAAGATGTGGTAAATCTTCACATTATCATGATATTTTTAGTTCGTTGGCTTGAATTGTTTATTCACTTGAATTATGTTTCTAATTTTGAATAAATAATTACAACTCGTAGGACGATGTACTAAAGACGGTAGGAAAAGGGTTGGACGATATCGGACATGGTAGAGTACCGGAACGAGAAGTCCAACCACCGTGTCTTGAATTGAAGAAACTTGTTGACACACTCCTTTTTAGAAATCGATTAGCACGGTCAAGCCCTTCCGAACAAGCTATGCGGACTAGAGAGCGAAGAACTATATGAATACATGATACACACCAATTGCAACCTGCTGGATCTTCTCAACCCCCACCTACTCAAGACTATCCAACTCAACTACAAATATTCCTATTTTTAGTTTAATATTAGTTTGCTTTTGTAATCGAACTAGAACTTCTACTTTAATGCGAATGTAATCGAATTCTAATTACGTTATGCTTGAATTTGTTTAATGGTGGTTTTATTTGTAGGCTTTTACGTAGATGAACGTTTGTCATTATTTAAGATTGTGCATTTGGATTTGGATTTTGTGTATTTGGATTTGGATTGTTTGGTGAAGGTTGATGTCCAGGTTTGGAGTTGAGAATTACAATTGCGCATTTGGCAGATGCGCCAGTGTAAATTATAAGTGGCGCATTTCACAAATGCTCCCCATATTATTTTCTTTTAAAAATGGCCAGCTCATCGCTAAGCTGGCCAAAACTAGCTTAAAGTTGAAAATAGTTTTCAAAGTTGCCTATTTACGCCAATATTTTGAAAAACCAGTCTCTTTTGAAATTTTTTTCCTATATAAGATTTACAAAATTGATATTTTATAAATAAAAGTAATGGGATTATAAACGAGTTTTATAAGTATTAAAATGAAGTTATAAATGAAATAAATTTTATAAACGGTGTTTTATAAATATTAGAAATGGAATTGTAATCAAATTTATATATGGATTTGTAATTTAAAATTTAGAAATGAATTTATAATGGACTTTATAAATAATGAGATTACAAAAGAATTAATTTGTAAATAAAGAGATTTACAAGTAAATAAACTTCTAATGGGATTTGATATATAAATGAGATAAGAGGGAAATTGGTTAATAATGGAATTTTATAAATGGAAGTTTTTAAAAAATAGAAATGTGAATTATAAACACTATTTTATAAATGTGAAATCAATTTAATTTGATAAGCTAAATATGGATTTTTATAAAAAGGAAATATATTCACGTTTTTAAAGAGAATAATTCTTTAAATGAATGTTGTGGAAAGTGATATTATAAAATGGAGTTTAAATGGTTTGAAAATGAAATGATTTGTGAATTCACTTATTATTAAAATAAGTAATGAAAATGTTTTTCAAATATCCAATAAGTGAAATGGTTTTGAATATTATCTTTTTAAAGATATTTTGAAGTGAATAATTGGAAAGTGATTTGATTTAAGGATTAATAAAATCTGGCCCAGTGACTACTTATGTGCTAGATTTTGTTTGTTGCTTTAATAGTTAAATAACCGACTATCAAATTTGGCCATTTTAGTTTATCGACTTGATGTAGAAACTAATTAGTCGTACACTTAGTATGTAACTGACTATGTAGGCTTGATTATCGTTTATGTTGAGAATGTTGATTCGTGTAGTGCGGAGTGATTACTCCAATCTATCAAGCTTCCTTCTTGACCGGAGGATAGCAAGTTGAAAGTTAGAAACGTGATAAGTCTACGAGACTTGGTTTCTGTTTGAGGTTGAGAAACGCTTTTGCATTGTTGGTGTGAAGAGACCGGGATCAGATTTATCTAAAAACCACTTCGGACCAACATATATGCGACGATTGGGCAGGTTGGTCGATGATATTGATATTTAGGATTTTCATAGTGAAGGACTGCTTGTTGATCATTTGGGGTTGAAATCCCAATATACATATAGTAGCACTAGTCTCTTCATTACGAAATATCCATTGCAAGGGCTGTCGCTACTAAACCTATAGGATATGGTAGGAGAGTACCTTTGGTTTGTCCTGTTCCTGGACAACTTGTATGGATGAGTGTCTGACATTGCATTTCTAAGATTACGTACATTGGTTTTTATAAACGTACATCATGTGGTAGTGGAAAAGGCAACTTCTTTTAGCTTAACACCCTCCTTGAGACATACGAGCTCAAGGGTTGTATTTTTATGGAAGGCAATTAGTAGTCAACGGGAATGACAATGTGGCATTCAAAGATGATGACGATGATATGTAATATGTGAAAGGTAATCGATACCTCTTTTGGCCTTACTCCCCAGAAAATGACTGAAACATGGATAGAAGCAACAAGGCTAAAATGGGTCGCTCCCATTAGGAGATGTCATCATTCTTCTAGATATATCTTTACATGCTATGATGTCGTGTATCTGATTATTGTTGATGTATGCTGGTGGGCATAGATTTTAGGTCAGTAACAACCGGAGTGATGACATATTCGGTACTATCCATTAGGGTTAAGGAAGAAAGAGGTAGAAGAAGAGAAAACAACACAACTTCAGAATCTCACATACGCAGCGGAATAAATATAATAGATAATAACCGATCTTTACACAAAAGAAAACCATATCTGTTTTATACTTTACATCTTTAGAATACAACATCAGAGTTCAACAACATCTAACACTCAACTGTACAATAATCACTACATTTCCTCACAAAACTGAATACACAGTACACACAACACAGCAGAATATACATCAAGTACGAGTGATACGTCTCACCATCCAACTCGTCTCCTGAGCTTCACAGCATCCTATCCTGTAATCTATAATACTCGGTTTAACCCGAGCATTATAATAAAATAACACCGGAGTCAGTCTGGAAAACCAGCATGAGAAAACACACTCAATTGGATTATTAAAGTTTTCCAAACCCTTTGAAATCAAAAGCATCTTGTAAGACCACGCTACAAATAAACATGTCGGGTTTTTACCTTACGATAGCCAAAACACTTTTTATCAAATTCGTCTGATATTATAATAGTGTCAAGAGAAATTAAAATAGAATCTAGCTGAAATGCTTGCATCTCACGTTTCAGCAATAGTTAGGCACAATCAAAACCGTACAGGCGCTTATTGGAGATTGGATTCCATACAATGACTAGGCACTAGGGTACCACCTGTCACAGTACCTGGTCTAGATCAGTGTACCGAGGACCATGCCCGATCCCCTGCAACACAAGACCGGAACTACCTAAGGGTAATTTCGAGTAAGATCAACCCACGGTTGGCGGGACCAACCGTCACACAACCCAAATAAAATGGGACATCTAGACAGGGATGATCTCACCCTAATGGGCGCTACCCACATAGCCTTGCTGCATAACCCCTAATTTTCAGTCAATCCCGCTTGATGAGGCTTGAGGCTAAGCGTTATCTTTTTAGAATGTTTTACTTAGAATGCCCACCGTCCACCTGACGATGTTCCGAAAGCATTCATCTATACAAGTCCGTTCCGGGTTCGAACGGAACCGAAGGCACTACTCCTACTACATCCGTTTTGGAATCACCCTCACGATTAGTAGCGATTATCCCTTGCACTTCACTGCTCCATCTTCGACTCTGAACTCGTTTTCCCCACAAAAAAGTACAAACCAGATCGAAGTGGTTTTCGGAAAATAAATCCCGATCCCAGTCTCTTCGAAACGATCTACGCATTGGCCAATATTCATAGTCGGTTATTTAACTATCAATTAACATTCACAAACATCCATCAAACAATAAGTAATTCTCCCAAATTATTTATTTACCTTACAAATATCTTCGCAAGATATATTTCCATTTTAACCCTTTCAGAAACAGTTTCAAACCGTTCTTCTCTCATGGAATAAATTTCCTAAATATTTTCTATTTCCACTGAAATCACCAAGTACAAACACTTAGATTTTAAAATCATTTAAAACACTTAATTATAGAATATTCTTTTAAACATTTAGATTTAAAACTACTTTAATACTTTATTTTATAAAAATATACACTTTAAGAATATTTAAAATAAAGCTACTTTATAAAATATAAAAACTAAAATTTTTTCATCTTTTTGAAACATAATACCAAGTTACCTTTATATAATTACTACTCAAATAAATTTGAAAAATTCTTACTTTAAGGTTTAAACATTTAAAAATAATAGATTTTCCAAAACACACTTTTAAAAAAACCTTGAAACTTTAACTTATACTTAAGAATTTGCTTTGAAAACGTACTTGGCTATCTAGGGAAATATATTTCTCTTTCATATCTTTAAAAATAAATCACTATTTATTTTGAATCACATTTACCCATTCCTTTTATAAATTCCCACCTTGAATTTATCCTTCCAAATATTCAGTGATATATTACTTTCACTTTCATATACCCAGTTTATAAATTTCAAAATCTCAATTCCCTTTTAAAAAATCCAGGGTTTAAAACACTTAAATCAATTTCCAAATTGATTTTCAATTTATTCATTTTGAAATAAATTCCCGTACTTTCTCCATTTATTTCAAATCCATTAACCTCAGATTTTATTTCTTATTATGATTTAAAAATCCTTGTTAACTGAGAATACCAATTTCAGATTCCCAAATTCCTTTCTTATCCCTTTTAAATAAATTCAAACCTTGAATTCAAAATAAATTCTTTATTTCTTTAAATAATAATGCTTGAGTTTTAAAATTCATTATTTCTCGGTTATTTCAAAATTCCCTTTCCATCCTCAGCATTTATTTAATAGAATTTAAAAAATCTCTTTTATTCTTTCCAATCCATTCCTGAATTTATTCAAATTCTCTATCATTCTCTACTTAAAAAATCTTCTCTTATATTTCCCTTTCAAAAGTCCGATAAATATATTTTTGGTAACCCAGTATACCCAAATATATTTAATCAACCCGTTGCATCCAACAATCCAATCATCAATATAATTCATCATGGGATATCAAATATTCATAACAGAGAATATTAACATTCTAAATAAATTTTGAGGAATCCAGTTGGATCCCTCCAACCTGTTTCCCTGCATCCACATACGATAGCACAATACCAATTCCACTTCGAGGTGGAATATCGTGGTATATGGGATTAATATAATATCATCCGCTATTATGCGGCGCATAGGGTCTTATCCACTATATAATGCGGGAAATCAATCACTCCAATATATACTATATACTACTATATATATAATATCACCCAATAGATAAATTATTATAAATTCAACCAAACACATCCAATGATTTAACTTTTATCATTTAAATTAAACTATGGAATCCAAATGAGTGAGATAATCTCACCTTTGCTTTTAAGTTGCAATCCTTTCCAAACTCGACCCGATTTCCCGACTTTTGACCTTGTATAAAAATTTGATGATTTACTAATATTTGAACTAATCAAACAATTAAATTTCCATTTAGTAAGTTACTTAACTAATGATTTAATTTGAATCAAAAATTTAATTTAAACTAATAGTTTTCCTTTAACAAAAATCTTTTAGTAATTAAAATAAATTAGATAAGTTAAATAAATAAGTTAATCACTAACTCCCTTGTATAAAATAACTAGTAATTTTAAAAATATGTATATTTTTTTTAAATTAAACAGTAAGTGAAAATATATATATGTGTGTGTGTAGTTATTCTTTCTCTTCTTTTGAAACCACATATATACTTATAAAATAACTTATATAGATTCAAAAATTCAATTTTATAAATTCCTATATATTTTCCACCATTATATATATATATATATCCAAATTTAATAAAATAAAATTCCTTTCAAACCTGTACACAGAATGGTTTTATATATCTCACTGTAAATACATTTTCTTTTCCTATTTTCTGTAATATATTCATATACATGCGTTATTGAATTTAAATTGAAAAATAACAATTAATGGTATACCTCACTGCCTAAAGGAGAAGACCCCACATCGCACGACACCGATGCTTTCTCCATCCTCCCCACACAAGTCGATGAACACAGCCGCCCTGCCTCACCTTTGCTAACGAACTCGCCAGTCGAAATCCCTCGCCCCTCCGCCTTCTCGTTCCATCAAACAAGTAACCGTCGCAATTTATTCGCGTGTTCGAGCACGCGAAATCTCCTCTCAGGTCGCCTTCCTTCCACGGCCTCACAGCCACGTTCGATCTTTCCCTGATTTAATTTTTTTCAAACAGAAGGTCTCGATTTGGGGAAAGGTTGGCCACGCAGTTGTTTGTGACCGGAGACAATGAAAAAAATAATGAACGAATTTGAAGATAGGAAGGAAAGAGTATCGGCCATTAAAGTTTAATTAATTTTTTTTCTCGAATCTGAACATTTGAATTGGGAAGAAAGGAATGAGGTAGTTCGATCTGAGGAAAGGGGTGTGATTTATTTTGAAGACAGGATCGATGTCTTCCTTAATACGCTCGACTATTTTTTTTTGGTCGGGTGAAAGAAATACAGAGGAGACAGAAAGTTGTGATAGAGAAAGAAAATAGGCTGAAGGAAGAGAATCACTGTTGTATTGACTTAGGGTATAAATATATATTAATTTAAATTCAACTTCAAATTGTCTCGATAAATGCAACACGAAATTTTGACCTCCTATCGAGGCGTGCTGCTAGGCGTTTATAATGTTATACCCCTATTTCGAACGCATTGGAAAAGGTTTCGAGTCCAAATTTGATCGTATGGAGAAGATAGCTTTTTGGACCAAGTTGTTATATTGAATTTCGATATATTTTTCAATGCGTTTATCTACCGTACGATCACACGATAACTCCAAGCACTACCAAAATTGAAATCCGATAATAATACAATATTACGGATCCAATGGAACTAGTTTCGTCGAATACCGAGACTGTGCATCGGAAGGCTATTTTTAAATATCAATTTAACCAATATATTTTTAAAACTGAACAAAACACATTTAAATTCAATTTTAAAAGTTCTATCACCTTCAGTATTGTCAATGTAAATTTTCCAAGCCTTCAAATTATTTTTAACAGGCTTAAAACTGAAGATTCAATATTTTACCCAACTTTCAATTATTAAATTCAATAATTTAATTGCCAAATAAATAGTGGTATTTGAAATTCAAGTCAAAAATTAACTTTTAAATATTTAAAATCAATTAAATATTCCAATTTCAAATATCCAAAATTTCGGGTCGTCACATTCCTCCCCCCTTAAAAGAATTTTGTCCCCGAAATTACTAGTTAAGAAGAATGGTCCATAACCCGTTCACTCACTTCCCAAAACCGAACAGTTTTCAATGACTTCCCAAAACAATCTTTTTATCAAAGACACAATATTCCTCTTATTAACCTTTCAACCTTATCCACAAGTCCCAACAACATTACTTACTTAACAATTCAAATTTTTAATTCAAAACCAATTTTGAATTATCAAAATTTGTTTTCCAAAATTTTTCTAACTCCTTCAATTATTGAAATTTTTTGCTAGTGTCTCCTTTACGCGGCTAGACCGGTACAACTACAAGATGTCTCTACGGGCTCCCAAATTTCAAAAGAAAACAAAACACCAAGTGGCTAGATCAAAAACCCAATCAAATTTCATACAGAAATTTTAAATACATACCTTATTGTCGAGCAAATTCAATTTTATCTTCAAAATCAAAATCCAATTCCATTTTCCTATAGCCTTTATAATCCCTGTATACTTTACTTAACAACAATGGCCAAATTCACTTAGTGAATTCCCAATACCAAATTTACTTAAGAATTCCACCATTCATTTCTTAAGTCTAATATAGGCATTTTATATACTGTTACATTATTACTCTACCACTTTAGTCTTTATATCACTTATTTTTAAACTGGATCTCCAATTCCATATGAATTCAATTTACTTTATTTTAGACATTGAATCCTATTTATCTTTATCTAAAATTCCAATTTGAAATCATTTGTCGTTAGTGAAATTTTTTTTCTAAAATTTTCTAAATCCCAAAATTTTCGATAAATTTTGGCAGAGTCTCCTTTGTACGAAGGAGCTTTTGCAATTTGACAAGAAATATAAATATATATATACATCGACCCACACGATCGGAAAACAAAAACAGTTCATATTTCCTATTTTTATTGCATAGGCGTACCTCTATTTAGCATTTTTAAGCAAGCGGCTTATTATTTTAGCTATTTGCGCAACCACAATCCCGCTAAACGGCATCTCGGTACCTGTACTTACTCAGTTAAAACATGTAAGTGCGAAATATATGCAATTTGTTAACATTTCACTAACTTTCAATAGCTAACACATGCATTTCACTTATATTTACATAGCTAAAACATGGATTGTATAAACACTGCATGTTATATACTTCCATAAGCACATATGTAAGGTTTCGACACTTATTTCAATTATTTTCAATCAATTCTCAAACCATTCTATTCAATCTAAGTGATTTGCAACTCACTTGCTTGCATACAATTCATTTTCAAACGAAACGAACTCATGTTCATTTCAATTGATTCAAAAATCAATTTTTATTTACTTATATCAATTCATAGAAATTTATTGAATCTCGTTTACGACAATCGAAAATCAATTTCTATGCAATTTCGAAGATATTCACTAAATAGAATATCCATTTTAACTTTTAACTACTTCCAATTGATTCCAACTTATTTTATTTTTATTTCCATCTCATTTCTAATTTATTCACCAACCATACACTTGCATTTCATTTCATTTCCGCATTGGTTTCATTTAAAACCATTTCATTAAGCTTGACAACATTCTATGCTTATATTAATAATCATTTCCCAAATTAATTTAACCCAAACTTTTAGTTAATGGCTTTCACCCTTACTCGAAACCAAGCTTTCATTAACTTTAAACTTTAAGTTAATTTACTTTCTTCAAATTATTTCAACTTCATACTTAAGTTCACTTCCATTTAATTTGATTTTCACCAAATTCAATTACCCCATTCTCTTTATCCATTTTAATTCTAATCCCATTCTCAATTTGTTAAATAATATCCAAGTCCATATTTAACTCATTTACACTTGAATTGGATTTATTTGCAACTCCCATCATTTCAATTTTAATCCGATTCCATTTTATTCGACACGACTTCAATTCACATTTAATTCACTTCAATACTCGTTGAATATTATTTATAACTCAAATTCTACTTCTACCATTCACTTTTAATTTCAATTCCAATTATATTAGCTCAGAATTCAACTTCTATTTAACCAATTTAAATCTCATTAACATATTCAATCAACTAATTTATTCCAAATTAGTTCACTCCCACTTTCAATTCAATATTTGATTTTTATCTTCAAAAATCACTTTATTACTTTACTTGAATTCCTATTTTATAATTCAAGATTGGATTTTTTATTTCATTCACCAAAATATCAAATAATTCTATTTTGGGTTTCCTTTCACTTTTTCTTAAATTTATAAGTCACACTTATTTATATTCACACTTTCATCCATTTACAATCAATCCCATTCACATTCTACTTTTAATTCGGGATTATATATTTTTACTTAGCCAAGTATATATTTTTATTTCAATGCTTTTAACCTTTATGGGCTATTTTCAATTCATTCATCCCAATACAATTCTTATTCAACTTACTTTTACTTATTATAGTAAGAATTAAATTTCACTCAATATTATCTATAATTCAACTGAATTTTATTTCAATTCAATTTTTATTTAACTTAACTTCAGTTAAATCATACTATTCTCTTTAATCCCCCAATTCACTTGTATTTAAATTAAGTAATGACTTATTTTCTCTTAACATCATTTACATTTCAATTCATTTCAATTCGATTTCAACTTAATTCAAATACAACCGGATTTATATTTTAGTTTAATTCAACTTACTTCCATTCACATAGCTTAAATTAATTTCAATCCAATTCAATTTTATTTTCACCTGATTTAATCCAACCCAATATCATTAAACTTAGCTTAACTTGACTTCAATTCAACTCTCCTCCATCTATTTAGCTTAAGTTAATTCCAATTCAATTAAATCTTATTTCTTTCAAATCACCATCAATTAAATTTTCCACAATTTAATTTCTCCAAATTAAATTTATTTAACTTTTTCACTTTAAATTTTATTCCAACATTCAAAGCCCATATTTTACTTCCTTATTTAAAAATCATTTCAATTTATAGGCTTATAACTTATCCCTGATGATTTCCAATTTTAAATAAGGATTCCAACTTATATTCATTTTCAAACTCTCTGGAACTTAAACTTTCAGCTTCAGGTTTTAAATTCAGTTTTAATTATAATCCATTTGTACACTTATATAAATTCTCATATTACTTATATAAACTATTTCAGATTTTATAATATTGTTTGACTATGATATTATCGTCCAAACACTTCAATTTTTATATAATAATTCAGAAAATTATTTCTTTTTATATCAAAATATATTTTGGGTAAAATTATTTCATTCACCCGCTTTCGAAAACAATATTGTGTCGAATTGTTTTATTCAAGTGTTTAGAAACCCATTTGATACAGTTGTCCAGACTGTACCGACGAAGGTTCATATGCCACTCAATAAATCAATCAACACAATATAAAACCATTTTATTCACTAACAAATACACGCTCATATCTATTATTACACTCAAACTCATTCTAGAGTACTACTGACTCTATCTCTAATGAGTAATCCCCACCAGAGCCAAGGTTCTTGCTTAACCTTCAGCTCTGATAAACGACCTGCAGTTCCGTACCCCTTGAATCGACATTATTCTCCAACATATCAACTCAAAGTGAATGGAAATACGAACCATTAGGGTTAAAGACGAAAGAGGTAGAAGAAGAGAAAACAGCACAACATCAGAATCTCACATACGCAGTGGAATAAATATAATAGATAATAACTGATCTTTACACAAAAGAAAACTATATTTGTTTTATACTTTACATCTTTAGAATACAACATCAGAGTTCAACAACATCTAACACTCAACTGTACAATAATCACTACATGACCTCACAAAACTGAATACACAGTAAACACAACACAACATAATATACATCAAGTACGAGTGATACGTCTTGCCATCCAGCTCGTCTCCTAAGCTTCACAGCATCTTATCCTGTAATCTATAATACTCGGTCTGACCCAAGCATTATAATAAAATAACACCCGAGTCAGTCTGGAAACCCAACGTGAGAAAACACACTCAATTGGATTATTAAAGTTTTCCAAACCCTTTGAAATCAAAAGCATCTCATAAGACCACGCTACAAATAAACATGGAGGTTTTTACCTTACGATAGCCAAAACACTTTTTATCAAATTCGTCTGATATTATAATAGTGTCTAGAGAAAGTAAAATAGAATCTAGTTGAACTGCTTGCATCTCACCTTTCAGCAATAGTTGGGCACAATCAAAACCGTACAGGCGTTTATTGGAGATTGGATTCCATACAATGACTAGGCACTAGGGTACCACCTGTCACAGTACCTGGTCTAGATCAGTGTACCGAGGACCACGCCCGATCCCCTACAACACAAGACCGGAACTACCTAAGGGTTATTTCGAGTAAGATCAACCCACGGTTGGCGCGACCAACCGCCACACAGCCGAAATAAAAAAGGGACATCTAGACAGGGATGATCTCACCCTAATGGGCGCTACCCACATAGCCTTGCTGCATAACCCCTGATTTTCAGTCATTCCCGGTTGATGAGGCTTGAGGCTAAGCGTTACCTTTTTAGAATGTTTTACTTAGAATACCCACCGTCCACCTGACGATGTTCCGAAAGCATTCATCCATACAAGTCCGTTCCGGGTTCGAATGGAATCGAAGGCACTACTCCTACTACATCCATTTTGGAATCACCCTCAGAATTAGTAGCGATTAGCCCTTGCACTTCACTGCTCCATCTTTGACTCCGAACTCGTTTTCCCCACGAAAATGTACAAACCAGATCGAAGTGGTTTTCGGAAACTAAATCCCGATCTCGATCTCATCGAAACGATCAGCGCATTGGCCAATATTGATAGTCGGTTATTTAGCTATCAATTAACATTCACAAACATCAATCAAACAATAAATAATTCTGCCAAATTATTTATTTACCTTACAAATATCTTCGCAAGATATATTTCCATTTCAGCCCTTTCGAAAACAGTTTCAAACCGTTCTTCTCTCATGGAATAAATTTCCCAAATATTTTCTAGTTCCACTGAAATCACCAAGTACAAACACTTAGATTGTAAAATCATTTAAAACACTTAATTATAGAATATTATTTTAAACATTTAGATTTAAACTACTTTAATACTTTATTTTATAAAAATATACACTTTAAGAATATTTAAAATAAAGCTACTTTATAAAATATAAAAACTAAATTTTTTTCATCTTTTTAAAACATAATACCAAGTCACCTTTATATAATTACTACTCAAATAAATTTGAAAAATTCTTACTTTAAGGTTTAAACATTTAAAAATAATAAATTTTCGAAAACTTACTTTTAAAACAACCTTGAAACTTTAACTTATACTTAAGAATTTGCTTTGAAAACATACTTGGCTATCCAGGAAAATATATTTCTCTCTCACATCTTTAAAAATAAATCACTATTTATTTTTAATCACATTTACCCATTCCTTTTATAAATTCCAACCTTGAATTTATCCTACCAAATATTCACTGATATATTACTTTCACTTTCATATACCCAGTTTATAAATTTAATCTCAATTACCTTTTAAAAAATCCAGGGTTTAAAACACTTAAATCAATTTCCAAATTGATTTTCAATTTATTCATTTTGAAATAAATTCCCTTACTTTCTCCATTTATTTCAAATCCATTAACCTCAGATTTTATTTCTTATTATGATTTAAAAATCCTTGTTAACTGAGAATACCAATTTAAGATTCCCAAATTCCTTTCTTATCCCTTTTAAATAAATTCAAACCTTGAATTCAAAATAAATTCTTTATTTCTTTAAATAATAATGCTTGAGTTTTAAAATTCATTATTTCTCGGTTATTTCAAAATTCTCTTTCCATACTCGGCATTTATTTACTAGAATTTAAAAAATATCTTTTATTCTTTCCAATCCATTCCTGAATTTATTCAAATTCTCTATCATTCTCTACTTAAAAAATCTTCTCTTATATTTCCCTTTCAAAAGTACGATATATATATTTTTGGTAACCCAGTATACCCAAATATATTTAATCAACCCGTTGCATCCAACAATCCAATCATCAATATAATTCATCATGGGATATCAAATATTCATAACAGAGAATATTAACATTCTAAATAAATTTTGAGGAATCCAGTTGGATCCCTCCAACCTGTTTCCCTGCATCCACATACGATAGCACAATACCAATTCCACTTCGAGGTGGAATATCGCGGTATATGGGATTAATATAATATCATCCGCTATTATGCGGCGCATAGGGTCTCATTCGCTATATAATGTTGGAAATCAATCACTCCAATATATACCATATACTACTATATATATAATATCACCCAATAGACAAATTATTATAAATTCAACCAAACACATCCAATGATTTAACTTTTATCCTTTAAATTAAACTATGGAATCCAAATGAGAGATAATCTCACCTTTGCTTTTAAGTTGCAATCCTTTCCAAACTCGACCCGATTTCCCGACTTTTGACCTTGTATAAAAATTTGATGATTTATTAATATTTGAACTAATCAAACAATTAAATTTCCATTTAGTAAGTTACTTAACCAATGATTTTATTTGAATTAAAATTTTAATTTAAATTAATAGTTTTCCTTTAACAAAAATCTTTTAGTAATTAAAATAAATTAGATAAGTTAAATAAATAAGTTAATCACTAACTCCCTTGTTTAAAATAACTAGTAATTTTAAAAATATGTATATATTTTTTTAAATTAAACAGTAAGTGAATATATATATATATATATATGTGTGTGTGTGTGTGTGTGTGTAGTTATTCTTTCTCTTCTTTTGAAACCACATATATACTTATAAAATACTTATATAGTGTAACGACCGTAAATTTCAACGGTTTTAATAACGTAATTAGTTGAAATTTTGTAAAATTTTAAACGATAAAATTTTGAAATATAAATTTGATATTTGGAATACGTCTAGTTAAACATAGCAACTGGTAAATTTTCGTCCGAAAATATGAAAGTTTATTTCGCGCGTAAATTCACTTTAATTTAATCAGTTAAAAAGCGATGAAAATAAAATGTTTCCGAAACCTAAATATTTTTACATAGAAAAATTCTAAACCATCTTCTGAGCAAAATATCAGTTTGTCGTTTTTCCAAATTCGGACATCTTTGGCTCCGTCGATCTTATTCTTCAGCGTTTTTCTTGCATTTTCCACCAGTAGAAAATTCGAATTTTATAATTTAATCGTACCACTGATATCTGTATACCGTTTTGATCGTCTCGTCGGACTGATCTCAGCAGTATATTTCTTTCTGTATTTCGAGGCCCGGTGCGCAACAGAAACAGAAAGACTGTGCATCGTACCGTACTGAAATTTGTGACCTTTTGTTTCTTTTGTCTCTTCAGACTTGAAACGTGCAACCCACGTAGGAAATTAATTGAGGTAATTTCCCAGCTGAATCTAGAGAAGACCGCTGCTATTCTTCTACTTTATATTATTCACTTTTGCTTTGATATTCTCAACATTTAATACATACGTTTCTTTTCATCTTTTATCTGGGTATAACTTTTGTTCTCTTCCAATTCTGAGCCTGCTGCCTCCCCTAAATTTTGTGCCATCCAAATTCACAAATGAAGAAAAAATATAAAATCATCTTCCTCCTCCACTGGGAAAACAAACCTCCATAGCAGCAGCCAACCTGAGTTCGAACCCCACCAGCCTTTGCCTTGCTCATCTCCACGCCCGCGTGAACCACCCCACCACTCGCCTGGCACCGAAAAACCCACGGCCTCACCACTTCACCAATATGGCCGACGTCACCGCTCTGCACCCCAGCATGCGCTCGCCTCCCTCCCTCATCTTCGCGCGCGGGCACGTCTTGCCGAAACCGCACCACCATCCTCACCTATGTTGTTTCCATCGCCGCACTGTGCCTCGCCCACATCCGGCCATCTTCACCTTCGACGTAGCCCAAGTGAGCAGCTCTCAGCAATTTTCGTCGGCGATTCCTCCATTCCCGAGTTCCAAACCTCCAGCCTCGGCAACATCGCCCTACGCGCGCCGTTCCCACCACCTCTACAGCCGCCACCACCGCCGAGATCCACCAGCACTGGACACCACACACGCGCCTTCTCCTTCGTGTTCTCCCACGTCCACCCATGCCCATTAGCCACCGAATCACCTACCACGGCAAGCCTCGCCCTCACCTCCACTTTTGCCAGACATCTCATCACTTCCGTGCCTCGACCTAGTCCTCCTTGCTCGCCTTCTTCCTCGTCAAACAGCCTTCCATCCATGCCACGTTGACAGCCCATCTATCCAGGCAGCATCTCTTCTTATATTGTAGATATGTTCAAGGTATACATATGCGTGTTACATACATATATAACTTAGCATAAGAATTTACATTGTTTGCATATAATGGTGGAAGCATTCACATGTTATAAATAGTCTGCATATGTCTGTTTAGTACATGTTAGTGGCAGCAAAGAGTAGTCTGCACATATATGTGAGTTATATACACAAACTTTGAAGTCATATATATTAAAGTCGTACATGTTATGATATGACAGTATGTAGTATATAAGTGTATTTTTTTGAGCTATTGTTTCAAAGATGATATAAAAGTTTTATTCTAAATTTTAAGTTGTACTTAAGCTATATGTTTTTAATATGTATCTAGTGATATCTCGATTTATATATTTTATATAGTTGCTTAGGATGTCAGTTATTTATGTGTTAGCTCGCGTACGATATATGTTGATGTAGATGTTTAGATGTGTATTGTTCATGTCAGTATCTTATATTTTACTTATAGTTTATTTTGTGTCCAGTTATACTAGATCTTGTTTTGCATATGGGTGTGTTGTATTGGATTTAGATATAGTACATATATAAATATATATGTACGGTGAAATTATAATATGTTTTACGCAAACTTATATTGATGTTTATAATAGCCGTAATATATTATTCATACTCGATTTGAATATGTGCACTTTTAATTTTAATTTTGATTTACAAAAAAATTAATATATTCAAGGGTTGTCCTGATATATGTGTCAAATTTAATTTCATAAATATTGATTTATAGATATAAAGATTTATTTTGATGTTGGTTTAAATATATGTTATAGAAATCTTAATTTATAATTTGTTTCATCAATTCCAGTCCATCGTGCCGGCTTCTTCATCGAATTCGTTCCCATCTCACTTTACTTTGGAATCCATGCTTGGAATCGTAACTCACTCTATCGTCGAATATCTCTCTAACCTCGAAAGGTGAGCACTCACTCACGATTAACGTTCTTTTATTTATTTAATTTGATTTCAATTGAAATGACAATTGAAATATGCTGCTGTGAGTTAATTACACTGTTATATATGCTATTATCTGTATCAGTTCACATATGACATCTGACACCATTATCTGTTAATTATTTATGCGATGATAATACAGTTTAACTGATAATTGATTGATTGTTGATGTTTATATTGGACGTTAAATTGTTAATGTTAAAATGATAAATAGTATGCAATTGAACTGGATATAGGATAATTAAATGTTAAATTTGATTAACTGACAATTTGTATAATATGACCCCTTTAACTGTTAAATTTATTGACATGTAGGATTTGTTTAATTACACTTTGAACCACTGAATGTACGTTGTTAAATTGATGATGTATGAAATTGTAAATAGATGACGAGTGAAAAACCGTAATGTAATAATCTTTAATCTACATGAAATGATAGTGTAGATTCGAGAAATAATTATATTAATTCGTACAAATAACAATGCGAATTAATACGGTTATTTCGGGATTATTTGAATTGATTATTGGATTGATATTGATTGTTGTTATTGCTTGTTTATTTACTTTGACACCATCCCAGTTATCACACTGCAAGTTCCCTTTGTTATGTTTTGATTTTTGAATTGAATTGGAATCGGGTTGAAATGATAAATACCCAAATTGAACTTTGACCTAGGATAGGAAATTAAATAAAACCCGATTGGTCAATAATTTGATTTAAAAAAATAAAACGAAGATTTTATTTGAATAAATAATATGGTTTTGAAATGAAGTTGAAATTTGAATTTTTATGAAAGGAAAATGTTAACATTTAATAATCTGAAACAAATATTAACAATGTAATTGATGAAAAATGTTGTTTAATTTGAGAAATGATTGAATTAAATTTTGAAATGATTTAATAATTAAGTTTGTAATTGAATTAAGTTTGAAATTATTAAAGTTTGAAATGATTTAATAATTAAGTTTGAAATTATAATTAAGTTTGAAATTATTAAACTTGGAAATTATTTAATAATTAAGTTTTGAATTATTTAGCAATTAAATAAGATTAAATTATTTAATGATTAAATTGAATTGAAATTCTTTAATAAGAAAAATTGAACTTTTGAATAAGTGGATTTTACTTCGTAAATAATTGAAATTGAATTTCTTTATTAATTAAGTTTTGGGAAATTATTTAAGTAAGTAAATAAGTGAAATTGAATTTCTTTAACAAAAAAAAATGTGATTTATTGAAATTAATGTAAGGCTTGAAAGTTAAAGAATTTGATTTGATGAATTTAATTTAATTCAATTTGTAAGTTTTGATATAAGGAAGTTGAATTTAAATAATGGATTTAATGAATTGGGAATTTAATAGGAATTGTTTTGAATGATAAATTAATTTAACGATATTGAATGAAATCGATAAATGAATTTAAAATTGATTTGAATGTTACATTAAGTTAATTTAAATGATTTTGGAATGAAACTGATATATGAACTTGAATCAATATTTGAATTGTTTTGAAATAGAAATCGGAATTGTATTATAAGATTTTGAAATGGTAATTTGGAAGTTTTGAAACGTAAATTGTGGAAATTGATTTATAAAGGCAAATGAAATGTTGGTTTACGAATTCTACTTGAAATTGAATTTGATTTGGTTTTGAAATATATAAACGACCAATCGGTGAAATAATTACGGAAGTTATTAAAGAGACCGGAATTCGGTCATGGATATACTCTCTATCTAAACCGAAAACCACTTTAATAACTATGCGCGGAGTGATGATCCAGAATGAAGTGGTTGGAATGATGTACGTGATGACTGAAGAAAGAGAACGATGATAGATAGCCTTGACACTTGTGTCAAATTGGAAATGACTAAAACAGGAGCTGTGCCGGGCCAATGGAGGATTAGCTACCTCAAGTGGACACACTTCTTCGAACTACTTATTACTTGTTGTCGATTGGTGCACCCTTGATTTTGGGAGTGTTGTTTCACGGTGTTGCGGGCGCTGCGGCGTTGTGTTCTCACCAGTCCGGATCAGGCGAACGGTAGTATCACTACCTTGGGTATTGCCTCATGTGCCTTGTCATACTTGTATTCCATTTATTCGCGACCACTACGATTTTGATTTGTACCTTTAGTATATGGATTGCCCTCTGGTGACTTCCGGTTTTGGGGAAACTACGGTCTTGTATATGCTTTTGGGAATAAAAATGTGTTAAGGGTGGAATTGGCCATGACTTAACGCTATTTTGATATCTTTATATTACCGATAGACATTATCTACTTATCGTACATTACTACATAGTAGATAGTTTAACGGATCCTTAATGGATGGTTATTCCAAACATCCTTTGAGTTACTTGTATTTCAATTTCTATTTCACTTGAGTTGGATTTATTAATATGAGAATGTTAATCCTGACTCGAGTGTTTTGTGTTTTGCTTTACGCTCGGGTTAGACTGAGTAGTTCAGCTTTCGAGACTCACCTTTGGAGTTGGAGCTTCGCTTGGAGATCCAGCTATCTATCCAGCTTTCAGATATTCGATGATTCCAGTGATGTATTCTGATTTGTATCTGTTACTCTTCCGTTGTATCTAGTTTAACTCTGATGTATCGTATTACTCTTCTGTTGTAAACTCTGATGTATTTTATATATTCATATAATAGCTTCATGAACTTCTATCTCTTTTATTTCCGCTGCACTTATTACTCTGTGTCTATGATCTGTGATTATTTATTTACTGTATATGTTCAGTTTTGCCAAATTTAAATTAACAACGCGGTATTTTGAGCAATTCAACTCCGGCATGAGTGTCTACCTATACACTTATAATGGATGCGAATGGTTCAAAATGGCGGGTCGTTACAGTTGGTATCAGAGCTTTGGTAGCTCTAGGCAAAACTTAACGTATAGGGTAAATGTATTTGCAGAATCACTCTCATTCGAGTTTCAATCTCTTCCTTTTGACTCGATTCCTTTGAATTTTGGAACGTTCCCCTCGGTTCCGAAATTCATTCGTGTCCTTCGCTATTCGTCTTCTTTCAATTCTGGAGCACCCCATAACTCCATTTTGAATGATATCTATAATAGATCGGCGGTCTCACCAATCTTCGAATAAATTCGTAAAGGAGCAAAACTCCTTTACAATAGGCATTGAGATCGAGTGTTGATTTACCTCGGAATTCAGCATCGATCTTATTCTTGAAGTTACGGACGACCCAGTTAAGGTTGCCCATGAATTAAATAAACTCATCCATCTCCTGATTGGGGTAATCGAATTATCTTATCTTCTGTTTCAAACTTATTTTCGAATCAAAATTCTCTTGGATTTGAGTCCATCAGATTTGAATCCCTGTCTTTGCTTTGAAATCTATTCTTATATAGTTGAGCGAGGAAGTGTATTTGTAAATTAATATTTAAAATGTTTTAAATTATATTGTGAAAATATAAGTAGAATTTTCTGAAATTTAATAAGTTAATTAAATTGGTTGTTTGAAATGATAATTGATTATCATTTATTGTTCTAAATGAATTTATAAATATGGTTTATAAATTGATTTGGAATTTGAAATGAATTTAATTCAGAAATTTGAGAATTTAGTTTCCAGTGATTTCGAACTTTGGTTTTAAAATTTTAAAATATATTATTGGAAGTATTTTCGAATAGAAACCGTTTTCAAAGAAATTTAAAATGTTGAAATCAGTGCTCTTCTCTTTGTCGCTGGAAAATAATTTCGGCGATGGCGGTCGCATCATCGACGTTCATTTTCGAGTTTCGAAGTGGAGATACTATTATGTAACTTTGCTACAGTTTGTTTTGAAAAAAATATATTTTGATTTAAATTTCTTCAGTATATTCTGATTTACATATATATAGGTATCTTATTTTAAAATTTAATTTGATTTGATATAAATATATTATATATATATCTTTAAATTGTTTAAAGTTAATCGGAAATCTAAATCTTAAATTTTGTTAAAAGATGATTTTAATTATAAATAAAACCAAATTTTGGAATCAACATTTAAACTCGAATAATTGAATTTGGAAAATTTTATTTGTATATTGTTCAACTGCATTCTAATACAACTTACCTAAATCGTTCAGAAGTTGAATATGTAATTAGATAATATATAAGATAAATTGAATTTATAAATAAAATTTGAGTGTTTATAATAAATGTTATACACTAAATTTTGATCATAAAGATGTTAATAGAGTTAGATAGGATAATAAGTAAAACTTAGTTAATAATGAAATAAATTTGTTTTGAAAAAATTAATAAATTGAAATTTGATTAACTTACGAAAATACCTTGAATTTAAAAGAAATTAATAGATATAAATTTATTTAAATCGAAACTTTTATGTTTTAAATTAATTTATATGGGTTAAATATATGTGAGTAGATATATTAAGTAGAATAAATTTAACAGTAATTTGGAATAAAGAAGAATTTAAAATTGTTGAAAATAAAATATGATTATAATAAAAGACTATTCAAATTTATGGTTTAAAAAAAGAAATTGTAAATTGAAGAAATGGGTAATAAGATAATGAATTTAGAAATAGTTGAGATTGATTTTAGTGAAATCAAATGGATTAAATCAATTATTGAATATCAATTAATTTAAATTTGAGTTTATATGGTTTAAATTAATTGTTATTTTGTATTTCAAATCTGTTTTCTTTCTGGTTGTTTCTATTCTCCTACCTCGTTCCTTTTCGGGGACGAAAAGTTTTGAGTGGGGGAGAATGTAACGACAGTAAATTTCAACGGTTTTAATAACGTAATTAGTTGAAATTTTGTAAAATTTTAAACGATAAAATTTTGAAATATAAATTTGATATTTGGAATACGTCTAGTTAAACATAGCAACTGGTAAATTTTCGTCCGAAAATATGAAAGTTTATTTCGCGCGTAAATTCACTTTAATTTAATCAGTTAAAAAGCAATGAAAATAAAATGTTTCCGAAACCTAAATATTTTTACATAGAAAAATTCTAAACCATCTTCTGAGCAAAATGTCAGTTTGTCGTTTTTCCAAATTCGGACATCTTTGGCTCCGTCGATCTTATTCTTCAGCGTTTTTCTTGCATTTTCCACCAGTAGAAAATTCGAATTTTATAATTTAATCGTACCACTAATATCTGTATACCGTTTTGATCGTCTCGTCGGACTGATCTCAGCAGTATATTTCTTTCTGTATTTCGAGGCCCGGTGCGCAACAGAAACAGAAAGACTATGCATCGTACCGTACTGAAATTTGTGACCTTTTGTTTCTTTTGTCTCTTCAGACTTGAAACATGCAACCCACGCAGGAAATTAATTGTCGTAATTTCCCAGCTGAATCTAGAGAAGACCGCTGCTATTCTTCTACTTTATATTATTCACTTTTGCTTTGATATTCTCAACATTTAATACATACGTTTGTTTTCATCTGGGTATAACTTTTGTTCTCTTCCAATTCTAAGCCTGCTGCCTCCCCTAAATTTTGTGCCATCCAAATTCACAAATGAAGAAAAAATATAAAATCATCTTCCTCCTCCACTGGGAAAACAAACCTCCATAGCAGCAGCCAACCTGAGTTCGAACCCCACCATCCTTTGCCTTGCTCATCTCCACGCCCGTGTGAACCACCCCACCACTCGCCTGGCACCGAAAAACCCACGGCCTCACCACTTCACCAATATGGCCGACGTCACCGCTCTGCACCCCAGCATGCGCTCGCCTCCTTCCCTCATCTTCGCATGCGGGCACGTCTTGCCGAAACCGCACCACCGTCCTCACCTATGTTGTTTCCATCGCCGCACTGTGCCTCGCCCACATTCGGCCATCTTCACCTTCGACGTAGCCCAAGTGAGCAGCTCTCAGCAATTTTCGTCGGCGATTCCTCCATTCCCGAGTTCCAAACCTCCAGCCTCGGCAACATCGCCCTACGCGCGCCGTTCCCACCACCTCTACAGCCGCCGCCACCGCCGAGATCCACCAGCACTGGACACCACACACGCGCCTTCTCCTTCGTGTTCTCCCACGTCCACCCATGCCCATTAGCCACCGAATCACCTACCACGGCAAGCCTCGCCCTCACCTCCACTTTTGCCAGACATCTCATCACTTCCGTGCCTCGACCTGGTCCTCCTTGCTCGCCTTCTTCCTCGTCAAACAGCCTTCCATCCATGCCACGTTGACAGCCCATCTATCCAGGCAGCATCTCTTCTTATATTGTAGATATGTTCAAGGTATACATATGCGTGTTACATACATATATAACTTAGCATAAGAATTTACATTGTTTGCATATAATGGTGGAAGCATTCACATGTTATAAATAGTCTGCATATGTCTGTTTAGTACATGTTAGTGGCAACAAAGAGTAGTCTGCACATATATGTGAGTTATATACACAAACTTTGAAGTCATATATATTAAAGTCGTACATGTTATGAAATGACAGTATGTAGTATATAAGTGTATTTTTTGAGCTATTGTTTCAAAGATGATATAAAAGTTTTATTCTAAATTTTAAGTTGTACTTAAGCTATATGATTTTAATATGTATCTAGTGATATCTTGATTTATATATATTTTATATAGTTGCTTAGGATGTCAGTTGTTAACGGTAAAAAGTGAACGCTAACACCCGGTGTGTGTAATAGAATCGTGAAAGCACCACCCGTTGGTACGGGAACAGAATATAAGCTAAAAATAGCAGATAAGCAGTAAATGAACAACAGGTTTATAGTGGTTCGGCCCGTAATTGAGCCTACGTCCACTTTATAATCTTTTATTGCTGATTCGGTTACAAATCGATACAAATCACTCAAAATACAATACAACTTGATTATGAAAGCACTCTTGACTACTAGCTCAATCTTTGATGATGAAAGTCGACGAATCCGTGTAGGATGTTAGGAGCTCTTCTCGAAGATTTTTGTAGTGTCTCGAATGCTTGAGGATCTTTGATTGCTGAATGAGATGAGGCTTCGACAGCGTAACGGCGCTTGGAGAAATGAATTGCCAAAAGTCCCCTTGATGTTGGAAGTGATGGGGTATTTATAGGAGCTGATCTGGACTCAGGAAATTTCTCTAAGTCTTTAAGTCGTAGCCGACTTAGGTTAGATCGGTGACGAGTTAAGGAATAGGGTTAGGTCGGTGATGAGTTAAGGAATAGGGTTTAGTCGGTGACGAGTTAAGGAATAGTTGTTATGGGCCCATCCTGTGGCTGTCTTTGACAAGTATTAAGTCGTAGCCGACTTATCAGACCTTAACTCGTAAGACCTTAACTCGCTGAGTCGTTAAGTCGGAGCCCCCTTTCTTTAAGTTGTAGATAGCTTAACTCGTTGAGTCGTTAGGACCTTGAGTCGTAGGCTGTGAATCTCTTAAGTCGGAGCATTTCATAGCTCGGCATTGTTAGGTCGGAGCAGAGTTAACCCGCAATCTTAAGTCGACCATTTGTTAAGTCGGTTGGCTTCTAGGTCGGCACATATCTTAAATAGTTAGGTCACAAGCTCCTTTAGGTCGCGAAGTTCCTTTAGGTCACAATCCTTTCTGTTGCAAGGTCGGTGGGCAAGTTAAGTCACTGAGTCTCTTAAGTCGGAGACCTGATGAGTCGTAGCGTGTTAAGTCGAAACCTTCTTAAGTCGTATAGACTTTAACTCATTGAGTAGTTAAGTCGGAGACTTCTTAACTTCTTAAGTCGTAGGTCGGCGACGACTTAAGAGATAGGTTGTAGGTTTTAAGTCGAGGACTTTTTTAGGTCGAAGCCCCTCCTTACCTCGCGCACTGCTAAGTCGGAGGCCTTCGTAACTTGTTCATCGGTTAAGTCAGACTACCCCTTAACTCGTACACCGTTAGGTCGGAGCATTTCTTAACTCGGAATCCTTCTTAACTCGGTCTTAGCTCTTGAGTCATAGATTACCTTAAGTCGGCAGGCTCCTAAGTCAGCACACCTCTTAAGTCGGCAGCTCTTCTCAGTAGTTAGATCGGCAACTGTTGGGTCAGAGCTTTCCTTAGGTCGTAGCCTGTTAAGTCGAAGATCTTGTTAACTCGGAGCTTTCCTTAAGTCGGTTACGCCTTTAGCTTGTTAGGTCGTCTTCTGTTAAGTCGCGAATCAGAGGATTAACATCAGTTATTTATGTGTTAGCTCGCGTACGATATATGTTGATGTAGATGTTTAGATGTGTATTGTTCATGTCAGTATCTTATATTTTACTTATAGTTTATTTTTTGTCCAGTTATACTAGATCTTGTTTTGCATATGGGTGTGTTGTATTGGATTTAGATATAGTACATATATAAATATATATGTACGGTGAAATTATAATATGTTTTACGCAAACTTATATTGATGTTTATAATAGCCGTAATATATTATTCATACTCGATTTGAATATGTGCACTTTTAATTTTAATTTTGATTTACAAAAAAATTAATATATTCAAGGGTTGTCCTGATATATGTGTCGAATTTAATTTCATAAATATTGATTTATAGATATAAAGATTTATTTTGATGTTGGTTTAAATATATGTTATAGAAATCTTAATTTATAATTTGTTTCATCAATTCCAGTCCGTCGTGCCGGCTTCTTCATCGAATTCGTTCCCATCTCACTTTACTTTGGAATCCGTGCTTGGAATCGTAACTCACTCTATCGTCGAATATCTCTCTAACCTCGAAAGGTGAGCACTCACTCACGATTAACGTTCTTTTATTTATTTAATTTGATTTCAATTGAAACGATAATTGAAATATGCTGCTGTGAGTTAATTACACTGTTATATATGCTATTATCTGTATCAGTACACCTATGACATCTGACACCATTATCTGTTAATTATTTATGCGATGATAATACAGTTTAACTGATAATTGATTGATTGTTGATGTTTATATTGGACGTTAAATTGTTAATGTTAAAATGATAAATAGTATGCAATTGAACTGGATATAGGATAATTAAATGTTAAATTTGATTAACTGACAATTTGTATAATATGACCCCTTTAACCGTTAAATTTATTGACACGTAGGATTTGTTTAATTACACTTTGAACCACTGAATGTACGTTGTTAAATTGATGATGTATGAAATTGTAAATAGATGACGAGTGAAAAACCGTAATGTAATAATCTTTAATCTACATGAAATGATAGTGTAGATTCGAGAAATAATTATATTAATTCGTACAAATAACAATGCGAATTAATACGGTTATTTCGGGATTATTTGAATTGATTATTGGATTGATATTGATTGTTGTTATTGCTTGTTTATTTACTTTGACACCATCCCAGTTATCACACTGCAAGTTCCCTTTGTTATGTTTTGATTTTTGAATTGAATTGGAATCGGGTTGAAATGATAAATACCCAAATTGAACTTTGACCTAGGATAGGAAATTAAATAAAACCCGATTGGTCAATAATTTGATTTAAAAAAATAAAACGAAGATTTTATTTGAATAAATAATATGGTTTTGAAATGAAGTTGAAATTTGAATTTTTATGAAAGGAAAATGTTAATATTTAATAATCTGAAACAAATATTAACAATGTAATTGATGAAAGAATGTTGTTTAATTTGAGAAATGATTGAATTAAATTTTGAAATGATTTAATAATTAAGTTTGAAATTGAATTAAGTTTGAAATTATTAAAGTTTGAAATGATTTAATAATTAAGTTTGAAATTATAATTAAGTTTGAAATTATTAAACTTGGAAATTATTTAATAATTAAGTTTTGAATTATTTAGCAATTAAATAAGATTAAATTATTTAATGATTAAATTGAATTGAAATTCTTTAATAAGAAAAATTTAACTTTTGAATAAGTGGATTTTACTTCGTAAATAATTGAAATTGAATTTCTTTATTAATTAAGTTTTGGGAAATTATTTAAGTAAGTAAATAAGTGAAATTGAATTTCTTTAACAAAAAAAATGTGATTTATTGAAATTAATGTAAGGCTTGAAAGTTAAAGAATTTGATTTGATGAATTTAATTTAATTCAATTTGTAAGTTTTGATATAAGAAAGTTGAATTTAAATAATGGATTTAATGAATTGGGAATTTAATAGGAATTGTTTTGAATGATAAATTAATTTAACGATATTGAATGAAATCGATAAATGAATTTAAAATTGATTTGAATGTTACATTAAGTTAATTTAAATGATTTCGGAATGAAACTGATATATGAACTTGAATCAATATTTGAATTGTTTTGAAATAGAAATCGGAATTGTATTATAAGATTTTGAAATGGTAATTTGGAAGTTTTGAAACGTAAATTGTGGAAATTGATTTAGAAAGGCAAATGAAATGTTGGTTTACGAATTCTACTTGAAATTGAATTTGATTTGGTTTTGAAATATATAAACGACCAATCGGTGAAATAATTACAGAAGTTATTAAAGAGACCGGAATTCGGTTATGGATATACTCTCTATCTAAACCGAAAACCACTTTAATAACTATGCGCGGAGTGATGATCCAGAATGAATTATTTGGAATGATGTACGTGATGACTGAAGAAAGAGAACGATGATAGATATCCTTGACACTTGTGTCAAATTGGAAATGACTAAAACAGGAGCTGTGCCGGGCCAATGGAGGATTAGCTACCTCAAGTGGACACACTTCTTCGAACTACTTATTACTTGCTGTCGATTGGTGCACCCTTGATTTTGGGAGTGTTGTTTCACGGTGTTGCGGGCGCTGCGGCGTTGCGTTCTCACCAGTCCGGATCAGGCGAACGGTAGTATCACTACCTTGGGTATTGCCTCATGTGCCTTGTCATACTTGTATTCCATTTATTCGCGACCACTACGATTTTGATTTGTACCTTTAGTATATGGATTGCCCTCTGGTGACTTCCGGTTTTGGGGAAACTACGGTCTTGTATATGCTTTTGGGAATAAAAATGTGTTAAGGGTGGAATGGGCCATGACTTAACGCTATTTTGATATCTTTATATTACCGATAGACATTATCTACTTATCGTACATTACTACATAGTAGATAGTTTAACGGATCCTTAAAGGATGGTTATTCCAAACATCCTTTGAGTTACTTGTATTTCAATTGCTATTTCACTTGAGTTGGATTTATTAACATGAGAATGTTAATCCTGACTCGAGTGTTTTGTGTTTTGCTTTACGCTCGGGTCAGACTGAGTAGTTCAACTTTCGAGACTCACCTTTGGAGTTGGAGCTTCGCTTGGAGATCCAGCTATCTATCCAGCTTTTAGATATTCGATTATTCCAGTGATATATTCTGATTTGTATCTGTTACTCTTCCGTTGTATCTGGTTTAACTCTGATGTATCGTATTACTCTTCTGTTGTAAACTCTGATGTATTTTATATATTCATATAGTAGCTTCATGAACTACTATCTCTTTTATTTCCGCTGCACTTATTACTCTGTGTCTGTGATCTGTGATTATTTATTTACTGTATATGTTCAGTTTTTCCAAATTTAAATTAACAACGCGGTATTTTGAGCAATTCAACTCCGGCATGAGTGTCTACCTATACACTTATAATGGATGCGAATGGTTCAAAATGGTGGGTCGTTACATATAGATTCAAAAATTCAATTTTTAAAATTCCTATATATTTTCCACCATGATATATATATATATATATATATATATATATATATATATATTTATCCAATTTTAATAAAATAAAATTGCTTTCAAACCTGTATACAGAATGGTTTTATATATCTCACTGTAAATACATTTTCTTTTCCAGTTTTCTGTAATATATTCATATACATGCATTATTGAATTTAAATTGAAAAATAACAGTGAATCGTATACCTCACCGCCTAAAGGAGAAGACCCCACGTCGCACGACGCTGATGCTTTCTCCATCCTCCCCACACAAGTCGATGAACACAGCCGCCTTGCCTCACCTTTGCTGACGAACTCGCCAGTCGAAATCCCTCGCCCCTCCGCCTTCTCGTTCCATCGAACAAGTCGCCGTTGCGATTTATTCGCGTGTTCGAGCACGCGAAATCTCCTCTCAGGTCGCCTTCCTTCCACGGCCTCGCAGCCACGTTCGATCTTTCCCTGATTTAATTTTTTTCAAATAGAAGGTCTCGATTTGGGGAAAGGTTGGCCATGCAGTTGTATGTGACCGGAGACAATGAAAAAAATAATGAACGAATTTGAAGAGAGGAAGGAAAGAGTATCGGCCATTAAAGTTTAATTAATTTTTTTTCTCGAATCTGAACATTTGAATTGGGAAGAAAGGAATGGGGTAGTTCGATCTGTGGAAAGGGGTGTGATTTATTTTGAAGATAGGATCGATGTCTTCCTTAATACGCTCGACTATT
The DNA here is from genome assembly GCA_030737815.1 of Allium fistulosum. Taxonomy (NCBI): domain Eukaryota; kingdom Viridiplantae; phylum Streptophyta; class Magnoliopsida; order Asparagales; family Amaryllidaceae; genus Allium; species Allium fistulosum. The sequence goes on from JASFAW010000013.1 coordinate 24,394,772, forward strand.
TATTTTACTTTTTTTATTTTTGGTCGGCTGAAAAAAATACAGAGGAGACAGAAAGTTGTGATAGAGAAAGAAAACAAGCTGATGGAAGAGAATCACTGTTGTATTGACTTAGGGTATAAAGATATATTAATTTAAATTCAACTTCAAATTGTCTCGATAAATGCAACACGAAATTTTGACCTCCTATCGAGGCATGCCGCTATGCGTTTATAATGTTATACCCCTATTTCGAACGAATTGGAAAAGGTTTCGAGTCCAAATTCGATCGTATGGGGAAGATAGCTTTTTGGACCCAGTTGTTATATTGAATTTCGATATATTTTTCAGCGCGTTTATCTGCCGTACGATCACACGATAACTTCAAGCACTACGAAAATTGAAATCCGATAATAATACAATATTATGGATCCAATGGAACTGGTTTCGTTGAATTCCAAGACTGTGCCTCGGAAGGCTATTTTAAATATCAATTTAACCAATATATTTTTAAAACTGAACAAAACACATTTAAATTCAATTTTAAAAGTTCTATCACCTTCAGTATTGTCAATGTAAATTCTCCAAGCCTTCAAATTATTTTTAACAGGCTTAAAACTGAAGATTCAATATTTTACCCAACTTTCAATTATTAAATTCAATAATTTAATTGCCAAATAAATAGTGGTATTTGAAATTCAAGTTAAAAATTAACTTTTAAATATTTAAAATCAATTAAGTATTCCAATTTCAAATATGCAAAATTCCAGATCGTCACATTTAGGCACCCAGCATCTGGACCCTCGGTACATCCCTCTAGAGGTATACCGAGTTTCGGAAAGGTAGTCCCTTCACATAGTCATTTGTATGGAATCCAAAATCTAATACGTGCCTGCCATTTTGTTTGTAAAGCCTAGTATTGCTGGAATTTAATAATGGTAACAATTTCAGCTATGTTGATTATTATTTGTATAATAGACACTATTAATATATAACATGATTTGATATGAAAATGTTTTGGTTATCCTAAGGGAAAAACCCGTCTGTGTTTATGTGTGGATGTGGTCTTACGAGATACCTTTTGTTTTGATAAAGGAAAAGTTTTGATAACTTTATAAATTCAGTTGAAGTGTTTTTTTCTCACGCTGGTTTAACAGACTGATCCAGGCGTTCTTCCCTTTCAATACTCGGGTCAGACCGAGTATATTGACAGGTTTAGATTTGGTGCTTTTGGAGCTTCAGCAGGCGAGCTGTAGATCTTCATGTCGTATACACGTATTTGTTTATTTTTTCGCTGCATTGCATTGTTGTTGTTGTAAATTATCAGCATTTGTAATGACATGTTATTATAACTGTCCAAGCTAATGATTTCTTATTGTGTACTCTGATATTGATTTATGTATATTACATTTTCTCTTTGTAAGGATTATTGATCTATATTATATGTTATTCCGCTGCGATGTGAGATTCTGTATTGTTTTTGTTCTGCTTCTCTCTCTTCTTCTTCTCTTCTCTTATTCTTTTTTCTCACCCACTCTTTTCTTTCTCATGATCATCTACAACTCCAAGCCCTCTGTGTCGACATGTGTGGTTTATTGTCGGTTCAGAGGGTACAGATTTGCGGATCATCACAGCTGGTATTAGAGCTTAGGTTTAGTATACTCCTAGGCTTTGATATGTACTCATTATAGATATGGTTAGCAATACCATAGAATGTGTGACATCCCGGAATTTCAAGCAATATCAATTTAATAATCTATATTAAATATTAAATTGATATGATGATAATTGTTAATAAGTTTGAATTGATTTGATAATTTTCTTTTAAATGAATATTTAACTGATAAATTATCTTTTAAAAGCTAATAAATTATTTCCTATTTATTTATATATATATTTGTATATATGGTAAATAGTTAAGGTCTGTTTTAAATTTTAATAAATAAGAATATGTTTTCAAACTCAAATCTTTTTGGTAATTTGGTAATTTGATTTAATTCAATATTTAAATAAATAATCATATGGCTTGAATATACTTAAGATTTAAGTTAAAATTGTTTAAATGATTTTAGCTTAGATTTAAATTAAACAAAGAATTGTCTTGTTTTATAAAAATAAGAAATGAAGTAATAATTTCATTTATAAATTTATTTTAATGTAATAATGAGCTTTATTTATAATGTGATGTCGATATAAGTAGATTTTTATTTTAAATGAAAATTGTTATATATGTTTTAAAAAGAAGTTATGGTTTTAAAATTTATGTAAATCTCTAAAATAAATATAATAATTATAGATTATAGATGATAAAATATACCTTGTAAATATTTAAAGTAATTATAAAATAAAATGATAATGGGGAATTGTATATTGATTGTTTATCTTTTAAAATGTAAATACCTTCATGTTAGAAAAAAAAAATAAATACACTTATGTTAGGAGTAGAAGTAAATACTAAGGTTAAAATTAATATTCAAGCTAACAACAACAATAACCATAACAAAACTTTAAATTAAAACTTAGGTAAACATACTTGCAGGCATTGAGATCTCACTAGTACTAAAATATAAAGTAAAACTTAAGTAAAATTTTATACTCTAACAAAATACATGGGCAGGCCGAGACCACTTCAAAGTATACGAATGAAATGGGATTAGCATGCCAAGTTTAGAGTTAAAGAAAATAAACATGTGTAAAATTTTTGTACATATGAAAGTGGATTGTAGGAGAAGCTTGTATACAAAAAGTACACAAGCATTTAATGTTCTTTCCACCTAGCATAACAAAGCCTGTTCGAGATATACTTTCAGCCCCCAAAGAGATAAAATCTCTGAATTATTCGTGTACTAGAATAATAAAAAAATGAGTATACTTGTTGTATTTACCAACTTGCCTTATTACATTTCGTTTACAAAAGCCAAGCTCCCAGTTTCTAAAAATCTAAAACATATACAACCTAAGTAAAAGAAAGAATAAAAGAAATGTTCAAACCTGGAAATCAACTAAGCAAAAGCATTTCAGTTTCACAACCAAAAAAATGAAAGCATCTTCATTATAACAAGGCTTCAGACCCATTCATGTTCAAGTTTTCCAGCTATTCAAATTTCTGGGATCAACAACAAAGATATACAAGTTTTCAAGTTTCCAGTTTCAAGCTTTTTCCTTTTCAAAACAAAAGAACAAGCTCTGTTTTGGAAAGCTAGGTGAGTAAACATTTAAACAAAAATTTAAATAAATCGGGAAATCTCTGTGCTTATGATTTGTTTATATGTTATATGTATGTGTTTGTGCAAGCTTCAGTGCATTTATGTAAGTGTGCATATATATTGCTTCTAAACATCTCAGATCTTAGTTTCAACCCTCTGTCTTTATACTATAAACATGTGACACCCTTCTGTTTTGATGCATATGACTTATAGGTTAAGTAGATTTGTGATGTATGTATAGAATGTGGTTGTATGATGGCCTTTGAGACCATGGAACCATGTGAAAAGGTCTAAGTAATTACAGTATTCATCTCTGTTTAAAAACTCCAGAGATTTAAACTTAGTTCCAACTTCAAATGCTTTACACTCTAAACTTCTTTAGGCTTAGATATTTTAGACAAAGTGTTGTTTTGACTTAACTAAGCTTTAAAAATGGTTGCAATAATTATAGAAAGTAAAACATTGTCTGGAAGCAAAGAAAACACAGAGGAATTTTAAAAATGTTAAAAATCAAACATTAAAATTTGTTGATAAAAATATATAACCGGAATCGTATATAAAAGTTAGGATTTTTAAAATCAAATTCACAATTTTTAATGTAAAATTGAAGGTGATTTTTAGAAATGTCTGGAAATCGGGTTTTTGGGTTTCTCCGGAGATATAGTTGATCTGGGAGGTGGTGGTTCTTTCTGGAGGTGGAGGGGTGATAGGGGATTTTGACAAAATTGTCAGGTGTTGGCTCATGACAGTGGGGTGGTGGCAATTGTCATTTTAAGTCTAGAACCCTAATTTAGCGAAGCTAGGAAGAATCGGTCACCGTGGTCCCTGTAGTGGATCGAGTTCGACGAGTTGCTGGGAAATGATAGTTGACGCATAGAGGGAGTCGAGGCCGGAGGGGTTGAGCTGCCGATGATCGGAGCGGCGAGCAGTGGCGTTGCCAGGTTTGGCGTGTTCGAGATGTTGGGTTTCCAGGCTTCAGTTTGAAATCGAATGTCGTATTCGAGTTGAGATGGGAGAATCTGGTGATGACGATGGTGTTTGGGCATGGTTGTCGACGAGGGAACGTCGTCGAATTCGACCGGAATCGATCAAAACTCGTGTGCACGTACACGTGATTTCTGGTGCATGTGGAATTCTGGTAGCAGGGATGATACGCGAGTTCCTCGAGTAAAATAAGGAAGAGGCCGAAGTTTCTACTTGTTCGACTCGAAGAAGGAAGTGGAAATGGTTTTCGCAGGGAAAGCTCGGGTTTCCTCATGGTTTTCTCGAAGCTAATAGGGGAGAGTCTCGGGTTATTATGTTGAGTTACCAGTTTTAGGCCTGTAAGGTTTTAAGTTGGAATTTGGAAGCAGGCCTTTAAACTAAATTTTAAAACCAAGGTGTAAGCTATGGATTCAAATTTTGCTTTTGTTTCCTAGTTTAAAATGTTTTACAACTTTAAGATGTTTAAAGTATATTTGAATGTGTTAAATTTTACTAAGTTAAAATTTGTAGTTATATTGAATCTAAATCTAAAATGAAATGTAAAAGTAGATTCAAAGATAAAATGTTTCAAATGCATTTGTAAGTGAGCGTTTAATTTATATATAAGAAAATGTTTTATCCTTTAAACAAGTGAAGATTTATAGATTTGTAATTATTAAGTAAATTAAAATGAGTAATTTACTAATTTGATTAATTAGTGATTGAATTAGTTAATTTAGTAATTTAAAGTTAAATTAGTTAATTAAGGTTTAAGATAATAAATTTAGGATGAATAAATGGATAATTAAGAATCATTAATTAAATAAGAGTTGAATTTTAATCTATGATTATTAATTAATAAAGTAAGCAAGAATTAATTAAGGATATTGAATACTTAATTAATTAAATAATTAAGGATTTATTAATGAGTTATTAAAGATGAAATGTAATTGTAAATAGATAATAAATCTTAATTTAATTACTTTAAGTAAATTTAAGAAGTGTTAATGATTTATGAAGGCTATTAACTAGTATTATAAAATAATGGATTAATATGATCATTTGATAATTTATTAGGTTTATTAATTTAAGATAATCAATAGTGAATTATTTCAGTATAATTACTAATGGAAATAATTAAGAAATTTATTTATCATTGTAATAAATTCAGTTTAATATGAATTTGTTTAAGTTAATTAATTTAGTTTAATTAATTTAAATAACCATTTGTTGATGTGATAAGTATAATTACTTAAGGAAGTAATTAATTGTGATGATGTAATAATGAAAGTAATTTGAGTATAATTACTTTGTATAAATTAATCAAGGGATTAATTAGAGAATAATTAATGATGGAGTAATTAAATTATTAATTGAAGTAATTAAGGGTAGTTAATTACTGAATGGAGTTAATCAGGGTGATTAACATTTTGTTTAATTGGAGATAAATTACTAAATGAAATAAATGTAGTTAGAGATCATTAATTATTGTAATTAATGATGCAAGTTAAAATGGATTTATTTGGGAATAATTAATAAATGAAGCAATTCATTAGAGTAATTAATTAAGAAGAAATGGAATTAATTTTAGTAATTTAAAAGGTTACTTTCTATAATTGGTATGAAGTAATTAATTTGTAAAATAATTAGAGGATAATTACTTAAATATAATTTGAGATAATTAATCTAAAATGGTTAATTAAGATGGAAAAGTAGGAAATGATTAATTAATTAACTTGTAATTAATTAATGGTTATGTAAGCAAGATTATATTGATGGGGTAAATAATTTAATTTACTTTAAATTAATTAGAGATTTGTAATTAATTTAATTCATTTTAAATTAATTATAAATGAGGTGATTATTAATCTTTGTTTATATATGATGGATGATATTGATTTCCATGATTGATTGTGATCTCAGATATATACCTATTGTGTTATGGATGCTTGGTTAAGTATGATGATATTGATTATCTGTTTGAGTAGATAATATGGATTAGCTGTTTATGATGATGATGTTATTATCCATTGTGATATTGTTATTTATCTTTCTGTGTGTATATAGATAATTGAATTTAAATTGTTTTAACTTTAAAACAACTTGGCCTTAAAAGACACGGTTTGGATTTCGATGAGACCGGGATCGGGTTTCCGTATACCGGGATTCTAGGTCTGGAGACCCGAATACCACATCGATCCAAAATAACGTTAGGTCGTGAAATTCAAATGGAGCAAGTGAAGACTCGAGGTATAAGAACTATACGTCAGTATAACTCTGTGGGTGATTCCGTAATGAGTTTGACAAAGATAGTACTTATAGATTCGAGATGGTGATTCAGAATGCAAGGGTTATTATCGTTAACTCTGAGGGTGATTCCAATACGAGTGTAACGAGATAATGCCTTCGGTTTCGTTCGAACCCGGAACGAACTTGTATGGATTGAATGCTTTCAGAACATCGTCAGGTGGACGATGAGCATTCTAAGAGATGTGTTCTCTAAAGGTAATCGTGACCTCAAGCCTCATCAACCGGGAATGGCTAAAACAGGGGAGGTGCAGCAAGGTTAGTGGGTAGCACCCAAGTAGGACGAGATTACCCCTGTCTAGATGTCCCTTATTATTCGGCTTTGTGTGCGGTTGATCATGACAACCGTGGGGTATCTTGTGCGGGAATTATCCAGTAAGGGATGTTCCGACCTTGTGTTGCAGGGGACTTAGGGTGGGTCCTCGGTACGGTGATCTAGGCCACGTACTGTGACGGGCGGTACCCCAGTAGCCCTGCCATTGTATGGAATCCAAAATCCAATAAGTGCCCTCGGATTTGATTGTAAACCTAGTATGCTGGAATTTAATGAATGTAACAATTTCGGCTATTTTCTATTTACTTGAAAACCCTAGACACTATTATAATATCACTGAATTTCCTATCAAAGTTTTGGTTAGCGTAAGGTAAAAACATTTCCATGTTTATGTGTGGGATGTCTTACGTGATACCTTTTGTTTTCAAAGAATTTTTAAAGTTAAGCAACTTTAACCGTTTACTCATACCAGACCCATGTCTGACCCGAAGTTTATTTCTGTTTTTCATAAACTCTCGGGTACCCAAATTTTTATGGGTAGCCAAGGGATTCAGGTTAGCTTTGACGAATACTGGAGGAGCAAATGTAGCAGGAGGCTTCAGCGTGTAGATATATATTGGTTCCGCTGTGTTAGTGTTTATCTGTATTTCCGCTGTGTTATATTTCTGTGTTGTTTTGAGATGTATCGAGTTGTATTAACTAGACAGGTGTTTATAACTGTCTAGTATGTGTTGTATTATCTGTGTAACTCTGATGTATATGATACTATTTATTTTTTTGTGATATATTATATTTTATTCGTTCTGCTGTTGAGATTCTGTGATTGTTTCTTCTTCATCTCTATCTTTTCTACTTCTCACCTCTTTCTTTTCTTAAAAACGATGCGATTTTCCGGGCGTGGGAAGTCGGGTCGTCACAGGTGGTATCAGAGCATTAAGTTGAGCGAATACCTTGGCTCTGGAGTGTCTATCCTGAGAGAGCGTACTTGTAATTTTTATCTATATATATATATATATATTTATCTATTTCTACCTGTCTGTTGAGTTACCTGTTTGGGTTTCCCAATATAAGTTATAAAGGTAGATAGGGTAGTGGTGTGTCACACGACTACCGATGGTTGGAGTTTGTTGAGATTGGAAGTGTATCTACCGAGACGGTATTGGGTCTACAGTCTTTCTCGAGTGAGCTTTGTTGATGTAAGGATTTCATCGATCTCTGAAGGTAACCTGTTAAGGTTTGGAGTTCATCTTCGAAGTGTAAGATGATCGCGCTCGTGTGAGCGGATTCTCGAGAATTTGGATGAGTAAAGTCAGGATCTGTCGGTTGGACAGAAGCTAGAGATAATATCTTGATATCTCAGGGAGTAGTAGCTGTGTGATGAGACGCAGTGACTATGGATGTTTCCGAAGATTTTTCTTTGGAACAAGTTTTAAAAAAGTGTGTCTGCTTCGGTGATGCGGCAGAGTGTTTCTGTTTAGTTTGAGGTTTGAGTTTCTCGAAGAGCTTTGGATTTGGAATTCCTTGGCATTGGTGTCAGCAGTGTAGTTCGGAAGGTCATGTATGCTGGCAAGGAAGCTTTCTAGCCTAGCAGTAGAGTTCAGAAGCAGCAGAGTGGTTCCATTTCTTCATTGGATTGGCAAGTTAAGTGTAAGCTGTTCTGTTTGATAAAGAGAGAACAGTTTTTCTTTGGAATCAGGCTGAGTTGATCGCAAAAGTGACTTGCGATAGTCTGAGTGTTCTCTTGGGATGTTAGGAATTTTTCTGGATGTCTATAGGAAGTCAGAGTTTTGTCAACATCTGGAGTTTGAGATGGTGTCGACTTGATTTCAGGAGTGGTACCGATGGTTCAGCTTAGTAGTAGGATGGTTTTTGGAGAGAGTTTAGTGAAGCAGCTTGGGTTTTGGAGGAACTTTTGAGTTTTCTCTTTATGGATCTATTGAACCATATTTTCGGAATGGTTGAGAAGCTTACCAGTTGTGGCTACTGACCGACGGTTGCAAAGCCTAGGTCCATCACAGTTGGTATCAGTGGAAATATGTGCTTGTGTTCGTCATCAGCATTTTCATCTGCTCGGATCAGAGTTGTGCAGCGGAAGCAGTTTGGAGAGCATCTGTTTTATCTCTTTTGGATAAGAGAAGTGAGATCCGTCTTTTGATTCTGGAATAGAGTGGAGTTCTGAGTTGTGGTTGATCTTGGAAAGATCATTTTGTTGATTGTTTTGGTTCAGGATGTTTCGGGAGGGCATCAGCGAAGGATAAGCTGATCAGTAAGGATGTAGGAGTCCCAGGATCGTCCGAAGGAATTTGGATTTCGAAATCGGAGATTTGATTTTGGATAAGTGTTTGATCTTCAGGAGTGAATTGTCAGTTTGGATAACTGAGATTCGTTGGTTTCACGTGTCTCTGAGGGAGTACGTGTATGAGTTATCTCTGGTTGTAGAACCAGCTGTTCAGGGAGTTTTGGATGTTGAGTCAGACTTGTTTATAGTCTGATATCCTATCTTGTCCGTAGATCTAGATGTGTGTAGCTTTGTAGTATTGATTGTTTGGATTCTATAGAGCGAGTAACCCGGTATTTATACTCGGGGAAACTCGAGGAAATTCTATCCAGTATTTTGTCCGGATAGTTGGATTTGTTTGATTGGATGATTGATTGCTATGGTTGATTAGTATATATTGATGATATATGCTTGTGTTTAAAATTAAATCTTTAATGAGATTATTAAATTACCTTTGTTTTAAATTTCGGGGACGAAATTCTTTTAAGAGGGGAGGAATGTGACATCCCGGAATTTCGAGCAATATCAATTTAATAATCTATATTAAATATTAAATTGATATGATGATAATTGTTAATAAGTTTGAATTGATTTGATAATTTTATTTTAAATGAATATTTAACTGATAAATTATCTTTTAAAAGATAATAAATTATTTCCTATTTATTTATATATATATTTGTATATATGGTAAATAGTTAAGGTCTGTTTTAAATTTTAATAAATAAGAATATGTTTTCAAACTCAAATCTTTTTGGTAATTTGGAAATTTGATTTAATTCAATATTTAAATAAATAATCATATGGCTTGAATATACTTAAGATTTAAGTTAAAATTGTTTAAATGATTTTAGATTAGATTTAAATTAAACAAAGAATTGTCTTGTTTTATAAAAATAAGAAATGAAGTAATAATTTCATTTATAAATTTATTTTAATGTAATAATGAGCTTTATTTATAATGTGATGTCGATATAAGTAGATTTTTATTTTAAATGAAAATTGTTATATATGTTTTAAAAAGAAGTTATGGTTTTAAAATTTATGTAAATCTCTAAAATAAATATAATAATTATAGATTATAGATGATAAAATATACCTTGTAAATATTTAAAGTAATTATAAAATAAAATGATAATGGGGAATTGTATATTGATTGTTTATCTTTTAAAATGTAAATACCTTCATGTTAGAAAAAAAAAATACACTTATGTTAGGAGTAGAAGTAAATACTAAGGTTAAAATTAATATTCAAGCTAACAACAACAATAACCATAACAAAACTTTAAATTAAAACTTAGGTAAACATACTTGCAGGCATTGAGATCTCACTAGTACTAAAATATAAAGTAAAACTTAAGTAAAATTTTATACTCTAACAAAATACATGGGCAGGCCGAGACCACTTCAAAGTATACGAATGAAATGGGATTAGCATGCCAAGTTTAGAGTTAAAGAAAATAAACATGTGTAAAATTTTTGTACATATGAAAGTGGATTGTAGGAGAAGCTTGTATACAAAAAGTACACAAGCATTTAATGTTCTTTCCACCTAGCATAACAAAGCCTGTTCGAGATATACTTTCAGCCCCCAAAGAGATAAAATCTCTGAATTATTCGTGTACTAGAATAATAAAAAAATGAGTATACTTGTTGTATTTACCAACTTGCCTTATTACATTTCGTTTACAAAAGCCAAGCTCCCAGTTTCTAAAAATCTAAAACATATACAACCTAAGTAAAAGAAAGAATAAAAGAAATGTTCAAACCTGGAAATCAACTAAGCAAAAGCATTTCAGTTTCACAACCAAAAAAATGAAAGCATCTTCATTATAACAAGGCTTCAGACCCATTCATGTTCAAGTTTTCCAGCTATTCAAATTTCTGGGATCAACAACAAAGATATACAAGTTTTCAAGTTTCCAGTTTCAAGCTTTTTCCTTTTCAAAACAAAAGAACAAGCTCTGTTTTGGAAAGCTAGGTGAGTAAACATTTAAACAAAAATTTAAATAAATCGGGAAATCTCTGTGCTTATGATTTGTTTATATGTTATATGTATGTGTTTGTGCAAGCTTCAGTGCATTTATGTAAGTGTGCATATATATTGCTTCTAAACATCTCAGATCTTAGTTTCAACCCTCTGTCTTTATACTATAAACATGTGACACCCTTCTGTTTTGATGCATATGACTTATAGGTTAAGTAGATTTGTGATGTATGTATAGAATGTGGTTGTATGATGGCCTTTGAGACCATGGAACCATGTGAAAAGGTCTAAGTAATTACAGTATTCATCTCTGTTTAAAAACTCCAGAGATTTAAACTTAGTTCCAACTTCAAATGCTTTACACTCTAACCTTCTTTAGGCTTAGATATTTTAGACAAAGTGTTGTTTTGACTTAACTAAGCTTTAAAAATGGTTGCAATAATTATAGAAAGTAAAACATTGTCTGGAAGCAAAGAAAACACAGAGGAATTTTAAAAATGTTAAAAATCAAACATTAAAATTTGTTGATAAAAATATATAACCGGAATCGTATATAAAAGTTAGGATTTTTAAAATCAAATTCACAATTTTTAATGTAAAATTGAAGGTGATTTTTAGAAATGTCTGGAAATCGGGTTTTTGGGTTTCTCCGGAGATATAGTTGATCTGGGAGGTGGTGGTTCTTTCTGGAGGTGGAGGGGTGATAGGGGATTTTGACAAAATTGTCAGGTGTTGGCTCATGACAGTGGGGTGGTGGCAATTGTCATTTTAAGTCTAGAACCCTAATTTAGCGAAGCTAGGAAGAATCGGTCACCGTGGTCCCTGTAGTGGATCGAGTTCGACGAGTTGCTGGGAAATGATAGTTGACGCATAGAGGGAGTCGAGGCCGGAGGGGTTGAGCTGCCGATGATCGGAGCGGCGAGCAGTGGCGTTGCCAGGTTTGGCGTGTTCGAGATGTTGGGTTTCCAGGCTTCAGTTTGAAATCGAATGTCGTATTCGAGTTGAGATGGGAGAATCTGGTGATGACGATGGTGTTTGGGCATGGTTGTCGACGAGGGAACGTCGTCGAATTCGACCGGAATCGATCAAAACTCGTGTGCACGTACACGTGATTTCTGGTGCATGTGGAATTCTGGTAGCAGGGATGATACGCGAGTTCCTCGAGTAAAATAAGGAAGAGGCCGAAGTTTCTACTTGTTCGACTCGAAGAAGGAAGTGGAAATGGTTTTCGCAGGGAAAGCTCGGGTTTCCTCATGGTTTTCTCGAAGCTAATAGGGGAGAGTCTCGGGTTATTATGTTGAGTTACCAGTTTTAGGCCTGTAAGGTTTTAAGTTGGAATTTGGAAGCAGGCCTTTAAACTAAATTTTAAAACCAAGGTGTAAGCTATGGATTCAAATTTTGCTTTTGTTTCCTAGTTTAAAATGTTTTACAACTTTAAGATGTTTAAAGTATATTTGAATGTGTTAAATTTTACTAAGTTAAAATTTGTAGTTATATTGAATCTAAATCTAAAATGAAATGTAAAAGTAGATTCAAAGATAAAATGTTTCAAATGCATTTGTAAGTGAGCGTTTAATTTATATATAAGAAAATGTTTTATCCTTTAAACAAGTGAAGATTTATAGATTTGTAATTATTAAGTAAATTAAAATGAGTAATTTACTAATTTGATTAATTAGTGATTGAATTAGTTAATTTAGTAATTTAAAGTTAAATTAGTTAATTAAGGTTTAAGATAATAAATTTAGGATGAATAAATGGATAATTAAGAATCATTAATTAAATAAGAGTTGAATTTTAATCTATGATTATTAATTAATAAAGTAAGCAAGAATTAATTAAGGATATTGAATACTTAATTAATTAAATAATTAAGGATTTATTAATGAGTTATTAAAGATGAAATGTAATTGTAAATAGATAATAAATCTTAATTTAATTACTTTAAGTAAATTTAAGAAGTGTTAATGATTTATGAAGGCTATTAACTAGTATTATAAAATAATGGATTAATATGATCATTTGATAATTTATTAGGTTTATTAATTTAAGATAATCAATAGTGAATTATTTCAGTATAATTACTAATGGAAATAATTAAGAAATTTATTTATCATTGTAATAAATTCAGTTTAATATGAATTTGTTTAAGTTAATTAATTTAGTTTAATTAATTTAAATAACCATTTGTTGATGTGATAAGTATAATTACTTAAGGAAGTAATTAATTGTGATGATGTAATAATGAAAGTAATTTGAGTATAATTACTTTGTATAAATTAATCAAGGGATTAATTAGAGAATAATTAATGATGGAGTAATTAAATTATTAATTGAAGTAATTAAGGGTAGTTAATTACTGAATGGAGTTAATCAGGGTGATTAACATTTTGTTTAATTGGAGATAAATTACTAAATGAAATAAATGTAGTTAGAGATCATTAATTATTGTAATTAATGATGCAAGTTAAAATGGATTTATTTGGGAATAATTAATAAATGAAGCAATTCATTAGAGTAATTAATTAAGAAGAAATGGAATTAATTTTAGTAATTTAAAAGGTTACTTTCTATAATTGGTATGAAGTAATTAATTTGTAAAATAATTAGAGGATAATTACTTAAATATAATTTGAGATAATTAATCTAAAATGGTTAATTAAGATGGAAAAGTAGGAAATGATTAATTAATTAACTTGTAATTAATTAATGGTTATGTAAGCAAGATTATATTGATGGGGTAAATAATTTAATTTACTTTAAATTAATTAGAGATTTGTAATTAATTTAATTCATTTTAAATTAATTATAAATGAGGTGATTATTAATCTTTGTTTATATATGATGGATGATATTGATTTCCATGATTGATTGTGATCTCAGATATATACCTATTGTGTTATGGATGCTTGGTTAAGTATGATGATATTGATTATCTGTTTGAGTAGATAATATGGATTAGCTGTTTATGATGATGATGTTATTATCCATTGTGATATTGTTATTTATCTTTCTGTGTGTATATAGATAATTGAATTTAAATTGTTTTAACTTTAAAACAACTTGGCCTTAAAAGACACGGTTTGGATTTCGATGAGACCGGGATCGGGTTTCCGTATACCGGGATTCTAGGTCTGGAGACCCGAATACCACATCGATCCAAAATAACGTTAGGTCGTGAAATTCAAATGGAGCAAGTGAAGACTCGAGGTATAAGAACTATACGTCAGTATAACTCTGTGGGTGATTCCGTAATGAGTTTGACAAAGATAGTACTTATAGATTCGAGATGGTGATTCAGAATGCAAGGGTTATTGTCGTTAACTCTGAGGGTGATTCCAATACGAGTGTAACGAGATAATGCCTTCGGTTTCGTTCGAACCCGGAACGAACTTGTATGGATTGAATGCTTTCAGAACATCGTCAGGTGGACGATGAGCATTCTAAGAGATGTGTTCTCTAAAGGTAATCGTGACCTCAAGCCTCATCAACCGGGAATGGCTAAAACAGGGGAGGTGCAGCAAGGTTAGTGGGTAGCACCCAAGTAGGACGAGATTACCCCTGTCTAGATGTCCCTTATTATTCGGCTTTGTGTGCGGTTGATCATGACAACCGTGGGGTATCTTGTGCGGGAATTATCCAGTAAGGGATGTTCCGACCTTGTGTTGCAGGGGACTTAGGGTGGGTCCTCGGTACGGTGATCTAGGCCACGTACTGTGACGGGCGGTACCCCAGTAGCCCTGCCATTGTATGGAATCCAAAATCTAATAAGTGCCCTCGGATTTGATTGTAAACCTAGTATGCTGGAATTTAATGAATGTAACAATTTCGGCTATTTTCTATTTACTTGAAAACCCTAGACACTATTATAATATCACTGAATTTCCTATCAAAGTTTTGGTTAGCGTAAGGTAAAAACATTTCCATGTTTATGTGTGGGATGTCTTACGTGATACCTTTTGTTTTCAAAGAATTTTTAAAGTTAAGCAACTTTAACCGTTTACTCATACCAGACCCATGTCTGACCCGAAGTTTATTTCTGTTTTTCATAAACTCTCGGGTACCCAAATTTTTACGGGTAGCCAAGGGATTCAGGTTAGCTTTGACGAATACTGGAGGAGCAAATGGAGCAGGAGGCTTCAGCGTGTAGATATATATTGGTTCCGCTGTGTTAGTGTTTATCTGTATTTCCGCTGTGTTATATTTCTGTGTTGTTTTGAGATGTATCGAGTTGTATTAACTAGACAGGTGTTTATAACTGTCTAGTATGTGTTGTATTATTTGTGTAACTCTGATGTATATGATACTATTTATTTTTTTGTGATATATTATATTTTATTCGTTCCGCTGTTGAGATTCTGTGATTGTTTCTTCTTCTTCTCTATCTCTTCTACTTCTCACCTCTTTCTTTTCTTAAAAACGATGCGATTTTCCGGGCGTGGGAAGTCGGGTCGTCACAGAATGGGTTGAGTGTATATATATGAGCGTGTATTTGTTAGTTATATAAAAATGTTTTGTATTGTGTTGATTGATTTGTTGAGTGTTTTATAAATTCTGGTCGGTATGTGGGACGTCACTGTATCGACTGGGATTTCTAAACTCTTAAATAAGGTAAACCAACTTAATATATTGTTTTGAATGGGTAAATGAAATAATTTTACCTCATTTATATTTTATATATAGTTATATATTGATTGTTGGTTGTTAATGAATGGTAATATTTAATTATTATCTTTTGTTATTTGTTGTGTTTAATAAAAGGTTGTTATTATTATGAATCTAAAAAAGATAAATAAATTTGGAATGAATCTTATATAAGTGAAATAAAATTGTGAAATTATATAAGTAAAATTTATAAACGTGATTTATAAATATATAAAGGGATTTTAAAATAATTTAAAGAACCAAATTCACTACCGTTGCAGGAAAATAATAAGGGTGACTGAAGCATCATTAGTATCATTTTCGAGTTTATAAGTAATGGATTTGCTAGCAATAGTGATTTTGTTAATGAAGTTATGTTTTGATAAAACAATTATGATTTTAAAATCTAAAGTATGCTTTGATGTATAAGAAAATGAGATTTTAAACTAAGATATGAAATTAAAATTTAACTTTAGTAAAGTTAAATAAATTTGAGTTAGCATAATAAAATATAGTGTGACGTCCCACCTCTATACTCACACTAACCAAGAACACTACAGGGTAATGTCATCGACTAGCATGAAGAATAAGGCTGTTGAGGAGCGACCATTTGTGTAATTGCTTTGTGCGAGTATCGATATGTCAGATAGTAGGTCATGCATTTAATTTTAAGAGGAAATCTGACATATCAAATACAAACTCAAAGCTACTACACAGTGGCTGTGTGCCTTCGGAAACAAATATAAAATAAGCATAAAACAAAATCAGTCACAGATATTCATATCACTAAGGCGAAAACAGATATGAATATAACACATAAAAGTGAACATCAAAGTAGTGGTCATATAAGATCCACTACATCACAAAAGAATAGGTATAAGTGCTAGACAAAAGAGTATGTATACATTAAGGAGTCTCCATCTCGAATGTATAAAAACAAAAACTACTAAGCTAAAGTAGTTAGCCAAATGTTAGAAGCTAGTCCCTGCTAAGAAGTCAAGTGGAAGCACCCGAAACACCTCGGTCTGACTCGAGTATTATTTAAGAAGAAAAATAATAAACGGATCAGTCTAGCTATAATTATCATGTAAGATGAGATAGAATAAGAGATATAACAAATATATATGATAACAGTAAAAATCATATAATATCTCAAGTTTTCTCAAATACCCAAAAAGAATGTCATATTCTTTAGCTTATTCACCAAACCTCAAATATTGACAAAACATATCAATGTAAATCGCAAAATATTGGTGAAACACAAGTTCCAGAAATCATCAATCTAGAAATCCAGAAATCACAAAAAAAGGGGGAGAGGCCTATCACAAACGGGAGCATGAAAACTCACCAACACGTGTATCACAAACGGGAAGCTATCCCATGGGTTGCTAACCCGTATTGAACCGAACATCGACGTACATAAAAAGATACGCCCCATGGACAGAAACTCGATTGAGCCAAACATCGACGCACCTAAAAAGATACGCCCCATGCACAGACTCATTGAGCCTATTGTTCCACGAACGGTCAAAAGACCATGGGTCGTTACCCTACCAAATTGAGCCAAAGCTCTACAGAACGAGGTATAGTGTAACGACCAAGACTTTCTCTCCATAGAAAGTCGTATCGCTAATAAGAAAGAAAGGGGTGAGAAGTAGAAAAGAGAAGAAGAGAAAAAGAAACAAACACAAATACTCACAGCGGAAACGAATAAATTATATTAATAACATAAACTATTACATAGTACCATATACAACACTTATCAGAGTTACATATACTAGACAGTTATAATCATCTGTCTAGTTATTACATCTCAATCCAATACAGAGATCAATACAAAATCAACACAGCGGAAACTACTATCTATATCTACAACGCTGAAGCCTCCTGCTCCATTGCTCCTCCAGATTACTCGTCAAAGCTAACCTGAATCCCTTGGCTACTCGTAAAAATTTGAGTACCCAAGAGTTTATAAAACAGAAATAAACAACTTGGGTCAGACATGGGTCTGGTGTGAGTAACAGGTTAAACTTGTTTAACTTCAAAACCTTTTTGAAAGAAAAGGTATCACGTAAGACTCCCCACAAATAAACATGGGTAAGTTTTTACCTTACGCTAACCAAAACATTTGATAGGAAATCTGATTTTATTATAATAGGGTCTAGGGTTTTCAAGTAAAATACAGAAATAGCTGAAATGCTTACATCTCACATTCCAACATAGTTGGGCACAACTAATACGTACGACACTTATTGGAGTTTGGATTCCATACAATGGCAAGGCTACTGGGGTACCGCCCGTCATAGTACGTGGCCTAGATCACCGTACCGAGGATCACTCCCAATCCCCTGCAACACAAGGTCGGAACATCCCTTACTGGATAATTCCCGCACAAGATACCTCACGGTTGGGATCAGCAACCGCACCCTAAGTCGAAATAGAAAGGGACATCTAGACAGAGGTAACCTTGTCCTACTTGGGTGCTACCCACTAACCTTGCTGCACCTCCCCTGTTTTAGCCATTCCCGGTTTGTGAGGCTTGAGGTAACGATTACCTTTAAATAGAACACATCTATCTTAGAATGCTCATCGTCCACCTGACGATGTGCTGAAAGCATTCAATCCATACAAGTTCGTTCCGGGTTCGAACGAAACCGAAGGCATTATCTCGTTACACTCGTTTTGGAATCACCCTCAGAGTTAACGACAATAACCCTTGCACTCTGAATCTTCATCTTCACTTGATTCACGACCTATCGTAAATTTGGATCGATGTGGTATTCGGGTCTCCAGACCTGGAAATACGGTATACGGAAACCCGATCCCGGTCTCATCGAAATCCAAAGCGTATCTTTTAAGGCCAAGTTGTTTTAAAGTTAAAACAATTCAATTCAATTATCTTTATACACAAAGAAAGATAATTCACAACAGATAATCAACATTATCAGACAATCCATACAATTCAACTAACATCCATATCATACAGCATATATCTCATCAGAGATATCAATCAATGCCAAGTATTCAATACTATCACTCATTCATAAGTAATGATTTATATCATCTCTAATTAATTTAAAGTGAATTAAATTAATTACTTCATTTTATAAATCCTGCTTACTTAACCATTAATTAATTACAATTTAATTAATTAATTATCTTCTGATATTTCATTTCAATTAATCATCTTTGATTAATTATCTTTTAATTACATCCAAGTAATTTATCTTTAATTAATTATTTAAATTAATTATCCTTAACCACTTATAGTAATTAACCTTTAATTACTTCATTAATTAATTTACTAAAATTAATTAACTTAATCAACTATAATTAATTACATTAATCCTTAATTAATTACATTGATTAATTACTTCATTTATTAATTATTACTTAATTAACCAATCTTAATTACATCATTAATTATATTAATTAATGATCCTTAATTACAACTTAATTATTAATTACTTAATTAAATTAATTACATTAAGTAATTAATCTTTATTTAAACAACATTTATTAATCACTCTTGATTAATCTCATCTAGTAATTAACTCCCCTTAATTACTTTCATTAACTAAATTAATTACTTCCTTAATTAATTTCTTAATTAATCCCTTGATTAATTATTCAAAGTAATTAACTCAAATTACTTCTATTAATAAAATCATTATGCAACTAATTACTTCCAGTAATTATCTTATTATTTACTTCTCTAAATAATCTTACCTTAATAATTACATTAAGTAATTATTATCAAATCATCTCTTGATTATTCTAAATTAATTAATCTTAATTAATTAATTTAACTAAATCAAATAACTTCAATTAATTACAATGAGTAATTAATTCTTAATTACTTCCAATAAGTAATTACATTTAAACAAATTCTATAATTGATTATCTTTAAATTAATTAATCTAATTAACTATTAAATTAATCTTATTAATTTATTATTTAATAATCCATAGTTAATGACTTCATTAACTACTATTTAATTACTTTCCTTAAGTAATTAACTTATACTAATTATTAATTCTTAAATTAATAAATCTTAATAACCAATTTATTAATCTCTAATTACTAAATTAATTAAGTGTTAACCATAACTTAATTAATATTTAATTACTTATAAATTAATTCCTAACCATTAATTAATACTTTAATTTATAATCCCTAACTACAAATTAATCATCCCTAATTAATTTATCTTAATCATAAATTAATTAGTTTAAACCTTTAATTATCTATTAATTAATCCAAATGATTAATTAATTTGATTATTTAAACCATTTTAATTTACCTTAAAGATTTAATAATGTTTTTAACTTTAAGATAAAATATTTACTTATCCAAGTTTAAAATTCCTTATTCACAAAACATTTGAAACATCCATTTTCAAATTTACTTATAAATTTCATTTTAAATTCTGGATTTAAAATGAATATCAATTTCGTCTTTAACAAAGTTAAAACCAATTTTTAAAAACCTTTATATGTTAAAGAATTCCTATATCTTATAAAAGAATTTCTAAAAGAGCTTAAATCAAATTCCTTTTTAAATTTAAAACATTTAAATAAATTCACATTTTAACTTATTTACAACATTTAAATTTATAAACTTATTTATTTCCAATCTAAGATTTAAACTAAACCTGAATCCATATATTTAAACTTTGATTTAAATTCCTGTTTTTATATTTCTTCACAAATTTAAATTCAGTTTAAATTTAAACAAACAGGTTTCTTTAAAAAACCTGGCAACACTAATGTACTCGAGCTCCACCCTAATTACTTCGAGACAAACCCTTAAACACACGAGCAATCTCCCGGGCCAAACAACGATATTCTCGAGTTCGCTTCTTCCATCCCCAAAGAAACTGCTACCAGAACAAACACTCAAGTGTGCACGTGCACATCCACCAGCGGCGTCTCCGACCATCCACGACTTCCCCCACCAGTCGACGATCATCCCTACACCAGAATCCCATCACTCGATCAACGAAACTAAGTCGAATTCAAAATCGAGCCTAAAGACCAAAACTGGAACACAGACTACACTTCCAAAACCTGGCAACAACCCCTCGTGCTCGAGATTCCGACCACCAGAGTTGCTGAAACTCCAGTCACGACCTCGCATATGCCCTATCTACCATTACCCAGAGTTCGGTTGAACTCGATCATTCATAGAGTTCACAGTGATCAAATTATTATCGACTAAAGAAACTAGGGTTAAAATCTTAGATCCTAAATCATTTCTGCCTCACTACTTTAAAAATCCTCCTGACAATTTTCCTATCATCCATGATCATCCCACTATCCCTAGTGAAGAATTCAACATACCAATCCATCTAGATCAACCGAATTACCCAAAATCCCCTTTTTAATTCATCACAGAGCTACACTTTTATTTCCAAACTAAAAATTATGATTCTTATTTTAAAAATCATGTTTTAGTTAAAGTGTTTAATTTATAACTCTGAATTTATAAATTAAAAAGTTTGAATTTTACTTTCTTTTAACATGCATTGATGTTTTAAGCTTTCAGAGACACTCGGGCTTAAGATTTGACTTAATTAAAATTTAAAGCCATAGTCTATGATAAAACAACAATTTTTGTTTGTATATTTAATCCTAACAAAACTAGATCAAGTGGTTCAAACTTTTAGATGGAATAGAGTCTGGTAAACAAAAGAAATAACAGAGCATAGTCACATATGCACACAATTCATCCATATATATAAACAGGAAAATGCACTTATATTCATACATCAATACGTACATATATATGACAGAGATTCAACATGCAACACTATTTTACTTTAAGTTTAAAAGTTACTCACCATTTAAAATAGAGACAGAGCCTGAAACAGGAACTTGAAGACTGGAATTGATAAAATGCTTGAGTTGATGGAGCTTTACTGATCTAAACTACATGCATGCTTTCAGGTTGAATAAAAGAATGCAGACATGTTGCTCTGAGTCGTTTCCAGATTTGAAAAGAAATTCAGGCAGAAGACTTTGATTTTGAAATGTATTACAGATTTGATTTTCTTGAATTTCTGGTTTGAGGAATGGTTACAGATATGCTTGAAACAGAGATTACTCGATTCCAGGCTTGAAGAAGATGCAGGCTAATGTTTTGATTTGATTTTGCAATAAATTACAGGCTATTGAATTTTGAATAGATATTTGTTTGAGGAGGATGTAAATTACAGATTGAAGAATTTTGCAGGCTTTTGATTTTACATTTCTGTTTTGAAGAGTTTCTTACTTTATTTGTTTTGAACTGAAGTTTTCTTAACTTTGAAGAGAATAGGAAAAAATATGAAGAGAATGAAGTATATGTTTATATAAACTGAAATTATCTAAAAATAAAAATAAAAGAAAAACAAGATTAAATGACACTTGTCATTAGCCCTTACTCATTATTTAACACTTGTTTAAATGAGGTCTTAGGAAATTAACACTTGTCTTTTAAGTATTTATTCATATTTATATTTATTTTTAAATGTAAATAAAATGCCTTTTCTTATTATTTAAACACTTATCTATATATATTACTTTTTAAAGAGATACAAAAGCTAATTATATTTATAAATAAAAGTTTATACAAATATTATAATATCCAACAAATTAAATATTTATTCTTTTGAACTTCAAAACTTAAATTCAAATTCAAATTAAATTAAATCCTAAGATTCAATTTAAAAGTTAAGTTATATATATTTACATACACTATTTATTCCATTTAAAATAACAATTCCTTTTAGCATTAAAATTCATACATATTAAAAATAATACATTATACTTGTTATTTGAAAATAACATATTTTATAATTTAAACAAGAGATTATATTATCAAGAAATATTTAAAAGAAATAAAACAAACCTTTTTGTTAAATCTTATTTATTTTTAAGCTTAAGTAAAAATATCTTAAACAATTAAAACATTTATCTAAAGTATATTTAAAACTATAAAGTTATTTATTTAAATATCTTTGAAAAGTCCAGATTAAATTAAATATAAATTTCCAATTTATCAAAGCTTTCTATTTACAATATATACAGATAAATATATATATTCAAATAGAAAATATCTTATAAATTTTTAAAAGATAAAATCACCAATTAAATACTTATTTAATTAGATTATTAAATTAAACTCAAATTTTATTATCAAAGATCATCAATATCAATTTAATTATTTAACAAATTATTAAATTGATATTGCTCAAATTTCCGGGATATTACATTCCTCCCCCCTTAAAATAATTTCGTCCCCGAAATTTAAACAAAGGTAATTTAATAATCTTATTAAAGGTTTTAATTTAAAACACAAGCATATACTATCATCCATATGCTAGCAACCATAGCAACCAAATCATCCAATCAAACAATTCTAACTATCTAGACTAAATTCTAGATAAAATTCCTCGAGTTTCCCCAAGTATATATATATATACCAGGATACTTGCTCTACAAACAATCTAAACTACTAAGCTATAGATCTCCTACTCATCTAGATTTATAGAACTAAACAGAATATCAGACTACAGACGAGTCTGTCTCAACTACCCAACTTCCAGAACTGCTGATTCTACAACCAAAGATAGATCAAATACGTATTCCCTCAGAGATACGTAAAACTCAATGAATTCCAGTTATCCAAACTGACCATTCAATTCCGAAGACCAAATACTTATCCAGGTCAGAACACAGACGAGATCCAAACATAACTCTACTTCACAACATCAGTAGATTCCAAACTTACTTCTCCCATCCAGAGATACACTCCAAACTGCTTTCGCTGCTCAACTCTGATATGAGGTAGGACACAAGCACAGACTGGACAACTTACTTCTAGAAATAAGGTTCACTGATCCATACAGAAAACTCAGATACTCCATCAACTTGAGTTGCTTCACCAACTCCATCTCTAGGAAACATCCTTCCACTAGACTGAACCACCGGTATCACCCCTGGAATCCAAGTCGATAAGAAAACTCAACCTTCAGATGCGGACAAACTCCTGACTTCTCTGAAGACATCCAGAAAAATTCTGACAACCCAAGAGAACACTCAGACAATCGCAAGTCACTTTTGCGATCAACCCAGCCTAATTCCAAAGAAAACTGTTCCTCTTTTAAAAATTAAAAATCAGAACAGCTCAACTTAACTATCCAATCCATCTAAGAAATGGATCCACTCTGCTGCTTCTGAACTTCACTTCCAGAAAAACTGCTCATCCAGAAAACTTCCTGCCATCACAGAACACTCCGAGCTGCACTGCTGACACTGATGCTCTTATCCAAAGTTCTTCGAGAAACTCGGACTCCAAACCAAAGCAGAACTTCATGCTGAACTCAGCCACAACACCGAAGCATTCACACTTCCTTAATCTTGTTCCAAAGAAAACATCTTCGGGAACATCCATCGTCACTGTATCTCATCATACAGCTACTATTACCTGAGGTATCAAGGTACCATCACTCGCTTCTGTTCAACCGACAGATCCAACTTTACTCATCCAAACTTCAAAGATAAACTCCGAACCATTACAGTTTCCTTCGGAGATCGATGAAATCCTTCACCACAGCAAAGCTTACTCGAGACGGTATTGGGTTTACAGTCTCGATATATACTTCCAACCTCAAACATTCAAACTCCAACTATTGGTAATTGTGTTACACACTACCACCTTATCTACCTTTATAACTTATATTGGAAAACCCGAACAGGTAACCCAATAAATAGGTAGAAATACATAAATATATTTAAAATGATACTTTTTATATAGAAATTATTTCTGGGTAAAATTATTTCATTTACCTCTTTAAAACAATATTGTGTCCGTTGGCCTGGTTCAAGTGTTTAGAGATCCCTATCAATAAAGTTAGCTACTCGTATTGACCAGAATCCATATACCACTCAACCGATCAATTAACACAATATAAAATCATTTTTATATAACTAACAATTACGCGCTCTCAAGATAGACACCACTTCAGAGCCTAGGTATTCACTCAACCTACTGCTCTGATACCACTGTAACGTCCTAGGCTTTTCAACCTTCAGCAACGGTTCACGACCGGTAGGCTTTTCAACCATCCCAGCCCCGCTGTGGCTTACAGTGATACCTCGGATTTGCTTTTACGGCCACCCTCTCGAGTCGCAACCAACCCCAAAAGGCCTTATACTACCCCCGGGGACATGTAGGGGTAAGAGTCTCCCGTTCGCCACCTAACGAAAAGCGAGAACCCCCTATCACGCTGTAATGTAGCAAACCCGATCCCGGTCTCATCGAAATCCAAAGCGTATCTTTTAAGGCCAAGTTGTTTTAAAGTTAAAACAATTCAATTCAATTATCTTTATACACAAAGAAAGATAATTCACAACAGATAATCAACATTATAAGACAATCCATACAATTTAACTAACATCCATATCATACAGCATATATCTCATCAGAGATATCAATCAATGCCAAGTATTCAATACTATCACTCATTCATAAGTAATGATTTATATCATCTCTAATTAATTTAAAGTGAATTAAATTAATTACTTCATTTTATAAATCCTGCTTACTTAACCATTAATTAATTATAATTTAATTAATTAATTATCTTCTAATATTTCATTTCAATTAATCATCTTTGATTAATTATTTTTTAATTACATCCAAGTAATTTATCTTTAATTAATTATTTAAATTAATTATCCTTAACCACTTATAGTAATTAACCTTTAATTACTTCATTAATTAATTTACTAAAATTAATTAACTTAATCAACTATAATTAATTACATTAATCCTTAATTAATTACATTGATTAATTACTTCATTTATTAATTATTACTTAATTAACCAATCTTAATTACATCATTAATTATATTAATTAATGATCCTTAATTACAACTTAATTATTAATTACTTAATTAAATTAATTACATTAAGTAATTAATCTTTATTTAAACAGCATTTATTAATCACTCTTGATTAATCTCATCTAGTAATTAACTCCCCTTAATTACTTTCATTAACTAAATTAATTACTTCCTTAATTAATTTCTTAATTAATCCCTTGATTAATTATTCAAAGTAATTAACTCAAATTACTTCTATTAATAAAATCATTATGCAACTAATTACTTCCAGTAATTATCTTATTATTTACTTCTCTAAATAATCTTACCTTAATAATTACATTAAGTAATTATTATCAAATCATCTCTTGATTATTCTAAATTAATTAATCTTAATTAATTAATTTAACTAAATCAAATAACTTCAATTAATTACAATGAGTAATTAATTCTTAATTACTTCCAATAAGTAATTACATTTAAACAAATTCTATAATTGATTATCTTTAAATTAATTAATCTAATTAACTATTAAATTAATCTTATTAATTTATTATTTAATAATCCATAGTTAATGACTTCATTAACTACTATTTAATTACTTTCCTTAAGTAATTAACTTATACTAATTATTAATTCTTAAATTAATAAATCTTAATAACCAATTTATTAATCTCTAATTACTAAATTAATTAAGTGTTAACCATAACTTAATTAATATTTAATTACTTATAAATTAATTCCTAACCATTAATTAATACTTTAATTTATAATCCCTAACTACAAATTAATCATCCCTAATTAATTTATCTTAATCATAAATTAATTAGTTTAAACCTTTAATTATCTATTAATTAATCCAAATGATTAATTAATTTGATTATTTAAACCATTTTAATTTACCTTAAAGATTTAATAATGTTTTTAACTTTAAGATAAAATATTTACTTATCCAAGTTTAAAATTCCTTATTCACAAAACATTTGAAACATCCATTTTCAAATTTACTTATAAATTTCATTTTAAATTCTGGATTTAAAATGAATATCAATTTCGTCTTTAACAAAGTTAAAACCAATTTTTAAAAACCTTTATATGTTAAAGAATTCCTATATCTTATAAAAGAATTTCTAAAAGAGCTTAAATCATATTCCTTTTTAAATTTAAAACATTTAAATAAATTCACATTTTAACTTATTTACAACATTTAAATTTATAAACTTATTTATTTCCAATCTAAGATTTAAACTAAACCTGAATCCATATATTTAAACTTTGATTTAAATTCCTGTTTTTATATTTCTTCACAAATTTAAATTCAGTTTAAATTTAAACAAACAGGTTTCTTTAAAAAACCTGGCAACACTAATGTACTCGAGCTCCACCCTAATTACTTCGAGACAAACCCTTAAACACACGAGCAATCTCCCGGGCCAAACAATGATATTCTCGAGTTCGCTTCTTCCATCCCCAAAGAAACTGCTACCAGAACAAACACTCAAGTGTGCACGTGCACATCCACCAGCGGCGTCTCCGACCATCCACGACTTCCCCCACCAGTCGACGATCATCCCTACACCAGAATCCCATCACTCGATCAACGAAACTAAGTCGAATTCAAAATCGAGCCTAAAGACCAAAACTGGAACACAGACTACACTTCCAAAACCTGGCAACAACCCCTCGTGCTCGAGATTCCGACCACCAGAGTTGCTGAAACTCCAGTCACGACCTCGCCTATGCCCTATCTACCATTACCCAGAGTTCGGTTGAACTCGATCATTCATAGAGTTCACAGTGATCAAATTATTATCGACTAAAGAAACTAGGGTTAAAATCTTAGATCCTAAATCATTTCTGCCTCACTACTTTAAAAATCCTCCTGACAATTTTCCTATCATCCATGATCATCCCACTATCCCTAGTGAAGAATTCAACATACCAATCCATCTAGATCAACCGAATTACCCAAAATCCCCTTTTTAATTCATCATAGAGCTACACTTTTATTTCCAAACTAAAAATTATGATTCTTATTTTAAAAATCATGTTTTAGTTAAAGTGTTTAATTTATAACTCTGAATTTATAAATTAAAAAGTTTGAATTTTACTTTCTTTTAACATGCATTGATGTTTTAAGCTTTCAGAGACACTCGGGCTTAAGATTTGACTTAATTAAAATTTAAAGCCATAGTCTATGATAAAACAACAATTTTTGTTTGTATATTTAATCCTAACAAAACTAGATCAAGTGGTTCAAACTTTTAGATGGAATAGAGTCTGGTAAACAAAAGAAATAACAGAGCATAGTCACATATGCACACAATTCATCCATATATATAAACAGGAAAATGCACTTATATTCATACATCAATACATACATATATATGACAGAGATTCAACATGCAACACTATTTTACTTTAAGTTTAAAAGTTACTCACCATTTAAAATAGAGACAGAGCTTGAAACAGGAACTTGAAGACTGGAATTGATAAAATGCTTGAGTTGATGGAGCTTTACTGATCTAAACTACATGCATGCTTTCAGGTTGAATAAAAGAATGCAGACATGTTGCTCTGAGTCGTTTCCAGATTTGAAAAGAAATTCAGGCAGAAGACTTTGATTTTGAAATGTATTACAGATTTGATTTTCTTGAATTTCTGGTTTGAGGAATGGTTACAGATATGCTTGAAACAGAGATTACTCGATTCCAGGCTTGAAGAAGATGCAGGCTAATGTTTTGATTTGATTTTGCAATAAATTACAAGCTATTGAATTATGAATAGATATTTGTTTGAGGAGGATGTAAATTACAGATTGAAGAATTTTGCAGGCTTTTGATTTTACATTTCTGTTTTGAAGAGTTTCTTACTTTATTTGTTTTGAACTGAAGTTTTCTTAACTTTGAAGAGAATAGGAAAAAATATGAAGAGAATGAAGTATATGTTTATATAAACTGAAATTATCTAAAAATAAAAATAAAAGAAAAACAAGATTAAATGACACTTGTCATTAGCCCTTACTCATTATTTAACACTTGTTTAAATGAGGTCTTAGGAAATTAACACTTGTCTTTTAAGTATTTATTCATATTTATATTTATTTTTAAATGTAAATAAAATGCCTTTTCTTATTATTTAAACACTTATCTATATATATTACTTTTTAAAGAGATACAAAAGCTAATTATATTTATAAATAAAAGTTTATACAAATATTATAATATCCAACAAATTAAATATTTATTCTTTTGAACTTCAAAACTTAAATTCAAATTCAAATTAAATTAAATCCTAAGATTCAATTTAAAAGTTAAGTTATATATATTTACATACACTATTTATTCCATTTAAAATAACAATTCCTTTTAGCATTAAAATTCATACATATTAAAAATAATACATTATACTTGTTATTTGAAAATAACATATTTTATAATTTAAACAAGAGATTATATTATCAAGAAATATTTAAAAGAAATAAAACAAACCTTTTTGTTAAATCTTATTTATTTTTAAGCTTAAGTAAAAATATCTTAAACAATTAAAACATTTATCTAAAGTATATTTAAAACTATAAAGTTATTTATTTAAATATCTTTGAAAAGTCCAGATTAAATTAAATATAAATTTCCAATTTATCAAAGCTTTCTATTTACAATATATACAGATAAATATATATATTCAAATAGAAAATATCTTATAAATTTTTAAAAGATAAAATCACCAATTAAATACTTATTTAATTAGATTATTAAATTAAACTCAAATTTTATTATCAAAGATCATCAATATCAATTTAATTATTTAACAAATTATTAAATTGATATTGCTCAAATTTCCGGGATATTACATATAGTTCCCCACGCGGACAAAGAGACATTGCACATCACAAGTCTAAATCACAAAATGATCATCATTGATCAATAAAAGTGTAAATTACACCAAGCTAGTAAATAAATGAGTTTAGCTCCATGTCCCATAACCACTGGCTTAACTTAAATATTTACGAACAAATTGTAGATTTCCACTCGAAAATTATCACAAGATTTCAATCGAACAAGTCTAAGAATTAACCGACGAAGTAAATGCAAGTGTTTCATACCACTTGTTTTGCTAAGTCATTTAATTGGATTTCTCATACGAATGAGGTAAAGGTTTGTATATACTAATAGATTGGAAAAAGGTTTTAAAAACAAGCTTCGTATTAAAAGAAATGTTGAAATCATTTTTTTGTGAAAGAGTTTGAGTATTTACTACTAGTATAAAAACCTTTGTGTTTTAAAGTGACAAATCACAGAAATGCTTGTAAAAACAATCTATCACCAAAAATCCACATTCGATGACGTGAATTAAAACCACAGATATCGATATCGAATCCATCAAATGGAAACACCAAAGATCCAGAAAAGAAATCATCTAAGTCGATAATGAATGACAATAACTAATCGGATCATCATAAATCGATAGAAATTGGAAATCCACATAAAAATAGGCAAATATACAAAATTTTACAGTCCCAGACCTCTGAGGGTTTCCCAGAAGTCTGTTCTAAGGTTCTGGAAATTCGTTCTAGGGCGCTCAGACGTCTGGGGATTAACTTCAAACGTCTGACCCTGGGTTATGGAATTATTTATTCCTAAGGCCTAGGCGTCTGAAGGTTTTACCAGACGTTGCCTAGCCCAAAAATGGGCAAACGAATTCGGAAGCAATCGAATGAGCGATGGAAGCTAGGGATTTATGCCAAGCGACAACCCAGCCCTATAGGCTCTTCAATATACCTGAATCAACATGCCTAAACACCCATACTAGGGTTTTCATAAGTTTTGACTTCAAAGCATCAAAATTGGAAAATTCATCAAACCAATTCAATTCAAAAGCAATTGAACATGAAATAGATTTAGGAATTCATACCTAACAACAAATGAAAGCTATAGACATAGAAGTGAGTTCAAGAACCCACCTTTAAATTCAAAAACAAGGAATGAGAAGCTCTAAAACAAAGCAAGATCAATCTCTTTTCAACATCACTTTAAGAACCTTCAATCTATGATTAAATGCAAAGTTTTTCCTAAGTTAGGTTATAGGAAAAATCAAGAATTGAAGAGGAATTGAGATGGAGAAGATGAAGAGCACACTTACCTAAGCTTCTCCTTAATTTTTAAAACTTGAATTTGAATTTCCTAAGAATCTAGGGCTTAGAAATTTTGGTTTCCCCTCTTTTCCCCCATTTTTCCTTTAGGGCTTGAGTGTTAGGAATAAAGGAATGAATGAATGAAGTGGAGTGGAGTGGGAGCTATTAGGTAGAAAAGTTTGGGTTCTCTTATTGGGTTAGTAGGCTAGAACACAAACCAAAGCCCAAATGAAAATACCAAAATCTTAATCAACTTCAAACATATCAATGTTTTGAACTCAATGAAAGTGGTCTCGAGTACGGATTCGACTGTTTACAAAAAGTCACATTTCAGACTTCAACTAACGATGCTATATTTAAATAAAACATTTAAATATATATTCGTAAATTATGTAGGTTGTTACGTATAGGATTTAAAATTTAACTAAAGGAAAGTTGAATAAAGTGAATTGAATTTGAACTGGATTAGATAAGTTATTGAAATGAAAATTAAACTTAAGTGGTAAGTGATTATATAATATGAATTTGAAAGTTTAAATAATTAAGTTATATAACTTATACATTTAGTAATAACAAGTTAAAAACAAGAGTTTTTTTTGAACTTGTAATTAGAAAATTTTAAAATTGGAATATGAAATTAGAATTTAACTTCGGTAAAGTTAAATAAATTCGACTTAGTGAATTGAATTAAGTGTATTGATGAATCAAATAAAAGTGAATATAAACCTAAGTTGTAAAGTGATTGTATAACAATGATTTGAAATTATAAAATGAGAATGAAAGCGAACATAAGTATATATTCATGAAAGTTGAAGTGAATAAGTGTATAACTTATGAATTTTGAAATAATAAGTTGGAAACAAAAAATTAGATTTGGTAATTATGAAATGTTACTAAATGGATTCTAAATTGGAATTATAAGCTGAAACTTAAGTTAAATAAGATGAATGTAGAAAAGGAAGTTAACTTAAGAAATATAAAAAAATGTTGGAAAGAAATTTAATTTGAGTTAAGATTTGAATGAAATTGAATTGGATATCAAGTAAATTAAAAGTTGAAGTGATGAATATGAATATAACCTTGAATTGTTAGATGAAATTCAACTTTGGTTGTAAAATAAATTAGCTAATTGAATATGGTTTGGAATGATTATTTGTTAGATTAAGTATAACTTGAATTGGGAATGTTGGAATAAAACTTAAGTTAAGAAGTTGTGAATTAATAATAACATTGGAAATATTGTATAAAGTGTTGAATTAAACTTAAGTAGAATTATAATGAAATGAAATGTGACTCAACATAATTTGATCTAAATTGAGTATTAGCAAGGAATGTGAGTATTGAATATCAACCAATTAAAATTAAATGTGTTAAACCAAATTGAATGTAAAGGAAGTAAATATGAATGTTTGAGTGTAAATTAAATTAATTTGGGTTATGTTGGATATGCATTGGTTGTTAGTTGGATGTTAGTTGATTGAATAGAAATTCATTAAATATTAATAAAATTGAATTAATCAAATTGAAAACTAAATAATTGAATTCAAATTGGAGGTAAAGTGAATCTAAATAGAATTGAATTTGATTTGAATTGAAAGTGAACTAACTTGGCTGTAAATTAGTGAATGTAGACTAATTGAATATGAAGGAATGAATGCAAACTAAATTGATGAGAATCAAATTAATGTAAAATGAGAATGAATGTAATAAAATAATTGTTAGTTAAATTGAATGCAAATCAGTTGGATGAAAACTAAATAGTGAATGAATGAATTGATTAGTTGGATGTTAGTTGTTTGATGATTGCTTATATTGCATGTGTTTCTTTGCATATATTGTTGTATAGTTTTGTTATATATTGTGATTTATTTCCATATATATGTTTCTCATTTGTTTGTTGAGTGTATAGTAGGTGTGGATGGCGTTGCTTCGCATTTGAAACTCGCTGTCGCGCTATATTGCTTATATATGCTTGCTAATAATATATAAGGTACATATCTCGGATTACATATCGTACTTTTATATTTTTTTCCCTACGGGATGCCTCATCCTCGAAGATGAGATGTGTAACAACCCGCATATTTATCGATTTTATATTTTTATATTTAAAATCGTTAATCGGATGTTAGTCCGAAAAGCTACTTTTTGCATACGGTCAAATTAGGACTCGAGACCACTCCCATTGAGTTCAAAATGTCGTTTGCGATCTTTTTAAGTGTAAACTTCGATATGTTTGAAGCTAGTCAAAAAATTCGACCATTTTCACTTTGGGTTTGGGTTTGGTTCAGCCCTATGTTTTAACTTAACACTCCAAACTGAAACCCCCTCTTCATTCACTCCCTCCTCCTCTTCATTTCAGTTCTAAAAAGATTAATGGTGAGTGGAATGGGAAATTAAAACTCTAAAACCCTAGTTTCCATCTACAAATCAAGTTCTAGCTCCAAATTAATAGAAGAAGCTTTGGTAAGTCTCCTCTTCTTCTTCCCCAACTCACTCTCTTATCAATTTCAGAAATCCCTAAACCTAATTTAGGAAATGTTTCTCTTTTTAGCTTAGAATCAAGCTTGTTGAGTTGGGATTGAAAAGAGATTGTCATTGCCATTGCTCTATAGCTCCTTCATACTTGTGCTTGTGTATAAAGGTGAGATTTTTATCTCACATCTAAGTCAATAATTATCTTCGATTGTTAGGTATGAATTCCTAACACTTATCCTTGTGCAATTCCTGAGTCGTTGTGGCTCGACCGATCGTTATCGATGTCGTTTGGCCATTTTTTGGCCTAGGTTCAGGGAATGCCCTGAATAACAGTTTCAGCCGTCTGAACGTATGGTTCAGACGTCTGAATGGAATACTGGGAATTTTCTTCTCCCAGCATTCAGACGTCTGAATCAAAATTTCAGACGTCTGAATTGGTTCGTTTTGGACCAGAAAAGAAATAGGCTAAAAAGTGCCTATTTCAGACGTCTGAAATCTAGGATTCAGACGTCTGAATTCTGTTCTGGAAAATAGTTTATTTTCCAGATTCAGACGTCTGAATTCTTGATCTCAGACGTCTGAATCTGCTGTGTTTTGCCTAGTTGTTTTTTTAGCTTGAATATCCAACTCTAATCAAATCGGGTTGATTCCCTTTTTGTTGTTATCATTTATTATCGGCCACTTTGTTAAGTCGCCCGCCTTTTTAAACTTAGGTCGCTTGTCTTCACTAAGTCGTACCGTGATGGGGCGCTGCCCCGCATCCCGCCGTGGGCGCTGCCCCCTGGACCCCCGCGACCTGACCGGGCAGGTCGAACCCCGTATTACTCTGCGTAGGCAATCTTATATGAAAAGCATTCATCAGAACTTCCATTTTGATGCATTTTGAGCTGATTTCCTTGGATTTTATTCACGTCTCCGTATGTGAACTTTTGTGATACGTTTTATGACT
The DNA here is from genome assembly GCA_030737815.1 of Allium fistulosum. Lineage (NCBI taxonomy): Eukaryota > Viridiplantae > Streptophyta > Magnoliopsida > Asparagales > Amaryllidaceae > Allium > Allium fistulosum. The sequence continues at coordinate 24,428,834 of JASFAW010000013.1, forward strand.
TGTCACTTTAAAAATATAAAGGTTTCAATACTAGTAGTAAATATCAAAACTCTTTCATCAAATTGATTTCAACACTATTTTTAATATCAAAAGTTCGTTTTCCCAAACCAATTTCCAATCTACTAATATATATAAGCCTTTACTTCACTCGAATGAGAAATCGACTTAAACGACTTAGTAAAACGAGTGGTATGAAACGCTTGCGTTCACTTCGTCGGTTAGCTCTTGGACTTGTTCGATTGAACCCTTTTCGTGACAATTTCCTAGTGAAGATTTACAGCTTGTTCGTAAATATTTAAGTTAAGCAAGTGGTTATGGGACATGAAGCTAAACTCATATATTTACTAGCTTGGTGTGATTGACACTTCTCGCTGATCATGATGATCATTTTATGATTTAGACTAGCAATTGTGCGATGTCTCTTTGTTTTCAAGGTAAGACTAGACCGCAATAGTGTGATTCCGACTCACACACATCTCTCTGTCCGCAAGGTTAGTCTAGGCCGCAGTAGTGTGATTCCGACTCACACATTTCTTTTTGTTTGCAAGGGTAGGCTAGACACCACTTGTGTGATTCCATTCACACATACCTTTCTGCTTTTTGGTTAGCCTAGGCCTCAATCAGTGTGATTCCGACTCACACATATGGGGTAGCTCCCCATGGTCTTCGGACCGTCATGTGATAGGCCTCTTTCTCTTTTTATGATTTCTGGATTTCTTGTTTTGATTTCTGGATTTTTATGTCATTGACTTGTTATGAGTACAAGTTTAGGGTATGATGCCCTCTTTGGATCTTTGAGAAGATTCTTGTGATATTTATCATTTCTCATCGGTTGATCTCCTGTTGATCATCATTTTCATACTTATAGTAGTATGTCAGCATGGGTATTCTATGTTTATGCCTTATCTATTATTTTATATCATGTCATCTGATATTTATAGTTAGACTGATCCGTTTATTATTTTCTTAAATAATACTCGGGTCAGACCGAGATGTTACAGGTGCTTCTGCTTGACTTCCTCCCGGGAATTGCTACTCTGACTTTTGGCTAACTATCTAGTTTAGCAGTTTTTGTTGTATACACTTGAGATATGGACTCCTAGTTGTATTCTTTTGGTATAGCACATGTTGCTATTCTTTTGTATTATTGTGGATCTTTTTGACCACTACTCTGATGTACACTTCCATGTGTTAGTTATATATTCATATCTTTTTCCGCCTTTGTGATATGGATGTCTGTGACTGATTTATGTTATGTTTATTTCTATATTTGTTTCCGAAGATTATATATAGCCACCGTGTGATAGCTTTGAGTTTGTATCGGTATGTCGGATTTCCTCCTTAAATGATATGCATTCTATACTATCTGACATATCGGTGCTCGCACAAAGAAGTTACATGGATGGTCGCTCCTCAACAGCCTTATTCTCCGCGCTAGTTGACAGCACTACACCGTAGTGTTCTTGGCTAGCGTGGGTATAGAGGTGGGGCGTCACAGCTTGGTATCAGAGCCAAACTTCGGAAAAATGTAGATTAACTTAACAAGGATCATCGTCCTAAGTCCCACTTAGGAGTCTTGCCTTAGGATTTAATTCGAGTCTTTGTACCGATTCATCCTATTTCCTTTTAGGTATCCTTGTTTTATCTATCAAGATTTGCTTGATGACTATGTGGAGAATGACTTTTGTTCTTTTCTCTTTCTTTAGGAAGAGAATGTCTAGACCAGGCCGTCCCAGAGCTGGGACATCTACTGCGGCTCCTCGAGATGGAGTTTTTATGACAACTCAACAGCTTCTTGAGTTAGTGACGAATGCCCAAGCAGCTGGAGTTAACCCGGAACCTACTCACCCAAAGTCCGGATTTGCACGGTTGTGCAGCGATTACACCAATTTGGGTGGGAAGCCCTTCAAAGGTTCCGAACCTATTATCGAGGTTCAAGCTTGGTTAAAATCATGCGATCGAATCTTCTCTCGCATGAACCTTATCGATCTGCACCGCGTTCAAGTGGCTTCCAGTATGCTCCAAGAGAGAGCATTGGATTGGTATGAACTTCTCACTTCCGAAATTAATGAAGCGGACCTCACTTGGGAGCACTTTCGAGAACGCTTCGAATCGAAATTCGTACCCGAGGCTGAAAAGGTAACATTGGCTCGGCGATTTATTGACCTTGTTCAAGGTCAGGCTTCTGTGGCGGACTACGTCGCATCATTCGAATCCCTTTCCAAATATGGGGTCGAATATATAAATACTCCACTAAAGAAGAACCAGAGGTTCGTTTATGGCTTAAACAAAAGCCTCAAGAAGCCATTACTTTTGAAGTTAGAAGTTTCTTTCGACCAAATTATAGATATCGCTCTTCGCCTTGAAGAGGCTGATAGAGAAAGTGAGGTTGAAGTAGTAGCTTCCAAACCCAGCTTTAACAACAAAAAGAGGCCCAACAAATTTAAAGGCCCTTACCCCAACAAAAAGGGTAAGCAAGCGATTCCTTCTGCAAAGGCTCCTTCTCTTAATGACGCGAGATGCTTCAACTGTGGATCTGGGGATCATTATGCGAACAAGTGTTCAAAGCCCAAATCTTGTCGCTATTGTAAAAGCCCAGATCATTTTATACATCAATGCCTCAAACGTGAAGGCAAGAAGGAGGGAAAGTTGAATGTGGCTAAAGCCCCTGGCAACACATCTCGTAGCCAAGGTATTTCTCATTCCATTCTTGATGGCATTATTTTATTTCATAATCAATCTATTAGAGTTCTCTTTGATACGGGTGCATCCCATTCTTTTATATCCAAGGAACTTGTAGACACTTTTTCTTTAAGTGTTACTGCATTAATGACTTCTTTAAGGATTGCGAATCCTGTTGGTGGTTCCGCAACTCTTAGTTTGCTCTGTAAAGATGTGGAGATTATTTTATGCGATTTTTCTTTCCTAGCCGATTTGCATGTCATGCGTTACTTAGGCTTTGGAATGATATTGGGTATGGATTGGCTTACTCGTTATGAAGCTCATATCCTATGTCCTGAACGGACTATTTATCTCCGCCATCCGCAATCTGTTAATCAGATTTCTATTATTCTTAAAGATTCGGATTCCGCCTTAGTTGCATCTTTATATTCCTTAAATCCTCGTGATGATGACAATGATGATGAGGAGGATGTCATTTCTCTTATTCGCGTCGTTCGTGAATTTTCTGACATATTCGAGCCCGTCTTAGGATTACCCCCTAAGCGAGCAATTGAGTTCAGAATTAATCTCATACCTGGAGCTCAACCTATTACCCGTCCTCCTTACCGCATGTCCAATAAGGAGAATGAAGAGATGCGCAAACAACTATCCGAGTTGGAGACGAAGCAACTTATTCGCTCTAGTTCCTCGCCTTGGGGAGCTTCAGCTATTTTCGTAAGTAAGTCCGATGGCACACTTAGGCTTTGCGTCGACTACCGCAAGCTTAATGATCTTACTATTAAGAATAAATATCCATTGCCTCGGATTGATGATCTGTTTGACCAACTTAGTGGTGCTAGAGTCTTTTCACAATTGGACTTGGCTACCGGTTTCCATCAGCTTCGTATTGCAGAGGATAGTATTCCTTTGACTTCGTTCCGTACGCGTTATGGATCTTATGAATGGCTAGTTATGCCATTCGGTTTAACGAATGCTCCTGCCTATTTTGTTGACCTTATGAATAGAGTTTTCAAAGATTTTCTCGATTGGTTTTTTCTCATCTTTATTGATGATATTCTTGTGTATTCTAAAACCGAGGAGGAACACGAAAAGCATCTTCGAATTGTATTGGAAACTCTTAGGAGCAATCAACTAAAAGCAAAATTTTCTAAATGTCATTTTTGGCAATCTAGTGTGAAGTTTCTCGGTCATATTATTTCCGAATCCGGAATATCAGTGGATCCTTCAAAGATTGAAGCGATTCAAAATTGGAAGAGACCGGAGAACGTGACTGAAATCCGTAGCTTTCTCGGATTGGCAGGTTACTATCGCCGTTTTATAAAAGACTTTTCTAAGATTGTCGTTCCTCTTACTGGCTTAACAAAGAAAGGTGTTAAATACATTTGGTCGGACAAATGTGAAACTTCTTTTCAGAAATTAAAAGAACTCCTTTCTGATGCTCCTATTCTTATTATTCCCGAAGGGAATCAAGACTTTGTCGTTTATACCGATGCTAGTCGCGTTGGTTTGGGTGCCGTTCTTATGCAAAAAGAACGTGTTATTGCTTATGCTTCTAGGCAATTAAAGCCGGCTGAGACTAGATATGCCACACATGATTTAGAACTCGCGGCTATCGTTTTCGTCCTTCGAATTTGGCGACATTATCTTTTGGGAGAAAGGTTTATTCTTTATACTGATCATAAGTCTTTGAAATATTTGTTTTCTCAAAAGGAACTTAATTTGCGTCAACAGCGTTGGCTCGAATTTCTTGCCTCTTATGATCTTGACATTCTTTATACTCTCGGAAAGGGGAATCGAGTTGCCGACGCACTTAGTCGAAAACAACAAGCGGTTGTTTCCATGATGATATCTGAATGGAACGATCTCGAACTTTTATCCACTTGTGAAATTCGAGATCGCGTTTCCGAATTGTGTTCATCTCTTGTTTTATGTAGCCTTGAGGCTCGTCCTTCTTTATTAGACCGCATTCTTGAAGCTCAACAGCTAGATCCTGAATTGGCTTTGCTTGGCCAAAATCTTAAGGATAAAACCGATATTGAAGGTTCGAAAGACTTTGATATCGATTCTCGTGGCGGCATTCGAAAATTTGGTAGATTGATCGTACCCAATATTGGTGATCTTCGTAGAGACATTCTAGAAGATTCTCATCGTTCCAAGTATTCTATTCATCCCGGTAGTAGTAAAATGTACGCAGACATGAAGCGGCTTTATTACTGGGAGGGAATGAAATCTGATATCGCTAACTTTGTTAAGTGTTGCATGACTTGCCAACTTGTTAAGGCTGAACATCAAAGGCCTGGTGGGTTATTGCAACCATTGGAAATTCCAGTTTGGAAGTGGGATCAAATTTCCATGGATTTTATTGATGGCCTTCCCCGTTCTCGTTCGGGTCATAATAGCTTATGGGTGATTGTTGACAGACTTACTAAATCCGCCCATTTTATTCCCGTTCGGTCTAATCGGACCGTACCTCTTTTGGCCAAACTCTTCATCAAAGAAATTGTTTAACTACATGGAGTTCCTTCTTCCATTGTTAGTGATCGGGATCCATTGTTTACTAGTGGATTCTGGAAGAGTCTTCAAAAAGCTTTGGGAACGAAGCTTAATTTTAGCACCGCTTATCACCCCCAGTCCGATGGACAAACTGAGCGTGTGAACCAAACACTTGAAGATCTTCTTCGTTCTTGTGTGCTTGATTTCGGTGGAAGTTGGGAAGATCATATTTCACTCGTTGAATTTTCGTATAATAATAGCTTCCAATCTAGCATTGGTATGGCACCTTTTGAGGCACTCTATGGAAGGCCATGCCGATCTCCCTCTTGTTGGCTCGAGGCCGGTGAGAAGCTGGTCTTAGGTCCAGACTTTATTCGGGATTCCACAGAAAAGATTGAACTTATTCGACATAGGATGAAAGAAGCCCAGAATAGACAAAAATCCTATGCTGATAACCGAAGAAGGAAATTAGAATTTTCTGTTGGTGATCTTGTTTTTATTCGTGTTTCACCAATCAAGGGTGTTGTACGTTTCAGTCGATCGGGAAAGTTAGCGCCTCGATATATTGGGCCATTTCCTATCACTGAACGTATTGGTTCCATGGCTTATCGCCTTTCTTTACCGGCTCAGTTTTCTGCTATGCATGACGTGTTCCACGTATCTCAATTACGGAAGTGCCTTCGGGATTCCGATTCGATACTTGAGCCCGGTGTTGTAGAAGAGATTGAAGTTTCACCTAATTTAACTTATGAGCAGCATCCTGTTCGAATTATTGCTTCGGAGATCAAACGGCTTCGAAATAAAGATGTTCCGCTTGTTAAAGTTCAATGGTCCTCAAATCCTAAGGATTGCTCTTGGGAAACTAGAGAATTCATCGAGCGTACACATCCGGAATTACTTTCTCATGCTCTTTAAGGTAAACTTTTTAATTCCAATTTCTTTTGTGTTAATATGCTTTTATGGTTGTTACTTTTTATTTCCACAGTATATATTGCGAGGACGCAATTTCTTTAAGGAGGGGAGTCTGTAACAACCCGCATATTTATCGATTTTATATTTTTATATTTAAAATCGTTAATCGGATGTTAGTCCGAAAAGCTACTTTTTGCATACGGTCAAATTAGGACTCGAGACCACTCCCATTGAGTTCAAAATGTCGTTTGCGATCTTTTTAAGTGTAAACTTCGATATGTTTGAAGCTAGTCAAAAAATTCGACCATTTTCACTTTGGGTTTGGGTTTGGTTCAGCCCTATGTTTTAACTTAACACTCCAAACTGAAACCCCCTCTTCATTCACTCCCTCCTCCTCTTCATTTCAGTTCTAAAAAGATTAATGGTGAGTGGAATGGGAAATTAAAACTCTAAAACCCTAGTTTCCATCTACAAATCAAGTTCTAGCTCCAAATCAATAGAAGAAGCTTTGGTAAGTCTCCTCTTCTTCTTCCCCAACTCACTCTCTTATCAATTTCAGAAATCCCTAAACCTAATTTAGGAAATGTTTCTCTTTTTAGCTTAGAATCAAGCTTGTTGAGTTGGGATTGAAAAGAGATTGTCATTGCCATTGCTCTATAGCTCCTTCATACTTGTGCTTGTGTATAAAGGTGAGATTTTTATCTCACATCTAAGTCAATAATTATCTTCGATTGTTAGGTATGAATTCCTAACACTTATCCTTGTGCAATTCCTGAGTCGTTGTGGCTCGACCGATCGTTATCGATGTCGTTTGGCCATTTTTTGGCCTAGGTTCAGGGAATGCCCTGAATAACAGTTTCAGCCGTCTGAACGTATGGTTCAGACGTCTGAATGGAATACTGGGAATTTTCTTCTCCCAGCATTCAGACGTCTGAATTGGTTCGTTTTGGACCAGAAAAGAAATAGGCTAAAAAGTGCCTATTTCAGACGTCTGAAATCTAGGATTCAGACGTCTGAATTCTGTTCTGGAAAATAGTTTATTTTCCAGATTCAGACGTCTGAATTCTTGATCTCAGACGTCTGAATCTGCTGTGTTTTGCCTAGTTGTTTTTTTAGCTTGAATATCCAACTCTAATCAAATCGGGTTGATTCCCTTTTTGTTGTTATCATTTATTATCGGCCACTTTGTTAAGTCGCCCGCCTTTTTAAACTTAGGTCGCTTGTCTTCACTAAGTCGTACCGTGACGGGGCGCTGCCCCGCATCCCGCCGTGGGCGCTGCCCCCTGGACCCCCGCGACCTGACCGGGCAGGTCGAACCCCGTATTACTCTGCGTAGGCAATCTTATATGAAAAGCATTCATCAGAACTTCCATTTTGATGCATTTTGAGCTGATTTCCTTGGATTTTATTCACGTCTCCGTATGTGAACTTTTGTGATACGTTTTATGACTTGTCACTTTAAAAATATAAAGGTTTCAATACTAGTAGTAAATATCAAAACTCTTTCATCAAATTGATTTCAACACTATTTTTAATATCAAAAGTTCGTTTTCCCAAACCAATTTCCAATCTACTAATATATATAAGCCTTTACTTCACTCGAATGAGAAATCGACTTAAACGACTTAGTAAAACGAGTGGTATGAAACGCTTGCGTTCACTTCGTCGGTTAGCTCTTGGACTTGTTCGATTGAACCCTTTTCGTGACAATTTCCTAGTGAAGATTTACAGCTTGTTCGTAAATATTTAAGTTAAGCAAGTGGTTATGGGACATGAAGCTAAACTCATATATTTACTAGCTTGGTGTGATTGACACTTCTCGCTGATCATGATGATCATTTTATGATTTAGACTAGCAATTGTGCGATGTCTCTTTGTTTTCAAGGTAAGACTAGACCGCAATAGTGTGATTCCGACTCACACACATCTCTCTGTCCGCAAGGTTAGTCTAGGCCGCAGTAGTGTGATTCCGACTCACACATTTCTTTTTGTTTGCGAGGGTAGGCTAGACACCACTTGTGTGATTCCATTCGCACATACCTTTCTGCTTTTTAGTTAGCCTAGGCCTCAATCAGTGTGATTCCGACTCACACATATGGGGTAGCTCCCCATGGTCTTCGGACCGTCATGTGATAGGCCTCTTTCTCTTTTTATGATTTCTGGATTTCTTGTTTTGATTTCTGGATTTTTATGTCATTGACTTGTTATGAGTACAAGTTTAGGGTATGATGCCCTCTTTGGATCTTTGAGAAGATTCTTGTGATATTTATCATTTCTCATCGGTTGATCTCCTGTTGATCATCATTTTCATACTTATAGTAGTATGTCAGCATGAGTATTCTATGTTTATGCCTTATCTATTATTTTATATCATGTCATCTGATATTTATAGTTAGACTGATCCGTTTATTATTTTCTTAAATAATACTCGGGTCAGACCGAGATGTTACAGGTGCTTCTGCTTGACTTCCTCCCGGGAATTGCTACTCTGACTTTTGGCTAACTATCTAGTTTAGCAGTTTTTGTTGTATACACTTGAGATATGGACTCCTAGTTGTATTCTTTTGGTATAGCACATGTTGCTATTCTTTTGTATTATTGTGGATCTTTTTGACCACTACTCTGATGTACACTTCCATGTGTTAGTTATATATTCATATCTTTTTCCGCCTTTGTGATATGGATGTCTGTGACTGATTTATGTTATGTTTATTTCTAAATTTGTTTCCGAAGATTATATATAGCCACCGTGTGATAGCTTTGAGTTTGTATCGGTATGTCGGATTTCCTCCTTAAATGATATGCATTCTATACTATCTGACATATCGGTGCTCGCACAAAGAAGTTACATGGATGGTCGCTCCTCAACAGCCTTATTCTCCGCGCTAGTTGACAGCACTACACCGTAGTGTTCTTGGCTAGCGTGGGTATAGAGGTGGGGCGTCACAAGATGTATATTTGTGATATATATATAGTGATTTTATTACAATCGAACTGCGCAAAGGAGACGCTGGTGAAATTTTTCGTAAATTTAAGGCGTTCGAAATTTTTTGAGAATTTTGGGATATTTTTTTATAATTGAAATTTGATTTTGAGTTATAAAAAGAAATGGTATTAGTTGATTTTTGAAAGAGTATTAGTTTATAACTATGAATGAGACGATATATTGTTTTTGAAAGGATAACTATGAACGAATTTAAAGACTTAGAAAAGTTTTTATAAAAAAAGTTGCAACTAAATGATTTTGGAAAAGTTAAACACATAAAAGAATTTGATAGTCTATTTCAACTAATTGGTTTTGAAAGTTAATAGAGTGTAGCATCTTTCTTACTTAGTAATTTCAGGGACGAAATTCTTTTAAGGTGGGAAGTGTGGAACGACCCAGATTTGTTGTTGTTTGAATTCAAGATATTTAATTGAATTTAAATATTGAAAAATGAATATTATAAGTTAAATCAGTTAATTAATTGAATATAACATCTTTCTTACTTAGTAATTTCGGGGACGAAATTCTTTTAAGGGGGGATGTATGTAACGACCCAGGTTTTTTGTCGTTTGAATTCAGGATATTTAATTGAATTTAAATATTGAAAAATGAATATTATAAGTTAAATCAGTTAATTAATTGAATATTGAATCTAATATGAATTAAAATGATTTCTAACATTGTTTTAAATCCTATTTGAATTAGAATAGAATTAGTAAACTTTTAAAATTGAATTAAAGTTAATTTACAGAAATTGGAAATTTTAATATTTAATTAACGTGTAAAAATAGTCATTTTTGACATTGTCTCGGATTTCGATGAAACTAGTTTCATTGGATTCGTAATGATATATTATTATAGGATATCAAATTTCATGTCCATTGGACTTACAGTTTGGTCGTGCGAAGTTAAAATGCATGGAAATTTATTTACGTAAATTTAATTAAAATAATTCGATTCGAAAACCTATCTTCCAAATATGATGGAATTGGCTCCCAATATATATTCCATTATATTCAGAATAGGGGTAAAACATTATAAACGTCAGGCGGCACACTTCGATTGAAGTTCGAAAAATATTCGCGTGAATAGTAATTTGGATTGCCTATAAATAGAAGACCTTTACCCTTCATTTTACAATCCTAAACCCTAATTTCCTCCCAGCCACCACTAACATACGAACGACCAGAAATCACCAACCTTCCTCCTCAATTTCTGGCGAATCCACCGACTGCTACCCAAAACTTCCTAAATGAAAAATGCAGAGCTCGTCATGCTCTATAAGATCAACGGCTGTGATCGAATTTGGAGCAAGGGATCGTCGGCAATGGGCCTCCGTTCATGGCGTGCGTTTGGGTTTGATTTGGGGGTTCGCACGTGCTGGGTGAGGTGACATGGCACTTGGTGGAGGCACGGAGGCAGAGGCGATGGTCGAGGCGGTGGTTCATCGTGGTGGTGGCGCGACGATTTCATACGCGTGAAATAAAAGAAGAGGCGGGGTCGCATTTTCCTGTAACATGCTGAAAGGGGGGAAAGAAATGTGTTAAGTTATGTTTTAAATTAATTTAGTTTTAGTTAATTGTAACGACCCATAAATTTTTGATAATTAAATTTGTTAATTTAATAAGATTTTTGTAATTTAGTATTGAGAGAAATGAAAATTTGTAATTTAATAATGAAATCATAACTAAATTAGAATGTAACAATGTTAATTAAAGTTAATTATTAACCACTTGAACGTAATTCCGATCAATTAAAGTAATGTAAATTGTTATACTTGGTTGTACATTAAATATAAGAAAACAAATGCAAACATTAAATTAATAAGTGAAATAGTATAAAATAAATGGTAATTGAAAAAAATCAGTATTATATAAGAATTGTAACATTTGTTTGTGAATAATGAATTCAAATGTGTAATTAAAAGTTATGGTAACGATTGTTATAAGTTACCTATTTATATAGTTAGTTGAATTGAATTTGAAAATCAATTGTAATTAAATGAAATTAAATATTACGTTATTTGAAATTAAGATAAAATTGGAGAATATTAACGTGCTAAGATATAAACCAATGTTAATTGTACCTATGAGATGACAATTTATTGAATAACAAGGTTTAAAATCAAATAAATAGATTTATTGGAATTTCAATCGATAATTAATGAATTTACTGAAATTGAAATTCAATACTGTAATTGGTGAATTAATTAACTTTAAATTGATATAGAAATTTGTTATAAAGGATTATAAATTACTAAAGTAATCCAAGATGATAAAGATTATAAATTATAGAATTTGAATGGAAATGTTATTTGATTAATTGAATATTAATTTATTTAATTAAACTGAAAATAGCCATTTTAGCCACTATCTCGGATTTCGACGAAACCAGTTTCATCGGATACGTAACGGTAAATTATAATAGGATTTCAACTTTCGTAACGATCGGACTTGTCGTTTGATCGTACGGGCTCGAAACGCCTTGAAATCAATTTAAATTGAAATAAATTGAAATCAATTTGAAATAAGCTGATTTTATCATAACTTCTTTGTGACGCCCCACCTCTATACCCACGCTAGCCAAGAACACTACGGTTTAGTGCTGTCAACTAGCACGGAGAATAAGGCTGTTGAGGAGCGACCATCTATGTAATTGCTTTGTGCGAGCACCGATATGTCAGATAATAAAACATTGCATTTCATCTTTAGAGGAAATCCGACATACCGATACAAACTCAAAGCTACTACACAGTGGCTATAATAGTTTAGGACAATAGATATAAAAATAACACAGAAAACATAAATGCGGAATACAGATGGAACGAAAAGTCTCATATATATAATAACCGATATCAGTTACAATACATTTGACACAATACAAATGATACAACTACAATTGTCGACTCAAGAAGTTATATATACAAGTACATTATCGACTAATATACATGAATACATTATCATCTTAAAACAGACACACTGACTACTGCAACAAGACGAAGACCACTTCAAATGATATAAAAAGTCTTCATAGCTCTAGCAGCAACCCAAAGCTAAAAATCTACAACCTGTAAATACTCGGTCTGACCCGAGTATTACATTCAAAAGAAAATAATACCCGGATTAGTCTAATTCAAACTCAGTTATTAATGCATGGAAGCAATAATAATCAAATAGATGACAGTCACAATAATTTCCGTCTATCCAATCCTTTTATCAAAGAAATCGAATAACTAAAAATATAACACTTAACAGTGTTAAGCAAAAATCAGCAGATTTAAATCATCAACAGAGATAAATAAACAAATTATCAAATCGACTAAATCAATTCAAAACTGACAATTCTGGGTGGCTGCAGTGCACGCACGCGTGCACTGCCTCGCCACCACCGAAGATAAGGTCACCACCACAATGAAACTGCAGTGGCAAACAGGTATAAGGACAAAGGCAGGCTGCAACTAAACTGCAGAAAAGTCATCAACAGTTCAAGCATATACAGCAATAGAGACGAATTCGAGTACATCATGAAGCAGAACCAAGTGCAGTTCAACTGAGATGGACAACTCGAGAATAAACATGTACAAATGAACGAGTGATCAATATGGCAACACAGATGTGCAAATGAAGAAGTCTCGAACTCAAGACAATATGGAAGGCAAAAATACAGAACCAACAAACAAGATCATGACAGATTAGTAAAGAGCAATAACAAGGAAGGCGAGTGCTGCACTGATAAATGAAGTGCAACCACAAACGCATAGGTTCAAAGACACATGCACATAAGTCGAGTAACATAAACAACATGTAGTGGTATATAAGTATGAACCAAGTGAAGAAACTGCAGTGTCAACAAATGGTCAAGTGAAATGCAGACAACACCAAGTAATGGTGAAGTAAGTGAAACGGGCTAAGTAATGAAGCAAATGTGATAAACAAACAGGCTGGTCAAAGTGATACTACAAGTGCAACAGGATAGGGTACACTACAGTGAAACAGTGGACAGTATCATCAAGAAACAACAAGACCAGACTTACAAAGAATATCAACATAAATGGGCAGTGACAGTATGCAATGCAACACAAAGCAAACTCATGTGGACAGTGAAATCAAGAGTATATATATGCAGTGACACATAAAGAAGCCCAGACAACATCACATTGCAACTATACTGGAATGCATATGCACTGCAGTTCGTATGTACAACATATACAATGAAGAAGATTCAAAGATTCAAACAAGTGAATAGCTAAATGCAACTACAAGGTGGACACAGGAAGGCCACAGTAATCAGATTATATGAAGTGCAGTACAACCTCTACAGTGATGCAAGTTCACATATGATCAAATAGGACAGTGCGGTGATAGAAAAGTTATCGACCAGACAAGAAATAACTTCAAGGATACTGGGTGAAATGATGGAGTAGACTACTACTTATCAAATGATAACAGAGAAATCATACAATGCAACATTCGATGAATATATAAAGTAACAGAGAAGTGGCACAGAAGCAAACAACCAAACAAAGAAATGACGCAGTGAACTACATATCAACTAAGGCAAGGATGCAAGCTCAATTAAATTCAATGTCGAAGACAACGGGAATCCAAAATTATCCCATAGTCCCAGCAAAGGAAAATAGCCGAGATAAATCAACATCGAAGAAAATTGAATTTGCAGATGCACCATACTAAGAAGGAACTAGATGTGAGTAAAGAGATTTACTCACCATTTTTGAAGGCCACAAGATTGAGCAGCCGATTGTCGAAGCCCTATATCGGAGAAGACGAGGCCGCCATCCTTCGAATTCACGAAAGCCCTAATAAGCATCGAATAGAATAACTTACACATTCCAGCATCGCCACAAGGAAGACAGAGCCGAAGCTCCAAATCCAAAAGGGGAATCGCAAGCCAGAAAGATCGACAGAGCTACAACAATTGATGAAGGCAAAGTCCAAATCACCTTCTCGAGCAAAGTCGAGCACTAAGGGGAACGAAGCCCCAAACCAGAAAAACCCTAAAATTTCATAAGCCTCCACGAGCAAGCAAGACGATAGTATCACAAGGCTATCGAGAAGCACAAGGCTCCAGACAGCAAGCACAAAAGAAATCGCAAGCCCTAATTCAGATTGCAAGAGGAAATCGTCGCCATTTTTAATTTCTTTTCGATTTAGGGTTTGCACGATAAAATGTGAGAGGGGAAACGGGTTTGAATGAATGCCAGATAAAGAATGGTACTGGTATCATCTCTTCATCAAAACAAAGGGCCATTATAAAATAAAAAGGTATATTCATTTAAAGCCCAAATACTTTTAACCATGTTTATAAAAGAATTTCAAATTGATTTTTAATTTCAATAAAAATTTACGGACGATTTAATCACCTAATGGCGATAATTAATTGCTACGAATTTGCGGGTTGTTACAGACTCCCCTCCTTAAAGAAATTGCGTCCTCGCAATCCTAAGGGATAATTGGGAAAAAGGTAACAACCATTAGAACATAACAATGTCGAATGCATAAGCAAAGCAAAGGTCAACAGGGAAGTATTAGATATAGAATCAAAAGGTTCGACAGCTTCAAACCAAAAGAATCAACATCGTGGGGGTCAAGGAATCAAAATCAGACGACTATATAAACAACCTCAAACATCATCATCGACTGATAAAAACAAGTTCAATCGAGTTCTAGCAATTGAAAGAAAAGGAATCAGAGCAGAAATCACGTACTGCACGAATTGAATGTGAGTAAATCAAATTACTCACCTGAATCGTCAAAGAAAAAGACGAAGCTCAAATCTCAAAATCGCAAATATTCAATCATCAAAAACGATAATCGAATTTTCAAATCGCAAATAGGTTTAACTATCAAAAATGATAATCAAATTTCACAAATATCTGATTATCAAAAAAGATAATCAGAAACACAAACATTCGATTAATCAAATCGAAAAAATATTTAATTATCTCAAACGATAATCAAATTTCACAAATATCTGATTATCAAAAACGATAATCAGAAACACAAATATTCGATTAATCAAATCGAAAAATATTTAATTATCTCAAACGATAATCAAATTTCACAAATATCTGATTATTAAAAACGATAATCAGAAACACAAACATTCGATTAATCAAATCGAAAAATATTTAATTATCTCAAACGATAATCAAATTTCACAAATATCTGATTATCAAAAACGATAATCAGAAACACAAATATTCGATTAATCAAATCGAAAAATATTTAATTATCTCAAACGATAATCAAATTTCACAAATATCTGATTATCAAAAACGATAATCAGAAACACAAACATTCGATTAATCAAATCGAAAAATATTTAATTATCTCAAACGATAATCAAATTTCACAAATATCTGATTATCAAAAACGATAATCAGAAATCAGAAATATCCGATTATCAAAAACGATAATCAGAAACACAAATATTTAATTATCATAAATGATAATCAAATCACACAAATATCTGATTATCAAAAACGATAATCAGAAATCAGAAACATCCGATTATCAAAAACGATAATCAGAAGTCGTAAATATTCAATTAACGAGTCCGGAATTAACCGAAGTAGTAAAAGTATGGTTCCATACTCCTTACTTTTGCTAAATCGTTTAAATCTCTTTATCGTTTCCTTGAAAGTGCAGGATTGTGTGTTTTAAAAATAACATTTCACATTCTCAAATGGACAAGTCCGGAATTAAGCGATCCAGTAAAAGAAAAGGTGTCATAGTCCTCGATTTTGCTGAAACGTTTAAATCGCTTCCTCATTCTATTGAAAATGCAAACTGTAAGAATTTTGAAAACAATTTTAATTTATATTTTGAAACAACTTTTAAAAATAACGAATTTTGAAAATACGTGATTAAATTAGCAATATCAGTATTGCGGGAGAACCGCTTGTAAATCCATTTCAAAATTGACGGTTACTGAAGTTAACACGTCAAAATCTCATCAAAATAACTGGCATCAAAATAGAATACCAATGAATTTTCATTCATAAAAATGTCACAAGAATCTTCTCAAATATAGAAAGGGATGTCATACCCTAAACTTGTATTCATAACAAGTCAATAACACATGAATTCACCAATGCACAAAAATTGATAAACATATCAATAGAAATCATTAAAATTGGTGAAGCATAAATTCCAGATTTCATCACAAGAAATCCAGAGAACACAAATTCTAGAAATCTACACACGAAATCCAGAAAACACAAGTTCTAGAAATCTACACACGAAATCCAGAAAACACAAATTCTAGAAATCTACACACGAAATCCAGAAAACACAAATTCTAGAAATCTACACACGAAATCCAGAAAACACAAATTCTAGAAATCTACACACGAAATGCAGAAAACACAAAGAAGGGGGAAGTCCGAGCACACGGACGAGAAGCTATCTCATGGAAGCTATCCATTTAATTTTCCGAACACACGGATGGGAAGCTATCCATTTAATTTTCCGAACACACGGATGGGAAGCTATCCATTTAATTTTCCGAACACACGGATGGGAAGCTATTCATTTAATTTTCCGAACACACGGATGGGAAGCTATTCATTTAATTTTCCGAACACACGGATGGGCCGAAGGCAGTCCGAACACACGGACGAGAAAGGCAAGTCCGAACACACGGACGAGAAAGGCAAGTCCGAACACACGGACGAGAAAGGCAAGTCCGAACACACGGACGAGAAAGGCAAGTACGAACACACGGACGAGAGACATCGCACATTGCTAGTCTAAATCATAAAAATGATCGTCATGGATCATAAAGAAGTGTCGATTACACTAAGCTAGTAAATATAAGAGTTTAGCTTCATGTCCCATAACGACTTGCTTAACTTAAATATTTACGAACAAACTGTAGATTTTCACTAGAAAATTGTCACAGAAAGAGTTCAATCGAACAAGTCCAAGAGCTAACCGACGAAGTAAACGCAAGCGTTTCATACCACTTGTTTTACTAGGCCGTTTAATTCAATTTCTCATACGAGTGAAATAAAGGCTTGTATATACTAATAGATTGGAAAACGGTTTAAGAAAAAGAGCTTTATAGTAAAATAGTTTTGAAATCGTTTGGATAAAAGGATGTTAATATTTACTACTAGTATAGAAAACCTTTATATTTTTAAAGTGACAAATCACAAAAATGATTGTAGAAACAATCAATCGCAAGAATTCACATACGAAGATGTGAATGGAATCCAAAGAAATCGATACTGAATCCATCAGAAAGTATGTTCACAAAAATCCCGAAGAAAATGTCATCAAAGTTGCTAATAAATGATAGCAACAAATCGAGGAAATAATCAAGAATCGATTAAATTTGGAAACCAAGTCAATTCACTAAAATTTCACATTCGAAAACATGAATAAAATCCAAAGAATTCGATTCCAAATTCATCAAAGTAGGAATACCCAAAAATTCCAGAAATAGAAGTTATCAAAATCGACAAAGGTGATAACAACTAATTAGAAAAGAAGAATCGATTATCAACTGGAAAAACAAAGCAAAACGAGCAGAAATGCATAAATGACTTCAACAAAAGTAAGAACCAAGTCACTGTCGAACACAAAATGAATCAATCATTATCATCAATAATCCAACAGTAAACAAAATCAGAGTCTTGAAAATCAAGAAATTAGCAATTTCTCAAAAAACAAAATGACCGAAGTCGAATGGAATTCAAGATGAGGAAAACACAAAATATCAAGTTCAAAATCGCTGAGATTCAAACTAGATGTGAATGAGAAATCAAAATCACTCAATTTGCAACTGGTCCAGCTATTTTTCATCACAGTGTAACACGTACACAATGACACTCATAGCATAGAACAAAAGTGGAACAAAGTCCAAAAGTCAAAATGGCTTTAATTTGCCAAATTAAAACAAAATCAACATCGGCTAAATCAATTCAAAGCCGAAAACAGAAGAATATGCGTTAGGAATTCATACCTAACAGTCAAAAATAATCATATGTAAAGATGAGAGATAAAACCATCGACAAATAGTTGTAACACATGCTCCATCTAAGTTATGTTTTATAATTGTCCTAAACCCCAGGCTCTGATACCAAGCTGTGACGCCCCACCTCTATACCCACGCTAGCCAAGAACACTACGCTGTAGTGCTGTCAACTAGCACGGAGAATAAGGCTGTTGAGGAGCGACCATCTATGTAATTGCTTTGTGCGAGCACCGATATGTCAGATAATAAAACATTGCATTTCATCTTTAGAGGAAATCCGACATACCGATACAAACTCAAAGCTACTACACAGTGGCTATAATAGTTTAGGACAATAGATATAAAAATATCACAGAAAACATAAATGCGGAATACAGATGGAACGAAAAGTCTCATATATATAATAACTTATATCAGTTACAATACATTTGACACAATACAAATGATACAACTACAATTGTCGACTCAAGAAGTTATATATACAAGTACATTATCGACTAATATACATGAATACATTATCATCTTAAAACAGACACATTGACTACTGCAACAAGACGAAGACCACTTCAAATGATATAAAAAGTCTTCATAGCTCTAGCAGCAACCCAAAGCTAAAAATCTACAACCTGTAAATACTCGGTCTGACCCGAGTATTACATTCAAAAGAAAATAATACCCGGATTAGTCTAATTCAAACTCAGTTATTAATGCATGGAAGCAATAATAATCAAATAGATGACAGTCACAATAATTTCCGTCTATCCAATCCTTTTATCAAAGAAATCGGATAACTAAAAATATAACACTTAACAGTGTTAAGCAAAAATCAGCAGATTTAAATCATCAACAGAGATAAATAAACAAATTATCAAATCGACTAAATCAATTCAAAACTGACAATTCTGGGTGGCTGCAATGCACGCACGCGTGCACTGCCTCGCCACCACCGAAGATAAGGTCACCACCACAATGAAACTGCAGTGGCAAACAGGTATAAGGACAAAGGCAGGCTGCAACTAAACTGCAGAAAAGTCATCAACAGTTCAAGCATATACAGCAATAGAGACGAATTCGAGTACATCATGAAGCAAAACCAAGTGCAGTTCAACTGAGATGGACAACTCGAGAATAAACATGTACAAATGAACGAGTGATCAATATGGCAACACAGATGTGCAAATGAAGAAGTCTCGAACTCAAGACAATATGGAAGGCAAAAATACAGAACCAACAAACAAGATCATGACAGATTAGTAAAGAGCAATAACAAGGGAGGCGAGTGCTGCACTGATAAATGAAGTGCAGCCACAAACGCATAGGTTCAAAGACACATGCACATAAGTCGAGTAACATAAACAACATGTAGTGGTATATAAGTAGGAACCAAGTGAAGAAACTGCAATGTCAACAAATGGTCAAGTGAAATGCAGACAACACCAAGTAATGGTGAAGTAAGTGAAACGGGCTCAGTATTGAAGCAAATGTGATAAACAAACAGGCTGGTCAAAGTGATACTACAAGTGCAACAGGACAGGGTACACTACAGTGAAACAGTGGACAGTATCATCAAGAAACAACAAGACCAGACTTACAAAGAATATCAACATAAATGGGCAGTGACAGTATGCAATGCAACACAAAGCAAACTCATGTGGACAGTGAAATCAAGAGTATATATATGCAGTGACACACAAAGAAGCCCAGACAACATCACATTGCAACTATACTGGAATGCATATGCACTGCAGTTCGTATGTACAACATATACAATGAAGAAGATTCAAAGATTCAAACAAGTGAATAGCTAAATGCAACTACAAGGTGGACACAGGAAGGCCACAGTAATCAGATTATATGAAGTGCAGTACAACCTCTACAGTGATGCAAGTTCACATATGATCAAATAGGACAGTGCGGTGATAGAAAAGTTATCGACCAGACAAGAATTAACTTCAAGGATACTGGGTGAAATGATGGAGTAGACTACTACTTATCAAATGATAACAGAGAAATCATACAATGCAACATTCGATGAATATATAAAGTAACAGAGAAGTGGCACAGAAGCAAACAACCAAACAAAGAAATGACGCAGTGAACTACATATCAACTAAGGCAAGGATGCAAGCTCAATTAAATTCAATGTCGAAGACAACGGGAATCCAGAATTATCCCATAGTCCCAGCAAAGGAAAATAGCCGAGATAAATCAACATCGAAGAAAATTGAATTTGCAGATGCACCATACTAAGAAGGAACTAGATGTGAGTAAAGAGATTTACTCACCATTTTTGAAGGCCACAAGATTGAGCAGCCGATTGTCGAAGCCCTATATCGGAGAAGACGAGGCCGCCATCCTTCGAATTCACGAAAGCCCTAATAAGCATCGAACAGAATAACTTACACATTCCAGCATCGCCACAAGGAAGACAGAGCCGAAGCTCCAAATCCAAAAGCGGAATCGCAAGCCAGAAAGATCGACAGAGCTACAACAATTGATGAAGGCAAAGTCCAAATCACCTTCTCGAGCAAAGCCGAGCACTAAGGGGAACGAAGCCCCAAACCAGAAAAACCCTAAAATTTCGTAAGCCTCCACGAGCAAGCAAGACGATAGTATCACAAGGCTATCGAGAAGCACAAGGCTCCAGACAGCAAGCACAAAAGAAATCGCAAGCCCTAATTCAGATTGCAAGAGGAAATCGTCGCCATTTTTAATTTCTTTTCGATTTAGGGTTTGCACGATAAAATGTGAGAGGGGAAACGGGTTTGAATGAATGCCAGATAAAGAATGGTACTGGTATCATCTCTTCATCAAAACAAAGGGCCATTATAAAATAAAAAGGTATATTCATTTAAAGCCCAAATACTTTTAACCATGTTTATAAAAGAATTTCAAATTGATTTTTAATTTCAATAAAAATTTACGAACGATTTAATCACCTAATGGCGATAATTAATTGCTACGAATTTGCGGGTTGTTACATTCTTCATACGATGGAATCAGGACTTGGAAACCTGTTCCATTGAGTTTAAAATATTTGAAAACATCCATTTTTATATATTGAATTGTAAATTAAGTTTGCCTGTACGTACATCTCCTTCCCATCTCCTCTTTCCAATGGCAGATAAACAAATTATAGATCCAATTGCAAATCAAATTCAAATCCAAAGAAATTCAAACTCCTCGAACTATATCGAATTATATATCAATCTGAAGCTCTCGACGAGCGCAGATCAATTTTACTATTAGTTTTTTGATTGGAGTTTCTATGTGGCCAGAACTGGACGAATTATTCTCGGTCGTTCATCACGTTCTAATGAACTTCGACTGATCGCCAAATCATTGGCACTGGGTTGTAGAGAGCGGCGAGCACAGTTCATCAGCATGTTTCGTTTGGCGATTCGACGGTCAGATCGCCTTCAAAAATTCAATTAGGTCGTGGAAATTTTCGGCGGCGGCTAGTGAAGTTCGCGACTTGATCGAGCGTCGCAGGGGAAGGGGTCGGCGATCTCGAGGTCGGAGGTCAAGTGATAGGTAGCGGCCGGTGGTGGTGTAGCTGGCGTGGCCGAAGGGTGCGCGATTGAGGCGGCGTGTAACGACCCGTAAATTTTAGTGGTTTTATTTATTTAAATTAATTGAAATTTGTGAAAATTTTTAAATAATAAAATTTGGAAATAAAAATTTAATATTTAGAATACGTCTTATTAAACATAGCAAATGGTAAATTTTCAGCTGATAATATTGAAGTTTACTTTCTTGTGTAATTTTTATTTCAATTCAAATCACTTAATATTAGATGGTAATAAAATGTTTTACAAACCTGAATATCTTTATATAGAATATTTGTAAATCATCTTCTGAGTGGGACGTCATAATTCTTTTCTCAAAATTTGGACTTTTATTGCTCCGTTCACCTTATTTCTGATATTTTAGCAGCACTTCGGTACCGATTATCGACTTTTGATAGCTCAGTCGTATCACTGATATATGTATACCGTTCTGATCGTTTTGTCGTGCTGATCTCCGCAGTATATTCATTCGTGTATTTTGGAGATTGGGACACGGCAAAATCGTTGGACCGATCAGTCATACCAGTTTCGCATTCGAGCCTCTTATTTTGTTTGACCATTCATTATCCATCGGTTGAATAAATGGCTACTTGATATTTACATTCCCAACCATTAAATCATTCTGACTCTTGTAATCTAACCTGGTAATTTTATATTGATTGTCTATTTAATTTTTGTTCTCTGGTTTCCTCTAGTCTGTTCACTTTCAAAGAAATAAAAAGGGAATAATACATTTATATCTCTGGCTTTTGCTATTCTTACTCATCCTATTTATAATTCCCTGTTCACATTCTCTCAGTCTCATTTTTTTCTTCTCTTCATTTCTGTTCAAATTTTTTTGGGAAAAGAAATTTGAAACTAAAACTTTCAAATTGGTGATGATATATGTAAATTTTATTTATACGTTCATCCCAAAAGCATGCGCAACCACTGCTCCAAACCCGGTCGTCGCGCCTACCCATCTTCTTCCATCGAGCAGCATGCTCGGCCTGTAGCTAATCACCGTTCACCGAGCACCCTCCGCAAGTGCAGATACGCACACCCTCCACCCGCTCGCAACATTCAAACACTCGGCCACCATCGAGCCCTCCTCCCTTGCCCACGACCTTAGACCTGTTCTATAACGACCCGTAAATTTCAACTGTTTTAATAACGTAATTAGTTGAAATTTTGTGAAATTTTAAACGATAAAATTTTGAAATAAAAATTTAATATTTGGAATACGTCTAGTTAAACATAGCGACTGGTAAATTTTCGTCCGAAAATATGAAAGTTTATTTCGCGCGTAAATTCACTTCAATTTAATCAGTTAAAAAGCGTTGAAAATAAAATGTTTCTGAAACCTAAATATTTTTACATAGAAAAATTCTAAAACATCTTCTGAGCAAGATTTCAGTTTGTCGTTTTTCCAAATTCGGACATCTTTAGCTCCGTCGATCTTATTTTCTTACGTTTTTTTCGCATTTTCCGCTGGTAGAAAATTCGAATTTTATAATTCAATCATACCACTGACATCTGTATACCGTTTTGATCGTCTCGTGGTGCTGATCTCTACGGTATATTAAACTCTGTGTTTTGAAGACCGATACGCAGCAGAATCTGTGGAAAACGATTTCGTATCGGTACCCGTTATAAAACCATTTGGTTTCCATTTCTTTTCATTTGCCTACCTGTCCAAATCAGCAGCCATTGCATTTAATACCCTCTCTATTCAAATATAAAATTTACGACTTGTCCTTTCACCTGCATTGATCGGCTTTTCAGTTGACTCGTGCACGTTGTTTCTCTCGAGAAAAAAAAAGTATATCATTATATAAGTTTATATTTATATTGCTTACAGCTGTCCATTTTTTTTCATCTGCTAGTCTTCCTTTTTTTTATATGAAGTCCTGCCATTCCTCTGCCTTTTTCTTCCTCTTCCCCGGGCTCATTTTTCCTTTCACCACCTCACCATTCACCTCCCTAGTGCCGCATGTAGCCACCACCGAGGCTAGGCCTCCAACCTCTCGACCGACAGCACCGCCTCCACCAAGCTCCTGTCGATCACCTCGCCACCCATCTTCCTCCCCTTTCTCCCCTCCCTCCACCGACCGCTCAAGCTCCACAACCGCAAGACGAAGTCGCCACATGAGCATCGCCTCCGCCACGTTATTGCCCACAGCCTCCACCATCCGCCTCCATCCGCTTACGCTTCGTTGTTGCCTCCTTCGGTCGCGTCACCTCTTTCTCCGCTTAGACCTTCCCAGATCGACATCCCACCATAACTGCCGTTCATTTCTCTCCCTCTGGTGCCGAGCTCGGCCGAACACCCCGTAGCCGATGCTACCACCTAGAGGACAGCGAGTTTCTTCTGCAAGTTGATCTGTGTTCATATTTTGGGTATGTGATATATATATTAGTAGGGATATATTTTATAACATAAAATTCTAAAGCCTATTTTATACTAAGTTGTATTCAGCATATATGGTTGCAGAGGAATATATGTTGTAAGTTGGTGATGGTTAATAGTATAGTTACGTTCATTTGATTTTTACATAAAAGTTATGTAACAAGTAATACATCATAAAGCATGTTTGCATATAAATAAAGTATGTATGCATGTTTAGTTGTATTTCACCTATGAGTCTGCATATGTTGTTATGAATATCGAATCTACATATTTGATTTTGGTTAGCTCATATATAAATATATATGAGGTTTTGATCTTCGTTTTATATTTTCGCTTACAGTTTAGCAAGTAAATATATATAAAAATATATATTCATATCTTATGAATATAATACTGTTTTAAGTATAAAATATTTGCAGCTTTCAGATTTTATATAGTATAATATAATGTGCCCAGTTCCTCTTTTTGAAGTAGACAAAATATATTTATGTTATATTTACAGTGGTACATATATATATATATATGTCATATAGTACTTTATAATGGGTTGATTCTATTTTTAAAAAGAGTCTAAGTTACCTAGTTTATGCCTGTCAAATTTCAGTAAAATCCGACATCGTTTGATTAGTGGTCGAGGATCTGGAAGTTAGACTCAGGCAGCTGTTCTTTTGTATTTAAAAATTATTTTTACACTGCTGCAAACACGACCTGAGTTCATGTTTGACGCATCGTATCTCTTCTGTCTTACGTCGGAATGGGTTGATTTTATTTTTAAAAAGGAGTCTAAGTTACCTAGTTAATGCCTGTCAAATTTCAGTAAAATCCGACATCGTTTGATTAGTGGTCGAGGATCTGGAAGTTAGACCCAAACAGCTGTTCTTTTGTACTTGGAATTATTTTACACTGCTGCAAACACGACCTGAGTTCATGTTTGACGCATCGTATCTCTTCTATCTTACGTCGGAATGGGTTGATTTTATTTTTAAAAAGGAGTCAAAGTTACCTAGTTTATGCCTGTCAAATTTCAGCCAAATCCGACATCGTTTGATTAGTGGTCGAGGATCTGGAAGTTAGACCCAGACAGCTGTTCTTTTGTACTTAGAAATTATTTTACACTGCTGCAAACATGGCCTGAGTCTATGTTCGTGACATCGTAACTTTTCTCGTCTCTTGTCCAAAACAAGTGAATCTTTTGCAGTTTAAAATACAAGTTTTGACCTTTATTCATACCAAATTTCAGACCATTTAGATCTCGGTAGCACATAGAATTATATTGTTAAACTTTGACGCGGGACATGTTTTATTTGTTGCTATGTTGAATGTTTTGATTTGATTTCATCGATTTCTGTTATCAGCTTCGATCGTTGAATTCGTGCCGATTTGTTTTGCTTGGATTCGTAACTCAATCTCTATGTCCATATCAGTGTGCGTATCTGTGTCATCTTCTCGTGCATCTCTAGCCTCGAAAGGTGAGCAATCACTCACGATTAACGTTCTTATATTTATTAAATTTGATTTCAATTGAGACGACAATTGAAATATGCTGTTGTTAGTTATTTATATTGCTATATCTATGAGATCATCTGTATCTGTTCACCTGTGACACCTGACATCATTATCTGTTATTTATATTGATATATATATGTCATCATCTGTATCTGTACACCTATGACATCTGACACCCTTATCTGTTATTTATACTGATGATATATGCCCGTTACCATTGTTATATTATTATCATATCTGTTATCACTCTGCAAGTTCCCTGTTAGTATAAAATCACTATGGGTTGAAATGATACATACCCGAACGGACTTTAGAATAGGAGAAAATCGTTATGGGTTGAAATGATAAACCCAAGTGATTTTCAAATTAAATTGAATTTGGGATTTCGGGTTGAAAAGATATATACCCGAATATATTTTAAATTGCGGATTGAAATGATAAATATCCGTATCACTTGACCATAGAATAGAAAATTATATACAGACACCGTTGGTCTATATATAAATGTTTTTGAAAAACATTTCTACGGTTTTGAAAGAAAAATATGGTTTTAATAAATAATGATTTTAAAGATTTATTAAAGTTGATTTAATAAAGTTGATTTGAATCAATATGAAATATGTTTAAGTATTTATGTAAAATTTATATTTTTAAATATAGAATTTATAATGTTTCAGGTTGAAAGATAAAAATTGAATTGATTTGGAATTCTTAATTATTTAAGAATTATACTTCAATAAGTTGATTTGAAATCTATTAAATTTGAAAGTTTAAGATATGTTTTATAACTTGAATTAATTAAGAAGTGGCTTAAATGAATATTTCAAACTTATATAAATTTAAATGGGATATTTTGTCTATATAAATTTGTAAATTGAAGTTGTATCTTGATGTATTGAAATGATTAA
Organism: Allium fistulosum; assembly: GCA_030737815.1. Taxonomy (NCBI): domain Eukaryota; kingdom Viridiplantae; phylum Streptophyta; class Magnoliopsida; order Asparagales; family Amaryllidaceae; genus Allium; species Allium fistulosum. The sequence goes on from JASFAW010000013.1 coordinate 24,455,279, forward strand.
AGAAATATTTCAGAAACTAAACGTAATGAAATTAAATTGGGACATAAATTGAATTGAAATTGATGATTTGAGATTTAATTAAATTTTAATTTTGGAATTCGAGTGTATGTGAATTGATTTGTGAATATCTAAATTGTTTAAGAGGAAAGTGCTAGGATGTCAAAGTGTTATGAATTTCAAGTTTTGATTTCCAAGTGTTATGATTTTAAAAGACTTATGATTTCGAAAGCGATATAACTTTGGAAAGTGATATGATTTTGAAATGGATTTATTTGAAGGAAAAGTGATATCGTATTGATATGGTTTTGAAATGGCAATGTTATGTCGGTTTTGAAATATAACTATTTTGAAATTTTATTAAATGATCATCGGTGTAATAACACGTAGTTATTAAAGAGACCGAGATCGGATATGGACATACTCTCTGTCGATACCGAAACCACTTTAATAACTAATATACGCGGAGTGTTGATCCAGAATGAAGTGGATGGTTTGGTGAACGCGTTGACTGAAGAAAGAGAATGATTTTGGATGACCCCTGACATGACTAAAACAGGAGCCGCGCTGGGCCATTGAGGATCGCCATCTCTAGCGGACACACTTCTTCGATACCATATCTATTACTTTTGTGATTCGATTTGGGTGCACCCCTCGATTTAGGAGTGTTGTTTCGCGGTGTTGGGGTAGTAGCTGCTATGCCCAACATCAGTCCGGATCAGGCAACTACTAGTATCCTAGTTGGTATCGCCTCATGTACCTTGTCATACTGATTATCCTATTCGCGACCACTACGATTTTGGTTTGTACCTTTAGTATATGGATTGCCCTGTGGTGACTTCCGGTTTTGGGGAAACTACGGTCTTGTATATGCTCTTGGGAATAAAAATGTGTTAAGGGTGGAATGGGCCATGACTTAACGCTATTTTGATATCGTACTTTACTGATTAGACATTATCTACTTAGCATATTCTACTATATATATAGATAGTTTAATGGATCCTTAGAGGATGGTTATCCCAAACATCCTTTGAGTCACTTGTATTTCAGTCGTTATTTCACTTGAGTTGGATTTATTGATATAAGAATGTTAATCCTTACTCGAGTGTTTTGTGTTTTCTTTACGCTCGGGTCAGACTGAGTGTACCAGTATTCGAAACTCACCTTTGGAGTTGGAGCTTCGCTTGGAGATCCAGCTATCTATCCAGCTTTCAGATATTCAGTTGATTCCAGTGATGTATTCTGATATTGTGTTTGACTATTGTATTCGAGACTTCTGTTGTATCTTGTTTAACTCTGTTATTTATATAGTAGCTTCATGAACTACTATTCTTTCGTTTCCGCTGCATTATTGTTATCTTACTCTGTGTCTGTGATCTGTGATTATTTTATTTACTGTATATGCTGAGTTTTGCCAATTTAAATTAACAATTCGGTATTTTGAATCATTCAAGTTCGACATTCTCTCAGTCTCATTTTTTTCTTCTCTTCATTTCTGTTCAAATTTTTTTGGGAAAAGAAATTTGAAACTAAAACTTTCAAATTGGTGATGATATATGTAAATTTTATTTATACGTTCATCCCAAAAGCATGCGCAACCATTGCTCCAAACCCGGTCGTCGCGCCTACCCATCTTCTTCCATCGAGCAGCATGCTCGGCCTGTAGCTAATCACCGTTCACCGAGCACCCTCCGCAAGTGCAGCTACGCACACCCTCCACCCGCTCGCAACATTCAAACACTCGGCCACCATCGAGCCCTCCTCCCTTGCCCACGACCTTAGACCTGTTCCCTGGCCACTAGAGCCTTCGCCTAGCACCAGCTCCACCACTTCGGCAGATCTTCCCCTCTTCTCTTCTTTGCCGAGCAAGTCCAGCTCGCAGCCCGTATTCTATAATCGCTGGTATGATTTGCGTTATATAATGGTCCATATTTGCATATACACATCATAATTCATAAGGGGTATATATTTTCATAGCTTTATATTTTGTGTTAATTATATATTTTGTAAATAACTTGTTTAGATATATATATATATATGTGCATTGATTTAAAGATATAAAATGTATATATGCTTACCAGTATATGTATATAAGGTTCTGTGTTATATATATGTGTTACAGCTTGTAGTTTGTATTATGCATAAGGTATTACATTAATATATATATTATATTATTATGATAGTTATGAGTGTTTACTGGATATACATTTTATGGAGTTTATATAAAAATTTATATATGAAGATGTATAGCTTTATGTAAGATCTATATGATACGGTATATACTATATATTGAGTTAGTGATTTGTTTTATTGATGTTTTGGAAAAGTTTATATGTGAGATATGTCTGTTGCCTGTATTTCAGAGATATTTATATATACTAGTTATATATATTTATATACATGATCTTTTTAAGTATGTATATATATGAGTTTTTGGGTTATATATATAGTAAGTGGTATTGTTATAGTTATAAAGTTAATATGTATATATTGATTTATAAGATATATTGATTTAAAGTTATAATACATATGTGATTATATAGTAGTTTATATACATATGCAAATAGACCTGAGTTCGGCTTCCAATATATATACATGTCTTAAGTACAGTACTTGTTTACAGTTTTATATATAAAGGCAAGAATATTTTAATATATACACACATATAGTTGTTGTATTGATTTTTCTTTGATCAATGTATAAAGAATAAAAGTTACTGTATGTATTATTACAAGTTTACAATAAAAAGATTTTTAATATATACTCGTGCATATCTTTACAGTTGTATATATATATTTACCATAGCAGTCGTTTTGATATTTTATTTTGATATTGGTAATATATACATCACATGTTTGTTATAGTTTTGTCTGCATGTGTGTACATATTTGTTTTATACAAAATATTTTGTTGTGTTAAGGTATAATATGTTATGTAGATTCGTGCACGAATAATATAACGTGCATGCCAAACAGTTGGATTTTTCTGTTGATTTCATACATGTACTATGTGTTTGATATATTGATTTTATTTTTAAGCTTTGTTTATATAAAAGTATACATATTTTATAACATTTCATTTATATTTTAGTATAGTTTGCGTTTAAAGTGATATAATATATTATTTGGATATAAAGTCTATGAAGATTTGTTTGTATACATAGGTTTATATAACCTGTTTTGTATTATATTCGATATATAGATTTGTTTATAAGTGTATATATATTGACATGAGTATTGTTTTGAAATATAATATATATCTTCCATTCATATCAAATTGATCTGATCCGTTTCATCAATTCCTTTTATCAGCTTTGTCGTTAAATTTGCGTTCGATCTTGCTTTGATTTGGAATTTGTGCCTGGATTAGTAACTTATCCCATTGTCGACTATCTCTAGCCTCGAAAGGTGAGAAATCACTCATGATTAATATTCTTATATTTATTAATTTTGATTTCAATTGAAACGACGATTGAAATATGCTGCTGTTAGTTATTTACATTGTTCTATATGCTATTATCTATATCTGTTCACCTCTATAACGACCCGCCTTTTTGGACAGTTCAAATCGACAAATCAAACACACATGTCAACTCAAACCATTCAAAAGGAAGGATTCTTAATGGGGTAAATAAGAAAAGAAAAGAAAAGAAACAAGAAACAATCACAGAATCTCGCAGTAGAAAGATAAAATATAATAATCAAATAAACAGTTCATGAAGGTGTTTAATATACTTTTAATTATCATTTATACATCATTTATCAGAGTTATACATATACAACAGAACAAATAAAATAATGCAGCAGACAGCATGATGCAAGGATAATAATAGTAATAGTATACCAAATCTTCGTCTTCGTCCTCTAGAATAGATTTTCAATAAGCTGAAAAACTCAGGACTGACTCGAGCGTAATGAAAAGACAAAACACTCGAGTCAGGACTAAAACATCCTTATGTAAGTTAATCAATCGTAAATAAATATGAATGCAACGGCGTCAGAGATGTTTACGGGGTTTGACATCTCTTATCCCGTGTCAACGTGAGTGCAATAACTTAAGAGATGTTACGGGATTTTCCATCTCTCAAGGATCCATTAAACTATCTACTATGTAGTACAATACGCTATTATAATATGTCTACATTAAAGTAAAAGTATTAAAATAGCGTTAAGGCGTTACCATAATCCCCCTTAACACATTTTTATTCCCAAGAGCATATACAAGACCGTAGTTTCCCCAAAACCGGAAGTCACTAGAGGGCAATCCATATACTAAAGGTACAAACCAAAACGTAGTGGTCGCGAATAGGATAATCAGTATGACAAGGTACATGAGGCGATACCAACTAGGACACTAGTAGTTGCGTGATCCGGACTGATGTTGAGCATAGCAGCTACTACCTCAACACAGCGAAACAACACTCCCAAATCAAGGGGTGCACCCAAATCGAATCACAAAGGTAAAAGATATGGTATCGAAGAAGTGTGTCCGCTAGAGGTGGCGAACCTCAATGGCCCGGTGCGGCTCCTGTTTTAGTCATGTCAGGGGTCATCCAATATCGTTCTCTTTCTTCAGTCAACACGTTCACCAAACCATCCACTTCATTCTAGATCAACACTCCGGGTATAATAGTTATTAAAGTGGTTTTCGGTATCGACAAAGAGTATGTCCATATCAGATCCCGGTCCCTTTAATAACTACGTATTATTACACCGATGGCTCTTTTACATTTCAAACCGATTTATAATTGATATCAAAATATCATATTCGCTTCAAAATCAAATCCATTTCAAATATCATCATATCTATTCAAGATGTAAGATTCCGTTTCAAAAATCATTTTTCGCCTCAATATCTCATTTTGATTTCAAAATCATTTCGAATTTCAATTTAGGTTGCAACTTCATTTAACCCAATTCGTATTTAAATTCAAGATTTAAACATAAACATTTCACCTTATTGACCAACTTGAAATTTTTAGAAAATAGTTTTAAGTAGTTTAAAAGTAGTTTTAAATAATTAAAATACTTAAATTTTTTAATGGATTTCAAATAGATAAATAAATTTAATATAGTTAATATAGGTTAAAATAGTTTAAGTATAAAAATGGTTTATATAACAGAGTAATTTGGGAAAACAAGATGAAGCAGCTTCAAAACCAAACCATTTTAATTATAACTTCCCAATTCAAATCAATTTCAATTTCCATTCAACCGATTCAATTTCGATTTCAATTCAAATCAATGTCAACTTTGACTTCAAATTAATTTAATTCTACATTCACTTCCAATTTATTCAATTTCAATTTATATCGATTTGAGCTTGATTTTTCAAAATATCGATTTATAACACTTAACAAAATTTTCCTTCAATATTCAAATTTAAATCCAATTTTCATATATGATTCAATTCCAAGCTCAATTTCAAAATATCATTTTAACATCACTTTTACTTAGTAATATTCAAAGCTCGAAATAATGTTCAATCTTTAAAACAAATAAATTTCGAAATTCGGTCATATCCCAATTTTAAATTTCAAAGTCTCAACTTATATTATTTAAAAGTTTCTTTTAACTAAATTTTTTCAACATTCCAAACTCAGAATTTCGATAAATTCGATTACTATAAATTGATTTTATTTATAACTTTTAAATCAAAACATTTAAATAAATTTCAAATCAACGATTTTAAAATTATTAATTTAACCAATCCGGTGTCCGTATATAATTTTCTATCCTATGGCCAAGTGATTATTTATTTCAATTAAATGTCAGGGATGAATATATATCACTTAAACCAATCACAATGTCATATGTATGTATAACAGGATATATATAAGCAAATAAACATCCAAACATTTAAATATCAACCAACAGCATCCATCGAAATAAATCATCCAATAGACAATACAATTCACGGCAATTTCATAGTTATTAATATCAGGAAATTTAATTGCAAATTCAATTTTAATTTCAATGTAACTGTCAATTTAATTTTCAACGGTGAATTCAAATGACAATCTATATGATAATTAAATTTTATCAAACAACGACCAATAAAATTCATATCACTTCATAATACCAAATTTAACTATCATAAAGATATTCAATATGTTGTGAATGTTATAAAACACTCACCTTGATATCCTGTTGTCACCGAGACGTTCCGGTTTGGAATTAACCCGGACGACCCCCGGTTTAGCCCAAATTTCAACTATCTCCAAATTCGTCTGTAACGACCCGCTATTTTGAACCATTCGCATCCATTATAAGTGTATAAGTAGACACTCATGCCGGAATTGAATTGCTCAAAATACCGCGTTGTTAATTTAAATTTGGAAAAACTGAACATATACAGTAAATAAATAATCACAGATCACAGACACAGAGTAATAAGTTGCAGCGGAAATAAAAGAGATAGTAGTTCATGAAGCTACTATATGAATATATAAAATACAACAGAGTTTACAACAGAAGAGTAATACGATACATCAGAGTTAAACCAGATACAACGGAAGAGTAACACGATACATCAGATACAAATTAGAATACATCACTGGAATCATCGGATATCTGAAAGCTGGATAGATAGCTGGATCTCCAAGCGAAGCTCCAATTCCAAAGGTGAGTCTCGTAAGCTGAACTACTTAGTCTGACCCGAGCGTAAAGCAAAACACAAAACACTCGAGTCAGGATTAACATTCTTATATTAATAAATCCAACTCAAGTGAAATAGCAATTGAAATACAAGTAACTCAAAGGATGTTTGGAATAACCATCCTTTAAGGATCCGTTAAACTATCTACTAGGTAGTAATATACGCTAAGTAGATAATGTCTATCAGTAATAATAAGATATCAAAATAGCGTTAAGTCATGGCCCATTCCACCCTTAACACGTTTTTATTCCCAAAAGCATATACAAGACCGTAGTTTCCCCAAAACCGGAAGTCACCAGAGGGCAATCCATATACTAAAGGTACAAATCAAAATCGTAGTGGTTGCGCATAAATGGAATACAAGAATGACAAGGCACATGTGGTTATACCCAAGGTAGTGATACTTGTTGAGTCAAGATTTTTATATAGTTTTGATTTCTGACAAAGGGATAAACCGTGATCGACAAAAAGAAGTTATTCATTGAGACACAACGAGCTTCATACGTTAGAGGTTGATTATTTGGTATGTTAGTAGTGTTATTTATGTTAAAATCTATCCTCAAATAATCTCATACCTTCAATCTTTGAATATAAATGTATATATGTATGAGTGCACATTAACTGTGCAGTCTGGGCTAAACCGGTCGACCGGTTTAAAACAAGGCGGTCGACCGTTTCTGCCCAGAATGCACAGATAACGTGCACAAGTGTACATAACGTATATATATTCAAATTCCTGTCTACTGGTCCATTTTGACCTGTCGACCGTTTTCAAACAGAAAGCAACCTTTCGTACAGACACTTCCTTTTCTTCAATGGTTGCTTCTCTTTCTCTTCACCAATGATCATGACCTTTGTTTGTATCTTTTCACAAAGGGTTACAACTGTTTATTTCTTATATAAACATCATGAAATCATTATTCCAATTAACCAATTCTATTATTCTAATCTCTATTCTATTGATCTCTGTCTTGAGCTCTAAAACATTTCAATTGCTTATTGAATCATTGAAATCATTTCATATCTTTTGATTCAATTAAGTAATATACTTCCTTCAATCTTCACAAACATCATTCACATACTTTGAGGATAAGATTATAGGAAGGGTGTACTACAAGTGACAAATCAGTGTTATCAAGAGCACAAGTTGTCAACGACAATTGTATTTTGTTAAAGTCCTCGGTGTTGTAAGAGGCACGAAATCCCGTTCGGCTGTTCGGGTGTGGTAAACCTGTTCCTCCGGGTGAAGCGAGGTAGTTGGTTGTGAAAATCCAGATAGGAGTCTGGGACTGGACGTAGGACGGGAGGTCTGAACCAGTATAAAAATCCCTGGTGTGATTTTTACAGTTTACTGCATTTACTATTCTATATCTGTGAATTGTTATAGTTAGTTTATTAAATATTTACTTGTATAGAACATTCCGCATATATTGTCAGTCCATATTACACGATCCATAATTAGTGTGCACAAGCACACACGCTTTCATTTGGTATCAGAGCACGGTCATCATATAACCGTAACACCGTTATTTGATATATTCTTGTAATATGGCAAATAACGCAAGCACTAGCACTAACACTTACACGGAAGGTCAATCAACACAAAGACCTCCATTCTTTAATGGTCTCAACTATAGCTATTGGGCTACAGGTATGTCATTTTTTATGCAATCAAATAGCTATGATGCTTGGAATGCTACTCAAAAATAAATAGTGAATCCAACAACTGAATATTCAGAATGGACAACGGCTGATAAAACGGCAGCAGCCGTAAATGCAAAGTCAATAAATATGTTGTTTTGTGCATTAGACCAAAATGAATATAACCGTGTTAGTATCTGCACTACTGCATACCAAATTTGGCAAACGCTGAAAACCACTCATGAAGGTACTAACAAGGTTAAACAAGCCAAAATAGCCATGTTGAAAAGTCAGTTTCAAAATTTCAAAATGAAACCGAATGAGACAATCAATGATATGTATTCAAGGTTTCAAACTATTCATCATGCACTTATCGGATTAGGACAAAAATATTCAGATTTTGATGTTGTTTCAACAGTCCTACATTCTCTGACTAGTGAATGGGAAGGAAAAGTATTAGCAATTGAAGAAGCTAATGACCTTTCCATCATGAAGCCAGATGAATTGATAGGAAATTTAATGTCCTATGAAGCAAATTTGCAGGCTAGAAAAGAACAGAAAGAAGAAAAGAAAAATGTAGCATTTCATGCTGAGAAAGATGAAAATGAATCAGATTCTGAAGATGAAGATTTGGCATTCATTGCAAAAGGATTCAAAAAATTTCTAAAATATCGAAAAGCCAGTCGTTACAACAAAAGGAAACCTGGATCAAACAAACTATCTTCATCAACTATAGAATGTTTCAACTGTCACAAAAAGAGGCACATGCAGAAGGATTGTCCAGAACAGAAGAAGAAGTCAGAAAATGATAAATTCAAACATAAGAAGGACAAGTCAAAGAAACGAGCCTTCTCAGTAACATGGGATGATTCAGACTCATCCTCATCTGAAAGTGAAAGTGATCCGGAAAATGAACAAGCTAATGTTTGTTTTATGGCAACAGAAGATGAGGTACAAATTCCTACATTTGATGAATTACTTGATATAAATTCTGAATTGATAGTCAAATATAAAGACATAAAACGTCAATTAAAAGTAGCCAAAGCAGATTTGAGTAGAGTAGAGTTTGAACGAGATATGTTAAAAGACGAGAAGAAAATATTAGAAGAAGAACTTGAAAAACTTCAAGAATCATCATCTAATGTTGACTCTCAATTATCTCTTTTGAGTCAAGAAATTGAAACTCAAAAAGAGAAAAATGATGCTCTCACTATTGAAAATCATGAGCTTAAGGCAAAAGTCAAAAATCTGGACCTAGAAAAGGCGAGCTTACAAACTAAGTTAGATGACATAACTCAAAATGTTTCTAACTTTAACAAAGGTCGAGAAAATTTGACAAAAATCATTGAAAGTTCACAATCTGTTTCAAATAAACAAGGTTTGGGATATAAGAAACAAGAAACCAAGAAACATCTTGGTAATGAAAGGAAAAAGAAAGTACAAAAGACTGAAGCTAAGAAAAATCTTAGTTTATTAAATTCCAAACCAAAGCCAGTTGTGAAATTTCAGAAGAAAAATGTCAAGACTATCAAAATATGGGTTCCTAAAACAAATAACAATTTGATTAGGAACAAATATATTCAGAATTTCATGAATACTGTGCATTATAATTCTAATTATGTATATAAAGGGGATACCGGACCCGTATGGGTTTGGATTCCTAAGATCTAACTCTTAGGACCCTATAAAAAGTGGGTACCATGGTCTTAATTATATTTTTTGCAGGTACCACTTAAGAAAAGAGGAAAATGGATATTCTGGTTGATACATTCCTATATTATTCCATTATCTATTACTCCTTTTTGTCGATGACAAAGGGGGAGAAAGTGCTAACAATTATCTGCAGGAATATGTATATTTATATAAAGAATACAGACAAAATCTCAGGGGGAGATCACATATTCAGGGGGAGATTCAGAACTTCAGATATATGTTGTCATCAATCAAAAAGGGGGAGAATGTTGAGTCAAGATTTTTATATAGTTTTGATTTCTGACAAAGGGATAAACCGTGATCGACAAAAAGAAGTTATTCATTGAGACACAACGAGCTTCATACGTTAGAGGTTGATTATTTGGTATGTTAGTAGTGTTATTTATGTTAAAATCTATCCTCAAATAATCTCATACCTTCAATCTTTGAATATAAATGTATATATGTATGAGTGCACATTAACTGTGCAGTCTGGGCTAAACCGGTCGACCGGTTTAAAACAAGGCGGTCGACCGTTTCTGCCCAGAATGCACAGATAACGTGCACAAGTGTACATAACGTATATATATTCAAATTCCTGTCTACTGGTCCATTTTGACCTGTCGACCGTTTTCAAACAGAAAGCAACCTTTCGTACAGACACTTCCTTTTCTTCAATGGTTGCTTCTCTTTCTCTTCACCAATGATCATGACCTTTGTTTGTATCTTTTCACAAAGGGTTACAACTGTTTATTTCTTATATAAACATCATGAAATCATTATTCCAATTAACCAATTCTATTATTCTAATCTCTATTCTATTGATCTCTGTCTTGAGCTCTAAAACATTTCAATTGCTTATTGAATCATTGAAATCATTTCATATCTTTTGATTCAATTAAGTAATATACTTCCTTCAATCTTCACAAACATCATTCACATACTTTGAGGATAAGATTATAGGAAGGGTGTACTACAAGTGACAAATCAGTGTTATCAAGAGCACAAGTTGTCAACGACAATTGTATTTTGTTAAAGTCCTCGGTGTTGTAAGAGGCACGAAATCCCGTTCGGCTGTTCGGGTGTTGTAAACCTGTTCCTCCGGGTGAAGCGAGGTAGTTGGTTATGAAAATCCAGATAGGAGTCTGGGACTGGACGTAGGACGGGAGGTCTGAACCAGTATAAAAATCCCTGGTGTGATTTTTACAGTTTACTGCATTTACTATTCTATATATGTGAATTGTTATAGTTAGTTTATTAAATATTTACTTGTATAGAACATTCCTCATATATTGTCAGTCCATATTACACGATCCATAATTAGTGTGCACAAGCACACACGCTTTCAATACTACCGTTCGCCTGATCCGGACTGGTGAGAACGCAACGCCGCAGCGCCCGCAACACCGTGAAACAACACTCCAAAAATCAAGGGTGCACCAATCGACAACAAGTATAAGTAGTTCGAAGAAGTGTGTCCACTTGAGGTAGCTAATCCTCCATTGGCCCGGCACAGCTCCTGTTTTAGTCATTTCCAATTTGACACAAGTGTCAAGGCTATCCATCATCGTTCTCTTTCTTCAGTCAACACGTACATCAATCCAACCACTTCATTCTGGATCATCACTCCGCGTATAGTTATTAAAGTGGTTTCGGTTCAGATAGAGAGTATATCCATTACCGATCCCGGTCTCTTTAATAACTTTCGTAATTATTACACCGATTGGTCGTTTATATATTTCAAAAACCAAATCAATTTCAATTTTAATTTCAATTCGTAAATCAACATTTCATTTGTCTTTCTAAACCCATTTCCAAAATTTACGTTTCAAAACTTCTAAATTTACCATTTCAAAATCTTAAAATTCAATTTCAATTTCCTTTAAAACAATTCAAATATTGATTCAAGTTCGTATATAAGTTTCATTTCGAAAATCATCTAAATCAATTTAATTTAATATTCGAATCAATTTAAACTCATTTATCGATTTCATTTAATATTCGTTAAGCAATTTGTCATTCAAAACAATTTCTATTAAATTTCCAATTCATTAAATCAATTTCTTAAGTATAACTTCATTAAATCAAAACTTACAATTTTGAATTAAATTAAATTCGTCAAATCAATTCTTTCAATTACAAGTCTTACATTAATTCCAAAAAATATCACATTTTCATTTCTTGTTAAAGAAATTCAATTTCACTCATTTACTTTCTTGAATAAATTTCCAAAACTCACTTAATAAAGAAAACTCAATTTCAATTATTACGAAGTAAAATCCACTTATTCAAAAGTTCCATTTTTCTTATTAAAGAATTTCAATTCAATTTAATCATTAAATAATTTAATCTTATTTAAGTATTAAATAATTCAAAACTTAATTATTAAATAATTTCAAAGTTTAATAATTTCAACTTGATTATAATTTCCAACTTAATTATTAAATCATTTCAAAGTTTAATAGTTTCAAACTTAATTATAATTTCAAATTTAATTCAATCATTTCTCAAATTAAACAACATTCTTTCATCAATTACATTGTAATAATTTGTTTCAGATTATTAAATATTAACCTTTTCCTTTCATCAAAAATTCAAATTTGAACTTCATTTTAAAACCATATTATTTATTCAAATAAAATCTTCGTTTTATTTTTAAATCAAATTATTTGACCAATCGGGTTTTATTTAATTCTCTATCCAAGGTCAAAGTTCAATTTGGGTATTTATCATTTCAACCCGATTCCAATTCAATTAAAAATCAAAACATAACAAAGGGAACTTGCAGTGTGATAACTGGGATGGTGTCAAAGTAAATAAACAAGCAATAACAACAAACAATAACAATCCAATAATCAATTCAAATAATCCCGAAATAACCGTATTAATTCGCATTGTTATTTGTACGAATTAATATAATTATTTCTAGAATCTACACTATCATTTCATGTAGATTAAAGATTATTACATTACGGTTCTTCACTTGTCATTTATTTACAATTTCATACATCATCAATTTAACAATATACATTCAGTGGTTCAAAGTGTAATAAATCAAATCCTACGTGTCAATAGATTTAACAGTAAAAGGGGTCATATTATACAAATTTAACTAATCAATTTTAAACATTTAACTATTCTATATCGAGTTCAATTGCATACCATTTATCAATTTACATTAACAGTTTAACGACCAATATAAACATCAACAATCAAACAATTATCAGCCAAGCAGTATTATCATTGCATAAATAATTAACAGATAATGGTGTCAGATGTCATAGATGAACTGATATAAGTAATAACAGTGTAAATATCTAACAGTAGCATATTTCAATTGTCGTTTCAATTGAAATCAAATTTAATAAATAAAAGAACGTTAATCGTGAGTGATTGCTCACCTTTCGAGGCTAGAGATATGAACGGAAATGGAAGTAAATTGTGGATCCAAACACGATTTCCAAAACAGAACAAGATGGACACGAATTCGACGATCAAAGCTGATGAATATGAAGTGATGAAACGAATCAGAACCATCATGATATAACTGAAACAAAATATACGCTATAATTTTTCTTTGAAACCAAAATTTTAAAATATACATTTAAAATGATATCTATAAACTGCCATATATAGATCTATGCACCACACAATGAAACGTATACTCAACGTGTAATATAAATAATATTTATAGAACTGATATAAACTTATATACACTTTAATATCTATTATCAATATATATACAGTTTTAATTTAAAAGTCAATATCTATACACACATACTATAAAATGAAACACGTATTTTATAAACATATAGCCATAATAGACTACACCATATAAACAACCCTTATATATTAAAACTAATGTCTTATGTACACATCTATATTAAACAAGACTCGAACAACTACTATATAATATAATATATAATACTTAAATTTTCTCTCAGCTAAAGTAGACAGCAAAGCAAATGTACATTCTTAATATGATAAGGTGTTCCAAATCCAACACAACGCAATATACTTTCCTCTTATATGAATCTTATATAATATACTACGGTATATATCTGTAAATATATATGCATGCGAAATCTTTTATTCTAAACAATATACAATACTGTCAGAACAGTAAATATATAAACCAATCCAACAAAAAATATAAAATAAATAAATCTAAAAAAATTGTAGAGATAAAATACTCATATATTATAGTATCAGCAGATCATAACCACAACTATCAATATATATATATCTTCTTTTTTAAAATAAAATATATAGTAAACATTAATACAGCAACTACCATAATATATAAATAGCTAACAGGAAAGTAAACTCACGTATACAACATAAAACCTATATATATATAATGTATAACAAATACTTTTTTATAGGCAAAGCTTAAAAATAAAAGACAATGCATCAAATATATAGTATACATATGGAATCAACAGAGAATTCTAGTGTATGGCCTGCGCATTGTATTATACATTGTATATGGTAAACAAAATATACTGTAGAATATATACTGTAACACAGATATGTACACAACATTTACAATACTTTGTAACAACATATTATAATTTATTATACAATTCCAGAACTTAAAATATACTCTATTTATAAACTATATATATATATAGTCCACTTACATGCATATATGCCGACCCAATAAGAGGACAGCAAGGCTAATTAAGAAGGCTAAGGCCGAGAAGGGTGCCGTGGTTGTGATGTAACCTATACAGGTGAGGCCGAGGCTGGGAAGTCCAAATGGTGGGCTGGAGCGATGGTAGGGGTCGGAGTGTGGTGGGTTGCGGTGCTGAAGGTTGGTGAGATGGCTCGGGTGATGGAGGTAGAGAGGGTGGGCTGCAGTGTGCGGCCATGTGGCGTGGAGGTAGATGGAAACGAGGCGGGGAGAGTTGCTGTGTGGGTGGTGATGCTTGGCGAAGGCGAGTGGTGGTGTAACGACCCGTAAATTTCAACTGTTTTAATAACGTAATTAGTTAAAATTTTGTGAAATTTTAAACGATAAAATTTTGAAATAAAAATTTGATATTTGGAATGCGTCTAGTTAAAAATAGCAACTGGTAAATTTTCGTCCGAAATTATGAAAGTTTATTTCGCGCGTAAATTTACTTCAATTTAATCAGTTAAAAAGCAATGAAAATAAAATGTTTCCGAAACCTAAATATTTTTACATAGAAAAATTCTAAACCATCTTCTGAGCAAGATGTCAGTTTGTCGTTTTTCCAAATTCGGACATCTTTGGCTCCGTCGTTCTTATTTTCTACAAAATAGCAGTATTCTGGTACCGATATCGATTTTTATCGGATGATCGTACCACTGATTTCTATATACCGTTTTGATCGTCTCGTCGTGCCGATCTCTACGGTATATTTGATTGTCAAATTCGGAGTTCCGGTGTACGTTGCACTTTGCGTAACGCCTACCGTATCGGTAACCGTTTCATGCCTTTTGGCTTCCGTGTCCATTCAAATTTCAAACGGCTGAAAGCAATTGGTCACTACGTTTTCAAATTCCCAAGAGCTATTATTTCACTCGTTATTCCCAACGTCAAACTTTATTATCCCGATTCATTGTCATTTATTTTGGTTCGTGCGTTTTGTTTCATTTTTCACCTTTTTAGTTCTGTGACTTCCTGTTTCAAATTCCTTTACTCAATCCCCTCTTCTCCTCCGCCTTGGCCACCTTTCGTCCATCTCCCTTCCTTCCTCCGCCCTCTGCCGAGCGAGCTACCACCTTCATAACCCGCCTCCTTCCTTCACGTGAGCACGCAGCCACCCAACCTACCTCCCCACGCGCCACTGCAACATCAAGCAGCCACCGCCTCCACTCGCCGCCACCTTCGCCCAACCCTTCCACGTCGCTGACCCCACGCCTCCACTTTGCTCTCCTCCTCTTTCCTTTTTCGTTGCCAAGCTCATTGGTGTGAACGCGCCTGCTCCCTTCGTCACAACCACACACAAGCATGCAGATCACTCCACTTCCGAAAGCCCAGCCAGTGAACCACCATTCGTCCTCATCAGTTTTGCAAACTTGGCCCCTAATCTCGCTTCTTAGCTTATTCAAAACCTTATGTACAGGTACTATATTACTAACGTTAGGTTATGTTAGTGTTTTGTTTTGAGTATATGTAGTATATATTAAATTGTAGGGCAGTTTGTATATAAGTTATACTTTAAAATCTGTTGTATGTTTTGACAACTAATATAAATATACAACTGTTAGTACGTATGTTGGTTTATGCAAATTAAATAATATGTTAGTAATGTATAGTACAATTTGTATAAGGTTGTGGGCTGTCTGTTTTGAGGGGAGAAATTATTATATAAATGTTGTTATAGTTTATAAAATTTTAAAGGTTATATTCATAGTACAATGTTTATATGTTTACAACTGTTCCACCTCGGCCGAACTTGTGACAGCAGTATTTTGAGGTAGAGGCGTGTTTTCTTCGTCCTTGTTTTATGCTTCACCTATATATATATTTTATACTCGAATTGTAATTCATATATATTATATTAGTTATACATGTGTGTGTTAAGGTTTTGTCAAATATTTACTATTGGTTATATGTTACAGTGATATAATAGCTTGAGCTACAGACTCCTTTCGTATGTGTAAGTTAGTTATAGGGTTTGTAGGGTATATTATGGTATATATTATCTATTAGTTATATAAATTTTGTCTATATAATATGTTCATCTTGTTTTAGTATAATATACATTTTTGATTTTATTACCTTATCTTAGAATATATATAGATCCGCAAATAACACGTATTTTATGTAAGTATAATATAGTTCAGTATTTATGGTCTATTATTCTTATGTTGTTATAACAGCTTCCAATTGTTTATTTTATCAATGCAGATGTTTATTTGGATGAGATTTTGTGAACTATGTTTTCAAATTGTATAAGTATAGGATTAATATATGTATTTGAAATTAAAAATATGTTTTAAATTGATTTTTGAAAAAAAACAATATTTATATTTAGTTCAATTTATATATCATCTGATTCTAATCGTTCTCATCGACTTTCCATTACCAGCTGTGTCCATCGTTCCTGTTTTCTTCATCGAATCGTGTCTATCTAGCGTTGCTTTGGAAATTCGTAACTCATCCCATTTCTCGTTCATCTCTAGCCTCGAAGGTGAGCACTCACTCACGATTAACGTTCTTTTATTTATTAGATTTGATTTCAATTGAAACGACAATTGAAATATGCTGCTATTAGTTAATGACACTGTTATATATGATATTACCTGTATCAGTTCACCTGTGACATCTAACACCATTATCTGTTAGTTATTTATGCGATGATAATACAGTTTGGCTGATAATCGATTGATTGTTGATGTTTATATTGGATGTTGAATTGTTAATGTTAAAATGATAAATAGTATGCAATTGGACTTGATATAGGATAGTTAAATGTTAAATTTGATTAACTGACATTTGTAAAATATGACCCCTTAAACTGTTAAATTATTGACCCGTAGTATTTGTTTAATTACACTTTGAACCACTGAATGTATATTGTTAAAATGATGATGTATGAAATTGTAAATTGAATGACAAGTGAAACCGTAATGTAATAATCTTTAATCTACATGAAATGATAGTGTAGATTCTAGAAATAATTATATTAATTCGTACAAATAACAATGCGAATTAATATGGTTATTTCGGGATTATTTGAATTGATTATTGGATTGATATTGATTGTTGATATTGCTTGTTTATTTACTTTGACACCATCCCAGTTATCACACTGCAAGTTCCCTTTGTTATGCTTTGATTTTTGAATTGATTTGGAATCGGGTTGAAATGATAAATACCCAAATTAAACTTGGACCTAGGATAGAGAATTAAATAAAAACCCGATTGGTCAATAATTTGATTTGAAAATAATTGAAGATTTTATTTGAACAAATAATATGGTTTTGAAATGAAGTTGAAATTTGAATTTTGATGAAAGAAAAATGTTAATGATTTAATAATTAAGTTTGAAATTATTAAACTTTGAAATAAAAACTAAGTTTGAAATTATAATTAAGTTTGAAATTATTAAACTTTGAAATTATTTAATAATTAAGTTTTGAATTATTTAATAATGAATTACTAAATGATTAAATTGAATTGAAATTCTTTAATAAGAAAAATTGAACTTTTGAATAAGTGAATTTTACTTCGTAAAGAATTGAAATTGAGTTTCTTTATTAATTAAGTTTTGGAAAATTATTTAAGGAAGTGAATAAGTGAAATTGGATTTCTTTAACGAAAATGAAATGTGATATTTTTGGAATTAATGTAAGACTTGTAATTGGAGAATTGATTTGACGAATTTAGTTTAATTCAAAATTGTAAGTTTTGTTTTAATGAAGTTGAACTTAAGAATTGATTAAATGAATTGGAAATTTAATAGAAATTGTTTTAAATGATAAAGTAACTTAACGAATATTGAATGAAATCGATAAATGAGTTTAAATTGATTTGAATGTTAAATAGAATTTATTTAAATGATTTCGGAATGAAACTTATATACGAACTTGAATCAATATTTGAATTGTTTTAAATAGAGATTGAAATTGAATTATAAGATTTCGAAATTGGAAGTTTTGAAACGAAAATTTGGAAATTGTTTTAGAGAGACAAATGAAATGTTGATTTACGAATTCTATTTGAAATTGAAATTGATTTGGTTTTTTGAAATATATAAACGACCAATCGGTGTAATAATTACGAAAGTTATTAAAGAGACCGGGATCGGTAATGGATATACTCTCTATCTGGACCGAAACCACTTTAATAACTATACGCGGAGTGTTGATCCAGAATGAAGTGGATGGTTTGGTGAACGCGTTGATTGAAGAAAGAGAACGATTTTGGATGACCCCTGACATGACTAAAACAGGAGCCGCGCCGGGCCATTGAGGTTCGCCACCTCTAGCGGACACACTTCTTCGTTACCATATCTATTACTTTTGTGATTCGATTAGGGTGCACCCCTTGATTTGGGAGTGTTGTTTCGCGGTGTTGGGGTAGTAGCTGCTATGCCCAACATCAGTCCGGATCACGCAACTACTAGTATCCTAGTTGGTATCGCCTCATGTACCTTGTCATACTGATTATCCTATTCGCGACCACTACGATTTTGATTTGTACCTTGAGTATATGGATTGCCCTCTGGTGACTTCCGGTTTTGGGGAAACTACGGTCTTGTATATGCTTTTGGGAATAAACAGGTTAAGAGGTGTATGGGCCCTGCTTAACCCTACTTTGATATCTTTATATTACTGATAGACATTATCTACTTATCGTATACTACTACATAGTAGATAGTTTAACGGATCCTTAAAGGATGGTTATTCCAAACATCCTTTGAGTTACTTGTATTTCAATTGCTATTTCACTTGAGTTGGATTTATTAATATAAGAATGTTAATCCTGACTCGAGTGTTTTGTGTTTTGCTTTACGCTCGGGTCAGACTGAGTAGTTCAGCTTTCGAGACTCACCTTTGGAGTTGGAGCTTCGCTTGGAGATCCAGCTATCTATCCAGCTTTCAGATATTCGATGATTCCAGTGATGTATTCTGATTTGTATCGTATTACTCTTCTGTTGTAAACTCTGATGTATTTTATATATTCATATAGTAGCTTCATGAACTACTATCTCTTTTATTTCCGCTGCATTTATTACTCTGTGTCTGTGATCTGTGATTATATCTATTTACTGTATATGTTCAGTTTTGCCAAATTTAAATTAACAACGCGGTATTTTGAGCAATTCAACTCCGGCATGAGTGTCTACCTATACACTTATAATGGACGCGAATGGTCCAAAATATCGGGTCGTTACAGTTGGTATCAGAGCTTTGGTAGCTCTAGGCAAAACTCAACATATAGGGTAAATGTATTTACAGAATCACTCTCATTCGAGTTTCAATCTCTTCTTTCCGACTCGATTCTTTGAATTTTGGAACGTTCACTTCGGTTCCGAAATTCATCCGTGTCTTTCACTATTCGTCTTCTTTCAATTCTGGAGCACCCCTTAACTCCATTTTGAAGGATATCTATAATAGAACGGCGGTCTCGCCAATCTTCGAATAATTCGTAAAGGAGTAAACTCCCTTATAATAGGCATCGATTTACCGTAGATTTCTATATCCTCGGTTTACGATGCTATCTATTCCCTGCTATACCTGAATTCTATCTCTTGAGATCGAGTGTTGATTTACCTTGGAATTCAGTATCGACCTTATTCTTGAAGTTACGGACGACCCGGTTAAGGTTGCCCGTGAATTAAATAAACTCATCCATCTCCCGATTGTGGTAATTGAATTGTCTTATCTCTGTTTCAAACTTATTTTCGAATCAAAATTCTCTTTGATTTGATTTCCATCAAAAATTTGAATCTCTATCCTTGCTTTGAAATCTATTCTTGTATCGTCGAGTGAGGAATTGTATTTGTAAAATTATATTTAAATGTTTTAAAAATATTTGTGTTGTTTGAGTTGTTGATGTGGATTTGGATTTTTGATCGATTCGTCTGATCAACGCTATCGATAGGATTTCCAAAACACTTGAACAGAGCAAACTGACACAATATTATTTTCAAATTTGGTAAATGAAATAAATTTGTTTGATTATATTGTAAAAATATAAGTAAAAATTTTCTGGAATTTAATAGGTTAATTAAAATTGTTTGTTTGAGATGATAATATTTGATTATCATTTATTGTTCTAAATAAATTTATAAATACGGTTTATAAATTTATTTGGAATTTGAAATGAATTTAATTCAGAAATTTGAGAATTTAGTTTCCGGTGATTTCGAATTTTGGTTTTAAAATTTTAAAGTATATATGATTGAAAGTATTTTCAAATAGAAACCGTTTTCAAAGAATTTTAAAATAGTGAAACCAGTGCTCTTCTCTTTGTCGCTGGAAAATAATTTCGGTGATGGCGGCCGCATCATCGACATTCATTTTCGAGTTTCGAAGTGGAAATACTATTCTGTAGCTTTGCTACGGTTTTGTTTGGAAAATATTTTGATTTGAATTTCTTCAGTATAATTTGATTTGATATAAATACATTATATATATCTTTAAACTGTTTAAAGTTAATCGGAAATTTAATTCTTAAATTTTGTTAAAGGATGATTTTAATTATAAATAAAACTAAAATTTGGAATTAATATTTGAACTTGAATAATTGAATTGGGAAGATTTTATTTGTATATTGTTCAACTGCATTCTAATACAACTTACCTAAATCATTCAGAAGTTGAATATGTAATTGGATAATATATAAGATAAATTGAATTTATAAATAAAATTTGAGTGTCTATAATAAATGTTATACACTAAATTTTGATTATAAAGATGTTAATAGAGTTAGATAGGATAATAAGTAAACTCAGTTAATAATTTTTGTTTTGAAATTTTTTTAAAAAAAATTGAAATTTGATCAACATATGAAAATATCTTGAATTTAAAAAAGGCAATTAGTAAATATAAATTAATTTAAATCGAAACTTTTATGGTTTAAATTAATTTATATGGGTTAAATATATGTGATTAGATATATTGAGTAGAATAAATTTAACAATAATTTGGAATAAAGAAGAATTTAAATTGTTGAAAATAAAATATGATTATAATAAAAGACTATTTAAATTTATGGTTTTAGAAAATTGTAAATTGAAGAAAATGGGATAATAAGATAATGAATTTAGAAATAGTTGAGATTGATTTTAGTGAAATCAAATGGATTAAATCAATTATTGAATATCAATTAATTTAAATTTGAATTTATATGGTTTAAATTAATTGTTATTTTGTATTTCAATCTGTTTTCTTTCTAGTTGTTTCTATTCTCCTACCTCGTTCCTTTTCGGGGACGAAAAGTTTTGAGTGGGGGAGAATGTAACGACCCGTAAATTTCAACTGTTTTAATAACGTAATTAGTTAAAATTTTGTGAAATTTTAAACGATAAAATTTTGAAATAAAAATTTGATATTTGGAATGCGTCTAGTTAAAAATAGCAACTGGTAAATTTTCGTCCGAAATTATGAAAGTTTATTTCGCGCGTAAATTTACTTCAATTTAATCAGTTAAAAAGCAATGAAAATAAAATGTTTCCGAAACCTAAATATTTTTACATAGAAAAATTCTAAACCATCTTCTGAGCAAGATGTCAGTTTGTCGTTTTTCCAAATTCGGACATCTTTGGCTCCGTCGTTCTTATTTTCTACAAAATAGCAGTATTCTGGTACCGATATCGATTTTTATCGGATGATCGTACCACTGATTTCTATATACCGTTTTGATCGTCTCGTCGTGCCGATCTCTACGGTATATTTGATTGTCAAATTCGGAGTTCCGGTGTACGTTGCACTTTGCGTAACGCCTACCGTATCGGTAACCGTTTCATGCCTTTTGGCTTCCGTGTCCATTCAAATTTCAAACGGCTGAAAGCAATTGGTCACTACGTTTTCAAATTCCCAAGAGCTATTATTTCACTCGTTATTCCCAACGTCAAACTTTATTATCCCGATTCATTGTCATTTATTTTGGTTCGTGCGTTTTGTTTCATTTTTCACCTTTTTAGTTCTGTGACTTCCTGTTTCAAATTCCTTTACTCAATCCCCTCTTCTCCTCCGCCTTGGCCACCTTTCGTCCATCTCCCTTCCTTCCTCCGCCCTCTGCCGAGCGAGCTACCACCTTCATAACCCGCCTCCTTCCTTCACGTGAGCACGCAGCCACCCAACCTACCTCCCCACGCGCCACTGCAACATCAAGCAGCCACCGCCTCCACTCGCCGCCACCTTCGCCCAACCCTTCCACGTCGCTGACCCCACGCCTCCACTTTGCTCTCCTCCTCTTTCCTTTTTCGTTGCCAAGCTCATTGGTGTGAACGCGCCTGCTCCCTTCGTCACAACCACACACAAGCATGCAGATCACTCCACTTCCGAAAGCCCAGCCAGTGAACCACCATTCGTCCTCATCAGTTTTGCAAACTTGGCCCCTAATCTCGCTTCTTAGCTTATTCAAAACCTTATGTACAGGTACTATATTACTAACGTTAGGTTATGTTAGTGTTTTGTTTTGAGTATATGTAGTATATATTAAATTGTAGGGCAGTTTGTATATAAGTTATACTTTAAAATCTGTTGTATGTTTTGACAACTAATATAAATATACAACTGTTAGTACGTATGTTGGTTTATGCAAATTAAATAATATGTTAGTAATGTATAGTACAATTTGTATAAGGTTGTGGGCTGTCTGTTTTGAGGGGAGAAATTATTATATAAATGTTGTTATAGTTTATAAAATTTTAAAGGTTATATTCATAGTACAATGTTTATATGTTTACAACTGTTCCACCTCGGCCGAACTTGTGACAGCAGTATTTTGAGGTAGAGGCGTGTTTTCTTCGTCCTTGTTTTATGCTTCACCTATATATATATTTTATACTCGAATTGTAATTCATATATATTATATTAGTTATACATGTGTGTGTTAAGGTTTTGTCAAATATTTACTATTGGTTATATGTTACAGTGATATAATAGCTTGAGCTACAGACTCCTTTCGTATGTGTAAGTTAGTTATAGGGTTTGTAGGGTATATTATGGTATATATTATCTATTAGTTATATAAATTTTGTCTATATAATATGTTCATCTTGTTTTAGTATAATATACATTTTTGATTTTATTACCTTATCTTAGAATATATATAGATCCGCAAATAACACGTATTTTATGTAAGTATAATATAGTTCAGTATTTATGGTCTATTATTCTTATGTTGTTATAACAGCTTCCAATTGTTTATTTTATCAATGCAGATGTTTATTTGGATGAGATTTTGTGAACTATGTTTTCAAATTGTATAAGTATAGGATTAATATATGTATTTGAAATTAAAAATATGTTTTAAATTGATTTTTGAAAAAAAACAATATTTATATTTAGTTCAATTTATATATCATCTGATTCTAATCGTTCTCATCGACTTTCCATTACCAGCTGTGTCCATCGTTCCTGTTTTCTTCATCGAATCGTGTCTATCTAGCGTTGCTTTGGAAATTCGTAACTCATCCCATTTCTCGTTCATCTCTAGCCTCGAAGGTGAGCACTCACTCACGATTAACGTTCTTTTATTTATTAGATTTGATTTCAATTGAAACGACAATTGAAATATGCTGCTATTAGTTAATGACACTGTTATATATGATATTACCTGTATCAGTTCACCTGTGACATCTAACACCATTATCTGTTAGTTATTTATGCGATGATAATACAGTTTGGCTGATAATCGATTGATTGTTGATGTTTATATTGGATGTTGAATTGTTAATGTTAAAATGATAAATAGTATGCAATTGGACTTGATATAGGATAGTTAAATGTTAAATTTGATTAACTGACATTTGTAAAATATGACCCCTTAAACTGTTAAATTATTGACCCGTAGTATTTGTTTAATTACACTTTGAACCACTGAATGTATATTGTTAAAATGATGATGTATGAAATTGTAAATTGAATGACAAGTGAAACCGTAATGTAATAATCTTTAATCTACATGAAATGATAGTGTAGATTCTAGAAATAATTATATTAATTCGTACAAATAACAATGCGAATTAATATGGTTATTTCGGGATTATTTGAATTGATTATTGGATTGATATTGATTGTTGATATTGCTTGTTTATTTACTTTGACACCATCCCAGTTATCACACTGCAAGTTCCCTTTGTTATGCTTTGATTTTTGAATTGATTTGGAATCGGGTTGAAATGATAAATACCCAAATTAAACTTGGACCTAGGATAGAGAATTAAATAAAAACCCGATTGGTCAATAATTTGATTTGAAAATAATTGAAGATTTTATTTGAACAAATAATATGGTTTTGAAATGAAGTTGAAATTTGAATTTTGATGAAAGAAAAATGTTAATGATTTAATAATTAAGTTTGAAATTATTAAACTTTGAAATAAAAACTAAGTTTGAAATTATAATTAAGTTTGAAATTATTAAACTTTGAAATTATTTAATAATTAAGTTTTGAATTATTTAATAATGAATTACTAAATGATTAAATTGAATTGAAATTCTTTAATAAGAAAAATTGAACTTTTGAATAAGTGAATTTTACTTCGTAAAGAATTGAAATTGAGTTTCTTTATTAATTAAGTTTTGGAAAATTATTTAAGGAAGTGAATAAGTGAAATTGGATTTCTTTAACGAAAATGAAATGTGATATTTTTGGAATTAATGTAAGACTTGTAATTGGAGAATTGATTTGACGAATTTAGTTTAATTCAAAATTGTAAGTTTTGTTTTAATGAAGTTGAACTTAAGAATTGATTAAATGAATTGGAAATTTAATAGAAATTGTTTTAAATGATAAAGTAACTTAACGAATATTGAATGAAATCGATAAATGAGTTTAAATTGATTTGAATGTTAAATAGAATTTATTTAAATGATTTCGGAATGAAACTTATATACGAACTTGAATCAATATTTGAATTGTTTTAAATAGAGATTGAAATTGAATTATAAGATTTCGAAATTGGAAGTTTTGAAACGAAAATTTGGAAATTGTTTTAGAGAGACAAATGAAATGTTGATTTACGAATTCTATTTGAAATTGAAATTGATTTGGTTTTTTGAAATATATAAACGACCAATCGGTGTAATAATTACGAAAGTTATTAAAGAGACCGGGATCGGTAATGGATATACTCTCTATCTGGACCGAAACCACTTTAATAACTATACGCGGAGTGTTGATCCAGAATGAAGTGGATGGTTTGGTGAACGCGTTGATTGAAGAAAGAGAACGATTTTGGATGACCCCTGACATGACTAAAACAGGAGCCGCGCCGGGCCATTGAGGTTCGCCACCTCTAGCGGACACACTTCTTCGTTACCATATCTATTACTTTTGTGATTCGATTAGGGTGCACCCCTTGATTTGGGAGTGTTGTTTCGCGGTGTTGGGGTAGTAGCTGCTATGCCCAACATCAGTCCGGATCACGCAACTACTAGTATCCTAGTTGGTATCGCCTCATGTACCTTGTCATACTGATTATCCTATTCGCGACCACTACGATTTTGATTTGTACCTTGAGTATATGGATTGCCCTCTGGTGACTTCCGGTTTTGGGGAAACTACGGTCTTGTATATGCTTTTGGGAATAAACAGGTTAAGAGGTGTATGGGCCCTGCTTAACCCTACTTTGATATCTTTATATTACTGATAGACATTATCTACTTATCGTATACTACTACATAGTAGATAGTTTAACGGATCCTTAAAGGATGGTTATTCCAAACATCCTTTGAGTTACTTGTATTTCAATTGCTATTTCACTTGAGTTGGATTTATTAATATAAGAATGTTAATCCTGACTCGAGTGTTTTGTGTTTTGCTTTACGCTCGGGTCAGACTGAGTAGTTCAGCTTTCGAGACTCACCTTTGGAGTTGGAGCTTCGCTTGGAGATCCAGCTATCTATCCAGCTTTCAGATATTCGATGATTCCAGTGATGTATTCTGATTTGTATCGTATTACTCTTCTGTTGTAAACTCTGATGTATTTTATATATTCATATAGTAGCTTCATGAACTACTATCTCTTTTATTTCCGCTGCATTTATTACTCTGTGTCTGTGATCTGTGATTATATCTATTTACTGTATATGTTCAGTTTTGCCAAATTTAAATTAACAACGCGGTATTTTGAGCAATTCAACTCCGGCATGAGTGTCTACCTATACACTTATAATGGACGCGAATGGTCCAAAATATCGGGTCGTTACAGGTGGTTTCACGTGGTGGAAGGCGGAGCTTTGGAGATGGGCGGTGCATGATGGCGGAAAGGTGGAGGGTAGTCGAGCGTGGGCTGAGGCAGGGAGGGGAAGGGATTGCGTGTGTGGGTGTGGCGTTCGGGAACGGGTCTCGGCAGTTATGAACTGGAGGAGGACAGTACGAGGTGACTAACTTGGTTGTTTGGAGGAGGGAGGAAGTTGATAGCTTCGGGGGAGGGTTGATGGCTGACCGTGTGAATGTGTGGGCAGAAGGAGGAAAGGTGGGGAACTGATGGTGAAGAAAAATGCAAACCGAAAAAAATGGAAGGCCAGATTTCAGAATAAAGAGGAGAGAAGAGGGAACGTAACAATGAGAAATAAATATATTCTAGAAAAGTAGCATTTAGAAAAGCAACGGTCATCCAAAATTTTAGCTAACAAGCATTTATTGTTGTTTGGGCAGCACGAGAATTACTGAATCAATAAAAGCAAAGAGCTGTTCCAAATTCAACTGTTGGACATGTGAATGGACACGGAGAACAATAGGTTAGAAAATGGTTACAAAAATATCACGAACGTTACCGATATGAAGTCGTTTACCGATTTTTCCATTGCGTAGCGGACACCGAAACGCGCCATCGAATATACCGCAGAGATCATCATGACGGGACGATCAAAATGGTATAAAGATATCAGTGGTACGATCATCCGATAAAAATCGATATCGGTACCAGAATGCTGCTATTTTGCAGAAAATAAGAACGACGGAGCAATAGATGTCCGAATTTGGAAAAATGACGAACTGACATCTTGCTCAGAAGATGGTTTAGAATTTTTCTACGTAAAAATATTTTGGTTTTGAGAACATTTTATTTTCAACGCTTTTTAACTGATTAAATTGAAGTGAATTTACGCGTGAAATAAACCTTCGTATTTTCGGACGAAAATTTACCAGTTGCTATGTTTAACTAGACGTATTCCAAATATTAAATTTTCATTTCAAAATTTTATCGTTTAAAATTTCACAAAATTTTTAACTAATTACGTTATTAAAACAGTTGAAATTTATGGGTCGTTACACTCTCCCCCCACTCAAAACTTTTCGTCCCCGAAAAGGAACGAGGTAGGAGAATAGAAACAACCAGAAAGAAAAACAGATTTTGAAATACAAAATAACAATTAATTTAAACCATATAAATTTAAATTCAAATTAATTGATATTCAATAATTGATTTAATCCATTTGATTTCACTAAAATCAATCTCACTATTTCTAAATTCATTATCTTATTATCCATTTATCTTCAATTTACAATTTCTAAAACCATAAATTTGAATAGTCTTTTATTATAATCCTTTTGTTTTCAGCAATTTAAATTCTTCTTTATTCCAAATTATTGTTAAATTTATTCTACTTAATATATCTAATCACATATATTTAACCCATATAAATTATTTTAAACCATAAAAGTTTCGATTTAAATTAATTTATATTCACTAATTTCTTTTAAATTCAAGGTATTTTCATATGTTGATCAAATTTCAATTTATTAATTCTTTCAAAACAAACTTATTTCATTATTAACTGAGTTTTACTTATTATCCTATCTATCTCTATTAACATCTTTATAATCAAAATTTAGTGTATAACATTTATTATAAACACTCAAATTTTATTTATAAAATTCAATTTATCTTATATATTATCCAATTACATATTCAACTTCTGAATGATTTAGGTAAGTTGTATTAGAATGCAGTTGAACAATATACAAACAAAATTTTCCCAATTCAATTATTCAAGTTTAAATATTTATTCCAAATTTTGGTTTTATTTATAATTAAAATCATCCTTTAACGAAATTTAAGAATTAGATTTCCGATTAACTTTGAACAATTTAGAGATATATATCATATATTTATATTAATCAAATTAAATTTTAAAATAAGATACTTATATATATAAATCAAATTATACTGAAGAAATTCAAATCAAAATATTTTTCAAAACAAACCGTAGCAAAGCTATAGAATGGTTTCTCCACTTCGAAACTCGAAAATGAATGTCGATGATGCGGCCGCCATCACCGAAATTATTTTCCAGCGACAAAGAGAAGAGCACTGATTTAATCAATTAAAATTCTTTGAAAACCATTTCTATTCGAAAATCTTTTATATAATATGCATTAAAAATTTAAACCCAAAGTTGGAAATCACCAGAAACCAATAAATTCTCAAATTTCTGAATTTAATTCATTTCAAATTCCAATCAATTTATAACCAAGTTTATAAATTCATTTATTTATATTATGCAATAGTCAATGGTTTACAAAACAATAAATGAAAATTCACATATTATTATTTCAGACAACAAATTCATTAACAATTTAATTTCAGAAAACTTATATTTATATAATATAATCATTCAAAACTATTTTGTTTATCAAATTTGAAAACAACATTTTAATATAAATTTAGAAATACATTTCTTTGCTCGACAATACAGGAATGGATTTTCAAAATAAGGATAGGGATTCAAATTTGATGGACTTAAATCAAAGAGAAATTTGATTCGAAGATAGGTTTGAAACCAAGACGAGGTAATTAAATAACAAAATAAGGCGATGGATAAATTTATATAAGTCGCGGGCAACATTAACCGGGTCAACCGTGACTTCAAGAATAAGATCATTGCTGGATTCCGAGGTAAATCAACACTCGATCTCAAGAGATGGGATTCAGGTATAGCAGGGAATAGATAGCATCATAAACGAGGATACAGAAATCTCCGGTAAATTGATGCATATTATAAAGGAGTTTCTTCTTTACGAATCATTCTAAGATTGGCGAGACCGCTGATCTATTATAGATATCATTCAAAATGGAGTTATGGGGTGCTCCAGAATTGAAAGAAGACGAATAGTGAGGGACACGAATGAATTTCGGAACTGAGGGGAACGTTCCAAAATTCAAAGGAATTGAGTCAAAAGAAAGAGATTGAAACTCGAATGAGAGTGATTCTGTAAATACATTTACCCTATATGTTAAGTTTTGCCTAGAGCTACCAAAGCTCTGATACCAACTGTAACGACCCGCTATTTTGAACCATTCGCATCCATTATAAGTGTATAGGTAGACACTCATGCCGGAATTGAATTGCTCAAAATACCGCATTGTTAATTTAAATTTGGCAAAACTGAACATATACAGTAAATAAATAATCACAGATCACAGACACAGAGTAATAAGTTGCAGCGGAAATAAAAGAGATAGTAGTTCATGAAGCTACTATATGAATATAAAATACATCAGAGTTTACAACAGAAGAGTAATACGATACATCAGAGTTAAACCAGATACAACGGAAGAGTAACACGATACATCAGATACAAATCAGAATACATCACTGGAATCATCGGATATCTGAAAGCTGGATAGATAGCTGGATCTCCAAGCGAAACTCCAACTCCAAAGGTGAGTCTCGTAAGCTGAACTACTCAGTCTGACCCGAGCGTAAAGCAAAACACAAAACACTCGAGTCAGGATTAACATTCTTATATTAATAAATCCAACTCAAGTGAAATAGCAATTGAAATACAAGTAACTCAAAGGATGTTTGGAATAACCATCCTTTAAGGATCCGTTAAACTATCTACTAGGTAGTAATATACGCTAAGTAGATAATGTCTATCAGTAATAATAAGATATCAAAATAGCGTTAAGTCATGGCCCATTCCACCCTTAACACATTTTTATTCCCAAAAGCATATACAAGACCGTAGTTTCCCCAAAACCGGAAGTCACCAGAGGGAAATCCATATACTAAAGGTACAAATCAAAATCGTAGTGGTCGCGCATAAATGGAATACAAGTATGACAAGGCACATGAGGCTATACCCAAGGTAGTGATACTACCGTTCGCCTGATCCGGACTGGTGAGAACGCAACGCTGCAGCGCCCGCAACACCGTGAAACAACACTCCAAAAATCAAGGGTGCACCAATCGACAACAAGTATAAGTAGTTCGAAGAAGTGTGTCCACTTGAGGTAGCTAATCCTCCATTGGCCCGGCACAGCTCCTGTTTTAGTCATTTCCAATTTGATACAAGTGTCAAGGCTATCCATCATCGTTCTCTTTCTTCAGTCAACACATACATCAATCCAACCACTTCATTCTGGATCATCACTCCGTGTATAGTTATTAAAGTGGTTTCGGTTCAGATAGAGAGTATATCCATTACCGATCCCGGTCTCTTTAATAACTTTCGTAATTATTACACCGATTGGTCGTTTATATATTTCAAAAACCAAATCAATTTCAATTTTAATTTCAATTCGTAAATCAACATTTCATTTGTCTTTCTAAACCCATTTCCAAAATTTACGTTTCAAAACTTCTAAATTTACCATTTCAAAATCTTACAATTCAATTTCAATTTCCTTTAAAACAATTCAAA
The DNA here is from genome assembly GCA_030737815.1 of Allium fistulosum. Lineage (NCBI taxonomy): Eukaryota > Viridiplantae > Streptophyta > Magnoliopsida > Asparagales > Amaryllidaceae > Allium > Allium fistulosum. The sequence goes on from JASFAW010000013.1 coordinate 24,486,576, forward strand.
TATTGATTCAAGTTCGTATATAAGTTTCATTTCAAAAATCATTTAAATCAATTTAATTTAATATTCGAATCAATTTAAACTCATTTATTGATTTCATTTAATATTCGTTATTCAATTTGTCATTCAAAACAATTTCTATTAAATTCCCAATTCATTAAATCAATTTCTTAAGTTCAACTTCATTAAATCAAAACTTACAATTTTGAATTAAATTAAATTCGTCAAATCAATTCTTTCAATTACAAGTCTTACATTAATTCCAAAAAATATCACATTTTCATTTCTTGTTAAAGAAATTCAATTTCACTCATTTACTTTCTTGAATAAATTTCCAAAACTCACTTAATAAAGAAAACTCAATTTCAATTATTACGAAGTAAAATCCACTTATTCAAAAGTTCCATTTTTCTTATTAAAGAATTTCAATTCAATTTAATCATTAAATAATTTAATCTTATTTAAGTATTAAATAATTCAAAACTTAATTATTAAATAATTTCAAAGTTTAAAAATTTCAACTTAATTATAATTTCCAACTTAATTATTAAATCATTTCAAAGTTTAATAGTTTCAAACTTAATTATAATTTCAAATTTAATTCAATCATTTCTCAAATTAAACAACATTCTTTCATCAATTACATTGTAATAATTTGTTTCAGATTATTAAATATTAACCTTTTCCTTTCATCAAAAATTCAAATTTCAACTTCATTTTAAAACCATATTATTTATTCAAATAAAATCTTCGTTTTATTTTTAAATCAAATTATTTGACCAATCGGGTTTATTTAATTCTCTATCCAAGGTCAAAGTTCAATTTGGGTATTTATCATTTCAACCCGATTCCAATTCAATTAAAAATCAAAACATAACAAAGGGAACTTGAAGTGTGATAACTGGGATGGTGTCAAAGTAAATAAACAAGCAATAACAACAAACAATAACAATCCAATAATCAATTCAAATAATCCCGAAATAACCGTATTAATTCGCATTGTTATTTGTACGAATTAATATAATTATTTCTAGAATCTACACTATCATTTCATGTAGATTAAAGATTATTACATTACGGTTCTTCACTTGTCATTTATTTACAATTTCATACATCATCAATTTAACAACATACATTCAGTGGTTCAAAGTGTAATAAATCAAATCCTACGTGTCAGTAGATTTAACAGTAAAAGGGGTCATATTATACAAATTTAACTAATCAATTTTAAACATTTAACTATTCTATATCGAGTTCAATTGCATACCATTTATCAATTTACATTAACAGTTTAACGACCAATATAAACATCAACAATCAAACAATTATCAGCCAAGCAGTATTATCATTGCATAAATAATTAACAGATAATGGTGTCAGATGTCATAGATGAACTGATATAAGTAATAACAGTGTAAATATCTAACAGCAGCATATTTCAATTGTCGTTTCAATTGAAATCAAATTTAATAAATAAAAGAACGTTAATCGTGAGTGATTGCTCACCTTTCGAGGCTAGAGATATGAACGGAAATGGAAGTAAATTGTGGATCCAAACACGATTTCCAAAACGGAACAAGATGGACACGAATTCGATGATCAAAGCTGATGAATATGAAGGGATGAAACGAATCAGAACCATCATGATATAACTGAAACAAAATATACGTTATAATTTTTCTTTGAAACCAAAATTTTAAAATATACATTTAAAATGATATCTATAAACTGCCATATATAGATCTATGCACCACACAATGAAATGTATACTCAACGTGTAATATAAATAATATTTATAGAACTGATATAAACTTATATACACTTTAATATCTATTATCAATATATATACAGTTTTAATTTAAAAGTCAATATCTATACACACATACTATAAAATGAAACACGTATTTTATAAACATATAGCCATAATAGACTGCACCATATAAACAACCCTTATATATTAAAACTAATGTCTTATGTACACATCTATATTAAACAAGACTCGAACAACTACTATATAATATAATATATAATACTTAAATTTTCTCTCAGCTAAAGTAGACAGCAAAGCAAATGTACATTCTTAATATGATAAGGTGTTCCAAATCCAACACAACGCAATATACTTTCCTCTTATATGAATCTTATATAATATACTACGGTATATATCTGTAAATATATATGCATGCGAAAGCTTTTATTCTAAACAATATACAATACTGTCAGAACAGTAAATATATAAACCAATCCAACAAAAAATATAAAATAAATAAATCTAAAAAAAATGTAGAGATAAAATACTCATATATTATAGTTTCAGCAGATCATAACCACAACTATTAATATATATATATCTTCTTTTTTAAAATAAAATATATAGTAAACATTAATACAGCAACTACCATAATATATAAATAGCTAACAGGAAAGTAAACTCACGTATACAACATAAAACCTATATATATATAATGTATAACAAATACTTTTTTATAGGCAAAGCTTAAAAATAAAAGACAATGCATCAAATATATAGTATACATATGGAATCAATAGAGAATTCTAGTGTATGGCCTGCGCATTGTATTATACATTGTATATGGTAAACAAAGTATACTGTAGAATATATACTGTAACACAGATATGTACACAACATTTACAATACTTTGTAACAACATATTATAATTTAGTATACAATTCCAGAACTTAAAATATACTCTATTTATAAACTATATATATATAGTCCACTTACATGCATATATGTCGACCCAATAAGAGGACAGCAAGGCTAATTAAGAAGGCTAAGGCCGAGAAGGGTGCCGTGGTTGTGATGTAGCCTATACAGGTGAGGCGGAGGCTGGGAAGTCCAAATGGTGGGCTGGAGCGATGGTAGGGGTCGGAGTGTGGTGGGTTGCGGTGCTGAAGGTTGGTGAGATGGCTCGGGTGATGGAGGTAGAGAGGGTGGGCTGCAGTGTGCGGCCATGTGGCGTGGAGGTAGATGGAAACGAGGCGGGGAGAGTTGCTGTGTGGGTGGTGATGCTTGGCGAAGGCGAGTGGTGGTTTCACGTGGTGGAAGGCGGAGCTTTGGAGATGGGCGGTGCATGATGGCGGAAAGGTGGAGGGTAGTCGAGCGTGGGCTGAGGCAGGGAGGGGAAGGGATTGCGTGTGTGGGTGTGGCGTTCGGGAACGGGTCTCGGCAGTTATGAACTGGAGGAGGACAGTACGAGGTGACTAACTTGGTTGCTTGGAGGAGGGAGGAAGTTGATAGCTTCGGGGGAGGGTTGATGGCTGACCGTGTGAATGTGTGGGCAGAAGGAGGAAAGGTGGGGAACTGATGGTGAAGAAAAATGCAAACCGAAAAAAATGGAAGGCCAGATTTCAGAATAAAGAGGAGAGAAGAGGGAACGTAACAGTGAGAAATAAATATATTCTAGAAAAGTAGCATTTAGAAAAGCAACGGTCATCCAAAATTTCAGCTAACAAGCATTTATTGTTGTTTGGGCAGCACGAGAATTACTGAATCAATAAAAGCAAAGAGCTGTTCCAAATTCAACTGTTGGACATGTGAATGGACACGGAGAACAATAGGTTAGAAAATGGTTACAAAAATATCACGAACGTTACCGATATGAAGTCGTTTACCGATTTTTCCATTGCGTATCGGACACCGAAACGCGCCATCGAATATACCGCAGAGATCAGCATGACGGGACGATCAAAATGGTATAAAGATATCAGTGGTACGATCATCCGATAAAAATCGATATCGGTACAAGAATGCTGCTATTTTGCAGAAAATAAGAACGACGGAGCAATAGATGTCCGAATTTGAAAAAATGACGAACTGACATCTTGCTCAGAAGATGGTTTAGAATTTTTCTATGTAAAAATATTTTGGTTTTGAGAACATTTTAGTTTCAACGCTTTTTAACTGATTAAATTGAAGTGAATTTACGCGCGAAATAAACCTTCGTATTTTCGGACGAAAATTTACCAGTTGCTATGTTTAACTAGACGTATTCCAAATATTAAATTTTCATTTCAAAATTTTATCGTTTAAAATTTCACAAAATTTTTAACTAATTATGTTATTAAAACAGTTGAAATTTACGGGTCGTTACATCGTCCAAACCAGTTTCATTTCGAAGCTCTCGTCATTACGATCGCAACACAAAAATTCTCGTTTCAATCGGATGCGAGAGTTATTAAATTTGTAAGTTATCGACATTTGAATTTATAAAACAATTTATATTGATATTAAAATTAATCCATACCCAAAGCAATGAAGCCCAGCCCACTAAACTTCATCTTCCCCAAAGCAAAAGCCTGTACACGGTATATGCCCAACCCATGGCCGCGTGCAACATTTCGAGTGATACGGAGCTAGGCTACCTAAATCGACGAACCGACAACGCCACGTTCTCGCTCTCGCCGATCTCGACTCAACCATACCCAAAACTCAAGGCTCGAACACATGATGATCAACACGACACTACTGTCCTCCTCACCACACTCGACCAGGTCGCAACCCCCAAGACACCACCGAGCTCCACCAAAACGTGCGTCCAGATGCTATTCGACGAGGAGAATCCAAATACGAGCTTTATTTATCAAATCGATGAATGAAAACGAAGTGAAGCTTAACCCTAGCTTCAAACTCTCTCGCGTCTTCACTGTCGCACTCCCAGACCACGGCCGCACCTTACAAACTATCACCAAATCGAAGCAAATGATGAAATTTGATTTTTAAAATCGGTTTCGTGATTTTTAATCGAGTATTGAAAGAGAAAGAAAATTTTGAAGTTTTGATTTATTATTTTATTACTGCCTGAAGCTAGCGTGCAGATTTAAAAGGGAGGAGACATGATTCTTGCGTGTGGGAGGCTTACTACAGTGATTTGAAATGAAATAAAAGAAGCTGATGTGAAAAGTTGACTAGACAATATATTAATTTAAATTTCAAAATATCCCAATTTATACAACTTAAAATCTCGAACCCCTATCGAGGCGTGCCGCTAGGCGTTCATAATGTTATACCCCTATTCCGGACGCAATGGAAAAGGTTTCAAGCCCTAATTCGATCGTATGTGCGAGTTACGGAAATAAACGATCAATTTTAAATTAAATCGATTAAATTAAATTCTATGCATTTTGAGATGCTCCAGTCAAACGATAAATCCGATTGCTACAAAAATTGAAATTCGATAATAATACACTATTACGGATCCAATGGAACTAGTTTCATCGAAATCTGAGACTGTGTAACGACCCGGAATTTTCGAACCCGAAAATTCCAGATAGTTAGGAGAAAAAGAAAAGAGATAGAAGAAAGAAACAGAAAGAAGAAAGAAGAACAGAAAACACAACATCTCACATTCGCAGCGGATTAAATATAATAACAAATAATAGCATTTATACAAAGAAAACCTGTATTTGTTAATTACATTTTTAAACATCAGAGTTACAACATTCACAAATATACTAGACAGTTAGAATTAACATGTCTCGGACAACTATAATATATCACAGCGGAATACACTCCATACGTTCCTGCCATCCAGCTCGCCTCCTGAGCTCCAAAACGTCCTTACCTGGAAATCTGTAATACTCGGTCTGACCCGAGCATTACATCAAAGTAACACCCGGGTCAGGCTGGAAACCAGCGTGAGTAAACCCATCTAACAAGAAATTCCAATTTATAGAACTTATTTAAAACCCGGGGTAACTCGTACTTTACTATAAGTAAACAACTTATATAGTCAATACTTATTTCAAAAAACAATATCTAAGTATCCAACTTAGTTTAAATGGTCCATATTATCCCAAACCGGCTTATTGATTTCACATATCAATCTATAAAGAATTATGGAAGATTTCAAATCGAAGTGGTTTCGGGTATTTACTAATACCCGACCCCGGTCTCTTCGAATTCAAATGTCATCATTTTAAATGTCCAAGTTGTTTAAGGGTTTAAACATTTAAACTTATATTCAGGATGATATAAACAGATAGATAAATCACAATATCACAATAAATAATTCATATCAAACATTCATCTCACAAAACAGCATATATCATAGATATCATACCCAAATCATCCAGTACTAATATCAATCAATCATCCATAAATAAGTTTGATAAACTCTTAATCAATTTAATTAACCTTTAATTAAATTAATTATTATCCTTTAATTACTTGGATTACCTTAATCCTAATTAATTACAAATATATAAATTATCTCTTAATGATCTTCCTTAATTAATCTCCTTTGATTAATTATCTTTAATTACATTCAAATAATTATCCTTAACCATACACAATAATTTACTTTTAATTACTATCATTAAATTACTATAATTAAATAATTAATCTTTAATTAACCATATTCATTAATTTATCTTAATTAATGAACCCTTAATTATTTATTATATAAATTAATGATCCTTAATTACTTCCTTAATTAATTACTCTCTTTTAATTAATTACCTTAACTAGTAATTAATCACATTATTAATTAACCTTAATCCTTTAATTAATTAATTAACTTCAATTCAATTATATTAATTATCCTTTAATTAATATCATCAAGTGATTAACCCTTAATCACTTCCATTTAATTACTTCCATAAGTAATTTCTTTTTTTTTATTACCTTTAATTATTAATTAATTAATCTTATTTCTTAATTAATTAATTAATCCTTAAGTAATTAACTAAACCCTTATAAATTAATAAACCTTATATTTATTAATTAAATTAGTTAATTATACTTAAATTAAATTAATCGTTAATCGTTAAAACCTTAATTATCCTTTCAAGATAAATCATTTACTTTAATTACCAAACTTTAATTAATTACATTGATAAACCTTCCACTACTAATTTATTAATTAATTAATTACTCTTTAATTATCTTCATTAATAAATCTTTAATTACCCAATACCCTATTAATTAAAATTTGATTATGTTTAACTTAAAAACTTGTTAATACCCTTCCTTTAACTCGAGACAAACTGGAGTTGCTCGTGCTTAACCCAAAATCCCAATCAAATTCTCGAGCTACACTCCATTTTTTCCCCGACATTCCTCTTCTTTCTACCTCCTTTGAACCCACTAAACACTCGAGTATAATCTCGAGCCAAGCCTTTACTTTCCCCGAGTCCAACCCGAGACCTCATCTCCTACTTCTTCTCACAACAAAAACTGATACTCTGATACGCTGTGCACCTGCACCCATCCACGACGAAGTTCCGGCCTCCAAGACCACCATTGACAAGTCGACTTCACTTTACCATTCCGATCCCGACCACCCAAATCCTGGAATGAGCATGAATTCGAATTTCGAGCAACCTCGACCCTCCCCTGGAACAACCCAATCATCTAAAGCCTCCACGCTTCGCCACCTCCGATGATCTGGAGCTTCGCCACTTTGTCCAGACCCTCGCCAGAGTTCCTTGCTTCGATTCCCCTACCTCTGACCCAACTCGATACATCGATGATGACGCTGAAGTTCGAAGTTTGACCACGACTAAAACTTGAGCTAAACCCTAAATCGTCGCCACGCCACCGCCACGCTGATCGTAAAATCCAATGAGCATTTTTCCCCAGCTCGCCCACTCCCTTACTAACTCCAGTAGCGATCCCGAGATCCCAAGCCTCGCCGATCACCAGAAAAGCCTCAAAACACCAAACCCGTTCAACACTCGATTCCTCTTGATTTAGAAGCTTAAAAATCATGATTCTTTTTCTAAAAATCATAGATTTTGAAAACACAATTGATTATATTCATGAATCATCCAATTATTTATACTGAAATTTTGATATGATTTAAGTTTCACTGTTTTCTTCTTTTATTTTAAAACTGACTTTATATTTGGACTTAAAAATATTTTTAAAATTGATATCTTGTTATAACAAACAATATTTGTTTATACATTAAAGTCTAAAGAATATCAGATGAAGAGCATTTAACTTTTGAATCCTACTTGCAATCTGGAAGTGAAGAACAGAGCTAACACTGACATGCATTCAAAAATATTCATAGTATATACACATGAAATCATATAAAACAATCAGACAACCACTTTTACAATTTATTTAAAGTTTTACTGCATGCAACAAGGTTTCAACAGATTTTAAAACTTTTAAATAAGAATTGTTTACTCACCTGCTTTGTAAAAGCAGAGAACAGGATCTCTTGATTTATTTATCTGATATTTAGTTTTGATGATGATCTGGAAATACTTTTGTTTCTGAAACTTGTATTTGATCCTAATCTTAGCTTGCTTGAATGTTGAGATGATCTTTGCTTTATTTAGTTTTTGAAGATGAAATCTTGCTTTAAACTGAGATTGGTAAAAGTGGATTGTTGTTTGAAATTTTATTTCTGGTTTTAAACCGTGTACAGGCTTTTTGAAAATGAAGATAGAAAAAGGAATGAGAAGAGAATGGATATGTGTTTATATAAGTTACATTAGGTTTTATTAAAAATAAAAGAAAATTAAAATAAAAGTGACACTTGTCTTCTTCCTACTTAATCATCTAACACTTGTTAATAAGGAGGTTTATAATATAACACATGTATTTTTCATGCATAAATAAATTTTTAAATGTTTATAAGGTTTTTTTTTATTTAAATTAATTTCCTAATTAATAAATACATATCTTAATTTATAAGAATAAATCCTTTTAAAGAAAACAAATTATATTCTAAATAAAATCATATATAATATATTTTCAAGTCCAAAATATATTTAAGATATTTATCCTTTGAATTCTAATTCAAATTCAATTTAATTAAAAATCCAATTTAAAATCAACTCATATAAAATATATTTACTTAAAAGCCACAAATTCACTTTGTTTGAAAATAATAATATTTTTATTTAAAATCTTCTTATATCTATATCTATATATATATACACACAACACAATTACAAATATAAATATTTATTTGATCAGATTCATTTGTTCAATCTATACTTCAGTATTTCTATTAATTTATCCAATTATTATATCAATTACAGATGTCCAGAAATCCGGGTTATCACAGACTGTGCCCCGGAAGGCTATTCTAACTCGTCGATTAAATCGACGACTTTTCAAAATTAACAAAATAGCTTAAAATTTCAATTTTAAAATCTTATTAACTCTATTATAATCCAAATATAACTTATATTCACTTGGGAAACCAATTTAAATCATATTAAATCAAATTTCAGTTATTCACTCTATTTTCATATATTAAATTTCAATATCAAATTAATCATATCAAATTCGGAATAATATTAAATTTAAACAAATTTGATTATTCTTGAATCACTATCTTTTGAAATATTCAAAACGAACTTATAAAATTTAACCTTTAAACAAATTTAAATTATAGAATAACCATTTCCATAAATCAGTTATTCAATAAATTTTAAATATTTAATTTAAACAATTTACCTGTTCAATATTCAATATTTGATTTTTTTAATAGATTTTACTTATCAATCAACTTCTCTATTATACCCAATGAATTCAACATTTATTATCCTATCCAACTATTGATTGCAACGACATTCACTAAGTAGCATTTATTTTTCAATACTTATTACTATTCAAATCTTCGAAACCAATCTATTAACATTTGTATTTCTACCTAAATAATTCAAAATTCTTATTCACTTATTTACATTTGTTTTTCCATATATTCCCTTATAACCAAGTTATAACATTTGAGTCAATTCAATTAGATTGTAACTCCATTCAATCTATTAATAGTTACTTGGATAATTATTGTTGCAATTCATTCCAGTTATTATTATCATAAATAAATTACAAATTTTTAATTCTTCCAACATTAAACCATGAAATCTTATTAAATTAAAAATTTTAATTATCGAAATTTTATGGGTCGTTACACTCTCCCCCACTCAAAACTTTTCGTCCTTGAAAAGGAAAAGAAGGGAAAAGGAACTAAGTAAAGAATTTAACATTTGATGTATTTTATTCAAAATTATCAACTTATAAAACAATGAAATTTCATTTACAAAATCGTTACTTGTAACGACCCGTAAAATTTCAACTGTTTAATAACGTAATTAGTTGAAATTTTGTGAAATTTTAAACGATAAAATTTTGAAATAAAAATTTAATATTTGGAATACGTTTAGTTGAACATAGCAACTGGTAAGTTTTCGTCCGAAAATATGAAAGTTTATTTCGCGCGTAAATTCACTTCAATGTAATCAGTTAAAAAGCGTTGGAAATAAAATATTTCCGAAACCTAAATATTTTTGCATAGAAAAATTCTAAACCATCTTCTGAGCAAGATGTCAGTTTGTGTTTTTCAAAATTCGGACATCTTTGGCTCCGTCGATCTTATTTTTCAGCGTTTTTCTTGCATTTTCCCCTATTAGAAATTCGAATTTTTATAATTCAATCGTACCCTTGATATCTGTATACCGTTTTGATCGTCTCGTTATGCCGATCTCTGCGGTATATTCATATCTGTATTTCGGAGTATGGTGTGCGGTGCAATCTGTGAAACGTTTAACGTATCAGATCTGTAGACTTTTGGATTTCCCGTGACCATTGGTTATCCACCCTGAACCGTCAGCCACTTTTGTTACTTCCAGAAAATTTAATGTTAGACTTCTAAAATTCCACCTTTTCAAACTATATGGCTATTCCACTATAAATTTTGATTCAGCTTTATTCTTTTGAAATCTACGAAAACTACACGTCCTGTTTTCGGTGCCTCTTCAATTACCCACTGGGTTATAACTCAACAGCCATTTTCTTTAATATTTTCAGAAACCCAACTCTTTTCATTCCCAAGGTTTTGTTTCGTCCATTTTCGAAGCTTCAGTTAATATACAAAAGTTTTAGATACTGGAGCATGCAATCCCTCTGACCCATTCTCTTCCCTATCTTCATTTTGCTCTGGTCATTTGAAAAGAGAAATATTACAGAAGCCTAAACCTTCTCCACCAGAAACTCCACCTCTCGGCCACCATTTAACCCACCTTTCCACTGCTGTCCGTGCCGCCATCGTCACCGAAGAACCACCGCAGCCACCTCTACTTCACCTCCCTCCGCATGTGTCACATACTCCGACCTACCTGCTCCCTACACCCACCGTCATCGCCTCCTCCCCTCGGTCGCAGCCGTTGCCTGCCACGTTCCCTCTCCCAAACCCCAAGCCAACGCCACATCACAACTACCGAAGACCACCCTTAGCCCCACCAAATCCTCCATGACCTAACACCCACTAGACAGCCTGCCGATCACCGCCACGAAACCACCCACCTACCGCGTCAGTTTCCTTGACTCCGTCTCCGCCGTCGCCTTTCGCTCTCACCCTCCTACCTCTGATCGTCTCCCGCCCTTTCCTCCTCTTCCACTGACAACAGCAATCGAGTTCCACAACCGAGGTCACAGCCTCTCCTACCCAGCACCCTCCTTCTCTTGTTGCCGAGCCTATCCCATCTGGCATCTGTGTGCACATATCTCGGCTATGATACAGTAAGGTGTATATATCTTATTTTATCATATATAACGTATTAGTTAGAGTATATAAATTTATATATATATTATATATTCTGATTCGCATATACATTTAGCATGTTGCGCAAACTACAATTGATGATAATAACAAGCTTTATATATATAAGTGTTAGATTTAGTGTAAACCTGTTTTACTGTTTATGTATTCTATGTAATATGTATATTTTAGTTTATATATGTACGAAATATTAGTTGAGCATATGCTACAGTATTTACATTATATGTCTTAAGTATTAAATATATTATGTTAAAAGTTTGCCTGTTAGTCATTTCTATGAGTTGTATAATTGGTATTTATAAAATCTGTGTATAAGTACAGATACAAGTTGTTATGAAAATTGTTAAGCTTGGATTCTTTGTTTTATAATTTTTATTACAGCATACATATGTTTACAGTATGATTATATACATATTTTTGTTTATAATATACATATTACATTTCAAAAGGAGCATCAAATCGTGTTCGCAGCTCATATATATAAGTTTTGTTTTCTGTTAGTCTTGTATATAATCTATGTATATGGGTAATATATTGTATATATATGGGTCTGCATAAATTATATGAGATTTTCGGAAGATAGTATATTTGTTTGGTAAATATTTGTTTTAAGAAAAATTCATATATAATACCCGAATATCTTGCATTTTAATAAAAATATTTATATATGAATTATGTTCTGATTTCTGCAAACTTTGCAGTGGGGTATATTTCACGACAGTTTGTATATAGGTCATTTTACATTAGTTATATACTATATATTTGACTGAAAGTATTTGAGTTTGGTTTAAAAACAATGATTTGAAATGAATATATATTTAAGTTAAAATCTGATTCTATATATATGTTTCATATGCCAATTTTCTTTGTCGATCCAGATCTGATTTATTTCGTCTATTTGAATTATCAGCTTGTCTATCAAATTCGTGCCAATCTAGTGATGTTTTGGAATTCGAAGATCTTTGTCAATTCTATCTTGCCTCGGAAGGTGAGCACTCACTCACGATTAACGTTCTTTTATTTATTAAATTTGATTTCAATTGAAACGATAATTGAAATATGCTGCTGTTAGTTAATTACACTGTTATATATGCTATTGCCTGTATCAGTTCACCTGTGACATCTGACACCATTATCTGTTAATTATTTATGCGATGATAATACAGTTTGGCTGATAATTGATCGATTGTTGATATTTATATTGGACGTTAAATTGTTAATGTTAAAATGATAAATAGTATGGAATTGAACTTGATGTAGGATAAATAAATGTTAAATTTGATGAACTGACATTTGTATAATATGACCCCTTTAACTGTTAAATTTATTGACATGTTGGATTTGTTTAATTACATCTTGAACCACTGAATGTATATTGTTAAATTGATGATGGATGAAATTGTAATAGATGACAAGTGAAAACCGTAATGTAATAATCTTTAATCTACATGAAATGATAGTGTAGATTCTAGAAATAATTATATTAATTCGTACAAATAACAATGCGAATTAATACGGTTATTTCGGGATTATTTGAATTGATTATTGGATTGATATTGATTGTTGTTATTGCTTGTTTATTTACTTTGACACCATCCCAGTTATCACACTGCAAGTTCCCTTTGATATGTTTTGATTTTGAATTGAATTGGAATCGGGTTGAAATGATAAATACCCAAGTTGAACTTTGACTTAGGATAGAAAATTAAATAAAAACCCGATTGGTCAATAATTTGATTTGAAAATAAACGAAGATTTTATTTGAATAAAGAATATGGTTTTGAAATGAAGTTGAAATTTGAATTTTTGATGAAAGGAAAATGGTAATATTTAATAATCTGAAACAAAAGATTAACAATGTAATCAATGAAAGAATGTTGTTTAATTTGAGAAATGATTGAATTAAGTTTGAAATGATTTAATAATTAAGTTTGAAATTATTAAACTTTGAAGTTATTTAATAATTAAGTTTTGAACTATTTAATAATGAATTATTAAATGATTAAATTGAATTGAAATTCTTTAATAAGAAAAATTGAACTTTTGAATAAGTGAATTTTACTTCGTAAAGAATTGAAATTGAGTTTCTTTATTAATTAAGTTTTGGAAAATTATTTAAGGAAGTAAATAAGTGAAATTGGATTTCTTTAACAAAAATGAAATGTGATATTTTGGAATTAATGTAAGACTTGCAATTGGAGAATTGATTTGATGAATTTAGTTTAATTCAAAATTGTAAGTTTTGTTTTAAAGAAGTTGAACTTAAAAATTGATTAAATGAATTGGAAATTTAATAGAAATTGTTTTGAATGATAAAGTAACTTAACGAATATTGAATGAAATCGATAAATGAGTTTAAATTGATTTGAATGTTAAATAGAATTTATTTAAATGATTTCGGAATGAAACTTATATACGAACTTGAATCAATATTTGAATTGTTTTAAATAGAAATTGAAATTGAATTATAAGATTTTGAAACGGAAAATTGGAAGTTTTGAAACGAAAATTTGGAAATTGTTTCAGAAAGACAAATGAAATGTTGATTTACGAATTCTATTCGAAATTGAAATTGATTTGGTTTTTGAAATATATAAACGACCAATCGGTGTAATAATTACGAAAGTTATTAAAGAGACCGGGATCGGTAATGGATATACTCTCTATCTGAACCGAAACCACTTTAATAACTATACGCGGAGTGTTGATCCAGAACGAAGTGGATGGTTTTGATGAACGCGTTGACTGAAGAAAGAGAACGATTTTGGATGACCCTTGACATGACTAAAACAGGAGCCGCGCCGGGCCATTGAGGATCGCCATCTCTAGCGGACACACTTCTTCGATACCATATCTATTACTTTTGTGATTCGATTTGGGTGCACCCCTCGATTATGGGAGTGTTGTTTCGCGGTGTTGGGGTAGTAGCTGCTATGCCCAACATCAGTCCGGATCAGGCAACTACTAGTATCCTAGTTGGTATCGCCTCATGTACCTGGTCATACTGATTATCCTATTCGCGACCACTACGTTTTGATTTGTACCTTTAGTATATGGATTGCCCTCTGGTGACTTCCGGTTTTGGGGAAACTACGGTCTTGTATATGCTTTTGGGAATAAAACTGTGTTAAGGGTGGAATGGGCCATGACTTAACGCTATTTTGATATCTTATTATTACTGATAGACATTATCTATTTAGCGTATATTACTACCTAGTAGATAGTTTAACGGATCCTTAAAGGATGGTTATTCCAAACATCCTTTGAGTTACTTGTATTTCAATTGCTATTTCACTTGAGTTGGATTTATTAATATAAGAATGTTAATCCTGACTCGAGTGTCTTGTGTTTTGCTTTACGCTCGGTTCAGACTGAGTGGTTCAGCTTTCGAGACTCAACTTTGAAGTTGGAGCTTTGCTTGAAGATCCAGCCATCTATTCTGCTTTCAGTATTCGATGATTCCAGTGATGCATTCTGATTTGTATCTGATGTATCGTGTTACTCTTCCGTTGTATCTGGTTTAACTCTGATGTATCATATTACTCTTCTATTGTAAACTCTGATGTATTTTATATATTCATATAGTAGCTTCATGAACTACTATCTCTTTTATTTCCGCTGCACTTATTACTCTGTGTCTGTGATCTGTGATTATTTATTTACTGTATATGTTCAGTTTTGCCAATTTAAATTAACAACGCGGTATTTTGAGCAATTCAACTCCGGCATGAGTGTCTACCTATACACTTATAATGGATGCGAATGGTCCAAAATTCTGGGTTGTTACAGTTGGTATCAGAGCTTTGGTAGCTCTAGGCAAAACTCAACATATAGGGTAAATGTATTTACAGAATCACTCTCATTCGAGTTTCAATCTCTTCCTTTCGACTCGATTCCTTTGAATTTTGGAACGTTCCCTCGGTTTCGAAATCTCATTCGTGTCCCTCACTATTCGTCTTCTTCCAATCATGGAGCACCCCATAACTCCATTCTGAATGATATCTATAATAGATCGGTGGTCCCGCCAATCTTCGAATGATTCGTAAAGGAGTAAAACTCCTTTATAATAGACATCGATTTACCGGAGATTTCTGTATCCTCGGTTTGCGATACTATCTATCTTCTACTATACATGAATTCTATTTCTCGAGATTGGATGTTGATTTACCTCGAAATTCAGCATTGATCTTATTCTTGAAGTCATGGTCGACCCGGTTATGGTTGCCCGCGATTTATATAAGATTATCTATTTCCTTATTTGGTTAAATAATCATCTTATCTTTCGTTCCAACTTATTCTCAAATCAAAATTTTCTTTGATTGAATTAATCAAATTTGAATCCCTATCCTTGCTTTGAAATCCATTCCTGTATCGTCGAGCAAAGAAATGTATTTCTAAATTTATATGAAAAATGTTGTTTTCAAATTTGATAAACAAAATAGTTTTGAATGATTATATTATATATAAATATAAGTTTTCTGGAATTAAATTGTTAATGAATTTGTTGTCTGAAATAATAATATTTGATTTTCATTTATTGTTTTGTAAACCATTGATTATTGCATAAAATAAATAAACGAATTTATAAACTTGGTTATAAATTGATTGGAATTTGAAATGAATTTAATTCAGGAATTTGAGAATTTATTAGTTTCCGGTGATTTCGAACTTTGGTTTTTAAAATTTTAAAAGTATATATTACTGAAGGTATTTTCAAATAGAAACCGTTTTAAAGAATTTTTAAAATGTTGAAATCAGTGCTCTTCTCTTTGTCGCTGGAAAATAATTTCGGTGATGGCGGCCGCATCATCGACGTTCATTTCCGAGTTTCGAAGTGAAGATACCATTCTGTAGCTTTGCTACGGTTTTGTTTTGAAAAATATTTTGATTTGAATTTCTTCAGTATAATTTGATTTATATATATATATAAGTATCTTATTTTAAAATTTAATTTGATTGATATAAATATATGATCTATATCTCTAAATTGTTTAATGAAGTTAATCGGAAATCTAATTCTGTTAAACGATGATTTTAATTGGGAAAATCTATTTGTATATTGTTCAACTGCATTCTAATACAACTTACCTAAATCATTCAAAAGTTGAATATGTAATTGGATAATATATAAGATAAATTGAATTTATAAATAAAATTTTAGTGTTTATAATAAATGTTATACACAAAATTTTGATTATAAAGATGTTAATAGAGTTAGATAGGATAATAAGTAAACTCAGTTAATAATGAAATAAATTTGTTTTGAAAGAATTAATAAATTTGTTTTGAAAGAATTAATAAATTGTTTTGAAAGAATTAATAAATTGAAATTTGATCAACATATGAAATACCATAAATTTAACAGAAATTAATAGATGTAAATTAATTTAAATCGAAACTTTTATGGTTTAAATTAATTTATAAGGGTTAAATATATGTGATTAGATATGTTAAGTAGAATAAATTTAACAGTAATTTGGAATAAAGAAGAATTTAAAACTGTTGAAGAAAATATGATTATGATAAAAGACTATTCAAGTTTATGGTTTTAGAAATTGTAAATTTGAGATAATTGGATAATAAGACGATGAGTTTAGAAATAGTTGAGATTGATTTTAGTGAAATCAAATGGATTTAATCAATTATCGAATATCAATAAATTTAAATTTGAATTTATATGGATTAAATTAATTGTTATTTTGTATTTCAAATCTGTTTTCTTTCTGGTTGTTTCTATTCTCCTACCTCGTTCCTTTTCGGGGACGAAAAGTTTTGAGTGGGGGAGAATGTAACGACCCGTAAAATTTCAACTGTTTAATAACGTAATTAGTTGAAATTTTGTGAAATTTTATGTAACGACCCGGAATTTTCGAACCCGAAAATTCCAGATAGTTAAAAGAAAAAGAAAGAGATAGAAGAAAGAAACAGAAAGAAGAAAGGAGAACAGAGAACACAACATCTCACATTCGCAGCGGATTAAATATAATAACAAATAATAATATCAGTTATACAAAGAAAACTGTATTTGTTAATTACATTTTAATACATCAGATTTACAACATTCACAAATGTACTAGACAGTTAAAATTAACATGTCTCAGACAACTATAATATCACAGCGGAATATACTCCATACGTTCCTGCCATCCAGCTCGTCTCCTGAGCCCCAGAACGTCCTTACCTGAAAATCTGTAATACTCGGTCTGACCCGAGCATTACATCAAAGTAACACCCGGGTCAGGCTGGAAACCAGCATGAGTAAACTCATCTAACAAGAAATTCCAATCCATAGAACTTATTTAAACCCGGGGTAACTCGTACTTTACTATAAGTAAACAACTTATATAGTCAACACTTATTTTCACAAAACAATATCTAAGTATCCAACTTAGTTTAAATGTCCATATTATCCCCAACCGGTCTATTGATTTCACATATCAATCTATAAAGAATTATGGAAGATTTCAAATCGAAGTGGTTTCGGGTATTTACTAATACCCGACCCCGGTCTCTTCGACTTCAAGTGTCATCATTTTAAATGTCCAAGTTGTTTAAGGGTTTAAACATTTAAACTTATATTCAGGATGATATAAACAGATAGATAAATCACAATATCACAATAAATAATTCATATCAAACATTCATCTCACAAAGCAGCATATATCATAGATATCATACCCAAATCATCCAGTATTAATATCAATCAATCATCCATAAGCAAGTTTGATAAACTCTTAATCAATTTAATTAACCTTTAATTAAATTAATTACTATCCTTTAATTACTTGGATTACCTTAATCCTAATTAATTACAAATAAATAAATTATCTCTTAATGATCTTCCTTAATTAATCTCTCTTTTAATTAATTACCTTAACTAGTAATTAATCACATTATTAATTAACCTTAATCCTTTAATTAATTAATCTTTAATTAATTAACTTCAATTCAATTATATTAATTATCCTTTAATTAATATCATCAAGTGATTGACCCTTAATCACTTTCATTTAATTACTTCCATAAGTAATTTCCTCTTTTCTTAATTACAATCAATAATTATCCCTAAATTACCTTCATTAAGTATTAACCCCTTTTTATTATTATCACTAATTTATTTACCCTTATTAATTCATTAAGTAATTATCTTTTAATAAAATTTATTAATCATCCCTAATTAATCACAACCTTGATTAATTCCATTAATTATATTAATTAATTGATCCTCTAATTACTTTATTAATTAATTATCCTTTTTATTAATTACATTCAGTTATTTTCTTTAATCACTTATACCAAGTAATTAATTTTTCATTACATTTCTAAAGTATAATCAAACTTAATTAACTCCAATCCTTTAAATATATTTCTAAACTTGGCCTAACATACATTTTTTTAAAACTAATAATAACTTTTTTTTTAAAGAAACTTGTTAAACATTTTACTTTTGGAAACTTTAGCAAACACTTTAACTTTGAAACTTATTTACTTTGCCTTTAAATTTTGTACCTTCTTTTAAACTTGAAATCTTAAATTCACTTCACAAATTTAAAACCAGTTAATAGTCTAAAACCCCAAGCACTCACGAGAAAACTACGAACCAGACCCGAACATCCCTCGATCACACTCTACTTCGAGAAAATCCTCAAAACAACTCGAGCCTAACGCCAAGAAAACCATCATCTTCCTGAACTAATCCTTCACCAGACACAAACGTGCACGCGTGCACATGCGCGTTGGTCTGATCAACTTCGACACCTCGCCGAGAACCTCAGCAAGTCGACGACCACATATACGAATGCTCTAACCCTTCAGCACCGACGAACTCGCGAGGAAACGAAATCGAGCAACTCGATTTAACTGGAACCCAAACCATCCACTGAAAATTGCCTCGCGCCACCCAAATCCGGTCACCAGAAATATCGCTGTTCCACCCAGAGGCGCGCCACGAACCCAAGCGACGATCCCCCCCTGTCCGATCATCTCCGATGCTTCCACGTTGACGTAAATGCCTCGAGAACACGGCAAACCAAAACTGTACACTCAACCCTAGATCATCGTCGTTCAGCCACCATGGTCATCTAGAATTTAGGTGAGTATTTTTCTGATGATCACCTAACCTCCAGCCTCCTTCCACCTCGATCACACCATCCAATGTTTTTCCGATCGCTAGAAATTGATGAAAAAACAACTTTCGGTCAACTCGCAAAATCTCCCCAAACTCTATCTTAAAAATCTTGAAATTGTTATCTAAATTCCTCATTTTACAATATGATTCTATTTATGAAATCCAAACTCGAATTTATGAACTTCGATTTTTGACTTATAATTTGATTTCTACTGTTATCTCTTATTTCCAGTAATCCTATTTATCAATATACTTAATAATATTTTTAAAATCTTTATCTTGTTATTTCTAATAGATTTTGTTTAAATACTAAATCCTAATAA
This sequence comes from Allium fistulosum, assembly GCA_030737815.1. Lineage (NCBI taxonomy): Eukaryota > Viridiplantae > Streptophyta > Magnoliopsida > Asparagales > Amaryllidaceae > Allium > Allium fistulosum. Next base: position 24,506,570 of record JASFAW010000013.1, read on the forward strand.
TGATTAAATCAAGAGATAATGGTTTTTAAATCAAACAGAAGCTTGAAATCAAAAAAAACAGAGGTATACATACGTATACAGACATGCACACTAAACATTCCCATATTTATCAACATGCAAGCCAAATTTCCACTCATGCAAACAATTTCCACATCATTATATAATTATTCATCACATGTAACTAATTTAAAATAAGTGATAGTTTGTTTACTCACCTGTTGATGTACAGAGAGCTTTTGAAGCAGTTTTGAAATTTGAAAACTTGAATTGCTTGAAAACTGAGATGATCTGGGCTTTTGATTACAGGTTGATGCTTGTCTTGTGATGATTGTTTTAGGTTGAGTTCGAATTCTGCTAGCTTTTAATTTAAAAACTGAGTTGATCTTTGTTCTGCTTCAATTTGCCCCTGACCTTGTTTGATTGATCTAGTTGAAAAGTTGTTGCTTGATATTTCTGGTTTGCTAACCTTTTATTTACAGGTTTCTAAATTTTCTCTGGTTTAAATTTTCAGACTTTAGCTTGTTTTGTATTTGTTTTAGAAATTTTCTGATCAAAGAAAATGAAAGAGGAATATGGAGATGTTTATATAACTTAGTTTTCTCATTTATTAGTTATTTTGAAAAATAAAAAGATTAAGGACACTTGTACAATTTTGATAACACTTGTCATTAAACACATTTCTTTTGCTTACATTTGTGATTATGTTCACACATTATTTACATTTGTAATTTCCATGATTTTAATATGTATTTATTATATTTCTAATTTTAGTTATATATATATATATAAATGTCTTAAGTATTTAATATTTAAATTTCTCTTACACTTATCTATATAAAATTTTAAAGACAATCAATCATATGCTAATAAAAATATATACACTTATTATTTTAAACTCAATTTATTTTTTTTAAAGATTATTTACATTTGAATTTCAAATTCAAATCCTCTTTAAATTTTACTCATATATATTCAAATTAATACTTATTCTATTTTCTTAGGAAAAAGAATAAATTTTAGATTATTAATTGATTTATAAAGAAGATTATTACATAATTATTTGTCTAAAATTCCAGGATATCACATTCCTCCCCCCTTAGAATCTTTTCGTCCTTGAAAAGGAACGAAACCAGAATTTACTTATTTACTTATTATCAGATAAAATTTTCTTTTGAACATATTTTAAAACACTTTAAAAATCTTTATAATATTACTAAATTAGTTTTTATAAAAATACTTTTATAACTCGATGTTTCAACAAGTCCATTCTCGTTCTCACAGAAATTCGGTCATACGTTGATCAGGCGTAAGACTGAAAAATCTATAAGTACTTAGCAGACCCATTTTCAACACCCAGTGAAAATATTTTGGAAAATAATTTTATTGAAAATATAGAAAAAAGTTTTGAAAATAGAGGAAATATCTTTGGTGAGAATGCTCTGGAAATCATCACTCCCATCCATGGTCGCAGTTAACCCGATGGTTACGTTGCCGTCCCGGCAAAATCCACAGATAACTGTAGGTCTCCGCGCTCCTCGATTACGCCATGGAACCCGCTACAGATCGCAGTTATACCCGGGCCTTACGTTGCTATCACAGCACAAACCCATATAACTGTAGGCATCAGCGCCACCGAATTTCGCTGCCAAATAATGAAACTTCTCCCACATAGGTCGCAGTCTACCGATATAAAATCAAACGTAGACAGTTGGCTCTCAGCGGCACACACGACTTTCGCTATGTTACCATAGTGTCACAGTCTACCGATATAAAATAAAACGTAGACAGTTGGCTCTCAGCGGCACACATGACTTTCGCTATGGTCTACAGTAGATCGCAGTGACATCGAGTTAAACTATCGTCACAACATAACCCAAATGCCTCTGTGGGCACCAGCCCCTCGACTTTCGCTACACAAATAATCCTCAGGAACTAGTTTGTCCGGACTCCTCACAGGATCAACTTTAGAATCCCCCCTTGGGGTTCAAGGCAGTACCACCCAGTGGCACTCCTGAGAAGTTCATTTCAAGAGAGCGCCTTTTTCCCCAGAGCTATACTCAAAACATTTTATACTATATACTTATAGTATCTTCAAATCATACCCTTTATGATTTATCAAAATCTCCTTTACACAAAATCGATTACCAAAATCGATAATTCTCACACTAGGCTTTCCAAAATCCAAAATTGATTTTCCCAAAAATCAAAAGCCCTTTCCAAAATCCGTAGGTTCCCAAAACCTTTTCCAAAATCATTCTCATAAGATCCTTTATATATATATATATAAATATAGATATATATAACTTTGAAAATCTTTGGATCATTTCAAACTTTGTATAAAACCTCTTTTATACTTCAAATATTTCAAAACCCTTTTCTTTTAGCAATAGATTCAACAAGGGAAGATTTACCTTATATAACAAGGATATATAACTTTATTTTATTCTAAATCAAATATTCATATTTGATAAATCTTTTATAAAGTTATTAACCATATTTCTTTTCAAAAACCATTTTACATTTCTTATCCACAAATCTTCAATATCAATTTCATTCAAATCCGTACGATGTACACATATCATCCGTACACAATATTAATCTGATCACTCAATCGATCACACAATTTCACTTCCGAACTAGTATCGTCCACCCGACTTCCTAGTGCGGACTCAGATCTGGTTTCTTGATCAGAAACCGTCATTCTCCTTGCATAGTCACAACTATGATAGAGAATATCCAGAACCAATCAAAAATCCATATCCAGGTTCGCCGTCGAAAATCGAGCGAAAAATCCCAACTCGGATCGATAATACTATCTCGAAATTCTGTGTTCGAATCTGGATCAAATCACTATGCGAATAGAATAATATACGTACATCCTACGTATTTATCTTTATTGGTTATTAGCCAAATCAATTCTCTTTTCTATTCACATTTCCTTTAATTCCATTCACTTATTCTCAATTTCTTCCATTTCCAATTAAGTTATTACTTCAATTATAAACAGTTTGAACTCTGACCTATTTAAATTTAAAAATAGCTTGAAAAAGTTTAAAATATATAAGTAGTTGAAAAATAGTTATTAGTTTGTAAAATATCTGTAAAATAGTTAAGTAGATATAAAATAGTTAGATAATTGCAAAATAGATTTAAAATAGTGATTAGATGTAGGTAACTGAAAAATAGTAATTAGTTTATAAGACAGTTTCAAAATAGTTAAATAGTTCCAAAAGAATTGTAAAATAAGTATAAAATAGTTTGGGGTTTAAGAAGAAAGATTGTATAGTAAATAGTTTGGAAAAATAGATTTGTATTAAAACAATTTATTTTGAAAATAATCCAGAGCCAAACTGTTTAATTTCCCAATCTCCATTTCCAATTAATTTCCCATCAATTCAATTTAAATTCCACTTCCATTTAAATTGACTCAATTCCAATTTAAATAACTTCAATTTTCATTGAAATTGATTTAACCCCAATTCAAATTGAATTAACCTCAATTCCTTTCCAAATTCAAATTAAATTCCATTTGATTTTTAAACTTATACATCTTCAATCACAATTCTAATTAATTCAAACCAAATCCCATTTGAACAAATTTCAATTTAAAACTCAATTTTAAGCTATCTCAAATTTATATAAATTCGAGTTAAATTTCTAAATGTTGATTTAATTTCTTAAATCAAATTAACTTATATCTTTAAACCATTAAATTATGAATCCAAATTCCAAATTCCATTTTAAAATTATCTTTACTTAACTTATTATAAAGTTCAAATAAGAATTCAAAAACAATTAAATTTCAGATTCTAATTTATTATCCATTTTCAATTTCCAGATCTCAAACCCCATTTTGAGATTACCCATAACTCCCATTTAAATTAACCATTTAACTACCCAAGTTAAATTTAAATTTCATCTTGAAATTTCCAATTCAAGTTATTCATTCAAACTTATTTAACTTCCTCCAAGTTAAATTAAATTTACTTAATCCGGTCAACTTTTCACAATTTGAATTCCCATTCAAATTTTAAACTTCAGATTAATAATCTTTCCCCTTTTAAGTTTTAAAACCTACTTTACTTTGGGTTTCATATCACATTCCAATTTAAAACTCAACACTAAGTGTTTATTTCAAATCATCATTGGTATTATGTATATTCCTCATATATACATTTTCTTTACACACCAAGTTATACTTTAAATTTTTAAACCACCTTTGGTTTTAATTCAAACAAACTTTTTTAAAACAATTTCAAGTTTTCTGGAATTAGATTTAAAATTTCACAATTTAAAATTATCTTCAATTCCAATTTATAAGTTATACTCACTTAAATGTTTACTTCCCTAAACATTTCATTTTGCTAAATCATTAACAACATTCATTATTAAACACAATTACCATTTATGATAATAACCAAGATTATCATATCTGGAAACCAATTCATTATTACCTTTATTCTTGATAACATTTCCACAAATTCAAGATTTTAATTTTAGTTTGAATTCATTTCAAACTTGTCTTTATTCAATTTTAATTTGGCTTTATTTCTATTACCACTTAATTTAATTCCAATATTTTAACAACCAATTACCTTAATATTTATTAGAAAGAAATATCATTTTATATATCAAAATATATTCTTATATAAAATCATTTAAAATCCTTATATAAGAAAATAACAATTACGCTCTCATATATATATATACACTCAACTCGTTCTAGGGTACCATTGACCCTATCCTTAACGAGTAATCCCAACAGAGCCAAGGTTCTCGCTTAACCTCCTGCTCTGATACCAAATGTAACGACCCGAAATTTTCGAACCCGAAAATTCCAGATAGTTAAAAGAAAAAGAAAGAGATAGAAGAAAGAAACAGAAAGAAGAAAGGAGAACAGAGAACACAACATCTCACATTCGCAGCGGATTAAATATAATAACAAATAATAATATCAGTTATACAAAGAAAACTGTATTTGTTAATTACATTTTAATACATCAGATTTACAACATTCACAAATGTACTAGACAGTTAAAATTAACATGTCTCAGACAACTATAATATCACAGCGGAATATACTCCATACGTTCCTGCCATCCAGCTCGTCTCCTGAGCCCCAGAACGTCCTTACCTGAAAATCTGTAATACTCGGTCTGACCCGAGCATTACATCAAAGTAACACCCGGGTCAGGCTGGAAACCAGCATGAGTAAACTCATCTAACAAGAAATTCCAATCCATAGAACTTATTTAAACCCGGGGTAACTCGTACTTTACTATAAGTAAACAACTTATATAGTCAACACTTATTTTCACAAAACAATATCTAAGTATCCAACTTAGTTTAAATGTCCATATTATCCCCAACCGGTCTATTGATTTCACATATCAATCTATAAAGAATTATGGAAGATTTCAAATCGAAGTGGTTTCGGGTATTTACTAATACCCGACCCCGGTCTCTTCGACTTCAAGTGTCATCATTTTAAATGTCCAAGTTGTTTAAGGGTTTAAACATTTAAACTTATATTCAGGATGATATAAACAGATAGATAAATCACAATATCACAATAAATAATTCATATCAAACATTCATCTCACAAAGCAGCATATATCATAGATATCATACCCAAATCATCCAGTATTAATATCAATCAATCATCCATAAGCAAGTTTGATAAACTCTTAATCAATTTAATTAACCTTTAATTAAATTAATTACTATCCTTTAATTACTTGGATTACCTTAATCCTAATTAATTACAAATAAATAAATTATCTCTTAATGATCTTCCTTAATTAATCTCTCTTTTAATTAATTACCTTAACTAGTAATTAATCACATTATTAATTAACCTTAATCCTTTAATTAATTAATCTTTAATTAATTAACTTCAATTCAATTATATTAATTATCCTTTAATTAATATCATCAAGTGATTGACCCTTAATCACTTTCATTTAATTACTTCCAAAAGTAATTTCCTCTTTTCTTAATTACAATCAATAATTATCCCTAAATTACCTTCATTAAGTATTAACCCCTTTTTATTATTATCACTAATTTATTTACCCTTATTAATTCATTAAGTAATTATCTTTTAATAAAATTTATTAATCATCCCTAATTAATCACAACCTTGATTAATTCCATTAATTATATTAATTAATTGATCCTCTAATTACTTTATTAATTAATTATCCTTTTTATTAATTACATTCAGTTATTTTCTTTAATCACTTATACCAAGTAATTAATTTTTCATTACATTTCTAAAGTATAATCAAACTTAATTAACTCCAATCCTTTAAATATATTTCTAAACATGGCCTAACATACATTTTTTTTAAACTAATAATAACTTTTTTTTTAAAGAAACTTGTTAAACATTTTACTTTTGGAAACTTTAGCAAACACTTTAACTTTGAAACTTATTTACTTTGCCTTTAAATTTTGTACCTTCTTTTAAACTTGAAATCTTAAATTCACTTCACAAATTTAAAACCAGTTAATAGTCTAAAACCCCAAGCACTCACGAGAAAACTACGAACCAGACCCGAACATCCCTCGATCACACTCTACTTCGAGAAAATCCTCAAAACAACTCGAGCCTAACGCCAAGAAAACCATCATCTTCCTGAACTAATCCTTCACCAGACACAAACGTGCACGCGTGCACATGCGCGTTGGTCTGATCAACTTCGACACCTCGCCGAGAACCTCAGCAAGTCGACGACCACATATACGAATGCTCTGACCCTTCAGCACCGACGAACTCGAGAGGAAACGAAATCGAGCAACTCGATTTAACTGGAACCCAAACCATCCACTGAAAATTGCCTCGCGCCACCCAAATCCGGTCACCAGAAATATCGCTGTTCCACCCAGAGGCGCGCCACGAACCCAAGCGACGATCCCCCCCTGTCCGATCATCTCCGATGCTTCCACGTTGACGTAAATGCCTCGAGAACACGGCAAACCAAAACTGTACACTCAACCCTAGATCATCGTCGTTCAGCCACCATGGTCATCTAGAATTTAGGTGAGTATTTTTCTGATGATCACCTAACCTCCAGCCTCCTTCCACCTCGATCACACCATCCAATGTTTTTCCGATCGCCAGAAATTGATGAAAAAACAACTTTCGGTCAACTCGCAAAATCTCCCCAAACTCTATCTTAAAAATCTTGAAATTGTTATCTAAATTCCTCATTTTACAATATGATTCTATTTATGAAATCCAAACTCGAATTTATGAACTTCGATTTTTGACTTATAATTTGATTTCTACTGTTATCTCTTATTTCCAGTAATCCTATTTATCAATATACTTAATAATATTTTTAAAATCTTTATCTTGTTATTTCTAACAGATTTTGTTTAAATACTAAATCCTAATAATGATTAAATCAAGAGATAATGGTTTTTAAATCAAACAGAAGCTTGAAATAAAAAAAAACAGAGGTATACATACGTATACAGACATGCACACTAAACATTCCCATATTTATCAACATGCAAGCCAAATTTCCACTCATGCAAACAATTTCCACATCATTATATAATTATTCATCACATGTAACTAATTTAAAATAAGTGATAGTTTGTTTACTCACCTGTTGATGTACAGAGAGCTTTTGAAGCAGTTTTGAAATTTGAAAACTTGAATTGCTTGAAAACTGAGATGATCTGGGCTTTTGATTACAGGTTGATGCTTGTCTTGTGATGATTGTTTTAGGTTGAGTTCGAATTCTGCTAGCTTTTAATTTAAAAACTGAGTTGATCTTTGTTCTGCTTCAATTTGCCCCTGACCTTGTTTGATTGATCTAGTTGAAAAGTTGTTGCTTGATATTTCTGGTTTGCTAACCTTTTATTTACAGGTTTCTAAATTTTCTCTGGTTTAAATTTTCAGACTTTAGCTTGTTTTGTATTTGTTTTAGAAATTTTCTGATCAAAGAAAATGAAAGAGGAATATGGAGATGTTTATATAACTTAGTTTTCTCATTTATTAGTTATTTTGAAAAATAAAAAGATTAAGGACACTTGTACAATTTTGATAACACTTGTCATTAAACACATTTCTTTTGCTTACATTTGTGATTATGTTCACACATTATTTACATTTGTAATTTCCATGATTTTAATATGTATTTATTATATTTCTAATTTTAGTTATATATATATATATAAATGTCTTAAGTATTTAATATTTAAATTTCTCTTACACTTATCTATATAAAATTTTAAAGACAATCAATCATATGCTAATAAAAATATATACACTTATTATTTTAAACTCAATTTATTTTTTTTAAAGATTATTTACATTTGAATTTCAAATTCAAATCCTCTTTAAATTTTACTCATATATATTCAAATTAATACTTATTCTATTTTCTTAGGAAAAAGAATAAATTTTAGATTATTAATTGATTTATAAAGAAGATTATTACATAATTATTTGTCTAAAATTCCAGGATATCACATTTTAAACGATAAAATTTTGAAATAAAAATTTAATATTTGGAATACGTTTAGTTGAACATAGCAACTGGTAAGTTTTCGTCCGAAAATATGAAAGTTTATTTCGCGCGTAAATTCACTTCAATGTAATCAGTTAAAAAGCGTTGGAAATAAAATATTTCCGAAACCTAAATATTTTTGCATAGAAAAATTCTAAATCATCTTCTGAGCAAGATGTCAGTTTGTCGTTTTTCAAAATTCGGACATCTTTGGCTCCGTCGATCTTATTTTTCAGCGTTTTTCTTGCATTTTCCCCTATTAGAAATTCGAATTTTTATAATTCAATCGTACCCTTGATATCTGTATACCGTTTTGATCGTCTCGTTATGCCGATCTCTGCGGTATATTCATATCAGTATTTCGGAGTATGGTGTGCGGTGCAATCTGTGAAACGTTTAACGTATCAGATCTGTAGACTTTTGGATTTCCCGTGACCATTGGTTATCCACCCTGAACCGTCAGCCACTTTTGTTACTTCCAGAAAATTTAATGTTAGACTTCTAAAATTCCACCTTTTCAAACTATATGGCTATTCCACTGTAAATTTTGATTCAGCTTTATTCTTTTGAAATCTACGAAAACTACACGTCCTGTTTTCGGTGCCTCTTCAATTACCCACTGGGTTATAACTCAACAGCCATTTTCTTTAATATTTTCAGAAACCCAACTCTTTTCATTCCCAAGGTTTTGTTTCGTCCATTTTCGAAGCTTCAGTTAATATACAAAAGTTTTAGATACTGGAGCATGCAATCCCACAGACCCATTCTCTTCCCTATCTTCATTTTGCTCTGGTCATTTGAAAAGAGAAATATTATAGAAGCCTAAACCTTCTCCACCAGAAACTCCACCTCTCGGCCACCATTTAACCCACCTTTCCACTGCTGTCCATGCCGCCATCGTCACCGAAGAACCACCGCAGCCACCTCTACTTCACCTCCCTCTGCATGTGTCACATACTCCGACCTACCTGCTCCCTACACCCGCCGCCATCGCCTCCTCCCCTCGGTCGCAGCCGTTGCCTGCCACGTTCCCTCTCCCAAACCCCAAGCCAACGCCACATCACAGCTACCGAAGACCACCCTTAGCCCCACCAAACCCTCCACGACCTGACACCCACTAGACAGCCTGCCGATCACCGCCACGAAACCACCCACCTACCGCGTCAGTTTCCTTGACTCCGTCTCTGCCGTCGTCTTTCGCTCTTACCCTCCTACCTCTGATCGTCTCCCGCCCTTTCCTCCTCTTCCACTGACAACAGCAATCGAGTTCCACAACCGAGGTCACAGCCTCTCCTACCCAGCACCCTCCTTCTCTTGTTGCCGAGCCTATCCCATCTGGCATCTGTGTGCACATATCTCGGCTATGATACAGTAAGGTGTATATATCTTATTTTATCATATATAACGTATTAGTTAGAGTATATAAATTTATATATATATTATATATTCTGATTCGCATATACATTTAGCATGTTGCGCAAACTACAATTGATGATAATAACAAGCTTTATATATATATATAAGTGTTAGATTTAGTGTAAACCTGTTTTACTGTTTATGTATTCTATGTAATATGTATATTTTAGTTTATATATGTACGAAATATTAGTTGAGCATATGCTACAGTATTTACATTATATGTCTTAAGTATTAAATATATTATGTTAAAAGTTTGCCTGTTAGTCATTTCTATGAGTTGTATAATTGGTATTTATAAAATCTGTGTATAAGTACAAATACAAGTTGTTATGAAAATTGTTAAGCTTGGATTCTTTGTTTTATAATTTTTATTACAGCATACATATGTTTACAGTATGATTATATACATATTTTTGTTTATAATATACATATTACATTTCAAAAGGAGCATCAAATCGTGTTCGCAGCTCATATATATAAGTTTTGTTTTCTGTTAGTCTTGTATATAATCTATGTATATGGGTAATATATTGTATATATATATGGGTCTGCATAAATTATATGAGATTTTCGGAAGATAGTATATTTGTTTGGTAAATATTTGTTTTAAGAAAAATTCATATATAATACCCGAATATCTTGCATTTTAATAAAAATATTTATATATGAATTATGTTCTGATTTCTGCAAACTTTGCAGTGGGGTATATTTCACGACAGTTTGTATATAGGTCATTTTACATTAGTTATATACTATATATTTGACTGAAAGTATTTGAGTTTGGTTTAAAAACAATGATTTGAAATGAATATATATTTAAGTTAAAATCTGATTCTATATATATGTTTCATATGCCAATTTTCTTTGTCGATCCAGTTCTGATTTATTTCGTCTATTCGAATTATCAGCTTGTCTATCAAATTCGTGCCAATCTAGTGATGTTTTGGAATTCGAAGATCTTTGTCAATTCTATCTTGCCTCGGAAGGTGAGCACTCACTCACGATTAACGTTCTTTTATTTATTAAATTTGATTTCAATTGAAACGATAATTGAAATATGCTGCCGTTAGTTAATTACACTGTTATATATGCTATTGCCTGTATCAGTTCACCTGTGACATCTGACACCATTATCTGTTAATTATTTATGCGATGATAATACAGTTTGGCTGATAATTGATCGATTGTTGATATTTATATTGGACGTTAAATTTTTAATGTTAAAATGATAAATAGTATGAAATTGAACTTGATATAGGATAAATAAATGTTAAATTTGATGAACTGACATTTGTATAATATGACCCCTTTAGCTGTTAAATTTATTGACACGTTGGATTTGTTTAATTACATCTTGAACCACTGAATGTATGTTGTTAAATTGATGATGGATGAAATTGTAATAGATGACAAGTGAAAACCGTAATGTAATAATCTTTAATCTACATGAAATGATAGTGTAGATTCTAGAAATAATTATATTAATTCGTACAAATAACAATGCGAATTAATACGGTTATTTCGGGATTATTTGAATTGATTATTGGATTGATATTGATTGTTGTTATTGCTTGTTTATTTACTTTGACACCATCCCAGTTATCACACTGCAAGTTCCCTTTGATATGTTTTGATTTTGAATTGAATTGGAATCGGGTTGAAATGATAAATACCCAAGTTGAACTTTGACTTAGGATAGAAAATTAAATAAAAACCCGATTGGTCAATAATTTGATTTGAAAATAAATGAAGATTTTATTTGAATAAAGAATATGGTTTTGAAATGAAGTTGAAATTTGAATTTTTGATGAAAGGAAAATGGTAATATTTAATAATCTGAAACAAAAGATTAACAATGTAATCAATGAAAGAATGTTGTTTAATTTGAGAAATGATTGAATTAAGTTTGAAATGATTTAATAATTAAGTTTAAAATTATAATTAAGTTTGAAATTATTAAACTTTGAAGTTATTTAATAATTAAGTTTTGAACTATTTAATAATGAATTATTAAATGATTAAATTGAATTGAAATTCTTTAATAAGAAAAATTGAACTTTTGAATAAGTGAATTTTACTTCGTAAAGAATTGAAATTGAGTTTCTTTATTAATTAAGTTTTGGAAAATTATTTAAGGAAGTAAATAAGTGAAATTGGATTTCTTTAACAAAAATGAAATGTGATATTTTGGAATTAATGTAAGACTTGTAATTGGAGAATTGATTTGACGAATTTAGTTTAATTCAAAATTGTAAGTTTTGTTTTAATGAAGTTGAACTTAAAAATTGATTAAATGAATTGGAAATTTAATAGAAATTGTTTTGAATGATAAAGTAACTTAACGAATATTGAATGAAATCGATAAATGAGTTTAAATTGATTTGAATGTTAAATAGAATTTATTTAAATGATTTCGGAATGAAACTTATATACGAACTTGAATCAATATTTGAATTGTTTTAAATAGAAATTGAAATTGGATTATAAGATTTTGAAACGGAAAATTGGAAGTTTTGAAACGAAAATTTGGAAATTGTTTTAGAAAGACAAATGAAATGTTGATTTACGAATTCTATTCGAAATTGAAATTGATTTGGTTTTTAAAATATATAAACGACCAATCGGTGTAATAATTACGAAAGTTATTAAAGAGACCGGGATCGGTAATGGATATACTCTCTATCTGAACCGAAACCACTTTAATAACTATACGCGGAGTGTTGATCCAGAACGAAGTGGATGGTTTTGATGAACGCGTTGACTGAAGAAAGAGAACGATTTTGGATGACCCTTGACATGAATAAAACAGGAGCCGCGCCGGGCCATTGAGGATCGCCATCTCTAGCGGACACACTTCTTCGATACCATATCTATTACTTTTGTGATTCGATTTGGGTGCACCCCTCGATTATGGGAGTGTTGTTTCGCGGTGTTGGGGTAGTAGCTGCTATGCCCAACATCAGTCCGGATCAGGCAACTACTAGTATCCTAGTTGGTATCGCCTCATGTACCTGGTCATACTGATTATCCTATTCGCGACCACTACGTTTTGATTTGTACCTTTAGTATATGGATTGCCCTCTGGTGACTTCCGATTTTGGAGAAACTACGGTCTTGTATATGCTTTTGGGAATAAAACTGTGTTAAGGGTGGAATGGGCCATGACTTAACGCTATTTTGATATCTTATTATTACTGATAGACATTATCTATTTAGCGTATATTACTACCTAGTAGATAGTTTAACGGATCCTTAAAGGATGGTTATTCCAAACATCCTTTGAGTTACTTGTATTTCAATTGCTATTTCACTTGAGTTGGATTTATTAATATAAGAATGTTAATCCTGACTCGAGTGTCTTGTGTTTTGCTTTACGCTCGGGTCAGACTGAGTGGTTCAGCTTTCGAGACTCAACTTTGAAGTTGGAGCTTTGCTTGAAGATCCAGCCATCTATTCTGCTTTCAGTATTCGATGATTCCAGTGATGCATTCTGATTTGTATCTGATGTATCGTGTTACTCTTCCGTTGTATCTGGTTTAACTCTGATGTATCATATTACTCTTCTGTTGTAAACTCTGATGTATTTTATATATTCATATAGTAGCTTCATGAACTACTATCTCTTTTATTTCCGCTGCACTTATTACTCTGTGTCTGTGATCTGTGATTATTTATTTACTGTATATGTTCAGTTTTGCCAATTTAAATTAACAACGCGGTATTTTGAGCAATTCAACTCCGGCATGAGTGTCTACTTATACACTTATAATGGATGCGAATGGTCCAAAATTCTGGGTTGTTACAGTACTATACTTCCACTACGCTACTCTGATTAGCCTATGAAGTTTACGAGTTAGTTATCAAAACAAGTTTTAAAATTTTTAAACTTGAAAAATTTTCTAACACCCGGATTTACGAAAAATTTCGGCAGAGTCTCATTTGCGTGGCTCGATCGGTACGACTACAAAATGACTCTACGGTCCCCAAACCAACAAAAGAAAATCAAAAGCCAAGTGGCTCATCAAAAATCACCAAATCCAATGACAAAATAAACATGTACCTTTTGTCGAGCAATCCAAATTTCCTTGATTTTAAATACCTGCATCTTATTTACCAATGATAACCAATCATATAATTTTAAAAGAATCATTTTATATTTGGCATCTTAAATTTCCAATATTAACTTTAATTAAGTTCGTAAGCCGTACATATATCATCCGTGAGCAATATCAAATCTAATCGCTTATTCGATCACACAATTTCACTTCCAACTAGTATCGTTCACACGACTCTCTATTGCGGACTTAGATTTGGTTCCTTGATTGGAAACTGTTACTCTCCTTGCATAGCCATATACTATGATAGATAATTCCAGAATCAAATCAAAAATCCATATCCATGGTTCGCCGTCGAGAATCGAGTGAAAAATCCTAACTTGGATCAATATAAATTATCTTGAAATTTTGTGCTCGAATTTGGATCAAATCGTTATGCGAAAAAAAAATATACGTACAATCTCACGTATTACCTTCCAATGGATTTCTATCCAATTTATCTATACTAAATTATTTTATTGACTTCTATTTTTATTTACAATTAATTATTCACAATCCATTATTCAGTTAGTATATTCATTTCTCTACATAGCATATTATTTAACATTATCTTTTCTTAAACATCATATCATAGAATTTTCTTACTCAAGTTCATTTTAAACATTCTATATAATTTAATTAAATTCAATTTCATTTTCCAATTGATTCTTAGCTATACCAAATTCTTTTGTTTACATTTATTTCAATTTCATAAATTTAGTTACTAACAAATTTATTTATGGAACATTTTTATTAATCGGCACTTTAGTTTATTAATCATCTTATAAAAGTCTAACCTCTCATAAATGACTTTTCTTAGTTTACAGTTATCTTAAAGGTTACAAATTCAATTCAATTTTTTTTCTATAATCCCTTTGCAATTTATATTTATTTCTATAACCAATTTACAAAGATATAATACGATTAATTTATCTTCTTTCTTAAGTTCACTTACTTGTTCCATTTATCCATTCATCATTTCATGTTATTTTTAAGTATATATATATATATATTTAATCACAACCAAATTTTCCATTTATATACATTTTAATTCCTTTTGGGTTTTCTTTACTTGTATACTTCAATTATTTTCAGGTTCTGTTTATTTGTACAATATCTCATTACATATCCAAAACATCATTTCAACTTCTTAATATTTGGTAAGTCATATTATATGTTATTAGAATGCAAATTTTGGTATTATACAAATTCATAGATTTCATTTTACTTAATTAGAATGTACACAAATTTAATTTGTTTAAATCCTCTTTACCTTTCAACTTTAACGGTACACTTCAACTCTAAAGTTTCCCAAAACAATAAGCTTAGAGTTTTTTATTTTATTTTATTTTATTATATAAGTTCTGATTATTCACATTTCATTCAAATATTTTGAAAAAGATTAATTAACAGAACTTAGAAATTTAAATGCCCGGTTCATCTCAAATCATTTGAAATAAATATATGCATTTATATCTTATATATATCAAATCATACTTTTGGAGTTTAAACCAAAACCCATTTACCTAAAATAATTTCGAAGAAAAGCAAAGCTTCTCAGAAGTCTTCCCCACTTTGAGACTCGAAAATGAACGTCGATGATGCTGCGCAGTCATCACCGAAATTATTTTCCAGCGACAGAAGAGAGGAGTACTTAATTCATTCCTTCTTAAAAATCCTTTCAAAATATTTCCTATAAATATTTTCCAACTAATATCACTATATTTTCTTCAAAGCTTTGAAAACCATTTTAAAAGTCCCCGGGTCTTGAATTCAATATTTCTCAATTTAAATCTATTTTAATTTATAAGTCACCTGTAACGACCCGACTTTCCAGACCCGGAAAATCGAACCATTTTAGTTAAGAAGAAGAGGTAGAAGAAGAAAAATAGAAAACAAAATCAGAATCTAACCATCGTAGCGGAATAAAATATAATATATATATCAACAGATCTTTACACAAATCAAAAACTATATCTGTTTATACAATTCATCATCAGGATACATCATCAGAGTACATCAACATCCATAACATACAACTGAATACACAGCGGAAAAATAATAGCAAGTACGAGAGTACGTATCGTCATCCAGCTCGTCTCCTGAGCTCCACAGCATCATATCCTAAACCTGTTTATCTCGGTCTGACCCGAGCATCATATAAAACAATACCCGAGTCAGTTTGGAATACCAGCGTGAGAAAATCACACTCAATTGATTATTAAAGTTTCAAGAATCCTTTTGAAAACAAAAGCATCTCGTAAGACCACGCCACAAATAAACATGTCGAGTTTTTACCTTACGATAGCTAAAACACTTTTTATCAAAATCCTCTGATATTATAATAGTGTCTATTCACAAATACTTATTAAAATAGCTGAAATTGTTACATGATTAAATTCCAGCATACTAGCCACAACGTGGGTAATACAAACAAATACCGTACAAGGCACGTAGGGAGAATGGATTTCCAACGAATGACTAGGCATTGGGGTACCACCTGTCACAGTACGTGGCCTAGATCACAATACCGAGGAGTACGCCTGCTCCCCTGCAACACAAGGCCGGAATCATCCCTTACTGGATAATTCCAAATAAAATCACCCCACGGTTGGGATCAGCAACCGCACCACTAAGCCGAAATAAAAGGGACATCTAGACAGGGATGACTTTACTCTCAAGTGGGGGCTACCCACGAAGCCTTGCTGCATAACCCCTGATTTTCAGTCATTCCCGGTTGATGAGGCTCGAGGCTAAACGATACCTTTTCCAGAACATATCCCTTAGAATGCCCATCGTCCACCTGACGATGTCACGAAAGCATTCGTCCATACAAGTCCGTCCCGGGTCCGAACGGAACCGAAGGCACTATTCCTACTACATCCATTTTGGAAATATCCTCAGGATTAGTAGCGACTAGCCCTTGCACTTCACAGCTCCATCTTCGACTCTGAACACGTTACACGAAACGTACAAACCGGATCGAAGTGGTATTCGAGTCTCCAGACCTAGAATCCCGGTATACGGAAACTCGATCCCGGTCTCTTCGAAACGATCAGCGCATTTGGCCAATATTGATAGTCGGTTATTTAACTATCAATTAACATCCACAAGCAACCATCACACAATAAATAATTTCCCACATTAATTATTTACCCAAATATCTTTCCAAGATATATTTTCAAATTTCAAAACTCATTTGAAACAATTTCAAACAGTTCCGCTTACGGAATACATTTCCCAAATAATTATTTCCACTGAATCACCAAGTACAAAATACCTTTAAATTTAAAATAATTTAAAAACACTTTATTTTAAATATACTTTATAACATTGAAATCAAACTACTTTAATACTTTATTAAAAATATATACTTTAAAATAAACCACTTTATAAATATAAACTAAATTTCCTCTTTAAAACATAATACCAAATCACTTTTATATAATTACTACAATAATAGATTTTTGAAAGTACTACGTTAGACTATACATTTAGAAATAATCAATTTTCTAAAATATGCTTTTTAAAACATATTAAAACTTTTAACTTATATTTAAAATTGCCTTGAAAAACGTACTTGGCTATCCAGAGAAATACCCTTCTCACTCCCATCTTTTAAAATAAACTAACATTTATTTTTAAACCAATCCCTATTCTTTTATAAATTCCCACCTTGAATTTATATCTTCAAATATCCAATGATATTTTATTTTACTTTATAAACCCAGTTTTGAAATGACCCTCCTATATTATACTCTAATTTCATAAGGAATTTTTTTTTTTAGGTAAAGAGGATATATATATATAGATATATCATCCATTGTAAATATCATTCTCAGGGTCAATATCTTTCTCCAATAAACCAAAATATATCCAGGATCACAAAAATCAACCAATATAAATATATCAGTACATTCACAAAAATAAGCACATACATGTGAGGATGCATGTGCCTCTCTTGTTTGAATCAGAGTTCTGGAAAAACAAGAGGATATTGGATTGCTAATTTTTTTTTGACCAAACAATCCACTGGTAACATACATATTAGTCTGTTTATCCTAACTAAGAAGTGATCAAGTAATTATCAGTAGTAAACAAGCTTTTAATATAGCTGTTTATGTTAAGCTCTGAATAGTGTCAAAATCAGTATAAAATAAAGTGGATCCTAAGTGAACACAAGCAACATCTAGGCGTAATGGAAACGCGCCTAACTTATACATGAAAGGTCACGAGTTCGAGTGCTATGCTGGTCGGTTCAAAAACAATTTTTGGTTTTCATTTTTTTTTTCTTCTGTACATTTTGGAATCTGTTATTCACATATATCTGCACATATATATTTTATTTTTGCTTATATTCCAACATACTAAACAATAATCCTTGCTTAATTATTTTTGAAATCCATTCCTATAGCCTGAAAGGCTTCAGGATTGATATGAATCAAGAGTCTGGTTCTTGGGTTTTGAGGATGATAGAAGTATTTATCATTATTCATGTTTGTATTTCTTCTTATAAGATCTGTCTGGCCTTAAAATACATTTGGTTAAACCTGAGTGAAATTCAGATTCCTATTACAAGTGCAAAGGAAAAAGGTGTGTTGATATATTTGCACAAAACATGTTTATGTGCATATATATCTGCAACTATTTGAATCTGACTTCTATCTACCTTACTACAGATTCTTTCTTTGTTTTTAAAAATAGGACATAAAACAATTGTATGGAACAAGTTAGATGGACCTTGCAGCCATATAAAAACATTCAACCTATGTTTATTTTCTTTTGTATACATATGACATAGTAGAAAACAAAACCATTAAATTTTCTGAGAATCTACTATCCAGATTTTCCAAAACTTGAATCCTTTTCAAAGATTCATGATTGACTAATGCATTTATGAAATGTAATCATTCATCTTTTAACATGGTGCTCTGGCTAAATCTACTTACAAAATATGATCAAAATCCTTTTTAAACATAACAGATATTTGGCTTAAATCATAGTTTCCAGATACAAATCAATCTCTTAACAAAATGCCTAACAAACTATTCATCCAATATTCAACACTTAATACAAGTAGCAATTTAAATTGTCAATACATGCAGATTTCAACATTTAGGCTCTTATCTAACTAAGTTTTTTAGCATGCTATATCTTCTTCTCAGGGCCTTGCTCCTACTCCTACTTAGTTGCTGCAATCCCTGAAAAAGCATTGGAAGCTGCCTCATTTTAAATGAGACACCCCAGATGCCATTAGCACACTAGGGTCAGACACATGTCTGGTATGAGAAAATTCACAAAAGCAATTTGTTAATTAGTTTAAAATCAAGTTAAGTACAAATACATAAGGTTCTGTCCTTTGGAATTAGGTAAATACTTGTGTGCATGCTCTGTGTCATTGTGCATGTGCACACTTAAATTTTCTTCCCAGAGACTACATATATATATATAACACATACATTCAAGCATACAATTCAATCATAGACAAACAATCATTCATACCAAATAGGAAAATAACTAATATGAGTTAAATCACTCATTCAATACTCATATTTCAAATCTGGGAAAAACTCTAGTTTTCTCATCTGCTCAAGTATTACTTCCTTGGTATATTTATCTATCCTTGGTCTCACCTGCAATATTTATGAATCAATGGACACACTGTAATGAACTAATTCACTCCATTACACAAAGATCTCAGGACTTAAACAAGCCATGTGTCAACTTATGTTACTCAAGCACACAAGTCATTCCTGCAGTGTTCTTGACCCCAATTTCCTAATCAGGTTTAAGTTAATAATAACTCTTTTGATTGTTCATGGCAAAACCATTCAGTGATTCATTTTATTAGCTAAAAACATCCATAACATGGCATCTCATATTATTCATGATCGTACAGAAGTAAACAAGCAAACAACCAATGGTGATTGCAAAATAAGGTTCTGTATATACCTATATTCATCTTGGCATTTTTAAAAGGAGTTTAGGCAACTAACATTGGCTTATAGCTTCTGGGACAGTTTTTCTTTTGCAAACATTTGTGCTTGAGTTAAACTTAGGATGACCTGGTCTCACTGAATCACAAAATTTTGTTTACTATGCATTTTATTGAATCAGGAGCATCAGCACATAGGCAACCCTATTGCACCCCTAATTCCTTTTTATTTCAAGCCTCAGCACTTATACATGAGTATATTGCAGCTCAACATTATTTTCATTTTTTTTCTGGGTTAAACCAAAACCAATACTACTTGCCTATTCTCAACATTTTACTTTCTGGGTATTTGTTTATATCCCTAAATATTAACATATCAGAGATCTGAGTGTAAAAACAGATATGTATACTATCAACACATAAAACTTTGTTATAATAAAACAAGTGATCAATCAAGGAAAATCAAAACATATTCAGGTTTAAATTCACAGATAAACATTCATATATGAAAATATCTTTTTAATAAAAATACTTTTATCTGGCTGCCTACATTAGGACTTATTGCCTTAGATTTTTGAGTGAGTTTTCTCACCTAGCTCTCTCCTTTGTTTCCTTAATTAACTGATGAACTCCTGCTCTTATCCTCAAGCTCTCTTTCTTCCCTTGTCTTATGATTTCTGTGGTATTGTTTTTTTTTTTCAAAATTTTTTTCTAGGGAGGAGAGGAGGCTGCTGCATATACATGTATATATATACAAGGTCTCTCTCTTAGGGTTTTGGGTATTGGCTAAAGCCATTTTTGCCCACCAGAAAATCATGTTATCTGAATTTTAAACCCAAAGTTTTACCCCTTCCCGGCTTAATTTGGGTGAAGAGAAAAGTGGTTACATTTTTCTTTCAGAAATTTGCTTTTCAGAAAATACTTTTCCCCCTTGTCTACAATCATGCTAAAAATGTGACTTGGTTTTGTTATTTATTAAATACTCTTTTCTAATTCTGCCTACAGCAAACATTTCTCTGTTTTCTCTCATTTTTCTATTTTTAGCTTTCATGTAAATGGCATGTACTTCCTTTATTTATTTATAAGAGGATTAGTTCTTTGTATAACTCCATTCTTTTCATTTCTGCTTATATTAAAATGTGTCTGTATATTTTATTTCACTAGTTTAAACTATAGTATTTTATTAACACATATATATTTGTATATAAGTCTTTCTGAAATAATTAGTATACCCTCCTATATATCCCTACATCATTCTATACTGACACATACACATATGCACATGTACACTCAAATTATTCAGTAGCACTCATATATATACATTTACTTATGCATACTACTTTTAAGAATTTAATCTACATATATATATATATTTATTTCCATACACATCAATATGTATTTATTCTTAAAGTTCAGAGATTTTTAGCTTATATTCATGTGCATTTCCTGTGCACTCATGTACACACACTGATACACTATCAAGCTATATCAATTCCTCCTTTTATTTAAAAATTATTTTAAATTCATTTATATTTTTCAGGATAAATTCCTAAAATCTTGGGTCATTACATACACCCCTCCTTTTAGAAATTGTGTCCCACAATTTTCCTAAGCTTAAAATAAATTTTAAACTTAATTCAGAGAACAAGTATATTCTCTACCAAACAGATTCTTAGTTCTATACTAACTAAAAATATATTCATCCAAAATAAAGAAAACAATCAAAAATCAGAATTACCTTATTCTGAAAATAGCTTAGGATAATTCATCCTAACCTTGTCTTCTAATTCCCATGTGCAATCACTAGGATCTAGACTCCACTGTACCTTCACAAGTTTTAGAGATTTATTCCTCAACTTCTTCACATCTTTTGCCAAAATTCCCACTGGATCCTTTTCATAAATCAAATTAGGATTTATTTGCACTTGGGTTGGGGTTTCAAGAATTTCTGCCTTGTCATGAACCCACCTTCTCAATTGTGATACATGAAAAACATCATGTATGCCTTGCATGTTTTCTGGTAATTCTAACTTATATGCCAAGGGACCAATTCTTTCCAAAATTTTGTATGGTCCAATATATCTTGGGGTTAATTTGCCTTGTTTTCCAAACCTCAGCACATTTTTCATGGGTGAGATTTTGATGAAAACAAAATTTCCCACTTCATATTCTACCTGCCTCCTTCTCATGTCTGCAAATTTCTTTTGTCTATCTTGAGCTGCTGTCATTCTTCTTCTTATCAACTCAATTTTCTCCTTGGTTTCTTGTATGTACTCAGGTCCTAAAATAGACCTTTCTTCTGCTTCTACCCAGCAAACAGGTGACAAGCAGGGTTTACCATATAAGGCTTCAAATGGAGCCATTCCTATGGTGCTTTGGTAGTTGTTGTTGTATGTAAATTCAACTAGATGAAGATAATCTTCCCAGTTGCCCCCAAAATCCAGTATACATGCCCTCAACATGTCCTCCAAAACTTTGTTTACCACCTCAGTCTGCCCATCTGATTGAGGATGGTAGGTAGTACTTAAACATAGTTCACTTCCCATTGCTTCTTGAAAGCTTCTCCAGAATTTTGAAGTGAAAATGGTATCCCTATCACTCACAATGGTTTTGGGAATGCCATGTAACCTTACCACTTCTTTTATAAAAATTTGAGCTAGTTTTGGTGCTGTTCTTTCTGACTTGACTGGGATGAAGTGTGCTACCTTGGTTAGCCTATCCACTATCACCCATATACTTGTATTACCTCTCTTAGATCTAGGTAGTCCATCTATGAAGTCCATAGATATGTCTTCCCACTTCCACTGTGGTACACTAAGAGGTTGCATCAACCCTGATGGTCTTTGAGTTTCAGCCTTGACTTGTTGGCAAGTCATACATTTGGCAATGTACTTAGCTATATCAGATTTCATCCCCTTCCACCAGAAATCTCTTTTCAAATTTTGATACATTTTTGTGTTACCTGGGTGAATGGAGTATTTACTTCTATGATATTCATTCAATATCTCCTTCTTCAATTCTATGTCCTCTGGTACACACATCCTATTCTGGTATCTCACATAACCATCTTTATCAATGTGGTGATTCATTACTTCCTCCCCTCTTAAGAAGAGCATTCTCTTCTCTAATAAGTGAGCATCTTGTTCTTGCATTTTTCCTACCTTCAGAATTAAATCTGGTTGAAGTGTCATTAAGCTTAACTTCCCTTCATCTCCTTGTGCACCATGCATCTGCTCATTAATGTGCACACAACCATTCTCCCCAATCTCTAACTCAGTTAGCAAAGACAAATCTTTAAATTCTGCTATCATCATCATAGCCAATTTAGCATGCTGTCTACTTAGAGCATCTGCAACTTTGTTTGCTTTGCCTGGTGTATAGAGTATGTCAAAGTCATAGGCAGCTAAGAACTCCACCCATCTATGTTGCCTCATGTTCAAATCTTTTTGTGAAAACAAATATTTTAGAGACTTGTGGTCAGTGTAAAGTTCAAACTTAGTGCCTAACAAATAATGTCTCCAAAGTTTTAAAGCATATATCACAGCTGCTAATTCGAGATCATGTGTGGCATACCTTACTTCATGGGGTTTAAGTTGTCTGGATGCATATGCAATGACTTGGCCTTGTTGCATCAACACTGCACCCAAGCCAAACCCACTAGCATCAGTGTATACCACTAATTCTTCATTTCCATGTGGTACCTTTAAAATTGGAGCATTAACCAATGCCTCCTTCAATTGTTCAAAAGACTTTTCACACTTTTCTGACCAAACAAAAGCTTGGTTCTTCCTGGTTAGGTTAGTGAGTGGTGTAGAAATTTTTGAAAAATCTTTTATAAACCTTCTATAATACCCTGCCATCCCCATAAATGACCTCACTTCACTCACAGTGCTTGGCCTCTTCCATGCTTGAATAGCCACTACTTTATTGGGGTTCACAGAAATTCCTTTGGCAGATATAACATGGCCAAGAAAATGTACTTCCTCCTTCCAAAACACACATTTTGAAAATTTTGCCTTTAAATCTTTTTCCCTTAGTCTAGACAAAACCAGGTGCAAATGATGCTTATGTTCTTCCACTGTCTTGGAATAAATCAAAATGTCATCTATGAAAATAAGCACAAACTTGTCTAAACAATCCCTAAAGGTTCGGTTCATTAAATCTACAAAGTAAGATGGTGCATTGGTCAAGCCAAATGGCATAACCAAAAATTCATACAACCCATACCTAGTGTTAAAGGCAGTGTACTTGATGCTTGATTCTTCCACCTTCATTTGATGAAAACCAGATGCTAAGTCTAGTCTAGAAAATACTTTTGCCCCTGCTAATTGATCAAAAAGATCATCTATTCTTGGCAATGGGTATTTATTTTTAATGGTTACTTTGTTTAATTCTCTATAATCTATGCAGAGTCTTAAGGAGCCATCTTGCTTCTTAACAAACACCACTGGTGCTCCTCAGCAAGAATTACTTGGTCTTATAAAACCCTTTTCTTCCAATTCTTCTAACTGTTTCTTTAATTCTTTTAGTTCATTTGGCCCCATTCTAGTTGGCTTTTTAATCACTGGGCTTGCTCCTGGAACTAGATTGATCTGGAATTCTACTGGTCTATGGTGTGGAATACCCTTGACCTCACCAAACACATCCAAATATTCATTGACTATGGGAATTTCTTCAATGGTTAGTTCACTGAAATCTTTTTCTGAGTCAACTAAATGATATAGTTTTCCTTCCTTAGCTACCTCACATAAAACTGTGATTCTCTGGCCTCTAGAATTTTGCAATGATATGGTGGATGAGTCTAAATTAATCATGGCTTTAAATTGCCTTAACCAGTCTACCCCCAATATAACACCTATATTTGGGTAATTCAAAACATATAAATTGGAAATAAAAATATTTCCCCTTATGTTTAACTCCACATCCACACAAATCATATTTAAAACACTAGAACTCCCCAATGGACTGTGTATATGCAATGGGGTTTCAACTAATATGCAATTCAGTTTTAGCATTTTAACCAATTCATAAGAAATTAAGGAGTGAGTTGCCCCAGTATCATATACTACTGTTATGGGTATGGTACAAATAAGTAATGTACCTTCCACTTGGCTATGGTTTACAGTGTTACTCTCCACTGTGGCTTTGCCTTTTCCCTCCAAATTTGCCAATTTGCCTTGCTGTTTATACTCAGGACAATTCCTCTTCATATGCCCCTCTTTCCCACATAGATAGCATTTGAAAGCTCCTCCTTTCAACTCTGGACATTTTGGTTTGATATGCCCTTCCTTTCCACACTGATGGCACACAATTTTCTTCTTGTCTTCCTTAGCCTTGACATCTCCAGTGTTTTTGCTACTGGCCTCTTCTTTCTTCTTATCATAAGGGTGATACCTCCCCTTACCTTTCTTGTTATTATTGCTCTTAAAATTTCTGAACTTCTCCCTTTCCTTGTCATGATGCTCCAACCTCAAGGCTAAGTCTATCACATGATCAAAAGTCTTGTCTGCATAGGGTAACATAGCTCTGCTAAGTCCTGGGTTCAGACCTTTTATGTACCTATCATTCTTGGATGCCTCATCTGCCAGAAGCATTGCTCCATAAGTGGAAAGCCCCTCAAACCTTTGAGTGTATTCTGTGACAGTCATGGTTCCTTGTCTAAGTCTAATAAATTCTTCTAGCAGGGTAGTCTTTGCTGATGCTGGTACAAACCTTGCTTCCAACATCTCTTTGAATTGATTCCAAGTGATTTCATTCTCATTCCTTCCTGCAATGATTACTTCCCACCAGCCTAAAGCTACTCCTTTTAGCTGTCTTGAAGCCACTTGCCTCTTCCTTTGATCATCAAGTTGCATGTCATTGAAAATTCTTTCCAATGTTCTCAACCATGTTTGAATTTCCATGATACTCTCTGTCCCTTCAAAGCTTTTGCCTCCTAAATGAGTATATGTCTTAAGCAATTTTGAGAGTTCTTCATAGGGATTTTCTTGCCTTTGTCCTGCCCCATCCCTAAATGCTCTCACCAAGTCTTGCAGATTGACCATTGGTGGTGCATGGGAAGATCCTGCTCCCTGATTTGGTGGTCTCCCTACCATAGTTTGCTAATAATAATTTACATAGCTGGTTAGTCTGGTATTTAGTTCCTTTTAATTTTATTTCTATCTAAGAACTTGATCCTTACTTCTACTATGTTGAATAACATAGCTCTGATACCAACTGAAATGACCCTCCTATATTATACTCTAATTTCATAAGGAATTTTTTTTTTTTTAGGTAAAGAGGATATATATATATATATAGATATATCATCCATTGTAAATATCATTCTCAGGGTCAATATCTTTCTCCAATAAACCAAAATATATCCAGGATCACAAAAATCAACCAATATAAATATATCAGTACATTCACAAAAATAAGCACATACATGTGAGGATGCATGTGCCTCTCTTGTTTGAATCAGAGTTCTGGAAAAACAAGAGGATATTGGATTGCTAATTTTTTTTTTGACCAAACAATCCACTGGTAACATACATATTAGTCTGTTTATCCTAACTAAGAAGTGATCAAGTAATTATCAGTAGTAAACAAGCTTTTAATATAGCTGTTTATGTTAAGCTCTGAATAGTGTCAAAATCAGTATAAAATAAAGTGGATCCTAAGTGAACACAAGCAACATCTAGGCGTAATGGAAACGCGCCTAACTTATACATGAAAGGTCACGAGTTCGAGTGCTATGCTGGTCGGTTCAAAAACAATTTTTGGTTTTCATTTTTTTTTCTTCTGTACATTTTGGAATCTGTTATTCACATATATCTGCACATATATATTTTATTTTTGCTTATATTCCAACATACTAAACAATAATCCTTGCTTAATTATTTTTGAAATCCATTCCTATAGCCTGAAAGGCTTCAGGATTGATATGAATCAAGAGTCTGGTTCTTGGGTTTTGAGGATGATAGAAGTATTTATCATTATTCATGTTTGTATTTCTTCTTATAAGATCTGTCTGGCCTTAAAATACATTTGGTTAAACCTGAGTGAAATTCAGATTCCTATTACAAGTGCAAAGGAAAAAGGTGTGTTGATATATTTGCACAAAACATGTTTATGTGCATATATATCTGCAACTATTTGAATCTGACTTCTATCTACCTTACTACAGATTCTTTCTTTGTTTTTAAAAATAGGACATAAAACAATTGTATGGAACAAGTTAGATGGACCTTGCAGCCATATAAAAACATTCAACCTATGTTTATTTTCTTTTGTATACATATGACATAGTAGAAAACAAAACCATTAAATTTTCTGAGAATCTACTATCCAGATTTTCCAAAACTTGAATCCTTTTCAAAGATTCATGATTGACTAATGCATTTATGAAATGTAATCATTCATCTTTTAACATGGTGCTCTGGCTAAATCTACTTACAAAATTTGATCAAAATCCTTTTTAAACATAACAGATATTTGGCTTAAATCATAGTTTCCAGATACAAATCAATCTCTTAACAAAATGCCTAACAAACTATTCATCCAATATTCAACACTTAATACAAGTAGCAATTTAAATTGTCAATACATGCAGATTTCAACATTAGGGTCTTATCTAACTAAGTTTTTTAGCATGCTATATCTTCTTCTCAGGGCCTTGCTCCTACTCCTACTTAGTTGCTGCAATCCCTGAAAAAGCATTGGAAGCTGCCTCATTTTAAATGAGACACCCCAGATGCCATTAGCACATTAGGGTCAGACACATGTCTGGTATGAGAAAATTCACAAAAGCAATTTGTTAATTAGTTTAAAATCAAGTTAAGTACAAATACATAAGGTTCTGTCCTTTGGAATTAGGTAAATACTTGTGTGCATGCTCTGTGTCATTGTGCATGTGCACACTTAAATTTTCTTCCCAGAGACTACATATATATATATAACACATACATTCAAGCATACAATTCAATCATAGACAAACAATCATTCATACCAAATAGGAAAATAACTAATATGAGTTAAATCACTCATTCAATACTCATATTTCAAATCTGGGAAAAACTCTAGTTTTCTCATCTGCTCAAGTATTACTTCCTTGGTATATTTATCTATCCTTGGTCTCACCTGCAATATTTATGAATCAATGGACACACTGTAATGAACTAATTCACTCCATTACACAAAGATCTCAGGACTTAAACAAGCCATGTGTCAACTTATGTTACTCAAGCACACAAGTCATTCCTGCAGTGTTCTTGACCCCAATTTCCTAATCAGGTTTAAGTTAATAATAACTCTTTTGATTGTTCATGGCAAAACCATTCAGTGATTCATTTTATTAGCTAAAAACATCCATAACATGGCATCTCATATTATTCATGATCGTACAGAAGTAAACAAGCAAACAACCAATGGTGATTGCAAAATAAGGTTCTGTATATACCTATATTCATCTTGGCATTTTTAAAAGGAGTTTAGGCAACTAACATTGGCTTATAGCTTCTGGGAGAGTTTTTCTTTTGCAAACATTTGTGCTTGAGTTAAACTTAGGATGACCTGGTCTCACTGAATCACAAAATTTTGTTTACTATGCATTTTATTGAATCAGGAGCATCAGCACATAGGCAACCCTATTGCACCCCTAATTCCTTTTTATTTCAAGCCTCAGCACTTATACATGAGTATATTGCAGCTCAACATTATTTTCATTTTTTTTCTGGGTTAAACCAAAACCAATACTACTTGCCTATTCTCAACATTTTACTTTCTGGGTATTTGTTTATATCCCTAAATATTAACATATCAGAGATCTGAGTGTAAAAACAGATATGTATACTATCAACACATAAAACTTTGTTATAATAAAACAAGTGATCAATCAAGGAAAATCAAAACATATTCAGGTTTAAATTCACAGATAAACATTCATATATGAAAATATCTTTTTAATAAAAATACTTTTATCTGGCTGCCTACATTAGGACTTATTGCCTTAGATTTTTGAGTGAGTTTTCTCACCTAGCTCTCTCCTTTGTTTCCTTAATTAACTGATGAACTCCTGCTCTTATCCTCAAGCTCTCTTTCTTCCCTTGTCTTATGATTTCTGTGGTATTGTTTTTTTTTTTCAAAATTCTTTTCTAGGGAGGAGAGGAGGCTGCTGCATATACATGTATATATATACAGGGTCTCTCTCTTAGGGTTTTGGGTATTGGCTAAAGCCATTTTTGCCCACCAGAAAATCATGTTATCTGAATTTTAAACCCAAAGTTTTACCCCTTCCCGGCTTAATTTGGGTGAAGAGAAAAGTGGTTACATTTTTCTTTCAGAAATTTGCTTTTCAGAAAATACTTTTCCCCCTTGTCTACAATCATGCTAAAAATGTGACTTGGTTTTGTTATTTATTAAATACTCTTTTCTAATTCTGCCTACAGCAAACATTTCTCTGTTTTCTCTCATTTTTCTATTTTTAGCTTTCATGTAAATGGCATGTACTTCCTTTATTTATTTATAAGAGGATTAGTTCTTTGTATAACTCCATTCTTTTCATTTCTGCTTATATTAAAATGTGTCTGTATATTTTATTTCACTAGTTTAAACTCTAGTATTTTATTAACACATATATATTTGTATATAAGTCTTTCTGAAATAATTAGTATACCCTCCTATATATCCCTACATCATTCTATACTGACACATACACATATGCACATGTACACTCAAATTATTCAGTAGCACTCATATATATACATTTACTTATGCATACTACTTTTAAGAATTTAATCTACATATATATATATATATATATATTTCCATACACATCAATATGTATTTATTCTTAAAGTTCAGAGATTTTTAGCTTATATTCATGTGCATTTCCTGTGCACTCATGTACACACACTGATACACTATCAAGCTATATCAATTCCTCCTTTTATTTAAAAATTATTTTAAATTCATTTATATTTTTCAGGATAAATTCCTAAAATCTTGGGTCATTACAAGTTTATATCTCCAAAATCTCATTTCTCTTTTAAAAATCCAAGTTTTTAAACACTTAAATCAATTTCCAATTGATTTCCATTTTACTTCACTTTGAAATAAATTTCCCCATTTACTTTATTTATTTCAAATACATTAACTTTAATCTTTTATTTCTTTATTATGCGTTAAAACCCTTTTAACTAAAATACCAATTTCGGATTTCCAACTTCTTCAATTAATATTTTAATTAAATTAAATCTTTAAATTTCAATAAAATCAATTCTTTTATATTTTTAAATAATATCACTTTAGTTAAAGATTTATTTCTTCCCTGTTAAATTCAAAATCCTCTTTCCCCATATTTGTTCGAATTAAGAAATTTCTTTATTTCTTTTACAATTCCTTATTAATTTATTCGAATTCACTAGAATTATTTAACTTGAATTTTACTCTTTTATTTCTTTCCAAAAATCCAATTCAATTTCTTTTGATAACTCATTATACTGGGAAATTCAATCCAACCAGATTATCCAATATAAATCATCATAGGATATCAACAATCATATCACAGAATATTTAAATAAAATTAAATATTTTGAGGAATCCAGTTGGATCCCTCCAACCTGTTTCCCTGCATCCACAGACGTTAGCACAATACCAATTCCACTTCGAGGTGGAATATCGCAGTATATGGGTTTATAAAATATCATCCGCTATTATGCGGCGCATAGGGTCTCATCCGCTATATAATGCGGGAATATCAACAATTCCAATATATACATATGCCAATATGTATATATTGCTATATACTACTATATATATATATATAGCACATCAATCAATGCAATTATCCAATCAATGATTTAAATTTATCCATTTAAATTTAAATTCAACTGAGTGAGATTAACTCACCTTTTGCCCCCTTTTTACTTTGAATTCAACCCAAATCAATAATCCTCTTCACGATGCCAGACCTTGAATAAACATTGTACGGTCTATTAACATTTGAAATAAAACCGAACAATTTATTTCCATTCAATAAATTGAATTTATTAATTATTTAATTTAAAACTAAATTCCTTTTAATACAATACAATTTGTTTTTATAACTTAATCAATTAAATAGATTACTAAACAGATTAATCCTCATAATTATTTTAGAGAAAACTAATAACATTGAAAATGTATCAAATTATTATTATATGTTATATATTTTTACTTTAAAACTACTCTATATCTGTATACTCATAAAAATAAATTATATTGTCATTTAAAATTTCTGCTTTCTAAATATTATTTACATAAACTATCCTCTATTATTTTCTGTATACATACCTATATATAAATCTTGTAATAAGAGTCAATAAATTGTTTTATTTCCTACTGCATAATTTCTGTTAAGTGATAACAATCAATAGTAATTTTCTTTACTTTAAAAACTTTTCTTTTATATATATTTTCTTACAGTTTATAACTAAAACTTTTTGATAATAAAATTAACCAATTAAATTACAGAAGTAAGCTAAGAAATTACCCTTACTCGAGAAAGACCGCAGCTATCACCAACCCGCTGCCACCTACTCCTCGTCGATCTGACATCAATCCCTCAATGTCGCACAGCAACCCTACGTTCACCCTCCATCTCGAGCGACGCCGCAATCAACTCGGCCGCGATTCCCAATTCGTCCCCTCTCAAGTCGTCCTCGAACGAGCATGCCTCCTTGGGTCTCGCGAGTTCAATCGCCCTTCCTCCATTTTTTCCCGGCTGCTTCGATTTGAATAAATTAGAGAGGACGAAGACGCGATTTCACTCGGTAACTAAATTGATTTTGAGACGAACTGGGCTTGAAGAAAATTGGGGAACTCGGCTTTGTTAAATTAATTCATATTTTTATTTCAATTTGTGTTTTAACGCTCTAACAACAATTTCAACGAGGATGCCATTTTTTTTTCTCTGGCTTTGCTTCGTTCGATCTACTATCAATAACTGAAGAGGGGACGAGAACGAGATAACATATCGGCTGTGAAGCTTCACGAGTACGCATTGGGAAAAATATCTCTGACTATTGTACTATAAATTTTAAATTATATTATAACACTTCAATCCGTCTCGTTGCATAACGCGAAATCCCGAACCCCAAACCAGACATTCCAACAGACGTTTAC
The DNA here is from genome assembly GCA_030737815.1 of Allium fistulosum. Classification (NCBI taxonomy): domain Eukaryota; kingdom Viridiplantae; phylum Streptophyta; class Magnoliopsida; order Asparagales; family Amaryllidaceae; genus Allium; species Allium fistulosum. The sequence continues at coordinate 24,538,687 of JASFAW010000013.1, forward strand.
AGGGTTTTACCCGCATTCCGAACACGATGGAACGCGTTTCAGAGGCTAATTTGATCGTATACGCGAGTTACTGAAGAAAACGATCAATTTCAAATTAAATCGATTCAAACAATTCGAAGCGTTTTGAGCTGCCAGGGTCAAACGACAACTCCGATTGCTATGAGGATTGAAATCCGATAATAACTAACTATTACGGATCCAATAGAACTGGTTTCGTCGAATTCCGAGACTATGCCTCGGATGGCTATTTTTAAATTCAATTTAAATGATATATTTTTAAAACCGAACAAATCATCTTCAAATTCGATTTCAACACTTCTATTATTTCCAGTATCATTTATATGAATTTTACGAGCTTTCAAAATATTTTTAATTAGCTTAGAATACCAGATTTACTATTTTATCCAACTTCAAATAAATTTAATTTAATTATTAAATTACTCAATAAACAGTGATATTTGAAATTTAAGTTTATAATTAACCTCCGAATATTTAAAATTAAATAAATATTCCAATTTCAAATATACAAAAATTCCGGGTCGTCACATTCCTCCCCCCTTAAAAGAATTTCGTCCCCGAAATTACCAGTTAAGAGAAATGATTCGATACCCGTTCTATCTTCCCAATCCAAATAGTTTTAACGACCTTCCATAACAATCCTTTATTAATGATACTCTAATCATCTTTTAACTTCCCAGACTTATTCATAAGTTCAACCCATACCACCTACTTATCCATTCAAATTTAAATTTGAATTCAAATTTTGAATTCTCAAAAATTCTCAAAATTTTTCTAACTCTCTAAATTTCCGAGAAATTTTGCCAGCGTCTCCTTTGCGCGGCTAGCTCGGTACTACTACAAAATGGCTCTACGGCCTCCCAATCTCAAAAAGAAAACAAAAAGCCAAGTGGCTGGATCAAAAACCCAATCAAGTTTCATATAGAAATTCAAATACATACCTTTTTGTCGGGCCATTAAATTTATCTTCTAAAATCAAAAATCTCAATTATCCTTTGCTTTTATACACCTGTATATCCTACTAAGCAATAATATTCAATCACAATTCCAAAGTCATTTTATAATTTCCTTTACAAATTTACAATATTTGTTTTACTTAAGCTCGTACGATGCACATATATCATCCGTACGCAATATCTCATTCGATCGCTCACTCGATCACACAATTTCACTTCCGAACTAGTATCGTCCACCCGACTTCCTAGTGCGGACTCAGATCTGGTTTCTTGATCAGAAACCATCATTCTCCTTGCATAGCCACAAACTATGATAGAGAATATCCAGAATCAATCCACAATCCATATCCAGGTTCGCCGTCGAAAATCGAGTGAAAAATCCCAACTCGGATCGGTATAATTACCTCGAAATTCTGTGCTCGAATCCGGATCAAATCACTATGCGAATAAAATAATATACGTACATCCTACGTATTAATTTCAATTGATTATCAGTTTTATCAAATTTTTCCTTTATTCACATTCATTTTGACTACATTCACTTATCCACAATTTTCTCATTTCACAACTTCAAATTTTAATCGTCATTCAATTATCCATCTAGAATAATTTTCCTCAATAAAATTATTTAAGAATTTCACCATACTTCTTAAGTTCAATATAAATATTTTACATACTGCTTATACTTATTTTCACTTTACTATTGAAGTTCATATCCATTTCTATTCACTTTTGCCTTTACAATTCCACTTACTTTAAATTTGGCTTCCACTCGAATATTTAATTAGTTGCACTTACTAATTAATTTAAATTTCAATTAACAGTTTATTCGCAAACTTCACTTCTTTAGTTCCTTCGATTTCACTTCACTTTACATTCACATTTGAATTAGATTTCAATATCCAGTTTCAATTTTATTTGCTTAGCAAATTTAAATCATTTATCGTTAATGAAAATTTTCAAAAATTTCAAAAATTTTCTAACTCCCAAAATTTACGAAAAATTTTGGCAGAGTCTCCCTTGTATGGAGGGACTTCTGCGATATCGCAGGATGCACAAAAATGTATATACATCGGCCTCAGGCCGGAAAATGAAACAAAACAGTTCATATTTCCTATTTTGAATTTTTGGCATAAGCGTACCTCATTTTTAGCATTTTAAAGCAAGCGGCTTATTATTTAGCAATTAGTGCAACCCAAAATCAGCTATACGGCTTCCCCGAACCTGTACTTACTTAATTTAAAGATGTAAGTGCCAAAATCATGCAACTTAACAACATTTTTCATATTTAACTAGCAACATAAGCGTTTTAATAAGCAATGCAAGTTAAACAACACTTATAAGCAATTTATAGGGTTCCACCATTAATTTAAATTGTTTACAACTCAATTCTCACATTCGATTCATTTTAGCAAAACAAACTCATATTTAATTCAGTTGATCTCAAAATTAATCTATTTAACTTCTATCAACTTATAGAATTTTAACTTCCTTGTTTACGTCAAACGACGATTTATGTAATGCAGCCTCGTCCATATCCATATGAATAAATGATTATTTGGGTTTTACAACCAATTTGAATTGATTCCAATTCAATTTATTTTAATTCCATTACACTTATAATTTAATTGGTAAATTCACTGAATCCAATATAAATTCTAATCCGCATTTGATAATTTATTTCTGAATTGTATTTTATTACTAACAAGTCTACTTCAATCCATTTCTACTTACTTGCAATTATTTACAATTCAAATTATCACTATTATACTTCAACTCCACTATTCATTCACACTTTCACTTTTATTACCAAATCCAAATTCCATTAACATATTTGATTTACTAATTTATTCCAAATTAGTTTACTTCCATTTTAACCAATACAATATTTGATTTTTATCCACAAAATCACTTCAGTTAATCTCCTCGGGTTTATAACTCAAGTCCTGGATTTCATTCAATTTTCAATTTCTAAACAAATTTATCTACTTAGCTATAACTTCCCATTTGAGTCTCAATTAATTAAATTTTCCAATAAATTTAATTTATTTACCCTTATCCAAGCTAAATTTATCTTAACTCGGATTTCTATTCCAAACTTCATATCTCTTATTCAACACACAATTCACTTTTCATTTTACCAATTCAACTTGACTCAATTAAAATCTCATTCTATTTTTATTACAAACAATTCTATTTGGGTTATTTATTTTACTTCAAATTTTATAAGTCACCTTCTTTTATATTCACACTTCCTTCTATTAAAAATAAATTTTATTCACAATTTACCTCTTAACTCCGTTTATACATTTTTATTTAGTTAAGTATATATTTTATTCTAATACTGTTTCAATTTTATTATAAACTGTCAAAACTTACTTATTCCAATTCAATACAACTGGATTAATTTGATTCAATTTTATTCAAATACGACTGGATATTATTTTTAACTTATTTAATTAATTTTCATCCAGTCAAAATCTTACGAGAATTTTATTCTTTTAATTCTTTCCAAAGATTCCATTCAAGTTTTAAATATCAACATTCAAAGCTTATATTTCTCTGATTTAAAAATCATCTCAAATTATAAGTTTACCACCAATTTCGTCAGAATTTCCCTTTTTAAACACCCGGCTTTTTAAGTTTCAAATTATTTGAAATCTCCAACATCTCCAAATCACATTTCTCAGATTCTTAAACCCATCCTGGCTTTATTTCAAACAAATTTCCTTTGGAAATTTCAAAAACAACTAGCTTTTCTGAATAAATCAATTTGGCAGCAATTCGTCACTCAGAAGTTCGAAAATAAATTCTGAAGATGCGGCCGTCATCCTCCGAATTATTTCCAGCAACTGAAATGAATTTATTGCTATATCCCTTTCAAAAATTTATTTGAAACAATTTCCCTTCCAGAAATACTTTCCAAAATAATAATGCTAGTGTTTATCTTCAAAACACTTTGAAAACACTTCCAAATATCCAGGGTTTAAATTTACCATTTTGATTTAATCAAATTTTAACTATAATTCATTTGTACAAATTTAATATTTATACAAATTTCCGTTGGTTATGTAAATCATTCTGATTTTACAATCTTACCATATTTTTGTTTTAAATTTTATTTGTTAGAATATTTTCATCCAAACATCCAAATATATAATAATTTCAAAGAAATATTTCTTTTATATCAAAAATACATTTTTCGGGTAAAATTATTTCATCTACCCGTTTCAAAACAATATTGTGTCGAATTGCTCTATTCGAGTGTTTAGAAACCCCTTCGATACAGCTGCGCAGACTGTGCCGACGAAGGTTCATATGCCACTCAATAAATCAACCAACACAATATAAAACCAATTTATATTCACTAACAAATACGCGCTCATATCTATTAATACTCTCAAAATTCCCACCAGAGCCAAGGTTATCGCTAGCCTAAGCTCTGATACCACTGTAACGACCTAGGCTTTTCAACCTTCAGCAACGGTTCACGACCGGTAGGCTTTTCAACCATCCCAGCCCCGCTGTGGCTCACAGTGATACCTCGGGTTTGCTTTTACGGCCACCCTCTCGAGTCGCAACCAACCCCAAAAGGCCTTATACTACCCCCGGGGACATGTAGGGGTAAGAGTCTCCCGTTCGCCACCTAACGCAAAGCGAGAACCCCCTATCACGCTGTACTGTAGCAAACCCGATCCCGGTCTCTTCGAAACGATCAGCGCATTTGGCCAATATTGATAGTCGGTTATTTAACTATCAATTAACATCCACAAGCAACCATCACACAATAAATAATTTCCCACATTATTTATTTACCCAAATATCTTTCCAAGATATATTTTCAAATTTCAAAACTCATTTGGAACAATTTCAAACAGTTCCGCTTATGGAATACATTTCCCAAATAATTATTTCCACTGAATCACCAAGTACAAAATACCTTTAAATTTAAAATAATTTAAAAACACTTTATTTTAAATATACTTTATAACATTGAAATCAAACTACTTTAATACTTTATTAAAAATATATACTTTAAAATAAACCACTTTATAAATATAAACTAAATTTCCTCTTTAAAACATAATACCAAATCACTTTTATATAATTACTACAATAATAGATTTTTGAAAGTACTACGTTAGACTATACATTTAGAAATAATCAATTTTCTAAAATATGCTTTTTAAAACATATTAAAACTTTTAACTTATATTTAAAATTGCCTTGTAAAACGTACTTGGCTATCCAGAGAAATACCCTTCTCACTCCCATCTTTTAAAATAAACTAACATTTATTTTTAAACCAATCCCTATTCTTTTATAAATTCCCACCTTGAATTTATATCTTCAAATATCCAATGATATTTTATTTTACTTTATAAACCCAGTTTATATCTCCAAAATCTCATTTCTCTTTTAAAAATCCAAGTTTTTAAACACTTAAATCAATTTCCAATTGATTTCCATTTTACTTCACTTTGAAATAAATTTCCCCATTTACTTTATTTATTTCAAATACATTAACTTTAATCTTTTATTTCTTTATTATGCGTTAAAACCCTTTTAACTAAAATACCAATTTCGGATTTCCAACTTCTTCAATTAATATTTTAATTAAATTAAATCTTTAAATTTCAATAAAATCAATTCTTTTATATTTTTAAATAATATCACTTTAGTTAAAGATTTATTTCTTCCCTGTTAAATTCAAAATCCTCTTTCCCCATATTTGTTCGAATTAAGAAATTTCTTTATTTCTTTTACAATTCCTTATTAATTTATTCGAATTCACTAGAATTATTTAACTTGAATTTTACTCTTTTATTTCTTTCCAAAAATCCAATTCAATTTCTTTTGATAACTCATTATACTGGGAAATTCAATCCAACCAGATTATCCAATATAAATCATCACAGGATATCAACAATCATATCACAGAATATTTAAATAAAGTTAAATATTTTGAGGAATCCAGTTGGATCCCTCCAACCTGTTTCCCTGCATCCACAGACGTTAGCACAATACCAATTCCACTTCGAGGTGGAATATCACAGTATATGGGTTTATAAAATATCATCCGCTATTATGCGGCGCATAGGGTCTCATCCGCTATATAATGCGGGAATATCAACAATTCCAATATATACATATGCCAATATGTATATATTGCTATATACTACTATATATATATAGCACATCAATCAATGCAATTATCCAATCAATGATTTAAATTTATCCATTTAAATTTAAATTCAACTGAGTGAGATTAACTCACCTTTTGCCCCCTTTTTACTTTGAATTCAACCCAATTCAATAATCCTCTTCATGATGCCAGACCTTGAGTAAACATTGTACGATCTATTAACATTTGAAATAAAACCGAACAATTTATTTCCATTCAATAAATTGAATTTATTAATTATTTAATTTAAAACTAAATTCCTTTTAATACAATACAATTTGTTTTTATAACTTAATCAATTAAATAGATTACTAAACAGATTAATCCTCATAATTATTTTAGAGAAAACTAATAACATTGAAAATGTATCAAATTATTATTATATGTTATATATTTTTACTTTAAAACTACTCTATATCTGTATACTCATAAAAATAAATTATATTGTCATTTAAAATTTCTGCTTTCTAAATATTATTTACATAAACTATCCTCTATTATTTTCTGTATACATACCTATATATAAATCTTGTAATAAGAGTCAATAAATTGTTTTATTTCCTACTGCATAATTTCTGTTAAGTGATAACAATCAATAGTAATTTTCTTTACTTTAAAAACTTTTCTTTTATATATATTTTCTTACAGTTTATAACTAAAACTTTTTGATAATAGAATTAACCAATTAAATTACAGAAGTAAGCTAAGAAATTACCCTTACTCGAGAAAGACCGCAGCTATCACCAACCCGCTGCCACCTACTCCTCGTCGATCTGACATCAATCCCTCAATGTCGCACATCAACCCTACGTTCACCCTCCATCTCGAGCGACGCCGCAATCAACTCGGCCGTGATTCCCAATTCGTCCCCTCTCAAGTTAAGGTTATTGCTAAACCAAAGCTCTGATACCAACTATAACGACCCGCCTTTTTGAACAGTTCAAATCGACAAATCAAACACACATGTCAACTCAAACCATTCAAAAGGGAGGATTGTTAATGGGGTAAATAAGAAAAGAAGAGAAAAGGAACAAGAAACAATCACAGAATCTCGCAGCGGAAAGATAAAATATAATAATCAAATAAACAGTTCATGAAGCTGTTTAATATACTTTTGATTATCATTTATACATCATTTATCAGAGTTATACATATACAACAGAACAAATAAAATAATGCAGCAGACAGCATGATTGTCACATACCGAAATTTTCGACTTTCGAAAATTCGACATCGATACTCACTTTATCGACTACCGAGCAATCGAGTGCCGGAAACTCCAGTAGTGAGGGTTTTAGAAAGAAGAAAAAGGTAGAAGAAGGAGATAGAAGAAAAAGAGAAGAAGAACAACAAAACAACAACAGATACAGAACAGAGACAATATCAGAATCTCACATATCGCAGCGGAACAATATACAATAGATAATTAATAGTCTTTTAAAACAAAGAACTATATCAGTTTATACATACATCAATCAGAGTCAATATACAACAATGGACAGTTATATAAACTTGTCCTCATACAGAATACACAGCGGAATAAATATTATTAGGTACAAATACTACGTCTCGTCATCCAGCTTATCTCCAAGCTCCAGAATATCCAGAATATCCTGATAACATAACTCTAGGCTGCCCGTGTGGAAATTGGTGGGCACCCAGAGTTTAGAAGGGAACAATAAACTCCGAGTCAGTCATGGTGACTGGTGTGAGATCGTAAAACAGTTATTCTTTAAAATAAACAACAGGAAAACTTTAATGTCAATTCGCAATGCTTTTGGAAAATGAAACTACCATAAGACCTCCCACCACACACACAATGCAAACGCAGACTTGGAGGAGATTTCTTCTTATGATAGTCAAAGATGCTTACTACGCAAAAATCAAATTCTTTTTAATATTATTATTAGTGCATAGTGGAAAACATTTCGAAAGTAGAATATAAATCTTAGCCAGCCTAGGTACCATTATATTATGCCTGCTATAGCTGCCTCCTGAGGAGACAGGTTATACAATTGAAATCGTAAAGGCTCGTATTGTTTCTTTGGATTTCCAACAAATGGTCAGGCTAAGGAACTTCCTTTTCCATGATGGGTACGTCCCTGGAATAGACGACCCGAGAACCTAACCGGATCTCTGCCAACACAAGGCCGGGTTACCTCTGCAAAAATAGGTAACTACTGACACGCGTATGCCATCCCCCGATCGTCACCGATCTTCCCAAGGATCCCCAATTCGCAACAACCACAAAGTAATAAATTTGCAGCAACCACAGAGGTTAAGTATCTGGGCTCCATACCATGATACCACCTTTATCCAGAAGGAATGACATACACTAAGGGGCGCTACTCCCTAGAACCTTGCCGCATCCTTCCTGTTTCGACCATTTCCGGGGTGTGAGGCTCGACGAAGTCTCGTCCACAAAGCTACGCTTTCTCAAAAAGCCCTGCTTCGGGTCAAACAAAATGATCAACCTATGATCACAAAGATATAAGATCAAACAAATGATCATATCACAAATGATCAAACACCGATCATTTCACAGCAACACTCAGTATGCCACGTTACCAAATTGGGATATATCGCTGATAAATTTCAACTACATAACCTCTGAGCTCGTACGTCTCAGAGAAGGGTGTTAAGCTAAGAGAATAAATTCTCCGCCACCAACAGAAATGTATTTGAAAGAAATCAGCTTTATATCTCAAATTGTAATGTCAGACACACAATCCATACAAGTCTGTTCCGGGATCGAACAGAACCGAAGGCACTTCTCACGAAGCCCTTGCATATCCGGATAATTTTCTAATCACGTCCGGACTTCCCGTCACTAAGGGTGATAAAACCTCTAAATCGGAGATCAGCCGATGTAGAGTAACTCGACGGTAATCCTTCCGTTTTCAAAAATATCCGGTCTTCAACGCCGGTCTTCAAATGCAATTCATAACGACGTATCACATATTCGGAATGGGTTATACGACCCCATGGTCCTTTCCCGGCTAACCCGAATAGTGAGCGATTATTCAAAAATAAGTGTGGCATTCAAATCCATCCAATTCACAACAAATACCTACTCAAGGTAATTATTGATAGTCGGTTATTGTAACGACCCGTATTTTTACGGATCAAAACATTCTAAAATGATTGACCTTTGGTTGTATGGTTGTTAAGTCATTTCAGGTTTTGGCAGAATTTTGCTTAAGTCCTAAGTCGTAGCCGACTTAGGAGTTTGGACGAGTTAAGCAACAGGTCTGGGTCGAGTTGCCGACTCAAGGAACTCACCGAGTTAAGGGAGTGTGGTTGACCGACTTAAGGTAGTGACCGACCTAGGAGATAAGTCGTGACCGACTTAAGAGGTTCAGGCGACCTAGGGAAGAGTAGTAGGCGACCTAAGTATTCTGGGGTAGAGTTAGGTCGGCAACGACCTAAGGAAATGTTGTGAGCGACCTAAGTGTTTGGGTGGGTTAAGTGTTAGGTCGACAGTTCGAGTTGGCGACCTATGGGATTGACCGACCTAAGTGTTAGTGTAGTTAGGTCGTTAGATTTGTGTTGAGTTAGGTCGTAGGCGACCTAAGATGGTTAGGTCGCGTGGGTGCTAAGTTGTTAGGTCGTAGGGTTTTGTAAGTCTTAGGTCGTAGCTTAGTAAGTTGTTAGGTCGGCAACGACCTAAAGGAGCTGGGTTTTGCCTAAGTGCTAGGTCGCGTGAGTTGTTAGGTCGCGTGTTGGTATAAGTCGTTAGGTCGAATAGGCTGGTTAAGTCGGCATAGCAGTAAGTCGTAAGTCGTCTAACCAGTTAAGGCGCATGCGCATTAAGTCGTAGACAGGGTTCGTTTGTGCGCATGTGTTGAGTCGGAGGTTGCTTTAGGTCGTCAAGGTTTAGGTCGGAGGCTCTGTTAAGTCGTGGGGGTTTTTAGGTCGTAGGTCGGCATAGTGTTAAGTCGGCAGCGACTTAAGGAGATTGCCGAGTTACGACTTAGGCAGTTTTCAGCTATAAATAGGAGGGGGTTGTCTTCATTTTTGGGATCCGGATTTTGAAGCGACGAAGTGCTGCCATTTTGAGAGCTCGACTTCTACACTTCTTCACTTCTTTTCTCCACTCTAACCTAGTGCTTCCATCCATTCAAATCGAAGATCAAGATTGAAGATTCAAGAGCTTAGATTGAAGATCTTCATCTTTTCAAGAGAGATTTCTTCGTTTGAAGAGAGATCTTGTCGGATCTAGCTTAGTTCTTCGCTGTCCAGATCTGAAGTTGTTATCTTTTGGATTGTTTAGGTGTTTTGGGTGAGTGGTGATTATCTCTCACACGGATCCAAAGGAGTATATCGGATTGTTGGCTCGATTTGGTGTTAAAATAGAGATTTCCATGCATTTTCTTCATCCTATGTGTAGATCCATGTAGATCCATTGTTCATGATGATGTTACATCCATTTTATCATATGTTAACCTATGCAAGTTCATTCATCAAGTTTGTAGAAATATAATTCATGTTTTCATGCTTATTGGACTTTCAACTCTTTAATTACGAAAATGCCATTATTGTTATAATTGTCTACTTAGATCATTTTTGAATGCTTGATTGCTTGGATTGATGTTTGACTTGATTGATTGTTATGAACTAGATGATTGATGATTAGATTTAGATCGAGGATGATTCAAAAGCTAAGGGAAAGGTTCTTGAATTGGAAAAGCTGCTCGTGGCATATGTAGCGGGAAGATGAAGCTCTTATGCATAGATTTGATGATGTGATGATGAGATGAGGCTTTGCGAGGATGTAATGAAGCGAGGCAATCACATGATGAAGACTTGGTCTAATCCAGACGGGATCATTCCAAGCATGTTGATAACTCGGTGATATGATTCGAGTTGAGGATAATGAATGGATATGAGAATAGCCGTCGAGGAGGATGACTAAGAGGCTTGGATAGCATCGTTGTTGAAGGTTCTAGCATGCTCTAAGCAAGAGTACGTTTGGGCAGATTCGATAGTCCCAACGGCCAACTGTTGATGGTCGAGTACTCTGGGCAGATTCGATAGTCCTAGGCACGGGCTGCGACGACGTGCGGGAGTTATGTCTAGAACCGGGGTTTCCATTAGCCCTTGACGGATGGCTGAAAGAATGTGCCGGTCATTCAATTAACGGTGATATCGAAGCAATGATAACAGTGATAGCCAGAGTCATGGATGTTTGGTTGTATCGTCATTCGGACTCAAGAGCGGTATTTTCTGGGTGCTTATCTGATTTAGGCCTTGGTACTTGGAAAACATCGCCCTTGACTCGAGTGATAGTAGCTTTACTTTTAAATTGTATGCTCTGCTATGTTTGCTTCTGCTTAGTGTGTGTCTGGGGGCTATCACTGTAGAATGAGGTTGGAGTGGGAGGGTTGTATTCCTATTCCTTTTCCTTTATGCTCTTTTAGTATGTTGTTAGTTAATCTACTGCTCACTAAGACTGTTGTCTGACTCAAGGCTTTATGTTTTAACTCTTATTGCCTTGGGCCGTTCGTCCATTTTGGGACGGGCAGACTAGGTAGCAGGTGACAGGTGCTGTTCTCTTCTCATGATGCTGATATCGAAGACGAGCTTGGAGGGTTGCATATTATCTTCTTATTATATGTACTGGATATTCCGCTGTTTTGTATTCTCTGAGAGATATGTAGTGAGGCTTGATGTATTGACTATGTGGATGCTTGTATTCAACTATTATGGAGTTTTATATGATGTCATTTTGTTCTGTAAAGCTTCACTATACATATGTTCTATTGTATTTTGTCCATGCGCTGTGAGTAATACGATAGATTCTGTTGTTTAATCTTACCTTGACAATCGTCCATGGTCGCCTGTCACACTTTACAGTGCTCTACCTTTAGATTCGGCGCAGGGGTCATGGGCGGTCGTCACATTTGGTATCAGAGCATTGGTTAATCGATTTTACCCAACGCTCGCTGTCGTGACTACGTATGAGAGACGTAATTGTATTTTGATGGATGATTACTATATATAATATAGTAGCTTAGTAGAGTTTGAGTCCTTTATGCAGTTGTTTCTCTAGATGTTCTAATCATTCCTTTTTATAGATATTGAGAATGAGTCGAAGAGGGAGACCAGCTGCTAGGGAAGGCCGTGCTACTGAAGAGACTGCTGATTATGCAGCCATGTTCGAAGCCATGATGACTTCGATCATGAGAAGGATACCAGTTCCGGGGGCAGCAGTTGATGTTGGAGTTCAAGTCCAAGCTCCGAAACCAGTGGATTTTGCTAAGCTGTGAAAGGATTATACTGCCCTTGGAGGGAAGATTTTCTTGGGAACAGAATCTACCATTGAGGTCCAGAGGTGGATAGATGCTTGTAGAAGGATCTTTGGTGATTTGGGAATTGATGATGCAACTAAGAGGAAGTTGGCATCGAGGCAGCTTCAAGGGAGAGCTTCTGATTGGTGGAACTCTATTACCATCACTACTCCGGAAGAAGAGATTACTTGGGAGCAATTCCAAGTCAGATTTGAAGCTAAGTTCATTTCTACAGCTCAGAAGTCTGTTCTGTTCAAGAAGTTTGTGGAGCTCAAGCAGGGTGGAAGATCTGTTCTTGAGTATGTCTCTGAGTTCGAAGCTTTGTCCAAGTATGCCCGGTCGTATATTGAATCTGCTTATAAGAAGAATGAGAAGTTTGTGACCGGCTTGGATAGTTATCTTGGGAGACAGTTGGTGGAATATTTGGACGATTCATTTGAGAAGCTTGTGGAGAAAGCTCTTAGGCATGAGAGTCTGTTTCCTAAGGAAGGACCTGTTGTTGCTGTTACCAAGGGAGAATCTAAACCACAACAGGGTGGAAATCAGAAGAGGAAGCAGCAGCAACAGAAGGGTAAGGATGGCCAGAAGAAGCCGAAAGGCGAGGTGACTTGCTACAATTGTCAGCAGAAGGGCCATTTCTCTAAGGATTGTAAGAATCCGAAGGCGCCGATGAAGTGTCACAACTGTGACAAGCCGGGACATTTCAGGAAGAATTGTCCAGAACCAAGGAAGGACAGGCAGATTGTGCAAGCCTATGCTTTAGGAGCTGTTCCGTCGTCTTCGAAAGCTCCTACTACTGAAGAGAAGGGAAAGAGTGTGGTTGTTCAAGGTACTCTTTTTCTATGTGGTGTTCCAGTTAGAGTTCTGTTTGATACTGGAGCGTCACATTCATTTGTTTGTAGTGAACTCGTAGGTCGGTTAAGTTTGGCACCGGATATTGTTGATAGGCCATTGGTTGTGACTAATCCAGTTGGGGGTTCGTCTTGTTTGTGTATGTTATGCCGTGGTCTAGTTGTATCGAGTCATGGTTGCTCTTTTGTTTGTGATTGTTTTGTTCTGAACTTTGCGGGGTTCGGAATTATCTTGGGTATGGACTGGCTTAGGAAGTATGCGGCTAAGGTTGATTGTGAGAGGCTGGAGGTGACAGTCGAGAATGTGGAGGGGCGAAAGGTTGTGATACGATGTAAGCATGAAGAAGGCGTCTTCATGAGCTTCATGTATTTGCTAGTTGTTCCACGGGATGGACTGTCTTTAGTGCCAATCGCAAATGGATTCGAGGATGTCTTTGACGAAGTCAAAGGGTTGCCGCCGCATAGAGAGATCGAGTTTCGCATAGATCTAGTTGAAGGAGCCAGACTTGTTGTGATGCCTCTTAGGCGGATGGCGCCTAGGGAACAGCAGGAGTTGAGGGTGCAAGTTGATGACCTTTTACAGAAAGGATTCATTCGGCGTAGTGTGTCCGAGTGGGGTGTACCAGTTGTGTTTGCAACCAAGGCAGATGGGTCGTTGAGATTGTGTGTCGATTATCGTGAGCTGAATAAGGTGACTAAGAAGAACAAGTATCCATTGCCGAGAATAGATGACTTGTTTGATCAGCTTCACGAAGCTAAGGTGTTTTCTCAGATGGATTTGGCAACGGGATTTCACCAGTTGAGAGTGGCTAAGGATAGTGTGCCGAAGACTTCTTTTAGGACACCATCCGGTTTCTTTGAGTGGCTGGTAATGCCGTTTGGATTGACTAACGCGCCAGCATATTTTGTGGATCTTATGAATAGAGTGTTCAGAGATCAGTTGAACAAGTTCGTACTTGTGTTCGTGGATGATATTCTGATTTATTCCAGAACGGAGGAAGAGCACAAGACGCACTTGCGTATTGTTTTGGAGATCTTACGGAAACATCAGCTGAAGGCTAAGTTTTCGAAGTGTCACTTCTGGAAGAGTGAAGTGAGGTTCTTCGGCCATGTGATTTCTGGAAGTGGAATAGCGGTTGATCCCGCTAAGGTGGCAGCAATCCAGGATTGGGTTAGACCTAAGAATGCAACTGATGTGAGAAGTTTTCTTGGATTAGCAGGATATTATCGACGGTTTATCAAAGACTTCTCCAAGGTAGCTGCACCATTAACAGGGTTGACGAAGAAGAACCAAGTGTTCAGTTGGAATGCTAAGTGTGAGCAAGCTTTCGGAATCCTGAAAGAGAGATTGACGAGTGCTCCTGTTTTGACTATTCCAAGTGGGAATGATGAGATGGTGGTTTACACCGACGCATGTGGTACTGGACTTGGAGCAGTGCTGATGCAGAAGGATAAAGTTGTTGCGTATGCCAGTCGACAACTAAAGCCGCATGAAAGGAATTACCCGACTCATGATTTGGAGTTAGCGGCGATTGTATTTGCTCTGAAGATGTGGAGGCATTATTTGTTGGGAGTTTGATTCGAGTTGTTTACGGACCACAAGTCGTTGAAGTATCTTTTCTCCCAAAAGGATTTGAATCTTCGGCAGCAACGTTGGCTAGAGTTTTTAGCATCATATGATTTTGGTATAGCTTATACTCCGGGAAAAGGTAACGCAGTGGCAGATGCGTTAAGTCGAAGACATGCAGGATTGGGAGCCATGTTTTCAGAATGGAAGAGTCTCGAGTATTTAGCTGGATTTGACTTCAGACCTAGATGTGAATTGGAACCTGA
This sequence comes from Allium fistulosum, assembly GCA_030737815.1. Lineage (NCBI taxonomy): Eukaryota > Viridiplantae > Streptophyta > Magnoliopsida > Asparagales > Amaryllidaceae > Allium > Allium fistulosum. The sequence continues at coordinate 24,553,820 of JASFAW010000013.1, forward strand.
AATGTTGGCAAACTTATCGATAAGACCCACTCTTGTGGAAAGGATTGGCGAGGGCCAAAGGCGAGATGATAAGCTTGTCAAGATTATCCGTGAATTGGAATCTGGATTGGATCCAGAAAAGGATAAAGGATTCGAGGTCGATCGAGAGGGTTGGCTTCGGAAGTAAGGACGACTAGTTGTTCCCGATATAGATGAATTGAGGAGTGAAGTTCTGAAGGAAAGTCATCACTCGAAGTTGACAATTCATCCAGGTGGAAACAAGATGTATCGGGATATGAAGAGAACCTACTATTGGGAAGGTATGAAGAAGGATGTTGGAAATTTTATTTCCAAATGTATGAACTGCCAGTTGGTAAAAGCCGAACAGAAGAAGCCAAGCGGATTGCTTCAGCCATTAGAAGTTCCTACATGGAAGTGGGAACAAGTGTCGATGGATTTTATCGATGGATTGCCTAGGACCAGAACGGGAAATGAAGGAATTTGGGTCATTGTGGATCGTCTGACTAAGAGTGCACGATTCATTCCTGTTCGATCGACTAGGACTGCATCAAAGTTGGCTGAGTTGTATGTTAAGTGGATAGTTCGATTCCATGGTGTTCCGAAGAGTATAGTGAGCGATCGAGATCCATTGTTCACTAGTGGATTTTGGAAGAGCTTCCAAGAAGTTTTGGGAACCGAGTTGTGTTTGAGTACAGCTTATCACCCTCAAACAGATGGTCAGACCGAGAGAGTCAACCGAGTTTTGGAAGATCTTCTCAGAGCTTGTGTTCTGGATTTCGGAGGATCATGGGAAGATCACCTTCATTTGGTGGAGTTTGCATACAACAACAGTTACCAATCAAGCATTGGTATGGCACCGTATGAAGCATTGTATGGAAGACCGTGTAACTCTCCGACATGTTGGTTAGAGACTGGAGAAAAGCTGATGCTTGGACCAGAGATGATTCGACAGACTTCGGATTGCATAGAGATCATTCGGCAACGAATGAGGGCAGCCCAAGACCGTCAGAAGAGTTATGCCGATAAGCGTCGGAAGGATTTGGAGTTTGAAGTTGGTGATATGGTTTTTGTGAAGATTTCTCCTCTGAAGAATGTTATCCGATTCGGGAAGAAAGGAAAATTGACTCCGAGATTTGTTGGACCATTCCCGATTATCGAGCGAATTGGAAAGCTCGCTTATAGATTGGAATTACCAGAGAAGATGTCGGGTGTGCACAATGTTTTTCACGTATCATATCTACGGAAATATGTGCACGACTCGAATACGGTGGTTTCTGCTGATAGCTGTGAAGATTTTGAAGTTGTTCCAGTTGATAGAAGACCTCGTAAGCCGCTTCGTGTTGTTGAAACTGACACGAAACAGCTTAGGAGGAAGATAGTTAAGTTACTCAAGATACAATGGAGTGACGATGATAACGACTGTACGTGGGAGGTGGAAGAGAGGATGAAAGCAGCTCATCCTGAACTCTTCAAGGTATGGCCCTAAGGTGTCGTGTCATCTAACGAAATTGTAACTTGTTCTAAGTCTTAGAATTCTGTACGCTAAGCTAGAATTGGATGCATGGTTTATTGACTGTTATGGATGATAGGCGTACAGAATAGCTTTGATTGCCTTGTTTGCTTGGAATTTCGGGGGCGAAATTCCTAAGGGGGAGAGAATGTAACGACCCGTATTTTTACGGATCAAAACATTCTAAAATGATTGACCTTTGGTTGTATGGTTGTTAAGTCATTTCAGGTTTTGGCAGAATTTTGCTTAAGTCCTAAGTCGTAGCCGACTTAGGAGTTTGGACGAGTTAAGCAACAGGTCTGGGTCGAGTTGCCGACTCAAGGAACTCACCGAGTTAAGGGAGTGTGGTTGACTGACTTAAGGTAGTGACCGACCTAGGAGATAAGTCGTGACCGACTTAAGAGGTTCAGGCGACCTAGGGAAGAGTAGTAGGCGACCTAAGTATTCTGGGGTAGAGTTAGGTCGGCAACGACCTAAGGAAATGTTGTGAGCGACCTAAGTGTTTGGGTGGGTTAAGTGTTAGGTCGACAGTTCGAGTTGGCGACCTATGGGATTGACCGACCTAAGTGTTAGTGTAGTTAGGTCGTTAGATTTGTGTTGAGTTAGGTCGTAGGCGACCTAAGATGGTTAGGTCGCGTGGGTGCTAAGTTGTTAGGTCGCAGGGTTTTGTAAGTCTTAGGTCGTAGCTTAGTAAGTTGTTAGGTCGGCAACGACCTAAAGGAGCTGGGTTTTGCCTAAGTGCTAGGTCGCGTGAGTTGTTAGGTCGCGTGTTGGTATAAGTCGTTAGGTCGAATAGGCTGGTTAAGTCGGCATAGCAGTAAGTCGTAAGTCGTCTAACCAGTTAAGGCGCATGCGCATTAAGTCGTAGACAGGGTTCGTTTGTGCGCATGTGTTGAGTCGGAGGTTGCTTTAGGTCGTCAAGGTTTAGGTCGGAGGCTCTGTTAAGTCGTGGGGGTTTTTAGGTCGTAGGTCGGCATAGTGTTAAGTCGGCAGCGACTTAAGGAGATTGCCGAGTTACGACTTAGGCAGTTTTCAGCTATAAATAGGAGGGGGTTGTCTTCATTTTTGGGATCCGGATTTTGAAGCGACGAAGTGCTGCCATTTTGAGAGCTCGACTTCTACACTTCTTCACTTCTTTTCTCCACTCTAACCTAGTGCTTCCATCCATTCAAATCGAAGATCAAGATTGAAGATTCAAGAGCTTAGATTGAAGATCTTCATCTTTTCAAGAGAGATTTCTTCGTTTGAAGAGAGATCTTATCGGATCTAGCTTAGTTCTTCGCTGTCCAGATCTGAAGTTGTTATCTTTTGGATTGTTTAGGTGTTTTGGGTGAGTGGTGATTATCTCTCACACGGATCCAAAGGAGTATATCGGATTGTTGGCTCGATTTGGTGTTAAAATAGAGATTTCCATGCATTTTCTTCATCCTATGTGTAGATCCATGTAGATCCATTGTTCATGATGATGTTACATCCATTTTATCATATGTTAACCTATGCAAGTTCATTCATCAAGTTTGTAGAAATATAATTCATGTTTTCATGCTTATTGGACTTTCAACTCTTTAATTACGAAAATGCCATTATTGTTATAATTGTCTACTTAGATCATTTTTGAATGCTTGATTGCTTGGATTGATGTTTGACTTGATTGATTGTTATGAACTAGATGATTGATGATTAGATTTAGATCGAGGATGATTCAAAAGCTAAGGGAAAGGTTCTTGAATTGGAAAAGCTGCTCGTGGCATATGTAGCGGGAAGATGAAGCTCTTATGCATAGATTTGATGATGTGATGATGAGATGAGGCTTTGCGAGGATGTAATGAAGCGAGGCAATCACATGATGAAGACTTGGTCTAATCCAGACGGGATCATTCCAAGCATGTTGATAACTCGGTGATATGATTCGAGTTGAGGATAATGAATGGATATGAGAATAGCCGTCGAGGAGGATGACTAGGAGGCTTGGATAGCATCGTTGTTGAAGGTTCTAGCATGCTCTAAGCAAGAGTACGTTTGGGCAGATTCGATAGTCCCAACGGCCAACTGTTGATGGTCGAGTACTCTGGGCAGATTCGTAGTCCTAGGCACGGGCTGCGACGACGTGCGGGAATTATGTCTAGAACCGGGGTTTCCATTAGCCCTTGACGGACGGCTGAAAGAATGTGCCGGTCATTCAATTAACGGTGATATCGAAGCAATGATAACAGTGATAGCCAGAGTCATGGATGTTTGGTTGTATCGTCATTCGGACTCAAGAGCGGTATTTTCTGGGTGCTTATCTGATTTAGGCCTTGGTACTTGGAAAACATCGCCCTTGACTCGAGTGATAGTAGCTTTACTTTTAAATTGTATGCTCTGCTATGTTTGCTTCTGCTTAGTGTGTGTCTGGGGGCTATCACTGTAGAATGAGGTTGGAGTGGGAGGGTTGTATTCCTATTCCTTTTCCTTTATGCTCTTTTAGTATGTTGTTAGTTAATCTACTGCTCACTAAGACTGTTGTCTGACTCAAGGCTTTATGTTTTAACTCTTATTGCCTTGGGCTGTTCGTCCATTTTGGGACGGGCAGACTAGGTAGCAGGTGACAGGTGCTGTTCTCTTCTCACGATGCTGATATCGAAGACGAGCTTGGAGGGTTGCATATTATCTTCTTATTATATGTACTGGATATTCCGCTGTTTTGTATTCTCTGAGAGATATGTAGTGAGGCTTGATGTATTGACTATGTGGATGCTTGTATTCAACTATTATGGAGTTTTATATGAAGTCATTCTGTTCTGTAAAGCTTCACTATACATATGTTCTATTGTATTTTGTCCATGCGCTGTGAGTAATACGATAGATTCTGTTGTTTAATCTTACCTTGACAATCGTCCATGGTCGCCTGGCACACTTTACAGCGCTCTACCTTTAGATTCGGCGCAGGGGTCATGGGCGGTCGTCACAGTTATTTAACTATCAATAAAGATGCGCAACATCATCAGATTCCAAATTATTTTCCAAATTATTTCATCTTCCAAAATATCTTTACTAGATATAAAATTTCCACACTTCAAAAATAAATCAACGTTTATTTTTAAGACGAATTCCCATTTCTTTTAATAAATTCCATAGTGAATTTATATCTTTCAAAATATCTACTGATATACGATTTTCAAATCGTTTTCAATATTCAATTTCAATTTATCTTTACAAAGATAAATTCTCAAAAACATTTCATTTCATTTTTGGAAAAGCAATTCCATACTTATTTAATAATAAGTATTTCACAAATCTATTTATTTTCAACACTTGGGAAATATTCAATATACTTAAATCAAATTAAGTATAATTTCATTCTTTAAGGAAAATATTCTTTTAACACCTTTATTTGAGTCAAAACGAATGTTACGTAAAACATCGTTATGACGACTCGAAATCACTAGTATAGGGATTCGAAATTTAGATAGATATATAAATCCCAATACTAGACAAAAACATTTCCTTTCGGAAATCATTTACTATAACAACAGTGTTATAGTCCATCATTTCCTTATTTCTCGAAAACGTCTATTTCAACAGTGAATGTTGAAATCTATGGTTTCGATATTTAACACGTTTTAAAACATCTTTTAAAACAATTAACTTCGTTTCAAATATCACTTTTCCAAAACCATATCCATTTTACTTAACAATATATTCACTGTCCAAAATCGTGAATATACTTCACTAATTACATTTCACTATTTTCTACACATTTTATTTCAATGATAATTCGCTATCCAAAATCGCGAATATATCTCCTTTAAAAATCTTCTATATTTAATTTATCAAATTCAATCGATTTCGAATTTATAAAACAACGTTTTATAAATTCTCTTTCTATTTTTATTTTATAACCACTTTGATTTATAGATCTTCTTTATAAATCAATTCGATAAATATTCCATTTAAAGGCAAAAATCCAATTTCCAAGTACCCTTCTTATAATCTTTTATTCTACAATTCCATTCATTTTATAACTTCATACTTTATAAATCTATAAACTTCAAATTTTATAAATCTATAAACTTCAAATCTTCACAATTTATAATTCTATAAATTTCCTATCTTTACAACTTATAATTTTATAAGTTTCATATCTTTACAAATTTAACACTTATAAAATCTCGTTTAAAATTCCAATAATTTTAATTGATAAATATCAATTTTTGTACACCTTTTATATCCATCGTTTTTAATAATTCGAAAATTCAAATTTAAACTATCTTATAAATTATTTAACTATTCACTTCAAAAATCATCTTTTGGTTATATTTCACAAACATTATAATCTCCATAACTTTAAATTTATAACATTTATTTATTTAAAGTAAACCAATTCAAAGATTCAAATAAAACGTATACTTTCAAATAATCACTTTTAAAATCTCTTTTTAAAGTTAAAGATCGTTATTTTTAAACTTCAAAATTTTGAATCCAATGATGCAACGCATCAATTAGTCAATCACAACAGTCAATATCATATCTCAACATATGATAACAGAATACATCACAATATCTGTAAATAAATAACTACTGGTGAGGAATCCAGTTGGATCCCTCCAACCTGTTTCCCTGCATCCACAGACGTTAGCACAATACCAATTCCGCTCCAGTATGGAATTATCGCGGTATATGGGTTTTATAAAAAATCCGCTTACTAACGGCGCAATAGGGTCTCATCCGCTATACGAGGCGGGAATCAATCAATCCAATATATACATATGCCAATATGTATATACTGCTATATATATAGATATATCCTATCATATCTAATAGCACATTCAAACAAAATCAATCAATAACTGCAAATCAAAATTTTCCTTCGAGTGAGAAAATCTCACATTAGCTTTTAATTTGCCATCCATTTCCAATCCAGTTTGTTTTTCTCGACTTTAACCTTGTATAAGTAATTTATAAAATCTATTAATATTCGAATTAAATCGAACTAGCAATTGCTTTTCAATAGATTAAATTAGTTAACACCTTCAATTTGAACAATCGAATAAATCAATTACCGTTAAATAGTTAAATTAACTGATAGTTTTTATTTAAACCAATTCTCCTTTTAAATAAATTTATTTAACTAATGATTTAAATTTAACTAAATTTTTCTTTAATAAAATATTTTCTAGTTACCAAAAATAATTATATAGGTTAACTAAATAATTTATCCATTATAATTAATTGTTTAAAAATCTACTATTTAGTTTAACTTATAAAATTTCCATTTTAAAAATATCCTTTAATGACAAAAATAAATTCAATAAGTTAATTTAATTATCTATCCACCCAATCCATTATTTAAAGTAAACTAAAACTTTTTATTTGATAATTAAATTAACCAATGTTTTTTTTTCTTTTCAAAATAAAAATTTATAATTCGAACTAGTTCCTTTTAAATAATTCTATCCAACCAAAATTTTACTTAAAATAAATACCTTTAATTCAAATTAATTTCCTTTAATAAATTTGCTTAACTAAATTTTCTTCTTTCTGTTTTTGTATATATATATTTTCTGTTTAATATATATTACTGCATATATCTATATATGTTGTTAAATTAAACTAAATAAAAAGAAGAAACTGCAGTATACCTTACACCCCAAACATCACAGCCGAGCTCGACTTCGAAAGTCATCGCCTAACCGTCATCGTGAAACCCAACATCGCCGAGCCTGACCACTCGCCTGCTCGATTCCGTGGCAACGCGAATCACTGCCGCCTAACCCTCCTCGTGCTCGACTTCCATGGCGCCGCGATGCCCTACATCGTCGCCTACCCCTTGTCGCGACCCACAGAAGAACCGTCTTTGCTTCGAGCCTCCCGGTCGTTTGCACGTGATAACCCTTGAAACCCCCAACCCAAACACTGTCTACTTCCACGCACGCGACCCATTCAACTGTCGCCTTGACTTCGCCGCGCGTCTCCCAATCGCGAGTTCGACATCGCGCTTCCAATCCCTCCACGAATTGCGGCGTCGAATGAATTTGAATTGCAGTCGCCATTTTATTATGATGCTTTCTTACTTGATTTTGATTTGAGGAGAGGGAACGAGATTTTTGGGATTGACTAGCATTTTGTTTTGAACGAGACGCTGCTCTTACGATTTTTGACGCGATTTTTTCCGCAGTCGAACGAGAATTTGATTTCGACATTCTCTCCCTTTTTTTTCTTTTTGAACGAAAGAACAATTTCGTTCGCCATTTTATTTTAAACGAGAGGGATGGCAGCCATTATCTTTTTGATTTGTGAACTGAGGAGGGAACGTATTTTATCAGAGAGAAGAGTCGTGCAAGCACGTCCTTGTATCGCGATTTTAGGCGTAAGATAAGGGATGTTGTCCCTTGTTTAAATTTTTAAAATTTAAATTTAAATTCAATTTGTTTCGGTACAAATTTTTACGCGTTTATGTTTCGTATTCTCACCCAACAACTCCGAACGATACGAAATTTAAAACCCAGTGATAATTTAACGTTACGGACCCAATGGAACCGGTTTCGTCAAATTCCGAGACTGTGCCTCGGACGGCTATTTTTAAAGATCGATTCGAACAATACAAATTTCAAACTTGATCAATTCAATTCGAAATTGGATTCTGAAATTCCGTTATCTTCAGAATTATCAATATAAATTTTACAAGCGTTCGAAATATTTTTCTTCGGCTTTAAATCGAAGATTTAAATTTTATTCAACTTCCAATCGATTAAATTTTAAAGTTTAATCGCCAAATTCCAAGTTATATTCGAGATTCAAATTAAATCATCGTTTAAATATTTAAAATTAATTAAATATTCTAAATTTAATTTGTTCAAAATTCTGGGTCGTTACAAACTTCCCTCCTTAAAAGAATTTCGTCCTCGAAATTACAAGTTAGGAAAAAAAATGTCCTTAACTCGTCTACTATCTTTCACAATCCAATAGTTTTATCAATTCTCAAAACAAATCTTTCTACTAAAGATTCGTTAGTAGTTCAACTAAATTTCAACTTCAACTATAAGTTCAAACAACATTGTTTCTTAACAATTTAATTTTAAGTTTAAATTCAAATTTTAAACTTTCAAAATTTCTCAAAAATTTTCTAACACCCTAAATTTCCGAAAATTTTTGCCAGCGTCTCCTTTGCGCGGCTAATACGGCACGACTACAAAACGTCCCTACGGACCCTCAGATTTCAAAAAGAAAAAGAAAAAGCCAAGCGGCTAGAGAAAAAATTCATCAAAAACTCATATTATAATTCAAATACTTACCTTTTTCGAGCAATTCGAATTATCTTTGAAATCAAATCCAATTCCTTTATAACACCTGTATATCCTACTAGCCATCATATCTAGTTACAACATTCAACTATTTTGCACATTCAATTACAAAATTTTCAATATAACTGCTTATATCATTTTTAAGTTCGTTATTGAAGTTATATCCTATTCATTCAATTTTTACATTTCCAAATTCATTTGAATTCAATTCACAATTCCAATCTAATTTGGATTCAGTTTATCTTCTGAATATTGAATTTATCAATTATCTTTAGTTCACTTCATTTACAATTGATTCCATTCAATCTAATTCGCATTTCATATTTTCATTCGGTTTATTTTATTAACCAAACAACTTTCATTCATAACTGCTCTTTTTTAGATTAGTTTCAATTACCAATTCATTACAAATTCCAATTTACTTACAAATTCAAATTTGTTTTCAACATTCAGTTTCAATTTTATTCACTTACAATTGTAAATTCCATTCATTTGAAATTTATTACTTCTTACTTGAATTTATTTGCAATTCCGAACCATTCTTATATTTAGTTCACAATTCAAGTCTCAATTTATCTAATTCAACTTCATAATATTCATAGATATTTTCATATGGTATTCCAGAATCTTACCAACATTTCAAAATCATTTGAAAACAATTCAAATTATCCTTTGAATTTCCAAAACAAAACCCAAATTTTCCATTTAAAACAATATGGCAGCAATTCCCCCTTTGGAAACCCGAAAATGAACACCGGTGATGTCGCGATCATCATCGGAATTATTTTCCAGCGACCGAAAAGAGTTTAGAGCTTTCATCTCTCAAAATACTTTTCAAAACCTTTGAAATACATTTTCAACTCCAAAAGAATTTAAACTTTCCAAATCTCCAAAATTTTCAATTTCTTTTCAAAACATTTTCAAAAACTTCTCTGGAATTCCGTTTTAAATTATAAGTCACAATTATAATTTATTATTCTCAAATTTCATTTATATGTGAATTTATTTCTTAACTTTGGAGTTACGATTTGAATTTCTTATTCCATTTCAATGATAATAGATTAATATTATCACTTCTAACAACCATGCAACCATATACTGTAATAATTTACAGAAAATCATTTCTTTTCTATACAAAAATAGTTTTGGGCAAAATTATCTCATTCACCCTATTCAAAAACAATACTGTGCCGAATTGTTCTATTCAAGCGTTTAGAAACCCCTTCGATACAGTTTTGCAAGACTGTGCCGACGAAGGTTCATATACCACTCAATAAACCAATCATCACAATACAAAACAATTTTATATTAACTAACAAATACGCGCTCGTATCTATTATTACACTCAACTCATTCTAGAGTACTACTGACTCTATCTCTAATGAGTAACACCCAACAGAGCAGGGTTGTCACTTAACCATATGCTCTGATACCACTTTGTCACATACCGAAATTTTCGACTTTCGAAAATTCGACATCGATACTCACTTTATCGACTGCCGAGCAATCGAGTGCCGGAAACTCCAGTAGTGAGGGTTTTAGAAAGAAGAAAAAGGTAGAAGAAGAAGATAGAAGAAAAAGAGAAGAAGAACAACAAAACAACAACAGATACAGAACAGAGACAATATCAGAATCTCACATATCGCAGCGGAACAATATACAATAGATAATTAATAGTCTTTTAAAACAAAGAACTATATCAGTTTATACATACATCAATCAGAGTCAATATACAACAATGGACAGTTATATAAACTTGTCCTCATACAGAATACACAGCGGAATAAATATTATTAGGTACAAATACTACGTCTCGTCATCCAGCTTATCTCCAAGCTCCAGAATATCCAGAATATCCTGATAACTTAACTCTAGGCTGCCCGTGTGGAAATTGGTGGGCACCCAGAGTTTAGAAGGGAACAATAAACTCCGAGTCAGTCATGGTGACTGGTGTGAGATCGTAAAACAGTTATTCTTTAAAATAAACAACAGGAAAACTTTAATGTCAATTCGCAATGCTTTTGGAAAATGAAACTACCATAAGACCTCCCACCACACACACAATGCAAACGCAGACTTGGAGGAGATTTCTTCTTATGATAGTCAAAGATTCTTACTACGCAAAAATCAAATTCTTTTTAATATTATTATTAGTGCATAATGGAAAACATTTCGAAAGTAGAATATAAATCTTAGCCAGCATAGGTACCATTATATTATGCCTGCTATAGCTGCCTCCTGAGGAGACAGGTTATACAATTGAAATCGTAAAGGCTCGTATTGTTTCTTTGGATTTCCAACAAATGGTCAGGCTAAGGAACTTCCTTTTCCACGATGGGTACGTCCCTGGAATAGACGACCCGAGAACCTAACCGGATCTCTGCCAACACAAGGCCGGGTTACCTCTGCAAAAATAGGTAACTACTGACACGCGTATGCCATCCACCGATCGTCACCGATCTTCCCGAGGATCCCCGATTCGCAACAACCACAAAGTAATAAATTTGCAGCAACCACAGAGGTTAAGTATCTGGGCTCCATACCATGATACCACCTTTATCCAGAAGGAATGACATACACTAAGGGGCGCTACTCCCTAGAACCTTGCCGCATCCTTCCTGTTTCGACCATTTCCGGGGTGTGAGGCTCGACGAAGTCTCGTCCACAAAGCTACGCTTTCTCAAAAAGCCCTGCTTCGGGTCAAACAAAATGATCAACCTATGATCACAAAGATATAAGATCAAACAAATGATCATATCACAAATGATCAAACACCGATCATTTCACAGCAACACTCAGTATGCCACGTTACCAAATTGGGATATATCGCTGATAAATTTCAACTACATAACCTCTGAGCTCGTACGTCTCAGAGAAGGGTGTTAAGCTAAGAGAATAAATTCTCCGCCACCAACATAAATGTATTTGAAAGAAATCAACTTTATATCTCAAATTGTAATGTCAGACACACAATCCATACAAGTCTGTTCCGGGATCGAACAGAACCGAAGGCACTTCTCATGAAGCCCTTGCATATCCGGATAATTTTCTAATCACGTCTGGACTTCCCGTCACTAAGGGTGATAAAACCTCTAAATCGGAGATCAGCCGATGTAGAGTAACTCGACGGTAATCCTTCCGTTTTCAAAAATATCCGGTCTTCAACGCCGGTCTTCAAATGCAATTCATAACGACGTATCACATATTCGGAATGGGTTATACGACCCCATGGTCCTTTCCCGGCTAACCCGAATAGTGAGCGATTATTCAAAAATAAGTGTGGCATTCAAATCCATCCAATTCACAACAAATACCTACTCAAGGTAATTATTGATAGTCGGTTATTTAACTATCAATAAAGATGCGCAACATCATCAGATTCCAAATTATTTTCCAAATTATTTCATCTTCCAAAATATCTTTACTAGATATAAAATTTCCACACTTCAAAAATAAATCAACGTTTATTTTTAAGACGAATTCCCATTTCTTTTAATAAATTCCATAGTGAATTTATATCTTTCAAAATATCTACTGATATACGATTTTCAAATCGTTTTCAATATTCAATTTCAATTTATCTTTACAAAGATAAATTCTCAAAAACATTTCATTTCATTTTTGGAAAAGCAATTCCATACTTATTTAATAATAAGTATTTCACAAATCTATTTATTTTCAACACTTGGGAAATATTCGATATACTTAAATCAAATTAAGTATAATTTCATTCTTTAAGGAAAATATTCTTTTAACACCTTTATTTGAGTCAAAACGAATGTTACGTAAAACATCGTTACGACGACTCGAAATCACTAGTATAGGGATTCGAAATTTAGATAGATATATAAATCCCAATACTAGACAAAAACATTTCCTTTCGGAAATCATTTACTATAACAACAGTGTTATAGTCCATCATTTCCTTATTTCTCGAAAACGTCTATTTCAACAATGAATGTTGAAATCTATGGTTTCGATATTTAACACGTTTTAAAACATCTTTTAAAACAATTAACTTCGTTTCAAATATCACTTTTCCAAAACCATATCCATTTTACTTAACAATATATTCACTGTCCAAAATCGTGAATATACTTCACCAATTACATTTCACTATTTTCTACACGTTTTATTTCAATGATAATTCGCTATCCAAAATCGCGAATATATCTCCTTTAAAAATCTTCTATATTTAATTTATCAAATTCAATCGATTTCGAATTTATAAAACAACGTTTTATAAATTCTCTTTCTATTTTTATTTTATAACCACTTTGATTTATAGATCTTCTTTATAAATCAATTCGATAAATATTCCATTTAAAGGCAAAAATCCAATTTCCAAGTACCCTTCTTATAATCTTTTATTCTACAATTCCATTCATTTTATAACTTCATACTTTATAAATCTATAAACTTCAAATTTTATAAATCTATAAACTTCAAATCTTCACAATTTATAATTCTATAAATTTCCTATCTTTACAACTTATAATTTTATAAGTTTCATATCTTTACAAATTTAACACTTATAAAATCTCGTTTAAAATTCCAATAATTTTAATTGATAAATATCAATTTTAATTGATAAATATCAATTTTTGTACATCTTTTATATCCATCGTTTTTAATAATTCGAAAATTCAAATTTAAACTATCTTATAAATTATTTAACTATTCACTTCAAAAATCATCTTTTGGTTATATTTCACAAACATTATAATCTCCATAACTTTAAATTTATAACATTTATTTATTTAAAGTAAACCAATTCAAAGATTCAAATAAAACATATACTTTCAAATAATCACTTTTAAAATCTCTTTTTAAAGTTAAAGATCGTTATTTTTAAACTTCAAAATTTTGAATCCAATGATGCAACGCATCAATTAGTCAATCACAACAGTCAATATCATATCTCAACATATGATAACAGAATACATCACAATATCTGTAAATAAATAACTACTGGTGAGGAATCCAGTTGGATCCCTCCAACCTGTTTCCCTGCATCCACAGACGTTAGCACAATACCAATTCCGCTCCAGTACGGAATTATCGCGGTATATGGGTTTTATAAAAAATCCACTTACTAACGGCGCAATAGGGTCTCATCCGCTATACGAGTCGGGAATCAATCAATCCAATATATACATATGCCAATATGTATATACTGCTATATATATAGATATATCCTATAATATCTAATAGCACATTCAAACAAAATCAATCAATAACTGCAAATCAAAATTTTCCTTCGAGTGAGAAAATCTCACCTTAGCTTTTAATTTGCCATCCATTTCCAATCCAGTTTGTTTTTCTCGACTTTAACCTTGTATAAGTAATTTATAAAATCTATTAATATTCGAATTAAATCGAACTAGCAATTGCTTTTCAATAGATTAAATTAGTTAACACCTTCAATTTGAACAATCGAATAAATCAATTACCGTTAAATAGTTAAATTAACTGATAGTTTTTATTTAAACCAATTCTCCTTTTAAATAAATTTATTTAACTAATGATTTAAATTTAACTAAATTTTTCTTTAATAAAATATTTTCTAGTTACCAAAAATAATTATATAGGTTAACTAAATAATTTATCCATTATAATTAATTGTTTAAAAATCTACTATTTAGTTTAACTTATAAAATTTCCATTTTAAAAATATCCTTTAATGACAAAAATAAATTCAATAAGTTAATTTAATTATCTATCCACCCAATCCATTATTTAAAGTAAACTAAAACTTTTTATTTGATAATTAAATTAACCAATGTTTTTTTTTTCTTTTCAAAATAAAAATTTATAATTCGAACTAGTTCCTTTTAATTAAATCTATCCAACCAAAATTTTACTTAAAATAAATACCTTTAATTCAAATTAATTTCCTTTAATAAATTTGCTTAACTAAATTTTCTTCTTTCTGTTTTTGTATATATATATTTTCTGTTTAATATATATTACTGCATATATCTATATATGTTATTAAATTAAACTAAATAAAAAGAAGAAACTGCAGTATACCTTACACCCCAAACATCACAGCCGAGCTCGACTTCGAAAGTCATCGCCTAACCGTCATCGTGAAACCCAACATCGCCGAGCCTGACCACTCGCCTGCTCGATTCCGTGGCCACGCGAATCACTGCCGCCTAACCCTCCTCGTGCTCGACTTCCATGGCGCCGCGATGCCCTACATCGTCGCCTACCCCTTGTCGCGACCCACAGAAGAACCGTCTTTGCTTCGAGCCTCCCGGTCGTTTGCACGTGATAACCCTTGAAACCCCCAACCCAAACACTGTCTACTTCCACGCACGCGACCCATTCAATTGTCGCCTTGACTTCGCCGCGCGTCTCCCAATCGCGAGTTCGACATCGCGCTTCCAATCCCTCCACGAATTGCGACGTCGAATGAATTTGAATTGCAGTCGCCATTTTATTATGATGCTTTCTTACTTGATTTTGATTTGAGGAGAGGGAAAGAGATTTTTGGGATTGACTAGCATTTTGTTTTGAACGAGACGCTGCTCTTACGATTTTTGACGCGATTTTTTCTGCAGTCGAACGAGAATTTGATTTCGACATTCTCCCCCTTTTTTTTTCTTTTTGAACGAAAGAACAATTTCGTTCGCCATTTTATTTTAAACGAGAGGGATGGCAGCCATTATCTTTTTGATTTGTGAACTGAGGAGGGAACGTATTTTATCAGAGAGAAGAGTCGTGCAAGCACGTCCTTGAATCGCGATTTTAGGCGTAAGATAAGGGATGTTGTCCCTTGTTTAAATTTTTAAAATTTAAATTTAAATCAATTTGTTTCGGTACAAATTTTTACGCGTTTATGTGTCGTATTCTCACACAACAACTCCGAACGATACGAAATTTAAAACCCGGTGATAATTTAACGTTACGGACCCAATGGAACTGGTTTCGTCAAATTCCGAGACTGCGCCTCGGACGGCTATTTTTAAAGATCGATTCGAACAATACAAATTTCAAACTTGATCAATTCAATTCGAAATTGGATTCTGAAATTCCGTTATCTTCAGAATTATCAATATAAATTTTACAAGCGTTCGAAATATTTTTCTTCGGCTTTAAATCGAAGATTTAAATTTTATTCAACTTCCAATCGATTAAATTTTAAAGTTTAATCGCCAAATTCCAAGTTATATTCGAGATTCAAATTAAATCATCGTTTAAATATTTAAAATTAATTAAATATTCTAAATTTAATTTGTTCAAAATTCTGGGTCGTTACAATGATGCAAGGATAATAATAGTAATAGTATACCAAATCTTCGTCTTCGTCCTCCAGAATAGATCTTCAATAAGCTGAAAAATTCAGGACTGACCCGAGCGTAATGAAAAGACAAAACACTCGAGTCAGGACTAAAACATCCTTATGTAAGTTAATCAATCGTAAATAAATATGAATGCAATGGCGTCAGAGATGTTTACGGGGTTTGACATCTCCTATCCCGTGTCAACGTGAGTGCAATAACTTAAGTGATGTTACGGGATTTTCCATCTCTCAAGGATCCGTTAAACTATCTACTATGTAGTACAATACGCTATTATAATATGTCTACATTAAAGTAAAAGTATTAAAATAGCATTAAGGCATTACCATAATCCCCCTTAACACATTTTTATTCCTAAGAGCATATACAAGACCGTAGTTTCCCCAAAACCGGAAGTCACCAGAGGGCAATCCATATACTAAAGGTACAAACCAAAACGTAGTGATCGCGAATAGGATAATTAGTATGACAAGGTACATGAGGCGATACCAACTAGGATACTAGAAGTTGCGTGATCCGGACTGATGTTGAGCATAGCAGCTACTACCTCAACACCGCGAAACAACACTCCCAAATCAAGGGGTGCACCCAAATCGAATCACAAAGGTAATAGATATGGTATCGAAGAAGTGTGTCCACTAGAGGTGGCGAACCTCAATGGCCCGACGTGGCTCCTGTTTTAGTCATGTCAAGGGTCATCCAATATCATTCTCTTTCTTCAGTCAACGCGTTCACCAAACCATTTACTTCATTCTAGATCAACACTCCGCGTATAATAGTTATTAAAGTGGTTTTCGGTATAGACAAAGAGTATGTCCATGTCCGATCCCGATCTCTTTAATAACTACGTATTATTACACAGATGGCTCTTTTACATTTCAAACTGATTCATAATTGATATCAAAATATCATATTCGCTTCAAAATCAAATCCATTTCAAATATCATTGTGACGCCCCACCTCTATGCTCACAATAACAAAGAGTATTAAAGGAAAATACTGTCTGTTATCACGAAGAATGAGGCTGGATATGAGCGGCCATCCGTAGTTGGCCTAACACTAGTATTGGTTACCTCGATAGGAGTGGTATATATTTTTCATATTTCGTCTATTGTTTATTTACTCCCATCGACATACTCAATTCTAGTATAAAACGAACTACGACGGTTCATAATAGTTTAGGACAATGTATATAATAATAACACAGATAATAAAATGCGGAACACAAATAACAAAAATCTCATATATATATATAACTGATGTCAGTTACAATACATTTGACAATATACATATGATACAACTACAACTGTCGACTCTGGAAGTTATATATACAAATACATTATCAACTAATGTACATGAATACATATCAACCTATACTAAGACACGACTACTCCAAAAGATGTGAAAAGTCTTCATAGCCCAAACAGCAACTCAAAGCAGGAAATCTACAACTTGAAATTACTCGGGTCTGACCCGAATATTAAGTTCATACGAAAATAATACACGGGCCAGTCTAATTCAAACTCAGTTATTAATGCACAGAAGCAATAATAATCAAATAACAATTAGACAACAGTCACAAAAATCTCGTATATCCAACTCTTCGACAAGAGAATCGGATAACGGCAGATATAACACTAAACAGTGTTAAACAGCAAATCAACAGATCCAAATCATCACAAAGATAAGTGAAAAGAATATCAATGAAGATAATTTAGAAAACATCAGAATTTCCTAATTGGCAATTAACAACAAAATCATCAAATTAAACTAAATCAAAATACCCTCCAAAATATGTTGAATTGGCAATGCAAAACAATTTCGATTATTGAAATGTCAATTTAAAATGTCACAGTTCAAAATGTCATCACTGGGTGGCTACAATGCACGCACGCGTGCACTGCCTCGCCACAACAGCATATAAAGAAATAGCAACAAGGCACAAAGGTCAATGCACAAGAGTTCACAGTGCAAACAAATGCAGTAAGCAAGTGACAGTAGTGAAAAGCTCAGTGCCTAACAGAGGCAACTGGTAACACATATTAGCATATACATGTTACCAGTAATTACAAAATGCAGCAAATAGAAGTCTGGGAGTAGTTCTAGTGCATGAACACATAACTCAAAGGAATGAAGCACTACTGGAAAATAAACTCAAGAGTACAACTCAAATGCAAGCTGCATAAATATGAATACATAAGCATGCTATCAACAATTACAAAAGGCAAAGGTCAAATCACAACTGTCATGATTCAACACAACTACCAGGCCACTCGATAACATGGAAAAATAGCATATGCAGTGATACACAAAGAACATGCATCACTACAGCAACTAAAAGTGATATAGGCATATGTACCCAAACCAAGACAACTTAGTAACAAGCTAAAATGCAATGCCCAGGAGCAATTATCAGTTTTGAACCAAGGTAACTGCAGAGTAAATTAAGGCATGCCGAAGCCACCAGTAACTACTACCTGATACAGGACAATGCAACCCAAGTAGAATATGTGTGGGAACGTGAACCAGTAACAAATGTACAAGCATCACAATAAAACCCAATTCAGTGATACGTAACAACAATAAAGTGAAGTCTGGGTGCCTAAAAAAAAGACAGAGGCAATGTAATTGCAAACTACTCATAAATGAAGACTACACGAGCTCAATGTATCAGTAAAACAAGCTCGGGAGTGTGGCCACAAGTTCGACCAAGAAACTGTTGTGAACAGCAGTTATAAAAATAGTGTGACAAAAGTAAACAAAGACAATCATGTATCAACCCAAATCAGAGCCCAAAATCAAGCATCACATGGATAGATCAGTGAACACAAAAATCCAGTGAAAGTCGAAGTCAATCAGAAATTCACGAAATCGAAGAAACAGGCGAAGTCAAAGGAAATCAACATCAATAAAATCAAGTTGAAACCGAAGACATCAAAAATAGAATAAGCAATCACAGTCAAACGATTTTCGAATTAGATGTGAGTAATATAAATTACTCACCTTGTTGCCAAATCGAAGCAGCCTAAGAAATGAGGAGGCCATCGATAGAAAGTCGGCGTCTTCGAATCTTCCACAAGCCTTAGTTTTTTGGCAAACGTGAGGGAAGTGAAGGCATCCACGATCCACGGCAAGAAGCCATCGGCGCCTTCGAATCGAACGAGCCCTACTCTCGAACAAATGGGGAAAAACGAGGCCGCCATTATCGTTTGTATGTTTTGATTAGGGTTCGAATGAAAATGGTAAAGGGGGGACGGGTTGAATAGATTGAAAAGGGAACGGATATTTGCCTTTGTAAATTTTTACGGCCCAATGAAAAAAATAGACCACTATTTAAATTTTCAAAGCACATCAACACTTAACAGATTTTTCAAAAGAGTTTCAAACTAGTTTTAAAAATTCCAAATAGCCATTAGCTAGGAAAGGTAATCGTCCAGAGATGATAAATAATCGGTACGGAATACCGGGTTGTTACAGACTCCCCTCCTTATAGAAATTGCGTCCCCGCAATTTTCATAATTAAGGTCGTCGTTACCAATAAATTTTCTAACATAAACTGGTTAAGCTAGAAAAATAAAGGTAGAGAATTTCAAACATCAAAGAAATCTTTTAATCCCATAAGGAATATTTACAGATTCTCAACAAAGTCTAATTATCAATAGATAATTAGAAAACAACGAAACTGAACTAATACAATTGTAGGCAATATTCAATTATCAATTAGATAATTAAAATACAGAAAATCACAAAACAGCAATGTCTAATCATCGATATGATAATTAGAAAACAACAAAAGCTAATTATCAACGGAGATGATTAGAATGCACAAATCACAATTCGCAAAACTGCAAATATCTAGTTATTCAACAATTAACTAGATAACACAAACTTCATAATCAACAAACTCTACTATCAGCAGAGATAGATAGAAAATAGAAATTCAATAAAATCAACATAATCTAGACTCAATTAGAGACTAGTAAATCTCATCTCAATAAAATCAGCAATCAACCCATATCTAATTATCACAACGATAATCAGGAAACATTAAATATTCAATTATCAAAAACGATAATCAAATCTCAAATCAACAAATATTAAATTATCAAAAACGATAATCAAATTTCAAATCAACAAATATTCGATTATCAAAAACGATAATCAAATTTCAAATCAACAAATATTCAATTAGTAAAAGCGACAATTAAATCCCAAATCAGCAAATATTTAATTATCAAAAGCGACAATTAAATCTCAAATCAACAAATATTTAATTATCAAAAGCGATAATTAAATCTCAAATCAGCAAATATTTAATTATCAAAAGCAATAAATAATCTCAAATCAGCAAATATTTAATTATCAAAAGCGATAATTAAATCTCAAATCAGCAAATATTTAATTATCAAAAGCGATAATTAAATCTCAAATCAGCACATATTTAATTATCAAAAGCGATAATTAAATCTCAAATCAGCAAATATTTAATTATCAAAAGCGATAATTAAATCTCAAATCAGTAAATATTTAATTATCAAAAGCGACAATTAAATCTCAAATCAGCAAATATTTAATTATCAAAAGCGATAATTAAATCTCAAATCAGCAAATATTTAATTATCAAAAGCGATAATTAAATCTCAAATCAGCAAATATTTAATTATCAAAAGCGATAATTAAATCTCAAATTAGCAAATATTTAATTATCAAAAACGATAATTAAATCTCAAATCAGCAAATATTTAATTATCAAAAGCGACAATTAAATGTGACGACCACCCATGACCCCTGCACCGAATCTAGAGATAGTGCACTGTAAAGTGTGACAGGCGACCATGGACGATTGTCAGGGTAGATTAAAAACAACAGAATCTATCGTATTACTCACAGCGCATGGACAAAATACAATAGAACATATATATAGTGAAGCTTTACAGAATAAAATGCCATCATATAAAACTTCATAATAGTTGAATACAAGCATCCAAATAGCTAATACATCAAGCCTCACTACATAACACTCAGAGAATACAAAACAGCGGAACATCCAGTACATATAATAAGAAGATAATATGCAACCCTCCAGCTCGTCTTCGATATTATCATCATGAGAAGAGAACAGCACCTATCACCTGCTACCTAGTCTGCCCGTCCCAAAAATGGACGAACAGCCCAAGGCAATAAGAATTAAAAACATAAAGCCTTGAGTCAGACAACAGTCTTAGTGAGCAGTAAATTAACTAACAACATACCAAAAGAGCATAAAGGAAAAGGAATAGGAATACAACCCTCCCACTCCACCTCTTTCTACAGTGATAGCCCCCAGACACACACTAAGTAGAAGCAACATAGCAGAGCATACCATTTAAAGTAAAGTAATAATCATTCGAGTCAAGGGCGATGTTTTCCAAGTACCGAGGCCTAAATCAGATAAGCACCCAGAAAATACCACTCTTGAGTCCGAACGACGATACAACCAAACATCCATGACTCTGGCTATCACTGTTATCACTGCTTCGATATCACCGTTAATTGAATGACCGGCACATTCTTTCAGCCGTCCGTCAAGGGCTAATGGAAACCCCGGTTCTAGATATAACTCTCGCACATCATCGCAGCCCGTGCCTAGGACTATCGAATCTGCCCAAAGTACTCGACCATCAACAGTTGGCCGTTGGGACTATCGAATCTGCCCAAACGTACTCTTGCTTAGAGCATGCTAGAACCTTCAACAACGATGCTATCCAAGCCTCCTAGTCATCCTCCTCAACGACTATTCTCATATCCATTCATTATCCTCAACTCGAATCATATCACCGAGTTATCAACATGCTTGGAATGATCCCGTCTGGATTAGACCAAGTCTTCATCACATGATTGCCTCGCTTCATCACATCCTCGCAAAGCCTCATCTCAACATCACATCATCAAATCTACGCATAAGAGCTTCATCATCCCGCTACATATGCCATGAGCAGCTTACCCAATTCAAGAGCCTTTCCCTTAGCTTTTGAATCGTCTTTGGTCTAAATCAAACCATCAATCATCTAATTCACAACAATCAATCAAACCAAACATTAATCCAAGCAATCAAGCATTCAAATATGATCTAAGTAGATAATTATAACAATAATGGCATTTTCGTAATTAAAGAGTTGAAAGTCTAACATGCATGAAATCATAAGAAATATCTCTACAATCTTGATGAATGAACTTTCATAGGTTAACATATGATAAAATGGATGTAACATCATCATGAACAATGGATCTATATGGATCTACACTTAGGATGAAGAAAATGCATAGAAATCACTATTTTAACACCAAATCAAGCCAACCATCCGATCTACTCCTTTGGATCCATGTGGGAGATAATCACCACTCACCAAATCACCTAAACAACCCCAAATCAATACGCTTCAGATCTGGACAGCGAAGGATCAAGCTTGATCTATCACAAATCCGCTTCAAACGAAGATATCTCACTTCAACGGATGAAGATCTTCAATTTTAGCTCTTGGATCTTCAATCTTGATCTTCGATTTGGATGGATGGAAGCACTAGATTAGAGTGGAGAAAAGAAGTGAAGAAGTGTAGAAGTCAAGCTCTCAAAATGGCAGCACTTCGTCGCTTCAAAATCCGGATCCCAAAAATGAAGAGAAACTCTCCTATTTATAGCAGAAATCCTTAAGTCGTCTGCCTTCATAAGTCGTTCACGACTTACGACTTAGAACCCTACGACCTAACAACTTCTGGCCTCTACGACCTAACCAGGCTACCCCTTCGCGACCTAACACACATTTGCCTATGACTCACGGCAAAACAGCTATCTCCTAAGTCGGTTACGACTTATAGCATGCGCCTAAGACTTAACCAAGCTACGACTTAACAAAGCCTTCAACCTAACAGACTACGACTCATCCACTTGCGCGACCTAGCGACTTAACCCTTAAGCCCTTATGCGACCTACTACAGAGACAACCTTACGAATTAAGTACCTACGCGACTTAACAACTTACGACTTAATCCCTTAACTCGTCCACGACTTAACTGTAACAACTTAAGCCTTATCTCGCCCAGTCCTTAAGTCGCTAACCCCTATAAGTCGCCTACTAACTTAAGTCGTTTACTCCTAACTCGCTAACTTCTTAGGTCGCAGACTTTCCTTAAGTCGCTCACGACTTACCACTTAACTCGGTCACTCGTCCTAAGCCACCTTATGACTTAACTTCCTTAACTCGGTTAACTCCTTAGGTCGTCCCAAACTATCAACTGACTTAAACCACTCCCCTATCTTCCTTAAGTCGCCACCGACCTAACCCTTAACAAACCATCACACGACCTAACTCCCAACCCTTTAGGTCACCAACCCCAACAGTCTTAGGTCGGTCACGACTTATCTCTTTGGTCGTTTACGACCTAGGACTTAAACAAATAGGACCGAAAAGACAAACATACTAAGTCGCACTTATTCCCTAAGTCGTATACGACTTACGACCTATACTAAGTCGTTCACGACTTAGGACTTAACCGTATTTCGCCTAAAATCTGAAATGGCTCAAAAATGCTAAAATTCCAGATTTTGACAAACTTTTCGATCCGTAAAAATACGGGTCGTTACATTCTCTCCCCCTTAGGAATTTCGCCCCCGAAATCCAAACAATCATAGCAATCAAAAACTATTCTGTACGCCTACCATCCATAGCAATCAACAAACCATGCATCCAATTCTAGCTTAGCGTACAGAATTCTAAAACTAGAACAAGTTACAATATCGTGAGATGACACGACACCTTAGGGCCATACCTTGAAGAGTTCAGGATGAGCTGCCTTCATCCTCTCTTCCACCTCCCACGTGCAGTCGTTATCATCATCACTCCATTGTATCTTGAGCAACTTAACTACCTTCCTCCTGAGCTGTTTCGTGTCGGTTTCAACAACACGAAGCGGCTTACGAGGTCTTCTATCAACTGGATCAACTTCGAAATCTTCACAGCTATCAGTAGAAACCACGGTATTCGAGTCATGCACATACTTCCGTAGATATGATACGTGAA
Organism: Allium fistulosum; assembly: GCA_030737815.1. Taxonomy (NCBI): domain Eukaryota; kingdom Viridiplantae; phylum Streptophyta; class Magnoliopsida; order Asparagales; family Amaryllidaceae; genus Allium; species Allium fistulosum. Next base: position 24,577,980 of record JASFAW010000013.1, read on the forward strand.
AGACATTGTGCACACCCGACATCTTCTCCGGTAATTCCAATCTATAAGCGAGCTTTCCAATTCGCTCGGTAATCGGGAATGGTCCAACAAATCTCGGAGTCAATTTTCCTTTCTTCCCGAATCAAATAACATTCTTCAGTGGAGAAATCTTCACAAAAACCAAATCTCCAACGTCGAATTCTAAATCCTTTCGACGCTTATCGGCATAACTCTTCTGACGATCTTGGGCTGCCTTCATTCGTTGCCGAATGATCTCTATACAGTCTGAAGTCTGACGAATCATCTCTGGCCCAAGCATTAGCTTCTCTCCTGTCTCTATCCAACATGTCGGAGAATTACACGGTCTTCCATACAACGCCTCATAAGGTGCCATACCAATGCTTGACTGGTAACTGTTGTTGTACGAAAACTCTACCAAATGAAGATGATCTTCCCATGATCCTCCGAAATCCAAAACACAAGCTCTGAGGAGATCTTCCAAAACCCGATTGACTCTCTCGGTCTGACCATCTGTTTGAGGGTGATAAGTTGTACTCAAACACAACTCAGTCCCCAAAACTTCTTGGAAGCTCTTTCAAAATCCACTAGTGAACAATGGGTCTCGATCGCTCACTATACGCTTCGGAATACCATGGAATCGAACTATCCACTTAACATACAACTCAGCCAACTTTGATGCAGTCCTAGTCGATCGAACAGGAATAAATCGTGCACTCTTAGTCAGAAGATCTACAATGACCCAAATCCCTTCATTTCCCGTTCTGGTTCTAGGCAATCCATCAATAAAATCCATCGATACCTGCTCCCACTTCCACGTAGGAACTTCTAATGGCTGTAGTAATCCACTTGGCTTCTTCTGTTCAGCTTTAACCAACTGGCAGTTCATACATTTGGAAATAAAATTTCCAACATCCTTCTTCATGCCTTCCCAGTAGTAGGTTCTCTTCATATCCCGATACATCTTATTTCCACCTGGATGAATTGTCAACTTCGAGTGATGACTTTCCTTCAGAACCTCACTCCTCAATTCATCTATGTCGGGAACAACTAGTCGTCCTTGCTTCCGAAGCCAACCCTCTCGATCGACCTCGAATCCTTTATCCTTTTCTAGATCCAATCCAGATTCCAAATCACGGATAATCCTGACAAGCTTATCGTCTCGCTTTTGGCATCGCCAATCCTTTCCACAAGAGAAGGTCTTATCGATAAGTTTGCCAACACCTCAGGTTCCAATTCACATCTAGGCCTGAAGTCAAATCCAGCTAAATACTCGAGATTCTTCCATTCTGAAAACATGGCTCCCAATCCTGCATGTCTTCGACTTAACGCATCTGCCACTGCGTTACCTTTTCCCGGAGTATAAGCTATACCAAAATCATATGATGCTAAAAACTCTAGCCAACGTTGTGCCGAAGATTCAAATCCTTTTGGGAGAAAAGATACTTCAACGACTTAAGATCCGTAAACAACTCGAATCGAACTCCCAACAGATAATGTCTCCACATCTTCAGAGCAAATACAATCGCCGCTAACTCCAAATCATGAGTCGGGTAATTCCTTTCAGGCGGCTTTAGTTGTCGACTTGCATATGCAACAACTTTATCCCTCTGCATCAGCACTGCTCCAAGTCCAGTACCACATGCGTTGGTGTAAACCACCATCTCATCATTCCCACTTGGAATAGTCAAAACAGGAGCACTTGTCAATCTCTCTTTCAGGATTCCGAAAGCTTGCTCACACTTAGCATCCCAACTGAACACTTGGTTCTTTTTCGTCAATCCTGTTAACGGTGCAGCTACCTTGGAGAAGTCTTTGATAAACCGTCGATAATATCCTGCTAATCCAAGTAAACTTCTCACATCAGATGCATTCTTAGGTCTAACCCAATCCTAGATTGCTGCCACCTTAGCGGGATCAACCGCTATTCCATTTCCAGAAATAACATGGCCTAAGAACCTCACTTCACTCTTCCAGAAGTGACACTTCAAAAACTTAGCCTTTAGCTGATGTTTCCGCAAGATTTCCAAAACAATATGCAAGTGTGTCTTGTGCTCTTCTTCCGTTCTGGAATAAATCAGAATATCATCCACGAACACAAGTACGAACTTGTTCAACTGATCTCTGAACACTCTATTCATAAGATCCACAAAATATGCTGGCGCGTTAGTCAATCCAAACGGCATTACCAGCCACTCAAAGAAACCAGATGGTGTCCGAAAAGCAGTCTTCGGCACACTATCCTTAGCCACTCTCAACTGGTGAAATCCCATTGCCAAATCCATCTGAGAAAACACCTTAGCCTCGTGAAGTTGATCAAACAAGTCATCTATTCTCGGCAATGGATACTTGTTCTTCTTAGTCACCTTATTCAGCTCACGATAATCCACACACAATCTCAACGACCCATCTGCCTTGGTTGCAAACACAACTGGTGCACCCCACTCGGACACACTACGCCGAATGAATCCTTTCTGCAAAAGATCATCAACTTGCACCCTCAACTCCTGCTGTTCCCTAGGCGCCATCCGCCTAAGAGGCATCACAACAGGTCTGGCTCCTTCAACTAGATCTATACAAAACTCGATCTCTCTATGCGGCGGCAACCCTTTGACTTTGTCAAAGACATCCTCGAATCCATTAGCGATTGGCACCGATGACAGTCCATCCCGTGGAACAACCAGCGAATACATGAAGCTCATGAAGACGCCTTCTTCATGCTTACATCGTATCACAATCTTTCACCCCTCCACATTCTCGACTGTCACCTCCAACCTCTCGCAATCAACCTTTGCCGCATACTTCCTAAGCCAGTCCATACCCAAAATAATTCCGAACCCCGCAAAGTTTAGAACAAAGCAATCACAAACAAAAGAGCAACCATGACTCGATACAACTAGACCACGGCATAACATACACAAACAAGACGAACCCCCAACTGGATTAGTCACAACCAATGGCCTATCAACAATATCCGGCTTCAAATCTAACCGGCCTACGAGTTCATTACAAACAAACGAATGCGACGCTCCAGTATCGAACAAAACTCTAACTGGAACACCACATAGGAAAAGAGTACCTTGAACAACCACTCTCTTTCCTTTCTCTTCAGCAGTAGGAGCTTACGAAGACGACGGAACAGCTCCCAAAGCATAAGCTTGCACAATCTGCTTGTCCCTCCTCAGTTCTGGACAATTCTTCCTGAAATGCCCTGGCTTGTCACAGTTGTGACACTTCATTGGCACCTTCGGATTCTTACAATCCTTAGAGAAATGGCCCTTCTGCTGACAATTGTAGCAAGTCACCTCGCCTTTCGGCTTCTTCTGGCCATCCTTACCCTTCTGCTGTTGCTGCTTCCTTTTCTGGTTTCCACCCTGCTGTGGTTTAGACTCTCCCCTGGTAACAGCAACAAAAGGTCCTTCCTTAGGAAATAGACTCTCATGCCTAAGAGCTTTCTCCACAAGCTTCTCAAATGAATCGTCCAAATGATCCACCAACTGTCTCCCAAGATAACTATCCAAGCCGATCACAAACTTCTCATTCTTCTAGTAAGCAGATTCAATATATGACCGAGCGTACTTGGACAAAGCTTCAAACTCAGAAACATACTCAAGAACAGATCTTCCACCCTGCTTGAGCTCCACAAACCTCTTGAACAGAACAGACTTCTGAGCTGTAGAAATGAACTTAGCTTCAAATCTGACTTGGAATTGCTCCCAAGTAATCTCTTCCTCCGGAGTATTGATGGTAATAGAGTTCCACCAATCAGAAGCTCTCCCCTGAAGCTGCCTTGATGCCAACTTCCTCTTAGTCGCATCATCAATTCCCAAATCACCAAAGATCCTTCTACAAGCATCTATCCATCTTTGGACCTCAATAGTTGATTCTGTTCCCAAGAAAACCTTCCCTCCAAGAGCAGTATAGTCCTTGCACAACTTAGCAAAATCCACTGGTTTCGGAGTTTGGACTTGAACTCCAACATCTACTGCTACCCCCGGAACTGGTATCCTTCTCATGATCGAAGTCATCATAGCTTCGAACATAGCTGCATAATCAGCAGTCCCCTCAGTAGCACGGCCTTCCCTAGCAGCTGGTCTCCCTCTTCGACTCATTCTCAATATCTATAAAAAGGAATGATTAGAACTTCTAGAGAAACAACTGCATAAAGGACTCAAACTCTACTAAGCTACTATATTATATATAGTAGTCATCCATCAAAATTACAATTACGTCTCTCATACGTAGTTATGTCAGCGAGCGTTGGGTAAAATCGATTAACCAATGCTCTGATACCAAATGTGACGACCGCCCATGACCCCTGCACCGAATCTAGAGATAGTGCGCTATAAAGTGTGACAGACGACCATGGACGATTGTCAGGGTAGATTAAAAACAACAGAATCTATCGTATTACTCACAGCGCATGGACAAAATACAATAGAACATATATATAGTGAAGCTTTACAGAATAAAATGCCATCATATAAAACTTCATAATAGTTGAATACAAGCATCCAAATAGCCAATACATCAAGCCTCACTACATAACACTCAGAGAATACAAGACAGCGGAACATCCAGTACATATAATAAGAAGATAATATGCAACCCTCCAGCTCGTCTTCGATATCAGCATCGTGAGAAGAGAACAGCACCTGTCACTTGCTACCTAGTCTGCCCGTCCCAAAAATGGACGAACAGCCCAAGGCAATAAGAATTAAAAACATAAAGCCTTGAGTCAGACAACAGTCTTAGTGAGCAGTAAATTAACTAACAACATACCAAAAGAGCATAAAGGAAAAGGAATAGGAATACAACCCTCCCACTCCACCTCTTTCTACAGTGATAGCCCCTAGACACACACTAAGCAGAAGCAACATAGCAGAGCATACCATTTAAAGTAAAGTAATAATCATTCAAGTCAAGGGCGATGTTTTCCAAGTACCAAGGCCTAAATCAGATAAGCACCCAGAAAATACCGCTCTTGAGTCCGAACGACGATACAACCAAACATCCATGACTCTGGCTATCACTGTTATCACTGCTTCGATATCACCGTTAATTGAATGACCGGCACATTCTTTCAGCCGTCCGTCAAGGGCTAATGGAAACCTCGGTTCTAGACATAACTCTCGCACGTCGTCGCAGCCCGTGCCTAGGACTATCGAATCTGCCCAGAGTACTCGACCATCAACAGTTGGCCGTTGGGACTATCGAATCTGCCCAAACGTACTCTTGCTTAGAGCATGCTAGAACCTTCAACAACGATGCTATCCAAGCCTCCTAGTCATCCTCCTCGACGACTATTCTCATATCCATTCATTATCCTCAACTCGAATCATATCACCGAGTTATCAACATGCTTGGAATGATCCCGTCTGGATTAGACCAAGTCTTCATCACATGATTGCCTCGCTTCATCACATCCTCGCAAAGCCTCATCTCAACATCACATCATCAAATCTACGCATAAGAGCTTCATCATCCCGCTACATATGCCACGAGCAGCTTACCCAATTCAAGAGCCTTTCCCTTAGCTTTTGAATCGTCTTTGGTCTAAATCAAACCATCAATCATCTAATTCACAACAATCAATCAAACCAAACATTAATCCAAGCAATCAAGCATTCAAATATGATCTAAGTAGATAATTATAACAATAATGGCATTTTCGTAATTAAAGAGTTGAAAGTCTAACATGCATGAAATCATAAGAAATATCTCTACAATCTTGATGAATGAACTTGCATAGGTTAACATATGATAAAATGGATGTAACATCATCATGAACAATGGATCTATATGGATCTACACTTAGGATGAAGAAAATGCATAGAAATCACTATTTTAACACCAAATCAAGCCAACCATCCGATCTACTCCTTTGGATCCGTGTGAGAGATAATCACCACTCACCAAATCACCTAAACAACCCCAAATCAATACGCTTCAGATCTGGACAACGAAGGATCAAGCTTGATCTATCACAAATCCGCTTCAAACGAAGATATCTCACTTCAACGGATGAAGATCTTCAATTTTAGCTCTTGGATCTTCAATCTTGATCTTCGATTTGGATGGATGGAAGCACTAGATTAGAGTGGAGAAAAGAAGTGAAGAAGTGTAGAAGTCGAGCTCTCAAAATGGCAGCACTTCGTCGCTTCAAAATCCAGATCCCAAAAATGAAGAGAAACTCTCCTATTTATAGCAGAAATCCTTAAGTCGTCTGCCTTCATAAGTCGTTCATGACATACGACTTAGAACCCTACGACCTAACAACTTCTGGCCTCTACGACCTAACCAGGCTACCCCTTCGCGACTTAACACACATCTGCCTATGACTCACGGCAAAACAGCTATCTCCTAAGTCGGTTACGACTTATAGCATGCGCCTACGACTTAACCAAGCTACGACTTAACAAAGCCTTCAACCTAACAGACTACGACTCATCCACTTGCATGACCTAGCGACTTAACCCTTAAGCCCTTATGCGACCTACTACAGAGACAACCTTACGACTTAAGTACCTACGCGACTTAACAACTTACGACTTAATCCCTTAACTCGTCCACGACTTAACTGTAACAACTTAAGCCTTATCTTGCCCAGTCCTTAAGTCGCTAACCCCTATAAGTCGCCTACTAACTTAAGTCGTTTACTCCTAACTCGCTAACTTCTTAGGTCGCAGACTTTCCTTAAGTCGCTCACGACTTACCACTTAACTCGGTCACTCGTCCTAAGCCACCTTATGACTTAACTTCCTTAACTCGGTTAACTCCTTAGGTTGTCCCAAACTATCAACCGACTTAAACCACTCCCCTATCTTCCTTAAGTCGCCGCCGACCTAACCCTTAACAAACCATCACACGACCTAACTCCCAACCCTTTAGGTCACCAACCCCAACAGTCTTAGGTCGGTCACGACTTATCTCTTTGGTCGTTTACGACCTAGGACTTAAACAAATAGGACCGAAAAGACAAACATACTAAGCCGCACTTATTCCCTAAGTCGTATACGACTTACGACCTATACTAAGTCGTTCACGACTTAGGACTTAACCGTATTTCGCCTAAAATCTGAAATGGCTCAAAAATGCTAAAATTCCAGATTTTGACAAACTTTTCAATCCGTAAAAATACGGGTCGTTACATTAAATCTCAAATCAGCAAATATTTAATTATCAAAAGCGATAATTAAATCTCAAATCAGCAAATATTTAATTATCAAAAGCGACAATTAAATCTCAAATCAGCAAATATTTAATTATCAAAAGCGACAATTAAATCTCAAATCAGCAAATATTTAATTATCAAAAGCGATAATTAAATCTCAAATCAACAAATATTTAATTATCAAAAGCGATAATTAAATCTCAAATCAGCAAATATTTAATTATCAAAAGCGATAATTAAATCTCAAATCAGCAAATATTTAATTATCAAAAGCGATAATTAAATCTCAAATCAATAAATATTTAATTATCAAAAGCGATAATTAAATCTCAAATCAACAAATATCTAATTATCAAAAGCGATAATTAGAAGCAACAAATATCCGATTATCAAAAACGATAATCAGAAACAACAAATATTTAATTACCGATACGATAATTAAATCTCATAACATCAGATATCTAATTACCTGCAGATAATTAGAAACAACAAATATCTAGAAATCAATTAAGAGAAAATCAACATAAAAGCTTGGATCGATCCCATCAGATGGCGAGTTTTTAATTCGCCGCACGTGCATCAACAAATGGCCGAAGCCTACCAAGTACTCAACATAATTTTGGCGCCCATCAGATTGACCCGAAGGTCCGCAGAGTGACCAGAAGGTCTAATACTGGTATTTGACCCGAAGGTCCTCAGAGTGGCCCGAAAGCCCAACAAATGACCCGAAGGTCCAACAAATGACCCGAAGGTCCAACAAAGTGGCTCGAAAGCACACAAATCATCAGAATCATCAAAACATCAAATATTTCAATTAACGAGTCCGGAATTAACCGAAATAGCAAACGCACATGTCCCATACCACGTGTTTTACTAAATCGTTTGATTCTCTTCATCGTTTCCTTGAAAGTGCAAAATTGTGTATTTTGTAAAAATACATTTTACATTCTCAAACGGACAAGTCCGGAATTAAGCGAATCAGTAAAAGAAAGGGGTCATAGTCCTCGATTTTGCTGAAACGTTTAAATCACTTCCTCATTCTTTTGAAAGCGCAAACTGTTAAATTCCTGAAAACAATTTTATTTATTTGATAAAAATAACAATTCACATTCTCAACTGGACAAGTCCGAAGTTAAGCGAATTAGTAAAAGAAAGGGGTCATAATCCTCGATTTTGTTGAATCGTTTAAGTCGCTTCCTCATTCTTTTGAAAACGCAAACTGTTAAAAATTTATAAAACAATTTTCATTTTAAAATGTTTTTCCAATCACGTGATTAAAGCAGTAAATCAGTAACAATTTCGATAAGGAAATTGTACTTCTCAAAATACCGTAAAAACGGGTCACAATCAGTATTGCGGTATAACCGCTTGAAAATCCACTTTTAAAATTTGACGGTTACTGAAGCCAAAGCAACAGAAATTTTGAAACGTCAAAATCTCATCAAAATAATTTACATCAAAACGTAATATCAGTGAATTTTCATTCATCAAAAATGCCACAAAACACCGTGCTTCAAAAATTTAGCATGGGTGTAAAAATCCCGTTATAAAATAACGGCAACAAAATACGTTTCATAACCAAGCATCGGTTCAACGTAAAATAAATGCAGTAACGTGCAATTTGCATTTGCACGCACACTACAATATACCAAAAAGAAATTACTCTATTATCTTCAATGAAGATAATTTAAAACAGCAAAAATCTGATCAACCTGTGATTAGCATAAAAGAGAATCAGCAAAAATCTCAACAAAAATCACATAACTGCAATCGTTTCAAATCCTCAATTCAGATTCGAAATTCTCAAAGAAACACAATAAACACAGCTATGTAAACGGCAAATGAAATTTATTTCAATTTCATATTTCGATTTTTAAATCAAAAAGATTATCAGTTGTACTTAGCGAAGACAGTTTCACTGTTTCCGCTGCGCACTCTGACATTTTAATCAAAGCATCAAAACACAATTTCACTTTGTATTTTTAAATAAAGATATTTAAAAATTTCATCATAATTTCAAAACTTTAGTTTTGACTCAAAGCACAAATAAAATATCGACCAATAGTTGTAACATATGTTCCATCTAAGTTATGTTTTATATTATGTCCATAAACCCCAAGCTCCGATACCAACTGTGACGCCCCACCTCTATGCTCACAATAACAAAGAGTATTAAAGGAAAATACTGTCTGTTATCACGAAGAATAAGGCTGGATAGGAGCGGCCATCTGTAGTTGGCCTCACACTAGTATTGGTTACCTCGATAGGAGTGGTATATATTTTTCATATTTCGTCTCTTGTTTATTTACTCCCATCGACATACTCAATTCTAGTATAAAACGAACTACGACGGTTCATAATAGTTTAGGACAATGTATATAATAATAACACAGATAATAAAATGTGAAACACAGATAACAAAAATCTCATATATATATATAACTGATGTCGGTTACAATACATTTGACACTATACATATGATACAAGTACAACTGTCGACTCTGGAAGTTATATATACAAATACATTATCAACTAATGTACTTGAATACATATCAACCTATACTAAGACACGACTACTCCAAAAGATGTGAAAAGTCTTCATAGCCCAAACAGCAACTCAAAGCAGGAAATCTACAACCTGAAATAACTCGGGTCTGACCCGAATATTAAGTTCAAAGGAAAATAATACACGGGTCAGTCTAATTCAAACTCAGTTATTAATGCACAGAAGCAATAATAATCAAATAACAATTAGACAACAGTCACAAAAATCTCGTATATCCAACTCTTCGACAAGAGAATCGGATAACGGCAGATATAACACTAAACAGTGTTAAACAGCAAATCAGCAGATCCAAATCATCACAAAGATAAGTGAAAAGAATATCAATGAAGATAATTTAGAAAACATCAGAATTGCCTAATTGGCAATCTGTGTTCTGGAAACATGAGGAAGAAGGTGGATAAAATCAGATTTACAATGATATTTGTTAATTTTTCTTCTCTATTTGGTTTGCATGTTTCTTCCTCCTTTTTTTTAGGCTTCTAGCTCTAAATCAAGGCCAAAGCTTCCTTTTTGTATTAAGATCCGAGTATTAGCGTCTAATCAATAAGGTGAGTTAATCACTCACATCTAAATCTTTGTTTGCTGCACATTATTGTTCGAATGATTGTTGATTTAATTGTATGCAATTTGGTTGAAAACTTGTGTGATTATTGTGTTATTGTTTGCTGGAAATTTGAAAAAAAAAGTCACTACAGTAAAACTACGATAATATATGGTAGAATAATCCAAATTGACTCTGATGTATTCACAATTAATTCAATGTATATGGTGTGGTCGTGTACCACCATTAATGTATTCATATTGTATTGTACTGAACATGTATCAGTGTATATGTATATATATGATATTGGTTACTGTTCTGTGATGTAATCTACATTCAGTTATTGTATTTTGTTCTGATAGATCCATTAGCTACCTATAGTTTTGGATTATGCATTTACTGGGTATGTCGATCCACTTGAGTAGAAAAGAAAAATTATATTGCATTTATCGACGTATTTAGTAGATGTTTAAGAAAAAATTATAGACAGTCGCCCTTAACCAGCCCTATTCTCCGCTTTAGTAGACGGAATTACTCGTTAATTCTCTTTACTAAGGTGGGTCTCGGGGTGGGGCGTTACAGCATGGTAACAAAATCATCAAATTAAACTAAATCAAAATACCCTCCAAAATATGTTGAATTGGCAACACAAAACAATTTCGATAATTGAAATGTCAATTTAAAATGTCACAGTTCAAAATGTCATCACTGGGTGGCTGCAGTGCACGCACGCGTGCACTGCCTCGCCACAACAGCATATAAAGAAATAGCAACAAGGCACAAAGGTCAATGCACAAGAGTTCATAGTGCAAACAAATGCAGTAAGCAAGTGACAGTAGTGAAAAGCTCAGTGCCTAACAGAGGCAACTGGCAACACATATATGCATATACATGTTACCAGTAATTACAAAATGCAGCAAATAGAAGTCTAGGAGTAGTTCTAGTGCATGAACACATAACTCAAAGGAATGAAGCACTACCGGAAAATAAACTCAAGACTACAACTCAAATGCAAGCTGCATAAATATGAATACATAAGCATGCTATCAACAATTACAAAAGGCAAAGGTCAAATCACAACTGTCATGATTCAACACAACTGCCAAGCCACTCGATAACATGGAAAAATAGCATATGGAGTGATACACAAAGAACATGCATCACTACAGCAACTAAAAGTGATATAGGCATATGTACCCAAACCAAGACAACTTAGTAACAAGCTAAAATGCAATGCCCAGGAGCAATTATCAGTTTTGAACCAAGGTAACTGCAGAGTAAATTAAGGCATGCCGAAGCCATTAGTAACAACTACCTGATACAGGACAATGCAACCCAAGTAGAATATGTGTGGGAACGTGAACCAGCAACAAATGTACAAGCATCACAATAAAACCCAATTCAGTGATACTCAAACAAAATAAAGTGAAGTCTGGGTGCCTAAAAAAAAGACAGAGGCAATGTAATTGCAGACTACTCATAAATGAAGACTACACGAGCTCAATGTATCGGTAAAACAAGCTCGGGAGTGTGGCCACAAGTTCGACCAAGAAACTATTGTCAACAAAAGTTATAAAAATAGTGTGACAAAAGTAAACGAAGACACAATCATGTATCAACCCAAATCAGAGCCCAAAATCAAGCATCACATGGATAGATCAGTGAACACAAAAATCTAGTGAAAGTCGAAGTCAATCAAAAATTCATGAAATCGAAGAAACAGGCGAAGTCAAAGGAAATCAACATCAATAAAATCAAGTTGAAACCGAAGACATCAAAAATAGAATAAGCAATCATGGTCAAACGATTTTCGAATTAGATGTGAGTAATATAAATTACTCACCTTGTTGCCAAATCGAAGCGGCCTAAGAAAGGAGGAGGCCATCGATAGAAAGTCGGCGTCTTCGAATCTTCCACAAGCCCTAGTTTTTTGGCAGACGTGAGGGAAGTGAAGGCATCCACGATCCACGACAAGAAGCCATCGACGCCTTCGAATCGAACGAGCCCTACTCTCGAACGAATGGGGAAAAACGAGGCCGCCATTATCGTTCGTATGTTTTGATTAGGGTTCGAATGAAAATGGTAAAGGGGGGATGGGTTGAATAGATTGAAAAGGGAACGGTTATTTGCCTTTGTAAATTTTTACGGCCCAATGAAAAAAATAGACCACTATTTAAATTTTCAAAGCACATCAACACTTAACAGATTTTTCAAAAGAGTTTCAAACTGGTTTAAAAAAATTCCAAACAGCCATTAGCTAGGAAAGGTAATCGTCCAGAGATGATAAATAATCGGTATGCAATACCGGGTTGTTACAATCATCATATATATTCAAGATGTAAGATTCCATTTCAAAAATCATTTTTCGCCTCAATATCTCATTTCGATTTGAAAATCATTTCGAATTTCAATTTAGGTTGCAACTTCATTTAACCCAATTCGTATTTAAATTCAAGATTTAAACATAAACATTTCACCTTATTGACCAGCTTGAAATTTTTAGAAAATAGTTTTAAGTAGTTTAAAAGTAGTTTTAAATAATTAAAATAGTTAAAATACTTAAAATCTTTAAATGGATTTCAAATAGATAAATAAATTTAATATAGTTAATATAGGTTAAAATAGTTTAAGTATAAAAATGGTTTATATAACAGAGTAATTTGGGAAAACAAGATGAAGCAGCTTCAAAACCAAACCATTTTAATTATAACTTCCCAATTCAAATCAATTTCAATTTCCATTCAACCGATTCAATTTCGATTTCAATTCAAATCAATGTCAACTTTGACTTCAAATTAATTCAATTCTACATTCACTTCCAATTTATTCAATTTCAATTTATATCGATTTTGAGCTTGATTTTTCAAAATATCGATTTATAACACTTAACAAAATTTTCCTTCAATATTCAAATTTAAATCCAAATTTCATATATGATTCAATTCCAAGCTCAATTTCAAAATATCATTTTAATATCACTTTTACTTAGTAATATTCAAAGCTCGAAATAATGTTCAATCTTTAAAACAAATAAATTTCGAATTTCGGTCATATCCCAATTTTAAATTTCAAAGTCTCAACTTATATTATTTAACAATTTCTTTTAACCAAATTTTTTCAACATTCCAAACTCAAAATTTCGATAAATTCGATTACTATAAATTGATTTTATTTATAACTTTTAAATCAAAACATTTAAATAAATTTCAAATCAACGATTTTAAAATTATTAATATAACCAATCCGGTGTCCGTATATAATTTTCTATCCTATGGCCAAGTGATTATTTATTTCAATTAAATATCAGGGATGAATATATATCACTTAAACCAATCACAGTGTCATATGTATGTATAACAGGATATATATAAGCAAATAAACATCCAAACATTTAAATATCAACCAATAGCATCCATCGAAATAAATCATCCAATAGACAATACTATTCACGGCAATTTCATAGTTATCAATATCAGGAAATTTAATTGCACTTCAATTTTAATTTCAATTTGACTGTCAATTTAATTTTCAACGGTGAAGTCAAATGACAATCTATATGACAATTAAATTTTATCAAACAACGACCAATAAAATTCATATCACTTCATAATATTAAATTTAACTATCATAAAGATATTCAGTACGTTGTGAATGTTGTAAAACACTCACCTTGATATCCTGTTGTCACCGAGACGTTCCGGTTTGGAATTAAACCGGACGACCCCCGATTTAGCCCAAATTTCAACTATCTCCAAATTCGTCCAAACCAGTTTCATTTCGAAGCTCTCGTCATTACGATCGCAACGCAAAAATTCTCGTTCCAATTGGATGCGAGTGTTATTAAATTTGTAAGTTATCGACATTTGAATTTATAAAACAATTTATATTGGTATTAAAATTAATCCATACCCAAAGCAATGAAGCCCAGCCCACTAAACTTCATCTTCCCCAAAGCAAAAGCCTATACACGGTATATGCCCAAACCCATGGCCGCGTGCAACATTTCGAGTGATACGGAGCTAGGCTACCTAAATCGACGAACCGACAACGCCACGTTCTCGCTCTCGCCGATCTCGACTCAACCATACCCAAAACTCATGGCTCGAGCACATGATGATCAACATGACACTGCTGTCCTCCTCACCACACGCGACCAGGTCGCAACCCCCAAGACACCACCGAGCTCCACCAAAATGTGCGTCCAGATGCGAGGAGAATCAAAATACAAGCTTTATTTCTCGAATCGCTGAATGAAACGAAGTGAAGCTTAACCCTAGCTTCAAACTCTCTCATGTCTTCACTATCGCACTCCCAGACCCACGACCGCACCTTAAAAACTACCACCAGATCGAAGCAAACGATGAAGTTTGATTTTTAAAATCGGTTTCGTGATTTTTAATCGAGTATTGGAAGAGAAAGAAATTTTTGAAGTTTTCATTTATTATTTTCTTACTGCCTGAAGCTAGCGTGCAGGTTTAAAAGGGATCAGACATGATTCTTACGTGTGGGAGGCTTACTACAGTGATTTGAAATGAAATAAAAGAAGCTGATGTGAAAAGTTGACTAGACAATATATTAATTTAAATTTCAAAATATCCCAATTTATACAACTTAAAATCTCGAACCCCTATCGAGGCGTGCCGCTAGGCGTTCATAATGTTATACCCCTATTCTGGACACAATGGAAAAGGTTTCAAGCCCTAATTCGATCATATGTGCGAGTTACGGAAATAAACGATCAATTTTAAATTAAATCGATTAAATTAAATTCTATGCATTTTGAGCTGCTCCAGTCAAACGATAAATCCGATTGCTACAAAAATTGAAATTCGTTAATAATACACTATTACGGATCCAATGGAACTAGTTTCATCGAAATCCGAGACTATGCCCCGGAAGGCTATTCTAACTCGTCGATTAAATCGACGACTTTTCAAAATTAACAAAATAGCTTAAAATTTCAATTTTAAAATCTTATTAACTCTATTATAATCCAAATATAACTTATATTCACTTGGGAAACCAATTTAAATCATATTAAATCAAATTTCAGTTATTCACTCTATTTTCCTATATTAAATTTCAATATCAAATTAATCATATCAAATTCGGAATAATATTAAATTTAAACAAATTTGATTATTCTTGAATCACTATCTTTTGAAATATTCAAAACGAACTTATAAAATTTAACCTTTAAACAAATTTAAATTATAGAATAACCATTTCCATAAATTAGTTATTCAATAAATTTTAAATATTTAATTTAAACAATTTACCTGTTCAATATTCAATATTTGATTTTTTTTAATAGATTTTACTTATCAATCAACTTATCTATTATACCCAATGAATTCAACATTTATTATCCTATCCAACTATTGATTGCAACGACATTCACTAAGTAGCATTTATTTTTCAATACTTATTACGATTCAAATCTTCGAAACCAATCTATTAACATTTGTATTTCTACCTAAATAATTCAAAATTCTTATTCACTCATTTACATTTGTTTTTCCATATATTCCCTTATAACCAAGTTATAACATTTGAGTCAATTCAATTAGATTGTAACTCCATTCAATCTATTAATAGTTGCTTGGATAATTATTGTTGCAATTCATTCCAGTTATTATTATCATAAATAAATTACAAATTTTTAATTCTTCCAACATTAAACCATGAAATCTTATTAAATAAACATTTTTAGTTATCGAAATTTTACGGGTCGTTACATGTGACATCTTACACCATTATCTGTTATTTATCACTGATGATATATGCCTTTTACTGATTGTTATATTATTTTCATATCTGTTATCACTCTGCAAGTTCCCTGTTAGTATAGAATTCACTATGGGTTGAAATGATACATACCCGAACGATTTGTAGAATAGGAAGAAATCGTTATGGTTTGAAATGATAAACCCAAGCGATTTCCATTGAATTGAATTTGGGATTGCAGGTTGAAAAGATATATACCTGTATATATTTAAATTGTGGATTGAAATGATAAATATCCATATCACTTGACCGTAGGATAGAAAATTATATACAGACACTGTTGGTATATATGTGTGTATATATATATATTTGAAAATGATTTCTATAGTTTTGAAAATAAATATATGATTTTAAATAAATATTGATTTAAAGGATTTATTAAAGTTGATTTAATAAAGTTGATATATAATATGTTTAAGTATTTATTTAATATATATTTTCAAATATAGAATTTATAATGATTCGGTTTGGAGAGATGAAATTGAAATTATATTTATTTAAGAATTTTACTTAAACAAGTTGATTTGAAATTTATCTAAATTGAAATTTTAAAGATATGATTTTTAACTTGGATTTGGTTAAAAGTGACTTAAATGAATATTTCAAATTTACATAAATTGAAATGGGATATTTTTTTATTTTAAATTTGTAATTTAAAGCATATTCAAATGATATTGGATTCATTAAGTGAATATTTCAAAACTAACTAATAATGAAGTCAAATTTGGATATAAATGAAATTAGCAAATTTAGTTTTGAAATGTTGAATATATAAAGCCTTGAAATATATTGGAATTGAAATGGTTTATTTGTGGTTCAAATCAGCATTTGAAATCGATATAGTTTAAATGTTTAATTGAATTGAAATTGATGATTTATGATTGGGTAAATTTGAATTTGGAAGTCGAGTTGACTTGAATCGGTTTGTGAATTTGTGGAAACTATCTTTATTATATAGTATTTAAATTATTTTTAAACTATTATATAAACTACTTTAATATAATTATTTTAATATTACTATTTTAATATAAACTATTTTAATTATACGAATTATTTTAATATATTTTGTTTTAGCTTATAACTATTTTATATAAATTATTTCATTTTATAAACTATTTTATTATAAATACTATTATTGATATCTAAACGATTTAAGGGAAATGCTATAATTTCAAAGTGTTATTTCCAAAATGCTATAATTACAAGATGTTATGATTTCCGAAGTGCTACGATTTCAAAATGTTGTGATTTCCAAAGTATTATCATTTTAAGTGTTCTGATTTCAAAAGTGTTATAACTTTGAAAGTACTACGATTTTGGAAGTGAATATATTTGAAATGGAAATGAGATCGTATTGATTTGGTTTTTAAATGGAAATGATATTTTGGTTTTGAAGTATAAACTACTTTTAAATGACCACATTGTTATAATAACGGTTGGTTGTTAAAGAGACCGGGATCGGATATGGGCATACTCTCTGTCGATACCGAAAACCACTTTAACAACTGCGTACGCGGTGGAGATTCCAGAATGAAGTAGGATGGTGGCGACGATCCTATATGAGGTATATACGTGGACCCGACTCCCATGAGTTGGCATAAGGTGGCTAAAATAGGAGTAATTGACGGGCTAATGAGGTAGCTCCTCTGATTGG
Organism: Allium fistulosum; assembly: GCA_030737815.1. NCBI lineage: Eukaryota > Viridiplantae > Streptophyta > Magnoliopsida > Asparagales > Amaryllidaceae > Allium > Allium fistulosum. The sequence continues at coordinate 24,595,699 of JASFAW010000013.1, forward strand.
ACACACTCAATCGTATGCCATTCTATTACTTTGTGATTGATTTGGTGCGCACCTTCGGATTTCGGGAGTGTGGCTTGAGGTGGGCGGTAGTGGCTGCTATGCGTTACCACCGGCCCGGAAATGTAATTGGTATATCTACCCTGGCATTGCCTAGTTGTGCCGTGTCACCTACCCTAGCGCGCCTCTTACGAGTTTGTTTTGTACCATACCTATGGAGTACCCTCTGACGATGCTCGTTACGGGGGAGATTACGGTACTGTATAGACTATGGGAATATATAAAATGTGTTAAGGTGGAAAATGTAAAGCCTTAACGCTATTTTAATAGTTTACTTTACTATAGGCATATTACAATAGCGTATTACTACATAGTAGATAGTTTAACAGATCCTTACATGATGGTTATCCCAAACATCCTTTGAGTTACTTGTATTTCAGTTGATATTTTACTTGAGTTGGATTGATTGATATAAGAATGTTAATCCTGACTCGAGTGTTTTGTCTTTTGCTTTACACTCGGGTCAGACTGAGTGATACAATATTCGAGACTCACGTTTGGAGTTGGAGCTTCGCTTGGAGATCCAGCTATCTATCCAGCTTTCAGTTGTTCAGTTGATTCCAGCGATGTATTCAGATCTAGTATTTGATTATTGTATTGAGACATCTGTATATTCGTGACTTCTGTTGTATCTTGTTAACTCTATTATATATATATATATATAATATTAGCTTCATGAACTACTATTCTTTTGTTTCCGCTGCATTATTTTTATATTAATCTATGTCTGTGATTCTATGGTTCATTTATCTACTATATATGCCGAGTTTTGCGAAATATAAATTAACAATCTGATATTTTGAGCAATTCAAATCCGACATGTTTGGATGTGAATGGTTGAAAATTTCAAGATGTTACACAGCGGCCCGTTTGTTCGAACGCGATGCAGTAAAGAGGGGTTAGGGTTTCTGCATGTGGGACACGTGGTGAGGTGGCATGATACGATTGGTTTGTTATTTTGTTTTGTTTTGTTTTTATTTATTTCAATTTTAAATTTCAATCATTCTAATATGCATAACTTTTGCATACGAGGTCCATTTCACTCGCGGTTGGATCCGCTAGGATCATACTGAAATTCCGGATATTTTGACCCTGGTTTGGACGAATTCTGAGACGTTCAAATTTGGGCTTATTTTGAATTTAAATTCAATTTAAATTCAAAGGTGAGTGTTTTAACCCACTCACAACTTCTAAAATTTCTTATGTTTGTTAAATTAATTTTTGATGTGATTAGAAATTTATTTATGACTGTTTGGTATATTTTAAATCATCATCTCAATTCATTTGAATTTATTTTAATTAAATCGTTATTTTATTTATTATTGAATATAAATTGCCAGTTTAATATCCGCTATTTATTATCAATTCTATATTGATATTTATTGATTGATTTGGATGATCATTATGATGGATGTTGATTGTTGATATTGGATGAATGGATGTTGTATTTTATGCCGTTATAAACTGAAAGTTCGTTATGGATTTTTATTTATTTCGGGATTGCGGTTCGAAATGATATACAACTGTTAAATGTTTAAATTGCGGATTGAAATGATAAATATCTGTATTACTTGACCCTATGGTAGAGAATTATATACGGACACCGGATTGGTCAAATTAAATGATTTTAAAATCCTTAATTTTCGAATTTATTTAAATGATATTTTGAAATGAAATTTGATTTATATAAATTGAAGTATTTTGGAAAAATCAAGTTTTATGATGAAATGTGAATTGGTTTAAAAAGGAATTGCTTTAAGAAAATTAAATCGAAAGTTTAAGTTAAACTTTTAAGTGTAAATGAAGTTCTATCGAAATTGAATTATTAAATTTGTTTGAAATAACTTTGAAATATTTTGAAGCGGGAGTTATCCGTATTCATAATTTGAACATGGATTTAAACTATATGAAATTCGATAGTTTATTGAAATTTGGCTTGTCGATTTGGAAATTTGAAATGGTCCAAATATGTTGAAATGAAATGAATAGTTTAAACCGATATAAATTCCAAACTCATGTTTTAATATAAACTGTTTTAAAAATATATTTATAATTATTAAGATTTTCAAATTTATTAAACTATTTAAATAATATTAACTATATAAATTATTTTGATCTATTTAAACTAGTTTAATTTATTTTAAACTAATTAAACCATTTTAATTTATTTTAAATCTAATTAATCTATTTTAAGCTATTTAATCTATTTTAATTATATTTAATGTAAATTAAATCTATGTAACTATCTTAAATCAATCTAAAAGTACTTTACCTATAATTAAACTATTTTGGAGTATTTTAACTATTTATAACTATTTAAACCATTTCTAAATTTCCAAACCAAGAAAAGTGAAAGTGTTTAAATTCAATTCATTTTTAAAAAAAATGAAAATAAGGCCAAATGATGTTATAACCTAAGTTGGAATTTTGAATGTTATAATAAACTAAAATGATGATTTTGAAGCAAGGACTTAACCTGTTTTGGGAATATGATTTTTGGAAGAAATTATGATTTTGAAACGATATGATTTAAAAGTGGTGTGGTTTCGAGAATACGATAATTTGGTATAAATTGTGAATTTGACTTTGAAAGGAAATATAATTATCGAATTTTGATTTCAAATGTGATATGATTTCAAAAGTGAATATGATTTCGAAAGTAAAGTAATGATTTCGAAAGTGAAATGGTTTGAATCGAATATGATATTTTGATATTTATTATTAAATGATTTCGTAAATGTAAAAGAACCATCAAGTGTGTAATAAGCGATTGGTTGTTAAAGAGAACGGGATCAGATGTTGTCATACTCTCTACCAATACCGAAAACCACTTTGACAACAGTGTACGCGGTGGAGATTCCAGAATGAAGTAGGATGGTGGCGAAAATCCTAAAGGTATATTTACGTGGACCTAACTCGCATGAGTTAGCATAAGGTGGCTAAAAAAGGAGCGATTCCGGGCTAATGAGGTTTGTTAACGTTAAAAAGTGAACGTTAACACCCGGTGTGTGTAATAGAATCGTGAAAGCACCACCCGCGTGACGGGAACAGAATTTAAGCAGTAAAATGGCAGAAAAGCAGTAAAAGACAGCAATTTATAGTGGTTCGGCTTGAGATTATGCCTACGTGCACTTTGAATCTCTTTATTACTGAATTCGGTTACAAATCGATACAAATCTCTTATCAAAACAGTACAATTTGATCAAAAGAAACAATCTTGACTACTAGCTCAATCTTCGTCGATGAAATTCGATGAATCCGTGTTGGATGTAAGGAATTTCTCTTGAAGCTTGTTGTAGTGTCTTGAATGTTTGAAGATCTTTGATTGCCGGATGAATGGAGACTTCGACAGAGTAACGGTGCTTGAAGAAATGAATTGCCAAAAGTCCTCTCCATGTTGGAAGTGGTGGTCTATTTATAGGGGTCGAATTCTGAATCTCTTGTTTTTGCCAAGTCATGAGTCGTGACCGACTTAAGATAAGTCGTAACTCGTAGTTGACTTAGGATGAGTCGTAACTCGTGGGCGCCTTACTGGGTTCATCTTTTGGCTCAGTCGAAGACAAGTGCTGAGTCGTTGCCGACTTACCAGATAAAGGTACATAAGCCTGGACTCTGGATTTTAACCTGATAGCCTTTAAGTCGTAAGACGTTTAAGTCGTAAGACCCTTAAGTCGTGAGACCCTTAAGTCGTGAGACCCTTAAGTCGTGAGACCCTTGAGTCGTGAGACCCTTAAGTCGTGAGACCCTTGAGTCGTAAGACCCTTAAGTCGTAAGACCCTTAAGTCGTATGACCCTTAAGTCGTAAGACCCTTAAGTCGTAAGACCCTTAAGTCGTAAGACCCTTAAGTCGTATGACCCTTAAGTCGTAAGACCCTTAAGTCGTAAGACCCTTCAGTCGTAAGACCCTTAAGTCGTAAGATTAAGTTGTATGACCCTTAAGTCGTAAGATCCTTAAGTCGTAAGACCCTTAAGTCATGAGACCCTTAAGTCGTGAGACCCTCTTGAGTCGTAGACAGCTTAACTCGTTGAGTCGTAGATAGCTTAACTCGTTGAGTTGTAGATAGCTTAACTCGTTGAGTGTTAAGTCGGAGACCCCCCTTAAGTCGTAGGCCTGCTAACTCGTAGGTCCCTTCAGCAAATAGGTCGTTAGCTCTTAAACTCGTTAGGTCGTGACATAGCTTAAGTCGTTCAATTCTTATCTCGTAGGCCGTTGATAGTGTTGACTCGTTAAGTCGTCTGGGCCATGTGTCGTATACTTCTTGAGTCGAAGAAAATTAAGGGTTAACATTTGCCCCTCGAAGTACGCGCCTAAGTTGTAGGTCGTGTGCTTCGACTTATCTTAACTCGTGTGTGCCTTTTCGTGTTCCACTATCCAAAGGTATAAAAAGCTTGAGTCGTTCCTTCTATCCATTGCCTATCTCCTGAGTCGTATCTGCCATTAATATCTCTCAAAGCTTTCTCAAGGCGATTTCATCCTCTCTTGTTAATCAATCGATCACCGATACTTAATTCTCTACAGCGTAAGTGCTCCTGCCTCCTCCTTGAATCTCGATCATCAGTAACTCGTGAATCCCCCTTTTTGCCCTTAACTCGCCTACTTGTGTATTACTCTGCTGCGAATTCCATCGCATTGGCAGTTCGTGTGCCTGACGTTCGATCGACTTCATCTTTAGGCGAATGAGGTGATGGAGAGGAGGGATTTTCAGGTTTAATTGATTAGATGGGCGAAGCTTCGGCGAACTGGCCCTTGGGTGATTCAATGGTCTGGTGGCACGAGGATAGGGATCATAGTTGATCGAGAGGCTATCGGGTTTGGAGTATAGCGGGTTAGGAGAAAAGTCAATAGGTCCAGTGGAGTGGGATGTTAGTATGGTCACGGTTTAGCATCGTCTTGCGACTTACGACATAAGCCTCATTCAATATAACACTTGTACGATTTAAGCCTGTCACGACATAAGCTTTGTACGACGTAAGCCTATCACGACATAAGCTTTAAGTCGTGGACGACATAGGACTTAGGGAAATTGCCTTGCTTTAACTTGAAGCCTCTTTCTTCCTTTACACGACTTAATGACTTGAAGCATTGTTGACTGATGGCAACAACGACCTGAAATCAAAATGACCTGCCCTGTCTTTCCTTAAAGTCCTTAAGCCGTGGACGAGTTAACATATAAGTCGTTGGTGACTCATGACTTAGGCTTTGCAAGAACTTTGAATTGCTGAACTTTGAACTGCTGAACTTTGAACTGCTGCATTTTTTTTTTCATAGATCGTTCCAACTTGCAAGTTAATCAACCTGTTTAATACTACATTTACAGAAAATTTGGACGAATATACTGTCACTGATCGCCCATATCAAATGACAGATTAGCTAATAACAGATAATCAACATAAATAGACCGTGTGAATGAAGTGCTTTAAATCAACGGATTCAAGCAAAGTATTAAAGCAGCATTAAAACAGTCAATTAAAAATGACCGGTTTACACTTAATACTGTACCTGAACTCCAAATTAACAAGTCCTGAAACTCGATAATCGATCAATTACCGACTATCTTAATTCCAGTTGTATTTACTTGTTATCTTTACTAGTTTTGCACAACACTTCACACTATTTAGGAAACGTGCACCTTCACATTTGAATATCCAGTTGCTTGTGTAGAATGGCTTCTCAACAAGGAGATGTAACAGTTCAGACCGGAGAGTCCATTCTCATTCCAGCCCCTTTAGTCAATCCCCCGGAGAGAGCCTCCACTACTCTTTTGTACAAAACTTTTCGGCAATTGTGCACTCAATTTGGCATTGCTGAAGCTGACGCTATCCTTCCTGAGAAGAATAACACTGCTGATGTAGCACCTCCTGGCTTTGTAGCGGTCAACCGACAAATGTGCTTGAGCGGGGCCATTCCCCCTTTTAACAACTTTCTTCAGCATCTTCTTCGCCAACTGGCAATCGCTCCATTTCAATTACACCCCAACAACTATGCTGTTCTAATGGGGCTGTGCGTACTATTCGGCAGAATGCTCGACCGTCTCCCCAGCATTGACGAAATCTGTTATCTATGCTCTTTTATCAAAATCAAAGATCATCCTTCGATCATTGTTATAAGAAATGCCAGGAATCGCAAATTGGTTGTCGGTCTCCCTGATACTGCTCATGGGTTTTGGACTCAGTATTTTTACGTTCGCTGTCCCCCTGGGTTTTACGCTGTGTGGAGAGAAGGAAGTAAGAATGCCTATCTTTTCTTCTTCTTATTCTCTGAGTATTTTGCGGTCCAAATCACTAAGTGTTAACTTTGCTTTCTCATTTCAGCACTCCTCTCTCCCTCTAGGGACTCTAGTCACAAGCAAACTCCGGAGAGACTCATGGTTGTTCCAGTTGAAGAACGGGATGCGAAATTTTTGCTGAAAGATGAGTTTCTTCACCAGTTTGGACTTTTACATCCTTCTAGATCAATTCAGATTCATGAAATCTCTAGTTCTGATGCGGAAATGTTAGCCACTTCGGGCTCTCGAGCAGAGACCTCGAATGCCCCAGCTTCTGTAGAAGAAATTACATCAGAAGTACCCGTCGTAGAGGCTGCTTTGGTAAAATGTTCCGCATTCACCGATGTTGTAGGGTTAGTCAGCAAGTCGGCACTTGCCCCAATTATTGAGGAGGAAGAAAATCCTCGAGTTTCTGAAAAATCAATTGATACGGAAGTTGAAAAGGAGAAGTCTGCTGAACACCAGGGTGATGACACCTTTGATGGCCTGAGTGACATAATGATAACTTCTCAAGAGCTTTTCAAGGATAATCTTCCAAAAGCGAATTCTCCCGTCATTGAAGCGACTTCCTCTTTGAAACAAACTTCGACGCCTTCTACACCTATCGTCTCTGTTCTCGCACTAAAGTGTGGTTTGTAGCTTGACGCACGTAGTTCGCACGCCACACACGCTTAGGATTTTTCTGCACTTATAAGCATTTACTCTTCCTTTCTGGAAATTTCTAAGCTTTACTTATTTTCCTTTTTCAGATTCTCCGATGGGACGAACTGGCTCGTATTACGACTCATTTCAGCGCCATGGAGGTCGTGGATCCTATGACTTTAGGAAATATTTTGGCGACCAGAGAGAGACAGATGAGGAAAGGGCTCAAAGGAAGGCTCAAGAAAAATGGGATTATGAGCAGCGGCAGAGAAGAAGGGACGCTGATCGATATGAATCTTCTTACAAAAGTTACGATTCTCATAAGCAAAAATCTTATGATGACAAGGGAAAAACTCAGATTACTGATGAATCAAGCAAACGGTCCAAACCAAGTGACGCGTCTGTAATTTCTGAGAAAACTGATGCTTCTATCCCTTCTGACACTCCGGCCGGCTCTCCTCCTCTAAAGAAATCTGATATTCAAACAATCATTAACAGGCCACAATATCAAGTTAAAGACGGCCATCCAACGCTTCAGAGCCGATTTTCGAATTGGTGCCTAAAAGGAGTGCGCTTTGACTTGGATTTGGTTCCGATTGATAAGCAAGACATGCTTAAAAGTCTTGACGCGGTCAGGCTTAATATTGAGAGGATGTCGCAGTGGCAGAAACTTGTCGACGAACTTCAAAGGATCAACCACATGAATCTTGAGGCGATGATGACCATGGAGAATGATAAATTAGAATGGGACAAATGGCGCAAGCAGCATGATGCGGAGATGACGAGCATTGCAGACGACAACGCAAAACTTGCATCTGAAGTCAAGCGACTTAAGGAAGATCTCGCCTCATCTTCTGCATCGCACACTCAAAAAGAAGAAGTCTTTCAGAAGCAAGTGCGGGATGCACATGCTACACAAAGAGATGTCGAAATGAAGCTTGCCGCCGAACAGCACATTACTGAGAAATATCGCACAGAAAACGCCGAACTGTGGGAAAAAGTCACCTCCCAGAACGTGGAGATTGAGTTACTAAAGTCTCGACTTGCTAAAGCTGAGACAGAGCGTGATGAGTCTATTACTGGTAGGGTTGCTGCCATTGCCGAAAAAGAAGCGGCTGAGCAATCACATGAGGCAACGAAAGCAAACATCAGTTCTACCTTATTCGACTTTTATTTACACAGCGTTCTGGGTCGTGGGAGCCTTGCTTTTCTAGGTCCTGATTATGAAATCACTCTGGCTGAAGTGTGGGAAGCCGCACTTGATATGTTTAAAGGTGCCGGCTATGATGAAGCAAAATTCGAGGAAGCAAAATTCGAGGCTCGCTATCTTGATGATGAGGCTCGCGCCGCTCTTGTTAGAGGGAAGGAGCAGCTTGCCAAAGCACGGGCTGAATCACTGGGAGAAGAGCTTTCAAAAGAGGAAGCTCCTTTAGCTGCCCCTGTTCATAATTCCACTTCGGCTGATGCAAATATTATGGATTCCGGCTCCCATTCTTCACTCCCAGCTAAAATTGCTCAAGAAACTGCGACCACCCCCACTGAGGATGAGGCACCGGATGATACTGAAGCCGAGAAATTCGAGATTGACCTTGCGAAGCCAACTCATCCAGGTAATTTTGGCGTTGTCCCGGGCCTAGTGAACCAGTTATTTGATTTAACCGAGTTTGATGACCTTCTTACTTGTTACTTAAACTTTGGTGAACCGATACACTCTCTATTTTCGGGAGATGTTGATTTTAACTTCTTTTCTTCTACAGCGGAGGCACCAGACACTGCACAAGTTTCCACTCCTTCAGTTGCCGTCCCTCCATCTTTACAGATTACTCCTCCTTCTGCTTCCCAACCGGGATCACAAGCAGAGAAAATCGAAGCTCTTCAAGGCCTGGATGATCCGGCTGTTTCGCAGGAGCAGAAGGCGGAGGATCTTGAAAACATCGAGAAGACCCCGGAGTGGTCCCTAGATGATGACACGAAGCTTTCAACATTGCTTACTACTCCGGGGAGCGAATCTTCTTCGAAAAGGAAGGGGAAGCGTGCCATAAGGAAAAAGAAGAGAGGTGCTTCGACTGGGGAAGACAAAACAGAAGAAGACCCATCTACTCCTCCTTCTCCGTCCCGCCCACATCGGATTCCGAAATTAACTATTAGGCCAAGCAAAGGCTCCAAGGGTGGCGGAAAGAAGGAGTGACAGGCTGAACTTTCTACTTCTTATTTTGCCTTTTATATGTATAGACCGGAGATTGTGCGGGTACCGGTCCCTGCTTTTGCTCTTTTGAAATATCTGCATATGTAAAGAATTTTCACAGTACTAAATAAAACAGTAATTTTAATTGTACAAATTCTTGTGTATGTGAGAATGCATCTGTTTCTCTTTTTAGTGTAGAATAAACGATTCCTTTTACTTTTACAAACTTTTTGTCTGTGTCTGGGAATACATTTATTCCACGTCTATTTTTCATGATATTGCAATGAACTTGTGGCATGTTGTGTTTATTAATATAATCGAATTGTACAATATTGCCCCCATGCCACAAGTATATTGCAATATTCCTAGCTTTTTCAAGACTAATACTCTTATTTCAGAGAATAATTACTTTGCTTTTAAGGGGAGAATTATTCTGCTTTTAATAGAGTATATCTAGTCTTTAGAGGAAATTTTATTTTCTCTTTCTGAAGAACGCTTCAACTTTCGGGGATAATCATTTTTATTTATTAAGAAGTGAATTTCCCTATGAAGTGAAATGAACTTTTCTGAAAGAATTTTGTAGTATTTCAACTTTTTTAGGAGGAACTTTTTGAGATGAACAAGTTAATCCTTCCTTTGAGAGTTGAACTGTGCTTCCGGAGAATGCTTTTCATTCGAGTATTCTATTTTGGGACATGCCTCCGGAGAGGGCTCCTCTTAAAGAGTTGTGCCTCCGAAGAGGTCTTGTGCCTCCGAAAAGGGCTTGTGCCTCCGAAGAGGGCTTGTGCCTCCGAAGAGGGCTTGCGGTGCCTTGGGAAAGGGCTTTTGCCTCCGAAGAGGTCATGTGCCTCCGAAGAGGGCTTGTGGTGCCTTGGGAAAGGGCTTTTGCCTCCGAAGAGGTCATGTGCCTCCAAAGAGGGCTTGTGCCTCCAAAGAGGGCTTTTGTTGGCCTTTGAGAAGGAGCATTGGGTGGTTGGTGTGCTAGGAAGGTTGCGTCTCAGGGGCAAGTAGATCCACGGGACGGACGCAAGCTGCCTGATCGGATGCATCACGATCAGTTAGCAAGGGCCCTGTTCCTTCTGCTTGGGAAGGTGTCCCTTCGGTGGTTCTGACTGGCCCTTTTTATTGAGAAGCATACCTCCTTTTGGCTGCTTCTTTGTTTGCTTGGCAACGTTCTTTCATCATCTGCTCATTGGCGATCTTTTATTATTGTTTCCAAGCGCATCTTCTTTCCTTACATTGCTATGTTCGAAGAAGTGGATTTCACTGTTGAACGACTTCACGGGACAAATGCAAGTTATCCAGTTGGATGTCTGTTCATATCGACAATCTCAACCAATTAACAAAGGTTTGTCACAGTGGAGTCGCCAACTTTTTATGTGAAGTTCTCCTTGTATAGGATTTGTATTTGGAATTTTATGTCGCTTGGTATTTGCATAACAGGTGATTTAAAGAGGTCGCTTGGCTGTGTGACGAGCAAGCCTTGTTTTAATGTCCTGCAATTTTGAATCGATATTTTAGCAATACATTTAAAGTATTTACATATCGAAATAAAACAGGCATTATGAAATAGTAAAGAACACAAGATTTATAGTGGTTCGGCCAAGAATCGGGCCTACATCCACTTTATAGCTTTCATTCATTCTGTGACATCCCGGAAATTTTGGCAATATCAATTTAATAATCTGTTTAAAAATTAAATTGATATGATATTAATTGTTGATAAGATTTGAATTGATTTAATAATTTTCTTTAAAATAAATATTTAACTGATAATTTATCTTTTAAATGCTGATAAATTGTTTTCTATTTATAATGTATATCTGTATATACTGTAAATAGACAAGATCTGTTTTAATTTTAAATAAATAAAGATATGCTTTCTAATTTTAATATTTTTGGTAATTATAATTTGATTTAATATATATGTCTTTTTAAAATCCATTTAATAAATAACTGTATGGTTTAAATTACTCAAGATAAAGGTTTAATTGTTTAAAATTGATTTTAGCTTGAATTTAAATTCAACAAAGGGTTGTTTGTTCTTGTTTTAAATATAGTAGGTAAATAAGTAATTTATTTATATAGAAATAATCTCTTTCTAAATTATTTTAATTTGATAATGAGTTTTATTGATATTATAATGTTTTTACAAAGGGGTTTTCTTTATGGAAATAGTTAAGCTATGTTTTAATTTAACAAGTAAAAACCATATTTTTCTTATCTTAATCGTTTTGGTAATTACAATTTGGAAATTTAAAATAAAATCTTTCAAAGATATTTAAAATAAAATAAACTTTATAAATATTAAACTTAAGTATAAATAAAATGTATGATATTAACATAAGTAAAGTAATAAATAAATAAGGAGTAAATTAAGTGTTTAATAGTTTAAGTTTTAAATAATGGAAATATAAAATTGTAAATTGTTTAAGTATAAAAGCATATATTTATACTTAAGTTAAAATTTTATAACCTTAACTAAAACCACTTTATATACACACACATAGTTATGTAAAGTAACAAAGGCAAGCTAAAGAATGGAAGCAAACCAGACTTGAAAATGTATGTATGCAGGCAAGTGATAAGTAAAAATAAAATAAAATAGTTATGTACATTGGGCAGGGAAGCGTAATCAGGCAAGAAGAAATAAGATCTGTAGCTTGTAAGGCAAGAAAGGGAATGCAAAGCTAAGAGGAAATATCTCTACATAAAAATGAGTAATAGGAGACACAAGGTACTTAAAGCATTAAATGCTAGCAACAAATTGTCAATTCGAATTGTATAAAAGTAAACTCAGCCCCAAAATGTAATCTCTGATCAAAATATAGAATAATTGTACCTGCATTTGCTAACCCAGTAAACACCTTTCCCAGGCTAGCCTTTCTTTTTACATATCATTCCCTTATTTTTAGTTCGTTCGAAAACACAACAAACCTGAATATACAAGTAGCATTTCCATTTTTTTTAACTGGAGCTTTATACAACAACAAGCAACTCAAGCTTTATCAAAACAAGGAAGTTTGGCAATTCAGTTTCAATAGCATGCAACTGCAAGTTTGTAAATCAAAGCATATTAAAGCAAGCTTTCAAATTTAAAGTTTTCAAACAAAAGGGCAATGCAGTTTCCAGTTGAAAACAATTCCAGATTTTTTGCTTGAAGTGGTTCACTGGCCTCTGTCCCTTATCATGTCGGTGAGTAACTTCACTTTTGAAAACTTAAAGTAAAATTTAGTTGTTTGTGGGTAAGTTGAAGTGAATAAGCATTTGCAGGTAAATATCTGATGTGAATAGTATGGTGTGCATGCTATTTATATATACTCTGCTCTGTTTGTTTCCCCAGCCCAAAATTCTATTTGAAAACCCTTATCACAAAATCTGGTTCTTAATAGATCTAATTATCAAACAAATATTGTTCGATTTGACTTAGATTACTGTTTTAAAATTTCAGTTAGTCAACATAAGCTTGTTTGTCTCTGGAAGTATTTAAACAACTGAGTATGTTAAATAAAGTCAAAACTCAAGCTTTTAATTTTATAAATTCAGTATTATAAAATGAATACTCTAATCAAAACTTGATTTTTAAAACTAAAATCAAGAATTTTAGTAGTAGGAGATAAGAGCAGTTCGTATATGAACTGATTTGGCAATTTTAGGTTTCTCTGATGATTGTAGTGACTGGAGTGGCTGGGTTTCTCTCTGATGGTAGTAGATTGAGTGGAGAGTGAGGCAAAAATGGTTGATGGTGTTGCATTTTATTGAGGAGGTAGCGGTGATGGTTTACAGTTTGTAAACCTAGTTTTAACTAGGTCTGTTATTTTGTTCGATGTCGCCTCTTGAGTTGATCGAGTTCAATGGAGCTCTGGGGGAAGGAAGTTATGGTGTAGACGAAGACGAGGCCAGAGTTTTAGGTGTGACGATGGTCGGAAGATCGTGGACGAGGCGATGACAGGTTGCGTGGATGGGTTCTGTTGTAGTTCCAGGTCCAGATAATTCTCGTATTCGATTTTCGAAGAGGGGATGACGCTCTGATGTTCGTGGATTGATCTAGGGTTGATCGATGGTTGGTAGAGATAGACGTGGGTGATCGGAGAGGGGTGGTTAGTCTGTGCATATGCACAGTGCATATCTGATTTTGATGAGCCTGTTGAAGTTTGGGTTTGGAACTCGGGTAACACTCAGTAAATTCGAGTTTTGACTCGAAGCAGGTAGGGATTTTCTCGTGTAGTTTATAGGGTGTCTCGGGTCAATTGTTTGACCTAGCAGTTATAAGTTTTTTTAAAAAAAAATTTTAAAAAAAAAAATTCAGGTGTAAAGCAAGATTTAAAACAAGTTTTAAAGTCCCAGTATAATTTGATTCCAGATAGTTTGAATCTAAGTTTGAAATAAAAATAAAGTATTTTCTTTAAATTAAAATTGTTTAACAATCTTAATGTTTAAATGATTTAAATTTTTAATGAATGTTTAAGAGGTAAGTGAAGTTTTAAAACCCAAGTGTAAAACTAATTCAAATCTAAATTTGAATCTTAGGTTGAAATAAAAGAAGTTTTTAAAATAACTTGAATGATGAAGTGAATTTTTAAATTGATTTAAATTTAAAATAAATTGAGTTTTAATTCTTAAAAACTTCTATTATAAAGTAGATAATTCTTTAACTTGTAAATTTAGAAGGGTTTTGGAATTTGTTAAAGTTAATTTGATTTCATTTTGAAATCATAAATTTTTAAATGGAACTTAAAAGTAAATTTAAAAGTAATGTTTGAATACTTTATTAATGATAATTAAATCATTAATATGATTAAAGTTTTATCTTAAAATTAATTAGAATTTAATGATTTGTAATTTATTTAATTAATAGGATAATTAAAAATGGATAATTAATTAATTTATTTAATTAATGATATGATTGATTAATTAAGTAATTAAGAGTTCTAAATTAATTAATTAATTAAAGTTAAGACTAAATTAATTAGGAGTAATTAATTTATAATTAATTAGTGGTTAATTAATATTTGGTTAAGGATAAATTAAATTGTAATTAACAATGATTAGACCTAAATTTTATTTCTTAAGAAAGAAATTAAGAATTGTAATAGTTAATGAAGGTCATTAATTTAAGACTATTGAATAATTGATTAATTTTAATAATTAATTAGATTGGTTAATTAAAGGTAATCATTTATGAAATGTTTAAGTATAAATACATAATATAAGTAATTAAAGGAATTTATTTCTTAATAAATTATTTGAGTTTAATTAGATTGTTTAAGTTAATCAATTAAGTAAATTAATTTAAATAAATCATTGGATGATTGATAAGTATAAATTCTTAAATGTAATTAATGAAGTGTAATTACTTACTGAAGTAATTAATGGAAATTACTATATGTAATTGGTTGAAGATGATTTGAGTATGATAGTAATTTGGATTAAATTACTTTGTGAAATTAATCAAGGGATTAATTTAGAAAATTAATTAAGGAGTAACTAATTTATTAAGTGAAGTAATTAAGGGTAGTTAATTACTGAATGGGGTTAATCAAGGGTGATTAACAATTATGGTTTAAAGTAAGACTAATTTCTTAATGTAATTAATTTAATTAAGGTAATTAATTAAATTGTAATTAGAGATGATTAATTAATAATTAATGATGTAATTAAGATAAATTAATTAAGATTAATTAATGAATAATAAGTGATTAAAGGTAATTGATTAATGTAATTAATTAGGGGTTAATGTAATTAATTATAGTTAATTAATAAATGAAGTAATTAAAGATTAATTACTGTATTTGGTTATGGACAATTAATTTGTGAAAATTAATTAAAGGATAATTACTTGAATGTAATTAATGGTCAGTTAATCAAAAATGATTAATTAAGAAGGAAATTGAGAATGACTAATTAATTGATTTGAAATTAATTAGTGGTTATGTAAACAG
The DNA here is from genome assembly GCA_030737815.1 of Allium fistulosum. Classification (NCBI taxonomy): domain Eukaryota; kingdom Viridiplantae; phylum Streptophyta; class Magnoliopsida; order Asparagales; family Amaryllidaceae; genus Allium; species Allium fistulosum. Next base: position 24,610,791 of record JASFAW010000013.1, read on the forward strand.
GATTTTTAAATGATGAAGTAATTAATTTAATTTATTTTAAATTAATTAGAGATAAGTGATTAATTTAATTCATTTTAAATTAATTAAATATAGAAGTAATTAATTTAATTCATTTTAAATTAATTATAGTTTGTGAATGATAAATCATTGCTTATGGATGAATGGTTGATTAATTGTGATCTCCGATAGGAGATGAATAATATCTATTGTGATATGGATGCTTGAATTAAGTAGGATAATATTAATTATCTGTTTAAGTTGATAATATGGATTATCTGTTTATGATGATAATGTGATTATCTGTTGTTATATTGTGATTATCTATCTATGAGTTTATAGATAATATAAAATTTCATTGTTTTAACTTTAAAACAACTTGGCCTTAAAAGATACGTTTTGGATTTCGATGAGACCGGGATCGAGTTTTCCATATTTGGAAGTCCGAAAACCACATCGATCCAAATTAACGATAGGTCGTGAATCTGAAGTGAAGATGAAGATTCAGAGTGAAAGGGTTATTGTCGTTAACTCTGAGGGTGATTCCAATATGAGTGTAACGAGATAATGCCTTCAGTTTCGTTCGAACCCGGAACGAACTTGTATGGATTGAATGCTTTCAGAACATCGTCAGGTGGACGATGAGCATTCTAAGAGCTGTGATCTTTAAAGGTAATCGTGACCTCAAGCCTCATCAACCGGGAATGGCTAAAACAGGGGAGGTGCAGCAAGGCTTCGTGGGTAGCACCCACTTGAGAGTAAGGTTTACCCCTGTCTAGATGTCCCTTATTTTTCGGCTTAGTGTGCGGTTGTTCGCGGCAACCGTGGGGTGATCTTATTTGGAACTGTTCAGTTAAGGAATGGTTCCGGCCTTGTGTTGCAGGGGACTTAGGGTGGGTCTTCGGTACGCTGATCTAGGCCAGGTACTGTGACGGGCGGTACCCCAGTAGCCCAGCCATTGTATGGAATTCTAAATCCAATAAGTGCCATCGGTTTTGATTGTATACCTAGTATGCTGGAATTTAATGAATGTAACAATTTCAGCTATTTCTTATTTACTTGAAAACCCTAGACACTATTATAATATCACTGGATTTCCTATCAAATGTTTTGGTTAGCGTAAGGTAAAAACTTTTCCATGTTTATGTGTGGGAAGTCTTACGTGATACCTTTTGTTTTCAAAGGTTTTCAAAGTTAAGCAACTTTAACCTGTTACTCATACCAGACCCATGTCTGACCCGAAGTTTATTTTTGTTTTTCATAAACTCTCGGGTACCCAAATTTTCACGGGTAGCCAAGGGATTCAGGTTAGCTTTGACGTATTCTGGAGGAGCAATGGAGCAGGAGGCTTCAGCGTGTAGATATATAGTGGTTCCGCTGTGTTAGTGATTATTTTGTATTTTCGCTGTGTTGTATCTCTGTGATGTGTGAGTTGTATTAACTAGACAGTTATATCTGTTGTATTGTCTGTGTACTCTGATGTATATGATACTATGTAATAATTTATGTGATATATTATATTTTATTCGTTCCGCTGTTGAGATTCTGATGTTGTTTCTTCTTCTCTTTCTTTTCTACTTTCTCACCTCTTTCTTTTCTTAAAAACGATACGACTTTCTGGGCATAGAAGGTCGGGTTGTGACAGTTGGTATCAGAGCACTAGGTTAAGCGAATACCTAGGCGCTTGAGTGATTTCTTTCTTGAGAGAGTGTACTTGTAATTTATATATATATATATATTTATTTATTTCTACCTATCTGTTGGGTTACCTATTCGGGTTTTCCAACATAAGTTATAAAGGTAGATAGGGTTGTGGTGTGTGTAACACGACTACCAATGGTTGGAATTTGTTGAGGTTGGGAGTGTATCTGTCGAGACGGTAGACCCAATACTGTCTCGAGTGATTTTGTTGTGGTGTAAGGATATTATTTATCTCTGCAGGTAACCTGTTATGGGTTCAGAGTTCATCATTGAATTATAATTGGTTGAGCTGGAGTTTGGATCTGTCGGTTGGACAGAAGCTAGTGATGGTATCTTGATATCTCAGGGATTAATAGCTGTGTGATGAGACACGGTGACTATGGATGTTTCCGAAGATATTTCTTTGGAACAAGTTTTAAGAAGTGTGTCTGCTTCGGTGATGTGGCTGAGTGCAGCAGAGTGTTTCTAATAGTTTGTGGTCCGAGTTTCTCAAGGAGCTCTGGATTTGGAATTCCTTGGCATTTGTTTCAGCAATGTAGCTCGGAGTGTTCTGTTTGTTGGCAAGGAAGCTTTCTAGCTTAGCAGTGGAATTCAGAAGCAGCAGAGTGGTTCCGTTTCTTCGATGGGTTGGCTAGATAAGTGTAAGCTGTTCTGATTGGTAAAGGGAGAACAGTTTCTCTTCGGAATTAGGCTGAGTTGATCGCAAAAATGACTTGCGATAGTCTGAGTGTTCTCTTGTGTGTCAGAGATTTTTCTGGACGTCTTCAGGAAGTCAGAGTTTTGTTAGCATCTGGAGATTGTGTTTGGTATCGACTGGATTCTAGAAGTGATACCGATGATTCGGCTTAGTAGTAGGATGGTTTCTGGAGGAAGATTTTAGTGAATTTGCTCAGGTTTTGGAGGAACTGTTGAGTTTTATTTTTGGATCTGTTGAACCATATTTTTTTTTGGGATGTGTTATCCAGTCTGTGCTTGAGTTTGTCATCAGCATTCTCATCTGTTTCAGATCAGAGTAGCGCAGTGGAAGCGTGGTGGCAGCAGTCTAGTGTGGAAGCAATTGGATATTGCAGTGATTGGGATTAGAGAGTTCTACAGGAAATTTTTCAGGATCTGAGGCCAGATTGGCAGGTGCATCCATTTTATCTCTTCTGGATGGGAGAAGTGAGATCTGTTTTCTGATTATGGAGTAGAGTTTGTGTTCCGAGTTTTGGTTGATCTTGGAAAGATCGTTTTGTTGGATTGTTTCTGGTCCAGTTTATTTCTAGGGGTATCAGCAAAGGATAAGCTGATCAGTAAGGATGTGGGAGACTCGGAATCGTCTGAAGAGTTTTGTGGATTAGAGACGGAGAAAATTTGGGATTCGAAGTTGGAGACTCCGTTATTGTTGGAGTTTTCTCTTATTCAGGGAGCTATAAGATGGGTAAGATTTGGGAAGCCAGCTCCGAGATATTTTGGATCTTTTCTGTTGTTCTTCTGAGGATAAGTGTTGGGTCTTCAGATTTGAATTGCCGGTTTGGATAACTGGGATTCATTGTTTTTCACGTATCTCTGAGGGAGTACGTGTGAGATCTATCTCTGGTTTCAAAACCAGCAGTTCGTGGAGTTTTGGGTGTTGAGTCAGACTTGTCTATAGTCTGATATCCTGTCTTGTTTTGTAGATCTAGATGAGTGGAAGCTCTGTAGCTTAATAGTATTGATTGTTTGGATTCTGTAGAGCGAGTAACCCGGTATTTATACTCGGGGAAACTCGAGAGAAGTCTATCCAGAATTTTATCTAGATAGTTAGATTTGTTTGATTGGATGTTATGGTTGTTAACATATGATTGATATACTTGTGTTTTCAAATTAAATCTTTAATTTGATTATTAAATTACCTTTGTTTAAATTTCGGGGACGAAATTCTTTTAAGGGGGGAGGAATGTGACATCCCGGAAATTTTGGCAATATCAATTTAATAATCTGTTTAAAAATTAAATTGATATGATATTAATTGTTGATAAGATTTGAATTGATTTAATAATTTTCTTTAAAATAAATATTTAACTGATAATTTATCTTTTAAATGCTGATAAATTGTTTTCTATTTATAATGTATATCTGTATATACTGTAAATAGACAAGATCTGTTTTAATTTTAAATAAATAAAGATATGCTTTCTAATTTTAATATTTTTGGTAATTATAATTTGATTTAATATATATGTCTTTTTAAAATCCATTTAATAAATAACTGTATGGTTTAAATTACTCAAGATAAAGGTTTAATTGTTTAAAATTGATTTTAGCTTGAATTTAAATTCAACAAAGGGTTGTTTGTTCTTGTTTTAAATATAGTAGGTAAATAAGTAATTTATTTATATAGAAATAATCTCTTTCTAAATTATTTTAATTTGATAATGAGTTTTATTGATATTATAATGTTTTTACAAAGGGGTTTTCTTTATGGAAATAGTTAAGCTATGTTTTAATTTAACAAGTAAAAACCATATTTTTCTTATCTTAATCGTTTTGGTAATTACAATTTGGAAATTTAAAATAAAATCTTTCAAAGATATTTAAAATAAAATAAACTTTATAAATATTAAACTTAAGTATAAATAAAATGTATGATATTAACATAAGTAAAGTAATAAATAAATAAGGAGTAAATTAAGTGTTTAATAGTTTAAGTTTTAAATAATGGAAATATAAAATTGTAAATTGTTTAAGTATAAAAGCATATATTTATACTTAAGTTAAAATTTTATAACCTTAACTAAAACCACTTTATATACACACACATAGTTATGTAAAGTAACAAAGGCAAGCTAAAGAATGGAAGCAAACCAGACTTGAAAATGTATGTATGCAGGCAAGTGATAAGTAAAAATAAAATAAAATAGTTATGTACATTGGGCAGGGAAGCATAATCAGGCAAGAAGAAATAAGATCTGTAGCTTGTAAGGCAAGAAAGGGAATGCAAAGCTAAGAGGAAATATCTCTACATAAAAATGAGTAATAGGAGACACAAGGTACTTAAAGCATTAAATGCTAGCAACAAATTGTCAATTCGAATTGTATAAAAGTAAACTCAGCCCCAAAATGTAATCTCTGATCAAAATATAGAATAATTGTACCTGCATTTGCTAACCCAGTAAACACCTTTCCCAGGCTAGCCTTTCTTTTTACATATCATTCCCTTATTTTTAGTTCGTTCGAAAACACAACAAACCTGAATATACAAGTAGCATTTCCATTTTTTTTAACTGGAGCTTTATACAACAACAAGCAACTCAAGCTTTATCAAAACAAGGAAGTTTGGCAATTCAGTTTCAATAGCATGCAACTGCAAGTTTGTAAATCAAAGCATATTAAAGCAAGCTTTCAAATTTAAAGTTTTCAAACAAAAGGGCAATGCAGTTTCCAGTTGAAAACAATTCCAGATTTTTTGCTTGAAGTGGTTCACTGGCCTCTGTCCCTTATCATGTCGGTGAGTAACTTCACTTTTGAAAACTTAAAGTAAAATTTAGTTGTTTGTGGGTAAGTTGAAGTGAATAAGCATTTGCAGGTAAATATCTGATGTGAATAGTATGGTGTGCATGCTATTTATATATACTCTGCTCTGTTTGTTTCCCCAGCCCAAAATTCTATTTGAAAACCCTTATCACAAAATCTGGTTCTTAATAGATCTAATTATCAAACAAATATTGTTCGATTTGACTTAGATTACTGTTTTAAAATTTCAGTTAGTCAACATAAGCTTGTTTGTCTCTGGAAGTATTTAAACAACTGAGTATGTTAAATAAAGTCAAAACTCAAGCTTTTAATTTTATAAATTCAGTATTATAAAATGAATACTCTAATCAAAACTTGATTTTTAAAACTAAAATCAAGAATTTTAGTAGTAGGAGATAAGAGCAGTTCGTATATGAACTGATTTGGCAATTTTAGGTTTCTCTGATGATTGTAGTGACTGGAGTGGCTGGGTTTCTCTCTGATGGTAGTAGATTGAGTGGAGAGTGAGGCAAAAATGGTTGATGGTGTTGCATTTTATTGAGGAGGTAGCGGTGATGGTTTACAGTTTGTAAACCTAGTTTTAACTAGGTCTGTTATTTTGTTCGATGTCGCCTCTTGAGTTGATCGAGTTCAATGGAGCTCTGGGGGAAGGAAGTTATGGTGTAGACGAAGACGAGGCCAGAGTTTTAGGTGTGACGGTGGTCGGAAGATCGTGGACGAGGCGATGACAGGTTGCGTGGATGGGTTCTGTTGTAGTTCCAGGTCCAGATAATTCTCGTATTCGATTTTCGAAGAGGGGATGACGCTCTGATGTTCGTGGATTGATCTAGGGTTGATCGATGGTTGGTAGAGATAGACGTGGGTGATCGGAGAGGGGTGGTTAGTCTGTGCATATGCACAGTGCATATCTGATTTTGATGAGCCTGTTGAAGTTTGGGTTTGGAACTCGGGTAACACTCAGTAAATTCGAGTTTTGACTCGAAGCAGGTAGGGATTTTCTCGTGTAGTTTATAGGGTGTCTCGGGTCAATTGTTTGACCTGGCAGTTATAAGTTTTTTTTAAAAAAAATTTTAAAAAAAAAAATTCAGGTGTAAAGCAAGATTTAAAACAAGTTTTAAAGTCCCAGTATAATTTGATTCCAGATAGTTTGAATCTAAGTTTGAAATAAAAATAAAGTATTTTCTTTAAATTAAAATTGTTTAACAATCTTAATGTTTAAATGATTTAAATTTTTAATGAATGTTTAAGAGGTAAGTGAAGTTTTAAAACCCAAGTGTAAAACTAATTCAAATCTAAATTTGAATCTTAGGTTGAAATAAAAGAAGTTTTTAAAATAACTTGAATGATGAAGTGAATTTTTAAATTGATTTAAATTTAAAATAAATTGAGTTTTAATTCTTAAAAACTTCTATTATAAAGTAGATAATTCTTTAACTTGTAAATTTAGAAGGGTTTTGGAATTTGTTAAAGTTAATTTGATTTCATTTTGAAATCATAAATTTTTAAATGGAACTTAAAAGTAAATTTAAAAGTAATGTTTGAATACTTTATTAATGATAATTAAATCATTAATATGATTAAAGTTTTATCTTAAAATTAATTAGAATTTAATGATTTGTAATTTATTTAATTAATAGGATAATTAAAAATGGATAATTAATTAATTTATTTAATTAATGATATGATTGATTAATTAAGTAATTAAGAGTTCTAAATTAATTAATTAATTAAAGTTAAGACTAAATTAATTAGGAGTAATTAATTTATAATTAATTAGTGGTTAATTAATATTTGGTTAAGGATAAATTAAATTGTAATTAACAATGATTAGACCTAAATTTTATTTCTTAAGAAAGAAATTAAGAATTGTAATAGTTAATGAAGGTCATTAATTTAAGACTATTGAATAATTGATTAATTTTAATAATTAATTAGATTGGTTAATTAAAGGTAATCATTTATGAAATGTTTAAGTATAAATACATAATATAAGTAATTAAAGGAATTTATTTCTTAATAAATTATTTGAGTTTAATTAGATTGTTTAAGTTAATCAATTAAGTAAATTAATTTAAATAAATCATTGGATGATTGATAAGTATAAATTCTTAAATGTAATTAATGAAGTGTAATTACTTACTGAAGTAATTAATGGAAATTACTATATGTAATTGGTTGAAGATGATTTGAGTATGATAGTAATTTGGATTAAATTACTTTGTGAAATTAATCAAGGGATTAATTTAGAAAATTAATTAAGGAGTAACTAATTTATTAAGTGAAGTAATTAAGGGTAGTTAATTACTGAATGGGGTTAATCAAGGGTGATTAACAATTATGGTTTAAAGTAAGACTAATTTCTTAATGTAATTAATTTAATTAAGGTAATTAATTAAATTGTAATTAGAGATGATTAATTAATAATTAATGATGTAATTAAGATTAATTAATTAAGATTAATTAATGAATAATAAGTGATTAAAGGTAATTGATTAATGTAATTAATTAGGGGTTAATGTAATTAATTATAGTTAATTAATAAATGAAGTAATTAAAGATTAATTACTGTATTTGGTTATGGACAATTAATTTGTGAAAATTAATTAAAGGATAATTACTTGAATGTAATTAATGGTCAGTTAATCAAAAATGATTAATTAAGAAGGAAATTGAGAATGACTAATTAATTGATTTGAAATTAATTAGTGGTTATGTAAACAGGATTTTTAAATGATGAAGTAATTAATTTAATTTATTTTAAATTAATTAGAGATAAGTGATTAATTTAATTCATTTTAAATTAATTAAATATAGAAGTAATTAATTTAATTCATTTTAAATTAATTATAGTTTGTGAATGATAAATCATTGCTTATGGATGAATGGTTGATTAATTGTGATCTCCGATAGGAGATGAATAATATCTATTGTGATATGGATGCTTGAATTAAGTAGGATAATATTAATTATCTGTTTAAGTTGATAATATGGATTATCTGTTTATGATGATAATGTGATTATCTGTTGTTATATTGTGAATATCTATCTATGAGTTTATAGATAATATAAAATTTCATTGTTTTAACTTTAAAACAACTTGGCCTTAAAAGATACGTTTTGGATTTCGATGAGACCGGGATCGGGTTTTCCATATTTGGAAGTCCGAAAACCACATCGATCCAAATTAACGATAGGTCGTGAATCTGAAGTGAAGATGAAGATTCAGAGTGAAAGGGTTATTGTCGTTAACTCTGAGGGTGATTCCAATATGAGTGTAACGAGATAATGCCTTCAGTTTCGTTCGAACCCGGAACGAACTTGTATGGATTGAATGCTTTCAGAACATCGTCAGGTGGACGATGAGCATTCTAAGAGCTGTGATCTTTAAAGGTAATCGTGACCTCAAGCCTCATCAACCGGGAATGGCTAAAACAGGGGAGGTGCAGCAAGGCTTCGTGGGTAGCACCCACTTGAGAGTAAGGTTTACCCCTGTCTAGATGTCCCTTATTTTTCGGCTTAGTGTGCGGTTGTTCGCGGCAACCGTGGGGTGATCTTATTTGGAACTGTTCAGTTAAGGAATGGTTCCGGCCTTGTGTTGCAGGGGACTTAGGGTGGGTCTTCGGTACGCTGATCTAGGCCAGGTACTGTGACGGGCGGTACCCCAGTAGCCCAGCCATTGTATGGAATTCTAAATCCAATAAGTGCCATCGGTTTTGATTGTATACCTAGTATGCTGGAATTTAATGAATGTAACAATTTCAGCTATTTCTTATTTACTTGAAAACCCTAGACACTATTATAATATCACTGGATTTCCTATCAAATGTTTTGGTTAGCGTAAGGTAAAAACTTTTCCATGTTTATGTGTGGGAAGTCTTACGTGATACCTTTTGTTTTCAAAGGTTTTCAAAGTTAAGCAACTTTAACCTGTTACTCATACCAGACCCATGTCTGACCCGAAGTTTATTTTTGTTTTTCATAAACTCTCGGGTACCCAAATTTTCACGGGTAGCCAAGGGATTCAGGTTAGCTTTGACGTATTCTGGAGGAGCAATGGAGCAGGAGGCTTCAGCGTGTAGATATATAGTGGTTCCGCTGTGTTAGTGATTATTTTGTATTTTCGCTGTGTTGTATCTCTGTGATGTGTGAGTTGTATTAACTAGACAGTTATATCTGTTGTATTGTCTGTGTACTCTGATGTATATGATACTATGTAATAATTTATGTGATATATTATATTTTATTCGTTCCGCTGTTGAGATTCTGATGTTGTTTCTTCTTCTCTTTCTTTTCTACTTTCTCACCTCTTTCTTTTCTTAAAAACGATACGACTTTCTGGGCATAGAAGGTCGGGTTGTGACACATTCACACTGATTTACAATGTTTTACAATACAACTGATACATTCATCATTATTTTACAATTTTGAACAAAGCTTTTTCTTTCAGGTAAAATAAGGACGTAAGTGGTTGCTGTTCCAGGCTCTTGGAATTGGATCTCCTTCAACAGTTACGAGCTTGAAAGTGCCATCAAGAAGTTTACTGCCAATGGCATATGGTCCTTCCCAGTTTGGTCCGAACACACCAGTTGCCGTCATGATCCTTTTCAAAACTAAGTCCCCGACCTCAAAGCTGCGCTGGCGGACTTTAGAGTTGAAGTGCCTGGCTATCCTTTGCTGATAAGCTGAAACTCTGAGCCTAGCTTCTTCTCTTTTCTCATCAAGAAAATCAAGTGCTTCAAGTTGTAGCTTTTCATTTTCAGTTTCGTTGAAATGAACTCTCCTATGTGAAGGAACTTCTACTTCCACTGGAATCATTGCCTCTGATCCATATGCTAGTGAAAATGGAGTGTGCCCAGTTGCAGTTTTGTGAGTAGTCCTGTATGCCCATAGTGCTAATGGAAGCTTATCAACCCAACCACCTTTTGCTCTTTCGAGTTGCTTTTTGATGGTTGACTTGATGATTTTATTCACTGCTTCCACTTGCCCGTTTGCCTGCGGATGAGCCACTGCTGAGAAGCTTTTCCGAATTCTGAATCGTCTGCAAAAATTCTGGAACTCTTCACTTTCAAACTGAGTACCGTTGTCTATGATTATTTTCTGTGGCACACCATATCTGCAAATGATATTTTTCGTTACAAAATTTATCATTTTTTTAGAAGTAATGGTGGCCAAAGGTTCAGCTTCAGCCCATTTGGTGAAATAATCAACAGCTACAATAGCATATTTGATTCCTGATTTGACAACTGGTAATGGTCCGATTAGATCTATCCCCCAAATGGCGAATGGCCATGGGCTGACCATCTGTGTGAGTTCAGTGGAAGGTGCTTTTGGGATTTTTGCAAATCTTTGACATTTGTCGCACTTTCTAGAGTAAATAGCAGCATCTCGGTTAATGTCAGGCCAGAAATACCCATATCGGAGAACCTTCTTGGCTAAAGTTTGACCAGCTGAATGATCTCCACATTCTCCTCCATGTATCTCGGCTAGAATTGTCTTGGCTTCTTCCTTAGTTACACATCGGAGCAGAGGCATTGAAAATCCCTGTCTGTATAACCGGCCATCTTGAATTATATACCTTGACGCCTTTCTTAATAATTTCGACGTTCCTTAGAACTTTCTGGCAGGGAACCACTGAGTAGGTATTCTTTGATTGGAGTCATCCATGATTCATGCTCTTGAGACGCAGTCATAATCCAATCAACATCCATTTCATCAATGCTTGGAGCTGACAAAACTTCTACAGGAACTAATCCCAGTAACTGAGCTTCTCCGGAACTTGAGTACTTTGCTAAAGAATCTGCCTTCATATTTTCCTCTCGGGGTACGTGGCTTATTGAATAGTGATCGAAATCATTGAGGAGTTCGGAAGTTTTTGTCAAATATGCAGGCAAATTTCCTCCTTTGGCTTGAAATTCTTTCTTTACCTGGCAAACAATGAGCTGAGAATCGCTGAAAATTTGTAACGCTTTGATGTTTAGTTCCTTGGCGATTTTTAAACCGGCAATAAGTGCTTCATATTCTACTTCATTGTTTGTTGAAGGAAATTCCAGTCTCAATGCAAAACACAATGATCGTCCTTCGGGGTTTTCGAGCACAACCCCTGCCCTAGAACAGTAATCATTTCTTGATCCGTCAACATACAACTTCCACTGGATTGGAATGCCGTCAGTTGTTTCATTCTCACTATCGCCTTTGTCAGTAGATTCTGCGATGAAATCTGCTAAAGCTTGTCCGTTGATTGCTCTTCGGGGGTGATAAGTGATGTCATACTGGCTAAGTTCAATGTTCCATTTCAAAAGACGACCCGAAGTTTCAGGATGATACAGGACTTGCTTTAGAGGTTGATCAGTAAGAACTTTGATAGGGTGAGCTTGAAAATATGGTCTCAATTTCCTGGAAGCAATTAGCAAACAGTAGGCCAGCTTTTCTATCTTCGAATAATTCATCTCTGCCCCAGTGAACCGTTTACTGATGTAATAGACTGGACGCTGTATTTTCATATCTTCCTGTACAAGTGCTGCGCTGAGGGCGTGAGATGAAATTGCTAAATAGATGAAAAGATATTCACCGTCAGTAGGCTTGGAAAGAACCGGAGGTGTTTCCATGTGATGAATTAGTTCATCGAAAGCATTCTGGCATTCTGGAGTCCACTCAAAATTTTTCTTTCCTTTCTTTAGAGCGTCAAAGAAGGGAATGCATTTGTCTATGGCCTTGGAAATGAAGTGACTCAGAGCAGCGACTTTTCCATTGAGACTTTGCATTTCTTTCTTTGTTTTAGGGGCTTTGACTTCCCTTAGAGCTGTGATTTGAGTAGGATTGGCTTCAATGCCCCTGACGCTCACAATGAAACCCAAAAATTTCCCAGATTCTACTCCGAATGAACATTTCAATGGATTGAGCTTCATTCCGTACTTTCGAAGAATTACGAACATTTCCTCCAAGTGTCCCATGTGATCTACAGCTTTCTTTGATTTTACCAACATATCGTCGACATAAACTTCCATGGTTCTACCAATCTGAGGCTTGAACATTGCATTGACGAGTCTTTGGTAGGTTGCCCCAGCATTTTTCAATCCTAAAGGCATAACTTTGTAGTAGTAGAGACCCACATCTGTAATAAAGCTTGTGTCTTCCTGATCCGGCTCATGCATCATAATCTGATTGTATCCGGAGTAAGCATCCATAAACGATAACAACTCATGCCCAGCTGTTCCATCCACCAATTGATCAATTCTGGACAGCGGGAAGCAATCTTTGGGGCATGCTTTGTTTAGATCTGAGAAATCTATGCATACTCTCCACTTTCCATTTGCCTTCTTGACCAATACTAGATTTGAAACCCAATTTGGATAAGTGGAGTTTCTGATAAAGCCGTTCTCCATGAGCCGATCGACTTCTTCTTTTAGTGCTGTCGATCTTTCTGGGCCTTGAGTTCTTCTCTTCTGTTTCACTGGTGTGAATTTCGGATCTATGTTCAGAGTATGTACAGCAACTTCCAGGGAGATCCCACACATATCAGCGTGACACCAAGCGAACACATCTAGATTGGCTTTTAAGAATGATATCAGTGTGTTTTGAACTGTTATACTTAGCTGTGAACCCACATTGAGTACTTTGTTCGGGTCTTTCGAGTCTACAGATACTGGTACCGTTACCTCCACGGGTACCACTCTATTCTCCCCTGTACTGGCTTTCCTGGGATCCATTTTGTAACATTCCCCCTTTTGACCGCCTCCAGTCGGTAATTAAACCAACTCGAAACGTTCAAAAAGACGAATTGTTATTTAGTTTATAAGGTTTAAACAGAATCAGCCACAGAAACACAGATAATAACAATCATTTAAAACAAATGAGAATTTATTTCATTACTATAAATCTTTTTATATACATCAGAGTTTATACAATTTTAATACTGATACAGCGGAATATCTTAAAATACAATTTTCTTCTGAAAACTAAAGTGATTCTTTACTCTCTCTCTAACTTCGCTGCTCGAAAATCTTCAAGCTGTAGAAATACTCGGTCTGACCCGAGTATTATATTCAAAAGAAAATAATACACAGGTCAGTCTAATTCAAACCAGTTTATTAGTGCATAAAGGCAGTAGTAATTTAAATAGACGACAGTCACAATAATTCTCGTCTATCCGACTCTTTAAACAAAGAAACCGGATAACGAAAATTTTAACACTAAACAGTGTTAAACAATAAATCAGCAGATTTAAATCATCAACAGAGATAAACAGTGTTATTGGCTGCCGTACACACGTGTGCCTTCGTACACGTGTGCACTGCCCCGCCAACTCGTGTGCATAGATAACGGTGCAACATAGGGTACAAACTCAAATAATCGGGCCTCAAACTGCAACAATATTTTGGAGGCAGAACAAAATAGCCCAAGCAGTACACAAAGGCAACAAAATGGCCTCGACCCAAAATATCACTGCAAATCAAACAGTCAAGTACAAACTGGACAACAACCACAAAGACCACATCTGAAAGCAGTGCAACTACATGTGCAATGTATCGACAAGGTCAAGCTACAAGTGAAGGCATGTACACAACAAATCAAGACTGAACCAACATGAATGCATCAAGCAAGTACATGAGCTAGCAAAGATTACAGCTACATGAAAATGTCCAGTGAATCATCTACATGAATGGTCAAACTGCAGCAGCATCAAGGGAAAACACTACTAAATGTACAAGTAAACTAAACAGGTTCAAATGATTTAAGTGAAGATGCAGTGAGGTCTGTACATGGATAAACAACATGAAGTACTGAAATTACAAAAAGCAGTATAACTGGAACCAAACACAAGATTTCAGAATGCAGTGGCCATACACATGTATACATACAAAAATGTGTGTATACAAATGATCAGTCATCCAAGTGCAGACAAAAAATGAAGTCAGTGCCAATATGAAGATAAATGAATGCCCAGTGACACCAAGTGTCAACTAGACTGAAATGAAGATCTAACAATGTTTAAAAAAAAAAGAATTCAAAACCTGACCATTGCAATGTATACAGATGTATACACAATTAAACAGGGCAATTCAAAGCATTTATTCAGATAACCCAATCATGCAAACATTACATAATAGATTCAAGAACTACAGCATGCAGTCGATTCATCAAATAGTTGTTTAAACTTGTGAATTTTATTTACTTTAGGATATGGGATGTTACAGAGGTTTAAAAACTGAGGTACTCTGATAAATCAACATGCATCCCTTTTTTTCTTTTTTTTTCCACAACCAATTCAAATCTCAATTTTCTGAAAACCTGATGTAGACAAATTTAAGTTTTACTAAGGGTGGATTGCTTCACTGTTTGGATTCTATATTTTCCCTTAGCAGAGAAGCCTATATACAGACATACATGCAGCCATTACTTAAATATATTTTCACACATGCAGCCACACTAGCAACTTAAATCATCAAACTGGGCCATGGAAAAACAACTGTCACAAAAAAAAATACCAAGGCCGGTTCTTTAAACAAGTCAGTGCCCAATTCAAACCAAATCAACATCCATAAAAATCAATTTGAAGCTGAAACAATGAAAACGATAGGAGCAAACGAGGTTAAAGAATTTGAATTAGATGTGAGTATAAATTACTCACAAAATTTCCAACATATAGACAGTGAACACTACAGGCCAGTGAACACTATCGGCATGTTGATAGCAAAGCACTGCAACTAAAAAGACTCGAGTGATGAAGCCCTAAAATGATGCAATTGTACATACAACAAATGAATAGCCGTGACACTACAGAGCTACCCCAGGCAAAAATGATAAACCATATATATACATGCAAGAATGCATATATATACATGTACAATGCCCAGAGATAATGAAACTGAAGGGCCCAAATATTGAAAATATTTCAAAGCCGAAGCCCAAAAGAAGTATGCAGTCCAACATCAAAGAACACTTGCAACCGTGGTGACACAACTTAGATGAATCAGTGACAAGTTGACAGGCATCATAACGCTACATGTAACAGTTTTCAAACAACATCAATATCCAGTTCAAATGCTTCACAATGCAATAGACTCAAGTAATACAAAGACCACAGGTTAGACAACTCAAAGTCAGAAGACTACAAGCAACTGGAAAGACAAAGCATCATCAAGTATAGTTCAACTTAACTACAAAAAGAAATGTACGCAGCAGCCCAGCAAGTATATTAATGTCATCACTGAAGACATGCTATCAAATAGATAATCAAGTCAAAGTTGAAAATCATCTCGGGCATCAAATCAAAAATCAAAATGGCCGAAGCCAAAAAAAATCAAAACCAGAAATTCAGCCCAATATTCAAACGAAATCAAATAGCCAAGAAAACAAACATCTGTAGTATGAAATAGATGTGAGTAATTAAATTACTCACCTTAGTACGAAGCGCAGATCGAAGCAAAGATGAACGGAGACGAAGCCCTAGTTGAAGACGAGCGATATCGAAGGAAGTCGAAGCCAGAAGATCGAATCGCCGAAGCCCTAGTTTCCTCTCGCCGCCATTTTTTTATTTGTTTCCTAGGGTTTTTCGAATGAGGGAAGTAAAGGGATCGGGTTTGGGTTTTAACCGAGACAAGGATGGCTTAGGGTATGGTTTTATTTTATTTTTATTATTTCTCTTTTTTAATCAAATTTTGTTTTTGTAAATATTTTCCTTAATTTGTTTTGTTTAAATCTTGTTGCTAAAATTTTAAACTATGTGTATTTATTCATTTATTTTGTATTAATAAAGTTTAACAAAAGAATTTAAATCGATTTACAATTTCCAATTCAAATTTAACAACCAGTATTAGTTTGTCAATTGACGAAAATTTAATTGTTATAAAAATTCCAACAACATCATCAATTTAGCTGCCAACACAAATCGTTTATTGATGATTAAAATTTGGGTAAAATCCCGGTTGTTACAGAAATTCAATTTGAATTCGATAAATTTTTATACGCGTTTATACGCCGTGTATTTACAAAACAATTCCGATAAATACGAAATTTGAAATCCAGTAATAATTCAATATTACGGACCCAATGAAACTGGTTTCGTCAAATTCCGAGACTGTGCCTCGGAAGACTATTTTTAAATTCAATTCAAACGATAATATTTCAAAACGGAACAAATCGCTTTCAAATTTAATTCTGAAGCTTCTATTATCTTCAGTATTATCAATATGAATTTTCTAAGCCTTTAAATTATTTTTAACCGGCTTAAAATTGAAGATTCAAATTTTATTCAACTTTCAATAGATTAAATTCAAAAATTTAATCGCCAATTCATTCTGATAATTTGAAATTCAAGTCAAATCATCATTCAAATATTTAAAATTAATTAAATATTTTCAATTTAAATTGTTCAAAATTCAGGGTCGTTACACATTTCTTTTCTTGCATTGCTGTGTTCGCCAGTACAGGGGCCGCTCCGTAGTTGCTACAGGGTCGGTTCCTTGATGCGGAGCGGAGCTACCGCATCTTTCCCCATTTCTCTTTTCCTGTCCTCTCGGAGTTCTACAAGATAACATTCTCGTCGTGCGTTCTGGTCTCCTTTAATAACAGCAATCCCATTATCAGTAGGAAATTTCATTGTTAAGCACCAAGGAGCGAGGACGGCCCTGAAAGCAGCAAGAGTAGGCCGACCCAAGAAAGCGTTATAGGCGGAGAATCCATCAACAATTACAAAAGTTTGCTTCCGAACCAACTTCTTCTGCCCTTCGCCCATTTCAACAAACAAGTCCACCGTTCCAATTGGCTGTTTCAGCTCTCTTGTGAATCCGGCAATTTTGTGTGAAGAGGCTTGTACATCTGTCATAGGGATTTTCATTTGGTCGAATGTCCTTTTAAAGAGTATGTTGCACGAAGCACCACTATCAATCAGAACTCTTCTGACAATAGCCGGCCCAATACCGACAGAAACAACTAAAGGGTCCTCAGTAGGAGCTTCCACATCAATAGAATCCCTGGTTCTGAACATAATATCATCGTGAAAAGTCTTCTGCTGCTTTAGAGGTGCAGCATCTTCCAAGATCAAGACACTTTCTTCAGTCGGAGCATACTTCAAAGCTCTAGCATACCTTTCCATTTCACCCCAACTCCTGCCAGCTGGATGAGGTCCTCCTGTGATCACATTGATAACAGGTCTTTCTTTTTCAGCAGGCCTTTCTCCTGAACCAGATGAATGAGCTGGGGGTAGTTGCCCCTGGTTAGATGAAGATGTGTCTTTTCTATTCCTCTTGACGTATTGCTGCAACTTATTCTCCCTTAACAATTCCTTAATCAGGCTTTTCAAATGGCGGCACTAATTGGTATCATGCCCTGGTTGGTTATGAAACTTGCAAAGTCTTCCGCTTTGAACAGCATTCTTCCCAACTTTCACGGCCGGTGGTTTTGGAAATTCAACTGCATCCTTAGTGGCGATGAAAATATTCTCCGGGGTATCGGTCAGAGGAGTAAAGTCTGAAGGTTTAAGGAAGCGGGGCTTTTTGAAGTCTTTCTGCCTTTTCCCACCATTACTTTCCCTTTTCTGATCTGCAGGTTCTTTCTTACTTTGAATGGTAGCATTATTTTCCACCACTGTTGTCGCAACTTTAGCTGGTGTGGAAAGATTCTCTAGGCGTATAAATTCGTCAGCCTTTTTGTAGAATTTCTCAAGCGAATTTGGCTCCTTCATCTTCAGCCATTTTCCAAATTCGCTCGATTTGTCGATAGCACGCATCAAATAGGTCAAGATCATTCGCGGCTCTGCGTTATCGACTTCTACCAGAGCTAAGTTGAAGCGGTTCAAGAATGACTTAATAGGCTCTCCCGGACTCTGTTCAAGACTGGATAATGACATTATGTCTTTTGCCTTTAAAGCGTATAGCCTGAATTGCTCTTTGAATTTTTGGGTCAGATCGGAAAACTGATCTACAGATCGGACAGGAAGCTTGGTAAACCAGAGAAGTGCTACTCCTTCCAAATAAACTGGGAAATATCGGCACTTTATTTCGTCAGTTGCTCTTGCGCCGGTCATGTTCCAGTCGTATTTATACAAGAACTGATTTGGATCACTTGTTCCCCGATAAGCAGGAATGGTGGGGGGAACAAATTTTCTAGGAAATTCAGCCTTTAGAATCTTCTCGGTAAATGGAGTTCTACTTGGTGCGAATCCCCATTCGCTCTCATCTTCATCTCTTTGCATGCTCTCTTTCATTATTTGCTTGATCATACCAGAAAGATATTCCTCATTGTTCAGAGATTTCGTAGAATAGACCTCGGCCATCTTTTCGGGGGTTTGTCCAGGTAAATGCTCACGAAGAACTGGTGACGGCCTGGATCCTTCGGCCTGGAGGGGTGCCCCTTCGGCAGCACCTGATCCTCCGTGAGGAATATTTCTCCCCTCAGAATTGGGAGCAGCATTAGCAAAGTTTCTCTCATTACTTACTGGTCTTTGATTCGTACCAAATAGAGCATTCAGCTTTTCCATCATCAGATTATTCTGAGTTTCAATCTGCTGGTACAGTCCGGATACAGCAGAATCTAACTCTTGTCGCGTCACACCGACGCTTGGAGCTGTCTGATTTGGAGAGAGAGAAGTGGCAGTATTATCACGGTCATCATCAGTTCTGACAGACTTTCATTTCCTTACAGGAGCCATTATGTCTGATAAACTTCTGGTTTTGTAGGAAATTCTTTCAGCAAACTTCTGTGAAGCAATGGTGAGTAGTAGCCTGAGTTCAATTCTCAGTGAAAGCACCAAAATGTTAACGTTAAAAAGTGAACGTTAACACCCGGTGTGTGTAATAGAATCGTGAAAGCACCACCCGCGTGACGGGATCAGAATTTAAGCAGTAAAATGGCAGAAAAGCAGTAAAAGACAGCAATTTATAGTGGTTCGGCTTGAGATTATGCCTACGTCCACTTTGAATCTCTTTATTACTGAATTCGGTTACAAATAGATACAAATCTCTTATCAAAACAGTACAATTTGATCAAAAGAAACAATCTTGACTACTAGCTCAATCTTCGTCGATGAAATTCGATGAATCCGTGTTAGATGTAAGGAATTTCTCTTGAAGCTTGTTGTAGTGTCTTGAATGTTTGAAGATCTTTGATTGCCGGATGAATGGAGACTTCGACAGAGTAACGGTGCTTGAAGAAATGAATTGCCAAAAGTCCTCTCCATGTTGGAAGTGGTGGTCTATTTATAGGGGTCGAATTCTGAATCTCTTATTTTTGCCAAGTCATGAGTCATGACCGACTTAAGATAAGTCGTAACTCGTAGTTGACTTAGGATGAGTCGTAACTCGTGGGCGCCTTACTGGGTTCATCTTGTGGCTCAGTCGAAGACAAGTGCTGAGTCGTTGCCGACTTACTAGATAAAGGTAGATAAGCCTGGACTTTGGATTTTAACCTGATAGCCTTTAAGTCGTAAGACGTTTAAGTCGTAAGACCCTTAAGTCGTAAGACCCTTAAGTCGTAAGACCCTTAAGTCGTGAGACCCTTAAGTCGTGAGACCCTTAAGTCATTAGACCCTTGAGTCGTAAGACCCTTAAGTCGTAAGACCCTTAAGTCGTATGACCCTTAAGTCGTAAGATCCTTAAGTCGTAAGACCCTTAAGTCGTAAGACCATTAAGTCGTATGACCCTTAAGTCGTAAGACCCTTAAGTCGTAAGACCCTTAAGTCGTAAGACCCTTAAGTTGTATGACCCTTAAGTCGTAAGATCCTTAAGTCGTAAGACCCTTAAGTCGTGAGACCCTTAAGTCGTGAGACCCTCTTGAGTCGTAGACAGCTTAACTCGTTGAGTCGTAGATAGCTTAACTCGTTGAGTTGTAGATAGCTTAACTCGTTGAGTGTTAAGTCGGAGACCCCCCTTAAGTCGTAGGCCTGCTAACTCGTAGGTCCCTTCAGCAAATAGGTCGTTAGCTCTTACACTCATTAGGTCGTGACATAGCTTAAGTCGTTCACTTCTTATCTCGTAGGCCGTTGATAGTGTTGACTCGTTAAGTCGTCTGGGCCATGTGTCATATACTTCTCGAGTCGAAGAAAATTAAGGGTTAACAAGGTTGCTCCTCTGAACGGACACATTCCATCGATACTATATTCTGACTTGCGATTTATTTGGTGGCCACCCTTCGATTTTTACTTGGGAGTGTGTTTCGAGTTGGGCAGTAGTTGCGGCTATGCGTTACCAACAGTCCGGATGCGTAATTGGTATATCTACCCTGGCATTGTGATGCAGCGGCGGATAACGAAAATGAATGAAACGGTGAAAGTAGCAATCGATGGACTGAAAAATACTGAACGCCCAAATCCGTTGATCCAAAGATGCCAGATTCTAGCTATCCCAAACACGTTGATCGCGCATGATACCGTGTTTAAAGATCTACGATTCTTCGTACGTTGATCTAGCACACTAGATTCCGTGAATCGGCTTCAGCAGTCGTTGATTCGAGCGCACTCGAATACCGAAAGTGGAGATAAGAGATCACACTCAACTACCAATTTAAGAAGAGGCATAAAGCTCTCAAACAAAAAGTTTATTCAAAATCAACTAACTATTACAAATGAAACCACCCGCCTATTTATAGGCTTACAACTCAACGCTTACATCACAACACTTAGGTCGTGAACGACCTAACAGACGCAACCTAAAAGATCAAACAAATACAATACATCACATTATAGTAGTTACGACCTAACAGGCGACCAACCTACGACCTAAGTAGAAAACAGTTAACAAATACAACATCAATACGCGACCTAAGTACAACACACGCGACCTAAGTCAAAACAGTATAAGCGGCATAAGGTCGTTAACTCGCTTGAGCGACCTAAAGCATAGCGGCATAGAGTAAAGCGGCAAAAGAGTCTTCATCACATGCGAATTATAGGATTGAGCGACCTAGCCTTTGAGCGACCTAAGATAGGTCATAGCTGATTAAGGTCGTAGCTCGTTAGGTTTGAGCGACCTAAGATAGGTCGTAGCTAATTAAGGTCGTAGCTTGTTAGGTCGCTCGCCGACTTTCCATAGCTCGTTAGGTCGCTCGGCGACTTTCCATAGCTAGTTAGATTGCTCGGAAACTTTCCATAGGTTGCTGAATCATTTCCTCGCACATAACTCATAGTTAGGTCGCTCGGCGACTTAAAGTTAGGTCGTTCCAGCTTGTTATCTTCCTCGTTAGGTCGCACATGACTTAACAGCACGTTAGGTCGCTCGCGACTTAAGACTTGGGCTGCATCATCCTCCCCTGGTTGGGAAAAATTCATCCTTGAATTTGCGCCCTCCTCTTCCACAACAAACTCATCCCCATGATACGGAATCAAGTATTTGACGTTAAAAACGTCTGCAGTGTGAATATCATCCGGCAATTTCAACTGATACGCATTATCATTGATCTTCTTCAAAAATTCCACTGGACCAATTTTTCGAGCTTTCAACTTGTTGTAAGTTCCAACAGGAAAACGATCTTTTGTCAACACGACATAAACCAAATCACCTTCTCTGAAATTCACACTCCTTCGCTTTTTATCTGCCAGTTGTTTATACCTTTCATTCGCCTTCTCCAATCGTTCCTGAATGAATTTATGGCATTCTGTCAATCCGTCAACAAAATCAACAGCCCGCTTAACTGTTCCCTTTGATTGTGGCACTATCGTCAAATCTAACGGTCCCTTTGGCAAGCTCGAGTATACAATCTGAAATGGACTGAACCCCGTACTACGATTAATAGCATGATTATGTGCAAATTCCGCCTGACACAATTTCATATCCCAGCTTTTCAAATTATCTTTCACAAGACATCTTTGCAGGTTTCCCAACGATCTATTCACCACTTCCGTTTGCCCATCTGTTTGCGGATGATAGGCGCTACTAAAATTCAGCTTCGTTCCAACCATCTTCCAGAAACTCATCCAAAAATGGCTTAGAAATCTAGTATCCCGATCAGAAACAATAGATTCAGGTAGCCCATGCAATCGATACACCTCTTTAAAGAATAATTGAGCAACCCAGACGGCATCAGCTGTCTTCTTACAAGCTATCAAATGCGCCATTTTCGAAAACCTGTCCACTACAACATATATTGAATCATTCCCCCTCTGGGTTCTTGGTAACCCCAAAACAAAATCCATACTGATATTAACCCATGGTCTAGTCGGCATGGGTAAGGGCATATACAATCCCGCATTCGTCGCTGTCCCTTTGGAAACTTGGCAAATATGACATCTCTCCACAAACCTTTCAACTTCCCGCTTCAACAAAGGCCAATAATAAGATTGAGAAATCAACTGCAAAGTACGATCTCTGCCCACATGACCCTCCTCATGCAACTCCTTCACAATCTTCATTCGTAAGGTGCACTCTGGGATGCACAATCGATTCCCTTTAAAAAGAAAACCATCCACCAATACAGACTCATCCGTCTTTCCCTCCTTTACTTCATCTACAAACTTCGCAAAGTAAGAATCATCAACAAACAATTCTGGCAATACATCAAACCCTGTCACTTCAACCTTCATTGTAATCAACAAATGATTCCTTCGACTCAATGCATCTGCCACATTGTTTGTAATTCCCGACTTATGCTTCACCACAAATGTAAATTGTTGTAGGTATGCGATCCACGAAGCATGTCTGGCTGCAATTTTGTCCTGCCCCTGCAAATGTTTCAGTGCTTCATGATCAGTATATAGAACAAATTCTTTATGGAACAAATAGTGTCTCCAATGTTTAATAGCTTGAACAATAGCATAGAATTCCACACCATATGTATTATATCTCATCTTGGCTCCCGATAGCTTCTCACTGAAATATGCAATAGGACGTCCCTTCTGACTTAACACCCCTCCAATCCCAACCTTAGATGCATCAGTATGTAACTCAAACAACAATTGAAAATCTGGTAATACTAGAATTGGTGCCGTCGTCAATAATTCCTTGATTCTCTCAAAAGCAAACCCTGCTTGCTTCGACCATGAAAATTGCTTCCCCTTTATACAATCAGTAACTGGTGCCATCACGCTACTGAAGTGTGGAATAAACCTTCAGTAGAATGATGCTAAACCATGAAAACTTCTAACTTCTGTTATCATCCTGGGTTGTGGCCAATTTCTGATTGCTTCAACTTTATTCTGATCCACCTGTATACCTCCTTCTGAAATAACATATCCCAAAAATAAAACACTATGCGTCATGAACACGCATTTCTTCGTTGCAGCATAAAATTGTTCCTGTCGCAGTATCATCAATACTTCCCTCAGATGTTGTAAGTGTTCTTCTGTGCTTCTACTATATCTCAGTATATCATCAAAATACACCACCACAAACTTCCCAATAAATGGTCTAAAGATCTGATTCATCACCCACATAAATGTACTAGGTGCATTCGAAAGACCAAACGGCATAACCAACCATTCGTACAACCCCTCTCTTGTCTTGAATGCTGTCTTCCATTCGTCTCCTGGTCTAATTCGAATTTGATGATAACCACTCTTCAAATCAATTTTCGAAAAGATAGTAGCCCCGTTCAACTGGTCTAACAAATCATCAAGCCTTGGCATCGGAAATCTGTATCTGACAGTTATTTTGTTGAGTGCCCGACTATCAGTACACATCCTCCACGTTCCATCTTTCTTCGGCACTAACAAAGCTGGCACCGCACAAGGACTTAAACTTTTCTGCACACGCCCCTGTTCAAGCAACTCTTCCACTTGCCTTCTCAACTCCTCGTGTTCCTTTGGACTCATTCTGTAATGTGGCCTATGTGGTAACACAGCTCCTGGAACAAGATCAATTTGATGTTGAATGTCTCTCAATGGTGATAAGTCCGTTGGTAGCTCCTCAGGAAATACATAGTCAAATTCTCCCAGCACTGGCTTTACTTCTTAAGGAATCTCAACCACTTCATTACTCTCACGTCCAATCAACAAAAACACTTCGGGCTCCTCTTCTACTTCCTTAACAAACTCCTTCAAAGATAGCAAAGTTTTAAGTTCTTCAATCTCCTCCAACTTGCCTTCTTCTTGTTGTCGCTTCTTAGGAATTAAAGTGATTTTAGTACCTTCAAACATGAAACTATAACTGTTAGTACGACCATCATGTTGCACTGCTCTATCATACTGCCATGGTCTCCCCAACAACAGATGGCATACATCCATGTCCACAACATCACACCAAATTTCATCTTTGTATTTCTTCCCAATTGAAAAATTCACACAAGCTCTTCGTCCAACCTTCACTTCCCCGCCTTTTCTCAACCAGGCTAACTTGTAAGGTTTCAGATGCTTCTCAGTCTTCAATGCCAACTTCTTCACATCCTCTGTAGAGATAATGTTATCGCAACTTCCCGCATCGATGACAAACTTGCAAACCCTTCCCAAGATAGTACACGTTGACTGAAAGATGTTACTCCTCAACCAGCTAGTTTCCTCCTCCTGCTTTGGTGTTAAGCAATTTCTCCTTATCATCAATGAATACCCTTCATCTCCCGACACATTTTCTTCCTCCTCATCATGTAGTGAATTAGAACCTTCAGCTTCTGCATCCTCATCTTCCACTTCAGCAATCCTAGTTCTTTTCTTCGGTTTCGGACATTCGTTGCTCTTGTGACCCACTTCCTGGCAATTATAGCATTTGAAATTGGTGTTGACTTTTGGTTTAGCCACTTCATGAACAACCGGTTTACTCGATGCTTTAGGAACATTAGAACTACTACCCGCTCCTTTGTTCTGCCCCGTAAAACTTGGAAACACACCTCCCCCACGTCTACCTTGTTTCTCCCAAGCCAACGCCTTTTGATGTGCTTCTGCCACAGATCTAGGGTCTAACATGTTCACCATATCCTAGATCTGTGTTCTAAGTCCACCAACAAACCTAGCGGTCAATTGTTCTTCTGTCTCCATAATGTCATTTCGAGCAATCAATTGGTAGAACTCATCTGCATAATCAGTAACAGTCTTCGTCCCTTGCCTCAGGTTCTGTAATCTTTGATACATCAGTGATTGGTAATTGTAGGGCAAGAAAGTAGCCTTCATCAATTTCTTCATCTTTTCCCAAGCAACAATATTTGACTTCCCCATCCGCTCTCTAGTAAGTTTGGTTTGCTACCACCATGCCATAGCTCTTCCCCTCAACCTAGTAGCAACCAACTTCACTTTACGATCTTCCGGAACCTCCTTGAAGTCAAAAATTTCCTCAACATAAGCTAGCCAATCAAGGAATTCCTCGGCCTGCATACCTCCCTTGAATTCTGGTATTTCAGTTTTCATCCCGGACTCCCATTTGTGATCATATTCTGAATGATTTCTTCCTTGACCTCGTCCTCATCCATGAACACTACCACCATCAAACTCCTCTTCAAAATCTGATGTATATCGATGTCGATCCTGACTACCAACATCTCTACTACCACCATTCCTTCCATCAACATCCCTTCGATCTACATTCCTCCGATCACGATCATTCACATTCCTATCACGACTTCGATCATCAACATTTCTATAACAATCTCGACCCACACTTCTATGATCACTATCAACACTTCTCTCTCGATTTGAATGTGGTGAAACTCTACTTCCCCCATGGTTAGATTCAGGTGAAACCCTTCTCTGATTTTGATTCATCTCCAACATCATCTTCTCTAATCGACCAATCCCTTCATTAAGCTTCTCATTAAAGTTTTCGTTAATTCTTTGCTCCATCTCATCGGCCTCTTCTCTTCTATACAACGCTTCAACATTCTGATGGCGATTAGCTCTTTTTGGCGGCATGATTACTCTTCAAAAGACTAACTCTCAGTTTAAACTTCAAATTGAACTTCACACTTCAACTTTAAACTTTCGGCCTTGAATTACAAAATGATGCACGGCTTCACTCTATTGGCTCGGCTTCACTAACTCGGCAAACTCTTCTATAAGAATTGGCTCCAAGACTCGGCTTAGCTATGATTGGCTATGTCTCGCTCTGATACCAAATGACGCAGCGGCGGATAACGAAAATGAATGAAACGGTGAAAGTAGCAATCGATGGACTGAAAAATACTGAACGCCCAAATCCGTTGATCCAAAGATGCCGGATTCTAGCTATCCCAAACACATTGATCGCGCACGATACCATGTTTAAAGATCTACGATTCTTCGTACGTTGATCTAGCGCACTAGATTCCGTGAATCGGCTTCAACAGTCGTTGATTCAAGCGCACTCGAATACAGAAAGTGGAGATAGGAGATCACACTCAACTACCAACTTAAGAAGAAGCATAAAGCTCTCAAACAAAAAGTTTATTCAAAATCAACTAACTATTACAAATGAAACCACCCGCCTATTTATAGGCTTACAACTCAACGCTTACATCACAACACTTAGGTTGTGAACGACCTAACAGACGCGACCTAAAAGATCAAACAAATACAATACATCACATTATAGTAGTTACGACCTAACAGGCGACCGACCTAAGACCTAAGTACAAAAAAGTTAACAAATAAAACATCAATACGCGACCTAAGTACAACACACGCGACCTAAGTCAAAACAGTATAAGCGGCATAAGGTCGTTAACTCGCTTGAGCGACCTAAAGCATAGCGGCATAGAGTAAAGCGGCAAAAGAGTCTTCATCACATGCGAATTATAGGATTGAGCGACCTAGCCTTTGAGCGACCTAAGATAGGTCGTAGCTGATTAAGGTCGTAGCTCGTTAGGTTTAAGCGACCTAAGATAGGTCGTAGCTAATTAAGGTCATAGCTTGTTAGGTCGCTCGCCGACTTTCCATAGCTCGTTAGGTCGCTCGGCGACTTTCCATAGCTCGTTAGATCGCTCGGCGACTTTCCATAGGTCGTTGAATCATTTCCTCGCACATAACTCGTAGTTAGGTCGCTCGGCGACTTAAAGTTAGGTCGTTCCAGCTTGTTATCTTCCTCGTTAGGTCGCACATAACTTAACCGCACGTTAGGTCACTCGCGACCTAAGACTTGGGCTGCATCACATTGCCTAGTTGTGTCGTGTCACCTACCCTAGCGCGCCTTCTACGAGTTTGTTTTATGTCGTACCTATGTGGTATCCTCTGGCGGGTCCAGTTTACGGGGAGTTACAGTACTGTATAGACTATTGGCATACCTATAAAATGTGTTAAGGGGGATATGGGTAATGACTTAATGCTATTTTAGTAGTTTATATTACTGTAGACATAATATAATAGTGTATTGTATTACATAGTAGATAGTTTAACGGATCCTTAGGAGATTTGAATCCCGAATATCTCTTAAGTTACTGCACTCACGTTAGACACTGGATAGGAGATGTCAAACCCCGTAAACATCTTCGACGCGGTTTACACTCATATTTATTTACCGTGGATTTGACTTACATAAGATCATTTAGTTCTGACTCGAGTGTTTTTTCTTTTCAATTCGCTCGTGTCAGTTTGAGCGTTTCAGGATTTGAAGACCTTATTTTTGGAGGACGAAGACGAAGATTTGTACTACTATTATTTACTATATTTATTCCACTACATTCATACTGTTCCGCCGCATTATTTGTTTATCTCTGATATGTGTAACTCTGATTCTGTATTGTCTAAGTATAATCAAAGGTTTTGTAAACAGCTTCATGAACTGTTATTTGATTATTATATTTTTTCATTCCGCTGCGAGATTCTATTTTGTTTTATTTCTTTCTCTTTTTCCTATTTACCCCAAATAAAAATCCGTCCTTCTGTATGGTTTGAGTTGGCATGTGTGTCTGCTTAAAGCGTTCAAAAAGGCAAGATGTTACAGTTGTTATCAAAGCTTAGGTTTAGCATAAACCTTGGCTTTGTGGGGGTCTGACTCTTTATTAATAGGGTAATAATACCCTAGAATGAGTCATTGAGAGTATATATATGAGAGAGCGTATTTGTTAGTGTTATAAAAGGTTTTATATTGTGTTAATTTTTTCCGTTTTGTATTTATAAATTCTGGTCGGTACATAGGACGCTATGACATCGGTAGGGATTTCTAAGTGCTTAATAGGACTCACGGACATAATATTGTTTTGAAATAGAGGTGAATGAAATAATTTTTGTCTACTATATATATATATTTCTATATATAAAATAATGATTTATAAATTATATATTTGGTTGTAATATTGGTTGTTAGGTAGTGAAATTTATAAATATAAGTTGGAAATGAGATTTGAAAATAAGATAAATGAAATTTGGAAATTTAGGACTTAAGTTCCAGGGTTTTTGAAAATTTCTTTCGAATGATTTTGGGATATAATAATAATATTATTAGAAGTATTTTTTGATATAAACATTTCAATATAATTTGAAAGAATTATTTTAAAGAAATTTTGGAAAGAAATAAATTCTATACTCCCCTCCCTGTCGCTGGAAAATAATTTCGGTGATGAGTGCACGCATCATCGACGTTCAATTTTGGGTTTCAAAGTGGGAAGGCTGTCGTAGTAGTTTTACTGCACAATTGTTTTGATAATCTTAATTTTGAATTCCAATTTTGATTCGATATATATAAAAGATATGATTATATAGATATTATTATTTTAAATGATTAGAAAATGGAAACCCGACATTTAGTTCATAAATTTTTATAAATTAGAGATTTCAATTATTGTAATGAAATAAAATTCTAACCATTTAATAATTGAAACTTCTAAATGAAAATAAGAAATGATAACCATTGAACCTTAAGTTAATTAAAATACGTAAGTCTGTGTAACATTCAATTGCATTCTTAAAGACATATATATATATATATATATAAATTACCAATTATAAAAAGTTGAAATGTAAAAAAAATATGTAATGGAAATTTTTACAAGTAAAACTTATGTAATGGAAGTGTTCAATGAAATTAACTTTTATAAATAAGAAATGTGATATTAAAATAGTTATAAACTTGAGTTAAAATTTGTAATACTACTAATTAAATGAAATAGAAAATGAGTACTGTAAGTAAAGGATTTTGAACTTAAGTTAATATTGAAACTATTTATAGTTAAAGTAAATAATAAAATGAATGTAATGCAATAAAAGAAATTGACATGATATGAATAAATGAAAAATGAATTTGTAAGTAATGAATGGAAATAAATAAAATAAACACTGAATGAATGAATGGGAATAAAATTTTGTAAGAGATAAATGCAAGTTAAAGAAATAATCCTTGTATGAAAGAAAAGAAAAAAACTATAAGTGTTGTGAAAGAAATTTAATAAGAATAACCCAAGTACATTGTAAATTATTGTTTGTTTTGGTTTATGGACTGTTTGGGAAATGATACTTCTAATTGTTTGGAGGTATGAATAATCTATTGAGTTTTATCTAAGGCTATTGAGTAAATGGTATACTTTGTAGTTATTTGTCACTCTATGTGATTAAAAGTGTCTTAACCCGAACGAACTATTTGTTTTGATTGATATGGATGGATAGTTGATTCTATTGATTTCATATGATGATTGTATGCCATGGTTGCAAGTGATTGTTGTTTTATATTAATTTGCTTGTTAGTGGTTGAAATAACTTTAAATATTTCATTTTATATAATTATTAACTATTTTAGATTATATAAGTGAAATACAGGTTATGGAAGCAGTTGCTACTGTTTTTGGTTTTGTAATTAAGCGTTGTTTGCCCGACAAATAGGTACGTTCTTGGATTACGGTTTTCTAGCGATATTATATTGTTTTCCTACTGTTGGGATATATAATATTTTGGAAAATTATGATATATATTGATATTATTGATATTATTATTTCTCCTGAGCCTCTCCATACAAAGGAGACTCTGCCAAAAAAATTCGTGAATTTTGGACTTTGAAAATTTTGAGAAATGTTTTCCAAACTTTGTTAATTTGATTATAAAAGAATTTTAGTTTTATAAATTGATATATTTTATTTAAATTATTCAGTTTTGTAAATTATTTGTTTATAATAAGATATATTGATGTCTAAATTCTTCTTTTCCCTCTTTTTTCCTTTTCAGGGATGAAAAGTTTTGAGTGGGGGAGAGTGTAACGACCCATAAATTTTCGATAATTAAATTTGTTAATTTAGTAAGATTTTTGTAATTTAGTATTGAGAGAAATGAAAATTTGTAATTTAATAATGAAATCATAACTAAATTAGAATGTAACAATGTTAATTAAAGTTAATTATTAACCAATTGAACGTAATTCCAATCAATTGAAGTAATGTAAATTGTTATACTTGGTTGTACATTAAATATAAGAAAACAAATGCAAACATTAAATTAATAAGTGAAATAGTATGAAATAAATGGTAATTGAATAAAATCAGTATTATATAAGAATTGTAACATTTGTTTATGAATAATGAATTCATAAGTGTAATTAAAAGTTAAGGTAACGATTGTTATAAGTTACCTGTTTATATAGTTAGTTGAATTGAATTTGAAAATCAATTGTAATTAAATGAAATTAAATATTACGTTGTTTGAAATTAAGATAAAATTGGAGAATATTAATGTGCTAAGATATAAACCAGTGTTAATTGTACATATGAGATGGCAATTTATTGAATAAAAAGGTTTAAAATCAAATAAATAGATTTATTGGAATTTCAATTGATAATTAATGAATTTACTGAAATTGAAATTCAATACTTTAATTGGTGAATTAATTAACTTTAAATTGATATAGAAATTTGTTATAAAGGATTATGTTAACGTTAAAAAGTGAACGCTAACATCCGGTGTGTGTAATAGAATCGTGAAAGCACCACCCGTGTGACGGGAACAGAATTTAAGCAGTAAACTAGCAGAAAAGCAGTAAAAGACAGCACTTTATAGTGGTTCGGCTTGAGATTAAGCCTACGTCCACTTTGAATCTCTTTATTACTGAATTTGGTTACAAATCGGTACAAATCTCTTATGAAAACAGTACAATTTGATCACAAGAAACAATCTTGACTACTAGCTCAATCTTTGATGATGAAACTCGATGAATCCGTGTTGGATGTAAGAAATTCCTTTCGAAGCTTGTTGTAGCGTCTCGAATGTTTGAAGATCTATGATTGCTGAATGAGTGGAGAGTTCGAAAGAGTAACGGCGCTTTGGAAATGATTTGCCCAAAAGTCCCTTCCTCGTTGGAGTTTGAGACCTATTTATAGGAGCTGATTTCTGAGCAGAATATTCGCCAAGTCTTAGGTCGCGTACGACCTTAGTTAGGTCGTAGGTCGCGAGCGACCTAAGCTAGGTCGCAGTCTACCCTGCGACTTGAGAAATTAGCTGGTGAAGTTGCACTTGGCTTCATTTGAACAAGTGGTAGGTCGCAAGCGAGTTAAGGAATAGCTGTAGGAGCTTTAGGTCGTTGAAGTCTTAGCTCATTCGCCTCTTAGGTCGTAGGTCGCTGAGCTGCTTAAATAGTTAGGTCGCGCAATCTGTTAACTCGCTAGCTACCTTAGGTCGTTAAGCTTTTCCTGTAGTTAGGTCACAAAGTCTTTAAGTTCTTAGGTCGTAGGTCTTTAAGGTCTTAGGTCGCAAGCTCTTTAAGTTCTTAGGTCGCAAGGTCTTTAAGGTCTTAGGTCGCAAGCTCTTTAAGGTCTTAGGTCGCAGAATTCCTTAGGTCGCAGAGTTCCTTAGGTCGCGAACTTCTCTTAGGTCGCTAAGTTTTAGGTCGCTGAGATAAAGGAATTAACATTTGCCCCTCGAGGTATATGACTATGCCATAGGTCGTATGCTTCGACTCAACCTTGCTAAGTCGCGAACGACCTAGAACTTGCACGGCTGTTCGCCTCCCATTCTCAGTTTCATATAAATTGGTTAGGTCGCTCCTTCTTCCTCACCCTACTGTTTTGAGCCTCCATCGCCATTGACAATTTTTCAAGCTTCCAAAGACAAATTCGACCCATTCAGCTGTCGATTCTTCCTCACCAACATAACTCGTAAGTGGATCATCCTTTATTCATCCATAATCACTGCTTGATCACGAATCGTTGTTACCTGTCCTAAGCTTAATTTCCTGCATCGTGCTTTCTGAATGGTGGTTTCAATTGACTTTTGTTTGTCGTTTGACGCGTTGTGGTTATTCGCGATCATATGGAAGCTTTCACTATGGATCTACGATGTTTGCGATCGATTTGCTAGTTATTTGGTGGTATGTTGAGGTAGAATGAAGGGGAAGATGAATTCTTTTGAATTGGCGGTATTGGGTTATCAGATCCAATATGATGTTGCTTAGAGAGGAAGTCAACGACCTACCAGATTTGGACGACCTAAGGGTTAGGTTGCGTGGGAATGCTTAGCGACTTAAGCCTTTGCGATCTGACAACATTTGCGACCTAAAGAGTCTTCGACCTAAGCCCAGTCGTGCATGACCTAGGACTTAGAGAAAATTGCATCGTCTTAATCTATCCAGTTGCAATGTGCGACCTACAGACATCTTGACCTATAATAGGTCGCTGAACGACCTAGCACTTAACAATTTTTCACAGTCCTGAACTTTTAATCTGAACAACATGACTTAAGAATGCTGCAACCTATGTTAGGTCGTGTGCGCCCTAATACTTAGAATTTTGAGCAGAATTTGACTGATTTTTGAATTTGAATTGTTTTGGACTTTGTTGTACCTCTCTTTAGATTGCCTTAACTTTAATGCTAATAACCTGTTTAGAAGCAACATTCACAGAAAAATGGGACGAATATACTGCCATTGATTGCCCACTTCAATTGACAGATTGTTCGACAAATAATATCAAACTTTAAATGAACTCCGTGAATGAAATGCTGTGAACTAACAAATCTAAGTGAAGTATTAAATGATCAACTAAAGCTGATTTATTTGCATCAACACTGTTCTCGGACTTAAGATATCAAGCCCTGAAACTTCATAATCGACAAGTATCAATTAATTTAGTTTCATTTATATTTTCTTGTTATTGCATTAGTTTGGCACAACACTTCACTCTTTTTTAGGAAACGTGCACCTTAATCGTCCAGTTCCTTGTGTAGAATGGCATCTCAACAGGAAGACTTGGAAATAGCTGGAGAAGCTTTTCCAATTGCTACTCCATTGAATGATCCTCCGGAAAGGACTCCTACTACTCTGAGTCATAAAGTTTTCCGTCAATTATGCATCCAATTTGGCATTGCCGAAGCTGACGCTTTGTTCCCTGGAATAAATGATACTGCTGATAGGCCGCCTCGTGGCTTTGTCGCAGTTAACCGTCAAATGTGTTCGAGTGGAGCTATTCCCCCATTCAACGACTGTCTTCAAGAACTTCTCCATCGGCTATCTATCTCCCCTTTTCAACTACACCCTAATGGATACTCCATCCTGCTGGGACTGTGTGTGCTATTCAGGAGAACGTTGGACCGTTTTCCCAGTTTGGCCGAAATTCGCTTCTTGTGCACATTTGCAAAGAACAAAGACCATCCCTCTATCACACTTGTGAGGAGTGCCAGGAATTGTAAACTAATTCTGGACTTGCCCGAAAGTGCCCATGGATTCTTGACTCAATTCTTTTACGTCCGCTGTCCTCCGGGATTTTATGCCATCTGGAGAGTCGGAAGTAAGATTGCCTCTTTCTGATTTGTTTTTAAGACTTTTCAGAACTCGAACTGTCAAATGCTTAACTCCATTCAATCTTTTTGCAGCACTTCCTCCTCCACTTCGAGATACCAGTCACAAGTCGATTTTAGATACTTTCAGTGCCGTTGATGTTGAAGAGAGGAGTGCCAAATTCTTGCTGAAAGATGAATTTCTGCACCAGTTTGGTCTTTTACATCCTTCTAGATCGACTCAGATTCATGAAATCTCTAGTTCTGATGCGGAAACGTTAGCTGTTTCGGGCTCTCGAGCAGAGGCCTCGAATGCCCCAGCTTCTGTAGAAGAAATTGTATCAGAAGCACTCGTCGTAGAGGCTGCTTTGATAAAATGTTCCGCATCCACCGATGTTGTAGGGTCAGTCAGCAAGTCGGCACTTGCCCCAATTATTGAAGAGGAAGAAAATCCTCGAGTTTCTGAAAAATCAATTGATATGGAAGTTGAAAAGGAGAAGTCTGCTGAATACCAGGGTGATGACACCTTTGATGACTTGAGTGATATAATGATAACTTCTCAAGAGCTTTTCAGGGATAATATTCCAAAAGCGACTTCTCCCGTTGTTGAAGTGACTTCCACCTTTAAACAAACTTCGACGCCTTCTACACCTGTCGTCACCGTTCCCGCACTAAAGCGTGGTTTGTAGTTTGACGCACGTAGTTCGCACGCCGCACACACTTAGGAGTTTTCAGCACTTATAAGCATTTATCCTCTTTTTTTGGAAATTTCTAAACTTTACTTCTTTTTCGGTTTTCAGATTCTCCGATGGGGCGTACCAGCTCATATTATGACTCATTTCAGCGCCATGGAGGCCGTGGATCTTATGACTTTAGGAGATATCTTGGTGACCAGAGAGAGACAGATGAGGAAAGGGCTCAAAGGAAGGCTCAAGAAAAATGGGATTATGAGCAGCGGCAGAGAAGAAGAGACGCTGATCGATACGATTCTTCTTACAGAAGTTACGATTCTCATAAGCGACCGATGCTCTTTCCCTTCTGATATTCCGGCCGGTTCTCCTCCTTTAAAGAAAACTGATATCCAAACGATCATCAGCAGGCCCCAATATCAGGTTAAAGACGGCCCTCCAACACTTCAAAGCCGGTTTCCGAACTGGTGCTTAAAAGGAGTGCGTTTTGACCTGGATTTGGTCCCAATCGATAAGCAAGACATGCTTAAAAGTCTCGATGCAGTTCGGCTTAACATTGAGAGAATGTCGCAATGGCAGAAACTTGTTGATGAACTCCAGAGAGTCAACCATATGAATCTTGAAAACATGCTGACTCTGGAGAATGACAAAGCTGAATGGGATAAATGGTGCAAGCAGCATGACGCGGAGATGACGAACATCGCGGATGACAATGCAAGGCTTGCATCTGAAGTTAAGAAGCTTAAGGAAAATCTCGCCTCTTCTTCTGCATCACATACTCAAAAAGAAGAAGTCTTTCAGAAGCAAGTGCGGGATGCACATGCTGCACAAAGAGATGTCGAAATGAAGCTTGCCGCTGAGCAGCATGCTACTGAGAAATATCGCACAGAAAACGCCGAACTGCTGGAAAAAGTCACCTCCCAGAACGTGGAGATTGAGTTACTAAAGTCTCGACTCGCTAAAGCTGAGACAGAGCGTGATGAGGCTATTACTGGTCGGGTTGCTGCCGTTGCCGAAAAAGAAGCGGCTGAGCAATCACATGAGGCAACGAAAGCAAACATCAGCTCTACCTTATTCGACTTTTATTTACACAGCGTTCTGGGTCATGGGAGCCTTGCTTTTCTAGGTCCTGATTATGAAATCACTCTGGCTGAAGTGTGGGAAGCCGCAATTGATATGTTTAAAGGTGCCGTCTATGATGAAGCGGAACTCGAGGCTCGCTATCTTGATGATGAGGCTCGCGCCGCTCTTGTTAAAGGGAAGGAGCAGCTTGCTAAAGCACGGGCTGAATCACTGGGAGAAGAGCTTTTAAAAGAGGAAGCTCCTTTAACTGCCCCTGTTCATACTTCCACTTCGGCCGATGTAAACATTATGGATTCCGGCTCCCATTCTTCACTCCCAGCTAAAATTGCCCAAGAAAGTGCGACCACTCCCACTGAGGATGAGGCACCGGACGATACTGAAGCCGAGAAATTCGAGATTGACCTTGCGAAGCCAACTCCTCCAGGTAATTTTGGCATCGTCCCGGGCCCAATGAACCAGTTATTTGATTTAACCGAGTTTGATGACCTTCTTACTTGTTACTTAAACTTTGGTGAACCGATACCCTCTCTATTTTCGGGAGATGTTGATTTTAACTTCTTTTCTTCTGTAGCGGAGGCACCAAACACTGCACAAGTTTCCACTCCTTCAGTTGCCGTCCCTCCATCTTTACAGATTACTCCTCCTTCTGCTTCCCAACCGGGATCGCAGGCAGAAAAAATCGAAGCTCTTCAAGGCCTGGACGATCCGGCTGTTTCGCAGGAGCAGAAGGCGGAGGATCTTGAAGACATCGAGAAGACCACGGAGCGGTCTCTAGATGATGACCCAAAGCTTCCAACATTGCTTGCTACTCCGGGGAGCGAATCTTCTTCGAAGAGGAAGGGGAAGCGTGCCATAAGGAAGAAGAAGAGAGGTGCTTCGACTGGGGAAGACAAAACAGAAGAAGATCCAACCACTCCTCCTTCTCCGTCCCGCCCGCATCGGATTCCGAAATTAACTATTAGGCCAAGCAAAGGCTCCAAGGGTGGCGGAAAGAAGGAGTGACAAGCTGAACTTTCTACTTCTTATTTTGCTTTTTACATGTATAGACCGGAGATTGTGCGGGTATCGGTCCCTGCTTTTGCTTTTTTGAGATATCTGCACATGTAAAGAATTTTCATAGTACTAAATAAGACAGTAATTTTACTTGTACAAATTCTTGTGTATGTGAGAACGCATCTGTTTCTCTTTTTTGGTGTAGAATAAACGATTCCTTTTACTTGTACAAACTTTTTGTCTGTGTTTGGGAATACATTTATTCCACATCTATTTTTTGTGATATTGCAATGAACTTGTGGCATGTTGCTTTTATTAATATAATTGAATTGTATAGTGTTGCCCCCATACGACAAGTGCATTGCAATATTTCTAGCTTTTACAAGACTGATATTCTCACTTCAGAGAATAACAATTCCACTTTTAGGGGAGGAATCATCTTGCTTTTAATAGAGTATATCTCGTTTTTTGGAGAAATTTTTATTTTTTCTTTCTTTCTGAAGAACACTTCAACTATCGGGGATGATCACTTTCATTTATCAAAAAAGAAAGTAGATTTCCCTATGCAGTGAAATGAACTTTTCTGAAAGAATTTTGTAGCATTTCAACTTTTTTAGGAGGAACATTTTGAGATGAACAAGTTAACCTTCCTTTGAGAGTTGAACTATGCTTCCGGAGAAGGCTTTTCGTTCGAGCATTCTATTTTGGGACATGCCTCAGGAGAGGGCTCCTCTTAAAGAGTTGTGCCTCCGAAGAGGTCTTGTGCCTCCGAAAAGGGCTTGTGCCTCCGAAGAGGGCTTGTGCCTCCGAAGAGGGCTTGCGGTGCCTTGGGAAAGGGCTTTTGCCTCCGAAGAGGTCATGTGCCTCCGAAGAGGGCTTGTGGTGCCTTGGGAAAGGGCTTTTGCCTCCGAAGAGGTCATGTGCCTCCGAAGAGGGCTTGTGGTGCCTTGGGAAAGGGCTTTTGCCTCCGAAGAGGTCATGTGCCTCCGAAGAGGGCTTGTGCCTCCGAAGAGGGCTTTTTGATTGCCTGGAAGTTACTTTCTCATGGTTGAGTGGATCCACGGGGCGGACGCAAGTTGCTTGATTGGATGTTTGTTTGCACAAACGATCACAATTAACTAACAAGGGCCCTGTTCCTTCAGCTTGGGAAGGTGCCCCTCCGGTGGTTCCACCAATCTTTTTTGATCGAGGAAAGCACTTTCATTTTTTGGCGTGCCTCGTTAGAGGGCTTTGTTGACCTTTGAGAAGGAGCATTGGTTGGTTGGTGTGCCAGGAAGGTTGCGTCTCAGGGGCAAGTAGATCCATGGGACGGACGCAAGCTGCCTGATCGGATGCATCACGATCAGTTAGCAAGGGCCCTGTTCCTTCTACTTGGGAAGGTGTCCCTTCGGTGGTTCTTACTAGCCCTTTTATTGAGAAGCATACCTCCTTTTGGCTGCTTCTTTGTTTGCTTGGCAATGTTCTCCCATCATCTTCTCATTAGCGATCTTTTATTATTGTTTCCAAGCGCATCTTCTTTCCTTACATTGCTGTGTTCGAAGAAGTGGATTTCACTGTTGAACGACTTCACGGGACAAACGCAAGTTATTTAGTTGGATGTTTGTTCATATCGACAATCTCAACCAATTAACGAAGGTTTGTCACAGTGGAGTCGCCAACTTTTTATGTGAAGTTCTCCTTGTATAGGATTTGTATTTCGAATTTTTTGTCGCTTGGTATTTGCATAACAGGTGATTTATAGAGGTCGCTTGGCTTTGTGACGAGCAAGCCTTGTTTTAATGTCCTGCAATTTTGAATCGACATTTTAGCAATACATTTAAAGTATTTACATATCGAAATAAAACAGGCATTATGAAATAGTAAGGAACACAAGATTTATAGTGGTTCGGCCAAGAATCGGGCCTACATCCACTTTATAGCTTTCATTCATTCACACTGATTTACAATTTTTTACAATACAACTGATACATTCATCACTATTTTACAATTTTAAGCAAAGCTTTTTCTTTCAAGTAAAATAAGGACGTAAGTGGTTGCTGTTCCAGGCTCTTGGAATTGGATCTCCTTCAACAGTTATGAGTTTGAAAGTGCCATTAAGAAGTTTACTGCCAATGGCATATGGTCCTTCCCAGTTTGGTCCAAACACACCAGTTGACGTCATGATCCTTTTCAAAACTAAGTCCTCGACCTCAAAGCTGCGTTGGCGAACTTTAGAGTTGAAGTGCCTGGCTATCCTTTGCTGATAAGCTGAAACTCTGAGCCTAGCTTCTTCTCTTTTCTCATCAAGAAAATCAAGTGCTTCAAGTTGCAGCTTTTCATTTTCAGCTTTGTTGAAATGAACTCTTCTATGTGAAGGAACTTCTACTTCCACTGGAATCATTGCTTCTGATCCGTATGCCAGTGAAAATGGAGTGTGCCCAGTTGCAGTTTTGTGAGTAGTCATGTATGCCCATAGTGCTAATGGAAGCTTATCAACCCAAACACCTTTTTCTCTTTCGAGTTGCTTTTTGATGGTTGACTTGATGATTTTATTTACTGCTTCCACTTGCCCGTTTGCCTGCGGATGAGCCACTACTGAGAAGCTTTTCCGAATTCTGAACCGTTTGCAAAAATCCTGGAACTCTTCACTTTCAAACCGAGTACCGTTGTCTGTGATTATTTTCTGTGGCACACCATATCTGCAAATGATATTTTTCGTTACAAAATTTATCATCTTTTTAGAAGTAATGTTGGCCAAAGGTTCAGCTTCAGCCCATTTGGTGAAATAATCAACGGCTACAGTAGCATATTTGATTCCTGATTTGGCAACTGGTAATGGTCCGATTAGATCTATCCCCCAAATGGCGAATGGCCATGGGCTGACCATCTGTGTGAGTTCGGTGGAAGGTGCTTTTGGGATTTTTGCAAATCTTTGACATTTGTCGCACTTTCTAGAGTAAATAGCAGCATCCCGGTTAATGTCAGGCCAGAAATACCCATATCGGAGAACTTTCTTGGCTAAAGTTTGACCAGCTGATGATCTCCGCATTCTCCTCCGTGTATCTCGGCTAGAATTGTCTTGGCTTCTTCCTTAGTTACACATCGGAGCAGAGGCATTGAAAATCCTCGTCTATATAATCGGCCATCTTGAATTATATACCTTGACGCTTTCCTCTATAGTTTTCGACGTTCCTTAGAACTCTCTGGCAGGGAACCACTGAGTAGGTATTCTTTGATTGGAGTCATTCATGATTCATGCTCTTGAGACGTAGCCATAATCCAATCAACATCCATTTCATCAATGCTTGGAGCTGATAGAACTTCTACAGGAACTAATCCCAGTAATTGAGCTTCTCCAGAACTTGAGTACTTTGCTAGAGAATCTGCTTTCATATTCTCTACCCGAGGAATATGACTTACCGTGTAGTGATTGAAATCTTCGAGAAGTTCACATGCCTTTGACAAATATGCGGGCAGATTTCCACCTTTAGCCTGAAACTCTTTCTTTACCTGGCAAACAATAAGTTGAGAATCGCTGAAGATCCGTAACACTCTGATGTTTAGTTCCTTGGCAATTTTTAAGCCAGCAATAAGAGCCTCATACTCCGCTTCATTGTTTGTTGAAGGAAATTCCAGTCTCAATGCATAACACAATGATCGTCCTTCGGGGGTTTCAAGCACAACCCCTGCCCCAGAACAGTAATCATTCCTCGATCCGTCAACATACAACTTCCACTGGATTGGAATGTCGTCAGTTGTTCCATTTTCACTATCGCCTCTGTCAGTAGATTCTGCGATGAAATCTGCTAAGGCTTGTCCGTTGATTGCTCTCCGGGGATGGTATGTGATGTCATACTGGCTTAGTTCAATGTTCCATTTCAAAAGACGACCCGAAGTTTCAGGACGAAACAGGACTTGCTTTAGAGGTTGATCAGTAAGAACCTTGATAGGATGAGCTTGAAATTATGGTCTCAATTTCCTGGAAGCAATTAGTAAACAATAGGCGAGCTTTTATATCTTTGAATAATTCATCTCCGCCCTAGTGAACCATTTACTGATGTAATAGACTGGACGCTGTACTTTCATATCCTCCCGTACAAGTGTTGCACTGAGGGCGTGAGATGAAATTGCTAAATAGATGAAAAGGTCTTCACCGTCAGTAGGCTTGGAGAGAACCGGAGGTGTTTCCATATGATGAATTAGTTCATCGAAAGCATTCTGGCATTCGGGAGTCCATTCAAAATTTTTCTTTCCTTTCTTTAGAGCGTCAAAGAAGGGAATGCATTTGTCTGTGGCTTTGGAAATGAAGCGACTCAGAGCAGCGACTTTTCCATTGAGACTTTGCATTTCTTTCTTTGTTTTAGGGGCTTTGACTTCCCTTAGAGCTGTGATTTGAGTAGGATTGGCTTCAATGCCCCTGGCGCTCATAATGAAACCCAAAAATTTCCCGGATTCTACTCCGAATGAACATTTCAATGGATTGAGCTTCATTCCGTACTTTCGAAGAATTGCGAACATTTCCTCCAAGTGTCCCATGTGATCTACAGCTTTCTTTGATTTTACCAACATATCGTCGACATAAACTTCCATGGTTCTACCAATCTGAGGCTTGAACATTGCATTGACGAGCCTTTGGTAGGTTGCCCCAGCATTTTTCAATCCGAAAGGCATAACTTAGTAACAGTAGAGACCCACATCTGTAATAAAGCTTGTGTCTTCCTGATCCGACTCATGCATCATAATCTGATTGTATCCGGAGTAAGCATCCATAAACGATAACAACTCATGCCCAGCTGTTCCATCCACCAATTGATCAATTCTGGGCAGCGGGAAGCAATCTCTGGGGCATGCTTTGTTTAAATATGAGAAATCTATGCATACTCTCCACTTTCCATTTGCCTTCTTGACCAATACTGGATTTGAAACCCAATTTGGATAAGTGGAGTTTCTGATAAACCCGTTCTCCATGAGCCGATCGACTTCTTCC
Source organism: Allium fistulosum (assembly GCA_030737815.1). Lineage (NCBI taxonomy): Eukaryota > Viridiplantae > Streptophyta > Magnoliopsida > Asparagales > Amaryllidaceae > Allium > Allium fistulosum. Next base: position 24,652,225 of record JASFAW010000013.1, read on the forward strand.
TTTAGTGCCGTTGATCTTTCTGGGCCTTGAGTTCTTCTTTTCTGTTTCACTGGCGTGAATTTTGGATCAATGTTAAGAGTATGTACAGCAATTTCCGGGGAGATCCCACACATATCAGCGTGACACCAAGCGAACACATCTAGATTGGCTTTTAAGAATGATATCAGCGTGTTTTGAACTGTTATGCTTAGCTGTGAACCCACATTGAGTACTTTGTTCGGGTCTTTCGAGTCAACAGATATTGGTACCGTTACCTCCACGGGTACCACTCTATTCTCCCCTGTACTGGCTTTCCTGGGATCCATTTCTTTTCTTGCATTGCTGTGTTCGCCAGTACAGGGGCCACTCCATAGTTGCTACAGGGTTGGTTCCTTGATGCAGAGCGGAGCTGCCGCATCTTTCCCCATTTCCCTTTTCCTGGCCTCTCGGAGTTCTACAAGATAACATTCTCGTCCTGCGTTCTGATCTCCTTTAATAACAGCAATCCCATTATCAGTAGGAAATTTCATTGTTAAGCACCATGGAGCGAGGATGGCCCTGAAAGCAGCAAGAGTAGGCCGACCCAAGAAAGCGTTATAGGCGGAGAATCCATCAACAATTACAAAAGTTTGCTTCCGAACCAACTTCTTCTGCCCTTCGCCCATTTCAACAAACAAGTCCACCGTTCCAATTGGCTCTTTCAGCTCTCCTGTAAATCCGGCAATTTTGTGTGAAGAGGCTTGTACATCTGTCATTGGAATTTTCATTTGGTCAAATGTCTTTTTAAAGAGTATGTTGCACGAAGCACCACTATCAACCAGAACTCTTCTGACAATAGCCGGCCCAATACCGACAGAAACAACTAAAGGGTCCTCAGTAGGAGCTTCCACATCAATAGAATCCCTGGTTCTGAACATAATATCATCGTGAAAAGTCTTCTGCTGCTTTAGAGGTGCAGCATCTTCCAAGATCAAGATACTTTCTTCAGTCGGAGCATACTTCAAAGCTCTAGCATACCTTTCCATCTCACCCCAACTCCTGCCAGCTGGATGAGGTCCTCCTGTGTTCACATTGATAACAGGTCTTTCCTTTTCAGCAGGCCTCTCTCCTGAACCAGATGAATGAGCTGGGGGTAGTTGCCCCTGGTTAGATGAAGACGGGTCTTTTCTATTCCTCTTGACGTACTGTTGCAACTTATTCACTTAACAATTCTTCAATCAGGCTTTTCAAGTGGCGGCACTCATTGGTATCATGCCCTGGTTGGTTTTGAAACTTGCAAAATCTTCCGCTTTGAACAGCATTCTTTCCAACTTTCACGGCCGGTGGTTTTGGAAATTCAACAGCATCCTTAGTGGCGATGAAAATATTCTCCGGGGTATCGGTCAGAGGAGTAAAGTCTGAAGGTTTGAGGAAGCGGGGCTTTTTGAGATCTTTTTGCCTCTTCCCACCATTACTTTCCCTTTTCTGATTTGCAGGTTCTTTCTTGCTTTGAACTGTAGCATTATTTTCCACCACTATTGTCACAACTTTAGCTGATGCGGAAAGATTCTCTAGGCGTATAAATTTGTCAGCCTTTTTGTAGAATTTCTCAAGCGAATTTGGCTCCTTCATCTTCAGCCATTTTCCAAATTCGCTCGATTTGTCGATAGCACGCATCAAATAGGTCAAGATCATTCATGGCTCTGCGTTATCGACTTTTGCCAGAGCTAAATTGAAGTGGTTCAGGAATGACTTAATAGGCTCTCCCGGATTCTGTTCAAGACTGGACAATGACATTATGTCTTTTTCCTTTGAAGCGTATAGCCTGAATTGCTCTTTGAATTTTCGGGTCAGATCGGAAAACTGATCTACAGATCGGATAGGAAGCTTGGTAAACCAGAGAAGTGCTACACCTTCCAAATATACTGGGAAATATCGGCACTTTATTTCATCAGTTGCTCTTGCACCGGTCATGTGCCAATCGTATTTATACAAGAATTGATTTGGATCACTTGTTCCCCGATAAGCAGGAATGGTGAGGGGAACAAATTTTCTAGGAAATTCAGCCTTTAGAATCTTCTCGGTAAACGGAGTTCTACTCGGTGCGAATCCCCATTCGCTCTCATCTTCATCTCTTTGCATGCTCTCTTTCATTATTTGCTTGATCATGCCAGAAAGATATTCCTCATTGTTTAGAGATTTCGCAGAATAGACCTCGGCCATCTTTTCGGGGGTTTGTCCAGGTAAATGCTCACGAAGAACTGGTGACGGCCTGGATCCTTCAGCCTGGAGGGGTGCCCCTTCAGCAGCACCTGATCCTTCGTAAGGAATATTTCTCCCCTCGGAATTGGGAGCAGCATTAGCAAAGTTTTCCTCATTACTTACTGGCCTTTGATTTGCCCCAAATAGAGCATTCATCTTTTCCATCATCAGATTATTCTGAGTTTCAATCTGCTGGTACAGTCCGGATACTGGAGCATCTAACTCTTGTCGCGTCACACCGACGCTTGGAGCTGCCTGATTTGGAGAGAGAGAAGTGGCAGTATTGTCACGGTCATCATCAGTTCTGACAGACTTTCGTTTCCTTCACGGAGCCATTATGTCTGATAGACTTCTGGTTTTGTAGGAAATTCTTTCAGCAAACTTCTGTGAAGCAATGGTGAGTAGTAGCTTGAGTTGGGTTCTCAATGAAAGAACCAAAATGTTAACGTTAAAAAGTGAACGCTAACACCCGGTGTGTGTAATAGAATCGTGAAAGCACCACCCGTGTGACGGGAACAGAATTTAAGCAGTAAACTAGCAGAAAAGCAGTAAAAGACAACACTTTATAGTGGTTCGGCTTGAGATTAAGCCTACGTCCACTTTGAATCTCTTTATTACTGAATTTGGTTACAAATCGGTACAAATCTTATGAAAACAGTACAATTTGATCACAAGAAACAATCTTGACTACTAGCTCAATCTTCGATGATGAAACTCGATGAATCCGTGTTGGATGTAAGGAATTCCTTTCGAAGCTTGTTGTAGCGTCTCGAATGTTTGAAGATCTATGATTGCTGAATGAGTGGAGAGTTCGACAGAGTAACGGCGCTTTGGAAATGATTTGCCCAAAAGTCCCTTCCTCGTTGGAGTTTGAGACCTATTTATAGGAGCTGATTTCTGAGCAGAATATTCGCCAAGTCTTAGGTCGCGTACGACCTTAGTTAGGTCGTAGGTCGCGAGCGACCTAAGCTAGGTCGCAGTCTACCCTACGACTTGAGAAATTAGCTGGTGAAGTTGCACTTGGCTTCATTTGAACAAGTGGTAGGTCGCAGGCGAGTTAAGGAATAGCTGTAGGAGCTTTAGGTCGTTGAAGTCTTAGCTCGTTCGCCTCTTAGGTCGTAGGTCGCTGAGCTGCTTTAATAGTTAGGTCGCGCAATCTGATAACTCGCTAACTACCTTAGGTCGTTAAGCTTTTCCTGTAGTTAGGTCGCAAAGTCTTTAAGTTCTTAGGTCGCAAGGTCTTTAAGGTCTTAGGTCGCAAGCTCTTTAAGTTCTTAGGTCGCAAGGTCTTTAAGGTCTTAGGTCGCAAGCTCTTTAAGGTCTTAGGTCGCAGAATTCCTTAGGTCGCAGAGTTCCTTAGGTCGCGAACTTCTCTTAGGTCGCTAAGTTTTAGGTCGCTGAGATAAAGGAATTAACAGATTATAAATTACTAAAGTAATCTAAGATGATAAAGATTATAAATTATAGAATTTGAATGGAAAAGTGATTTAATTTAATATTAATTTATTTAATTAAAGTGAAAATAGCCATTTTGGCCAATAACTCGGATTCGATGAAACCAGTTTCATCAGATCTATAACGGTAAATTATAATAGGATTTCAAGTTTCATAACGATCAGACTTGTCGTTTGATCGTACGGGCTCGAAACGCCTTGAAATCAATTTAAATTGAAATCAATTTGAAATAAGCTGATTTTATCATAACTTCTTCATACGATGGAATTAGGACTTGAAACCTATTCCATTGAGTTTATAAAATTTGAAAACATCCATTTTTATATATGGGTTGACCCATTTTCGTTCCGGAGTCGAAACGGGCTTTTCGGGTAGTTAATCGTTCAAAACCCAAATCGATATAATCCATTTGCTCTATTTCTGACCCATCTATAAATACCTTGTTATAAACCCTAGAACTTATTCTCATTTGTCTGTACGTACATCTCCTTCCCATCTCCTCTTTCCAATGGCAGACAAACAAATTCTAGATCCAATTGCAAATCAAATTCAAATCCAAAAAAATTCAAACTCCTCGAACTATATCAAACTATATATCGATCTGAAGCTCTCGACAAGCGTTGATCAATTCTGCTGTTAGTTTTTCGATTAGAGTTTCTGTATGGCCAGAACAGGATGAATTATTCTCGGTCGTTCATCACGTTTCGATGAACTTTGACTGATCGCCAAATCATTGGCACTGGGTTGTAGAGAGCGGCGAGCGCAGCTCATCGGCATGTTTCATTTGGCGATTCGACGGTCAGATCGCCTTCAAAAATTCAATTAGGACATGGAAATTTTTGGCCGCGCTACTGAAATTCGCGACATGATCGAGCGTCGCAGGGGAGGGGGACGGCGATCTCGAATCAGAGGTCAAGTGATAGGTAGTGGCCGGTGGTGGCGTAGCTGGGGATGCCGGAGGATGCGTGATTGAGGCGGCAGCCAGTTTGTTCGAACGTAATGCAGTAAAGAGGGTATAGGGTTTCTACACGTGGGACATGCGTTGAGGTTGCATGATTCGATTGGTTTGCTATTTTGTTTTGTTTTGTTTTTATTTATTTCAATTTTAAATTTCAATCATTCTAATACGCATAACTTTTGCATACGAGGTCCGTTTCATGCGCAGTTGGATACGCTAGGATCGTATTGAAATTCCAGACATTTTGACACTGGTATGGACGAATTCTGAGACCGTTCAAATTTTGGGCTTATTTTGAATTTAAATTCAAAGGTGAGTGTTTTAACCCACTCACGGCTTCTAAAATTTCTTATGTTTGTTAAATTAATTTTTGATCTGATTAGAAATTTATTTATGACTGTTTGGTATATTTTAAATCATCATCTCAGTTAATTTGAATTTATTTGAATTAAATCATTATTTAATTTATAATTGAATATAAATTGCCAGTTTAATATCCGTTATTGATTATCAGTTCTATATTGATATTTTTTGATTGATTTGGATGATGATTATGATGGATGTTGATTGTTGATATTGGATGAATGGATGTTGTATTTTATACCATTATAAACTGCAAGTTCGTTACAGATTTTTATTTATTTCGGGATTGCGGTTCGAAATGATATACAACCGTAAAATGTTTAAATTGCGGATTGAAATGATAAATATCCGTATTACTTGGCCCTAGGGTAGAGAATTACACACGGACACCGGATTGGTTAAATTAAATGATTTTAAAATCCTTAATTTTCAAATTTAATTAAATGATATTTTGAAATGAAATTTGATTTATATAAATTGAAGTATTTTGGAAAAATCAAGTTTTATGATGAAATATGAATTGGTTTAAAAAGGAATTGCTTTAAGAAAATTAAATCAAAAGTTTAAGTTAAACTTTTAAGTATAAATGAAATTCTATCGAAATTGAGTTATTAAATTTGTTTGAAATAACTTTGAAATATTTTGAAGCGGGAGTAATCCTTATTGATATTTTGAACATGGATTTAAACGATATGAAATTCGATAGTTTATTGAAATTTGATTTGTCAATTTGGAAATTTGGAATGGTCCAAATATGTTGAAATGAAATGAATAGTTTAAACCGATATAAATTCCAAACTCATGTTTTAATATAAACTATTTTAAAAATATATTTATAATTATTAAGATTTTCAAATTTATTAAACTATTTAACTAATATTAACTATATAAATTATTTTGATCTATTTAAACCAATTTAATTTATTTTAAACTAATTAAACCATTTTAATTTATTTTAAATCTAATTAATCTATTTTAAGCTATTTAATCTATCTTAATTATATTTAATCTAAATTAAATCTATGTAACTATCTTAAATCAATCTAAAAGTACTTTACCTATAATTAAACTATGTTGGAGTATTTTAACTATTTAAACCATTTCTAAATTTCCAAACCAAGAAAAGTGAAAGTGTTTAAATTCAATTCATTGTTTCTAAAAATGAAAATAGGCCAAATGATGTTATAACCTAAGTTGGAATTTTGAATGTTATAAATTGAAATGATGATTTTGAAGCAAGGACTTAACTTGTTTTGGGAATATGATTTTTGGAAGAAATTATTATTTTGAAACGATATGATTTAAAAGTGGTGTAGTTTTGAGAATACGATAATTTGGTATAAATTGTGAATTTGACTTTGAAAGGAAATATAATTATCGAATTTTGTTTTCAAATGTGATATGATTTCAAAGTGAATATGATTTCGAAAGTAAAGTATTGATTTCGAAAGTGAAATGGTTTGAATCGAATATGATATTTTGACATCAATTATTAAATGATTTTGGAAATGTAAAAGAACCATCCGGTGTGTAATAAGCGATTGGTTGTTAAAGAGAACGGGATCGGATGTTGTCATACTCTCTGCCAATACCGAAAACCACTTTGTCAACTGTGTACGTGGTGGAGATTCTAGAATGAAGTAGGATGGTGGCGACGATCCTTAAGGTATATTTACGTGGACCTAACTCCCGTGAGTTACCATAAGGTGGCTAAAAAAGGAGCGATTCCGGGGCAATGAGGTAGCTCCTCTGATCGGACACATTCCATCGATACTATATTCTGACTTGCGATTTATTTGGCGGCCACCCTTCGATTTTTACTTAAGAGTGTTTCGAGTTGGGCGGTAGTTGCGGCTATGCGTTACCAACAGTCCGGATGCGTAATTGGTATATCTACCTTGGCATTGCCTAGTTGTGCCGTGTCACTTACCCTAGCGCGCCTTCTACGAGTTTGTTTTATGTCATACCTATGTGGTATTCTCTGGCGGCTCCAGTTTACGGGGAGTTACGGTACTGTATAGACTATTGGCATACCTATAAAATGTTTTAAGTGGGATATAGGTAATGCCTTAACGCTATTTTAATAGTTTATATTACTGTAGACATATTATAATAGCATATTGTATTACATAGTAGATAGTTTAACATATCCTTAGGAGATGTGAATCCCGAATATCTCTTAAGTTACTGCACTCACGTTAGACACTGGATAGGAGATGTCAAACCCCTTAAACATCTTCGACGCCGTTTACACTCATATTTATTTACCGTTGATTTGACTTACATAAGAACTTTTAGTTCGAACTCGATTGTTTTGTCTTTTCAATTCGCTCAGGTCAGCCTAAGCACTTCAGGATTTGAAGACCTTATTTTTGGAGGACGAAAACGAAGATTGGTACTACTATTATTTACTATATTTATTCCACCACATTCATACTGTTCCGCTGCATTATTTACTTATCTCTGATATGTGTAACTCTGATTCTGTATTGTATAAGTATAATCAAAGGTTTTGTAAACAGCTTCATGAACTGTTATTTGATTATTATATTTTGTCATTCCGCTGCGAGATTTTGTTTTGTTTTATTTCTTTCTCTTTTTCTTATTTACCCCAAATAACAATCCGCCCTTCTGTATGGTTTGAGTTGGCATGTGTGTCTGCTTAAAGCGTACAAAAAGGCAGGATGTTACAGTTGGTATCAGAGCTTAGGTTTAGCGATAAACCTTGGCTTTGTGGGGGTCTGACTCTTTATTAATAGGGTAATAATACCCTATAATGAGTCATTGAGAGTATATATATATATATATGAAAGAGCGTATTTGTTAGTGTTATAAAAGGTTTTATATTGTGTTAATTTTTTTCGTTTTGTATTTATAAATTTTGGTCGGTACATATGACGCTATTGCATCGATAGGGATTTCTAAATGCTTAATAGGACTCATGGACATAATATTGTTTTGAAATAGAGGTGAATGAAATAATTTTTGCCTACTATATATATAAAATAATGATTTATAAATTATATATTTGGTTGTAATATTGGTTGTTAGGTAGTGAAATTTATAAATATAGGTTGGAAATGAGATTTGAAAATAAGATAAATGAAAGTTGGAAATTTAGAACTTAAGTTCCAAGGTTTTTGAAAATTTCTTTCGAATGATTTTGGGATATAATAGTAATATTATTAGAAGTATTTTCTGATATAAATATTTCAATATAGTTTGAAAGAATTGTTTTAAAGAAATTTTGGAAAGAAATAAGTTCTGTACTCCCCTCTCTGTCGTTGGAAAATAATTTTGGTGTTGAGTGCACGCATCATCGACGTTCATTTTCGAGTTTCAAAGTGGAAGGCTGTTGTAGTAGTTTTACTGCACAATTGTTTTGATAATCTTAATTTTGAATTCCAATTTTGATTCAATATATATAAAAGATATGATTATATAGATATTATTATTTTAAATGATTTGAAAATGGAAACCCGGCATTTAGTTCTTAAATTTTTATAAATTAGAGATTTCAATTATTGTAATGAAATAAAATTCTAACCATTTAATAATTGAAACTTCTAAACGAAAATAAGACATGATAACCATTGAACCTTAAGTTAATTAAAATAAGTAAGTCTGTGTAACTTTCAATTGCATTCTTAAAGACACACACACACACACACACATATATATATATATAACTTACCAATTATAAAAAGTTGAAATGTAAAAAAAATGTGATGGAAATTTTTACAAGTAAAACATATGTAACGGAAGTGTTCAATGAAATTTACTTTTATAAATAAGAAATGTGATATGAAAATAGTTATAAACTTGAGTTAAAATTTGTAATACTACTAATAAAATGAAATAGAAAATGAGTACTGTAAGTAAAGGATTTTGAACTTAAGTTAATATTGAAACTATTTATAATTAAAGTAAATAATAAAATGAATGTAATGCAATAAAAGAAATTGACATGATATGAATAAATGAAAAATGAATTTGTAAGTAATGAATGGAAATAAATAAAATAAACACTGAATGAATGAATGGGAATATATTTTGTAAAAGATAAATGCAAGTTAAAGAAATAATCCTTGTATGAAAGAAAAGAAAAAAACTGTAAGTGTTGTGAAAGAAATTTAATAAGAATAACCCAAGTACATTGTAAATTATTGTTTGTTTTGGTTTATGGATTTTTTGGGAAATGATACTTCTAATTGTTTGGAGGTATGAATAATCTATTGAGTTTTATCTAAGACTGTTGAGTAAATGGTATACTTTGTAGTTATTTGTCACTCTATGTGATTAAAAGTGTCTTAACCCGAACGAACTATTTGTTTTGGTTGATATGGATGGATAGTTGATTCTATTGATTTTTGTAACGACCCGTATTTTTGCGGATCAAAACATTCTAAAAGGATTGACCTATGGTTGTTAAGTCATTTCAGGTTTTGGCAGAATTTTGCTTAAGTCCTAAGTCGTAGCCAACTTAGGAGTTTTGGACGAGTTAAGCAACAAGTCTGAGTCGAGTTGCCGACTCAAGGAATTCACCGAGTTAAGGGAGTATGGTTGACCGACTTAAGGTAGTGACCGACCTAGGAGATAAGTCGTGACCGACTTATGAGAATCAGGCGACCTTAGTATTCTGGGGTAGAGTTAGGTCGGCAACGACCTAAGGAAATGTTGTGAGCGACCTAAGAGTTTCGGTGAGCTAAGTGTTAGGTCGGCAGGGCGAGTTAGCGACCTAACGGTTACCGGGTTAGCGACTTAGTATCTTGGAGCGACCTATAGGTTAGCGACCTAAGGGGTTAGCTTGTTAGCGACCTAAGGAGTTGCCGTGTTAGCGACCTAAGGGGTTAGCTTGTTAGCGACCTAAGGAGTTGCCGTGTTAGCGACCTAAGGGGTTAGCTTGTTAGCGACCTAAGGAGTTGCCGTGTTAGCGACCTAAGGAGATAGGTCGCATAAGTGTTAGGTCGTAGCGCTGTTAGGTCGTATGTTGTTTTAGGTCGTTATGTGTTAGGTCGCGTAGAAGCCTAAGTTGTTAGGTCGTAACCTTACTGAGTCTTAGGTAGTTAAGTCGTTAGGTTGTTAGGTCGCTGGGTTTCCTAAGTGTTAGGTCGCAAAGGAGTTAAGTCGTACATCTGTTAGGTCGGAGAGGCTTAGGTCGGAGAGGCTTAGGTCGGAAGCGGCTTAGGGAGATAGCCAGATTTCGACTTAAGGAATTTTCTGCTATAAATAGGAGGGGTTGTTCTCACTTTTTGGGATCTGGATTTTTGAAGCGACGAAGTGCTGCCATTTTGAGAGCTCGACTTCTACACTTCTTCACTTCTTTTCTCCACTCTAATCTAGTGCTTCCATCCATCCAAATCGAAGATCAAGATTGAAGATTCAAGAGCTTAGATTGAAGATCTTCATCTTTTCAAGAGAGATTTCTTCATTTGAAGCGGATTTGTGATAGATCAAGCTTGATCCTTTGCTGTCCAGATCTGAAGCGTATTGATTTGGGTTTGTTTAGGAGATTTGGTGAGTGGTGATTATCTCTCACACGGATCCAAAGGAGTATATCGGATTGTTGGCTCGATTTGGTGTTAAAATAGTGATTTCCATGCATTTTCTTCATCCTATGTGTAGATCCATATAGATCCATTTTTCATGATGATGTTACATCCATTTTATCATATGTTAACCTATGCAAGTTCATTCATCAAGTTTGTAGAGATATAATCCATGTTTTCATGCTTATTGGACTTTCAACTCTTTAATTACGAAAATGCCATTATTGTTATAATTGTCTACTTAGATCATATTTGAATGCTTGATTGCTTGGATTGATGTTTGATTTGATTGATTGTTATGAACTAGATGATTGATGATTAGATTTAGACCAAAGGTGATTCAAAAGCTAAGGGAAAGGCTCTTGGATTGGGAAAGCTGCTCGTGGCATATGTAGCGGGATGATGAAGCTCTTATGCATAGATTTGATGATGTGATGTTGAGATGAGGCTTCGCGAGGATGTTATGAAGCGAGGCAATCATGTGATGAAGACTTGGTCTAATCCAGACGGGATCATTCCAAGCATGTTGATAACTCGGTGATATGATTCGAGTTGAGGATAATGGATGCTCGAGAGGCGCTTGAGCTAGTATGAGAATAGTCGTCGAGGAGGATGACTAGGAGGCTTGGGTCTCATCGTTGTTGAAGGTTCTAGCATGCTCCAAGCAAGAGTACATGGGGACGCCCAAAAGACTAACCGTTGATGGTCGAGTACTATGGGCAGATTCGTTAATCCTAGGCACGGGTCACGACGACGTGCGGGAGTTATGTCTAGAACCGGGGTTTCCATTAGCCCTTGACGGACGGCTGAAATAATGTGCCGGTCATTCAATTAACGGTGAAATCGAAGCAATGATAACAGTGATAGCCGAGTCATGGATGTTTGGTTGTATCGTCATTCGGTCTCAAGAGCGGTATTTCCTGGGTGCTTATCTGACCTTGGTTTTAGACCTTGGGATTTGTACTTGGAAAACATCGCTCTTGACTCGAGTGACAATTGTTTACTTTAAATTGTATGCTCTGCTATGTTGCTTCTGCTTAGTGTGTGTCTGGGGGCTATCACTGTAGAACGAGGTTGGAGTGGGAGGGTTGTATTCCTTTTCCTTTATGCTCTTTTGGTATGTTGTTAGATAATTTACTGCTCACTAAGACTGTTGTCTGACTCAAGGCTTTATGTTTTAATTCTTATTGCCTTGGGCTGTTCGTCCATTTTTGGGACGGGCAGACTAGGTAGCAGGTGACAGGTGCTGTTCTCTTTTCACGATGCTGATATCGAAGACGAGCTGGAGGGTTGCATATTATCTTCTTATTATATGTACTGGATATTCCGCTGTGTTGTATTCTCTGAGAGATATGTAGTGAGGCTTGATGTATTGACTATGTGGATGCTTGTATTCAACTATTATGGAGTTTTATATGATGTCATTTTGTTCTGTAAAGCTTCACTATACATATGTTCTATTGTATTTTGTCCATGCGCTGTGAGCAATACGATAGATTCTGTTGTTTTAATTTACCTTGACAATCGTCCATGGTCGTCTGGCACACTTTACAGTGCATTTTCTCTAGATTCGGTGCAGGGGTCATGGGCGGTCGTCACATTTGGTATCAGAGCATTGGTTAATCGATTTTACCCAACGCTCACTGATGTAACTACGTATGAGAGACGTAATTGTATTTTGATGGATAAATACTATATATAATATAGTAGCTTAGTAGAGTTTGAGTCCTTTATGCAGTTGTTTCTCTAGATGTTCTAATCATTCCTTTTTATAGATATTGAGAATGAGTCGAAGAGGGAGACCAGCTGCTAGGGAAGGCCGTGCTACTGAAGGGGCTGTTGATTATGTTGCTATGTTCGAAACCATGATGACTTCGATCATGAGAAGGATGTCAGCCCCGGGGCCATCAGTAGATGTTGGAAATCAAGTTCAGGCTCCAAGACTGATGGATCATTTGGACGATTCATTTAAGAAGCTGGTGGAGGAAGCTCTCAGACACGAGAATCTGTTTCCTAAGGAAGGATCTGTTGTTGCTGCGACCAGGGAAGAGTCTAAACCCCAGCAGAGTGGAAACAAGAAAAGGAAGCAGCAGCAGCAAAAGGGGAAGAGTGGCCAGAGGAAGCAGAAAGTTGAAGTGATTTGCTACAATTGTCAGCAGAAGGGCCATGTCGCCAAGGATTGTAAGAATCCGAAGGAACCGATGAAGTGTCACAACTGTGACAAGCCAGGGCACGTCAGGAAGAATTGTCCAGAACCGAGGAGGGACAGGCAGATTGTGCAAGCCTATGCTTTAGGAGCTGTTCCGTCGTCTTCGAAAGCTCCTACTGCTGAAGAGAAGGGAAAGAGTGTGGTTGTTCAAGGTACTCTTTTCCTATGTGGTGTTCCAGTTAGAGTTCTGTTTGATACTGGAGCGTCGCATTCATTTGTTTGTAATGAACTAGTAGGCCGGTTAGGTTTGGAACCGGATATTGTTGATAGGCCATTGGTTGTGACTAATCCAGTTGGGGGTTCGTCTTGTTTGTGTATGTTATGCCATGGTCTAGTTGTGTCGAGTCATGGTTGCTCTTTTGTTTGTGATTGCTTTGTTCTGAACTTTGCGGGGTTCGGAATTATCTTGGGTATGGACTGGCTTAGGAAGTATGCGGCTAAGGTTGATTGCGAAAGGTTGGAAGTGACAGTCGAGAATGTGGAGGGGCGAAAGATTGTGATACGATGTAAGCATGAAGAAGGCGTCTTCATGAGCTTCATGTATTCGCTAGTTGTTCCACAAGATGGACTGCCATCAGTGCCGATCGCTAACAGATTCGAGGATGTCTTTGACGAAGTCAAAGGGTTGCCGCCGCATAGAGAGATCGAGTTTCGTATAGATCTAGTTGAAGGAGCCAGACCTGTTGTGATGCCTCTTAGGCGGATGGCGCCTAAGGAACAGCAGGAGTTGAGGGTGCAAGTTGATGACCTTTTACAGAAAGGATTCATTCGGCGTAGTGTGTCCGAGTGGGGTGCACCAGTTGTGTTTGCAACCAAGGCAGATGGGTCGTTGAGGTTGTGCGTCGATTATCGTGAGCTGAATAAGGTGACCAAGAAGAACAAGTATCCATTGCCGAGAATAGATGACTTGTTTGATCAGCTTCACGAAGCTAAGGTGTTTTCTCAGATGGATTTGGCAACGGGATTTCACCAGTTGAGAGTGGCTAAGGATAGTGTGCCGAAGACTGCTTTTAGGACACCATCCGGTTTCTTTGAGTGGCTGGTAATGCCGTTTGGATTGACTAACGCGCCAGCATATTTTGTGGATCTTATGAATAGAGTGTTCAGAGATCAGTTGAACAAGTTCGTACTTGTGTTCGTGGATGATATTCTGATTTATTCCAGAACGGAAGAAGAGCACAAGACGCACTTGCGTATTGTTTTGGAAATCTTATGGAAACATCAGCTGAAGGCTAAGTTTTCGAAGTGTCACTTCTGGAAGAGTGAAGTGAGATTCTTAGGCCATGTGATTTCTGGAAATGGAATAGCGGTTGATCCCGCTAAGGTGGCAGCAATCCAGGATTGGGTTAGACCTAAGAATGCAACTGATGTGAGAAGTTTTCTTGGATTAGCAGGATATTATCGACGGTTTATCAAAGACTTCTCCAAGGTAGCTGCACCATTAACAGGGTTGACGAAGAAGAACCAAGTGTTCAGTTGGAATGCTAAGTGTGAGCAAGCTTTCGGAATCCTGAAAGAGAGATTGACGAGTGCTCCTGTTTTGACTATTCCTAGTGGGAATGATGAGATGGTGGTTTACACCGACGCATGTGGTACTGGACTTGGAGCAGTGCTGATGCAGAAGGATAAAGTTGTTGCGTATGCCAGTCGACAACTGAAGCCGCATGAAAGGAATTACCCAACTCATGATTTGGAATTAGCGGCGATTGTATTTGCTCTGAAGATGTGGAGACATTATCTGTTGGGAGTTCGATTCGAGTTATTTACGGATCACAAGTCGTTGAAGTATCTTTTCTCCCAAAAGGATTTGAATCTTCGGCAGCAACGTTGGCTAGAGTTTTTGGCATCATATGATTTTGGTATAGCTTATACTCCGGGAAAAGGTAACGCAGTAGCAGATGCGTTAAGTCGAAGACATGCAGGATTGGGAGCCATGTTTTCAGAATGGAAGAGTCTCGAGTATTTAGCTGGATTTGACTTCAGGCCTAGATGTGAATTGAAACCTGAGATGTTGGCAAACTTATCAATAAGACCCACTCTTGTGGAAAGGATTGGCGAGAGCCAAAAGCGAGATGATAAGCTTGTCAAGATTATCCGTGAATTGGAATCTGGATTGGATCCAGAAAAGGATAAAGGATTCGAGGTCGATCGAGAGGGTTGGCTTCGGAAGCAAGGACGACTAGTTGTTCCCGATATAGATGAATTGAGGAGTAAAGTTCTGAAGGAAAGTCATCACTCGAAGTTGACAATTCATCCAGGAGGAAACAAGATGTATCGGGATATGAAGAGAACCTACTACTGGGAAGGTATGAAGAAGGATGTTGGAAATTTTATTTCCAAGTGTATGAACTGCCAGTTGGTTAAAGCCGAACAGAAGAAGCCAAGTGGATTGCTTCAGCCATTAGAAGTTCCTACCTGGAAGTGGGAACAAGTGTCGATGGATTTTATCGATGGATTGCCTAGAACCAGAACGGGAAATGAAGGGATTTGGGTCATTGTGGATCGTCTGATTAAGAGTGCTAGATTCATTCCTGTTCGATCGACTAGGACTGCATCAAAGTTGGCTGAGTTGTATGTTAAGTGGATAGTTCGATTCCATGGTGTTCGGAAGAGTATAGTGAGCGATCGAGATCCATTGTTCACTAGTGGATTTTGGAAGAGCTTCCAAGAAGTTTTGGGAACCGAGTTGTGTTTGAGTACAGCTTATCACCCTCAAACAGATGGTCAGACCGAGAGAGTCAACCGAGTTTTGGAAGATCTTCTCAGAGCTTGTGTTCTGGATTTCGGGGGATCATGGGAAGATCACCTTCATTTGGTGGAGTTTGCGTACAACAACAGTTACCAGTCAAGCATTGGTATGGCACCGTATGAGGCATTGTATGGAAGACCGTGTAACTCTCCGACATGTTGGTTAGAGACTGGAGAAAAGCTGATGCTTGGACCAGAGATGATTCGACAGACTTCGGATTTCATAGAGATCATTCGGCAACGAATGAAGGCAGCCCAAGACCGTCAGAAGAGTTATGCTGATAAGCGTCGAACGGATTTGGAATTCGACGTTGGTGATATGGTTTTTGTGAAGATTTCTCCTCTGAAGAATGTTATTCGATTCGGAAAGAAAGGAAAATTAACTCCAAGGTTTGTTGGACCATTCCCGATTATCGAGCGAATTGGAAAGCTCGCCTTCAGATTGGAGTTACCAGAGAAGATGTCGAGTGTGCACAACGTTTTTCACGTATCATATCTACGGAAGTATGTGCACGACTCGAGTATGGTGGTTTCTGTTGATAGCTGTGAAGACTTTGTAGTTGATCCAGTCGATAGAAGACCTCGTAAGCCGCTTCGTGTTGTTGGAACCGACACGAAACAGCTTAGGAGGAAGATAGTTAAGTTGCTCAAGATACAATGGAGTGACGATGATAACGACTGTACGTGGGAGGTGGAAGAGAGGATGAAAGCAGCTCATCCTGAACTCTTCAAGGTATGGCCCTAAGGTGTCGTGTCATCTAACGAAATTGTAACTTGTTCTAAGTATTAGAATTCTGTACGCTAAGCTAGAATTGGATGCATGGTTTATTGATTGTTATGGATGACAGGCGTACAGAATAGCTTTGATTGCCTTGTTTGTTTGGAATTTCGGGGGCGAAATTCCTAAGGGGGAGAGAATGTAACGACCCGTATTTTTGCGGATCAAAACATTCTAAAAGGATTGACCTATGGTTGTTAAGTCATTTCAGGTTTTGGCAGAATTTTGCTTAAGTCCTAAGTCGTAGCCGACTTAGGAGTTTTGGACGAGTTAAGCAACAAGTCTGAGTCGAGTTGCCGACTCAAGGAATTCACCGAGTTAAGGGAGTATGGTTGACCGACTTAAGGTAGTGACCGACCTAGGAGATAAGTCGTGACCGACTTATGAGAATCAGGCGACCTTAGTATTCTGGGGTAGAGTTAGGTCGGCAACGACCTAAGGAAATGTTGTGAGCGACCTAAGAGTTTCGGTGAGCTAAGTGTTAGGTCGGCAGGGCGAGTTAGCGACCTAACGGTTACCGGGTTAGCGACTTAGTATCTTGGAGCGACCTATAGGTTAGCGACCTAAGGGGTTAGCTTGTTAGCGACCTAAGGAGTTGCCGTGTTAGCGACCTAAGGGGTTAGCTTGTTAGCGACCTAAGGAGTTGCCGTGTTAGCGACCTAAGGGGTTAGCTTGTTAGCGACCTAAGGAGTTGCCGTGTTAGCGACCTAAGGAGATAGGTCGCATAAGTGTTAGGTCGTAGCGCTGTTAGGTCGTATGTTGTTTTAGGTCGTTATGTGTTAGGTCGCGTAGAAGCCTAAGTTGTTAGGTCGTAACCTTACTGAGTCTTAGGTAGTTAAGTCGTTAGGTTGTTAGGTCGCTGGGTTTCCTAAGTGTTAGGTCGCAAAGGAGTTAAGTCGTACATCTGTTAGGTCGGAGAGGCTTAGGTCGGAGAGGCTTAGGTCGGAAGCGGCTTAGGGAGATAGCCAGATTTCGACTTAAGGAATTTTCTGCTATAAATAAGAGGGGTTGTTCTCACTTTTTGGGATCCGGATTTTTGAAGCGACGAAGTGCTGCCATTTTGAGAGCTCGACTTCTACACTTCTTCACTTCTTTTCTCCACTCTAATCTAGTGCTTCCATCCATCCAAATCGAAGATCAAGATTGAAGATTCAAGAGCTTAGATTGAAGATCTTCATCTTTTCAAGAGAGATTTCTTCATTTGAAGCGGATTTGTGATAGATCAAGCTTGATCCTTTGCTGTCCAGATCTGAAGCGTATTGATTTGGGTTTGTTTAGGAGATTTGGTGAGTGGTGATTATCTCTCACACGGATCCAAAGGAGTATATCGGATTGTTGGCTCGATTTGGTGTTAAAATAGTGATTTCCATGCATTTTCTTCATCCTATGTGTAGATCCATATAGATCCATTTTTCATGATGATGTTACATCCATTTTATCATATGTTAACCTATGCAAGTTCATTCATCAAGTTTGTAGAGATATAATCCATGTTTTCATGCTTATTGGACTTTCAACTCTTTAATTACGAAAATGCCATTATTGTTATAATTGTCTACTTAGATCATATTTGAATGCTTGATTGCTTGGATTGATGTTTGATTTGATTGATTGTTATGAACTAGATGATTGATGATTAGATTTAGACCAAAGGTGATTCAAAAGCTAAGGGAAAGGCTCTTGGATTGGGAAAGCTGCTCGTGGCATATGTAGCGGGATGATGAAGCTCTTATGCATAGATTTGATGATGTGATGTTGAGATGAGGCTTCGCGAGGATGTTATGAAGCTAGGCAATCATGTGATGAAGACTTGGTCTAATCCAGACGGGATCATTCCAAGCATGTTGATAACTCGGTGATATGATTCGAGTTGAGGATAATGGATGCTCGAGAGGCGCTTGAGCTAGTATGAGAATAGTCGTCGAGGAGGATGACTAGGAGGCTTGGGTCTCATCGTTGTTGAAGGTTCTAGCATGCTCCAAGCAAGAGTACATGGGGACGCCCAAAAGACTAACCGTTGATGGTCGAGTACTCTGGGCAGATTCGTTAATCCTAGGCACGGGTCACGACGACGTGCGGGAGTTATGTCTAGAACCGGGGTTTCCATTAGCCCTTGACGGACGGCTAAAATAATGTGCCGGTCATTCAATTAACGGTGAAATCGAAGCAATGATAACAGTGATAGCCGAGTCATGGATGTTTGGTTGTATCGTCATTCGGTCTCAAGAGCGGTATTTCCTGGGTGCTTATCTGACCTTGGTTTTAGACCTTGGGATTTGTACTTGGAAAACATCGCTCTTGACTCGAGTGACAATTGTTTACTTTAAATTGTATGCTCTGCTATGTTGCTTCTGCTTAGTGTGTGTCTGGGGGCTATCACTGTAGAACGAGGTTGGAGTGGGAGGGTTGTATTCCTTTTCCTTTATGCTCTTTTGGTATGTTGTTAGATAATTTACTGCTCACTAAGACTGTTGTCTGACTCAAGGCTTTATGTTTTAATTCTTATTGCCTTGGGCTGTTCGTCCATTTTTGGGACGGGCAGACTAGGTAGCAGGTGACAGGTGCTGTTCTCTTTTCACGATGCTGATATCGAAGACGAGCTGGAGGGTTGCATATTATCTTCTTATTATATGTACTGGATATTCCGCTGTGTTGTATTCTCTGAGAGATATGTAGTGAGGCTTGATGTATTGACTATGTGGATGCTTGTATTCAACTATTATGGAGTTTTATATGATGTCATTTTGTTCTGTAAAGCTTCACTATACATATGTTCTATTGTATTTTGTCCATGCACTGTGAGCAATACGATAGATTCTGTTGTTTTAATTTACCTTGACAATCGTCCATGGTCGTCTGGCACACTTTACAGTGCATTTTCTCTAGATTCGGTGCAGGGGTCATGGGCGGTCGTCACAATTTCATATGATGATTGTATGCTCTGGTTGCAAGTGATTGTTGTTTTATATTAATTTGTTTGTTAGTGGTTGAAACAACTTTAAATATTTCATTTTATATAATTATTAACTCTTTTAGATTATATAAGTAAAATTCAGGTTATGGAAGCAATTGCTATTGCTTTTGGTTTTGTAATTAAGCGTTGTTTGCCCGACAAATAGTTACGTTCTTGGATTACGGTTTTCTAGCGATATTATATTGTTTTCCCGCCGTTGGGATATATATTATTTTGGAAAATTATGATATATATTGATATTATTGATATTATTATTTCTCCCGAGCCTCTCCTTACAAAGGAGACTACCGAAATTTTTCGTGAATTTTTGACTTAGAAAATTTTGAGAAATGTTTTCCAAACTTTGTTAATTTGATTATAAAAGAAAACTAAGTGTTATAAATTGATATATTTTATTTAAATTATTTAATTTTGTAAATTATTTGTTTATAATAAGATATATTGATGTCTAAATTCTTCTTTTCCCTCCTTTTTCCTTTTCGGGGATGAAAAGTTTTGAGTGCGGGAGAGTGTAACGACCCATAAATTTTCGATAATTAAATTTGTTAATTTAATAAGATTTTTGTAATTTAGTATTGAGAGAAATGAAAATTTGTAATATAGTAATGAAATCATAACTAAATTAGAATGTAACAATGTTAATTAAAGTTAATTATTAACCACTTTAACGTAATTCCAATCAATTGAAGTAATGTAAATTGTTATACTTGGTTGTACATTAAATATAAGAAAACAAATGCAAACATTAAATTAATAAGTGAAATAGTATGAAATAAATGGTAATTGAATATGTTAACGCTAAAAAGTGAACGCTAACACCCGGTGTGTGTAATAGAATCGTGAAAGCACCACCCGCGTAACGGGAACAGAATTTAAGCAGTAAAATGGCAGAAAAGCAGTAAAAGACAGCAATTTATAGTGGTTCGGCTTGAGATTGAGCCTACGTCCACTTTGAATCTCTTTATTATTGAATCCGGTTACAAATCGATACAAATCACTTGTCAAATACAATGCAACTTGATCACACAACAATCTCGACTACTAGCTCAAACTTCGGTGATGAATCTTGCTAAATCCGTGTCGGATGAATGAAGTCCTTCACGAAGCTTGTTGTAGTACCTTGAGTGTTGGAAGATCTTTACTTGTTGAATGAGTTGTGAGTGCAGCAGAGTATGGACGCTTCAAGAAATGATTTGCCCAAAAGTCCCTTTTGTGTTGGAAGTGGTGGGGTATTTATAGGAGCAGCTCTGAATTCTAGAAATTTTCCTAAGTCCTAAGTCGTGGAAGACTTAAGGTAAGTCGGTGACGAGTTAAGGGACTGGGCAAGTGTTAAGTCGTGGCCGACTTATCAGATAAAGGTAGTATAGGCATGGGCTCTGGACTTTAACCTCATAGCTCTTAGGTTGTGGACGACTTAAGCCAAGTCATGAGTGCCTTAAGTCGTAGGTCCTTTAAGTCGTAACATCTTCTTGAGTCGTGTAGACCTTAACTCGCTGAGTCGTTAAGTCGGAACCCCTTTTAACTCTTTAAGTTGTAGATAGCTTAACTCGTTGAGTCGTTCGGACCATGAGTCATAGGCTGTGAAGCTCTTAAGTCGTACACCCACTAAGTCGTAAACTGTTAAGTCGTGGCCTGTTGAGTCGTAGACTGTTAAGTCGTGTACTTCTTAAGTCTTTAGGAACTGGAGCTATAGGTCATGGACGACTTAAGCTAAGTTGTAACCCATTAGGTCGGAACCTTCTTAAGTCGTAGTCTTTAGGTCGCAACACTGCTAGGTCGCGAAGTTACCTTCAGTAGTTAGGTCGTAGACTCTCTTAGGTCGTAGCTCCCTAACCCGGTAGGTCGTAAGTCGTTCAAGCCATAGATTTTCTTTCAGCAGCTAAGTCGTAAGTCGTCGAGTCCACTTAGGTTTTAGGCTTTTTAACTCGTTGGCTTCTTATAAGTCGTGGCATAATCTAAGTCGTTCATTTCTTAACTCGTAGGTCGTTGCTAAAAGGGAGTTAACATTTGCCCCTCGAAGTACACGCCTTAAGTCGTAAGTCGTGTGCTTCGATTTCCTTAGCTCGCTTCTTGATGAGTGCGCTAGATCGCGACCGACTTAAGATGAGTCGTAGGTCGTGAACGACTTAGTATAAGTCGTAAGTCGGATGTGTCGATTCACCTTTCACTGTCCCAGGGTATAAATAGCTTAGGTCGTTCCTTCTTCTCCTTCACCTGTTTCATTCCGTCATTTGCAAGCATTCAAGTTCTTCTCAGACAAATTCAATTACTCGATCGCCAGACATCTTCAATTTCGTATTGCGTAAGTGATCCCATTCTCTAATCAATCCTCGGCTATCACCGAACTATGAATTTCGCTTACCTTATGCCTTGCTTCACGATTTTTGTTTCAATTGATCGCCGAGGAAATCGAAATGGTTCGATTTGGCTTTCGGTGATTTGCGAGAAGAAGGGGAAGAGTTTCAGTGCATTAGGTTTGCTGATTCGTGATCTTAGAAGGGATGAAGAGGCCATTATCGGGTTGGAGAATTATGAGGAATGGGATTCTTAGTAGAGGAAAGAATTTGAGGAGAGGAACTGATGCTTTGGTTTGAGTAGGAGATAGCTCGAGATCCCCTGAGAACGACCTAACACTTTCTCAGCTTGGATCGCGCGCGACTTAACTCTTCTGGTTGCTTACTGCAGCATTAGGTTTAGGTCGTTGCCGAGCTAGGACAAGACTTTTCTTTTGTGTGGCTTACGGCCTAAAAAGTTAACGACCTATCTTGTTGCAGTTTCTCATGGATCGTTGACGAGTTAGCACTTAAATCCTTGCGAGCACACCTGAATGACTAGGTCGTGGATGAGATATCCCTTAACTCGTAACTCGCAAACTCATCTGAACGACTTAATAACTTAAACTCCATTGCTTCGAATTCTTGGACTTGAATGATCTGACTTAAGAGAACATGCCTTGAACATCTTGACTCGCACAATACGACCTAAAAGCCCCGACCTATGATAGGTCGTTAAACGACTTAAGACTTAGAGGAACTTGCACAGAAGTTGGCTGGATTCTTGAATTTGAACTGTGTTGTGCTTCCTTTCACACTGTCTTGACTTTAATGCTAATAACCTGCTTAACACAACATTCATAGAATACTAGGACGAATATACTGCCACTGACTGCCCACATCAAATGACAGATTAGATGATAAAGAAAAAATCAAATTAGAACCGCGTGAATGAAATGTTGTACAATAACCAATTCAAGTGAAGTATTAAAGCAAAATTGTAATAATCAACTGAAACTGATTTGTTTGCATCAACACTGTACTTTAAATATTAGCAAGTCCTGAAATCTCATAATCGACCGAACGTCGACTAGTTTAATTCCAGTTGTTTTTTACTTGTTATTTTTATTGGCTCTACACAACACTTCACACTTTTTAGGAAACGTGCACCTTAATATTTCATCATCCAGTTGATTGTGTAGAATGGCGTCTCAACAAGAAGACTTGGAACTAGCTGGAGAAACTTTTCCAATTGCTACTCCATTGAATGATCCTCCAGAAAGGACTTCTACCACTTTGAGCCATAAAGTTTTCCGTCAGTTATGCATCCAGTTCGGCATTGCCGAAGCTGATGCTTTGTTTCCTGGAATAAATGATACTGCTGATAGGCCACCTCATGGCTTTGTCGCAGTTAACCGCCAAATGTGTTCGAGTGGAGCTATCCCACCATTTAACGACTGTCTTCGAGAACTTCTCCTTCGATTATCTATCTCCCCTTTTCAACTACACCATAATGGCTACGCCATCCTGCTGGGACTGTGTGTGCTTTTTAGGAGAACGCTGGACCGTTTTCCCAGTTTTGGAGAAATTTTCTTCCTGTGCTCATTTGCAAAGAACAAAGACCATCCCTCTATCACAGTTGTAAGGAGTGCCAGGAACCGTAAACTGATTATTGGTCTTCCCGAAAGCGTTCCTGGGTTTCTGAGCCAGTTTTTCTTTGTTCGTTGTCCCCCGGGATTTTACGCCATTTGGAGAGTGGGAAGTACGACTATCTATCTTTTCCCTGTGTTTTCTAAATTCTTCAAAGTCCAAATTGTCAAGTGTTAACTTCTTTTTCTACTGTTTCAGCGCTCCCTCCCCCCTCTAGGGAACCTCGTCACAAAACTACTTTCGAGAGGCTTATGGCCGTGCCGGTTGAGGAGAGGAGTGTTCAATTTCTATTGAAAGATGAGTTCCTCCATGAATTTGGACTCTTACATCCTTCCCGCTCCACTCAACCACATGAAGTCCCTGATTCTCCAACTGAGGAGTCAGATGCCCCCGTTTCTGCTAAAGAACCTTCACCGAAAGAACTTACCGTTGAGACTTCATTGCTAAAGTGTTCTACTCTTACCGACATTGCGGGGTCGTCCAGTAAGTTAGCACTTGCCCCGGTTATTGAAGAGGAGGAAAATCTTCACACTCTTGAAAAGACAGCTGAGGTGGAAGTTGAAAAAGATAATTCTCCCATGCATCATGGCGATGATACTTTTGACAGTCTGAGCGACATCATGATAACCTCTCAGGAGCTCTTTAAAGATGACGCCTCTAAAGCGATCTCTTCTGTCATCGAAGCAACTTCTTCTTTGCAACAAACCACAACGCCTTCTATACAAGCCGTCACCATTCCCACACAAAAAAGTGGTTTGTAGTTCGACGTGCATAGCCCACACGCCACACACACTTAGGGCTTTGGCACTTATATGCACTTATCTCCTTTAATTTGAAAATTTCTAAGACTTGCCTTTCTTTTTCAATTTCAGGTTCTACAATGGGGCGAAGTGGCTCTTACTTTGACAAATTCCAGCGTCACGGAAGCCGCGATGCTTATGACTTTAGGAGTTATATCGGCGCTCCGAAGGAAACTGATGAGGAAAGGGCTGCCAGAAAGGCTCACGAAAGGCGAGCTCATGAAGAACGTCGTCGGAGAGAAGATGAAGAGCATTATGGGAGTAGAGACGAGCGACGTGACTCTTCCCGCAAAAGCGACGATCCTTACAAGAGGAAATCTTACGATGATAAGGGGAAGAGTCATACTTCCGATGATTCCAGCAAACGGATCAGACTTGGTGAGAAAGACACGTCTAATATCTCGGAAAAGACTACCGCTTCTATTCCTCCTAATACATCGTCCGGTTCTCCTACCCTTAAGGAGTCTGACATTCAGGCAATTATTAATAGGCCTCAGTATCAAGCTGGGGACGGGCCTCCCACACTTCAGAGCCGATTTCCAAATTGGTGTCTAAGAGGAGTCCGTTTTGACTTAGATTTGGTTCCCATTGATAAGCAGGCGATGCTGAGAAATGTCGATGCTGTCAAGCTTGACATTGAAAGAATGTCTGGATGGCAGAAGCTGGTTGATGAACTTCAAAGGGTCAACCATATGAACCTTGAGGCGATGATGACCATGGAGAACGATAAATCAGAATGGGAAAAATGGCGTAAGCAGCATGATGCGGAGATGAAAAGCATTAGTGATGGTTATGGGAAGCTCGAAGCTGAAGTTGAAAGACTCAAAAATGAGCTTGCCATTTCTTCCATATCTTATTCTCAAAAAGAAGAAATGCTCCAAAAACAAGTTCGAGACGCCCATGCTGCTCAGCGAGATACTGAAGTAAAACTTGAAGCAGAACAACATGTTACTAGAAAATATCGTGATGACGCTGCTCAACTTCAGGAGAAAATCAGTTCTCGAGACTTAGAAATTGCGAGGCTACAGTCCCAGTTATTGAAGGCTGAAAGAGAGCGTGATGAAGCTCTCTCTGGTAAGGCTGCGGCTGAAGAATCCCAAAAGGCAACCAAAGCCACCATTGACGCGACTTTATTCGACTTTTATATGCATTGCGTCCTGGGGCGTGGGAGCCTTTCATTTTTGGGACCAGAATATGAAGTCACTTTAGCGGAAGTATGGGAGTCAATCATCGACATGTTTGGCGGTGCCGGTTATGCTGAAGCAGATCTTCAAGCTACCTACTTGGATGAGAGCGCCCGTGCTGCCCTAGACAAAGGAAAAGAGCAGCTTACCCGAGTGCGGGCCGAGGCGACGGGAGAGAAGCTTCCTAAGAGAGAAATACCTCCTATTGCTCCTGCTTATACTTCGGCTTTAGCTCACGCGGATATTACTGGCTCTAGTTCTCACTCCACGCCTCCCGCTAAGGTTGACAAAGAAACTGTGACCACCCCTACAGAGGAAGAGGCAATGAAGGACTTTCAGGCTCGAGAATTTGAAGTTGATCCCGCCAAACCGACTTCTCCAGGTAACTTTGACGAGACGAATTCAGTGAACCGCTTATTCGACTTAACCGAGTTCGACGAACTTCTTACTTATTACTTAAGCTTTGACGATCTACTGTCTTCTTTTTTCTCGGAGAATACTGATTTTGATTTCTTTTATTATGCAGCGGACGCGCCGGAAACTGCACCAATTTTTCCTTCTTCAGCTGCCATTCCTCCTCATTCTCAAGTTACTCCTCTTCCAGCTTCTCGACCAGGTTCACAGGAAGAACAGATAGCAGCCCTTCAAGGCTTGGACGAACCACCTGCTTCCGAGGAGCAGAAAGCAGAAGATCTGGAAGATAGCGAGAAGACCCCGGAGCAGTCTTTTGACTACGACACAAAGCTTTCTACATTCCTTACTCCGGGGAGTGAGTCTTCTTCCAAGAAGAAGGGGAAACGTGTGGTTTCGAAGAAAGGAAAGAAAAGTTCTTCTGCTGCTGGAGATGAAGCAAAAGTCGATCCGGTTGAGTCTCTCTCTCCTTCTTCTCCGATACGTCCTCCGAAACTAATTACCAGGCCGGGTAAAGGCTCCAAGGGTGGGAAGAAGGAGAAATGAGTTTGATTTTGTCTTTTCTGCTTTTTGTATTGACCGGAGATTGTGCGGATACCGGTCTCCGCTCCTTTTTGTAATCTGCACAATGTAAAAAGCTTCCATAGTATTGAATAAAATAGCTATTTTACTTGTACAAATTCTTGTGTATGTGAGAATGCATCTGTTTCTCTTTTTTAGTGTAGAACAAATGATTCTTTATCTGTTTTTTGAGAATGCATCTATTCCACATCTATTTTTCACGATATTGTAATGAACTCGCGGTATGTTGCTTGCATATTACTTTATTCATGTAACTGAATCGTATAGTGTTGCCCCCATACCGCAAGTGCATTGCAACATTTCTAACTTCTTCAAGACTGATACTCTTACTTCTGGGAATAACTACTCCACTTTTAAGGGAAGAATCATTCTGCTTTTAATAGAGTATATCTCATCTTCAGAGAAGTTTTTACTTTCTCTTTCTTCCTGAAGAACACTTCAACTTTTGGGAATGATCACTTTTATTTGTTAAAGAGTGAATTTTCCTGCACAGTGAAATGAGCTTCTGAGGAAGGTTTTGATTTTGTGCCCCAGTAAAGGGTTTATTTTTGTTGCTTCAAGCAAGGTGAAGTACGCCTCTGAAGAGGTCTTTTGGTCTCTGAAGAGAAGCGATTTTGGTCTCCGAAGAGAAGCGATTTTGGTCTCCGAAGAGAAGCAATTTTGGTCTCCGAAGAGAAGCAATTTTGGTCTCCGAAGAGAAGCAATTTGGTCTCCGAAGATGGTCTCCGAAGAGAACCAATTTTTGTCTCCGAAGAGAAGCAATTTTGGTCTCCGAAGAGAAGCAATTTTGGTCTCCGAAGAGAAGCAATTTTGGCATTTCAGCTCTGGTGAAGTGGGTCTCCGAAGAGAAGCATTTTGCACTTCTACACGGGTGAAATGTGCCTCCGAAAAGGGCTTTTTAGCATTTCATCACTGGTGAAGTGGGTCTCCGAAGAGAAGCATTTTGCACTTCTACACGGGTGAAATGTGCCTCCGAAAAGGGCTTTTTAGCATTTCATCACTGGTGAAGTGGGTCTCCGAAGAGAAGCATTTTGCACTTCTACACGGGTGAAATGTGCCTCCGAAAAGGGCTTTTTAGCATTTCATCACTGGTGAAGTGGGTCTCCGAAGAGAAACATTTTGCACTTCTACACGGGTGAAATGTGCCTCCGAAAAGGGCTTGTGATTGTTTGGAAGTTACTTTCTCATGGTTGAATGGACCCACGGGGCGGACGCAAGTTGATTGATTGGATGTTCGTTTGCATAAACGATCGCAATTAACTAACAAGGGCCCTATTCCTTCAGCGTGGGAAGGTGCCCCTCCGGTGGTTCCACCAATCTTTTTATTGAGAGAAGCACTTTCGTTTATTGGCGTGCCTCGTTAGAGGGCTTTGTTGTCCTTTGGGAAGGAGCATCGGTTGGTTGGTGTGCCAGGAAGGTTGCGTCTCAGGGGCGAGTAGATCCACGGGACGGACGCAAGCTGCCTGATCGGATGCATCACGATCAGTTAGCAAGGGCCCTTTTCCTTCTGCTTGGGAAGGTGTCCCTTCGGTGGTTTTACCGGCCCTTTTTATTGAGTGGCATACCTCCTTTTGGCTGCTTCTATGTTTGGTGGCTCATGTTCCCTCATCATTTGCTAATCAGCTACCCTTCATTATTGTTTCCAAGCGCGTCTTCCTTTGCAAGTGAATTGTCTTATCCGAAGAAGTGGACTTCACTGTTGAACAACTTCACAGGACAAACGCAAGTTACCTAGTTGGATGTCTGTTCGTATTGACAGTCACAACCACTTAACAAAGGTTTGCCTCAGTGGAATTGCCAACTTTTTATGTGAAGTTCTTCTTATATGGGATTTGAATATGGAATTTTTGGTTGCTTGGTATTTGCTTAATGAGTGATTTGTAGGGCTCGCTTAGCTTTGTGATGGGTGAGCTTTGCTTTAATGACCTGCAATATTAGATCGACATTTTAGCAATACATTTAGAGTATTTACACATCGAAATATAACAGGCATTTCGTAATAGAAAACACAGAATTCATAGTTTTTTCATTATTCAGTCACACTGATTTCTCAGCGGTTTACAATGCGGAAGTCATACATCCATTATCATTTTTACAAATTCAAGCAATGCTGTTAAGTAAAAAATGTATGCTAGTTATTGTTGTTTCAGAATCTCCGGACTGATTTTCCATTTGCACTAGATTCGCAGCTTCGAATTTATATGCCAGAGAAAGTGAAAGATGCCCCAGTTGCAGTTTTGTGGACAATTAGCAGTCGTCCCAACTTCTTCCCGCTGGGTGTGGACCTCCTGTGACAACATTAATGACAAGTTTTTCTGAATCTTGCACTGCAGTGTTGTTGCGAGAATCGGATTGATGGGTAGGACGTTGTTGATCTTGAGTAGACGAGGTTGGATCGACTCTGTTTCTCTTAACGTATTGTTGGAGTTTACCCTGCTCCAGCAATTCTTCAATCACATTCTTTAATTGGCGACATTGGTCAGTGTCATGGCCAGGTTGATTGTGAAATTGGCAGAATTTTCCATTACGCTTTGCACCTCTCGTCATCTCAGGTGGCTTAGGATACCTGACAACGTCCTTTGTTGCAAAAAAGATATTTCTTGGTGTATCAGTTAAAGGAGTATAATCCGAAGGATTAAAGCGGCGAGGTTTCTTTTCATTTCCTTGGCTCTTTCCTCCTTCATTCTCCCTTTTCTGACTTTCAGATTCTCTTTTATTAGATGGGACATTGTTATTATTAGCTTGGGCAACAACCACTTTCGATGTCGTAGAAAGGCTTTCAAGGCGAATGAACTCGTCGGCCTTTTTATAAAAAATTTCAAGCGAGTTCGGTTCCTTCATCTTTAGCCATATCCCAAATTTGCTCGATTTATCAATGGCTCGCATAAAATAAGTCAGGATCATGCGTGGTTCCGCATTTTCTACTTCGGCTAAAGATATATTGAAACGGCTCAAGAAAGATTTGATTGATTCTCCGGGCGCTTGTTCAAGGTTAGACAATGACATTATATCCTTAGCTTTTGAAGCATACAATCTGAACTGTTCTTTGAACTTTTGCGTTAAGTCGGAGAACTTATCTACAGACCGAACTGGAAGCTTTGTGAACCAAAGTAAAGCCACACCTTCTAGGTATACTGGAAAGTATCGACACTTGATCTCGTCTGATGCTCTTGCACCGGTCATATGCCAATCGTATTTGTATAGGAAATGATTAGGGTCACTGGTTCCTTTATAGGCTTGGATAGTAGGATGTGCAAATTTCCTTGGAAACTCCGCTCTCAGGATCCTTTCAGTAAACGGAATTCTGCTTGGCGCGAATCCCCAGTCAGCCTCATCCTCTTCCCTTTGCATGCTCTCTTTCATGATGCGGCCAACCATTTCAGACAGGTACTCTTTATTATTCAAAGACACCTCCGGGCAAGCATCAGTTCTTCCCTCGGAAGTTTGCCCGAGTATAGGTTCATGACAAGTTGGTTGCGGCATAGAACCATCAGCTTGGAAAGGTGGCATTTCAGGAAGGGTGGTTTGATGGTTTTCTGGTTGACGATTTGCCCCGAGCAGGGCAGTTATTCTATCCATCATCAAAGCGTTTTAAGTTTCAATTTGTTGGTATAATCCAGAAACTGCGTCGTCCAATTCAGCCCTGGTGACTCCAAAGGTAGGAGTCGCTTGGTCTGTTGTTGGGGAAGCGGAAGTCCCTTCGTGAGCATTTCTGGATCTGATAGGTCTACCTCTTCTTCCAGGAGCCATTATTTCGGATCTGGTTTTTAAGAGAGGTTCTTTTTATGAATCTTTGCGAAGCAACGGTGGATGATCGCTTGAGTTCAATTCTCAGTGAAAGCACCAAAATGTTAACGCTAAAAAGTGAACGCTAACACCCGGTGTGTGTAATAGAATCGTGAAAGCACCACCCGCATAACGGGAACAGAATTTAAGTAGTAAAATGGCAGAAAAGCAGTAAAAGACAGCAATTTATAGTGGTTCGGCTTGAGATTGAGCCTACGTCCACTTTGAATCTCTTTATTATTGAATCCGGTTACAAATCGATACAAATCACTTGTCAAATACAATGCAACTTGATCACACAACAATCTCGACTACTAGCTCAAACTTCGGTGATGAATCTTGCTAAATCCGTGTCGGATGAATGAAGTCCTTCACGAAGCTTGTTGTAGTGCCTTGAGTGTTGGAAGATCTTTACTTGTTGAATGAGTTGTGAGTGCAGCAGAGTATGGACGCTTCAAGAAATGATTTGCCCAAAAGTCCCTTTTGTGTTGGAAGTGGTGGGGTATTTATAGGAGCAGCTCTGAATTTTGGAAATTTTCCTAAGTCCTAAGTCATGGAAGACTTAAGGTAAGTCGGTGACGAGTTAAGGGACTGGGCAAGTGTTAAGTCGTGGCCGACTTATCAGATAAAGGTAGTATAGGCGTGGGCTCTGGACTTTAACCTCATAGCTCTTAGGTCGTGGACGACTTAAGCCAAGTCATGAGTTCCTTAAGTCGTAGGTCCTTTAAGTCATAACATCTTCTTGAGTCGTGTAGACCTTAACTCGCTGAGTCGTTAAGTCGGAACCCCCTTTTAACTCTTTAAGTTGTAGATAGCTTAACTCGTTGAGTCGTTCGGACCATGAGTCGTAGGCTGTGAAGCTCTTAAGTCGTACACCCACTAAGTCGTAAACTGTTAAGTCGTGGCCTGTTGAGTCGTAGACTGTTAAGTCGGGTACTTCTTAAGTCTTTAGGAACTGGAGCTATAGGTCATGGACGACTTAAGCTAAGTTGTAACCCATTAGGTCGGAACCTTCTTAAGTCGTAGTCTTTAGGTCGCAACACTGCTAGGTCGCGAAGTTACCTTCAGTAGTTAGGTCGTAGACTCTCTTAGGTCGTAGCTCCCTAACCCGGTAGGTCGTAAGTCGTTCAAGCCGTAGATTTTCTTTCAGCAGCTAAGTCGTAAGTCGTCGAGTCCACTTAGGTTTTAGGCTTTTTAACTCGTTGGCTTCTTATAAGTCGTGGCATAATCTGAGTCTTTCATTTCTTAACTCATAGGTCGTTGCTAAAAGGGAGTTAACAGAATAAAATCAGTATTATATAAGAATTGTAACATTTATTTGTGAATAATGAATTCATAAGTGTAATTAAAAGTTATGGTAACGATTGTTATAAGTTACTTGTTTATATAGTTAGTTGAATTGAATTTGAAAATCAATTGTAATGAAATGAAATTAAATATTACGTTGTTTGAAATTAAGATAAAATTGGGGAATATTAATGTGCTAAGATATAAACCAATGTTAATTGTCCTTATGAGATGACAATTTATTGAATAACAAGGTTTAAAATCAAATAAATAGATTTATTGGAATTTTAGTCGATAATTAATGAATTTACTGAAATTGAAATTCAATACTGTAATTGGTGAATTAATTAACTTTAAATTGATATAGAAATTTGTTATAAAGGATTATAAATTACTAAAGTAATCCAAGATGATAAAGATTATAAATTATAGAATTTGAATGGAAAAGTGATTTAATTTATTATTAATTTATTTAATTAAAGTGAAAATAACCATTTTGGCCACTGACTCGGATTTCGACAAAACCAGTTTCATCGGATCCGTAACGGTAAATTATAATAGGATTTCAAGTTTCGTAACGATCGGACTTGTCGTTTGATCGTACGGGCTCGTAACGCCTTGAAATCAATTTAAATTGAAATCAATTGAAATCAATTTGAAATAAGCTGATTTTACCATAACTTCTTCATACATGGAATTAGGACTTGAAACCTGTTTCATTGAGTTTAAAATATTTGAAAACGTCCATTTTTATATATGGGTTGACCCATTTTCGTTCCGGAGGCGAAACGGGCTTTTCCGGTCGTTTATCGTTCAAACCCCAAATCGATATAATCCATTTGCTCTATTTCTGACCCATCTATAAATACCTCGTTATAAACCCTAGAACTTATTATTCTCATTTGTCTGTACATACATCTCCTTCCCATATCCTCTTTCTAATGGCAAACGAACAAATTCTAGATCCAATTGCAAATCAAATTCAAATCCAAAAAAATTCAAACTCCTCGAACTACATCGAATTATATATCGATCTAAAGCTCTTGACCAGCGCAGATCAATTCTACTATTAGTTTTTTGATTGGAGTTTTTGTGTGGCAAGAACTGGACGAATTATTCTTGGTCGTTCATCATGTTCTGATGTACTTCGACATAACGCCAAATCATTGGCACTGGGTTGTAGAGAGCGGCGAGCGCAGCTCATCGGCATGTTTCATTTGGCGATTCGACGGTCAGATCGCCTTCGAAAATTCATGTAACGACCCTTAAAATTTCAACTGTTTTAATAACGTAATTAGTTGAAATTTTATTAAATTTGAAACGATAAAATTTTGAAATATAAATTTGATATTTGAAATACGTCTAGTTAAACATAGCAACTGGTAAATTTTCGTCCAAAAATATGAAAGTTTATTTCGCGCGTAAATTCACTTCAATTTAATCAGTTAAAAAGCGTTGGAAATAAAACGTTCTCAAAACCAAAATATTTTTACATAGAAAATTCTAAACCATCTTCTGAGCAAGACGTCAGTTTGTCGTTTTTCCAAATTCGGACATCTTTGGCTCCGTCGATCTTATTTTTCAGCATTTTTCTTGCATTTTCCGCTATAAAAAAAATTTCGAATTTTTATAAGTAAATCATAACACTGATATCTGTATACCGTTTTGATCGTCTCGCTGTGCTGATCTCTACGTTATATTAAATCGTAGATTTTAGTGTCCGGTGTACGGTACAATCTACGAAACGATTTCGTATCGGTACATATTTGTGTCCTTTCTTTTCTCCACCGTTTGAAGATGTATGGTCACCTGCTTTTAATTTTGCAAAAATTTAAGCCGAGTCTTTTCTGTTTACAACCTATTCATATAATTTCCTAGTCGGTTCATTGCCTCTTCATTTTTTCTGTTATCACTTTGAGCTCTGTTTTTCAGTCTATTCATGCCGTCCTCCTTCTTTTCATTCGTTTGCTCTATAATAATTTTATTAATATAAATATAAGTTTATATATTGGTTTCTATAATTACATTGAGATCTCTGCTCGCCTTGTTATTTTCGAACGACCGCCTCTCCTTCTTCAACATTTCAACACAAAATCCGATTACCAGCCTCCATGCCCATGTTGCTTCCACCTCTCCCATTCTTCCTCTGACATCACATCTCTGACCTGGCATCACCGAAGCACCCACGCCTCGTCATCCCCGCCACCTCACCTCCTCTTTCGCTCACCCTCTCTCTACCACACCACAAAGCAAATCTCCTTCCACCTTAACCGCTCACCCCTTCTACCTCCCCTATCGTAGCCTCACTTCCACCATCAACCGTGAAATAGCAGACACCTTCTCGCAGTGCCAAACCCAGTCCCACATCCGCACCTTCCCACCGCCTTGCTAACTTTACCCGCCTCCATGCTAACACCCACAGCCAGTTCGAAAATCTCGCCTCCTGTTCTCAAAGCCACCCACTGCCTTGTGCTCAGCCGTGTCCACCTACTCACCTACCAAAGCCCGCTCACCATGGAGATGTATGCTTGCTGGTATTCGTCTGTGAAGCTTACCTGCTTGTGTACCTACTCCATCTCATGTGGCCGAACACCCATTCTTAGGTTAAGGTAAAATATTATCTTATTTTAATATTTAAATTGTTATGTATATGTATATATTTTTAGGTAAGTTATGTAAGTATTAATCTTATATTATATATCTATCTATATCTATGGTTATAAAAGTTTACCTTACATATATATACGTTTTATATTATATGAATTTCGAGTTCATATACAAGTTTATGTTTGTATATAATAATAAAATACAATGTTTGTATATGTAGCTTAGTATGCATATTTTCTTTTCTGTACTAACATCTATTTTGAGTGAAGTTTATATTAGTTATAGTATATTAGTAAATTTTATGTCAGTGCGGATTGTATAAGTTTGTAAGGTTATAGAGTTGTATTGTTATAAGTTATGCAGTTTAGTTTCTTTTGTTGTACGTATATATAAAAAAAATGTACTTATCCTCTAATCTTTTAGTTTGAAGTTGCTAGTAAGATGTCTGTTTACTATCTAGTTAGACATCTGCTGTTGTAAACTTATTAGTGAAGACTATATTAGCTATGGTCTTGCTCGTTAACTAGAATTATGTACTTTGAATGTATCTTAGTATTATTTTATGTTATGTGTCTTAGTTAGATGTTCCCTGTTTTCTAAAAAAAATATACAAAATAAATTATGTATATTAAATTTTAAATGTATTTGAATTTAGAATATGATTTCTTTTATATGTAAATATATATATATATATATAGCTTATAAATATAAAATATATCAATACGATGTTTGTTTTGATAAGTGTTAAATTGATTTTTTTTTATTTTTACATTCTTATATACCATTTTGGATTTAATGTACAAGTTCCAACAGTTTATAATTTAAAGTAGATATGAAAGTTACGTATTTAAAGTGAGTTATAAAGTGAAATATAGTACAGGTTAGTAAAGTATGTTATATTATAGTAGTGGTTTCAGCTAGTATGTACAGTGACTTATATGTCATTTATATGTAATATATAAACTCTAGAATAGTACTATGTAAAAGGGTTGTACAGGTTGTATTGGCCGTTGTTACATATATATATGTAAATATTATATATATATTTTTCTAAGTTATATATTTTATTATAAAGCGTTATATATATTATATTTATAGTCGAGTGTACTGAATTGTTATGCGTGAATTGTTATATATTATATTATATTAATTATCATATGCATACATTTAATATAAGGCATATGTACTTGTTTAAATCATAACATGTTAGTAATGATAGTTTTTATAATAAATATTAATTTTGAAATGTAATACAATGGTTTATTTAGACGATTGATTTTAAATTTCATATAGATATATATATAGATTTTGATTTCGCTGTATAAGTGTTTAAGATTTAAGATTGATGTAAAATGTATATGTATCTTTAAAAAAATTGAATATTTGGTTTAAGAAAATTATAATATAATATATATTTTGGTTCAAGCTATATCGAGCAGATTCGGATTTATTTCATCATTCACTTATCTATCAGCTGGTCTGTTGAATTCGTGCCAATCTACTTTGGTTTATAATTCGTGCTTGGATTCGTAGCTCAATTGTTCGTCAAATCTATCTAGCCTCGAAAGGTGAGCACTCACTCACGATTAACGTTCTTTTATTTATTAAATTTGATTTCAATTGAAACGACAATTGAAATATTGCTGCTGTTTGACATTACACTGTTATTACCTGTATCAGTTCACCTGTGACATCTGACACCATTATCTGTTAATTATTTATGCGATGATAATAAAGTTTGGCTGATAATTGATTGATTGTTGATGTTTATATTGGACGTTAAATTGTTAATCTTAAAATGATAAATAGTATGAAATTGAACTTGATATAGGATAATTAAATGTTAAATTTGATTAACTGACATTTGTATAATACGACCCCTTTAACTGTTGAATTTATTGACACGTAGGATTTGTTTAATTATACTTTGAACCATTGAATGTATGTTGTTAAATTGATGATGGATGAAATTGTAATAGATGACAAGTGAAAACCGTAATGTAATAATCTTTAATCTACATGAAATGATAGTGTAGATTCTAGAAATAATTATATTAATTCGTACAAATAACAATGCGAATTAATACGGTTATTTCGGGATTATTTGAATTGATTATTGGATTGATATTGATTGTTGTTATTGCTTGTTTATTTACTTTGACACCATCCCAGTTATCACACAGCTAGTTCCCTTTACTATGCTTTGATTTTGAAATTAATTGGAATCGAGTTGAAATGATAAATACCCAAAATTAAACTTTGACCTAGGATAGAGAATTAAATAAAAACCCGATTGGTCAATAATTTGATTTAAAAATAAAACGAAGATTTTATTTGAATAAATAATATGGTTTTGAAATGAAGTTGAAATTTGATTTTTTAATGAAAGGAAAATGTTAATATTTAATAATATGAAATAAAATATTGACAATGTAATTGATGAAAGAATGTTGTTTAATTTGAGAAATGATTTAATAATTAAGTTTGGAATTATTAAACTTTGAAATTATTTAATAATTAAGTTTTGAATTATTTAACAATTAAATAAGTTTGAATTATTTAATGATTAAATTGATTTGAATTCTTTAATAAGTGAAATGGAATTTCTTTAACAAGAAATGAAAATGTGATTTTTGGAATTAATGTAAGACTTGTAATTGGAAGAATTGATTTGACGAATTTAATTTAATTCGAAATTGTAAGTTTTGATTTAATGAAGTTGAACTTAAGAAATTGATTTAATGAATTGGAAATTTAATAGAAATTGTCTTGAACGATAAAGTAACTTAACGAATATTGAATGAAATCGATAAATGAGTTTAAATTGATTTGAATGTTAAATAAAATTTATTTAAATGATTTTGGAGTAAAACTTATATACGAACTTGAATCAATATTTGAATGGTTTTAAATAAAGATTGGAATTGAATTATAAGGTTTTGAAATGATAATTTGGCAGTTTTGAAACGTAAATTATTGGAAATTGGTTTTGAAAGACAAATGAATGTTGATTTACGAATTGAAATTGAAAGTGAAATTGATTTGGTTTGAAATAAATAAACGACCAATCGGTGTAATAATTACGAAAGTTATTAAAGAGACCGGAATTCGGTTATGGATATACTCTCTATCTAAACCGGAAACCACTTTAATAACTATGCGCGTAGTGATGATCCAGAATGAAGTGGTTGGAATGGTGTGCGTGATGACTGAAGAAAGTGAACGATGATGGATAGCCTTGACACTTGTGTCAAATTGGAAATGACTAAAACAGGAGCTGTGCCGGGCCAATGGAGGATTAGCTACCTCAAGTGGACACACTTCTTCGAACTACTTATATTTGTTGTCGATTGGTGCACCCTTGATTTTGGGAGTGTTGTTTCACGGTGTTGCGGGCGCTGCGGCGTTGCGTTCTCACCAGTCCGGATCAGGCGAACGGTAGTATCACTACCTTGGGTATTGCCTCATGTGCCTTGTCATACTTGTATTCCATTTATACACGACCACTACGATTTTGATTTGTACCTTTAGTATATGGATTGCCCTCTGGTGACTTCCGGTTTTGGGGAAACTACGGTCTTGTATATGCTTTTGGGAATAAAAATGTGTTAAGGGTGGAATGGGCCATGACTTAACACTATTTTGATATCTTTTATATTACTGATAGACATTATCTACTTATCGTACACTACTACATAGTAGATAGTTTAACGGATCCTTAAAGGATGGTTATTCCAAACATCCTTTGAGTTACTTGTATTTCAATTGCTATTTCACTTGAGTTGGATTTATTAATATAAGAATGTTAATCCTGACTCGAGTGTCTTGTGTTTTTGCTTTACGCTCGGGTCAGACTGAGTGTACCAGTATTCGAGACTCACCTTTGAAGTTGGAGCTTTGCTTGAAGATCCAGCCATCTATTCTGCTTTCAGTATTCGATGATTCCAATGATGTATTCTGATTTGTATCTGATGTATCATATTACTCTTCCGTTGTATCTGGTTTAACTCTGATGTAACTTATACATTTATATAGTAGCTTCATGAACTACTATCTCTTTTATTTCCGCTGCATTTATTACTCTGTGTCTGTGATCTGTGATTATTTTATTTACTGTATATGTTCAGTTTTGCCAAATTTAAATTAACAACGCGGTATTTTGAGCAATTCAACTCCGGCATGAGTGTCTACCTATACACTTATAATGGATGCGAATGGTCCAAAATAGCGGGTCGTTACAGTTGGTATCAGAGCTTTGGTAGCTCTAGGCAAAACTCAACATATAAGGTAAATGTATTTACAGAATCACTCTCATTCGAGTTTCAATCTCTTCCTTTCGACTCGATTTCTTTGAATTTTGGAACGTTCCCTACGGTTCCGAATTTCGTTCGTGTCCCTCACTATTCGTCTCTTTTCAATTCTGGAGCATCACATAACTCCACTTCGAATGACCCTTATAATGAATTGGGGGTCTCGCCAATCTTCAAATGATTCGTAAAGGAGAAAAATTCCTTTACAATAGGCATTGATTTACCGGAGATTTCTGTATCCTCGGTTTATGATGCTATCTATCTCCTGCCATACCTGAATTCTATTTCTTGAGATCGAATGTCGATTTACCTCGGAATTCTACAACGATCTTATTCTGAAGTCCCGGTCGACCCGGTTAAGGTTGTCCGCGATTTACATAAACCTATCCATCTTCTTATTTCGTTATTTAATCATCCTTTCTTCTATTTTGAATTTATTTTCGAATCAAAATTCTCTTTGATTTGAGTCAACAAAAATTTAAATCCCTATCCTTATTTTGAAAATTCATTCCTGTATCGTCGAGCAAAGAAATGTATTTGTAAATTAATATTTAAAATATTATTTTCAAATTTGGAAAATGAAATAAATTTGTTTGATTATATTGTGAAAATATAAGTAAAATTTTCTGGAATTTAATAGGTTAATTAAATTGTTTGTTTGAAATGATAATATTTGATTATCATTTATTTATTTTTTTGAAAAAGGGTTCAAACTTTCTATTAGAAACCAAAAAATAAAGAATGTACAAAGTCCAACTGACCACCAATAACAAACGAAACCAGGCCTGTCAAATACAAAACCAAGGCCCAAAACAGAAAAGCTAAAAAACAAACTAAACTATCACCCGAAACCCGAATGAAGTTTCCAGACAACTCATTAGGTTAAAAAAGGCAAGGCTTTAGATGAGAACTACTTCATTCACTCCTCTCATACGAAAGAAGATAGAGCTTCAGTAATGGCGGCGAGGGAGATAAATGTCTCCAACCTCAAACTCTTATACTAGGCCCAAACTTAAACAAGAAGCAAACAAGGAAGCTCTGATCCAAGTTTCAGATCCTCCACGAGAACAGGCATCTACAGATAAGTGACTAAATCTCGTAAAGCCATTAAATTTTAACTTTAAAAATGTCTAATAGTAGATCTCGTCGTGACAGGACTCAAGAATGGAGTCGAAAAGCCATCGAAATCTCTAACTCCAACGATTCCAGAAGTCAATGTCCTTAGATCTCACAGACCTGAGCCAGAGGAGACTCCTTCTACCATAAAGATGACATCTTTATTCTTCTAAAGTCAGAAAAGACGCTGAATACTTAAGAATGGGATGTCTTCGTACGCAGAGATACTCAAAGGAGAAGAAGGACAAGACTAGTCCTCCCTAAGCTTCTTCACGAGCTAAGTCTTTAATTCCCTATCTAAAAGATGCTTCCTTTATCTATGAAATTGAACTGACTTCTAAATCGAACAAGTCAGGAAGAACAGGACCTCAGAACTCACAAGCAACTACCTCTTTCAGATCTTAGAAAGTAATGTGCATCCCTCGAGAAGAAAAGATAAGATGATATAACCAAACTTATTTTTTACTTTTTTCAATTCGAGAGAAAACAATTTGAAATATCTATAATTTCTTGAATGACCAGGACAAGTTTGTGACACTCAAATCTACCTGCAACCTGCATCCTTTCCAGCTAATACGATAATTATTAAGAATTGTAATTGATAATGTAATTGGAAAAAAGAAGCAAGAAAATGTAAATTAAAACAGGTACATAAAACCTGGAGCAGGATCAAAGATCTGGAGAAAGGCAGAGAAGAAAGTGCTTATGATAATTCAGCAGAAGCCCCACTTCTAGATTGGAAGGTATATCCCCATTTCAATGCAATTGTTCCATTAAAGTCAGTGATGTTCTTGAAATGCTTAGATTTAACCATTCTGATATTCATAGTCTGGAAAAAAATATCATTTTAATTAATATAATTTTAATGTACAAAATAAGGATCATAATGGCTTCCAGATCTAGATCTGGAGATTAGGGTTTTTCCCTACTCTCCTTTCTTCTTCGTTTCTTCCTATCTCAATTTTCTCCGTTACTTTCTTTCCGATCTTCACTTCTATCTCCTCGAAACTGGATCATGGGACTGCGTGATGCTGAAGGATGGGAGGAGGTGAGAAGGAAAAGGGGTAAGGCACCAGTTCTTTCGGGTCCTGATCAGAGGATTAACCTAGGCGGTCAGAGAACAAGCAGATTTGACAGAATCCCGGGTAGGAGGGCGCTTCCGGTTTCTGATGGGCAGACGGTTCCTAAGCAACCAAAACCTAAGCAGAAGTTTCCGCTGTCAGGACCTAAGCCTAAAATTATTTTCACTGTTTCGGAGAATGCTAAGAAATTTTCGTACAGTGAGGCAGTGAAAGTAGGAGCGGTTGGTGATTTAGGGAACCTGGATCTGGAGTTTATAGAGCCTACGTTAGCGGATGGTAAAAGGATAGGTTCCCTTTCGTCTGAAGCGATCAAAGAAGCGGAGGGAGGTTGGGATTTATGCATTTTACTGTATGTGGTTGGATATAAACCATGGCTCCGAACGTTTGAGGGTTATGCCAATAAGGTTTGGGTGACAAAGAAACCGTTCTCTGTCCATTCTAGGAATAATGGTTTTTTTGTAGTAAGGTTTGGTCTGGAGGAGGACTGCAATAAGATTCTAAAATCAGGTCCTTGGTTTATGGACCGGAACTTGATCATTATGAAGAGATTGTCCCCAGATATGAGAACTGATAGAGATCTGCTTACATCTTTGCCTATGTGGGTTAGACTTCCTGGTTTAAGTTTTAAATTATGGGGCAATAAGGCCATTAGTGCTCTAACTAGTACCATAGGAGTACCTATAAAGATGGATGAGGCTACGAAAAATAAATCTAGACTAGCCTACGCTAGAGTTTTGGTTGAGGTTAATGTTAATTATGGAATGCCCAAATCCATTGAAGGTAGAGATGAGAATGGGAGGAGTTTCATCCAGGAAGTAGAATATGAAAATCCTCCTCCCATCTGTGGAAAGTGTGTGTGCTTCGGTCATTTTACTGCTGAATGTCCAATGACTAAGTCTTGGGTCCCAAAAGAGACCCAAGCTGTCATCTTAGATAATACTGGGATAGCTGAATCTGAGATTTCAACTATTCCCGAAAAGGAGACGAATGTTGGAGGTCCCTCTATTTCTGGCAATTCTGATATCGGAGTCTATATCGATGTAGGGACGAAAGTCCCATGTAAGGATGCAGGGACGGTAGTCCCAGAAGATAAGGAAAAATCTA
The DNA here is from genome assembly GCA_030737815.1 of Allium fistulosum. Classification (NCBI taxonomy): domain Eukaryota; kingdom Viridiplantae; phylum Streptophyta; class Magnoliopsida; order Asparagales; family Amaryllidaceae; genus Allium; species Allium fistulosum. The sequence goes on from JASFAW010000013.1 coordinate 24,693,671, forward strand.
CTACTGTTATAGAAATTTCACCTCAGGTCCAGAATTTGGGAAAAGTAGTGTCCTCAGTAGAGCGGGATGAGAGGGCAATTTCAGAAGTGTCAGAGCCAGAACTTGCTACTACAACCGAAATAGGAGTCAGTGAAGATTGCTCCAATGTTCCTCTGGCCAGGTCGGAAGTTCCTCCTGATCAAGGAGCCAGGGAGCCATTCATTCCTGCTTCTCCAACTACCCCGGGAGCCATAGATCTGAGTTCATGTCCACCAAAATCACCATCAACTCACATTTCTATTCTTAAACACCCTTTGTCATCATTGGATCACAATTTGCTTCCTATATCCTTATCTACTACTGATTTAGTTATTGATGATTGTATTTATAATAATGTTAATTTTAGGAGAGGTACTGACCCTTGTCTTCTATTACAGGTACAAGATAATCTGGATCAGGATATAGGATAGAATAAAATGGCAGAGGAACAGAATTTTCATGATAATGTTGATACAGTTCAGGAGGTAATGGAGAAACAGGTTCTTCCGAAGCCTCAAGATATAGAGTTTGATAATATTGAGAAGGAGAAACTGGTCCGTAAGAATCCCAAGTGGGTTCAGATGGTAGGTATTCCTTCAGAAGACAATGGGGAGTCCTCGAGTAGTAGGTTTTTGAGGACCCGAAACAATAAGGTTTTATAATGTCTGTAGCCTGTTGGAACGTTAGAGGGTTCCACAACCCTAATAGAATGGGAGAAGTGAGAAAAGTTATTGAAAAGTACAAAATTAGCTGTTTTGGTATTTTGGAAAATAAGTTGCTATTTCCAGAGATTTTGAAGGTGGAAAAATCGCTGAAAGACGGATGGAAATTGATAAGTAATATATCTTGTTATTACAAATGTAGGATTATGGTTTTTTTAGACGGAAATGTTTGGGACTTCAATTTTGTTAGCATGAGTGATCAACATATTACCATCGAACTGATTGATTCCTTGAAATGCAGAAGTAATTTGACTTTTGTTTATGCCCAAAATTTTGCTGAATTAAGGAAAAGATTATGGAAGAACCTTCAGGAGGATGCTATAAATATTTATAGGCCTTGGATGGTCCTTGGGGATTTCAACTGCATTCGTAGACCCTCAGAAAGACAGGGAGGTAATCCAGTAACTTTTGATAATTTGTTCGAATTAGATGAAATGTCGTTACATACTGGTCTTAATGAGATTAATATTAAAGGTTTTGAATTTTCATGGTGGTCGGGTCCGTGTCGAAATATATTCTCTAAAATTGACAGGGTGTTTGCAAATTTAGATTGGATTAACATATTCCCTGATCTATCAGTTGAATTCTTACCTCCTTCGGTTAGTGATCATAACGCTATTCTCGTCTCATTTAACTCTAACTCTAGGGTCAAGAATAGTCCTTTTAGATATATGAATCACTGGTCTTTATGCGATCAATATTTGCCTATGATCGAGAAACTCTGGATTACTAATCACATTGACAGACCTTTGTTCCAAGTTATTAACATTCTTAAAAATATTAAGAGAGAACTCAAGAGATGGAGTGCTAATTCTCGTAATTTAAAACAAGAGGTGAATGTTCTAAGAGAGAAATGTTCTAGTCTCCAGAAACTTTTGGAAAATTCTAATGATCACAACTTAGCTTTGGAATTTCAAAATGCCAAGATTAATTTGGAGATAGCTCTTAAAAAAGAATTTCTGGTTGCCAAACAAAAAGCTAAATGTGATTGGCTGATGATGGGTGATGAGGGATCGTCTTTTTTCTATGCTAAAATGTCTAACAGAAGAAGTAGAAATTGTTTGACTAATTTAATTGTTGACGGTAAGGTGGTTTCGGGAAATAAGTTTGTTGAAACGGCTATTGACTTTTTCAAACAAATTTATAATCAGCCTTTAGGTGTTCATTTTCCTGAAGTCATTTGCAAAATGGTTATTTCTGAGTTTGGGGCTAATTTTTTAAATGAGAGTTTCTCCTTGGACGAAATCAAACATGCCTTATGGGATATTAAAGATTCTGTCTCTCCAGGTCCGGACGGTTTCAACTCGTTGTTTTTCAAGACACATTGGAATATTTCGAAAGATATTATTTATAAAGCTTTAAACGATATTTTTCAAAAGGGTCGTTTCTTAAAAGAATGGAATCACACATATATTCACTTGATTCCAAAAAAGGACCATTCCTCCTGTATTCAAGATTTCAGACCTATTGCCTGTTGTAACACTCTGTATAAGGTTTTCTCCAAAATTTTGTGTAATAGACTGTGTCCTTTTTTGGATAAGTTGGTGTCCCAAAACCAGTCGGCGTTTATCAAAGGTAGATCTATAGGGGATGGTATTTTGTTAGCTCATGAATTAATCAGAGGACTTGGAAGAAAGGATAACAAATCCATGTGTATCAAAGTGGATTTAAAGAAAGCATACGATTCGATTAATAGAGATTTTGTTATTCATATGTTAAGAAGTTTGGGTTTTCCAGATAAATGGACAAAAATTATTGAAAATCTAATTAAGACTCCAGTTTTCTCTATCATAGTTAATGGTGAAGCGCATGGTTACTTTAAAAGTTCTAATGGCCTCAGACAAGGAGACCCGCTTTCCCTAATTCTTTTTACTCTGGTTATGGAATACTTTACGTTACTAATGGAGGAAAAAGTTAGGGGAGGTCTGATCTCTCCAGTTACAGACTTTTGTAACAAATTAACTCATCTGATTTACGCTGACGATATCATTATTTTTACTAAAGCTAATGTTCAAACTGCGAATGCTATTAACGAAGTGTTTAAATCTTTGAAAATGGTTACTGGTTTGGAATTAAGTGTTGAGAAATCTAACATCTTTTTTGGGCAAGGGGTGGAATGTTGCACAGACATATGTTCGATCCTCAACATTCAACAATCTACCCTCCCAATTAGGTATTTGGGTATACCTCTGTCTAGTGCTAACTTGAGGGACAAGGATTGTTCTCCTTTAATAGAGCAGATTAAAAATAGGATTGGTAGATGGGAAACAAAAATGCTGAGCTTAGCAGGGAGACTGGAACTTATTAAATCTACCATATACCCTATAATACAATTTTGGATGCAATGTTTTTGTCTTCCAGTTGCTACTGTTCAAAAGATTAAACATTTGATTTTAAATTTTCTTTGGAAAAGTCGCAGTAGTAAGATCCCTTGGGAGGTCTTATGTAAACATAAAAAAGAAGGAGGTATGGGTCTAAGAAACTTAGAAGAGATGAATAGAGCGTTATATATCAAATTGATTTGGAAAATTATCAACGTGGAAGGTTCTTGGGCAGTTTTTATGCATAGCAAATATATAGGGCTAAAAAGTTTCTGGGATACTGATCAACGTTCGGATGACTCCGGAGTGTGGAAATTCATTTTGAAGAATAGACGCGAAGCTTTGAAATGCCTTTCCCTTAACATTGTAGATGGCAAAACCACTTCGTTATGGTATGATCCATGGTTAAATGGAAGTTCTATTATGGAACGCATTGGAAGGGATACTGCTTTTAGAACAGGTACAGAAAATTTGTCTCTCAGTAGGATTTTAAGAAATGGTGAGTGGAAGTGGGACTTGTATAGCTTTTTATTCCAAATTCAGACAGAAATTGAAGACGTCAAGATTCACAACAACAAGGAGAGGGATTTCTGGACCTGGAAGTGTTCTAAGGATGGTAAATATCAGTTTAAAAAAGTTTGGAATTCGGTACGATCTACGTTTGATTCTAAGTTTTGGGCTACTATGGTCTGGAATAAAATTCATGTTCCTAAAATGGCGGTTTGCCTTTTTAAAGCCATAACTGATTTCCTCTTGACTAAAGAAAGATTAATTCAGAAACATATTGTGGTGGATCAGAATTGTGTGTTCTGTAATAGTCACATTGAAAATATAGATCATCTTTTTTTTCAATGTGAGTTTACAGAAAAGATTTGGCTTTGGAGTTGTAAAAAGTTTTTTGTTAAGCCGAAGAGTTTATTTTCATTCATTTTGAAGGAAGATTTACTGAAAATAGTTTCTATCTCTAGCTCTCATAATCTCAATTCAGATTTGTTTCAACTCTCGCTTTCAGTTTGCGTCTGGCATATTTGGAAAGAAAGGAACGAAAGGATTTTTCAGAATTGTTTTTCGGATGAGTCAAAGATTTGCTTAAAAATTTTCCAGACTATGAATATTAGAATGGCAAAATCAAAATATTTCTAGAACATCACTGGCATGAATACAGATATTGCTATAAAATGGGGATTTACCTCCCAACGCTGAATTGGGGATACATTCATAATTTCTGTTTTCCTTTGCCATTTCTCTGATCTTATGTCCTCTGGATCTAGGTTTTTGAGTACCTGTTTTATTTACAATGCTTTTCTCTACCTCTCTCTAAATTACATTATTATTTACTTTCATCTAAAACTTCTTAGTAGCTTTTAAGTATACAGACCTGCAGGTTGATCTAAGTGACAGTGATTTTTGACCTGGATGACAAGACATAGAGTTATTACGAGGTCATGTAAGAAGAGTTCAAGGAATCATCTCTACTGAAGATAAAGTAGCTGGTTATTTTGGGTTACCAAAGACTTATCTTGCTTATTGACGACTCGTCGAAGTTCTGCTGTTTTCTGCTTGTCTTGCAAAAAGCTCAGATCTGTGAAACTTAGATCTGAATTTGAGCATAAGTGTTTGTGGTAGATGGTTATCTTTCAGCAACCCTGTTAACAACTTATAACTTCGTTAGTCGAAAGATCTATGAACTTTGTAGAGGACAATTTAGATTGTATGCTTACTTTACGGTTTCTGGAGGGATCGTAGTTCGTCTTTCCAGCTGATTCTTTTAGTGAGGCTGCTATTTCGTCTCTACGATGTTTCTGGAGGAGTTTTGATTTTTGTTGGCAGCCATTTTTGTTTTCTTTTAGGCTGTTTTTGGAAGGAATGGAGTTATGAAGTGACGAAGGAGTCGTATTGCCTTCTTTTCTACGAGATGTGCGTGGAACATTCTGGAGTCTTCCAGTCTTTCGGGCTGCTTTAGGGCTTCGGGCTGATTTAGTTTGGGCCTATCTAAGATTGTTTTATATATGTTATTTTTGCTTTGCTTATGGGCCTGCTTTTGGCTTTTGTAATTTATTTTTGTTGGACCTGATTTTTATTTTAATAGAAAATTTGAGCCCTTTTTCAAAAAAAGATATTCATAGTCTGGAATATATTGTAACAAATCTGCATCCTATCCTTAAAACGATTTTGAAAAAATCCTATCATTCCTTTCTTTCCAAATGTGCCAGACACAAGTTGATAATGATAGTTGAAACAAGTCCGAGTTGAGGTTTTTAGAGCTAGAGAGAAAAACAATTTTCTGTAAATCATCCCTCAAAGAGAAGGATAATATACTTCTCGTAGATTTGAAAATTTTTTTACAACTCCACAACCACACCTGTTCTGTAAAATTACATTGAAAAAATAGATGGTCTATGTTTTCAATGTAATTATTACAGAAAACACAGTTTTGATCAACAACAATCTGTTTCTGTAGAAGTCTTTCTTTAGTTAACAGATAATCATTTATGGCTTTGAAAAGGCATACCGCCATCTTAGGGACATGAATTTTATTCCAGACCAAAGACGCCCAACTTTTAATTTCAAAATTGGATCGAACCGAATTCCAAACTTTCTTAAACTGATACAAACCATCCTTGGAACACTTCCAGGACCAGAAATCCCTCTCACTGTTCTTGTGAATCTTAACACCTTCAATTTCAGCATGGATTTGAAATAAAAAACTATAAGAGTCCCACTTCCACTTCCCATTACTTAAAATCTTACTGAGAGACAGGTTTTCCGTTCCAGTTCTGAAAGCTGAATCTCTCCCAATACGTTCCATAATAGAGCTGCCATTTAACCAAGGATCATACCAGAGAGAAGTAGTTTTACCGTCAGCAATATTAAGAGAAAGGCATTTTAGAGCTTCAACTCTGTTTTTTAAAATGAATTTCCACACCCCCGAATCATCCTAACACTGATTAATTTCCCAAATACTTTTACGACCAATATATTTACAATGAATAAGATTCGCCCAAATACCTTCTAAATTAATTACTTTCCATATCAATTTGACGTATAAGGCTTTGTTCATCTCTTCTAGATTTCTCAATCCCAATCCTCCTTCTTCTTTTTGTCTACACAGAACCTCCCAAGGAATCTTACTGCTACGACTTTTCCAAAGAAAATTCAAGATCAAATGTTTTATCTTTTGAATAGTAGAAACTGGAATGCAAAAACACTGCATCCAAAATTGAATAATAGGGTAAATGGTAGATTTGATTAGTTCCAGTCTCCCAGCTAAACTCAACATTCTATTTTCCCAACTAATAATCCTAGCCTTAATCTTCTCTATCAAAGGAAAACAGTCCTTGTCTCTCAGATTAGCACTTGACAAAGGAATTCCCAAATACCTTATTGGGAGGTCCGATTGCTGAATATTGAGAATTTTACTAATGTCATTACAGCAATCCACCCCTTTCCCAAAGAAAACATTAGATTTCTCAAAGCTAAGCTCCAAACCAGAAACCCTCTTCATAGTCTTAAAAACATCACTTATAGCAATTGCATTATTAACATTGGCTTTAGTAAAAATAATAATGTTGTCAGCGTAGATTAGATGTGTAACTTTATTGTCGAAATCTGCAATAGGAGAAATAAGACCATCTCTGACTTTTTCTTCCATCAAAAGAGTAAAATACTCCATCACCAGAGTAAAAAGTAAAGGGGAAAGCGGATCACCTTGTCTAAGACCATTAGAACTCTTAAAATAACCATGTGCGTCACCGTTAGCAATAATGGAGAACACGGGAGTCTTAATTAAGGTTTCTATTAATCTTACCCATTTATTAGGGAAGCCTAGGCTTATTAGCATGTGTATGACAAAAGATCGATTGATCGAATCATAAGCTTTTTTTAAATCAACTTTAATACACATGTATTTATTATTCTTTCTACCAAGACCCCTGATAATTTCATGGGCAAACAGAATACCATCCCCTATAGATCTACCTTTAATAAAAGCCGTCTGGTTCGGGGATACCAGCTTATCTAAGAAAACTACTAATCTGTTACAAAGGATTTTGGTGAAAACTTTATATAAAATATTACAACAAGCAATGGGTCTAAAATCTTGAATACAAGAAGAATGGTCTTTTTTTGGGATCAAATGTAAAAACGTATGGTTCCATTCGCTAATAATAAGACCCTTATTAAAAATATCATTCAGAGTTTTGAAAATCAAGTCTTTAGCAAGTTTCCAGTGAACTTTATAAAACATCGAATTAAAACCGTCCGGACCAGGAGAAGAAGAATCTTTAATATCCCACAATGCAAATCTAATTTCTTCCAAAGATATTCCATCATTCAAAAAATTAGATCCATAATCAGAAATTATCGATTTACAAATTACCTCTGGAAATTGATCACCAGATGGGAGGTTGAAAATTCTTTTGTAAAAATCAATAGCCGAATCTACAAACTTTTCTTCCGGAATTACCTTCCCATCTATGCCAATGTTGGTGAATCGATTTCTACTTCTTTTACTAGACATTTTAGCATAGAAAAATGCAGAAGCTTCGTCACCCATCATCAGCCATTCACATTTAGCCTTTTGTTTGGCATCAAAGAACTCTTTCTTCAAAGCTATTTCCAAGTTGTTCCTGGCAGTATGGAATTCCATAGCCAAACTGTGATCATAAGAATTTTCCAACAATTTCTGAAGACGAGAACATTTTTCTCTCTGAACACTAACCTCTTGTTTGGTGTCTCGAGAGTTAGCACTCCATCTCTTAAGATCTCTCTTGATTTTCTTGAGGATACTAATGATTTGAAACAAAGGCCTATCAGTAGGATTAGAAACCCAATTCTTCTCAATCAAGGGAAAATAATTATCACAAAGAGACCAGTGGTTCATATATCTGAACGGTCTATTCTTTACCCGAGGCGATGCATAGAGCGAAACAAGGACTGCATTATGGTCGCTCACTGAGGGTGGCAAATATTCAGCCGATAAATCAGTGAATAAATCGATCCAATCTATATTAGCAAATACCCTGTCAATTTTGGAAAATATGTTTCGACTCGGACCAGACCACCAAGAAAATTCATAACCTTTAACATTAATCTCATTAAGCCCAGTACGATTTGACATGTCATCCAGTTCAAATAAATTACCAAAATTAACTGGATTACCTCCTTTTCTTTCTAAAGGACTACGAATACAGTTAAAGTCCCCAAGAACAAGCCAAGGTCTAAAAATATTGATAGCATCCTCCTGTAAATTCTTCCAAAGACTACTTCTTAATGCAACAAAGTTATGAGCGTACACAAAAGTGAGATTACATTTGAATTTCGAGGTATTAATCAGTTCAATAGAGATATGTTGATCACTCATACTAATAAAGTTAAAATCCCAAGAATCTCCGTTAATGAAAACTAAGATCATACACTTAAAATAACAAGAAACATTACTAAAAATTTTCCAATTGCCATCTAACTCTTTTTCCAACTTCAAAATATCCGATAACAACAACTTATTTTCCAAAATACCAAAACAACTGATTTTGTGCTTCTCAATGAGTTTTCTCACTTCTCCCAATCTGTTGGGGTTATGAAACCCTCTTACATTCCAGCAGGCTATAGACATTATTAAACCTTGTTATTGCGGGTCCTCAATGACCTGTTACTTGAGGATTCCCCTATGTCTTCTGTTGGAATACCTAGCATCTGAACCCACTTGGGATTCTTACGAACAAGCTTATCCTTCTGAATGTTCACAAACTCTATGTCTTGAAGGATAGGAGTAGGAACCTCCACATGGACATCCTGATTTTGGTCTGCATTATCATAAGAATTCTGTCCCTCTGCCTTCTCTGACGATCTTGTATCCTGGTCCAGATCGTTTTGCACCTGTAAATCAATACAAACTTCAGTGCCTCTTCTACAATTAACATTATTAGTTATACAATCATCAATAAAAATATTATTAGGAAATAAAGATATTGGAATAGAAGGAGATTCCAATGATGACGAATGGCGTTTAAGAATGATTTTATGGGGTGAAGGTGACTTCTGAGGCGATAGGCTCAAAATTCTGGCTCCCGGGGTAGTTGGAGAAGCAGGTAGAAGAGACTCTTGATCAGGTGGAACTACCAGCCTGGCTAACGAGGATAGATCTTCACCGACTCCTACCTCGGTGTGAGTGGCAGGTTCTGACCCTAGAGCTTCTAAGGTTGCCCCCTCACCACGCTTATCTGAGGATGCAGCTCCTTCTACGACCTGAACTGACGGACTATCTTTTGATTGTAATTGGACAGAAAGAGATTTACCTCTAATTTCTGTCTCCAATCCTTTGAACACTATCTGAGTTCTATCCCAAATACCTTCCTTAGGAAGGCAATCAGCAATTAAACTTCGATTATCATTAAAAGCTACTGATTGGATAGTATCAATCAGAGCCTCCCCATTAGGGACCACCTCCACGGGATTTCTACTGCTTTCATGGGAAGAATCATAAAGGCATCTACCCTTCAACTGATTTTCAAGATCAATAGATTTCCCATTACCGTTCTCCACCCTTACAACATCTTCATTAACTTCCAAACTCTGAACCCCGAGATTATCCTTATCAGAAATAGGATCTTGAATCTGTTTTGGAACCCAGGTCTTAGTCATTGGGCATTCATCAGTAACATGACCAAAACACACGCACTTACCACAAATGGGAGGGGGATTCTCGTATTCCACCTCCTGGGTAAGGCTCCTCCCATTGTCATCCATTCCTTCTATAATTTTGGGCATGCCAAAAATAGTATTAACTTCAACCAGGACTCTGGCATAAGCTAATCTAGATTTATTTTTCGTGGCCTCATCCATCTTAATAGGAATACCAATGGTGCTAGTAAGAGCACTAATAGCCTTGTTCCCCCAAAGATTAAAACTTAAACCCGGAAGTCTAACCCACATAGGAATTGAAGTAAGAAGGTCTCTATCTGTTTTCATTTCTGGAGTTAGTCTCTTCATAATAATCAAATTCCGATCCATAAACCAAGGACCAGACTTCAGAATCTTATTACAATCCTCATCAGATCCAAATCTTACTACAAAAAACCCATTATTTCTAGACTGAACAGAAAAAGGTTTCTTTGTAACCCAAACCCTATTGGCATACCCCTCAAAAGTTCTCAACCATGGTTTGTACCCAACCACGTACAGTAAAATACAAAACTCCCAGCCTCCCTCCGCTTCTTTAATAGCGGCAGAGGTAAGGGAACCAATCCTTTTACCTTTCTCTATTTTAGGCTCAATAAACTCAAGATCTAGATTACCTAGGTCACCAACCGCACCAACTTTCACTGCCTCACTGTATGAGAATTTTTTGGCGTTATCAGAAACAATGAATTTGATTTTCGGAATATTACCAGGCAACAGGACTTTCTGCTTCGATGGATTCATAGGCTGCCCGGCAAATTTCACATGAACATTCTTCCCCCTATTCCGATCTGGAAGGGGACCAGATCTGCTCGGTCTTTGCCCTCCCAAATTTAGCCTTATAAATACGGTTTATAAATTGATTCGGAATTTGAAATGAATTTAATTCAGAAATTTGAGAATTTATTAGTATCCGGTGATTTCGAACTTTGGTTTTTTAAAATTTTAAAGTATATAGTATTGAAAGTATTTTCGAATAGAAATCGTTTTCAAAGAACTTTTAAATGTTGAAATCAGTGCTCTTCTCTTTGTCGCTGGAAAATAATTTCGGTGATGGCGGCCGCATCATCGACATTCATTTTCGAGTTTCGAAGTGGAGATACTATTCTGTAGCTTTGCTACGGTTTGTTTTGAAATATATTTTGATCGAATTTCTTCAGTATATTTTGATTTACATATATATAGGTATCTTATTTTAAAATTTGATTTGATATAAATATATTATATATATTTCTAAATTGTTTAATGAAGTTAATTGGAAATCTAATTCTTAAATTTTGTTAAACGATGATTTTAATTATAAATAAAACCAAAATTTGGAATAAATATCTAAACTTGAATAATTGAATTTGGAAAATTTTATTTGTAAATTGTTTAACTGCATTCTAATACAACTTACCTAAATCATTCAGAAGTTGAATATGTAATTGAATAATGTATAATATAAATTGAATTTATAAATAAAATTTGAGTGGTTATAACAAATGATTATACACTTAAAATTTTAATTAAAAAAATGTTAATATAGATAAATAAAATAATAAGATAATTGAAAAATAAATTTTAAGGTTAATTAATAAATTGAAATTAGATCAACTTATGGAAATACCTTGAATTTGAAATCGAAAAAAAAATACATATATATATAAATTAATTTAAATTGAAATTTATATGGTTTAAATTAATTTATATGGTTTAAATATATGTAATAAGATATATTAAGTGAAATAAACTTAATAAGAATTTGGAATAAAGAAGAATTTAAATTGCTGAAAATATGAGTATAATAAAAGGCTATTCAAATTTATAGTTTTAGAAATTGTAAATTGAAGATAATTGGATAATAAGATAATGAATTTAGAAATAGTTGAGATTGATTTTAGTGAAATCAAATGGATTAAATCAATTATTGAATATCAATTAATTTAAATTTGAATTTATATGGTCTAAATTAATTGCTATTTTGTATTTCAAATCTGTTTTCTTTCTGGTTGTTTCTATTCTCCTACCTCGTTCCTTTTCGGGGACGAAAAGTTTTGAGTGGGGGAGAGTGTAACGACCCGTAAAATTTCAACTGTTTTAATAATGTAATTAGTAGAAATTTTATTAAATTTTAAACGATAAAATTTTGAAATATAAATTTGATATTTGAAATACGTCTAGTTAAACATAGCAACTGGTAAATTTTTGTTCGAAAATACGAAAGTTTATTTCACGCGTAAATTCACTTCAATTTAATCAGTTAAAAAGCGTTGGAAATAAAACGTTTTCAAAACCAAAATATTTTTACATAGAAAATTCTAAACCATCTTCTGAGCAAGACGTCAGTTTGTCGTTTTTCCAAATTCGGACATCTTTGGCTCCGTCGATCTTATTTTTCAGCATTTTTCTTGCATTTTCCGCTATAAAAAAAAATTTCGAATTTTTATAAGTAAATCATAACACTGATATCTGTATACCGTTTTGATCGTCTCGCTGTGTTGATCTCTACGTTATATTAAATCGTAGATTTTAGTGTCCGGTGTACGGTACAATCTACGAAACGATTTCGTATCGGTACATATTTGTGTCCTTTCTTTTCTCCACCGTTTGAAGATGTATTGTCACATGCTTTTAATTTTGCAAAAATTTAAGCCGAGTCTTTTCTGTTTACAACCTATTCATATAATTTCCTAGTCGGTTCATTGCCTCTTCAATTTTTCTATTATCACTTTGAGCTCTGTTTTTCAGTCTATTCTTGTCGTCCTCCTTCTTTTCGTTCGTCTGCTCTATAATAATTTTATTAATATAAATATAAGTTTATATATTGGTTTCTATAATTACATTGAGATCTCTGCTCGCCTTGTTATTTTCGAACGACCGCCTCTCCTTCTTCAACAGTTCAACACAAAACCCGATTACCAGCCTCCATGCCCATGTTGCTTCCACCTCTCCCATTCTTCCTCTGACATCACATCTCTGACCTGAAATCACCGAAGCACCCACGCCTCGTCATCCCCGCCACCTCACCTCCTCTTTCGCTCACCCTCTCTCTACCACACCACAAAGCAAATCTCCTTCCACCTTAACCGCTCACCCCTTCTACCTCCCATATCGTAGCCTCACTTCCACCATCAACCGTGAAATAGCAGCCACCTTCTCGCAGTGCCAAACCCAGTCCCACATCCGCACCTTCCCACCGCCTTGCTAACTTTACCCGCCTCCATGCTAACACCCACAGCCAGTTCGAAAATCTCGCCTCCTGTTCTCAAAGCCACCCACTGCCTTGTGCTCAGCCGTGTCCACCTACTCACCTACCAAAGCCCGCTCACCATGGAGATGTATGCTTGTTGGTATTCGTCTGTGAAGCTTACCTGCTTGTGTACCTACTCCATCTCATGCGGCCGAACACCCATTCTTAGGTTAAGGTAAAATATTATCTTATTTTAATATTTAAATTGTTATGTATGTGTATATATTTTTAGGTAAGTTATGTAAGTATTTATCTTATATTATATATCTATCTATATCTATGGTTATAAAAGTTTACCTTACATATATATACGTTTTATATTATATGAATTTCGAGTTCATATACAAGTTTATGTTTGTATATAATAATAAAATACAATGTTTGTATATGTAGCTTAGTATGCATATTTTCTTTTCTGTACTAACATCTATTTTGAGTGAAGTTTATATTAGTTATAGTATATTAGTAAATTTTATGTCAGTGCGGATTGTATAAGTTTGTAAGGTTATAGAGTTGTATAGTTATAAGTTATGCAGTTTAGTTTCTGTTGTTGTACGTATATATAAAAAAATGTACTTATCCTCTAATCTTTCAGTTTGAAGTTGCTAGTAAGATGTCTGTTTACTATCTAGTTAGACATATGCTGTTGTAAACTTATTAGTGAAGACTATATTAGCTACGGTCTTTCTCGTTAACTAGAATTATGTACGTTGCATGTATCTTAGTATTATTTTCTGTTATGTGTCTTAGTTAGATGTTCCCTGTTTTCTAAAAAAAAATATACAAAATAAAATATGTATATTAAATTTTAAATGTATTTGAATTTAGAATATGATTTCTTTTATATGTAAATATATATATATAGCTTATATATATAAAATATATATCAATACGATGTTTGTTTTAATAAGTGTTAAATTGATTTTTTTTTATTTTTACATTCTTATATACCATTTTGGATTTAATGTACAAGTTCCAACATTTTATAATTTAAAGTAGATATGAAAGTTACGTATTTAAAGTAAGTTATAAAGTGAAATATAGTACAGGTTAGTAAAGTATGTTATATTATAGTAGTGGTTTCAGCTAGTATGTACAGTGACTTATATGTCATTTATATGTAATATATAAACTCTAGAATAGTACTATGTAAAAGGGTTGTACAGGTTGTATTGGCCGTTGTTACATATATATATGTAAATATTATATATATATTTTTCTAAGTTATATATTTTATTATAAAGCGTTATATATATTATATTTATAGTCGAGTGTACTGAATTGTTATGCGTGAATTGTTATATATTATATTATATTAATTATCATATGCATACATTTAATATAAGGCATATGTACTTGTGTAAATCATAACCTGTTAGTAATGATAGTTTTTATAATAAATATTAATTTTGAAATGTAATACAATGGTTTATTTAGACGATTGATTTTAAATTTCATATAGATATATATATAGATTTTGATTTCGCTGTATAAGTGTTTAAGATTTAAGATTGATGTAAAATGTATATGTATCTTTAAAAAAATTGAATATTTAGTTTAAGAAAATTATAATATAATATATATTTTGGTTCAAGCTATATCGAGCAGATTCTGATTTATTTCATCATTCACTTATCTATCAGCTGGTCTGTTGAATTCGTGCCAATCTACTTTGGTTTACAATTCGTGCTTGGATTCGTAGCTCAATTCTTCGTCAAATCTATCTAGCCTCGAAAGGTGAGCACTCACTCACGATTAACGTTCTTTTATTTATTAAATTTGATTTCAATTGAAACAACAATTGAAATATTGCTGCTGTTTGACATTACACTGTTATTACCTGTATCAGTTCACCTGTGACATCTGACACCATTATCTGTTAATTATTTATGCGATGATAATACAGTTTGGCTGATAATTGATTGATTGTTGATGTTTATATTGGACGTTAAATTGTTAATGTTAAAATGATAAATAGTATGAAATTGAACTTGATATAGGATAATTAAATGTTAAATTTGATTAACTGACATTTGTATAATACGACCCCTTTAACTGTTGAATTTATTGACACGTAGGATTTGTTTAATTATACTTTGAACCACTGAATGTATGTTGTTAAATTGATGATGGATGAAATTGTAATAGATGACAAGTGAAAACCGTAATGTAATAATCTTTAATCTACATGAAATGATAGTGTAGATTCTAGAAATAATTATATTAATTCGTACAAATAACAATGCGAATTAATACGGTTATTTCGGGATTATTTGAATTTATTATTGGATTGATATTGATTGTTGTTATTGCTTGTTTATTTACTTTGACACCATCCCAGTTATCACACTGCAAGTTCCCTTTACTATGCTTTGATTTTGAATTTAATTGGAATCGGGTTGAAATGATAAATACCCAAAATTAAACATTGACCTAGGATAGAGAATTAAATAAAAACCCGATTGGTCAATAATTTGATTTAAAAATAAAACAAATATTTTATTTGAATAAATAATATGGTTTTGAAATGAAGTTGAAATTTGAATTTTTAATGAAAGGAAAATGTTAATATTTAATAATATGAAATAAAATATTGACAATGTAATTGATGAAAGAATGTTGTTTAATTTGAGAAATGATTTAATAATTAAGTTTGGAATTATTAAACTTTGAAATTATTTAATAATTAAGTTTTGAATTATTTAATAATTAAATAAGATTGAATTATTTAATGATTAAATTGATTTGAATTCTTTAATAAGTGAAATGGAATTTCTTTAACAAGAAATGAAAATGTGATTTTTGGAATTAATGTAAGACTTGTAATTGGAAGAATTGATTTGACCAATTTAATTTAATTCGAAATTGTAAGTTTTGATTTAATGAAGTTGAACTTAAGAAATTGATTTAATGAATTGGAAATTTAATAGAAATTGTCTTGAACGATAAAGTAACTTAACGAATATTGAATGAAATCGATAAATGAGTTTAAATTGATTTGAATGTTAAATAAAATTTATTTAAATGATTTCGAAATAAAACTTATATACGAACTTGAATCAATATTTGAATGGTTTTAAATAAAGATTGGAATTGAATTATAAGGTTTTGAAATGATAATTTGGCAGTTTTGAAACGTAAATTATTGGAAATTGGTTTTGAAAGACAAATGAATGTTGATTTACGAATTGAAATTGAAAGTGAAATTGATTTGGTTTTGAAATAAATAAACGACCAATCGGTGTAATAATTACGAAAGTTATTAAAGAGACCGGAATTCGGTTATGGATATACTCTCTATCTAAACCGGAAACTACTTTAATAACTATGCGCGGAGTGATGATCCAGAATGAAGTGGTTGGAATGGTGTGCGTGATGACTGAAGAAAGTGAACGATGATGGATAGCCTTGACACTTGTGTCAAATTGGAAATGACTAAAACAGGAGCTGTGCCGGGCCAATGGAGGATTAGCTACCTCAAGTGGACACACTTCTTCGAACTACTTATATTTGTTGTCGATTGGTGCACCCTTGATTTTGGGAGTGTTGTTTCACGGTGTTGCGGGCGCTGCGGCGTTGCGTTCTCACCAGTCCGGATCAGGCGAACGGTAGTATCACTACCTTGGGTATTGCCTCATGTGCCTTGTCATACTTGTATTCCATTTATACGCGACCACTACGATTTTGATTTGTACCTTTAGTATATGGATTGCCCTCTGGTGACTTCCGGTTTTGGGGAAACTACGGTCTTGTATATGCTTTTGGGAATAAAAATGTGTTAAGGGTGGAATGGGCCATGACTTAATACTATTTTGATATCTTTTATATTACCGATAGACATTATCTACTTATCGTACACTACTACATAGTAGATAGTTTAACGGATCCTTAAAGGATGGTTATTCCAAACATCCTTTGAGTTACTTGTATTTCAATTGCTATTTCACTTGAGTTGGATTTATTAATATAAGAATGTTAATCCTGACTCGAGTGTCTTGTGTTTTTGCTTTACGCTCGGGTCAGACTGAGTGTACCAGTATTCGAGACTCACCTTTGAAGTTGGAGCTTTGCTTGAAGATCCAGCCATCTATTCTGCTTTCAGTATTCGATGATTCCAATGATGTATTCTGATTTGTATCTGATGTATCATATTACTCTTCCGTTGTATCTGGTTTAACTCTGATGTAACTTATACATTTATATAGTAGCTTCATGAACTACTATCTTTTTTATTTCCGCTGCATTTATTACTCTGTGTCTGTGATCTATGATTATTTTATTTACTGTATATGTTCAGTTTTGCCAAATTTAAATTAACAACGCGGTATTTTGAGCAATTCAACTCCGGCATGAGTGTCTACCTATACACTTATAATGGATGCGAATGGTCCAAAATAGCGGGTCGTTACAATTTAATTAGGTCATGGAAATTTTTGACGGCGGCTACTGATGTTCGCAACTTGATCGAGCTTCGCAGGGGAGGGGGTCGGCGATCTCGAGGTCGGAGGTCAAGTGATAGGTAGGGGCTGGTGGTGGCATAGCTGGCGAGGCCGGAGGGTGCACAATTGAGTCGGCGACCCGTTTGTTCGAACGCGATGCAGTAAAGAGGGGTTAGGGTTTCTGCACGTGGGACACGCGTTGAGGTGGCATGATTCGATTGGTTTGTTATTTTGTTTTGTTTTCATTTTATTTATTTCAATTTTAAATTTCAATCATTCTAATACGCATAACTTTTGCATACAAGGTCCGTTTCACGCACGGTTGGATCCGCTAGGATCGTATTGAAATTCCGGACATTTTGATGCTGGTTTGGACGAATTCTAAGACCGTTCAAATTTTGGGCTTATTGCTAATGTAAATTCAATTTAAATTCAAAGGTGAGTGTTTTAACCAACTCACAACTTCTAAATTTTTTTATGTTTGTTAAATTATTTTTTGATGTGATTAGAAATTTATTTATGACTGTTTGGTATATTTTAAATCATTATTTCAATTAATTTGAATTAAATCGTTATTTAATTTATTATTGAATATAAATTGAAAGTTTAATATCCGTTATTGATTATCAGTTCTATATTGATATTTATTGATTGATTTAGATGATGATTATGATGGATGTTGATTGTTGATATTGGATGAATGGATGTTGTATTTTATACCGCTATATACTGCAAGTTCGTTATGGATTTTTATTTATTTCGGGATTGCGGTTCGAAATGATATACAACCGTAAAATGTTTAAATTGCGGATTGAAATGATAAATATCCGTATTACTTGACCTTAGGGTAGAGAATTACATACGGACACCGGATTGGTTAAATTAAATGATTTTAAAATCCTTAATTTTCGAATTTAATTAAATGATATTTTGAAATGAAATTTGATTTATATAAATTGAAGTATTTTGGAAATATCAAGTTTTATGATGAAACGTGAATTGGTTAAAAAAGGAATTGCTTTAAAAAAATTAAATCGGAAGTTTAAGTTAAACTTTTAAGTATAAATGAAATTCTATCGAAATTGAGTTATTAAATTTGTTTGAAATAACTTTGAAATATTTTGAAGCGGGAGTAATCCGTTTTGATATTTTGAACATGGATTTAAACGATATGAAATTCGATAGTTTATTGAAATTTGGTTTGTCGATTTGGAAATTTAAAATGGTCCAAATATGTTGAAATGAAATGAATAGTTTAAACCAATATAAATTCCAAACTCATGTTTTAATATAAACTGTTTTAAAAATATATTTATAATTATTAAGATTTTCAAATTTATTAAACTATTTAACTAATATTAACTATATAAATTATTTGATCTATTTAACCCAATTTAATTTGTTTTAAACTAATTAAACCATTTTAGTTTATTTTAAATCTAGTTAATCTATTTTAATCTATTTTAATTATATTTAATCTAAATTAAATCTATGTAACTATCTTAAATCAATCTAAAAGTACTTTACCTATAATTAAACTATTTTGGAGTATTTTAACTATTTATAATTATTTTAACCATTTCTAAATTTCCAAACCAAGAAAAGTGAAAGTGTTTAAATTCAATTCATTGTTTTTAAAAAAGAAAATATGGCCAAATGATGTTATAACCTAAGTTGGAATTTTGAATGTTATAATAAATTGAAATGATGATTTTGAAGCAAGGACTTAACCTGTTTTGGGAATATGAAATTTGGAAGAAATTATGATTTTGAAACGATATGATTTAAAAGTGGTGTAGTTTTGAGAATTCAATAATTTGGTATAAATTGTGAATTTGACTTTGAAAGGAAATATAATTATCGAATTTTGATTTCAAATGTGATATGATTTCAAAAGTGAATATGATTTCGAAAGTAAAGTAATGATTTCAAAAGTGATATGGTTTGAATTGAATATGATATTTTGATATCAATTATGAAATGATTTTGGAAATGTAAAAGAACCATCCGATGTGTAATAAGCAAATGGTTGTTAAAGAGACCGGGATCGGATGTTGTCATACTCTCTGCCAATACCGAAAACCACTTTGACAATTGTGTACGCGGTGGAGATTCCATAATGAAGTAGGACGGTGGCGACGATCCTAAAGGTATATTTACATGGACCTAACTCCCGTGAGTTAGCATAAGGTGGCTAAAACAGGAGCGATTCTGGGCCAATGAGGTAGCTCCTCTGATCGGACACATTCCATTGATACTATATTATGACTTGCGATTTATTTGGTGACCACCCTTCGATTTTTACTCGGGAGAGTGTTTCGAGTTGGACGTTAGTTGCGGCTATGCGTTACCAACAGTCCGGATGCGTAATTGGTATATCTACCCTGGCATTGCCTAGTTGTGCAATGTCACCTACCCTAGCGCGCCTTCTACGAGTTTGTTTTATGTCATACCTATGTGGTATTCTCTGGCGGCTCCATTTTACGGGGAGTTACGGTACTGTATAGACTATTGGCATACATATAAAATGCGTTAAGGGGGATATGGGTAATGCCTTAACGCTATTTTAATGGTTTTTATTACTGTAGACATATTATAATAGCGTATTGTATTACATAGTAGATAGTTTAACGGATCCTTAGGTGATGTGAATCCCGAATATCTCTTAAGTTACTGCACTAACGTTAGGCACTGGATAGGAGATGTCAAACCCTGTAAACATCTTCGACGTCGTTTACACTCATATTTATTTATCGTTGATTTGACTTACATAAGATCTTTTAATTTCGACTTGAGTGTTTTGTCTTTTCAATTCGCTCAGGTCAGCCTGAGCGTTTCAGGATTTGAATACCTTATTTCTGGAGGACGAAGACGAAGATTTGTACTACTATTATTTACTATGTTTATTCCACCATATTCATATTGTTCTACTGCATTATGTGTTTATCTCTGATATGTGTAACTCTGATTCTGTATTGTATAAGTATAATCAAAGTTTTTGTGAACAGCTTCATGAACTGTTATTTGATTATTATATTTTGTCATTCCGCTGCGAGATTCTATTTTGTTTTATTTCTTTCTCTTTTTCTTATTTACCCCAAATAAGAATCCGTCCTTCTGTATGGTTTGAGTTGGCATGGGTGTCTGCTTAAAGCGTACAAAAAGACGGGATGTTACATTAATTATATAATTAATTATCGAATGCAATTAAATCCATAACTTCTTCATACGAGGTCCGTTTTGCACGAAACAAATTGCGTTGGGTTAGTATCTGAAAATACTACACTAAGGAGTTTGATTGGAGTTGATTGGAGCTAATGGAAATTTTGGTTAAATTCGAACGCCCATTCGTTTTTAATCAAAATAAAACGTTGCAACGACGACTACAACCAAAGTGAGTAAAACTCACTCTTTCTGACCCGCTTATTTTTTATATAAGTGGAAATATTTTTATTATGCTGTTTTGATGACTGTTGGATGCTATATATATATATGTGTGTGTGTGTGTATATTGGATGTTCGGATGTTATGCTATAGTAGTTAGTAGTTAGATATATTCCTGCCTGTTGGAGCAGATGAGACCATATGTAACGACCCGGAAATTTCGAACCCGAAAATTCCAGATAGTTAGAAGAAAAAGAAAGAGATAGAAGAAAGAAACAGAACAAGACACAAATTCTCACATTCGCAGCGGATCAAAATACAATATCAAATAATAATATCAGTTATACAAAGAAAACTGTATTTGTTAATTACAATTTCATACATCAGAGTTACAACATTCACAAATATACTAGACAGTTAGAATTAACATGTCTCTAACAACTATAATATATCACAGCGGAATATACTCAATACGTTCCTGCCATCCAGCTCGCCTCTTGAGCTCCAGAACGTTCTTACTTGAAATCTGTAATATATATATATATTAAATAGAATTTTTATTACAAATTTGAAAATAGACATATACAAACTTTATAATTTTGAGAATTTTAAAGTGTGTACTTATACATATATACAAGTGTATATATATTTATATTATGATTAGGAAGCTATTGTTTTAAATTCAATATAATAATTTTTAAAAGCTATTTAACGTTAAATTCTATATGTTTAAAACACAAGATAATATATATTAATTTAAAAGGTTAATATATTTTCTTTAAAAATATACATGAAATAAATATAAGTTATATATATAAAGTATTCAACATAAAAACATAAATTCATAAAATATAAGAAAATATGTAATATATGTTTAAGACATGTGCGAGCTAGGTGTAACATGCAAATTACAAGTGTCAATAATTCTTTTCTTTTAAACTAAATATAGATAATAAGAAAAAGGAATAGACTGTATCCAGTTCAACACATTTTCATATAATCCTTTTTCTTTCTTTCATCTTCTAAATCTAAAACTAAAAAGAAAACTAGATCAAAACAATTACAACAACTTCCAGCTTTTAACTTGAGCAAAAGCAAGCATAGTAGACTCAAGTTCAAACTCAACATGAGAAGATCAGTTTCAAAACAAGTATAGTTCTTGATCAAAAGGAATAAGCTCTGCTCTCTGTTTTCAGAAAAGGTGAGTAAACAAATCTTCTTCTCAAAATCTTAATCTATTTATTATCTGGTTGCGTGTGATTAAATAATTAAAGTAAGTTGTAAAAATGTTTCTTGGATGTATTTTAGTGAATTACTATGTGTGCATGTCAGTGTATATGCATTTACATATCTCTGTTATGTATAACAGGCTCAAATACGCTCAAAAATTTATATCTCCTTATGTAAACAGATTCATGTGATGATCCTTAAATGAAAGTTGGTTGTATTTACCTGATTCAATTTTTAAAAACATTTGTAAGCATAAATAACAAGAAAATTACTGGTAGAAGATGATTACAGTAAAAATCATTTAAAATCAGAAAAATCAAGTTTCTAAACTCCAAGTTTTAATTATATAATGTGATTCGTATTTGAAAAAAATGAATTTTGATATTAAAATCATGATTTTAAGTTTTGGGAATGTTGAGTATTCGCGAGTAGATCGGAATTACTAGTTTCGTCAATTTCTCGTTGATCTGAGATGGATAGACGTCATGATCAAGGCTGGAGGTAGCCTGAAGGATGGAGAACACGGGAAAAATAATCGAAATTTCTTTTCTTCACTAGGGAAGTTGATCGTCGATGTTGTAGGGTTTAAGGGCACGTATTTGTCAACGGCGTTCTCAAGTTGATTTCATCATCGATGGATGATCGGGGTCAACCGGTGTAGGGGGATTAGGAAAGGGATACTCTGGCGAGTCTACAGGCGTGATCGCATGACTTCTTGTGGTTGGGATTGATGGCACGAGGTGAATCTAGTTGATCAGGTTTGGGTTTGTGAGTTGCTGATAGCTCGATTTCGAGTTCGTGATCAAATCAAGGTTGCGGGTGGTCAGACTGTTATAGGAGGTTGACGTCGATGTGCTGAAGGTGGCAGCGATGACCGGAGCTTCGGTGTTCAGTCGTATACGTGCATGCGTGTACACTTGTATCTGGTTTGGGTTTTGTTAGGATGGGAGTGATGATTTCCAGAGCATTCTTACCAAAGGGATTTCCTATTTCAAAAATGTTTTCCATATTTTCAATAAAATTATTTTCCAAGTATTTTCACTAGGTGTTAAAAACGGGTTTACCAAGTACAGATAGATTTTCAGTCTTACGCCTGATCAACGTATGACCGAATTTCTGTGAGAACGAGGATGAACTGGTTGAGACATCGAGTTATAAAAGTATTTTTATAAAAACTATTTTTGTAAAATTATATAGATTTTAAAGTATTTAAAAAAAAATTAATATAAAGGGAGTTTATAGTTTAAAATGTTCAACAAGAAATTTATCTGATAATAAGTAAATAATAAATTTTGGCTTCGTTCCTTTTCGAGGACGAAAAGATTTAAAGGGGGGAGGAATGTGATATCCCGGATTTTCGGGCATCAGATAATTGGATAGTTATCTGAATTAACTTTTAAAAAATACTGATGAACAGATTTAGATGTGATAATCTCAAATATAAATTATTTAAAATTTGGCAAAATTGTTAATTTCAAACCAATAATAATAATGTGTTGTGTGTATATATATATATACACAACACATTATTATTATTGGTTTGAAATTAACAATTTTGCCAAATTTTAAATAATTTATACTGGAGATTATCACATCTAAATCTGTTCAATTTATAAATCAGTATTTTTTAAAAGTTAATTCAGATAACTATCCAATTATCTGATGCCCGAAAATCCGGGATTTCACACCATATACGTTCCCATGTATGACCGGATGACTTTTTGTACCCGTGTCTGCCTCGAAGCAGACAATGTACATATTTTCTCATATGTATATTTGCTGCAGATGATAGGTTGGAGGTATCCAACAGGATTCCTCACTATGGTTGATGTTTATTTACACATATTGTTATATATGTTGTATTATGTGATATTTGATGTGATGGATGCCATGTTTTCTATTATTGATGTGAATAACCTTATTTAGTACTTTTCAGCATTGTGCCATATAATTTAAAATTTAAAATATAGAAATGATAATTTCAATTTAAGAAGGATTTCAAAGTGATTTTGAAAATATATATGTTTTAAGAATTTTTGAATTGTTAAAGAAATGGATTTATTTTAAAATAAATAAAAAGTTATAATTTTTATGTTATAAAAATTATGGTTTTGTGAAATATACTTAAATATGATCTTTGAAATATGAAGTTAAAATTTTTGTAAAATAAGTTAAATTGAGAATTTCGAACTTATTATAAATGGTTTATATATATGATTTATAAAATTGATATTTTATAAATAAAAGTATTGGGATTATAAACAAGTTTTATAAGTGTTAAAATGAAGTTATAAATGAATTTTTTTATAAACAGTGTTTTATAAATATTAGAAATGGAATTGTAATCAAATTTTATATGGATATGTAATTTAAAATTTAGAAATGAATTTATAATCGACTTTATAAATAATGAGATTACAAAAGAATGAATCTGTAAATAAGTAGATTTATAAGTAAATAAACTTATAATGGAATTTTGACTTATAAATGAGATAAACGAAAAATTGGTAAATAATGGAATTTTATAAATGGAAGTTTTTATAAAATAAAAATGTGAATTATAAATACAGTTTTATAAATGTGAAATCAATTTAATTTGATAAGCTAAATATGAATTTTTATAAAAAGGAAATATATTCACGTTTTTAAAGAGAATAATTCTTTAAATGAATGTTTTGGAAAGTGATATTATAAAATGGAGTTTAAATGGTTTGAAAATTAAATGATTTGTGAATTCACTCATTATTAAAATAAGTAATGTAAATGTTTTCCAAATATCCAATAAGTGAAATGGTTTTGAATATTATCTTTTTAAAGATATTTTGAAGTGAGTAATTGGAAAGCGATTTGATTTATAAAGGATTAATAAAATCTGGCCCAGTGACTACTTATGTGCTAGATTTTGTTTGTTGCTTAGATAGTTAAATAACCGACTATCAAATTTGGCCATTTTAGTTTGTCAACTTGACGTAGAGACTAATTAGTTGTACACTTAGTACGTAACTGACTGTGTAGGCTTGATTATCGTTTGTGTTGAGAATGTTGATTCGTGTAGTGCAGTGTGATTACTCCAATCTATCGAGCTTCCTTCTTGGCCGGAGGATAGCAAGTTGAAAGTTGGAACGTGATAAGTCTACGAGACTTGGTTTCTGTTTGAGGTTGAGAAATGCTTTTGCGTTGTTGGTGCGAAGAGACCGGGATCAGATTTATCTGGAAACCACTTCGTACCAACATATATGCGACAATTGTGCAGGTTGGTCAATTATATTGATATTTGGGATTTTCATAGTGAAAGACTGCTTGTTGATCATTTGGGATTAAAATCCCAATATACATATAGTAGCAGTAGTCTCTTCGTTATGAAATATCCATTGCAAGGGTTGTCGCTACTAATCCTATAGGATGTGATAGGAGAGTACCTTCGATTTGTCTTGTTCCTGGACAACTTGTATGGATGAGTGTCTGACATTGCACTTCTAAGGTTACATACATTGGTTTTTACAAACGTACATCATGTGGCGGCGGAGAAGGAAACTTCTTTTAGCTAAACACCCTCCTTGAGACATACGAACTCAAGGGTTGTAATTTTGTGGAAGGTAATTAGTAGTCAACGGGAATGACAATGTGGCATTCAAAGATGATGATGATGTGTGATATGTGAAAGGTAATCATACCTCTTTTGGCCTCACTCCTTGGAATATGACTGAAACAGGGATAGAAGCAGCAAGGCTAAAATGGGTCGCTCGCATTAGGTGACGTTTGTAGGATCGATTTCACCCTAGAGGGGGGGGGTGAATACGGTGATACTATCAATTATAAAAATTTAATGCGGAAATATATAAAGTAATTGCAGCACCGGTAATAGCAGAATAATAGCAGCACAGATAATAGCAGAATATTAAAAGAAGAAATAGAACAACACAGATTTACCCAGCTTCGGCAAAACCTAGCCTACGTGCTACCCCCAAGGTTTCTACTAGAAGTTAAGTAGTCAGACGCTTACACACGTAAACTCGTGACACCCGCTATCGACTAACCAAACTCTACGCTCAAAACCCTGCCACAACTCAGCCACAGAGTTGCGAATTCTCGAACTACACCACCGTAGTTTGTCCCGTCACACAACTAGAATTTACAAAAGTTTTAAAAAGAAATACAAATTAAATATTTTTTACAAAACCCTATTTAATAAATTAAGCCCAAATTATCAATTAGGACCGGCCCAATTTAAATTAAAAGAAAAATCACCCTTTTCTGTGTTTATCCTCTTGTATATCTTCGGCCTGTATCCTCTTGCTTTTGTTCTGTACTTCGTTTCGCTTTCAAAAATTTTAGGGCTTTGCTTTTTTTTTGAAGCCGCCGCTTGGTCGTTGATCGATCTTACTGTCAAACCTCAATTCAGTTGTTGCTTCTTTGATATTTGTTCTTTGCTTAGCTTCGGCTGCTTCAAATTTGTCGAGTTCGATTGATGTGTGAATTGGTACGTGAATGCCTTTTACTGATTATTGATTATTCTTGACTTTGATTCGAGTTGAATGATTTATTTCTCTCTATTGTTGCTTGAACTCGAATGCCTTAATCTGCCAATGATGATTGGGTTTAAATAGGATTCTAAATCCTACAATTTCGTTCGTATATATTTTATTGAATTCGTCTGCTACTTTAGCTCGGCCATTTGATGTTGCTTGGATGCTTGTGATGTTTTCTGACTTCTTCAATTTGTATAGTGTCGTTGCTTGAATATCATGGCTTTGATTTTTACTTGTTCGATTCCTTGGTCACCACGGCTTTGAATTATTTAATTTTCTATGCTCGGCCATTTGAATTTTTCTCTGTGACTTCGGCAACTTTGATTTGAATTTGTTTCTCTTATGACTTGTTGGCATTTGACTTTGAGAAGTGATTGAGTCTTTGAAGTTTTCTTTCATGGCTTCATGAAAACTGCATTTGCTTTGGGAATTGACTTTGTTTGAAACTTTTTGCTCTGTAGCATTTTTGACCTAATTCTTGATCACTATTCATCCTGTCACTGCATATGTATTCATGTTGTCTGGATTTGTGCATTTGATTCATGTGCATAGTATATATATATGTATACATATGTGTATGCATATGTGTTTATATATATATATATATGTGTGTGTGTGTGTGTGTGTGTGTGTGTGTTTGTTGCACCATGTAGTTGCATATACGTATGTCTGTGTGTTTGCATTTACTTCACTTGAGTTTGCATTGGTTTGTTGCTAGTAGTCGGATTTGTTTCACTTGTTTCCAGTTGAACTTCTC
Source organism: Allium fistulosum (assembly GCA_030737815.1). NCBI lineage: Eukaryota > Viridiplantae > Streptophyta > Magnoliopsida > Asparagales > Amaryllidaceae > Allium > Allium fistulosum. The sequence continues at coordinate 24,720,981 of JASFAW010000013.1, forward strand.
TGGTTGTCTTGGTGCCATTTTAGTTTGGTTGCTTCATTGTTCATGTGTCTAACCACATGTGTTTGATTGGTAGCTGCAGTGTCATCTCCACTTGTATGCATACATACATTTATGGATGTATATATCTAGTCTCATTTTGTACATATCTGTCTGGAGAAGTTCTGAACTATATATGCATGTGCACCACTGTTATCTTGATGTTTCTTTGTTTGCATTTAGTTGATGTGCACTTGCTGTTGGTCTTCATGGGTTTACTGGTCTGGTGCAGTTTGCTTGTGGCTTCACTTGCATATTGAACTGCTTCCATTTGTTGTTTGTGAATTCATGCCTCATTGTGTTCAAAAATGTTTTGGTACTGTTTCAATTTGGTCCGGTTCACTTTGAACTTCATGTGTGCTCGAGTCTGGTTAGACTGTCAAGCCTTTGAGTTGAACCTAGCTTTGCCTCGGGTTTGACCTTGTGCTTGTGTCGTGACATTATTTGTATTACACTTGAGTTAAACTTGGCTTTTGGTTGGGTTTGACCTTGTGCTCACCTGTCCCTGCAGTTTTGTCAAGTGTATATCGGTGTGCACGGCCTTGTGGCATGTACAGTGATACACTGTGCATGTCATAAGTTGTTCGTGGATGGTGAATTCAAAATAAATATAACGACGAACAACCCAAATAACTGAGGCATATAATATTTTCAAAACAAATTTTATTTTACACTGCAAAAATATTTCTTTTTCAATTTACCGCGTCAGTGTTTTCTTTGTAGATAATTCAGATGTTGGATTCAATCTGGAATAGAGTTGAAGATAAAAACGAGCGAATGAGTGATATATAGTTAGGTGCAAATGTAAATTAAAAATTGTGATGTAATCGAAATTGTATTGTAATAAAAAATTATATATATATTGAGAGCTCTAATTTTTACTATTCAAAAATTGTAATAAAATATTTGTTTGAATAAAATATCTGTTTGAATTAAAATTATGTGTTACTTATTTTATTCAGCAAATATTTATTTAATTATGTAAAAATAAAATAGTACAATAACAAATACATTTAAATGAATATATATATATATGTTAATTATCATCAAACAAAAATCATATACTTGCATATCCAACAATGTCATCACTCTTTTAGATATATCTTTACACCTTATGACATCGTATATCTGATTATTGTTGATGTATGCTGGTGACCACGGATTCTAGGTCGGTAACGACCGAAATGATGACATATTCGGCACTATCCAGCGAGGGGTAGGCCGGTCTTGTGTTGGTTTAGGCGCTCAGTTTCTGGACCCTAGGTACATCCATCTAGAGGTGTACCGAGTTTCGGAAAGGTAGTCCCTTCACCTAGTCATTTATATGGAATCCAAAATCCACTACGTGCCTGCCATTTTGTTTGTAGAGCCTAGTATTGCTGGAATTTAATAATGGTAACAATTTCAGCTATGTTGACCTGTAATGATCCTGAACTCAGCCTTCGAAAATCGGCACCCATACTTCACTTGTACTCGAAATGCTGCAGATTCAAATACCAAATCAGGCTCACCGGAGCTTATAACACCATTAAGTATAACAACACAGCGGAAGAAAGAATGAATGATATTGTGATAACCCGGATTTTTGGACATCCAGTAATTGGATAATTATCTGGTTTATTCAATTGAATTGATAAAATTCTAATAATAAAAGATATCTGGTTATATAAGTGAATTTGAAAATATAATAAAAATTGGATTTTAGATATTGTGTAACGCCCCACCTCTATACCCACGCTAGCCAAGAACACTACGGTGTAGTGCTGTCAACTAGCACGGAGAATAAGGCTGTTGAGGAGCGACCATCCGTGTAATTGCTTCGTGCGAGCACCGATATGTCAGATAATAGAACATTGCATTTCATCTTTAGAGGAAACCCGACATACCGATACAAACTCAAAGCTACTACATAGTGGCTATAATAGTTTAGGACAATGGATATAAAAATAACACAGATAACATAAATGCGGAATACAGATGGAACGAAAAGTCTCATATATACAATAACTGATATAAGTTACAATACATTTGACACAATACAAATGATACAACTACAATTGTCGACTCAAGAAGTTATATATATACAAGTACATTATCGACTAATATACATGAATACATTATCATCTTAAAACAGACACACTGACTACTACAACAAGTCGAAGACCACTTCAAATGATATAAAAAGTCTTCATAGCTCTAGCAGCAACCCAAAGCTAAAAATCTACAACCTGAAAATACTCGGTCTGACCCGAGTATTACATTCAAAAGAAAATAATACCCGGATCAGTCTAATTCAAACTCAGTTATTAGAGCATAGAAGCAATAATAATCAATCTCAATATAGATGACAGTCACAGAAACCTCGTATATCCAACTTCTCGATAAGAGAACCGGATAACGGCAGATATAACACTAAATAGTATCAATCCACAAAACAGAAATCCAAAGCAGTTTAAACAATTGAAATGTCAATTTAAAAACATCAATGATAATTGGCTGCAGTACACGCTAACGAGTACTGCCTCGCCAATACAGCCTACGAATTACGCAACAGGTCGATGAATCAAGAAGAAGAGAAATATCGATTAAAATCTGTAAATTCGGTGTGGCTACAGTGCACGCACGCGTGCACTGCCTCGCCACAACAGAATATAAAGTCACCACAATTCCGAGTATTAATAGTAATTAATACGTCAAAGAAATCAAAATATCTAACCTATATTGGTCAGAAAGTAAACAGACTCAAAAGATATCACAAGAGATACGAGTGAAGCCACAACCTAAGCTTCAACAAGCATAGGAACATGAACAGCTAAAGACAGAAACAAGAATGGGCAGACCTGACTCAACATGTAAGAATGGCCTCAACGTCAAAGACAGAGAGGCTAAAATGAAACTGCACATGCCTCAATAAAAGGTAAGGTCATAAGTGAAGCAAAATGACAAAAATGCAAATGATACAAGGCATCAATGCAGTGTATCAGATTCGAGAACAAGGCAGTGCAGCAGTCAGCAACTAAAGCATGAATGCTGCTGTGGAGACTAGAGCATAGAAATGCCCAGACTCAAGTGGAATCAACAAACCAAGGAACTGACATCAAGGATGAATGTAATTCAAGTGACAGTGTAACCCAAAATGGGGACAGAGAAAAGATTCAAGTAAATACAAGCTACAACAAAATCTCGAGTATCATCAACAAAAGGATACAACATATATGCAACTGTAACACTAGACAGTGCAAGTGACAATGCAGCAACAGGTTGATACAAAGTCAAAGTGAACAATGGAATGCAAGTGACCACAAGACTCAATTGTACTCGAGTATAAATGCAACAGTATGCAGACGCTCTCAGGCTAAAGCCAGGTGAGAAATCACAGATTTAAGTAACTGAAGTAGCAAGATGTACCAACAAACTCAAGTGTCATTAGAAAAATAATTCCAAATGTATTTCAGTTCAGTTATAGGTATGTAAGCAAATGCACCAACATATACACAACATCACACCACAAACGACATAAGATCTAAGACTACATTTATATACATATTAGATGACAGCTGGTGATATTGTATATATGGGGATGCAATTGCGCAAGTACAAATAAAAAAAAATCATAATGAGGCCAGTGTCTCAAGAACTAAGCATAAGGTGACTTGAGAACAAAAAGGGGGTAGACATCATGCTACAGAATTTAAGCTTTCAATACTAACCAAAGTTCAAATTGAAAGTTTAAGGCACAGGGCAGATAAGCTCAAAAATCTTGAGTTATCAGAGAAGTAAATGCCCCAGAAACATACAGTACAACACAAGTAAATGGGGCAGCTAGCACATAAATGAAAGTACATCTACAACTGATAGTGAAACTCAAGTTCAATTTTTAAATCAGCAGTGTATGACCCAAAACATGAACAAGGGTAAAAACTGTGGAGTAACTCAAAGATCAAGTCGAAGACATAAAGTCACTGTAACTAGGAAATACAATGTATACCGAGCTGTAAATCGATGACCTCAGACCATCAAGTTCAACGTCGAACGTCATCAACCTAGGGATGAACAGAAGTGCCAAATTCAAGGATGACCAAGTCGAAAATGTCCAGTGACCGAAGTCAAATACAAGTATCAGGGGTCCAAAAGTAAAGCAGTTTCAAGTTATAAATCTATAAGAACAAATCAGGCCCGAAGTCATCATGAATTCACAAAAGCCAAACTGTGAAACCCAACATCACGAGAACAAATGCCTCCGAACAAAATCCAAGTAAACAAAATTGGACAAGTCAGAGAATCGAACAGCAAAAACCCAAACCACGATAACTACGAAATAGAAACGAACGAAAATCACAGGGTTTGAGTGAATTAGATGTGAGCGGTAGCACTCACCATTTTTTTTCGACGAGGCAGTGAAGCCAAAGCTTTAGCATGCGAAGCGAAGGCGACTCGATCAATTGAGGAGCAGCCGTGCAAGGCGATGTCGAACGACGAAGAAGAGTAGCCATTAATTTGGATGTTTGGGGACGAAGACGAAGAAACCAGGCTGCCATTTTTATTTTCTTTTGCTTTGATCTAGGGTTTTTTCACGAAATAAAAAGGGGGGAACGGGTTTTCGCATGGACAAAAGAGAACGGGTCGAATTTCTTTAAGAATGGGGCGGCATCGAGAAAAAGGGGACGGGTACATTTGCTTTGCAAATTTTTCACGGCTTCAAACATTTGAAAACGTGGGCCGAGAATTTATTTTAAAGCCTGTCAACATTTAACAGATTTTTCAAAAGAGTTTCAACTGGTTAAATTAAAATTCCAAACAGCGATTTGCTAGGAAAAGCAATCGTCTAAAGACGATAATTAATCGGTATGAAATACTGGGTTGTTACAGACTTCCCTCCTTAAAGAAATTGCGTCCTCGCAATCATAAGGAATAAACGGACAAAAGGTAACAACCATAAGAGCATGGCAATGTCGAATGCATAAGCAAAGCAAATGTCAGCAGGGAAGTATAGGAATTATGGAAGCATCAGATATAGAATCAAAAGGTTCGATTGCTTCAAGTCAAAAGAATCAACATCGTGGGGATCAAGGAATCAAAATCAGACGACTATCAAAAGCAAGAATCAATCGAGTTCCGGCATTTAAAAGAAAAGGGAAGACAGAGCAGAATTCACATACTGCACGAATTGAATGTGAGTAAATCAAATTACTCACCTGAATCGTCAGAGAAAAAGACGAAGCTCGAATCTCAAAATCGCAAATATTCAATCATCTAAAACGATAATCAAATTTTCACAAATATCTGATTATCAGAAACGATGAGCAGAAATAACAAATATTCGATTATCAAATCGAAAAATATTTAATTATCTCAAACGATAATCAAATTTCACAAATATCTGATTATCAAAAACGATAATCAGAAATCACAAAGATTCGATTATCAAATCGAAAAATATTTAATTATCTCAAACGATAATCAAATTTCACAAATATCTGATTATCAAAAACGATAATAATAAATCACAAAGATTCGATTATCAAATCGAAAAATATTTAATTATCTCAAACGATAATCAAATTTCACAAATATCTGATTATCAAAAACGATAATCAGAAATCACAAAGATTCGATTATCAAATCGAAAAATATTTAATTATCTCAAACGATAATCAAATTTCACAAATATCTGATTATCAAAAACGATAATCAGAAACACAAATATCCGATTATCAAAAACGATAATCAGAAACACAAACATCTAATTATCAAAAACGATAATCAGAAGTCATAAATATTCAATTAACGAGTCCGGAATTAACCGAAGTAGTAAAAGTATGGTTCCATACTCCTTACTTTTGCTAAATCGTTTAAATCTCTTTATCGTTTTCTTGAAAGTGCAGAATTGTGTGTTTTAAAAATAACATTTCACATTCTCAAATGGACAAGTCCGGAATTAAGCGAATCAGTAAAAGAAAGGGGTCATAGTCCTCGATTTTTCTGAAATGTTTAAATCGCTTCCTCGTTCTTTTGAAAATGTAAGCTATAAAAATTTTGAAAACAATTTTAATTTATATTTTGAAACAACTTTTAAAAATAAAGAATTTTGAAAACACGTGATTAAATTAGCAATATCAGTATTGCGGGAGAACCACTTGTAAATCCATTTCAAAATTGACGAGTACTGAAGTTAACATGTCAAAATCTCATCAAAATAACTGGCATCAAAATATAATACCAATGAATTTCATTCATAAGAAAATGTCACAAGAATCTTCTCAAAGATAGAAAGGGATATCATACCCTAAACTTGTATTCATAACAAGTCAATAACACATGAATTCACCAATACACAAAAATTGACAAAACTTGTCAATAGAAATCACGAAAATTGGTGAAGCACAAATTCTAGAAATCATCACAAGAAATCCAGAAATCACAAAAAGGGGGGAAAAAGCCTATCAGAAAACGGGAGTATGAAAACTCCAAAACACCGGTTTCACAAGACGAGACGCTATCTCATGGTGGCTAACCATTAAAGTTTCACACAGGAATGGTCCGAAGACCGTGGGTCGCTATCCCACGCGTGTGAGTCGGAATCACACAGATTGAGGTCTAGGCTAACCTCGCAGAGAAAGAGACATCGCACATTTGCTAGTCTAAACCATAAAAAGGAAAAGGGAAATGCCTATCACAAAATGAGAGCATGAAAACTCCAAAATACTGGTATCACAAGATGAGACGCTATCTCATGGAAGCCATCCATTAATGTTTCACACAGGAATGGTCCGAAGACCGTGGGTCGCTATCCCACGCGTGTGAGTCGGAATCACACAGATTGAGGTCTAGGCTAACCTCGTAGAGAAAAAGACATGGGTGAGTGGAATCACACAAATTAAGGTCCAGACTAACCAAAAAGCAAAAAGGTATGTGGGAATGGAATCACACAAGTGGTGTCTAGTCTAACCTTGCAAACAAAAAGATATGTGTGGGTCGGAATCACACTAATTAAGGTCCAGACTAACCAAAAAGCAAAAAGGTATGTGTGAATGGAATCACACAAGTGGTGTCTAGTCTAACCTCGCAAACAAAAAGATATGTGTGAGTCGGAATCACACTAATTAAGGTCCAGACTAACCAAAAAGCAAAAAGGTATGTGTGAATGGAATCACACAAGTGGTGTCTAGTCTAACCTCGCAAACAAAAAGATATGTGTGAGTCGGAATCACACTAATTAAGGTCCAGACTAACCAAAAAGCAAAAAGGTATGTGTGAATGGAATCACATAAGTGGTGTCTAGTCTAACCTTGCAAACAAAAAGATATGTGTGAGTCGGAATCACACTAATTAAGGTCCAGACTAACCAAAAAGCAAAAAGGTATGTGTGAATGGAATCACACAAGTGGTGTCTAGTCTAACCTTGCAAACAAAAAGATATGTGTGAGTCGGAATCACACTACTGCGGTCTAGACTAACCTTGCGAACAAAGAGATACGTGTGAGTCGGAATCACACCACTGCGGTCTAGTCTAACCTTGCAAACAAAAAGACATCGCACAATTGCTAGTCTAAATCATAAAATGATCGTCATGATCAACGAGAAGTGTCAATTACACTAAGCTAGTAAATATAAAAGTTTAGCTTCATGTCCCATAACCACTTGCTTAACTTAAATATTTACGAACAAACTGTAAATCTACACTAGAAAATTGTCACAAAAGGTTCAATCGAACAAGTCCAGGAGTTAACCGACGAAGTAAACGCAAGCGTTTCATACCACTTGTTTTACTAGGCCGTTTAATTCAATTTCTCATACGAGTGAAATAAAGGCTTGTATATACTAATAGATTGGAAAACGGTTTAAGAAAAAGAGCTTTGTAGTAAAATAGTTTTGAAATCGTTTGGAGAAAAAGGATTTTAATATTTACTACTAGTATAGAAAACCTTTATATTTTTAAAGTGACAAATCACAAAAATGATTGTAGAAACAATCAATCACAAGAATTCACATACGAAGATGTGAATGGAATCCAAAGAAATCGATACTGAATCCATCAGAAAGTATGTTCACAAAAATCCCGAAGAAAATGTCATCAAAGTTGCTAATAAATGATAGCAACAAATCGGGGAAATGATCAAGAATCGATTAAATTAGGAAACCAAGTCAGTTCACTAAAATTTCACATTCGAAGACGTGAATAAAATCCAAAGAATTCAATTCCAAATTCATCAAAGTAGGAATACCCAAAAATTCCAGAAATAGAAGTTATCAAAATCGACAAAGGTGATAACAACTAATTAGAAAAGAAGAATCGATTATCAACTGGAAAAACAAAGCAAATCGAGCAGAAATGCATAAATGACTTCAACAAAAGTAAGAATCAAGTCAATGTCGAAGTCAACAATTAATAGCCGCAGTCGAGTACAAAATGAATCAATCATCATTATCAAAGAAACCAATGGCAAACAAAATCAGAGTCTTAAAAATCAAGAAATTAGCAATTTCTCAAAAACAAAGTGACCGAAGTCGAATGGAATTCAAGATGAGGAAAACACAAAATATCAAGTTCAAAATCAATGGGATTCAAACTAGATGTGAATGAGAAATCAAAATTACTCAATTTTGAAACTAGTCCACCCATTTTTTCATCACAGTGTAACAGGTACACAATGACACTCATAGCATAGAACAAAAGTGGAACAAAGTCCAAAAGTCAAAATGGCTTTAATTTGCCAAATTAAAACAAAATCAACATCGGCTAAATCAATTCAAAGCCGAAAACACAAGAATAATCGTTAGGAATTCATACCTAACAGTCAAAAAATAATCATATGTAAAGATGAGAGATAAAACATCGACAAATAGTTGTAACACATGTTCCATCTAAGTTATGTTTTATAATTGTCCTAAACCCTAGGTTCTGATACCAAGCTGTGACGCCCCACCTCTATACCCACGCTAGCCAAGAACACTACGGTGTAGTGCTGTCAACTTGCACGGAGAATAAGGCTGTTGAGGAGCGACCATCCGTGTAATTGCTTCGTGCGAGCACCGATATGTCAGATAATAGAACATTGCATTTCATCTTTAGAGGAAACCCGACATACCGATACAAACTCAAAGCTACTACACAGTGGCTATAATAGTTTAGGACAATGGATATAAAAATAACACAGATAACATAAATGCGGAATACAGATGGAACGAAAAGTCTCATATATACAATAACTGATATCAGTTACAATACATTTGACACAATACAAATTATACAACTACAATTGTCGACTCAAGAAGTTATATATATACAAGTACATTATCGACTAATATACATGAATACATTATCATCTTAAAACAGACACACTGACTACTACAACAAGTCGAAGACCACTTCAAATGATATAAAAAGTCTTCATAGCTCTAGCAGCAACCCAAAGCTAAAAATCTACAACCTGAAAATACTCGGTCTGACCCGAGTATTACATTCAAAAGAAAATAATACCCGGATCAATCTAATTCAAACTCAGTTATTAGAGCATAGAAGCAATAATAATCAATCTCAATATAGATGACAGTCACAGAAACCTCGTATATCCAACTTCTCGATAAGAGAACCGGATAACGGCAGATATAACACTAAACAGTATTAATCCACAAAACAGAAATCCAAAGCAGTTTAAACAATTGAAATGTCAATTTAAAAACATCAATGCTAATTGGCTGCAGTACACGCTAACGAGTACTGCCTCGCCAATACAGCCTACGAATTACACAACAGGTCGATGAATCAAGAAGAAGAGAAATATCGATTAAAATCTGTAAATTCGGTGTGGCTGCAGTGCACGCACGCGTGCACTGCCTCGCCACAACAGAATATAAAGTCACCACAATTCCGAGTATTAATAGTAATTAATACGTCGAAGAAATCAAAATATCTAACCCATATTGGTCAGAAAGTAAACAGACTCAAAAGATATCACAAGAGATACGAGTGAAGCCACAACCTAAGCTTCAACAAGCATAGGAACATGAACAGCTAAAGACAGAAACAAGAATGGGCAGACCTGACTCAACATGTAAGAATGGCCTCAACGTCAAAGACAGAGAGGCTAAAATGAAACTGCACATGCCTCAATAAAAGATAAGGTCATAAGTGAAGCAAAATGACAAAAATGCAAATGATACAAGGCATCAATGCAGTGTATCAGATTCGAGAACAAGGCAGTGCACCAGTCAGCAACTAAAGCATGAATGCTGCTGTGGAGACTAGAGCATAGAAATGCCCAGACTCAAGTGGAATCAACAAACCAAGGAACTGACATCAAGGATGAATGTAATTCAAGTGACAGTGTAACCAAAAATGGGGACAGAGAAAAGATTCAAGTAAATACAAGCTACAACAAAATCTCAAGTATCATCAACAAAAGGATACAACATATATGCAACTGTAACACTAGACAGTGCAAGTGACAATGCAGCAACAGGTTGATACAAAGTCAAAGTGAACAATGGAATGCAAGTGACCACAAGACTCAATTGTACTCGAGTATAAATGCAACAGTATGCAGACGCTCTCAGGCTAAAGCCAGGTGAGAAATCACAGATTTAAGTAACTGAAGTAGCAAGATGTACCAACAAACTCAAGTGTCATTAGAAAATAATTCCAAATGTATTTCAGTTCAGTGATAGGTATATAAGCAAATGCACCAACATATACACAACATCACACCACAAACGACATAAGATCTAAGGCTACATTTATATACATATTAGATGACAGCAGGTGATATTGTATATATGGGGATGCAATTGCGCAAGTACAAATAAAAAAAATCATAATGAGGCCAGTGTCTCAAGAACTAAGCATAAGGTGACTTGAGAACAAAAAGGGGGTAGACATCATGCTACAGAATTTAAGCTTTCAATACTAACCAAAGTTCAAATTGAAAGTTTAAGGCACAGGGCAGATAAGCTCAAAAATCTTGAGTTATCAGAGAAGTAAATGCCCCAGAAACATACAGTACAACACAAGTAAATGGGGCAGCTAGCACATAAATGAAAGTACATCTACAACTGATAGTGAAACTCAAGTTCAATTTTTAAATCAGCAGTGTATGACCCAAAACATGAACAAGGGTAAAAACTGTGGAGTAACTCAAAGATCAAGTCGAAGACATAAAGTCACTGTAACTAGGAAATACAATGTATACCGAGCTGTAAATCGATGACCTCAGACCATCAAGTTCAACGTCGAACGTCATCAACCTAGGGATGAACAGAAGTGCCAAATTCAAGGATGACCAAGTCGAAAATGTCCAGTGACCGAAGTCAAATACAAGTATCAGGGGTCCAAAAGTAAAGCAGTTTCAAGTTATAAATCTATAAGAACAAATCAGGCCCGAAGTCATCATGAATTCACAAAAGCCAAACTGTGAAACCCAACATCACGAGAACAAATGCCTCCGAACAAAATCCAAGTAAACAAAATTGGACAAGTCAGAGAATCGAACAGCAAAAACCCAAACCACGATAACTACGAAACAGAAACGAACGAAAATCACAGGGTTTGAGTGAATTAGATGTGAGCGGTAGCACTCACCATTTTTTTTCGACGAGGCAGTGAAGCCAAAGCTTTAGCATGCGAAGCGAAGGCGACTCGATCAATTGAGGAGCAGCCGTGCAAGGCGATGTCGAACGACGAAGAAGAGTAGCCATTAATTTGGATGTTTGGGGACGAAGACGAAGAAACCAGGCTGCCATTTTTATTTTCTTTTGCTTTGATCTAGGGTTTTTTCACGAAATAAAAAGGGGGGAACGGGTTTTCGCATGGACAAAAGAGAACGGGTCGAATTTCTTTAAGAATGGGGCGGCATCGAGAAAAAGGGGACGGGTACATTTGCTTTGCAAATTTTTCACGGCTTCAAACATTTGAAAACGTGGGCCGAGAATTTATTTTAAAGCCTGTCAACATTTAACAGATTTTTCAAAAGAGTTTCAACTGGTTAAATTAAAATTCCAAACAGCGATTTGCTAGGAAAATTAATCGTCTAAAGACGATAATTAATCGGTACGAAATACTGGGTTGTTACATATTGGGATAAATATTTGATAATCTTCTAATATGATTACTTAAAATTTTACAAATTAACCTTTTAAAACAAATAATAATGATTGTGTATATATATAGACATAAGAAGATTTTAAATAGAAAAATATTATTTTCAAACAAATTAAATATGTGTTGTTTAAATATATATATTTAAATGAGCTGATTTTAAATTGAATTTGGATTTGAATTTGAAATTCAAAAGATAAATATCTTAAAATAAATTGGATTTAAAAATAATATATATATATATATATGATTTTATTTAGTATATATTGTTTTATATTAGTTTCTTTAAAAGATTTTGCAAATATAAATTAAGAAAATGTATTATCTAAATAGAAAATAAATATAAAGATTTATAAAAACATATTATAATAATTAACACATGCATAATTACAAGTGTAAATTAATTAAAAATTATTAAAAACAAGGCTATAAATATACATATACTCTCTCTTTCAATCTTTTTCTATCTTCATTTCAAAACTAACAAAAGCAAAACCTATAACATGCAAACCAGTAAATAAAAATCATTTAATTCAAAGTAATCTCTCCACAATTCCAATTTAAATAACAAAAGTAAACATAGGAGCTCTCAAATTCAAGTACAACTCAGATCAATAAGCAAATCAAGTTAAGAAGAAAGATCAATTTCAGTTTCCAGTTTCAAAGATTAATCCAGCTTCCAGATTTCAAAAGTTTTCCAGTCTTCTCAGTTCTTAAGTTATACAGGTGAGTAAGCTCTTAAATCTGATATATCTTGAACTAACATGCGATGATCTTTAAAGTATGATTTGAATTATGCTATGCATGTTATTTAAAAATGATTTTTTAATATATATATATGTGTGTGAATATTTATATACAATGACTGGAAAATATGGAAAACAAGTTCCTGTTTAAAACTGAATCTGTGAGTAAACTTTATTTCTTTTTAAGCCAAATCTACTTTATTATCTGATGCATGTGATAGATAAGGGTATTAATGTTGTGAAAATGTTTTGCATGGATGTAGAAATGTATTTTTGTCTGGGTATACAAGTTGAAAGTACTGTGTGTATATGCATGTCTCTAGTTGTTATCACAGACCCAAATTTCATTCAAAAAGATTAATTTCTCTTCACTCAGTTACTTATAGGCTTCGAAGTTTAAAGGGAATATGTTTGTATTAGCTAAATTCTATTTTTCAAAATGTTTTTAAGTAAAATTATCAAGTATTTATATGGAAAGAAAGAATTTACAGTGAAAAATCAAAACATGTCAGAAATAAATTGTGTAAATTGCATGTTTCTCTTACATGATTGAATTCGTCTTTGAATTTGATGATTTTTGGTGGGAGTTTTGTGATTTTTAAGTTAGGATTAGAAGAGGAATCGAGGACGATCGAAAATTGGGTTTTTCGTCAAATTCTGGTGGTCGTGAGGTTCTGTAAACTCGGGGTTATGGCCAGACGAAGGTCGTGGGTCGGCGGTCTCGAAAAATAATGGTGTCGCATTTTTCTGATCGCCGTGGTGGAGAGGTGAAGGCAAAGTAGGGTTTTAGGCTTTGGTTTGGTCGAGGTTGTTTCCATGGCCAGTGCAGTGACGTGGTGGCGCCGGAGTGATTCAGTGGAGGGGGAAAAGGAAGGAGAGGGTCTGGCGTAGCTCCAGGCGTAGCGACGAGTGTTCCGGTGGTCTGTGGCGGTGGTATGAGGGGAGAGAAGGTGTCTGGTTTTCGTTCGGGCGATGGAATTTCTGTTCGAATTCGTTCAATTTTGTTTCGAAGAGTCGTCGTAAGTTCTGGATGGTCGGAGCTTTCGTGAGAGTCGTTAGCGACTTGTAGGCGTCGTCGAAGCTGATCAGAACGGCGGTAGTGGTTCGTGCACGTTCTCGAGATGGTTGTGGGTTTGACTCGGAGCAGAATGGGTTGCGAAGTGCACGAGTGTTGGCTCGGGAATTTTGGTCTTGGGCTCGAGTTTTTCTTAATTTAAAAATGGAAGTAAATTTAGTATCAATTTTTCAAGCAAATAATGAACAAAGTCTCATAGTAAAATATTAAACAAGTTCAAAGCAAAAGTATTTATCAAATTTATTAAATAAGATTTTAATGACAAAGTAAGAAGTTAATTAAGATTTTGGGTAATTATAGATTAAATAAATTGATGAAGAGAGATTAATTAATTAATGATTAAGAATAAATTAATTTATGATTGAGAATTTTAAATTAATTAGAGATTAATCAATGTAAGTAATTGAAGAGTAATTACTTAGATGATAATTACTTAATGTAAGTAATAAAAAGGGAAATTACTTAATGAAAGTAATTAAGGATTAAATATTCAAGTGTAATTAAAGAAATTAATTAAAGGGTTAGTTAATAATGAATGTGATTAATTAAAAGAATAATTAATCAATGTAAGTGATTATAGAATAATTAATTAAAGTAATTAATTAAGGATCAATGTAATTAATTAACTAATGAGAATAATTAAAGGTTAACTAATGAGAATAATTAAAGTTAATTAATGTGAATAGTTAAAGGATAATTAATTTGTGAAATTAATTAAATGTTAATTACTTAATGTAATTAAGGAATAATTAATTAAGGATGATTAATTAAGATGTTAACTAATTGGTTAATGATTTAGTAAGCAGGATTTAAAGGTGATTAAAGTACTTAATTTAATTTATTTAAATTAATTAGAAATGGTGTGACTAATTAATCTTGCTTATGGATGATTGAATTGTAGAAATGCCTTGAATTGGTTGACATCTCTAATATAAAATGTTTTGTGATATGATATGATTGGTGTAACGACCCGACTTTCTATGCCCAGAAAGACGTATCGTGAATTAAGAAAGAAAGGGGTAGAAAATAGAAAAGAAGAGAAGAAAGAAAGAAACAACAACAACGATCTCACAGCGGAACGAATAAATTATATTAATAACATAAACTATTACATAGTATACAACACTTATCAGAGTTTACACAACTATACAACACATACTAGACAGTTATAAACATCTGTCTAGACATTACAACTCAAATACAAGACAAGACACTATCACAGATATCAACACAGTGGAATACTATATCTACGAACGCCGAAGCCTCCTGCTCCATTGCTCCTCCAGAATATTTGTCAAAGCTAAACCTGAATCCCTTGGCTACTCGTAAAAATTTGAGTACCCAAGAGTTTATAAAACAGAAATAAACAACTTGGGTCAGACATGGGTCTGGTGTGAGTAAACGGGTTAAAATTGATTAACTTCAAAACCTTTTGAAAACAAAGGTATCACGTAAGACTTCCCACACATAAACATGGAAAAGTTTTTACCTTACGCTAACCAAAACATTTGATAGGAAATCCAGTTATATTATAATAGGGTCTAGGGTTTTCAAGTAAAATACAGAAATAGCTGAAATGCTTACATCTCACATTCCAACATAGTTGGGCACAACTAATACGTACGGCACTTATTGGAGTTTGGATTCCATACAATGGTAGGGCTACTGGGGTACCGCCCGTCACAGTACGTGGCCTAGATCACCGTACCGAGGAGTACGCCCGCTCCCCTGCAACACAAAGCCGGAATCATCCCTTACTGGATAATTCCGAACAAGACAATCCCATAGTTGGCGCGACCAACCACACACTAAGCCGAATAAAAGAAAAGGGACCTCTAGACAGGGATCTATCTTGCTCTCAGTGGGTGCTTCCCACGAAACCTTGCTGCACCTCCCCTGTTTCAGCCATTCCCGGTTGATGAGGCTTGAGGTTACGATTACCTTTAATCAGAACATATCACTTAGAATGCTCATCGTCCGCCTGACGATGTGCTGAAAGCATTCAATCCATACAAGTTCGTTCCGGGTTCGAACGAAACCGAAGGCATTATCTCGTTACACTCGTTTTGGAATCACCCTCAGAGTTAACGACAATAACCCTTGCACTCTGAATCTTCATCTTCACTTGAGATTCACGATCTATCGTTAATTTGGATCGATGTGGTATTCGGGTCTCCAGACCTGGAATACCGGTATATGGAAACCCGATCCCGGTCTCACCGAAATCCAAAACGTATCTTTTAAGGCCAAGTTGTTTAAAGGTTTAAACAATTTAACTTATCTATATTCATACAGATAGATAATTCATAATTCACAATTGATAATCACATTACCAAATATACAGATGATTCATAACCAATATGTAATCCATATCAACATCACAATAGTTAATCTATAATACCATCATAATACAACCAAGCATTCATACCATACAACATTACTTATCTCATTTCTGAGATTACATCCATTCAGGACAATCAATGTCATCCATTCTTATATAAGGAATGATTTACTTAATCATAACATAATTAATTTAAAATGAATTAAATTAACTATCTCTATCTTTAATTAATTTAAAGTGAATTAAATTAATTACTTCATTTCTTAATTAATTTAAAATAAATTAAATTAATTACTTCATTATAAATCTTACTTATATAATCATTAATTAATTACAAATAAATAAATTAATCATTCTCTAATTATCCACTTAATTAATCACCTTGATTAATTATACTTTAATTACATTTAAGTAATTAACCTTAATTAATTTCATAAATTAATTATTCTTAACCAAATATAGTAATTAACCTTTAATTACTTCATTAATTAATTAATTATAAATTAATTACTTTAATCCTTAATTAATTACAATTAATTAGTTATAATCATTTATCATTTGATTAATTAATCTTAATTAATCAACTCTTAATTACATCATTAATTAATTATAAACTAATGATCCCTAATTACAATCTTTAATTATTTTATTAATTACATTAAGTAATTAACCTTAATTAAACCACAATTATTAATCACCTTGATTAATCTTATCAGTAATTAACTTCCTTTAATTACTTCCTTTTAATTAATTACTTTTTAATTAATTATCTTAACAATTAATTAATTACTTTATTAAATAATCTTAATCTTTTAATTAACTTTATTAAATAAATTATTTAATTAATGACACTAAGTAATTAACTCTTAATCACTTCTATTTAATTACTTTCATAAAATAATTACCCTTTAATTACTTTATTAAATAATTTTCCCTTACTTAATTACATCTAGAAATCATTCCTTAATTACCTCATCAGTAATTACACTTAATTAATTTATAAGAGATTATCCCTAATTAATCACTGATTAATTACTTAGTTAATTATTTAACTAATTATTTAAATTTAATTAAATAATTTCTTAACTATTTATATTTAAAATATTAATTAAGAAAACCATTATCTTAATTAAGTTAATTAAATTGACCAACAATTTAATTATCTCCCCATATAAATTATCTTTAATTAATTAAACTCTTAATTACTTAAGATAAATCCTATTATAATTGATTTTCCAAATCTTAATCATTAATAAAATACTTTAGAATTCAATTAAAATTTAAAATAATTTAGATATTCAAATTTGACTTTTAAATCTTTAAATTTTTTTCTAAGTTATTAAATTTAAATTTTAATACTAAACATTTTGAAAATCTACTTTCCTAACTTTAAAACTTATTTATTTAAGTATTTAAAACTTGTTAAAACATTAAATTTGAAAACCATTTATTTTACAAGTATAAACTTGTTTT
Organism: Allium fistulosum; assembly: GCA_030737815.1. NCBI lineage: Eukaryota > Viridiplantae > Streptophyta > Magnoliopsida > Asparagales > Amaryllidaceae > Allium > Allium fistulosum. The sequence continues at coordinate 24,738,746 of JASFAW010000013.1, forward strand.
AACTTGTTTTAAAAATTTAAACATTCCTGTTAAATTCTAAAATCTGAACCACTGAAAATTTACCTTACCCAAAAACTCGAGTAAACTGTAACGACCCGATATTTTCAACCATTCGCATCCATTATAAGTGTATAGGTAGACACTCATGCCGGAGTTGAATTGCTCAAAATACCGCGTTGTAATTAAAATTTGGCAAATCTCAGAATATACAGTAAATAAATATAATCACAGATCACAGACACAGAGTAAAATAATGCAGCGGAAGTAAAAGAAATAGTAGTTCATGAAACTAGTATATAAATATATCAGAGTACATAAGATACAATAGAAGAAATAGAGTACAACGGAAGTATAAATAAGATAACCAAGTACAAGCTGAATAGAGCAACATAACTGAAGTCGATAGAACAAGACTAGCAGATAATCTCCAGCGATTCAAATCTCCAGAAGGTGGAAATCCAAATCTGTGAATACTCAGGCTGACCCGAGTGTAAAGCAAAACACAAACACTCGAGTCAGGACAATATATACTTATATAATATAAACCAACTCAAGTGAACTGTAATAAGGTACAAGTAACTTAAAGAATGCTTGGGACCGCCCATTCTTTAAGGATCCATTAAACTATCTACTATGTAGTAATATTCGCTATTATAATAATGTCTAATCAGTAAAGTATAATCATATAGAAAATAGCGTTAAGGGGATGGAGAACCTTAACGCGGTCGGATCTTAAAATCATAATCGTAGTAAAGCTCGATATGGTAGGTGACACGGCACAACTAGGCAATGCCAGGGTAGATATACCAATTACGCATCCGGACTAGTGGTGACGCATAGCAGCCACTACCGCCCACCTCGAACAACACTCCCAATCAAGGGTGGCCACCAAATCAATCACAAGTAATAGAATGGTATCGAAGAAGTGTGTCCGATAAGAGGTGCTACCTCCTTGGTCCGTCAATCGCTCCTGTTTTAGCCACCTTATGCCAACTCACGGGAGTTGGGTCCACGTAACATACCTTAAGAACGTCGCCACCATCCTACTTCATTCTGGAATCTCCACCGCGTACACGGTTGTCAAAGTGGTTTTCGGTATCGACAGAGAGTATGTCCATATCCGATCCCGGTCTCTTTGCCAACCAATCGTTATTATAACCCGTGGTTATAACTTTTAAAACAATACTTTACTTCAAAATAAGATATAATTTCAAAATCATGTCTTTATCAAAATAAAGATTTATCATTTCCAAATCATTTCAATATTCTAAAATATCGTATCCTTTCAAACTTCTTTTCAAATCATTTTAATACATCAAAATATTATATCTTTTCAAACTTTATTTCAAATCATTTTTATATATCAAAATATCATACCTTTGATAGTTATACTTCGAAACCAAAATCATTTTATTTCAAAACTATGTTCATTTCAAAACAACATCATTTCCATTTCAAACATATATTCACCTTTCAAATAGTCTATACTTTCAAAGTTATAACTCTTTTGAAACAAAACATTTGAAATCATTATACTTTGAAAATCACAGCATTTCGAAATCATATATTTAAAATCATCTTTTAATTCTATACATTTACAAACTTATTAAATTCAAACCATCAAATTTCAATTCAATTACAGTTTACCAACAAACCGTTTCAAATCTTATCAATTCCCAATATAGATTAAATCCACAAAATACAATATTCAATCTTTAGTATATTTCAAAACTTTAAATCTCCCACATTTCATAAATCCAATATCATTTAAATAAACTCAATTAATATATACTTCAAATATTCATTTATCAAATAAATTAAATAAGTCAGAAATCAAGTATCATTTCAAACTCATTTCACAATATCAAAATATTATTCAAAACACCATTCATTTTTATTCATTTAAATACCATTTAAATCCATTCATTTTATTAAATTTAAATACCATTTTAAACTCACATTAGAAATCAAATTCTTCCACTTAAATATCTCTTCATTATCTTTAGAAATTTAACATTTAATTTCCCAAAATTATATCATTTTCCAGAGATTATTTTTCATTAAAATTAATTTAAAACAACAAAATATAGTTTCCGTAGCACTTATAAAATGCTACGTAAAGTTATAGTTTAAAACAGTTAATTAACAAAAGACAGCGTTAAATGCTGTAATAGATTTCTTTTAAGTTTCAATTAACTTACATGTTAAGTTTAACCACTATAGCACTTACAAAGTGCTATAATAGCCTTTGTTTCAAATTAACCTTTTAGTTCATTTAAAACACTACAACATTTACAAAATGCTGTAATATCCTTTACATTACATTTCAAAATGCTGTTAAATCATATTCAGAGTTTTATTTACAATTCTACAAATAATTAACTTTTAATATAAATCATTTTAACTTATAAAATCATATATTTCACATTTAACACAATCATTTAAATACCTTTATTTCTATGATTTTATAAAGTCAAATTTCCATACAAAAATCAAATTTAATAACAATTAAATTTTCATTTCTTTAATTAAATTATTAACTTAACAACTAAGTTTAAATTTCCAAAAATATAGCTTATTTCCATTTATTTTACTTAATTAAAATTTCACTTTTAAACAAATTTCACAAAATTCAATTTAAGTTATATTTCCAAATTCAGCTTAAATGTTCATTTATTCCATATTTTAATTTATACAAAATCATTAACACCTTTAAAACATTATTATTACTTAATAAAAATCATTAAATTCATCTTTAAATCAAAATTTTCATATTTTCTTACTTTACAAAAATTCCATTTTTAAACAAAATCATAAATTCCAAAATTAACTTATATTTCAAATTCTACTTCACCATTTACTTAATTCACTTATTTAATTTGTAGAAAATCACAAATACTTTATAGAAATCATTTTAATGAAATTTAAATCAAAATACCATAATATTTACATTAAAAAAAAGTATTTTAAAAATTTCAGAAAAATATATAAACCACGGGTCTGTATATAATTTTCTAGCCTAGGTCAAGTGATACGGATATGTATCATTTCAATCCGCAGTTTACAAAGAAAAACCGGGTTTTATCATTTCAAACCCGCAATCCCAAGTAATATAAATAAATAAATAAAAACCGTTCAGGCCTATCATTTCAGCCCATAACGATTTTTCCTTATTCTAAAGTCCGTTCGGGTATGTATCATTTCAACCCATAGTGATTCTAATCTACAGGGAACTTGCAGTGTGATAAACTGATATAAATAAACAGAATAGCATGAGATAACAGTAATAGATGATATAACATATGTAATAACAGGGGTAAACATTATATGATCATAATATAACAGTTACAACAGGATGATATAATTTTACAGATTCAAATGGTGTCAGTTTACTAGTTATATAAGTACACATTGTCTGGTGAGAATTACTCACTTGTTCAAGCTGGAGATGACAACCACAAACGCACAACAAAGATTTCCAGAGGCACGAGAGCACGATAATTATTTGAGTGTGGGAGAGCCAAAGCTAATTGCCTTGTCACATTCAAACCAAACAATTACAAACAACATAAGATTTCAACCCAAAAATTCAATAAACAATGCTAGAAATGGATGCATAAACAAAGTCAAAGTGTTTGCACTTGCTTCCTACCACCTATGCTTCAGCTCCAGATCTGAAATGGCACGGCTAAAGGCATGGTTTGGATCAGGTATGGTCTGGAAAAGGTGCGGCTACAAGGTGATGAAGGTGAGTGGAAGTTACAAGGTGTTGAAGGCAATGGAATACCAAAGGGTTTCAAGGCAAAGTGTGGCTTTTGTTGCACCATAGGGTTCGGCCCCTTGCTGATGTGGCTTGGCCATGGTATGTGGTGGTCAGGTGGTGGCTGGAGTGTGGGCCAGAGGTGGTGGAAGGTCAGGTCAAAGGTGGTGGTGGTGGAGGTAGTGGTGGCAAAAGGTGGTAGAAGGAGGAGATGACAATTCTAGATCATAAGTGATAGTTTGTGATGGTTTTTGGTGGATTTTGTGTAGATCTTGAACTTGGATTGGTTAGGCCTGAGGATGAGGGTTGCTAGGATGGGTGATGGTCAAAGGAAGGGGGTCGTGGTGGTCGGACAAAGCCTGGAGGAGGAGGAACCAAACTATGAAGGTAGAGAGCATATGCAGTTTCAATAGAAAAAACATAGAAAACAAGGAAGAAAGAAGGAATTTTTACCCAAAATTTTGAAGCCATGGCCGTGATTTTTTTGGAGGAGAAAGAGAAGTGTTTGCGTGAAAAAAATGAAAAGAAGTCCGCTGAAAAGAATAGGGTATGCATGGCCAAAAACATTGAAGAGAGGAGTTGAGAAAGTGAAAGGTCGAGAGGTGAAAAGCCATAGGAATTTCAATAGTTTAAAACTTTTCATATTTCCTCTAATTTCTTTTTAAGTTTTATATAACTGAAATATATATATAAACTCAGATAAAATACGAAAATTTAGTAAATAAGCAAAAATAAATTAATTAATTATTAATTATATAAAATTTAATTAAGTAAAACAGCAAAAATTGCAACTAGTCTTGAAAATATGAAAAATAAATGCAATGAACTTTGGAAAAAGTTTATGGACTTGTAAAACATTTATAAACAAAGATAATAACATAAAATAAAAATGAATTCACAAAATGAATAAATAAATTTTAATTAAATATAATTTAATTGAAGAAAATAGCAGAAAAATAGAAACTAGCCTTTAAAAATAGAAAATAAATTCAATACGCTTTGGAAAAATTATAAAATCACTTTAAATTATTTAAAGGACAAAATTATACATAAAAAAAATACTAACACATATTAGAACAAAATATGACAAATAAAATATAATTTAAAATAGACAATATTGCTAAATACATCATTTTACACACAATATTGAAATATACATAACTTTCACAATTTAATTCCGTTTCCAACGAAACGAAAAGCTGTATCCATGGAATTAAATCTATTTTCATAATAAAAGATAAAATTTAAGAATTTGAAATATTTAAATTTAAAGTTCAAAAGTCAAAGTTTGACCAGTTTCAATAGAAATTCACTTTTCAGTGAAATATCCAATTTATACTAGTTTGAACTATAAATCACTTAATAGTCAACATTTATATTTAAAATGAAATGTATGAAATAGAACAAGTTTAAAATAATTTAAAATAAAATAAAGTCAAAATTTAAAATATAGGCCAAAATCTAGGGTTGTTACACTCTCCCCCACTCAAAACTTTTCGTCCCCAAAAAGGAATGAAGTACGGGAAAACACAGGAAAGATAAAATTGAAATGAGATTAAGACAAGATAAAAAAAGATTGAAATTATACCTGATAACTGTGGTTATAGGTAAGTTTAACAATGTGGAGATGGTCTTCCCAAGATTCTCCAGAATCAGGAACACAAGTACGAAAAGATCCTCTAGAATCTGATTCACTCTTTCCGCTTGACCGACAGTCTGTGGGTGGAAAGCAGTGCTCAGGTTTAAAATGAGTACCAAAGATTATAAAGATTATAGAAAGATTTCTAAGCAAAAAGATTATAGATAGATGCCTATACCAGTCTGTAGCAAGATAAGGAAAAATAAGGACAACTAACAAACAGTTTGAAAAACATAATTAGGTAATAAGTTTGAAAAACAAAATAAGATAATAGGTTTGAAATTTCCATGGTTTCAGCTTAACTGATAATTAATTTTACACAAGTTAAATAAATCTTAACTATCTCTAATTTCATTATCTTATCATCAAATTTTCTTAAACAAACAATCTCTAAAATCATGATTTGATTAAAATTAAGTGTATAACATTCAATAAATTTAATTCTTCTTTATTCCTAATTATAATTAAATTTATCCCTCTCAAATATTTTATCACATATGTTAAATATGCTTACACTTATTATAACTATTTTAATTTATTCCTAATTCCCTTAACATCATTTGTATTGTAAATTATTCAATTAACCTTTTAGTCTATTTACCTGTGTTAATCTTTTTATAACTAAAATTTAAGTGTATAATATTTATTATAACCACTCAAATTTTATTTATAAAAATCTTTTTATATTGTATATTATCCAATTACATTGTTAACTTCTAAAAATTAAGCTAAGTTATATTGGAATGCAATTGAGAATTATACAAATAAAACTTTGTAAAATTAATATACACTATAAACATCCTAATTCAATCATTTCAAGCTTGAATCATCTATTCAAAAATTTTGATTTTCTTTTTATACTTGAAGTTATTATTTAAGATAGAATTTAAGAATAAAATCTCCGATTCCTTTCAAACCATTTAGAGATAGATAAATGTATGTACATAATTTGTCAAATCAAATTTAAATCATATATCTATATATTTTATAAATCAATCATATTTTAGAAATTTATATCAATCAAGTTTCCCAAAACAAAGCTGTAGCAAGACTACAGAATGGTTTCTTCACTTCGAAACTCGAAAATGAACGTCGATGATGCTGCAGTCATCACCGAAATTATTTTCCAGCGACAAAGAGAAGAGCACTTAATTTTTAAACTTTAAAATCCTTTAGAGACAAAAAAAAATTTATTCAAAAATACTTTAAATAATATCCTTTTAAAAATTTTAAACACAAGGTTTGAAATCCATCGGAAATTAAACTCTTTAAATTTCTTGTTTTAAATTCATTTCAGTTCCCAAATAAATTTATAAACAACTATTTATAAATTCCTTTGTAGAACAATAAATGATAAATCAAGTATTATCATTTTAAATAATCAATTTATACCAATTTATTAAGTTCCATAAATTTACTTATATATTAAAATTTATTTAATTAACCAAATTTTAAAATAATATTGTATCGGTTTGTTCTGTCAAAGTGTTTTAGAAATCCTATCGATAGCGTTGATCAAACGAATCGATCGGAAACCCAAATCGACATCAACAACTCAAACAACACAATATATAATAAAATATAGATTTAAAAGTACAATTCAAAATGTTGGAGATAGTTTAGAAACAAAGACAAGATGATTAATTAACAAAATATGAAGATGGATAAGCTTAGATAAATCACGGGCGACCTTAACCGGGTCAACCGTGACTTAATGAATAAGAGCAAATGTGGATTTTCCCGGGGTAAATCTACATCCGATCTCAAGAGATAGAGTTTGGAATAACAAAAGATATTAGCATCTAATCCAAGGATAAATATAAATCTCTGGTGAATCGATGCAAATTTGTAAAGGAGTTTTCCCCTTTTACAAGTCATTAGAATATTGGCGAGACCACCAATTCACTATAGCTCATTCGAAGCAGAGTTATGGGATACTCCAGAATCAAAAGAAGATGAATAGTGAGGGACAAGAATGAATTTTGGAACCGCAGGGAACGTTCCAAAAATTAAAAGGAAATTCGAATCAAGAGGAAAAGATTCAAACTCGAACGAAAGTGATTCTGTAAATAAATCTACTCTATATGCTGAGTTTTGCCTCAAAGCCAAAGCTCTGATACCAACTGTAACGACCCGATATTTTCAACCATTCGCATCCATTATAAGTGTATAGGTAGACACTCATGCCGGAGTTGAATTGCTCAAAATACCGCGTTGTAATTAAAATTTGGCAAATCTCAGAATATACAGTAAATAAATATAATCACAGATCACAGACACAGAGTAAAATAATGCAGCGGAAGTAAAAGAAATAGTAGTTCATGAAACTAGTATATAAATATATCAGAGTACATAAGATACAATAGAAGAAATAGAGTACAACGGAAGTATAAATAAGATAACCAAGTACAAGCTGAACAGAGCAACATAACTGAAGTCGATAGAACAAGACTAGCAGATAATCTCCAGCGATTCAAATCTCCAGAAGGTGGAAATCCAAATCTGTGAATACTCAGGCTGACCCGAGTGTAAAGCAAAACACAAACACTCGAGTCAGGACAATATATACTTATATAATATAAACCAACTCAAGTGAACTGTAATAAGGTACAAGTAACTTAAAGAATGCTTGGGACCGCCCATTCTTTAAGGATCCGTTAAACTATCTACTATGTAGTAATATTCGCTATTATAATAATGTCTAATCAGTAAAGTATAATCATATAGAAAATAGCGTTAAGGGGATGGAGAACCTTAACGCGGTCGGATCTTAAAATCATAATCGTAGTAAAGCTCGATATGGTAGGTGACACGGCACAACTAGGCAATGCCAGGGTAGATATACCAATTACGCATCCGGACTAGTGGTGACGCATAGCAGCCACTACCGCCCACCTCGAACAACACTCCCAATCAAGGGTGGCCACCAAATCAATCACAAGTAATAGAATGGTATCGAAGAAGTGTGTCCGATAAGAGGTGCTACCTCCTTGGTCCGTCAATCGCTCCTGTTTTAGCCACCTTATGCCAACTCACGGGAGTTGGGTCCACGTAACATACCTTAAGAACGTCGCCACCATCCTACTTCATTCTGGAATCTCCACCGCGTACACGGTTGTCAAAGTGGTTTTCGGTATCGACAGAGAGTATGTCCATATCCGATCCCGGTCTCTTTGCCAACCAATCGTTATTATAACCCGTGGTTATAACTTTTAAAACAATACTTTACTTCAAAATAAGATATAATTTCAAAATCATGTCTTTATCAAAATAAAGATTTATCATTTCCAAATCATTTCAATATTCTAAAATATCGTATCCTTTCAAACTTCTTTTCAAATCATTTTAATACATCAAAATATTATATCTTTTCAAACTTTATTTCAAATCATTTTTATATATCAAAATATCATACCTTTGATAGTTATACTTCGAAACCAAAATCATTTTATTTCAAAACTATGTTCATTTCAAAACAACATCATTTCCATTTCAAACATATATTCACCTTTCAAATAGTCTATACTTTCAAAGTTATAACTCTTTTGAAACAAAACATTTGAAATCATTATACTTTGAAAATCACAGCATTTCGAAATCATATATTTAAAATCATCTTTTAATTCTATACATTTACAAACTTATTAAATTCAAACCATCAAATTTCAATTCAATTACAGTTTACCAACAAACCGTTTCAAATCTTATCAATTCCCAATATAGATTAAATCCACAAAATACAATATTCAATCTTTAGTATATTTCAAAACTTTAAATCTCCCACATTTCATAAATCCAATATCATTTAAATAAACTCAATTAATATATACTTCAAATATTCATTTATCAAATAAATTAAATAAGTCAGAAATCAAGTATCATTTCAAACTCATTTCACAATATCAAAATATTATTCAAAACACCATTCATTTTTATTCATTTAAATACCATTTAAATCCATTCATTTTATTAAATTTAAATACCATTTTAAACTCACATTAGAAATCAAATTCTTCCACTTAAATATCTCTTCATTATCTTTAGAAATTTAACATTTAATTTCCCAAAATTATATCATTTTCCAGAGATTATTTTTCATTAAAATTAATTTAAAACAACAAAATATAGTTTCCGTAGCACTTATAAAATGCTACGTAAAGTTATAGTTTAAAACAGTTAATTAACAAAAGACAGCGTTAAATGCTGTAATAGATTTCTTTTAAGTTTCAATTAACTTACATGTTAAGTTTAACCACTATAGCACTTACAAAGTGCTATAATAGCCTTTGTTTCAAATTAACCTTTTAGTTCATTTAAAACACTACAACATTTACAAAATGCTGTAATATCCTTTACATTACATTTCAAAATGCTGTTAAATCATATTCAGAGTTTTATTTACAATTCTACAAATAATTAACTTTTAATATAAATCATTTTAACTTATAAAATCATATATTTCACATTTAACACAATCATTTAAATACCTTTATTTCTATGATTTTATAAAGTCAAATTTCCATACAAAAATCAAATTTAATAACAATTAAATTTTCATTTCTTTAATTAAATTATTAACTTAACAACTAAGTTTAAATTTCCAAAAATATAGCTTATTTCCATTTATTTTACTTAATTAAAATTTCACTTTTAAACAAATTTCACAAAATTCAATTTAAGTTATATTTCCAAATTCAGCTTAAATGTTCATTTATTCCATATTTTAATTTATACAAAATCATTAACACCTTTAAAACATTATTATTACTTAATAAAAATCATTAAATTCATCTTTAAATCAAAATTTTCATATTTTCTTACTTTATAAAAATTCCATTTTTAAACAAAATCATAAATTCCAAAATTAACTTATATTTCAAATTCTACTTCACCATTTACTTAATTCACTTATTTAATTTGTAGAAAATCACAAATACTTTATAGAAATCATTTTAATGAAATTTAAATCAAAATACCATAATATTTACATTAAAAAAAAGTATTTTAAAAATTTCAGAAAAATATATAAACCACGGGTCTGTATATAATTTTCTAGCCTAGGTCAAGTGATACGGATATGTATCATTTCAATCCGCAGTTTACAAAGAAAAACCGGGTTTTATCATTTCAAACCCGCAATCCCAAGTAATATAAATAAATAAATAAAAACCGTTCAGGCCTATCATTTCAGCCCATAACGATTTTTCCTTATTCTAAAGTCCGTTCGGGTATGTATCATTTCAACCCATAGTGATTCTAATCTACAGGGAACTTGCAGTGTGATAAACTGATATAAATAAACAGAATAGCATGAGATAACAGTAATAGATGATATAACATATGTAATAACAGGGGTAAACATTATATGATCATAATATAACAGTTACAACAGGATGATATAATTTTACAGATTCAAATGGTGTCAGTTTACTAGTTATATAAGTACACATTGTCTGGTGAGAATTACTCACTTGTTCAAGCTGGAGATGACAACCACAAACGCACAACAAAGATTTCCAGAGGCACGAGAGCACGATAATTATTTGAGTGTGGGAGAGCCAAAGCTAATTGCCTTGTCACATTCAAACCAAACAATTACAAACAACATAAGATTTCAACCCAAAAAATCAATAAACAATGCTAGAAATGGATGCATAAACAAAGTCAAAGTGTTTGCACTTGCTTCCTACCACCTATGCTTCAGCTCCAGATCTGAAATGGCACGGCTAAAGGCATGGTTTGGATCAGGTATGGTCTGGAAAAGGTGCGGCTACAAGGTGATGAAGGTGAGTGGAAGTTACAAGGTGTTGAAGGCAATGGAATACCAAAGGGTTTCAAGGCAAAGTGTGGCTTTTGTTGCACCATAGGGTTCGGCCCCTTGCTGATGTGGCTTGGCCATGGTATGTGGTGGTCAGGTGGTGGCTGGAGTGTGAGCCAGAGGTGGTGGAAGGTCAGGTCAAAGGTGGTGGTGGTGGAGGTAGTGGTGGCAAAAGGTGGTAGAAGGAGGAGATGACAATTCTAGGTCATAAGTGATAGTTTGTGATGGTTTTTGGTGGATTTTGTGTAGATCTTGAACTTGGATTGGTTAGGCCTGAGGATGAGGGTTGCTAGGATGGGTGATGGTCAAAGGAAGGGGGTCGTGGTGGTCGGACAAAGCCTGGAGGAGGAGGAACCAAACTATGAAGGTAGAGAGCATATGCAGTTTCAATAGAAAAAACATAGAAAACAAGGAAGAAAGAAGGAATTTTTACCCAAAATTTTGAAGCCATGGCCGTGATTTTTTTGGAGGAGAAAGAGAAGTGTTTGCGTGAAAAAAATGAAAAGAAGTCCGCTGAAAAGAATAGGGTATGCATGGCCAAAAACATTGAAGAGAGGAGTTGAGAAAGTGAAAGGTCGAGAGGTGAAAAGCCATAGGAATTTCAATAGTTTAAAACTTTTCATATTTCCTCTAATTTCTTTTTAAGTTTTATATAACTGAAATATATATATAAACTCAGATAAAATACGAAAATTTAGTAAATAAGCAAAAATAAATTAATTAATTATTAATTATATAAAATTTAATTAAGTAAAACAGCAAAAATTGCAACTAGTCTTGAAAATATGAAAAATAAATGCAATGAACTTTGGAAAAAGTTTATGGACTTGTAAAACATTTATAAACAAAGATAATAACATAAAATAAAAATGCATTCACAAAATGAATAAATAAATTTTAATTAAATATAATTTAATTGAAGAAAATAGCAGAAAAATAGAAACTAGCCTTTAAAAATAGAAAATAAATTCAATACGCTTTGGAAAAATTATAAAATCACTTTAAATTATTTAAAGGACAAAATTATACATAAAAAAAAATACTAACACATATTAGAACAAAATATGACAAATAAAATATAATTTAAAATAGACAATATTGCTAAATACATCAGTTTACACACAATATTGAAATATACATAACTTTCACAATTTAATTCCGTTTCCAACGAAACGAAAAGCTGTATCCATGGAATTAAATCTATTTTCATAATAAAAGATAAAATTTAAGAATTTGAAATATTTAAATTTAAAGTTCAAAAGTCAAAGTTTGACCAATTTCAATAGAAATTCACTTTTCAGTGAAATATCCAATTTATACTAGTTTGAACTATAAATCACTTAATAGTCAACATTTATATTTAAAATGAAATGTATGAAATAGAACAAGTTTAAAATAATTTAAAATAAAATAAAGTCAAAATTTAAAATATAGGCCAAAATCTAGGGTTGTTACATAAACACTTAAAATCCCCGAAACAACTTACGCGTCAAAACCCACTTTACCTTCTTCGAGACAAACCCAGACATTCCCGAATGAAAACCCGAGGTCACGCTTTCTTCCCAAAATCCCAGATGCACACAGTCGTTCTCGTGCACGTGCACATCTATTCTGGTCGACGACGAACTACGACCAGGCCTCCGACAAGTCAGATATCGTTACGTCATCACGATCGACTACCCTGATATCCTCGATTCGTACGAGAATCGAAATCGAGCAAAGAACCCATCAGCTCCAAAACGTACATCACCAGAAACCGTTCCCCTCTGATGATCTATGCCACGAGACTCCTCGCGCTTCTCACCATCGCTTCGTCACACCTACCCGCATCTCCAGAACTCCATGCGATCACCTCCGATTGCCTATCGACAACGTGAAACCCAAATGAACGTCGACGTCGAAACCCAAAGCTTAAACCCTACTTCAGCTTTGTATGATCGTCGCAATGGATTATAAAATCCACGACCATTTTTCTGATGATCAGCAACCTTCAATCTTCCTCTGGCCACAACCCCGAGTTCCCCCGACCTTCCCGATCACCAGTATTTGCCCAAGCTAACATTTCCGGTCATCTCTCCCATACTCAACGATTTCAAAACTAAAAATCGTGATATAGCCATTAAAATTCATTGTTTCCTATCACGAATTCAATCATGTAATTCAATTTAAAAATTTAATTCATTTAATTTTAGCCCAAATTACTTTTTCACTGTATTTATAAAATGTCGAGGCAAATACTAAATATAAGTTCCAGATCTCATTTTTAGGAATTATGCTACGTGTTTTCAATCCTTTTTCATTTACACATCAAAGGCTAACAGAGATTAGATGGTGAGATATAGGTTTTGAAAAAAAAATCAACTCTGTAAACTTACAGAGCATATATATACATATGCTAATTATTCACAGTCAATAAATACTTGTATACATGCATGCATCTATTTTAATTCCAACATTTCAGATAATAGAATATTTTCATTCACAATCATTTAAATGAAATCCATAATTTAAACTGTTTTTAAAATTTTTGTTTACTCACCAGAAAATTCTGAACAAGGACAGAGAGCATTACAGGCTTGTTTTCCAGGCTTGTTTGATTTTAAACTTGCTTTTCTTTTGCTTTGTTGAATTTTAATCTTGCTGTTTAATTTCCTTATCTGATTGCATAACTTCAGGTTGCATTTGAAGATCTGAAACTTCTTATTGAATTTTCCTTGATCTTTCTTTTTTTCTGATTTGCATTTCCAGATTTATTCTTCTTTCTTTGATTCCCAGGTTTTACTTTTTCTTTAAATTTTGATTTCCAGTCTTTTATTTCTTAGATCTATTTTGTTTTAGTCGAAAATGAGAAGAAGGATTTTGAACTGAAAATGCAGACAACTTTCTTCTTATTATTAAAATTTAAAAATTATAATTATCAAAGAGAAAAACAAATAAAGCCACTTGTCTTCTTATGTTGTTAATTAGCTTACACATATGCATCCAAGCCTCCATATGTTTACAAGTGTTTTATCTTGTCTTTTATTAATTTATTTAAGCTATATACATATGTATTTATGCAATATTTTTATGTATATAAAAATGTATTTATCTTTACACAATTAAGCTTTTAGATTTATAAATATACAAATGTGAATTCAAGTAACTTATATTTTGATCAAATCATATAACATATGTTTATAAATTTGAGAAATTTAGTTTAACTCCTTGTATAAAAATCTTAAACAATTTACCTTATGTTAAAATTAAAATGAAGGAAAAAAACAAATGAACTTCTAATTTAAATCTTATTTAAACTTAAGCTTACATATATATTTTTAAATAAGAAATTATTCTTGTTATTTAAATCATAAATATCATTTTCAAAAGTATTAAGTTAAATTACAAATTTCCAAATTACAAATTATATAAATATTAAAGTTTGAAAATACTTTATTAAATTCAAATTCAATATTCTTTCCATTTCAATATATACAATTATATATATTCTAAATGGAAATACTTTTAACATTAGCTTTGATAATTACTATATTGAATTTAATACATAACTCCAAATCACAATATATATATATACATATATATTATAATTTGAAAACATAGTTTTAAAAGACTCCCTATTTATAATATATATACCTATATATATATATACATTATAAATATAAAACATTTATATATAAGTTTTAGAAAGATAAATCTTCCCAATTTAAAATTGTTAGAAAAGATATTCCCAAATTAAAATGTTATTAACCTTTTAAAATGAATAAACTTGTCAATTTATAAAATAAATCAACAAATCAATTTAATTATTTATAAAGATTATTAAATTGATATTGCCAAAATTCCGGGATATCACATTCCTCCCCCCTTAAAATAATTTCATCCTCGAAATTTAAAAGCAAAGATAATTTAATAACTCAGCAAAATTTTAATTTTAATTTCAAACAGCAACCATACATATCAATCATATTCTAACAATCATAGCAAACAATTTAATCAAACAAATTTAACTATCCAGACAAATTCTGGATAGAATTTCCTCGAGTTTCCCCAAGTATATATATACCGGGATACTCGTTCTACAGGATCTTAACTAACTATCTACAATAGTCTAGAACTCCTTCCCATCTAGATTACAAATCTGAACAAAATATCAGACTAAACTCAAAACCATCTCAACTACCAAATCCTTCTGAACTGCTGATTCCACAACCAATGACAGATCAAACACGTATTCCCTCAGAGATACGTGAAATAAAATGAATTCCAGTTATCCGAACTGGCCATTTAATCCTATAGATCAAAGAACTAATCTTCTTGGGAACATAGGAAAAATCTCATAATACTTCTGCAGCTCACTCTCTAATTTTTCCAAATCTTATATCTCCTTTGATTGGAGAAAACTTAAACAATATCCAAATTTCAACTTCAAATTCCAAATTCCATCCATTCCTAACTGTATGACTCTCCTGACGATCCTGAGTCACTTCATCCTTCCTGATCAGCTTAACTCTTGCTGATGCTTCTTGAAATAATCTAAACCAACATCAAACCAATTTCCGGATCCTACTCAACAAAATGGTTCTCCAAAAATTCACCGAAATCCAGAACACAACTCTACTCCACAACATTAGAGCACTTCGAACTACTTCTCCTTTCTGAAATAGCCAAACAGTTGCACTTGACAACCTTACCTCCAAATCCTGAAAAATCCTTCATACTTAGAGGTATACTTGAATTTCCTATAGAAATCCTCTATCCCAAGAAAATTTCACTTCCGGTTGCTCCCACTCTAGAATAGTTACTATCTTGCTTTCGCTGCACAACTCTGATCTGGAATAGATGAGAATGCCATCGGAGAACTCGAGCACAAACTTGATCATCCACAGTTCACCATACCATAAAATCTTAGCGACTCCATTCCATTTGGTCAGAACATCCTAACAGAATCCCCTCTAGAAAATTAGGTGTGGTCAATCCCTCTCCAAAGAATCCTGAGCTGCTTCACCAAATTATTCTCTAGGAGACATCCTTCTACTAAGCTGAACTTCTGGTAACTCCACGAATCAAATCGATATAGAATCTCAATCTCTAATAACCCAAGAGAACACTCAAACAATCGCAAGTCACTTTTGCGATCAGCCCGGCCTAATTTCCAAAGATATCGTTCTCTTTTCACAAATCAGAACAGCTTATGCCTTACTAACCAATCCATCGAAGAAATAGATCAACTTTGTTGCTTCTGGACTTTACCTTCAGAAAAACTGCTCAGCCAGAAACTTCCTGCTAACACACAGAACACTCCGAGCTGCACTGCTGCCATAGATGCCAAAGACTTCTTATCCTAAACTCCTCGAGAAATTCGGACTTCAAAGCAACAGAAACACCCTTCTGGACTCAGCCACAACACCGGAACAGACACACTTCATTAACTTGTTCCAAAGAAAACATCTTCGGGAACATCCATATTCACTGCGTCTCATCACACAGCTACTTCTTCCAGAAGATACCAAGATACTATCACTCGCTTCTGCCCAACTGACAGATCCAACTCTACTCATCCAACTTCAAAGATAAACTCCGAACCTTAACAGGTTTCCTTCAGAGATTGTGAAATCCTTACACAACTGTAAAGTTCACTCGAGACGGTATTAGGTCTACAGTCTCGACAAATACATTTCCAACCTCAACACTCAGACTCCTAATCCTAGATGATAAATTATTATCATCTCAACCAATCATTACAAATACCATATACATTTAAAATGATACTTTTTTATATATAGAAAATATATCTGGGTAAAATTATTTCACCTTCCCTTTTAAAACAATATTATGTCCGTTGGCCTGGTCCAAGTGTTTAGAGATCCCTATCAATAACGTTAGCTACTCGTATTGACCAGAATCCATATACCACTCAACCGATCAATTAACACAATATAAAACCATTTTATATAACTAACAAATACGCGCTCTCGTATATATATACACTCGGACTCAAACAGGTTGCTACAGATCCTATCTCTAATGAACAATCCTTCCGAACCTAGGTATTCACTCAACCTAGTGCTCTGATGTTCACTTAACCAATAGCTTAGGTATTCGCTCAACCTATGCTCTGATACCACTTGTAACGACCCGACTTTCTATGCCCAGAAAGACGTATCGTGAATTAAGAAAGAAAGGGGTAGAAAATAGAAAAGAAGAGAAGAAAGAAAGAAACAACAACAACGATCTCACAGCGGAACGAATAAATTATATTAATAACATAAACTATTACATAGTATACAACACTTATCAGAGTTTACACAACTATACAACACATACTAGACAGTTATAAACATCTGTCTAGACATTACAACTCAAATACAAGACAAGACACTATCACAGATATCAACACAGCGGAATACTATATCTACGAACGCCGAAGCCTCCTGCTCCATTGCTCCTCCAGAATATTTGTCAAAGCTAAACCTGAATCCCTTGGCTACTCGTAAAAATTTGAGTACCCAAGAGTTTATAAAACAGAAATAAACAACTTGGGTCAGACATGGGTCTGGTGTGAGTAAACGGGTTAAAATTGTTTAACTTCAAAACCTTTTGAAAACAAAGGTATCACGTAAGACTTCCCACACATAAACATGGAAAAGTTTTTACCTTACGCTAACCAAAACATTTGATAGGAAATCCAGTTATATTATAATAGGGTCTAGGGTTTTCAAGTAAAATACAGAAATAGCTGAAATGCTTACATCTCACATTCCAACATAGTTGGGCACAACTAATACGTACGGCACTTATTGGAGTTTGGATTCCATACAATGGCAGGGCTACTGGGGTACCGCCCATCACAGTACGTGGCCTAGATCACCGTACCAAGGAGTACGCCCGCTCCCCTGCAACACAAAGCCGGAATCATCCCTTACTGGATAATTCCGAACAAGACAATCCCGTAGTTGGCGCGACCAACCACACACTAAGCCGAATAAAAGAAAAGGGACCTCTAGACAGGGATCTATCTTGCTCTCAGTGGGTGCTACCCACGAAACCTTGCTGCACCTCCCCTGTTTTAGCCATTCCCGGTTGATGAGGCTTGAGGTTACGATTACCTTTAATCAGAACATATCACTTAGAATGCTCATCGTCCGCCTGACGATGTGCTGAAAGCATTCAATCCATACAAGTTCGTTCCGGGTTCGAACGAAACCGAAGGCATTATCTCGTTACACTCGTTTTGGAATCACCCTCAGAGTTAACGACAATAACCCTTGCACTCTGAATCTTCATCTTCACTTGAGATTCACGATCTATCGTTAATTTGGATCGATGTGGTATTCGGGTCTCCAGACCTGGAATACCGGTATACGGAAACCCGATCCCGGTCTCATCGAAATCCAAAACGTATCTTTTAAGGCCATGTTGTTTAAAGGTTTAAACAATTTAACTTATCTATATTCATACAGATAGATAATTCATAATTCACAATTGATAATCACATTACCAAATATACAGATGATTCATAACCAATATGTAATCCATATCAACATCACAATAGTTAATCTATAATACCATCATAATACAACCAAGCATTCATACCATACAACATTACTTATCTCATTTCTGAGATTACATCCATTCAGGACAATCAATGTCATCCATTCTTATATAAGGAATGATTTACTTAATCATAACATAATTAATTTAAAATGAATTAAATTAACTATCTCTATCTTTAATTAATTTAAAGTGAATTAAATTAATTACTTCATTTCTTAATTAATTTAAAATAAATTAAATTAATTACTTCATTATAAATCTTACTTATATAATCATTAATTAATTACAAATAAATAAATTAATCATTCTCTAATTATCCACTTAATTAATCACCTTGATTAATTATACTTTAATTACATTTAAGTAATTAACCTTAATTAATTTCATAAATTAATTATTCTTAACCAAATATAGTAATTAACCTTTAATTACTTCATTAATTAATTAATTATAAATTAATTACTTTAATCCTTAATTAATTACAATTAATTAGTTATAATCATTTATCATTTGATTAATTAATCTTAATTAATCAACTCTTAATTACATCATTAATTAATTATAAACTAATGATCCCTAATTACAATCTTTAATTATTTTATTAATTACATTAAGTAATTAACCTTAATTAAACCACAATTATTAATCACCTTGATTAATCTTATCAGTAATTAACTTCCTTTAATTACTTCCTTTTAATTAATTACTTTTTAATTAATTATCTTAACAATTAATTAATTACTTTATTAATTAATCTTAATCTTTTAATTAACTTTATTAAATAAATTATTTAATTAATGACACTAAGTAATTAACTCTTAATCACTTCTATTTAATTACTTTCATAAAATAATTACCCTTTAATTACTTTATTAAATAATTTTCCCTTACTTAATTACATCTAGAAATCATTCCTTAATTACCTCATCAGTAATTACACTTAATTAATTTATAAGAGATTATCCCTAATTAATCACTGATTAATTACTTAGTTAATTATTTAACTAATTATTTAAATTTAATTAAATAATTTCTTAACTATTTATATTTAAAATATTAATTAAGAAAACCATTATCTTAATTAAGTTAATTAAATTGACCAACAATTTAATTATCTCCCCATATAAATTATCTTTAATTAATTAAACTCTTAATTACTTAAGATAAATCCTATTATAATTGATTTTCCAAATCTTAATCATTAATAAAATACTTTAGAATTCAATTAAAATTTAAAATAATTTAGATATTCAAATTTGACTTTTAAATCTTTAAATTTTTTTCTAAGTTATTAAATTTAAATTTTAATACTAAACATTTTGAAAATCTACTTTCCTAACTTTAAAACTTATTTATTTAAGTATTTAAAACTTGTTAAAACATTAAATTTGAAAACCATTTATTTTACAAGTATAAACTTGTTTTAACTTGTTTTAAAAATTTAAACATTCCTGTTAAATTCTAAAATCTGTACCACTGAAAATTTACCTTACCCAAAAACTCGAGTAAACACTTAAAATCCCCGAAACAACTTACGCGTCAAAACCCACTTTACCTTCTTCGAGACAAACCCAGACATTCCCGAATGAAAACCCGAGGTCACGCTTTCTTCCCAAAATCCCAGATGCACACAGTCGTTCTCGTGCACGTGCACATCTATTCTGGTCGACGACGAACTACGACCAGGCCTCCGACAAGTCAGATATCGTTACGTCATCACGATCGACTACCCTGATATCCTCGATTCGTACAAGAATCGAAATCGAGCAAAGAACCCATCAGCTCCAAAACGTACATCACCAGAAACCGTTCCCCTCTGATGATCTATGCCACGAGACTCCTCGCGCTTCTCACCATCGCTTCGTCACACCTACCCGCATCTCCAGAACTCCATGCGATCACCTCCGATTGCCTATCGACAACGTGAAACCCAAATGAACGTCGACGTCGAAACCCAAAGCTTAAACCCTACTTCAGCTTTGTATGATCGTCGCAATGGATTATAAAATCCACGACCATTTTTCTGATGATCAGCAACCTTCAATCTTCCTCTGGCCACAACCCCGAGTTCCCCCGACCTTCCCGATCACCAGTATTTGCCCAAGCTAACATTTCCGGTCATCTCTCCCATACTCAACGATTTCAAAACTAAAAATCGTGATATAGCCATTAAAATTCATTGTTTCCTATCACGAATTCAATCATGTAATTCAATTTAAAATTTTAATTCATTTAATTTTAGCCCAAATTACTTTTTCACTGTATTTATAAAATGTCGAGGCAAATACTAAATATAAGTTCCAGATCTCATTTTTAGGAATTATGCTACATGTTTTCAATCCTTTTTCATTTACACATCAAAGGCTAACAGAGATTAGATGGTGAGATATAGGTTTTGAAAAAAAATCAACTCTGTAAACTTACAGAGCATATATATACATATGCTAATTATTCACAGTCAATAAATACTTGTATACATGCATGCATCTATTTTAATTCCAACATTTCAGATAATAGAATATTTTCATTCACAATCATTTAAATGAAATCCATAATTTAAACTGTTTTTAAAATTTTTGTTTACTCACCAGAAAATTCTGAACAAGGACAGAGAGCATTACAGGCTTGTTTTCCAGGCTTGTTTGATTTTAAACTTGCTTTTCTTTTGCTTTGTTGAATTTTAATCTTGCTGTTTAATTTCCTTATCTGATTGCATAACTTCAGGTTGCATTTGAAGATCTGAAACTTCTTATTGAATTTTCCTTGATCTTTCTTTTTTTCTGATTTGCATTTCCAGATTTATTCTTCTTTCTTTGATTCCCAGGTTTTACTTTTTCTTTAAATTTTGATTTCCAGTCTTTTATTTCTTAGATCTATTTTGTTTTAGTCGAAAATGAGAAGAAGGATTTTGAACTGAAAATGCAGACAACTTTCTTCTTATTATTAAAATTTAAAAATTATAATTATCAAAGAGAAAAACAAATAAAGCCACTTGTCTTCTTATGTTGTTAATTAGCTTACACATATGCATCCAAGCCTCCATATGTTTACAAGTGTTTTATCTTGTCTTTTATTAATTTATTTAAGCTATATACATATGTATTTATGCAATATTTTTATGTATATAAAAATGTATTTATCTTTACACAATTAAGCTTTTAGATTTATAAATATACAAATGTGAATTCAAGTAACTTATATTTTGATCAAATCATATAACATATGTTTATAAATTTGAGAAATTTAGTTTAACTCCTTGTATAAAAATCTTAAACAATTTACCTTATGTTAAAATTAAAATGAAGGAAAAAAACAAATGAACTTCTAATTTAAATCTTATTTAAACTTAAGCTTACATATATATTTTTAAATAAGAAATTATTCTTGTTATTTAAATCATAAATATCATTTTCAAAAGTATTAAGTTAAATTACAAATTTCCAAATTACAAATTATATAAATATTAAAGTTTGAAAATACTTTATTAAATTCAAATTCAATATTCTTTCCATTTCAATATATACAATTATATATATTCTAAATGGAAATACTTTTAACATTAGCTTTGATAATTACTATATTGAATTTAATACATAACTCCAAATCACAATATATATATATATACATATATATTATAATTTGAAAACATAGTTTTAAAAGACTCCCTATTTATAATATATATACCTATATATATATACATTATAAATATAAAACATTTATATATAAGTTTTAGAAAGATAAATCTTCCCAATTTAAAATTGTTAGAAAAGATATTCCCAAATTAAAATGTTATTAACCTTTTAAAATGAATAAACTTGTCAATTTATAAAATAAATCAACAAATCAATTTAATTATTTATAAAGATTATTAAATTGATATTGCCAAAATTCCGGGATATCACAATTGGGTTATACAGTGATATTGTGGTTATCTATCGATGATGAATTGTTATGTAAATGTAAAGACCCAAAAGTTGGCCTTCGAAAATCAGCACCCGTACTCCACTTGTACTCAAAATGCCGTAGATTCAAATGCCAAATCTGGTTCTCCGGAGCTTATAACAACATTAAGTAAATAACATAGCGGAATAAAAAGAATATAGATATACAACATCTGATACAATATCCAGATACAATGATGATACAATGAATATCTATATACATCAGAGATATGATACAACAAATAGCAGCGGAAAAGAAAATAGATAACACCAGCAGTGGATAGAATATCTCCAATAGAATGCTCCAAGATAAGCAACGTCAGTCCATGAACTCCAAGAACTGAACTAGCCCCAGATAATCTACTAAACCTGAATATCTGAAAAACCCAACTCTAGACTGCTCGTGTGGAAAATTATGAGCACCCAGAGTTTAGGAAGGGAACAATAAACTCCGGATCAGTCATGGGACTGGTGTGAGCAACAAAAACAGTTTATCTTTAAACAATCAACAAAAGATTTTAAACATTGGAATCCGCAATGCTTTTGGAAAATGAAACTACCATAAGACCTCCCGCCACACACACAATGCAAACGCAGAATTGGAGGAGATTTCTTCTTATGATAGTCAAACATGCTTACTACGCAAATCATTGGATTATTATTATTATTAGTGCATAGTGAAGAAAACATTTCGAAAGTATAATATTAATCTTAGCCAGCATAGGTACCATTATACTATGCCTACTATAGCTACCATATTAGATGGTAGGTTCTACAATTAAAACCGTACAAGTCACGTATTGGAGAAATGGATTTCCAACAAATGGTCAGGCTAAGGAACTTCCTTCCGCCGCATGGGATCGCCTCTGGCGGGACGTCCCGAGAGACAAACTGCTCTCTGCCAAACAAGGCCGGGTTACCCCTGTAATAGGTAACTCACGAATATGCCACCTCCCGGTCCTTTGGGACCTTTATCCGAGCTCGGTATCCAACATCACACACCATAAAGAAGGTGTATCCACATGAGTAAGTATCTGGGCTCCATACCATGATACCACCCCTTTCCAGAAGGAAATGACATACCCTAAAGGGCGCGACCCTCATAACCTTGCCGCAACGATCCTGTTTCGACCATTTCCGGGTTGTGAGGCCCTGACGAAGTCTCGTCCACAAAGCTACGCTTTGTCACAAAGCCATGCTTTGGGTCAACAGATGATCAACCTATGATCACAAAGATAAATGATCAAACAAATGATCATATCACAAATGATCAAACACTGATCATCACACAGCTACACTCAGCATGCCACATTACCAAATTGGGATATATCGCTGATAAATTTCAACTACATAACCTCTGAGCTCGTACGTCTCAGAGAAGGGTGTTAAGCTAAGAGAATAAATTCTCCGCCACCAACAGATATGTATTTGAAAGAAATCAGCTTTATATCTCAAAGTGTAATGTCAGACATGTATCCATACAAGTCTGTTCCGGGATCGAACAGAACCGAAGGCACTTCTCACGAAGCCCTTGCAATTTCCGGATAACTTTCAATCACGTCCGGACTTCCCATCACAAAAAGAGTGATATAAATCTCTATACCGGGAGCTACCCAGTGCAGAGACATTCGACAGGTTGTCCTTTCATTTTCGAAAATATCCGGTCTTCAACACCGGTCTTCAAATGCGATCCATATACGACGTATCACTATTCGGAATGAGTTATACGACCCAAAGGTCCTTTCCCGGCTAACCCGAATAGTGAGCGCAATATTCAAAAATATATGGATGTTGGGATTTCAATTAAGTCACAATTTAAACCCAAACTTTCTTTTCAAATGGTTTAACAAATTACCATTTTAATCTTTTTAAATAAAAAGATTCAATTAACAAAGTTCACTTAATTCCACAGATTCATTCACAGATTTTCCAAAACAGTTTTCCAAAACAGTTTTCCATTTCAATTTGGTTAACTCGTTGAATCTTTAAAATAAAGATTCAACCTATAGCTTTCAAAACAATTTCTTTTTGAATGGTTTACACAAAACATCATTTTAAATCTATTAAAAATAAACAGATTCAATTCATAGTTTTCAAAAAGAATTCATTCATAACTTGGAAAATCCAATTTTCAATTCAATCTTGAAATCCCTTTAATTAAACTGGAATTTCATTTCTTATATGAAAGCTTTTATCATTTTAAAACAATCAGTTTTCATTTCAGAAAATCTGATTCATTTATACGAGTTGAAATCCTTGGTTTAAATTCAAATTCCCAACTTATACTTTAAAAATGGTTTAATTCATACGAACACATTTATATCATCTTTTAATCCCTAGTTTCAAATCATAGGATTCAATTTTAACTTGAATTCTAATTTAAATCAAATTATTTAAATTTTCAAAACTCGTTTAAGTTATTCAAAATAACTTTTATCTTTGAAATTCTATTTCAAAAGCTTTTCATTTTAAACCCGAATTTCCAATTTCAAAATCAATTGAAATTAAAATTTCAATTTCAAAAACATCGAATTTAAATTATCTGTGACTTAACCGATTTCCACGTGAAATCCATATTTGTGTGTGTAAAAGTGTAGTCCAGGGGTTTCACACAATAGTGCAACACAATGAATCATCACAGAGCAAAATACAGGATATAGTTGATAAGCGATATAAACTATAACGCTTATCTTTCACATACAGATCACAGATATATATCACAGATAATCAATTACAGATCACAACAAAAATCAGGGTATATCACAAAGCATCATATATCAGGGTTATCAAACAATTCACATTCAACAGAATCCAAACATTCATAAGTAAGGTCAAATTTATTATCTGATAAATTTTAAATCAGATAAATTTCTTATGAATAAATTACTAATCCTGGTTAATTTATTTCAATAATTTACAAATTATTTTGATTTATTATTCTTTACTCATTTATTTATTTAACCTTTGAAAATAAATTAATTAACCTTTAGTTATTAAATAAATCAACCTTAATTCATAAATCAATCTTTTAATCATTAAATAATTTTCCTTTAATTGTTGAATTATCTTTTAATTTATTAATTGATTTACCCTTAATTTATTAACATTTGATTAATTATCCTTTCTTATAAATTAATTAGCTTTAAATTTATAATTGATTGATCTTTAGTTAATTATTAAACCAATATAAATTAACTTAACTTTTAAGTTAACAAATTAAAATATTAAATCAACTCTTAATTTCTTAATTAAGTTTTATTTAAAATAACTTTTTTTCAAATATAAGTTTAAAACGATTTAATTAAACTTGATTAACTTTTTTTTTTTTTTTTTAATATTGTTATTACAAAACCCTTCAACACGAATTCATATTTGTACTTAACAAAAACTATTTTAGGAAAATAAATTTACAAATTAAATTGATTTGAATTTGTTCAAATTTTTAAAATCTGGAAATATACAACCCGAGACCTGCTTCGAGTCATACCCGATCAAAATGCCCCCTTACTTCGAGTTTCACCACAAATCAACCCGTGTGAGTACTTTTTTCAAAATTTTGTTAAGTCCCAGACTAACCCGATATCGTGTTAAAACAACTCGAGTACGACTTCGAGTTTCTTCTCAATCTCCCCGAGCAGACTTCGAGTCACCTACCTTCTTCCCCAATCACACCCACTGATACAACTCCGGCCTCGTGCACGTGTACAACTGGACGTCGCCGCTCTGGCGAACTTCGCCACCACCAGCAGGTCGCGTAATGACGCTTTACTCGATTTCCAAGCTCGATTCGTCGCCAAAGGTTCAAAATCAAAATTTTGCCTCTCGTTCGAAACTGTCACTTGGTCACGCCGAACGAAAACGCCTCTCCGCCTCGACGCTGACGATCAGAAGCTTCGAGCTTCCGGCCACGGCATCGTCACCCATCAAACTTCGATCCCCCAAATCCTCGCTTCACTCGACGTCACGTCGAAGTCGCGGTGGTCCAAACATATAGCTCCAGTAAATTAGGTTTAAAAAAAAGAAACCATCGCTGCTATCACCTCCGACGTCGTGGCCACCCCTACCTATTTTTCCTATCATCCCGGAAGTCTCGTCCACCTCTTCGCCCAACCCCGACCACTGACAACCCTCCGATCATCTGAAAATGGTCGAAACTCACTTCCAGTTCATCTTTGAACTGCTCATCACATACACAATTTAAAATCCTCATTATAGCTTTAAAAATCCTATTTTTGTTAATGTATTCAACTTATAATACTGAATTTATGAATTAAAAAATTTGAGTTTTGATTTTGTTTAACATACACAGTTGTTTTACATACTTCCAGAGACAACAAGCCTTATCTTGACTAACTAAAATATTTAAACATTAGTCTAGGTCAAATCAAACAATATTTGTTTAATAATCAGATCCTATCTAGAACTAGATCAAGTGATAAGGATTTTTTTTTTCTTTTAAAAGTTTTACTCTGTAAACCTGGAACAAGCTTATCTGCCTGTAACAAAACATACATACTGTTCTTACTATGAATATATATATACAAACCAGCATACACAACACTTATTGATCATCACAGAAAAATCGGAGTCAAAGAACTAGTTTTAAAATTTAAAGTTTGCTCACCTTATTTCCCAGGAAAACAGAACAGAGAAAAAATGTTGGAACAGGAAACTCGAAAACTGGAAACTTGAAACTTGCATTTATTTTTGTTGTTGATTCTAGAAAACTTTGAAATGCTTGAACTTGAAAACTGAAATGTTTTACTTCAAATTGATTTCCAGGTTTGTATACTGGTTTAAGACTTTGCCTTGTTTTAAAACTTGTAGAAACTGAATTTGCAAAGCTTTTGAAATGAAATAAAATGAGGCAAGTTGGCAAATATGCAAATATGTTTACTGCTCTGGTACACGAATAATTCAGAGATCTTTATCTCTTTGGGGCTGAAAAGAGATGTCTCGTGTACTATAGGTGATGGCATTTAATGCCTTGTTTCATATCAGCTTACACAAACCATTTCTTTATTCCTTTAGGTACAAAACTTACATATGATTGTCTACATACTTAGGCTTTGTCTCGGCTGTACAAAGATATATATCTTGTACTTGTTGGCTTTTCCATTTTTGTTTATTGATATGAAGAATTTTAGTTCGGCTGATATGTTGTATTGGTTTTATCTTGCTTATATGTACAAGAGATATTTGCTGTCTTGTTCCTTTGCTTTATGGTTGAGCATGTATTTCTTCTTTTGTCTACAAACTTGAGTGTATTTTATTTGTTCTATTTCTGTTTAGTGTCTTCATTCATTTATACTTTGATTTATTTCTATTTTACACAAACCTGGTTTGCTTTCACACTTGATTTTATTTCTTGTTTATTTGTTTTCTCTAGTTTTCTTACTACTTTGAAATGTAAATAAATTTCTATTCTAGATTGTTGTTAGATTTTAACAAATATTCTACTTCTATTTTAATTAAAACTTACCTTATATTAATTTCAATTCCTAGTTCAAATATTAATTATCATTATTTACTTAATATTTATTGTCTTATATTTATTTTATAAACTCAAACCATCTTTACCATCAATTCAAATATATATTAAATTTGCTCGTATATACCTAAATATATATATATATATATACTCACATATACACTATTTACAATATTTTAATCTCAAATGATTTATACAGAATATACTTGGATATCGGGGAAACTCGCTCCTTTTAATCAATTTAATTTCACAATTTTTTATTCAAAAATTTATTTAATCATAAATTTAACTCAAAATTTCATTTAATTATTAATTTAAATAAATTTAAATTTCGGGGTCGTTACAAACTTCCCCCCTTAAAAGAATTTCGTCCTCGAAATTCGCAGGCACGAAAACAACACAGAGATAGACAGAGGTGATTTCCTATAATTCCTCAAACACAAGATATGGATTCCAAACTCAAGTCGGAATATCTCAGAATACATACCAATTTGTCCCTCTTTGGACTTTGATATTCGCAAGAAATTACAATAGAATTTCAAAATTTGGTTTCAAACGATATCGTTTTAATTGATTCAATTCAATTTACCCTCATATTCTATTAGTCAATTTAATTCAATTTAAAATTCCAATTTCAAATTCATTAAGGTTTAAATCCAAAAAGCTGATAAGAAACCGATGAAATATGAAATAAGAATCTCCTACAACGGTTCGTAGAGCCATCATCACACCGAAACTTCTTCTTGTAGCTGATACGAAGCAATCAAAAGAATTTGGAAACGAATCAAAGAAGATTGATAGGAAAGTTTGTTTCCACTATTGCAGGGTATTGACCATTTATAGTCGCATTCCCTTGTCCCCTATCTCGTCCTCTTCTTGCACTCATACTCACTATCTGTGGATAGTAAGAGAATTTACTGAGACGTTCAGACGGATATCTGAGAATACACTCATTCTAGAGTTTACTTCACTCTATCTCTAATGAGCTACTTAACGTGTTATACTCCTGAGCTAAAGTTCAACCTTAGCTCTGATACCAAATGTAAAGACCCAAAAGTTGGCCTTCGAAAATCAGCACCCGTACTCCACTTGTACTCAAAATGCCGTAGATTCAAATGCCAAATCTGGTTCTCCGGAGCTTATAACAACATTAAGTAAATAACACAGCGGAATAAAAAGAATATAGATATACAACATCTGATACAATATCCAGATACAATGATGATACAATGAATATCTATATACATCAGAGATATGATACAACAAATAGCAGCGGAAAAGAAAATAGATAACACCAGCAGTGGATAGAATATCTCCAATAGAATGCTCCAAGATAAGCAACGTCAGTCCATGAACTCCAAGAACTGAACTAGCCCCAGATAATCTACTAAACCTGAATATCTGAAAAACCCAACTCTAGACTGCTCGTGTGGAAAATTATGAGCACCCAGAGTTTAGGAAGGGAACAATAAACTCCGGATCAGTCATGGGACTGGTGTGAGCAACAAAAACAGTTTATCTTTAAACAATCAACAAAAGATTTTAAACATTGGAATCCGCAATGCTTTTGGAAAATGAAACTACCATAAGACCTCCCGCCACACACACAATGCAAACGCAGAATTGGAGGAGATTTCTTCTTATGATAGTCAAACATGCTTACTACGCAAATCATTGGATTATTATTATTATTAGTGCATAGTGAAGAAAACATTTCGAAAGTATAATATTAATCTTAGCCAGCATAGGTACCATTATACTATGCCTACTATAGCTACCATATTAGATGGTAGGTTCTACAATTAAAACCGTACAAGTCACGTATTGGAGAAATGGATTTCCAACAAATGGTCAGGCTAAGGAACTTCCTTCCGCCGCATGGGATCGCCTCTGGCGGGACGTCCCGAGAGACAAACTGCTCTCTGCCAAACAAGGCCGGGTTACCCCTGTAACAGGTAACTCACGAATATGCCACCTCCCGGTCCTTTGGGACCTTTATCCGAGCTCGGTATCCAACATCACACATCATAAAGAAGGTGTATCCACATGAGTAAGTATCTGGGCTCCATACCATGATACCACCCCTTTCCAGAAGGAAATGACATACCCTAAAGGGCGCGACCCTCATAACCTTGCCGCAACGATCCTGTTTCGACCATTTCCGGGTTGTGAGGCCCTGACGAAGTCTCGTCCACAAAGCTACGCTTTGTCACAAAGCCATGCTTTGGGTCAACAGATGATCAACCTATGATCACAAAGATAAATGATCAAACAAATGATCATATCACAAATGATCAAACACTGATCATCACACAGCTACACTCAGCATGCCACATTACCAAATTGGGATATATCGCTGATAAATTTCAACTACATAACCTCTGAGCTCGTACGTCTCAGAGAAGGGTGTTAAGCTAAGAGAATAAATTCTCCGCCACCAACAGATATGTATTTGAAAGAAATCAGCTTTATATCTCAAAGTGTAATGTCAGACATGTATCCATACAAGTCTGTTCCGGGATCGAACAGAACCGAAGGCACTTCTCACGAAGCCCTTGCAATTTCCGGATAACTTTCAATCACGTCCGGACTTCCCATCACAAAAAGAGTGATATAAATCTCTATACCGGGAGCTACCCAGTGCAGAGACATTCGACAGGTTGTCCTTTCATTTTCGAAAATATCCGGTCTTCAACACCGGTCTTCAAATGCGATCCATATACGACGTATCACTATTCGGAATGAGTTATACGACCCAAAGGTCCTTTCCCGGCTAACCCGAATAGTGAGCGCAATATTCAAAAATATATGGATGTTGGGATTTCAATTAAGTCACAATTTAAACCCAAACTTTCTTTTCAAATGGTTTAACAAATTACCATTTTAATCTTTTTAAATAAAAAGATTCAATTCACAAAGTTCACTTAATTCCACAGATTCATTCACAGATTTTCCAAAACAGTTTTCCAAAACAGTTTTCCATTTCAATTTGGTTAACTCGTTGAATCTTTAAAATAAAGATTCAACCTATAGCTTTCAAAACAATTTCTTTTTGAATGGTTTACACAAAACATCATTTTAAATCTATTAAAAATAAACAGATTCAATTCATAGTTTTCAAAAAGAATTCATTCATAACTTGGAAAATCCAATTTTCAATTCAATCTTGAAATCCCTTTAATTAAACTGGAATTTCATTTCTTATATGAAAGCTTTTATCATTTTAAAACAATCAGTTTTCATTTCAGAAAATCTGATTCATTTATACGAGTTGAAATCCTTGGTTTAAATTCAAATTCCCAACTTATACTTTAAAAATGGTTTAATTCATACGAACACATTTATATCATCTTTTAATCCCTAGTTTCAAATCATAGGATTCAATTTTAACTTGAATTCTAATTTAAATCAAATTATTTAAATTTTCAAAACTCGTTTAAGTTATTCAAAATAACTTTTATCTTTGAAATTCTATTTCAAAAGCTTTTCATTTTAAACCCGAATTTCCAATTTCAAAATCAATTGAAATTAAAATTTCAATTTCAAAAACATCGAATTTAAATTATCTGTGACTTAACCGATTTCCACGTGAAATCCATATTTGTGTGTGTAAAAGTGTAGTCCAGGGGTTTCACACAATAGTGCAACACAATGAATCATCACAGAGCAAAATACAGGATATAGTTGATAAGCGATATAAACTATAACGCTTATCTTTCACATACAGATCACAGATATATATCACAGATAATCAATTACAGATCACAACAAAAATCAGGGTATATCACAAAGCATCATATATCAGGGTTATCAAACAATTCACATTCAACAGAATCCAAACATTCATAAGTAAGGTCAAATTTATTATCTGATAAATTTTAAATCAGATAAATTTCTTATGAATAAATTACTAATCCTGGTTAATTTATTTCAATAATTTACAAATTATTTTGATTTATTATTCTTTACTCATTTATTTATTTAACCTTTGAAAATAAATTAATTAACCTTTAGTTATTAAATAAATCAACCTTAATTCATAAATCAATCTTTTAATCATTAAATAATTTTCCTTTAATTGTTGAATTATCTTTTAATTTATTAATTGATTTACCCTTAATTTATTAACATTTGATTAATTATCCTTTCTTATAAATTAATTAGCTTTAAATTTATAATTGATTGATCTTTAGTTAATTATTAAACCAATATAAATTAACTTAACTTTTAAGTTAACAAATTAAAATATTAAATCAACTCTTAATTTCTTAATTAAGTTTTATTTAAAATAACTTTTTTTCAAATATAAGTTTAAAACGATTTAATTAAACTTGATTAACTTTTTTTTTTTTTTTTAATATTGTTATTACAAAACCCTTCAACACGAATTCATATTTGTACTTAACAAAAACTATTTTAGGAAAATAAATTTACAAATTAAATTGATTTGAATTTGTTCAAATTTTTAAAATCTGGAAATATACAACCCGAGACCTGCTTCGAGTCATACCCGATCAAAATGCCCCCTTACTTCGAGTTTCACCACAAATCAACCCGTGTGAGTACTTTTTTCAAAATTTTGTTAAGTCCCAGACTAACCCGATATCGTGTTAAAACAACTCGAGTACGACTTCGAGTTTCTTCTCAATCTCCCCGAGCAGACTTCGAGTCACCTACCTTCTTCCCCAATCACACCCACTGATACAACTCCGGCCTCGTGCACGTGTACAACTGGACGTCGCCGCTCTGGCGAACTTCGCCACCACCAGCAGGTCGCGTAATGACGCTTTACTCGATTTCCAAGCTCGATTCGTCGCCAAAGGTTCAAAATCAAAATTTTGCCTCTCGTTCGAAACTGTCACTTGGTCACGCCGAACGAAAACGCCTCTCCGCCTCGACGCTGACGATCAGAAGCTTCGAGCTTCCGGCCACGGCATCGTCACCCATCAAACTTCGATCCCCCAAATCCTCGCTTCACTCGACGTCACGTCGAAGTCGCGGTGGTCCAAACATATAGCTCCAGTAAATTAGGTTTAAAAAAAAGAAACCATCGCTGCTATCACCTCCGACGTCGTGGCCACCCCTACCTATTTTTCCTATCATCCCGGAAGTCTCGTCCACCTCTTCGCCCAACCCCGACCACTGACAACCCTCCGATCATCTGAAAATGGTCGAAACTCACTTCCAGTTCATCTTTGAACTGCTCATCACATACACAATTTAAAATCCTCATTATAGCTTTAAAAATCCTATTTTTGTTAATGTATTCAACTTATAATACTGAATTTATGAATTAAAAAATTTGAGTTTTGATTTTGTTTAACATACACGGTTGTTTTACATACTTCCAGAGACAACAAGCCTTATCTTGACTAACTAAAATATTTAAACATTAGTCTAGGTCAAATCAAACAATATTTGTTTAATAATCAGATCCTATCTAGAACTAGATCAAGTGATAAGGATTTTTTTTTTCTTTTAAAAGTTTTACTCTGTAAACCTGGAACAAGCTTATCTGCCTGTAACAAAACATACATACTGTTCTTACTATGAATATATATATACAAACCAGCATACACAACACTTATTGATCATCACAGAAAAATCAGAGTCAAAGAACTAGTTTTAAAATTTAAAGTTTGCTCACCTTATTTCCCAGGAAAACAGAACAGAGAAAAAATGTTGGAACAGGAAACTCGAAAACTGGAAACTTGAAACTTGCATTTATTTTTGTTGTTGATTCCAGAAAACTTTGAAATGCTTGAACTTGAAAACTGAAATGTTTTACTTCAAATTGATTTCCAGGTTTGTATACTGGTTTAAGACTTTGCCTTGTTTTAAAACTTGTAGAAACTGAATTTGCAAAGCTTTTGAAATGAAATAAAATGAGGCAAGTTGGCAAATATGCAAATATGTTTACTGCTCTGGTACACGAATAATTCAGAGATCTTTATCTCTTTGGGGCTGAAAAGAGATGTCTCGTGTACTATAGGTGATGGCATTTAATGCCTTGTTTCATATCAGCTTACACAAACCATTTCTTTATTCCTTTAGGTACAAAACTTACATATGATTGTCTACATACTTAGGCTTTGTCTCGGCTGTACAAAGATATATATCTTGTACTTGTTGGCTTTTCCATTTTTGTTTATTGATATGAAGAATTTTAGTTCGGCTGATATGTTGTATTGGTTTTATCTTGCTTATATGTACAAGAGATATTTGCTGTCTTGTTCCTTTGCTTTATGGTTGAGCATGTATTTCTTCTTTTGTCTACAAACTTGAGTGTATTTTATTTGTTCTATTTCTGTTTAGTGTCTTCATTCATTTATACTTTGATTTATTTCTATTTTACACAAACCTGGTTTGCTTTCACACTTGATTTTATTTCTTGTTTATTTGTTTTCTCTAGTTTTCTTACTACTTTGAAATGTAAATAAATTTCTATTCTAGATTGTTGTTAGATTTTAACAAATATTCTACTTCTATTTTAATTAAAACTTACCTTATATTAATTTCAATTCCTAGTTCAAATATTAATTATCATTATTTACTTAATATTTATTGTCTTATATTTATTTTATAAACTCAAACCATCTTTACCATCAATTCAAATATATATTAAATTTGCTCGTATATACCTAAATATATATATATATATATACTCACATATACACTATTTACAATATTTTAATCTCAAATGATTTATACAGAATATACTTGGATATCGGGGAAACTCGCTCCTTTTAATCAATTTAATTTCACAATTTTTTATTCAAAAATTTATTTAATCATAAATTTAACTCAAAATTTCATTTAATTATTAATTTAAATAAATTTAAATTTCGGGGTCGTTACAGTAAAAGTGACATCCTGTATTTAAAATTTGAATTGTATTCACTTGAATAATTTGGGTTAAGATGATATTGGATTCGAAGAGACCGGGGTCGGGTATCAGAAAATACCCGAAACCAATTCGATTTGTAATCTATAATTCTTTATAGATTTAATATGTGCATCAAATAGGCTGGAATGGGATAAATTTAAATGACTGGACCTTTTAAACTAAGTAAGGGTACTTAGGGATCGAAATTGTGAAAATAAGTGTTGTTTATAACAAGTTGTGAACTTATATTGAAGTACGAGTTACCCTGGGTTTTTAAATAGGTTTTATACATTAATATTTCATGTTAGTTGGGTTTACTCACGCTGGTTTCCAGCCTGACTCGGGTGTTACTTTGTGGTAATGCTCGGGTCAGACCGAGTATTACAGATTTTCAGGTTAGGACATTCTGGAGCTCAGGAGACGAGCTGGATGGCAGGAACGTATGAAGTATTCCACTGTGTATTGAGAGTTGTTGTGATATTAGTCTGAGACAGGTTGATATAACTGTCCAGTCATGTGTATATGGTTGTAACTCGGATGTATTGAATGTAAAGTAACAATTACAACTTTTCTTTGTATAAATGCTATTATTTGATATTATATTTGATCCGCTGCGAAATGTGAGATTCCGAGTTTTGTTTTCTATTCTTCTTCTAACTCTTTCTTCTTCTTTTCCCTAACAATCTGGGATTTTCGGAGTCGGAAATTTCGGGTCATTACAGTTGGTATCAGAGCTGAAGGTTAAGCGAGAACCTTGGCTCTGGTGGGATTACTCATTAAGGATAGGGTCAATGGTACCCTAGAATGAGTTGAGTGTGTGTGTGTATATATATATATATGAGAGCGTACTTGTTATCTTCTTATATAAAGATTTCAAAATGGTTTCAAAAGTAAATGAATCTTATATAAGTTTATTAAGCAATAGTTTTTCTAATATATTAAGGTAATTGGTTGTTGTATTAATTGAATAAAATAAAATAATGAGATTAAGTGGTAATAGTAATACAACCAAATTGAAATTAAATGAAGATAAGTTTGAAATGGATCCAAAACTGAAATTAAAATCTTGAATTTGTGGAAGTGTTATCAGAATAAAGATAATAATGAATTGGTTTCCAGATATGATAATCTTGGTTATTATCATAAATGGTTGTTGTGTTTAATAATGAAATGTTGTTAATGATTAAGTAAAAATGAAAAGTTTAAAGGAAGTAAACTTAGATGAGTATAATTTGTAAATTAAAATGGATTTAAATTGTGAAGTATTGAATCCTAAGTTTGATAACATTTGAAATTGTTTTCAAAATATTAAAAGAAAAAGAATAAATATTATTCGGGTTATTTTTGAATGTGATCTTATTTTAAAATAAGAGTTGTTTGGAAAATTTAAAGAAATTTGTTTTGAATTAAAACCAAAAGTGGTTTAAAAATTTAAGGTATAACTTGGTGTGTAAAGGAAATAAATATGTATAAATGAGGATATACATAATATCAAAGATGATTTGAAATAGACTCTAAGTGTTGAGTTTAAAATTTTTCCTTGGAATGTGATATGAAAACCCAAAGTGATAAGTTTTTGAACTTATAAGTGGGAAGAATATTAATATAAAAATTTGAAATGGGAATTCAAATTGGGTAAAGTTGACTGGATTAAATTGAATTAAGGAAAATTAAATGAGTTTCGAATGAACAACTTGAATTGGAAATTTTAAGATGAAATTAAAATTTAACTTGGGTAGTTAAATGGTTGATTTTAAATGGGAGTTATGAGTGATCTCAAAATGGGTTTGAGATCTGGAAATTGAAAATGGATGCTGTAAATTGGTGTTTGGATAAATTGGATGTTTATTTATCCCGATATCATTCTATTATTATAAATAATCTATGAAACTGAGAATTGGTTTTAAAGTTAGAAATGGATAATAGATTAGAATCTGAAGATTAAATTGTTTTTGAATTTTTATTTTGAACTTTGTAATAAGTTAAATAAAGATAATTTTAAAATGGAATTTTGGAATTTGGATTTAGAATTAAATGGTTTAAAGATTTAAGTTATTAAATTAAAAATTAAGGTTGATTTGATTTAAAAAGTAAAGGTTAATTTGATTTAAAGGATTAAATCAACATTTAAAAAAATTTAACTCGAAATTATAATTCACGATGGTTTAAAGTTGAGATCTGAATAGAATTAGTTCAAATTGAATTTGATTTGAATTAATTAAAATTGTGATATAAGATGGATAAGTTTAAAATTCAAATGGAAATTGATTTGATTTTGGAAATAAATTGAGGATTAATTCAACTTGAATTGGGGTTAAATCAATTTCAATGGAAATTGAAGTTATTTAAATTGGAATTGAGTCGATATAAATGGAGGTGGAAATTTAAATTGAATTGATGGGAATTGAACAGTTTGACTCTGGACTATTTTCAAAATAAATTGTTTTAATACAAATATATTTTTCCAAACTATTTACTATAAAATCTTTCTTCTTAAACCCCAAACTATCTTATACTTATTTTACAATTATTTTGGAACTATTTAACTATTTTGAAACTGTCTTATAAACTAATTACTATTTTACTTATATCTAATCACTATTTTAAAAACTATTTTGCAATTATCTAGCTATTTTATACCTACTTAACTATTTTACAGCTATTTTACAAACTAATAACTATTTTTCAACTACTTATCTATTTTAAACTTTTTCAAGCTATTTTTAAATTTAAATAGGTCAGAGTTAAAACTGTTTGTAATTGAAGTAATAACTCAATTGGAAACGGAAGCAATTGAGAATAAGTGAATGGAATTAAAGGAAATGTGAATAGAAAAGAGAATTGATTTGGCTAATAACTAATAAAGATAAATACGTAGGATATACGTATATTATTCTATTCGCACAGTGATTTGATCCATATTCGAGCACAGAATTTCGAGATAGTATTATCGATCCGAGTTGGGATTTTTTGCTCGATTTTCGACGGCGAACCCGGATATGGGTTTTTGATTGATTCTGGATATTGTAACGACCTGCAAAAAATTTAATGGTTTTAAAAAGCATATTTAACCGGAAATTTGTGAAATTTTAAACAATAAAATTTGAAATTAAAAATTTATTATTTGAAATACGTCTATTTTAATATAGCAACTGGTAAATTTTCATCTGATAATATTGAAGTTTATTTTCCTGTGAAATTTCATTTCAAATCAAGCCGGTTAATAATAGTGAATTTATAAGTTTTCCAAAACCAAAATATGTCAACAGGAGAAAATTTATTCAGATCATTCTGAATCAGACTACGAAATTCGTTTTTCCAAATTTGGACTTCTACTGCTCCGTTTATCTTAATTCTAGCAAAATAGCAGCATTTTTCGGTACCGATTATCGACTTTTGATCGGATGATCGTACCACTGATATCTGTATATCGTTTTCATCGTCTCGTCGTGCTAATCTCTACGGTATATTTATTTCCATATTTTGAAGTCCGATACACAACGGAAACGTCGATAACGATCCGTTGTAACGGTACCACTTTTAACTTTTCGCTTTCCTTCGGTTCCAAACTTTGAAGCGTGCTGTACAAACATCATAATTAATTGCTTTAATTATTTAGCTCAATCCACGGTTGCCATCCCATATCCGTTTTCTTTGAAAATCAAACCGTAAATTATTCATGTTTGTATTCAAATTATTTTTCTTTTTGAACGATTCATCTTTATTCACGCCTGCTCCTCCTCCTCTAAAAAAATAAAATAAATATAAAACCCAATTTTTGCCTAGATCTCGTTCATACTCCCAGGTCGATCCACGCCTTCCCCTCCTCCTTGCTCCCTGATCGTGCCACCTCTATTCACCTGCACGTGCCAGCACCTCATCATCCCGCCACCTCGTCCACCAGAGAGCGCTGCAAACCCACTTAAGTTCGGCCCACTTATCCACGTTTCCACTCTCCTACCTGCCACCTTAAATTTTCAACCCCAAAACTCATCAATTTCCGCCTCTTGTCACCGACCTTTGCAACCATAGCAGCCCACCATGCAAGTCTACAACCTTCCCTTCCAACTCCCCTCATCTTCACGTTCTCCACTTCCACCAACAGCCCATGGCTGCTCCCCCACACGACCCGAGCCCTCTGGCCAACACACGCCACGCCTCCGCCTTGAACCCAGACCCGCAGCATGTCGATCCTTCCCAACTTCTTGCCGAGCGCCATCAACACTTGCCGTGAGTTATTGTTTTATATATATGTGTTTTGTAAAAAGTTTATGATTCCTTTGTTGTATACACTTTATTTTGACAGTTATATATGTAGGTATATGAGTTATTTTACAGTGAGTATATTTGTATATAAATTTTTATATAAGTTTAGTTTATATAAGTTTAGTTTTAAAAATATGTTAAACAATATAAATTAGTATTATACTAGTACAAGTTTTATATAGATTGAATAGGCTGCTGTTCTCATACTTTGGTTTGCAAAGGAATATATATATGGAAGATCTTTATGAGTTATATGTTTATAGTGTATAATATATCTATAGCTTTTAAGTTAGTTACAATAATTGGTCTGCATCTTCATCTAGTTGAATGCATTCATACATTTTATTGTATATATGTTAAGTCATTCTCAATGTATTAAACATTGGGTTTAAAAATATAATCGGTTTGTAAAGTGTGTATATTGGATCTTTAAAATAGTTATATATATATATATGAATATCCTGTGGGTTAAGTTTATACCTAGACAAGTATATTATAGATGTTAATTCATCTCATATCTGATCTGCTTTAGTTAGTATATAGTATATTAAGTCTGGTCTGCATATTTGCTTGGATTTGTAGAGTTGCATATGTTCACTTTAAGTTTATAGCCGAATTGTTATATTGCAGTTAGATATGTATGGGTAAGCTTTGTATTCATATAGGGTCTGCCTATGTAAGTATGAATTCATATAAGTTGTACACAGCCTGTTG
Organism: Allium fistulosum; assembly: GCA_030737815.1. Taxonomy (NCBI): domain Eukaryota; kingdom Viridiplantae; phylum Streptophyta; class Magnoliopsida; order Asparagales; family Amaryllidaceae; genus Allium; species Allium fistulosum. The sequence goes on from JASFAW010000013.1 coordinate 24,778,815, forward strand.
TTTACACTATAACAAGATGTGTTTTAACAACATACATTTTAAAGCATGTAAATTAAAGTGAATTTGGTTTTGAAATATATATATGTATATACATATATAGATTGTGATTTTAATATGTTTGTGTTTTAAAAATTTAATATTGGGTTTTATAATAAGGATGGATCTTAAAGTATAATATATTAGTTTACATATATTTGAGTTAGTTTGGAAATATTTATAGATATGCACATGTTGGTCAATATGTATATATATAAGTTTATAATAACATTGACCTGGAAATAAATAAATATATATATATATATATATGCATTAGTTTAATTATATGGCTGATTTAATATATACGTTTTTTTTATTTAAAACAATGATTTTAATTATATATATATATATATATATTTGATTTTTATATATATGTTCTAATTGTTGGTTTCAAGGAAATAAAAATATATATATGATATTTCTATTAAACTAATTCTAATTATTTCTTCGATTCCTTATCTATCAGCCTTGCTCGTCAATTCGTGCCAACCTTGTTTGTTTTGGATTCGTGCTCAGATTTCATAACTCAATTCCATTGTCTATTCTCTCTAGCTTCGAAAGGTGAGCAATCACTCACGATTAACGTTCTTTTATTACTTAAATTTGATTTCATTTGAAATAGCAATTGAAATATGCTGCTGTAGTTATTTACATTGTTATATATGCTATTATCTATAACTGTTCACCTGTGACATCTGACACCAGTATCTAGTATTATATGCCTGTTATTACTATTATTTATATCTGCTCACCTGTGACATCTGACACCCGTATCTGTTATTTATACTGATGATATATGTCTGCTATTATATATTTTTTTAGTATCTGTTATCACTCTGCAAGTTCCCTGTTAGTATAGAATTCACTATGGGTTGAAATGATACATACCCGAACGGACTTTAGAGTAGGAGAATTTCGTTATGGGTTGAAATGATAAACCCAAGCGATTTTCATTTGTATTGAAATTGGGATTACGGGTCGAAATGATATCTACCCGTATATATTTAAATTTCGGATTGAAATGATAAATATCCGTATCACTTAACCATATGATAAATATATATACAGACACCGTTGGTCCATATATATAAATATTTTGAAAATGAATTCTATGGTTTTGGAAAGAAATATATGGTTTTAATAAATGTTGAGCCTTAAATTATTATATAAATGGGAATGATTGATTTAAATACATATAATATGTTGAGTATTTAAAATATATTTTAAAATATATTTTGGTAATAATTTAAATAAGTTAAGGTTGGGAAGATAAATTGAATTTAGTTGAAATTGTATTTGATAAAGAATTTTATTTAATTAAACCGATTTGAAACTTATTGAAATTGAGATGTAAGATATGATTTATAACTTGAGTTTGATTTATAAGTAATTTAATGAATATTTCTTGTTTAAAATAAAGTTTAAGGAAATATTTAGTAAAAATGTAACTTAAGGCCAGTTAAATGATATTGAATCTATTAAGTGGATATTCCCTGATTAAATAATAAAAAAGTTAAATCAAGAGCTATATGAAACTGTTAAATTTAACTTTGAAAATGTTGAATATTAAAGCTTTGAAATATATTGAAAATTTAAATGATCTATTTAGAATTGAATTGAATTGATAAATTGAGCTTTGAATAAATTTGAATTTGCAATTTGAGTTGATTTGCAGCAATTTGTGAGACTTGGGGAAATTATAAATATTGTACTTTTAAATTATTTAACCTGTATATATACTATTTTCAAAAAAAAAATATTTTTGAAATGAAATGATATTTTGGTTGAAGTATAAATTAATTTGGAATGACCACGGTGTTATAATGTATATTTCCATCTTGTAGATAGTTCTTAAGATCCTTATAGGATGGTTATCCCAAACATCCTTTAAGTTACTTGTATTTCAGTTGATATTTCACTTGAGTTGGATTTATTTATATAAGAATGTTAATCCGGACTCGAGTGTTTTGTGTTTTGCTTTACGCTCGGGTCAGACCGAGTGATACAGCATTTGAGACTCACCTTTGGAGTTTGGAGCTTCCTTTGGAGATCCAACTATCGCCTCAGCTTTCAGCTCTTCTAGTTGATTTGTACAGAGAAGTCATCTGTTGTATTGAAGACTTCACTGCATTTGAGATATTCTGTTGTATTTTGTTTCTAACTCTGATGTTTATATAGTAGCTTCATGAACTACTATTTTATCTATTCCGCTGCGTATTATTGTATTACTCTATGTCTGTGATTCTGTGATTGATTTATTTACTGCATATGCTGAGTTTTTCCAAATTTAAATTAACAATGCGGTAATTTGAGCAATTCAACTACGGCATGAGTGTCTACCTATACACTTATAATGGATGCGAATGGTCCAAAATATCGGGTCGTTACAGTTGGTATCAGAGCTTTGGCTCTAGGCAAAACTTAGCATATATTGTAAATTTATTTACAAAATCACTTTCGTTCGAGTTGAATCTCTTCCTTTTGACTCAAATTTTCTTTGAACTTTGGAACGTCCCTACGGTTCAAAAATTCATTCTTGTCTCTCCCTATTTGTATTCTTTTGATTCTGGAGTATCCCATAACTCCACTTTGAATGATCTCTATAAGAATAGGCGATCCCACCAATCTTTGAATGATTTGTGAAGGGGTGAAACTCCTTCACAATTGGCATGGATTCACTAAAGATTTCTATATCTTTGGTTTAGATGCCACTATCTCTTGCGATCGAATGTTGGTTTTTCTTGGAATTTCTGCATCGATCTTGTTCCTGAAGTCACGGTTGACCCTAGGGTCATCCACGATTTATATAAGTATATTCATCTTCTATTTCGAAATTTAATTATCTCATCTCGTTCGAGCTTATCTTTGAATCAAAATTCTATTTGACAAGAGTCCCTCTAATTTGAATCTCTATCTTTGTTTTGAAATCCGTTCGTGAATCGTCCTTTGAAAATCGGGTTTGTTTATATTTTAGAAATTGTTTTCTAAACCGAAATTATTATTTTGATAAGTATGATTATATTCTATATATAAAAGTGAAATGTTTTCGATAAAGATTATATACCCTTTTTAAAATGAGAATTTGAGGTTTCGAAAGGATTTGTAATTTTGAAAAAAAATTTATATAAGAAATTTGATTTATCTAAAAATGATTATAATTGAAGGATTTAAATTTGAAATTCGAGAATTGAACTCCCGGTTGCTGAAATTGGTTTTAAGATTTTGAAATATACAATAATATGATTTAAAAGTATTTCATGAATAAGAAATGTCTCTAATGAATTCCAATAATTTTGAAGAAATTTCAAAGAAGTTTGAGAAAATAAAAGTCCAGAACTCACTTATGTCGCTGGAAAATAATTTCGGTGATGAGTGCACGCATCATTGACATTGATTTTTGAGTTTCATAGTATGGGAGAGGCCACTTTAGTAGCATTGCTACGCGAGTGATTTTGTGAAACCGGTTTTGATTTTTTAAATTCCGAAGTAATATTTGATATTCGAAAGATATATGTATATATATTTGAAATGATTTGAAGTAAGCCGGTGTTCAGTCCTTGAGTTTCGGATTTGAAACCTATCTTTTGAAATTGATTTACTGATTTGTTGCTGATTTCCAACTCTTGAATTTGAAAATGATTTCTTCGACTATTTTGAAGTTCGAGTACTTCCAAATCAAGGTTAACTTTTCAAAGCTAAGAAATTTTGAAAAGTATTGTGATAAAGTATATAAGTTTGTTTTGGAAGTTTAAGTATGAAGTAATATGATTTAAATAAGTTGAAACTATTTGGTTAAGTAAGTGAATAAGGAAATTTTAAAATTTTCTAATATGAAATTTAGATTTGAAATGTTTTGAAAAGAATTTGGTCTTCAATATATTTTGAATAAAATTTAGTTAAATGTTTTAATTTAGTAACGTCTTTATGAAACTATATATTTAACAAGTTGGAATAAATATATAATTTGTACGTATGCTGTTTTATTCGCATAATTAATTTGATCCAAGTTTGAGTACACAAGTTCGAGGTGAATTACACCATTCCGTGTTAGGATTTTTCATTCGATTCTTAATGGCGAATATTTGATATGGATTTTGGGCTTGATTCTAGAATTCTCTATCGTAGTATATGGCTATGCAAGGAGACTGATGGCTTCTAGTCGAGAAACCATATCGAAATCCGCATTAGGGAAGTCGAATGGACAATACTAGTTCGAAAGCGAACTTGTGTGATCCAGCGAGCGATCAAATGTGATTCTGCGAAATGATGACGTATGTACATCTTATATTCTAATATCATTGATATGTTTGGCGTTGAAATTGAAAGCTGTCGGGTTAGAATACCTTTGCTTACTAAAAGAAAATTTCCAATTTAAATTACAAAGATATATAACCCATAAAAGCAAAGATATTCAATCCCATATGGCTCTTCATACAGCGAAATTTATTTTGAAAATTTGATCCTTATATAAGATGGACCTTACATAAATATAAGATGATTTTGAAAACATTTGATTTTGGAAATGAATTGGTTGACTTATATTATATTGATTTGGAAATTTGGATTTATTTTCTAAATCTATTATTTTGGAAACTTTAAAACTAAAGATATTTAATTTGAGGAGAAACAATTTGGTGAAATCGTATATGATTTTGAAATTGAACTGATATTGAAACAAATTAAATTTGAGAACCTTATGTTATTAAACATTTGATTTGGGAGTTGTCAAACTTATATAAAATTGATTTGTATGAGTATGAAATTGATTCGAAAACTATAGATTTGAAAAGGTACTCAATTTGAAAGTGAAATCTTATATAATTGAAATCTATATAAGTATGATTTGATATACTATTGATTTTGGAAAGTATTTGATTTGAAAATTAAATCTTATATATAATGGATTTTATATAAGTACGATATTTGAAAGTGATTTGAAAAGGTACTATATGATACATATTTTCGAAGTAAAGATATGGAAAGTGCCTTCTGCTTGATATCCAATTTGTGGCCACATCTTGGATTCATTCTATCGATATTATTCTCTCTGATTTTGGTTTTCCGGATATGATACTCGAGTGTCCTTCGAATTCCATGGCATTACCCATGGTCTTATTTTTTTTTCTTTCTCGTGACTGCATAGCGCAACTGCCTGGCTGAGTCTTGCCTAGGGGTACGGATTGTTTCCTGGGGGATCCAGGCGTAACCATTGTGTATCCTGCAATCTGTGTAGGTCGCGAATAGTAGCGCAAATGCTTGGCTGAGTATTGCCTGGGGGTACGGATTGTTTCCTGGGGGATCCAGGCGTAACCATTGTATATCCTGCATTCTACTAGTCATCATGGCGTAACTCGCAGGGCTGAGAAAGCTTACGGATATGGATTGTTTCCTGGGGGACCCAGGCGTAACCATTGTGTATCTGCGAACCATGGTTGGACAAAGGTTTTGTTTGTGTTTTTGATTGGATTGTACTTTCCATATCTGTTTTAAAAGTTTTCCAGTATTTTCACTGGGTGTTGAAACAAGTCTACTAAGTACCTGGAGAATTCTAGTTTTGCGCCTGATCAACGCACTACCAGAGTCTACAGGAACAAGGATAAACTTGTTGAAACATCGAGTTATAAAAGTATTTTCGAAAGAAAATTTGTTTCGTTATAAAGGTATTTTATAATAAAAGTATTTCCAACAAAGAAAATTTTGTATCGATATTTGGAATCAAAACCCTTATGGTTCTAAATTAACTATTCATGCCCGATACTATTCCTTGAATCTACCTTATCTGCTCAGCTTTATTTATTTACCTATATTCTATTTTTCAAAGTCCTCCTTCTTTTCCCTGTTGACTATATCTTTTAAGTATTGTTTATTTATATACTATATGGTTTAATATATATATATATATAATAGTGTTATAAATAGAAAATTTTTAGTGTTAAATATTTTAGAAGTTATTAATTAAATACAACATATTTAAAGAAATGATTATTGACTTATTAATAATATTTGAAAAGTATTTTAGATGGAATTAATAAATTTATGAACTGGATTTAATGTTTTCAATTAGCTTCTTTGTAAATATAAGTAATAATAAATAATTGTTTTCAAATGATTTTCATACATTTATAAAGGTGTCATTTAAACATATAAATGGTATTTATAAAGGAAGCAAGAAATTTTACAAATGGATTTTTGAAAGGTTTTAAAGTATATAAGATAATTGAATTGCAAATGAAGTTTTCAAATTTTAAGTAAAATTTATATAGTTTAAATTAATTGTTTAATCTGACTTTCAATCTATCTTTTCTGTCTGGTTGTTTCTATTCTTCTACCTCCTTCCTTTTCGAGGACGAAAAGTTTTGAGTGGAGGAGAGTGTAACGACCCGCAAAAATTTAATGGTTTTAAAAAGCATATTTAACCGGAAATTTGTGAAATTTTAAACAATAAAATTTGAAATTAAAAATTTATTATTTGAAATACGTCTATTTTAATATAGCAACTGGTAAATTTTCATCTGATAATATTGAAGTTTATTTTCCTGTGAAATTTCATTTCAAATCAAGCCGGTTAATAACAGTGAATTTATAAGTTTTCCAAAACCAAAATATGTCAACAGGAGAAAATTTATTCAGATCATTCTGAATCAGACTACGAAATTCGTTTTTCCAAATTTGGACTTCTACTGCTCCGTTTATCTTAATTCTAGAAAAATAGCAGCATTTTTCGGTACCGATTATCGACTTTTGATCGGATGATCGTACCACTGATATCTGTATATCATTTTGATCGTCTCGTCGTGCTGATCTCTACGGTATATTTATTTCCGTATTTTGAAGTCCGATACACAACGGAAACGTTGATAACGATCCGTTGTAACGGTACCACTTTTAACTTTTCGCTCTCCTTCGGTTCCAAACTTTGAAGCGTGCTGTACAAACATCATAATTAATTGCTTTAATTATTCAGCTCAATCCACGGTTGCCATCCCATATCCGTTTTCTTTGAAAATCAAACCGTAAATGAAATATAAATGGAGGTGGAAATTTAAATTGAATTGATGGGAATTGAACAGTTTGACTCTGGACTATTTTCAAAATAAATTGTTTTAATACAAATATATTTTTCCAAACTATTTACTATACAATCTTTCTTCTTAATCCCCAAACTATCTTATACTTATTTTACAATTATTTTGGAACTATTTAACTATTTTGAAACTGTCTTATAAACTAATTACTATTTTACTTATATCTAATCACTATTTTAAAAACTATTTTGCAATTATCTAGCTATTTTATACCTACTTAACTATTTTACAGCTATTTTACAAACTAATAACTATTTTTCAACTACTTATCTATTTTAAACTTTTTCAAGCTATTTTTAAATTTAAATAGGTCAGAGTTCAAACTGTTTGTAATTGAAGTAATAACTCAATTGGAAATGGAAGCAATTGAAAATAAGTGAATGGAATTAAAGGAAATGTGAATAGGAAAGAGAATTGATTTGGCTAATAACCAATAAAGATAAATACGTAGGATATACGTATATTATTCTATTCTCACAGTGATTTGATCCAGATTCGAGCACAGAATTTCGAGATAGTATTATCGATCCGAGTTGGGATTTTTTGCTCGATTTTCGACGGCAAACCTGGATATGGATTTTTGATTGATTCTGGATATTCTCTATCATAGCTACGACTATGCAAGGAGAATGACGGTTTCTGATCAAGAAACCAGATCTGAGTCCGCACTAGGAAGTCGGGTGGACAATACTAGTTCGGAAGAGAAATTGTGTGATCGAGTGAGCGATCAGATTGATATTGTGTACGGATGATATGTGTACATCGTACGAGTTTAAATGAAATTGATATTGAAAATTTGTGGATAAGAACTGTAAAATGGTTTTTGAAATGAAAAGTATTATGGTTAATAACTTTATAAAGGATTTATCAAACTTGAATATTTGATTTGAAATAAAATAAAGTTATATATCCTTGTTATATAAGATAAATCTTCCCTTGTTGAGTCTATTTCTAGAAGAAAAGGGTTTTGAAAATATTTGAAGTATAAAAGAGGTTTTATACAAGTTTGAAATGATCCAAAGATTTTCAAAAAGATATATCTATATATATATATAAAGGATCTTATGAAGAATGATTTTGGAAAAGATTTTGGGAACCTATGGATTTTGGAAAGGCTTTTGATTTTTGGGAAAATCAATTTTGGAATTTGGAAAGCCAAGTTTGGAACTATCGATTTTGGATATCGATTTTGTGTAAAGATGATTTTGATATAAATCATAAAGGGTATGATTTGAAGATACTATAAGTGTATAGTATAAAGTATTTTGAGATTGGCTTTGGGGAAAAAGGTGCTCCCTTGAAATGAACTTCTCAGGAGTGCCACAGGGCGGTACTGCCTTGAACCCCAAGGGGGGATTCTAAAGTTGATCCTGTGAGGAGTCCGGACAAACTAGTTCCTGAGGATTATTGGGTAGCGAAAGTCGAGGGCGTTGATGCCTACAGAGGCATTTGGGTTATGCTGTGACGACAGTGTAGCTCGATGTCGCTGCGATCTACTGTGTGGACCATAGCGAAAATCATGTGGAGGATGAGTGTCAACAGTCTACACTTGATTTTGCCCGGACGGCAACGTAACATCGGTAGACTGCGATCTATGGTCAAGTGGAGAAGTTTCATTCTTTTTGCAGCGAAATTCGATGGCACTGATGCCTACAGTTATATGGGTTTTTGCTGTGATAGCAACGTAAAGCCCGGGTATAACTGCGATCTGTAGCGGGTTCCATGGCATAATCGAGGGGCGTGGAGACCTACAGTTATCTATGGATTTTGCCGGGATGGCAACGTAACCATCGGGTTAACTGCGACCATGGATGGGGGTGATGATTTCCAGATCATTCTCACCAAAGATATTTCCTCTATTTTCAAAAATGTTTTCTATATTTTCAATAAATTATTTTTCAAGCATTTTCACTAGGTGTTGAAAACGGGTTTACCAAGTACTTATAGATTTTTAGTCCTACGTCTGATCAACGTATGACCGAACTTCTGTAAGAACAAGGATGGACTTGTTAAGACATCGAGTTATAAAAAGTATTTTTATAAAACTATTTTGGTGATATTATATTGATTTTTGAAGTGTTTTAAAAATTCTTAATTAAAGAGTTTTATAGTTGAAAATGCTCAAAGAATAATTTAACTGGTAATAAGCTATTTTAATTAAAATTCTGGTTGCTTTTCTTTTCCGGGACGAAAAGATTTAAAGGGGGGAGGAATGTGATAACCCGGATTTTTGGACATCCAGTAATTGGATAATTATCTGGTTTATTCAATTGAACAGATAAAATTCTGATAATAAAAGATATCTGGTTATATAAGTGAATTTGAAAAATATAATAAAAATTGGATTTTAGATATTGGGATAAATATTTGATAATCTTCTAATATGATTACTTAAAATTTTACAAATTAACCTTTTAAAACAAATAATAATTGTTAACACTTAATTCTCCACGACTTAAGAAGTACGCGACTCAAGAGTTAACGAGTTAAGGGAGTGCAAGACTTAACGAGTTAAGAGTTAGATGACCTACGACTCAACAGGCTCCGACCTAAGGAATGGTCCGATTCAACGACCTACGAGTTAAGAAGTTTAACGACTTACGACTTAGCGTGCTACGACTCATAAAGATTAACTCTTCTACGACTCAACGAGACAAGCTTTCTACAACTCATGGTCTTACGACTCATCAGGATCAACGAGTCATGGAGTATACGACTCATGGTCTTACGACTCATCAGGTTCAACGACTCATGAGAACTGGCGACTCATCAGGTCTGTACGACTCATCAGGCTTACGACTCATCAGGTCTGTACGACTCGTCAGGCTTACGACTCGTCAGGCTTACGACTCGTCAGGCTTACGACTCATCAGGTCTGTACGACTCATCAGGCTTACGACTCATCAGGTTTACGACTCAAGAGGACCTTACGACCTAACAATGTACGCGTTAAAGTACCTGCGAGTTAAGGAGTCTGCGACCTAAGATGCCTACGACCTAGGACTCAACGACTTAACTTGTCCAGCGACCTAAGGCTACAGGAATGTCACGACCTAAGGGAAGTCGCGACCTAAGGAAGCTTGCGACCTAAAGACTCCGCGACCTAGTAATGTTGCGACCTAAAGGTTACGACCTAAAGAAGATTCCGAGTTATGAAAGGCTCCGACTTAAGAAGGTTCCGACCTAAGCCTATTCCTTAACTCGCCGCCGACCTAAACCTATTCCTTAACTCGCCACCGATCTACCATAGGTCGGCAGACGACTTAAATACTTAGAGAAAATTCCTGAGTCCAGATCAGCTCCTATAAATACCCCACCACTTCTAACTTGAAGGGGACTTTTGGCCATTCATTACTCAAGCGCCGTGACGCTGTCGAAGCCTCCTCTCATTCAGCAATCAAAGATCTCCAAGCATTCGAGACACTACAACGATCTTCGAGAAGAGCTCCTAACATCCAACGCGGATTCGTCGAGTTTCATCATTAAAGATCGAGCTAGTAGTCAAGAATGATTTCATGATCAAATTGTATTGTATTTAGAGGGATATTGTATTGAATTGTAATCAAATCAGCAATAAAAGACTATAAAGTGGATGTAAGCTCAATTACGGGCCGAACCACTATAAATCTGTTGTTCATTTACTGCTTTTCTGCTATTCTCAGCTCATATTCTGTTCCCGTACCAACGGGTGGTGCTTTCACGATTCTATTACACACACTGGGTGTTAGCGTTCACTTTTTACCGTTAACATTTTGGTGCTTTCACCGAGAAACCAACTCAGGCGATCATCCACCGTTGTTTCGCAAAGATTCATAAAAAGAACCTCTCTTTAAAAACCAGATCTGAAATAATGGCTCCTGGAAGAAGAGGCAGACCTATCAGATCCGGAAACGCTCACGAAGGAACTTCCGCTTCCCCAATAACAGACCAAGCAACTCCAACCGTTGGGGTCACCAGGGCTGAATTGGATGACGCAGTTTCTGGATTATACCAACAAATTGAAACTCAAAACGCTTTGATGATGGATAGATTAACTGCTCTGCTCGGGGCAAATCGTCAACCAGAAAACCGTCGAACTACTCTTCCTGAAATGCCACCTTTCCAAACTGATGGTTCTATGCCGCAACCAACTTGTCATGAGCAGATGCCCGGGCAAAATTCCGAGGGAAGAACTAATACTTGCCCGGAGGTGTCTTTGAACAATAAAGAGTACCTGTCTGAAATGGTTGGCCGCATCATGAAAGAGAGCATGCAAAGGGAAGAAGATGAGGCTGACTGGGGATTTGCGCCAAGCAGAACTCCGTTTACTGAAAGGATCCTAAGAGCGGAGTTTCCAAGGAAATTTGCACCTCCTACTATCCAAGCTTATAGGGGAACCAGTGACCCTAATCATTTCCTCTACAAGTACGATTGGCATATGACTGGTGCAAGAGCATCAGACGAGATCAAGTGTCGATACTTTCCGGTATACCTAGAAGGTGTGGCTTTACTTTGGTTCACAAAGCTTCCAGTTCGGTCTGTAGATAAATTCTCCGACTTAACGCAAAAGTTTAAAGAACAGTTCAGATTGTATGCTTCAAGAGCTAAGGATATAATGTCACTGTCTAACCTTGAACAAGCACCCGGAGAATCAATCAAATCTTTCTTGAGTCGTTTCAATATAGCTTTGGCCGAGGTAGAAAATGCGGAACCACGCATGATCCTGACTTATTTGATGAGAGCCATTAATAAATCGAGTGAATTTGGGATATGGTTAAAGATGAAAGAACCAAACTCACTTGATAAATTTTATAAAAAGGCCGATGAGTTCATTCGCCTTGAAAGCCTTTCTGCAACATCGAAAGTGGTTACCGCCCAAACTAACAATGACAATGTCGCATCTAAGAAAAGAGAATCTGAAAGTCAGAAAAGGGAGAATGAAGGAGGAAAAAGCCAGGGAAATGAAAAGAAACCTCGCCGCTTTAATCCTTCAGACTTTACTCCTTTAACTGATACACCAAGAAATATCTTTTTTGCAACAAAGGACGCTGTCAGGTACCCTAAGCCGCCTGAGATGACGAGAGGGGCAAAGCGTAATGGAAAGTTCTGCCAATTTCACAATCAACCTGGCCATGACACTGACCAGTGTCGCGAATTAAAGAAGGTGATTGAAGAATTGCTAGAGCAGGGTAAACTCCAACAATACGTTAAAAGAACCGGAGTCGATCCAACCCCATCCGCTCGGGGTCAACAACGTCCTACCCATCAATCCGATTCTCTCAGCAACACTGCAGTGCAAGATTCAGAAAAGCTTGTCATTAATGCTATCACAGGGGGACCATACCCAGCAAGCAGAAGTTGGGATGACTACTAATCACTCACAAAACTGCAACTGGGGCATCTCTCGCTTTCTCTGACATGAAAAATCCAAAAGCCATGAATCAAGCACAAATGGAAATCCAGCTTGGAGATTCCGGAACAACAATAACTAGCATTCATTTTACTTAACTGCATTGCTTGAATTTGTAAAGATAATGATGGATGTGTATTTTCTGCATTGTAAACCGCTGAGAAATCAGCGTGACTCAATAATGAAAAAACTATGCATTGTGTTTTCTATTATAAAATGCCTGTTATATTTCGATGTGTAAATACTCTAAATGTATTGCTAAAATATCGATCTAATACTGCAGGTCATTAAAGCAAAGCTCACCCATCGCAAAGCTAAGCGAGCCTTACAAATCGTTTAGCAGATTTCAAGCAACAAAAATTTCAAACTCAAATCTCATACAAGAGGAACTTCACATAAAAAGTTGACGGCTCCACTAGGTCAAGCCCTCGTTAACTGGTTTTGATCGCTGATGTAAAAAAGGCATCCAACCAAATAACTTGCGTTTACTCTGTGGAGTCATTCAACAGTGAAGTCTACTTCTTCGAATAAAGCAATTTACTTGCAAGAGAAAGAAAAATGCGCTTGGAAACGATGATAAAGGATCGCAGATTGGTGGATGATGATACAACATGAGCAGGCAAACATGGAAGCAGCCAAAGGAAGGTATGCCTCTCAACAGGAAAACAGGTAGATCCACTAAAAGGATAACTTCCCAAGCAGAAGGAATAAGACCCTCGCTGGCTGATTGTGATGCATCCGATCAGGCAGCTTGTGTCCATCCCATGGATCTACTTGCCCCTAAGACGCAACCTTCCTGGCACACCAACCAACTGATGCTCCTTCCCAAGGATCAACAAAGCCCTCTAACGAGGCACGCCAATAAATGGAGAGCTTTCCTCAATCAAAAAGATCGGTGGGACTACCAAAAAGGGGCACCTTGTTAATCGATTGCGATCGTTTGTACAAACAAACATCCAATTGAACGACTTACGCTTGTCCCGTGGACCCCTCCGACCATGAGAAAGTAACTTCCAGGCAACCACAAGCCCTCTTCGGAGGCACAAGCCCTCTTCGGAGGCACAAGCCCTCTTCGGAGGCACAAGCCCTTTTCGGAGGCACATTTCACCCGTGTAGAAGTGCAAAATGCTTCTCTTCGGAGACCCACTTCACCAGTGATGAAATGCTAAAAAGCCCTTTTCGGAGGCACATTTCACCCGTGTAGAAGTGCAAAATGCTTCTCTTCGGAGACCCACTTCACCAGAGATGAAATGCCAAAAACTGCTTCTCTTCGGAGACCAAAACTGCTTCTCTTCGGAGACCAAAACTGCTTCTCTTCGGAGACCAAAACTGCTTCTCTTCGGAGACCAAAACTGCTTCTCTTCGGAGACCAAAACTGCTTCTCTTCGGAGACCAAAATCGCTTCTCTTCGGAGACCAAAAGACCTCTTCAGAGGCGTACTCCACCTTGCTTGAAGTACCAAAAATAAACCCTTTACTGGGGCACAAAAATCAAAACCTTCTTCAGAAGTTCATTTCACTGTGCAGGAAAATTCACTTTCAAACAAATAAAAGTGATCATTCCCAGAAGTCGAAGTGTTCTTCAGGAGGAAAAAGAAAATAAAGATTCCTCCAAAGACAAGATATACTCTATTAAAAGCAGAACAATTCTTCCCTGAAAAAGTGGAAAGTTATTCTCTAAAATAAGAGTATCTGTCTTGTGAAATCAAGAGATATTACAATATACTTGTGGTATGGGGGCAACATTGTACAACTCAGTTACATTAATAAAAGTAGTATACAAGCAACATACCACAAGTTCATTGCAATATCATGTAATAAAGATGTGGAGTAAATGCGTTCTTGAAACACAGACAAAAAATTTGTACAAGTGAAAAGAATCGTTTACTCTACACTTCAAATGAAAAACAGATGTATTCCTACATACACAAGGATTTGTACAAGAAAAATATCTATTTTATTTCAACACTATGAGAATTTTTACATTGTACAGGTTACAAAAAGAAGCGGAGACCGGAATCCGCACAATCCCCAGTCAATACAAAAAGCAGAAAATGCAAAATCAAACTCATTTCCCCTTCTTCCCACCCTTGGAACTTTTACCCGGCCTGGTAATTAGTTTCGTAGGCCGCGTCGGAGAAGAAGGAGAAAGAGACTCAGCCGGATCAATCTCTGCCTCATCTCCAGCAGCAGTAGAACTCTTCTTTCCTTTCTTTGAAACCACACGCTTCCCCTTCTTCTTGGAAGAAGACTCACTCCCCGGAGCAAGAAATGTAGAAAGCTTTGTGTCATAATCGAAAGACTGCTCCGGGGTCTTCTCGCTATCTTCCAGACCTTCTGCCTTCTGTTCTTCGGAAGCAGATGGTTCATCTAAACCTTCAAGGGCCGCTATTGGTTCTTCCTGTGAACCAGGCTGGGAAGCTGGAAGAGGTATAACTTGAGAAGGAGGAGGAACGGCAGCTGAAGAAGGAAGAGTTGGGGCAGTTTCTGGGGTGTCTGCTGCATAATAAAAGATATCAAAATCAGTATTCTCCGAGAAAAAAGAAGTTAACACTTGACAATTTGAACTTCAAAGAATTTAGAAAAAGCACAGGGAAAAGGTAGATAATCGTACTTCCCACTCTCCAAATGGCGTAAAATCCCGGGGGACAACGAACAAAGAAAAACTGGCTCAGAAACCCAGGAACGCTTTCAGGAAGACCAATAATCAGTTTGCGATTCCTGGCACTCCTTACAACTGTGATAGAGGGATGGTCCTTGATCCTTGTGAATGAGCATAGAAAGCAAATTTCTCCAAAACTGGGGAAACGGTCCAGCGTTCTCCTAAAAAGCACACACAGTCCCAGCAGGATGGCGTAGCCATTAGGATGAAGTTGAAAAGGGGAGATAGATAATCGAAGAAGAAGTTCTCGGAGACAGTCATTAAACGGGGGAATCGCTCCACTCAAGCACATTTGGCGGTTCACTGCGATGAAGCCGTGCGGTGGCCTATCAGCAGTGTCATTTACTCCAGGAAGCAAAGCGTCAGATTCAGCGATGCCAAACTGGGCGCATAGTTGGCGGAAGGCTTTAAGACTCAGGGTGGTGGGAATCCTTTCTGGGGGATCATTCAACGGAGTAGCGATTGGAAAAGCTTCTCCAGCTGATTCCGAATCTTCTTGATGGGATGTCATTCTACACAATCAGCCGAATGTTCAAAAGTGAAGGTGCACGTTTCCTAAAAGTGTAAAGTGCTGTGCAAAACTAATGAAAATAAGAAAAAGCAAGTATAACTGGAATTAAACTAACTGACAATCAGTCGATTACGAGATTTCAAAACTTGTTAATGCTCAAGTGCAGTGTTAATGCAGACAAATCAGTTCTAGTTAATTATTACGATTCTGCTTTAATACTTCATTTGAGTTGGTTATTGTGTAGCATTTCACTCATACAGTTCATTTAATTGTAATCTTTATCAACTAATCTGTCATCCGATATGGGCAGTCGGTGGCAGTATATTCGTCCCAGTTTTTGTACATGTTATAACAGGCAGTCAGAGTTATTGACAATCTATAAAAGAGTGCAACAAAATTCAAGAGTCCAAAGTTCAAACAACTTAAGTCTTAGCATTCAAGGCAGTGGGAAAATTTGCTCAAGTTCTAACTCGGTCACGACTTAACTTAGGGCAGATTTTCCTAAGTCCTAACTCGTTCACGGTCTACAAGATATGCCATGAATCAAGTTGAGTCGTAACTCTCCAATCGTACCGCACATTCAAGCAAAATCTGAACAAGTGCTAAGTCACGAACGACTCAAATGGCTCCTGCGACCTAGGGTCAACTATTCTCTAAGTCGTAAGTCGTGAGGAATAAAAAGAGTCTTCAAGTCGTAAGTCGTAAGTCATAACATCAAAACTGCTGGATCACGCGAAATTACCAATCCAACTCCTGACTCGCTAAATCCTTAACTCGTTAACCATCTATCCATCCAATTCCTAACCCATTTACCTCCTAACCTGTTAACTTTCCAACCCGTTAATCCATTAACCAGTTAGCCTCTCCATCAACCCTATTTCTAAATCACCGAAAATCGCAAATCGTTGCAAGTCATGCCGAGCCACCTTAAGTTCATGGATATCCTGTATAACAGTATTCGCAAGACCCAAAGGGAAAAATCATGGATGAAGGTCGACGGCAATGATCGGCGATTGGGAAAAGATGCTTACGCGGTGTAAATGGGAATGGCTGGAAATAAATCAGGTCGAAATCGCCTTTGGAAGCTTGAAATTGCGTTAATGGCAGATACGGCTTAAAGAACGAGTAATAGGAAGACGGAGAAAAGAGGAACGACCTAAGCATTTTATACCCCAGGTTGAAGGAATTGGAATCGGCCCACACGAGTTAAGATAAGTCGAAACACACGACCTACGACTTAGGCGTGTATTTCGAGGGGCAAATGTTAACACTTAATTCTCCACGACTTAAGAAGTACGCGACTCAAGAGTTAACGAGTTAAGGGAGTGCAAGACTTAACGAGTTAAGAGTTAGATGACCTACGACTCAACAGGCTCCGACCTAAGGAATGGTCCGATTCAACGACCTACGAGTTAAGAAGTTTAACGACTTACGACTTAGCGTGCTACGACTCATAAAGATTAACTCTTCTACGACTCAACGAGACAAGCTTTCTACAACTCATGGTCTTACGACTCATCAGGATCAACGAGTCATGGAGTATACGACTCATGGTCTTACGACTCATCAGGTTCAACGACTCATGAGAACTGGCGACTCATCAGGTCTGTACGACTCATCAGGCTTACGACTCATCAGGTCTGTACGACTCGTCAGGCTTACGACTCGTCAGGCTTACGACTCGTCAGGCTTACGACTCATCAGGTCTGTACGACTCATCAGGCTTACGACTCATCAGGTTTACGACTCAAGAGGACCTTACGACCTAACAATGTACGCGTTAAAGTACCTGCGAGTTAAGGAGTCTGCGACCTAAGATGCCTACGACCTAGGACTCAACGACTTAACTTGTCCAGCGACCTAAGGCTACAGGAATGTCACGACCTAAGGGAAGTCGCGACCTAAGGAAGCTTGCGACCTAAAGACTCCGCGACCTAGTAATGTTGCGACCTAAAGGTTACGACCTAAAGAAGATTCCGAGTTATGAAAGGCTCCGACTTAAGAAGGTTCCGACCTAAGCCTATTCCTTAACTCGCCGCCGACCTAAACCTATTCCTTAACTCGCCACCGATCTACCATAGGTCGGCAGACGACTTAAATACTTAGAGAAAATTCCTGAGTCCAGATCAGCTCCTATAAATACCCCACCACTTCTAACTTGAAGGGGACTTTTGGCCATTCATTACTCAAGCGCCGTGACGCTGTCGAAGCCTCCTCTCATTCAGCAATCAAAGATCTCCAAGCATTCGAGACACTACAACGATCTTCGAGAAGAGCTCCTAACATCCAACGCGGATTCGTCGAGTTTCATCATTAAAGATCGAGCTAGTAGTCAAGAATGATTTCATGATCAAATTGTATTGTATTTAGAGGGATATTGTATTGAATTGTAATCAAATCAGCAATAAAAGACTATAAAGTGGATGTAAGCTCAATTACGGGCCGAACCACTATAAATCTGTTGTTCATTTACTGCTTTTCTGCTATTCTCAGCTCATATTCTGTTCCCGTACCAACGGGTGGTGCTTTCACGATTCTATTACACACACTGGGTGTTAGCGTTCACTTTTTACCGTTAACAATAATGATTGTGTATATATATAGACATAAGAAGATTTTAAATAGAAAAATATTATTTTCAAACAAATTAAATATGTGTTGTTTAAATATATATATTTAAATGAGCTGATTTTAAATTGAATTTGGATTTGAATTTGAAATTCAAAAGATAAATATCTTAAAATAAATTGGATTTAAAAATAATATATATAAATATATGATTTTATTTAGGATATAATTTGTAACAACCCGGTATTTCGTATCGATTAACTATCGTCTTTAGACGATTTCTTTTTTTCTCGCTAATCGTTTGTTACTCGCTATTGCAGTTTTGAGTTGATTTAAAATTCTTTCAAAAATTTGTTGAAATGTATGCGGGCTTTAAATAAAATCAGGGCCCAAGTTCCTTTTTATATTTTTATTGCATTAGCCTTAAGGACCCGATCCCCTCTTAATTATTTCATTCGAACCCGATTCAGTTTCTTTGCTCTGGAGAAATTAAATGGCGGCCGCTTCTTCTCTTTTTCCTTCGATCTGAAAACTAGGGCTTGTGAGAAAGTGCTTTAGTTCGATTGTGAGGTTGGCTAGGGCTTTGCGAAGCTCCGATACTATTTCGATCGATTGTTGGTTGTGCGCGATTTATCCTGGCTCGATCGATCTCATGTTGTTTTCTTCGATTGCTTCGGCCTCGACTTCGACAGCTCCGTTCGTGGCAAAGGTGAGTGCTTCCACTCACATCTAACTCAAAATGCTGTGTATATATGATGTGAGATTTCATGACTTCGTTTATATCAATTCGCTCGCCTTTATTGAGTTCGTATATATATGTTTGAGTTTGTTGACTGATTTGCTCGGTCGTTCGAAGTTGTTAGATATTGGCGATTTCTATGATTTATGAATTTCCTGATATATTTGATAGCTTGATACACATTGCTTTGACCATATGTTTATCTCGGTCAATTATTGTATTCGTGAATTTCCATTTCATCTCGACTTCGTCTGCATTAAACTCGAACTTGCTTACTTCCATGACTTATTGCCTTGATCTTCTGGCCACTATGAGCTTCGTCTCTGGCCACTTTCTCCGGTTGGCATTTGCTTTGCTGATGCATTCAACATTTCCATACTGTTTGCATCACTGGATTTTGAAACATTTGTCTAACATTCTATTTCTCGGTCAATTTTATTTTCGTGTGGATCCTTGTTGACTTCACTGATGTACCTTTGGGAGTTTGGTTTTGTGTTCCAGTCTTTTGACTTGTTTCACAGTATTTTTAGCTGCCATATTTACTTGCATTGATTTCATTCTCCAGTCTGCATTAGCTTGAACTTCGAGCCTGTTCTTTGTCACTATGGAATTTGTTGTTCATTTTGGTTTTGAACTGATATTACTTGGATATTGAACTGCATGTATGCATTGCATGTGTGCAGTTTTACTATTTTGGGTTCATGTTGTATCTGGCCTGTTTGCATTCGTTCACGGGTACACTTGATCATAGGACACTCTCGACTTTGATCATCATAGTCTGATCTGGTATACCTTGTTTGTTGATTGGTTGGTCTGGTCTCACTTCTGGTCTGCACTGATGGTGTATCCATTTCATATATATATATGCAGTTTTGACATTATGGAGTTGGTTCACTTGGTAGCAACAGCATGTTGCTTCAGCCTGTACTTTCCGGTCTTCGTTTGGTCCGGTCATTGCTTCCCTGACCTTGTAGGTTGTTTGGTTGATGTGCATGTCACTGTTACATTACCGAACACTTGAGATATTGTTTGTAACTGCTGCATATTTGTGCTTTTGATTGCACTGTCCCTATGAGTTCATTAATTCATGTTGCCCACCACTGCCTTGTCCTCGAATCTGATACATTGCATTGATGCCTTGTACCATTTGCATTTTTTGTCATTTTGTTCACTGACCTATTCATGTTGTTGCTTGATTATGGTCTCTGATTTCATGAATTAGTTAATCCTGTTTTTTTTTTTAAGTCCACTTCATATATATTATGTACTGTCAGTGATGTCTGCATTGGAACAGGGTCTTGTACTTGTTCACTATAGCTGCACTTGAGTTGTTTACTTGATCCACTGTCACTTTGCCATCTCTTTGCTCTATTTGAACGCCTGCTCCGTTCGAACATGCATAGTTGCTGTTGCTTGAGACTGTCATCCACTTGCATTGCTGAGTAGTCTTTTATGTTTGATGTACATATGAAATTGATTTATATGTATACTAAACATTCCTTCTCAGTGACATTCCACTTGCATTCTTATGCTTAAATGATTTAGTCGTCGCTGTGGCCTTATTTAGGTACACATACTCGTTTATCTCTGGATGGCATCCCTTTATGTAGATTCATGTTGCCATCTCAGTTTGCTTTCACCACTTAGTACTGTGGTTCCTCTGACCATTCTGGGTTGGATATTTTGATTTTCGACTTATTAGTTGCTGTAAATCCCTGGAGTTGTGGCGACTTTATATTCTGTTGTGGTGAGGCAGTGCACGCGTGCGTGCACTGCAGCCACACCGAATTGGCAGTCTTTAATTGATATTTCTTTCATTCTTAATTCATTGACCTGTGGCGTAATTCGTAGGCTGTATTGGCGAGGCATTACACGTTAGCGTGTACTGCAGCCAATTAGCATTGATGTTTTTAAATTGACATTTCAATTGCTTAAACTGCTTTGGACTTCTGTTTTGTGGATTAACACTGTTTAGTGTTATATCTGCCGTTATCCAATTCTCGTATCGAGAGTTGGATATACGAGATTTCTGTGACTGTCATCTATATTAAGATTGATTATTATTGCTTCTATGCTCTAATAACTGATTTTGAATTAGACTGATCCGAGTATTATTTTCTTTTGAATGTAATACTCGGGTCAGACCGAGTATTTACAGGTTGTAGATTTCTAGCTTTGGGTTGCTGCTAGAGCTATGAAGACTTTTTATACCATTTGAAGTGGTCTTCGTCCTGTTGAAGTAGTCAGTGTGTCTGTTTTAAGATGATAATGTATTCATGTATATTAGTCGATAATGTACTTGTATATATAACTTCTTGAGTCGACAATTGTAGTTGTATCATTTGTATTGTGTCAAATGTATTGTAACTGATATCAGTTATTGTATATATGAGACTTTTCGTTCCATCTTTATTCCGCATTTATGTTATCTGTGTTATTTTTATATCTATTGTCCTAAACTATTATAGCCACTGTGTAGTAGCTTTGAGTTTGTATCGGTATGTCGGATTTCCTCTAAAGATGAAATGAAATGTTTTATTATCTGACATATCGGTGCTCGCACAAAGCAATTACATAGAAGGTCGCTCCTCAACAGCCTTATTCTCCGTGCTAGTTGACAGCACTACACCGTAGTGTTCTTGGCTAGCGTGGGTATAGAGGTGGGGCGTTACAGCTTGGTATCAGAGCATGGGGTTTAGGACAATTATAAAACATAACTTAGATGGAGCATGTGTTACAACTATTTGTCGATGTTTTATCTCTCATCTTTACATATGATTATTTTTGACTGTTAGGTATGAATTCCTAACGCTTATTCTTGTGTTTTCGGCTTTGAATTGATTTAGCCGATGTTGATTTTGTTTTAATTTGGCAAATTAAAGCCATTTTGACTTTTGAACTTTGTTCCACTTTTGTTCTATGCTATGGGTGTCATTGTGTACCTGTTACACTGTGATGAAAAATAGCTGGACCAGTTGCAAATTGCGTGATTTTGATTTCTCATTCACATCTAGTTCGAATCTCAGCGATTTTGAACTTGATATTTTGTGTTTTCCTCATCTTGAATTCCATTCAACTTCGGTCACTTGTTTTTGGGAAATTGCTAATTTCTTGATTTTCAAGACTCTGATTTTGTTTGCCGTTGGTTTCTTTGATAATGATGATTGATTCATTTTGTACTCGACTGCGGCTATTAACTGTTGGCTTCGACATTGACTTGATTCTTACTTTTGTTGAAGTCAATTATGCATTTCTACTCGTTTTGCTTTGTTTTTCCAGTTGATATCGATTCTTCTTTCCTAATTAGTTGTTATCACCTTTATTGATTTTGATAACTTCTATTTTCTGGAATTTTTGGGTGTTCCTATTTTAATAAATTCAGTATCGATTTCTTTGGATTCCATTCACATCTTCGTATGTGAATTCTTGTGATTGATTGTTTCTACAATCATTTTTGTGATTTGTCACTTTAAAAATATAAAGGTTTTCTATACTAGTAGTAAATATTAAAATCCTTTTCTCCAAACGATTTCAAAAATTATTTTACTACAAAGCTCTTTTCCTAAATCGTTTTCCAATCTATTAGTATATACAAGCCTTTATTTCACTCGTATGAGAAATTGAATTAAACGGCCTAGTAAAACAAGTGGTATGAAACGCCTGCGTTTACTTCGTCGGTTAGCTCTTGGACTTGTTCGATTGAACCCTTTTTGTGACAATTTCCTAGTGAAGATTTACAGCTTGTTCGTAAATATTTAAGTTAAGCAAGTGGTTATGGGACATGAAGCTAAACTCATATATTTACTAGCTTGGTGTGATTGACACTTCTTTATGATCATGACGAACATTTTTATGATTTAGACTGGACCTCATCGGTGTGATTTCGTCTCACACATATCTCTTGGGCTTTGAGGATTGTCTAGACACCAGTGTGTGATTTCGTCTCACACATATTGCACGGTTAGACTAGGCCTCATCGGTGTGATTTCGTCTCACACATATCTCTTGGGCTTTGAGGGTTGTATGGATACTCTTTGTGTGATTTTTATGATTTAGACTAGCAACTGTGCGATGTCTCTTTGTCTGCGAGGGAGACTAGACCCCGCTTTGTTGTAGGGTAGCGCCCTACGGTCTTCGGGCCATTCCTGTGTGAAAATTTAATGGATGGCTTCCATGAGATAGCGTCTCGTCATGTGATACCGGTCGGTGAGTTTTCATACTCCCATTTTTGTGATAGGCCTTTCCCCTTTTCTTTTTATGATTTAGACTAGCGATTATGCGATGTCTCTTTGTCTGCGAGGGAGACTAGACCCCGCTTTGTTGTAGGGTAGCGCCCTACGGTCTTCGGACCATTCCTGTGTGAAACTTTATTGGTTAGCCACCAAGAGATAGCGTCTCGTTCATGTGATACCGGTGTTTTGGAGTTTTCATACTCCCATTTTTATGCTAGGCCTTCCCCCCTTCATGTGTTTTCTGGATTTCTTGTGATGATTTCTAGAATTTGTGCTTCACCAATTTTCGTGATTTCTATTGACAAGTTTCGTCAATTTATGTGTATTGGTGAATTCATGTGTTATTGACTTGTTATGAATACAAGTTTAGGGTATGATATCCCTTTCTATCTTTGAGAAGATTCTTGTGACATCTTTGATGAATGAAAATTCATTTGGTATTATATTTTGATGCCAGTTATTTTAATGAGACTTTGACGTGTTAACTTCGGTAACCGTCAATTTTAAAATGAATTTACAAGCGGTTCTCCCGCAACACTGATATTGCTAATTTAATCACGTGTTTTCAAAATTCTTTATTTTTAAAAGTTGTTTCAAAAATATAAATTAAAATTGTTTTCAAAATTTTTACAGTTTACAATTTTCAAAAGAACGAGGAAGCGATTTAAACGTTTCAGCAAAATCGAGGACTATGACCCCTTTCTTTTACTGATTCGCTTAATTCCGGACTTGTCCGTTTGAGAATGTGAAATGTTATTTTTAAAACACACAATCCTGCACTTTCAAGGAAACGATAAAGAGATTTAAACGATTTAGCAAAAGTACGGACTATGAAACCATACTTTTACTACTTCGGTTAATTCCGGACTCGTTAATTGAATATTTATGACTTCTGATTATCGTTTTTGATAATCAGATGTTTGTGATTTCTGATTATCGTTTTTGATAATCAGATATTTGTAAAATTTGATTATCGTTTGAGATAATTAAATATTTTTCGATTTGATAATCGAATATTTGTGATTTCTGATTATCGTTTTTGATAATCAGATATTTGTGAAATTTGATTATCGTTTGAGATAATTAAATATTTTTCGATTTGATAATCGAATATTTGTGATTTCTGATTATCGTTTTTGATAATCAGATATTTGTGAAATTTGATTATCGTTTGAGATAATTAAATATTTTTCGATTTGATAATCGAATATTTGTGATTTCTGATTATCGTTTTTGATAATCAGATATTTGTGAAATTTGATTATCGTTTGAGATAATTAAATATTTTTCGATTTGATAATCGAATATTTGTGATTTCTGATTATCGTTTTTGATAATCAGATATTTGTGAAATTTGATTATCGTTTGAGATAATTAAATATTTTTCGATTTGATAATCGAATCTTTGTGATTTCTGATTATCGTTTTTGATAATCAGATATTTTTGAAATTTGATTAACGTTTGAGATAATTAAATATTTTTCGATTTGATAATCGAATCTTTGTGATTTCTGATTATCGTCTTTGATAATCAGATATTTGTGAAATTTGATTATCGTTTGAGATAATTAAATATTTTTCGATTTGATAATCGAACCTTTGTGATTTCTGATTATCGTTTTTGATAATCAGATATTTGTGAAAATTCGATTATCGTTTTAGATGATTGAATATTTGCGATTTTGAGATTCGAGCTTCGTCTTTTTCTCTGACGATTCAGGTGAGTAATTTGATTTACTCACATTCAATTCGTGCAGTACGTGATTTCTGCTCTGATCCCTTTTCTTTCAATTGCTAGAACTCGATTGATTCTTGCTTTTGATAGTCGTCTGATTTTGATTCCTTGATCCCCACGATGTTGGTTCTTTTGATTTAAAGCAGTCGAACCTTTTGATTTCATATCTAATACTCCCCTGCTGATATTTGCCTTGCTTATGCATTCGACATTGCCATGCTCTTATGGTTGTTACCTTGTTTCCACTTATTCCTTAAGATTGCGAGGACGCAATTTCTTTAAGGAGGGGAGTCTGTAACAACCCGGTATTTCGTATCGATTAACTATCGTCTTTAGACGATTTCTTTTTTTCTCGCTAATCGTTTGTTACTCGCTATTGCAGTTTTGAGTTGATTTAAAATTCTTTCAAAAATTTGTTGAAATGTATGCGGGCTTTAAATAAAATCAGGGCCCAAGTTCCTTTTTATATTTTTATTGCATTAGCCTTAAGGACCCGATCCCCTCTTAATTATTTCATTCGAACCCGATTCAGTTTCTTTGCTCTGGAGAAATTAAATGGCGGCCGCTTCTTCTCTTGTTCCTTCGATCTGAAAACTAGGGCTTGTGAGAAAGTGCTTTAGTTCGATTGTGAGGTTGGCTAGGGCTTTGCGAAGCTCCGATACTATTTCGATCGATTGTTGGTTGTGCGCGATTTATCCTGGCTCGATCGATCTCCTGTTGTTTTCTTCGATTGCTTCGGCCTCGACTTCGATAGCTCCGTTCGTGGCAAAGGTGAGTGCTTCCACTCACATCTAACTCAAAATGCTGTGTATATATGATGTGAGATTTCATGACTTCGTTTATATCAATTCGCTCGCCTTTATTGAGTTCGTATATATATGTTTGAGTTTGTTGACTGATTTGCTCGGTCGTTCGAAGTTGTTAGATATTGGCGATTTCTATGATTTATGAATTTCCTGATATATTTGATAGCTTGATACACATTGCTTTGACCATATGTTTATCTCGGTCAATTATTGTATTCGTGAATTTCCATTTCATCTCGACTTCGTCTGCATTAAACTCGAACTTGCTTACTTCCATGACTTATTGCCTTGATCTTCTGGCCACTATGAGCTTCGTCTCTGGCCACTTTCTCCGGTTGGCATTTGCTTTGCTGATGCATTCAACATTTCCATACTGTTTGCATCACTGGATTTTGAAACATTTGTCTAACATTCTATTTCTCGGTCAATTTTATTTTCGTGTGGATCCTTGTTGACTTCACTGATGTACCTTTGGGAGTTTGGTTTTGTGTTCCAGTCTTTTGACTTGTTTCACAGTATTTTTAGCTGCCATATTTACTTGCATTGATTTCATTCTCCAGTCTGCATTAGCTTGAACTTCGAGCCTGTTCTTTGTCACTATGGAATTTGTTGTTCATTTTGGTTTTGAACTGATATTACTTGGATATTGAACTGCATGTATGCATTGCATGTGTGCAGTTTTACTATTTTGGGTTCATGTTGTATCTGGCCTGTTTGCATTCGTTCACGGGTACACTTGATCATAGGACACTCTCGACTTTGATCATCATAGTCTGATCTGGTATACCTTGTTTGTTGATTGGTTGGTCTGGTCTCACTTCTGGTCTGCACTGATGGTGTATCCATTTCATATATATATATGCAGTTTTGACATTGTGGAGTTGGTTCACTTGGTAGCAACAGCATGTTGCTTCAGCCTGTACTTTCCGGTCTTCGTTTGGTCCGGTCATTGCTTCCCTGACCTTGTAGGTTGTTTGGTTGATGTGCATGTCACTGTTACATTACCGAACACTTGAGATATTGTTTGTAACTGCTGCATATTTGTGCTTTTGATTGCACTGTCCCTATGAGTTCATTAATTCATGTTGCCCACCACTGCCTTGTCCTCGAATCTGATACATTGCATTGATGCCTTGTACCATTTGCATTTTTTGTCATTTTGTTCACTGACCTATTCATGTTGTTGCTTGATTATGGTCTCTGATTTCATGAATTAGTTAATCCTGTTTTTTTTTTAAGTCCACTTCATATATATTATGTACTGTCAGTGATGTCTGCATTGGAACAGGGTCTTGTACTTGTTCACTATAGCTGCACTTGAGTTGTTTACTTGATCCACTGTCACTTTGCCATCTCTTTGCTCTATTTGAACGTCTGCTCCGTTCGAACATGCATAGTTGCTGTTGCTTGAGACTGTCATCCACTTGCATTGCTGAGTAGTCTTTTATGTTTGATGTACATATGAAATTGATTTATATGTATACTAAACATTCCTTCTCAGTGACATTCCACTTGCATTCTTATGCTTAAATGATTTAGTCGTCGCTGTGGCCTTATTTAGGTACACATACTCGTTTATCTCTGGATGGCATCCCTTTATGTAGATTCATGTTGCCATCTCAGTTTGCTTTCACCACTTAGTACTGTGGTTCCTCTGACCATTCTGGGTTGGATATTTTGATTTTCGACTTATTAGTTGCTGTAAATCCCTGGAGTTGTGGCGACTTTATATTCTGTTGTGGCGAGGCAGTGCACGCGTGCGTGCACTGCAGCCACACCGAATTGGCAGTCTTTAATTGATATTTCTTTCATTCTTAATTCATTGACCTGTGGCGTAATTCGTAGGCTGTATTGGCGAGGCATTACACGTTAGCGTGTACTGCAGCCAATTAGCATTGATGTTTTTAAATTGACATTTCAATTGCTTAAACTGCTTTGGACTTCTGTTTTGTGGATTAACACTGTTTAGTGTTATATCTGCCGTTATCCAATTCTCGTATCGAGAGTTGGATATACGAGATTTCTGTGACTGTCATCTATATTAAGATTGATTATTATTGCTTCTATGCTCTAATAACTGATTTTGAATTAGACTGATCCGAGTATTATTTTCTTTTGAATGTAATACTCGGGTCAGACCGAGTATTTACAGGTTGTAGATTTCTAGCTTTGGGTTGCTGCTAGAGCTATGAAGACTTTTTATACCATTTGAAGTGGTCTTCGTCCTGTTGAAGTAGTCAGTGTGTCTGTTTTAAGATGATAATGTATTCATGTATATTAGTCGATAATGTACTTGTATATATAACTTCTTGAGTCGACAATTGTAGTTGTATCATTTGTATTGTGTCAAATGTATTGTAACTGATATCAGTTATTGTATATATGAGACTTTTCGTTCCATCTTTATTCCGCATTTATGTTATCTGTGTTATTTTTATATCTATTGTCCTTAACTATTATAGCCACTGTGTAGTAGCTTTGAGTTTGTATCGGTATGTCGGATTTCCTCTAATGATGAAATGCAATGTTTTATTATCTGACATATCGGTGCTCGCACAAAGCAATTACATAGAAGGTCGCTCCTCAACAGCCTTATTCTCCGTGCTAGTTGACAGCACTACACCGTAGTGTTCTTGGCTAGCGTGGGTATAGAGGTGGGGCGTTACATAATTTGTTTTATATTAGTTTCTTTAAAAGATTTTGCAAATATAAATTAAGAAAATGTATTATCTAAATAGAAAATAAATATAAAGATTTATAAAAACATATTATAATAATTAACACATGCATAATTATAAGTGTAAATTAATTAAATCATGGAAATTACAAATGTAAGACAATTAACTCATGTTAATAACAAATGGAAGCAAATTAAACAAGTGTCAAAATTTATTTTATTTTAAAAATTATTAAAAACAAGGCTATAAATATACATATACTCTCTCTTTCAATCTTTTTCTATCTTCATTTCAAAACTAGCAAAAGCAAAACCTGTAACACGCAAACCAGTAAATAAAAATCATTTAATTCAAAGTAATCTCTCCACAATTCCAATTTAAATAACAAAAGTAAACATAGGAGCTCTCAAATTCAAGTACAACTCAGATCAATAATCAAATCAAGTTAAGAAGCAAGATCAATTTCAGTTTCCAGTTTCAAAGATTAATCCAGCTTCCAGATTTCAAAAATTTTCCAGCCTTCTCTGTTCTTAAGTTATACAGGTGAGTAAGCTCTTAAATCTGATATATCTTGAACTAGCATGCGATGATCCTTAAAGTATGATTTGAATTATGCTGTGCATGTTATTTAGAATGATTTTTTAATATATATATGTGTGTGAATATTTATATACAATGACTGGAAAATATGGAAAACAAGTTCCTGTTTAAAACTGAATCTGTGAGTAAACTTTATTTCATTTTAAGCCAAATCTACTTTATTATCTGATGCATGTGATAGATAAGGGTAGTAATGTTGTGAAAATGTTTTGCATGGATGTAGAAATGTATTTTTGTCTGGGTATACAAGTTGAAAGTACTATGTGTATATGCATGTCTCTGGTTGTTATCACAGACCCAAATTTCATTCAAAAAGATTAATTTCTCTTCACTCAATCACTTATAGGCTTCGAAGTTTAAAGGGAATATGTTTGTATTAGCTAAATTCTATTTTTCAAAATGTTTTTAAGTAAAATTATCAAGTATTTATCTGGAAAGAAAGAATTTATAGTGAAAAATCAAAACATGTCAGAAATAAATTGTGTAAATTGCATGTTTCTTCGTCTTTGAATTTGATGATTTTTGGTGGGAGTTTTGTGATTTTTAAGTTAGGATTAGAGGAGGAATTGAGGACGATCGAAAATTGGGTTTTTCGTCGAATTATGGTGGTCGTGAGGTTCTGTAAACTTGGGGTTGTGGCTGGAGGAAGGTCGTGGGTCGGCGGTCTCGAAAAAAAATGGTGTCGCATTTTTCTGATCGCCGTGGTGGAGAGGTGAAGGCAAAGTATGGTTTTAGGCTTTGGTTTGGTCGAGGTTGTTTCCATGGCCAGTGCAGTGACGTGGTGGCGCCGGAGTGATTCGGTGGAGGGGGAAAAGGAAGGAGAGGGTCTGGCGTAGCTCCAGGCGTAGCGACGAGTGTTCCAGTGGTCTGTGGCGGTGGTACGAGGGGAGGGAAGGTGTCTGCTTTCGTTCGGGCGATGGCATTTCTATTCGAATTCGTTCAATTTTGATTCGAAGAGTCGTCGTAAGTTCTGGATGGTCGGATCTTTCGTGAGAGTCGTTAGCGACTTGTAGGCGTCGTCGAAGCTGATCAGAACGGCGGTAGTGGTTCGTGCATGTGCACACAAGGAGATGTGTATCTGTTGATCTTTGGAAGATCGGGGAAGAAGGGGAGTACGGGTCGATCTCGAGATGGTTGTGGGTTTGACTCGGAGCAGAATGGGTTGCGAAGTGCACGAGTGTTGGCTCGGGAATTTTGGTCTTGGGCTCGAGTTTTTCTTAATTTAAAAATGGAAGTAAATTTAGTATCAATTTTTCAAGCAAATAATGAACAAAGTCTCATAGTAAAATATTAAACAAGTTCAAAGCAAAAGTATTTATCAAATTTATTAAATAAGATTTTAATGACAAAGTAAGAAGTTAATTAAGATTTTGGGTAATTATAGATTAAATAAATTGATGAAGAGAGATTAATTAATTAATGATTAAGAATAAATTAATTTATGATTGAGAATTGTAAATTAATTAGAGATTAGTCAATGTAAGTAATTGAAGGGTAATTACTTAGATGATAATTACTTAATGTAAGTAATAAAAAGGGAAATTACTTAATGAAAGTAATTAAGGATTAAATATTCAAGTGTAATTAAAGAAATTAATTAAAGGGTTAGTTAATAATGAATGTGATTAATTAAAAGAATAATTAATCAATAAAGTGATTATAGAATAATTAATTAAAGTAATTAATTAAGGATCAATATAATTAACTAACTAATGAGAATAATTAAAGGTTAACTAATGAGAATAATTAAAGTTAATTAATGTGAATAGTTAAAGGATAATTAATTTGTGAAATTAATTAAATGTTAATTACTTAATGTAATTAAGGAATAATTAATTAAGGATGATTAATTAAGATGTTAACTAATTGGTTAATGATTTAGTAAGAAAGATTTAAAGGTGATTAAAGTAATTAATTTAATTTATTTAAATTAATTAGAAATGGTGTGACTATTAATCTTGCTTATGGATGATTGAATTGTAGAAATTCCTTGAATTGGTTGATATCTCTAATATAAAATGTTTTGTGATATGATATGATTGGGTTATACAGTGATATTGTGGTTATCTATCGATGATGAATTGTTATGTAAAAGTGACATCCTGTATTTAAAATTTGAATTGTATTCACTTGAATAATTTGGGTTAAGATGATATTGGATTCGAAGAGACCGGGGTCGGGTATCAGAAAATACCCGAAACCACTTCGATTTGTAATATATAATTCTTTATAGATTTGATATGTGCATCAAATAGGCTGGAATGGGATAAATTAAAATGACTGGACCTTTTAAACTAAGTAAGGGTACTTAGGGATCGAAATTGTGAAAATAAGTGTTGTTTATAACAAGTTGTGAACTTATATTGAAGTACGAGTTACCCTGGGTTTTTAAATAGGTTTTATACATTAATATTTCATGTTAGTTGGGTTTACTCACGCTGGTTTCCAGCCTGACTCGGGTGTTACTTTGTGGTAATGCTCGGGTCAGACCGAGTATTACAGATTTTCAGGTTAGGACGTTCTGGAGCTCAAGAGACGAGCTGGATGGCAGGAACGTATGAAGTATTCCGCTGTGTATTGAGAGTTGTTGTGATATTAGTCTGAGACAGGTTGATATAACTGTCCAGTCATGTGTATATGGTTGTAACTTTGATGAATTGAATGTAAAGTAACAATTACAACTTTTCTTTATATAAATGCTATTATTTGATATTATATTTGATCCGCTGCGAAATGTGAGATTCTGAGTTTTGTTTTCTATTCTTCTTCTACCTCTTTCTTCTTCTTTTCCCTAACAATCCGGGATTTTCGGAGTAGGAAATTTCGGGTTGTTACAGATATCATATACAATTCCAATGAATACAATATCCAGAATATGATATACAACATTGATATCAATATAATAGAACAATATCAGAGATAAATAATGATACAGCGGAAAACAGAAGTGATAACTCCAAATGATCCTCAAAAGAGAAGGAGTCCAACAACTACAACATCTTGCTCGAACCACCATCACCATCCACAAAGGTAAGCAGCGTCAGTCATGGACTCCAGACACTGAACTAGCTCCAGATAATCCACTAAACCTGACTATTTGAAAAAGAAACCCAACTCTAGACTGCCCGTGTGGAAAATTATGGGCACCCAGAGTTTAAGTAGGGAACAATAAACTTCGAGTCAGTCATGGGACTGGTGTGAGTAACAAAAACAGTTTATCTTTAAAACAAACAACAAAAGAATTTTAAACATTGAAATCCGCAATGCTTTTGGAAAATGAAACTACCACAAGACTCCCACTACACACACAATGCAATCACAAACTTGGAGGATATTTCTTCTTATGATAGTCAAATATGCTTACTACGCAATAAAACTCTTTTGATATTATTACTAGTGCATAGTGTGAAAATCCTTTCGAAAATACAATATTAATCTTAGCCAGCACAGGTACCATTATATTATGCCTGCTATAGCTGCCGCCTGAGGAGACAGGTTATACAACTGCAATCGTAAAGGCTCGTATTGTTTCTTTGGATTTTCCAACAAATGGTCAGGCTAAGGAACTTCCTATGCCACATGGGAACGCCTCTGGAGGGACGCCCCGAGATCCACCTGGCTCTCTGCCAACACAAGGCCGATTACCCCCTTCCCGGGTAGTAAACCTAAGATATGCCACCCCCGGTCCTTTGGGACCATTATCCGAGACGTCTAGATCACAAAGCAACAATCACACAGAGTAAATGAGATTGGAGCAACCACACAGGTAAATATATGGACTCCATACCATGATATCACCTTTTTCCAAAAGGAATGGTCATACCCTAGGGGAGCTACCCCTGAAACCTTGCCGCATCTTTCCTGTTTCGACCATTTCCGGTGTGTGAGGCTCGATGAGGTATCGTCTACAAAGCTACGCTTTACACGAAAGCCATGCTTTGATCAGCAAATGATCAGCAACACACAACAACACTTAGCATCCCACACTACCAAATTGGGAGTATATCACTGATAACCTTCAACTACATAACCTCTGAGCTCGTACGTCTCAGAAAAGGGTGTTAAGCTAAGAGAATAAATCTCCGTCACCAAACAGAAATGTATTTGAAAGAAATCATCTTTATATCTCAAAGTGTAGTGTCAGACATACAACCATACAAGTCTGTTCCGGGTTCGAACAGAACCGAAGGCACTTCCGAAGAAGCCCTTGCAAATCCGGATAATTTCTAATCACGTCTGGACTTCCCATCACAAAGGGTGATCAAATCTCTACATCGCGGACCAGTCGATGCAGAGAAATTCGACGAGTTGTCCTTTCATTTTCGAAAATATCCGGTCTTCACCACCGATCTTCAAATGCAATCCATATACAACGTATCATTGTTCGGAATGGGTTATATGACACAAAGGTCCTCTCCCGGCTAAACCGAATAATGAGTGCAATATTTAAAAACATATGGATATTGGGATTTCAATTAAGTCACAACTTATTACCCAAAATCTTTCTTTTAAATGGTTTAAACAAATTACCATTTTAATCTTTTAAACAAAAAGATTCAATTCACAAAGTTCACCCAGTTTCACAAAGATCCATTCATAGATTTTCCAAATCAATTCCCATTCAATTGGATTAACTCGTTAAATCTTTAAAATAAAGATTTAACTGATAGCCTTCAAAACAATTCCATTTCGATCTTTTATATAGGTACACCTTTCCAATTTCAAAACAAAGTTCATCAATCTTTCATAAAGATTTATTCATAACTTGGAAAACCATTTCCAATTCAATCTTGAAATTCCTTTAATTAAATTGGAATTTCATTTCTTATATGAAAGCTTTTATCATTTGAAAACAAATAGTTTTCATTTCGGAAAATCTGATTCATTTATACGAGTTAAGATCTTCGGGTTAAATTCAAATTCTCAAAACCATACTTTTAAAATGGTATAAATTCATATAAACACATTTATAACATTTTTAATCATAATTTCCAATCATGGAATTCAATTCCAACTCTTGAATTCAAATTCAAATTAAATTATTTAAATTGGAAATTTTACCAAGTTATTCAAAGTAACTTTTATCTTAAAAACTCCTTTTCAAAGACTTTAATATTTAACCCAAATCTATTTTCAAAATCAATTGAAATTCAAAATTTCAATTTCAAAAATATTAAATTTAAATTATTTGTGACTTTGTCGATTTCCTCGTGAAATCCATATTTCTGTGTGTATGGTGTGGTCCAGCGATTTCACACATAATGGTGCAACATCATTCAATCATCACAGATTCAAATATAGCAATATATTTGATAAGCGGTATAACTACAACGCTTATCGTTCATTCACAGATCACAGATATATTACAGATAATTAATTACATTCATCCCAGATAAATAAATTACATTACAGATCACAACACAAATCAGGATATATCACAACAATTCACCCATTCAATAAAATCCAAACGTTTACAGGTAAAATTTATTAATCAATCGATTAATTTAAATCAGATGTATTACTTATGAATAATCATAAATCCGGGTTAATTATCATGGGTTAATTACAAATTATCTGGAAAAAAATTTCTCTTTCATCAGTTATTAGTTAACCCTTAATTATTAACTAATTATCCTTAATTAATGAATCAATTATCTTTTAATCATTTAATAATTCTTAATTAATCACATTTATTAATTAATCTTTTGATTACTAACAAATAATTATACTCAGGTTACTAATCATCATTCAATTGATTACATCCAGTAATCATTTATTAATTACTTCACTAAGTAATTACACCTTATTAATTACATTAAGTAGTCATACCTAACAAATCATCCAGTGATTATCTTAAATTAGTTAAACTAATTTGATTAACTTAACTAATCAAATTAAACTTAATTAATTACATTGATTAATTAATTCCTTAATTACTTCCATCAAGTAATTATACTTAATCAATCCTACAAATGATTATCTTTAATTAATTAATAAAATTAATTATTTAATTTAATCACATTAATCAATTATTTAATAATCTCTAGTTAATGATCTTCATTAACTATTAACAATTTCTTTAATTACTTCTCTTAAGTGATTAAACTTAGATTAATCATTATTAATTACAAGTTAATAAATCTTTAATAACCCTTTAATTAATCCTAATTATTTAATTAATTAAGTTTTAGTTGTAACTTAATTAAATTTTAAATTATTTGATTAATTAATCTTTAATAATTAATTTATAATCTAATCTTATCTAATTAATGATTCTTAATTAATTATTCCTAATTAATCTTAACCCTTAATTAATTAATTTAAAACCCTTAATTACTAAATTAATTATCCAAATCATTAATTAATTAAATTAATTAATTTTCTATTTTATTTATCTTAACAATTTAATGAATCCAAGTCATTAAATCCTAATTATCTTTAAGATAAAACTTTATTCTTATTAATGATTAAATTATCATTAATAAAGCATTTCAAACAATTTACTTTTAAATTTCATTTTAAATTTAAGATTTAAAATGAATACAAATTTAACTTTAACAAAGTTTTAAAAACAATTTAAAAAACCTTCTTAATCAAATGTTAAAGAACACTTATCTTTATAAAAGAAATTTATATAAGAATTTAATACCAAATCATTTAAATTCAAATCATTTTATAAAATATACTTTAACATTTTAAAGTTGTTTATACCTTTTAAACTTGATAAAACTTTATTATGTTTTAAACAAGAATACAAATTCATTTTGAATCCATACTTTAAAACTTATTTAAACTTTGATTAAATCTTGTTTTAAATTTAAAAGTCCATTTTTAAATTTAAACCCAGATAGGTTTAAAACCTGGAAATAAAACACACACAATTAACTCGAGCCATCTCCCATTTTCCCCGAGTCACTCGCGAGCAAAACCCCTCAAAACTTCGAGCCTCACCCGAAATCAACTCGAGAAAACTCGAGTACCTATCTTCCCAACCAAACTTCACCCGAAAATTGTGCACCGTGCACATGCAGCATCAACGCAGCCAACTCCGATCATCTACGATGATCTCCTCACATCGGTGATCACCCTCTAACCCTATTCCGATCATCGGAACCTCGCTACAAACTTGAAATCGAATTCGAGCTTACTAACCCAAACCTGGAACCAAAAACTAGAACCACCATTAAACCTGTAACCACTTCAAACCCCTACCTTCGACCACTAGAGCATCAACGCCTCCGTCCATGTCCTCACCAACATCCCCCCTTCCATCCCCGAGGATATGGTGGAACTCTATACACTAGGGTAGTTGCAATGATCGAATTCCCGACCAACATAAAAACTAGGTTAAAAATCAATCTCGACCTCCTATCGTCGCCACCGTGCCTCGATCATCCACCTGATATTTTTGCCAAAGCCTCTGATCACTCCACTACAACCAGAAGAAACCCCGATCCCTCAGACCATCGGGATCACCAGAAGCCACCCAAAACACCCAAACTGAACAAACAATAACCGCTCCTTCAACTCAATGCTAAAATTTGCGATTTGTCTTTTAAAAATCAAGTTTTTGAATAAGTTTTCAGATTACATGCCTGAAACATTGAATTAGTTTGTTTGAAAACTTGACAAAACAAATGTTACACTGTTCCTTTGGTTTTCCAGAGACATTTCAAGTTTTCTTTTCACTTAATTAAATTTTTAAAACTTTAGTTTATGATAAACAAACTATTTTTGTTTGAAGCTTCAACCCTAACAAAGATTGGTTCAAAAGATAATGAATTATGAACAAATCTTGAGCCTGGAAAACTAAAAACAGGTATACCCAGATTCAACAACAATGCACATATATATATACCCAGATAATTCACAGCAGATTTCACTTATATATACACCATACATATTTATCAGGGAATTTAACATGCAACCATAATTATATTTTAAGTTATATTAAAAAAAATGTTACTCACTTGGTTCCAGAAGAATGATCAGAGCCTCCACTTGAACAGGCTTGAATATCTTACCTTATTTTGATCCTCTGATTCAAATTGAATTACTTGATTTGTTTTTAAGTTGAAGCTTGAGTGATATTTACTTTAGTTTTTTTATTCTCAGTTTAGAATAATTGAAACTGAAATGAGAAAGTATACAAGGATATGTTTTTTTTGTACAGGGTGATAATGTGGTTTGTACAAATTAAGACAGTGATTTTTTCTTTGTTTGATAGCTGATATGATTTTTGTAGTGTACTAATGCTTCATGCATTAATTATCTTGTACAATTTATACTTATCTTATTTGCTTGTACAAAATATATTTATCTATATGCTAATATCTTCCTTTGCAAGCTTCACTATATATTATTTGTTTACACTTGAATATATGTTTTATTTTGCAAGTGTATATACATAGCTATGTATATTTGTTCACACTAGAATATACTTGATTGTATTTTTATTTTATTTTCTTTTCTTTTGCAATATCCCTTTACTTGTATGTATTTTATTTGCCTTATACTTTGTGGTATAAATGAATTCTAATTTTAATATGATGTTTGAATTTAGCTAATTTATTTTATATTTTACTTTTATTATTTTTGTTTGTTTCATTCTATTTGTATTATTTTGTATTATGATATTAAGATATATATATATATATATATTTTGTAATATAGTTCAATTTCTAAATTTTAATTTGTTGTTAGAATTTGAGCTAATGTTTTCCTTTATATTTTTCTTATAATTTATCTTTTATATATGTATTTCTATTTCTAATTTAATTTATTACTATTGTTTTACTTTATATTTTTATCATATATATTTGTATTTTTATTCTAGCTAGTGTTTAATTTGTATTTTTATAGTTTATCTTATATATTTATATTTTATTTCTAGCTTAAATATTTATTATTAATTTTATTTTATTTTTAACATAACCCATCAATTTCAAATTTAAAGTTATTTATTTTTAAACTTGTATCAATTATCTATATTTTTATATTTATCTTTAAACCATTTATATTAAGATTTAAATTCAATTATCAATATATATATATATATATATATATCATTTCAAATCTATTCATATAGGCACAACTATATAGATTCACATATATATACAATTTCTAAATTTAAAATGATTTAATATATTTTTTATTTGGATTTGGGGAAACTCAAATCAGATTATCAGTTAATTCCACAATTTTTATTCAAAAATTCAATTAATTATCAATTTAAATATATATAAAATTGGGGTCGTTACATGATTATTATTTGTATAATAGACACTAGTATAATATAACATGATTTGATATGAAAAGATTTTTTTTATCGTAAGAGAAAAACTCATCTGTGTTTATGTGTGAACGTGGTCTTACAAGATACCTTTTTTTATAAAGGAAAAGTTTTGATAACTTTATAAATACAATTAAGGTGTGTTTTTCTCATATTGGTTTACCAGACTGATCTGGGCGTTCTTACCTTTCAATGCTTGGGTAAGACGAGTATATTTATAGGTTCAGATTTGGTGTTTTTGGAGCTTCAACAACCGAGCTGTATATTTTCATGTCGTATACACGTATCTGTTTATTTTCCCGCTGCATTGCATTGTTGTTGTTGTAAATTATCAGTACTTGTGAGGATAGGTTATTATAACTGTCCAAGCTGATGATTTCTTATTGTGTAATCTGATATTGATTTATATATATTACGGTTTCTCTTTGTAAAGATTATTGATCTATATCGTATGTTGTTCCGTTGCGATGTGAGATTTTGTATTGTTTTGGTTCTACTTCTCTCTCTTCTTCTTCTCTTCTCTTCTTCTTTCTTCTCTCTTTCTTCTCACCCTCTCTTTTCTTTCTCATGATCATCTGCAATTCTATGCGCTTTGGGTCGACATGTGTGGTTTGTTGTCGTTTCAGAGGGTATGGATTTGCAGGTCGTCACACAAAGGTTATTTCAACAAACCCATACATGAAGAAATAGTTTTGGTTACTCGCAAATAGATAGAGTTCCGAAATCCCCTTGCCTTTGCTTCAAAAGTTATCCGAGTTCCAAAATCAGTGGAGAATATGATATTGGTAAAGTTTTGACTTTAATATTCTCATATATATATATATATATAATAGTGTGTTAGTCTTGATGAACAAGCGATTAAATATTGATTGAAGGTTACTTTTGGCTTACTATAATAGGATGACACACCACTTTACAATATGAAGGATAGTCATTTAAGTTTCTCAAGAATTCATAAATAAATAACCGACCCCCTCACAAAGAAGAACCGTCTTTACTTTCTTGAGAATATTCTAACCTTGTTACTTTATTTAGTTGTCATAAAGAAATTCATAATAGGTTTGTTGCTTTTGCAACACATCTTTAAAATACAAGTGAATTACAGATGCAAAAGTTAGTTATCATACTAACATTGAGCTATTGGTTGCTTATAAGTTACGAGAATGTGTTCATACTTTTAATTGGAGACCAACAAAACTCTTGCTTCAACCAGACATAAAACAGGATGCAACTGTAAGAACTCAAGTTGCTTGAAGAACTATTGTGAATGCTATCGGGTTAGACTTCATTCGTATAAGTTGATTTATTTTGTTATTTGTAAATGAATCGTTTGAACTATCAATTGAAGGGTGGTGTGGGGTGCTCACTAAGCTGCAGATGTGAATCATGTAAAAAAGTGTTTGGAAGAAAAGATGGTATGTTTGATTTCCATTGCTTCGTAAAAATTATATTATTGATTTTTGATTTTTACACTTATTTATATCATATTTAGATGTTAAACTAATACCTGTTTTGATAATATTGTAGATTATGTACATGTTAAGTTATATGTGGTAAAACATTACCGATGGAATATACATTCTGACTTTATACGACTATCCTTATTTTTTTTGTTAAGTTTCATTCATTTAAAAGTTGTCATTCTACTTTTTTTTTGGAAAAATATTTAACTTAGTTTTCATAATTTAACTGTTTTGATTCTAGATAATGATTAGTTTCATTCATTTAAAATTTGACTTAGTTATATGTGGTAAAAATTTGACCAATCAAAAAAGTTTGGAAGTACCATTGGATGTAAATATTTTTACAAAATACTCAACTAGAAATCATTAGTTGTGTATAATATCTCGACTCATTTATAAAGTTATGATGGGTTCACCTTGGAATTTTTGAATTGAAACAACTCAAAAATAAGGAACAGTTGCAAAGTTATGATGTTTTGTATTGTCATGGAAGTTGCAGCTTGCAAGAACTAGATACTAATGCATATATGTAACGCCCCACCTCTATACTCACACTAGCCAAGGACGCTACTGAGTAATGTCGTCGACTAGCACAAAGAATAAGGCTGTTGAGGAGTGACCATTTGTGTAACTGCTTTGTGCGAGTATCAATATGTCAGATAATATAACTTACATTTCATTTCAAGAGGAAATCCAACATATCGAATACAAACTCAAAGCTACCACACAATGGCTATGTGGACTTCAGAAACAAATATAGAAATAAACATAACACAAATCAGTCACAGATATTCATATACAAAGGCGGAAACAGATATGAATATAACACATAGAAGTGTACATCAAAGTAGTGGTCAAACAATATCCACTACATCACAAAAGAATAGATACAAGTGCTAGAAAAAAGAATAAGTATACATCAAGGAGTCTCTATCTCAAATGCGTACTAACAAAAACTACTATGCTAAAGTAGTTAGCCAAAAGTAAGGTGAAGGACCCTGATGAGAAGTCAAGCAGGAGCACCTGAAATACCTCGGTCTGACCCGAGTATTATTTAAGAAGAAAATAATAAACGGATCAGTCTAGCTATAAATAACATATAAAGTGAGATATGATAAGAGATATGACAAAACGTATGATATCAATAATGCCATACTGTGACAAGTATACATCAGACAACAACAAAAATCATATAATATCTCAAATATTCTTAAACACCAAAAGAATGTCATATTCTTTAGATTATTAACCAAAACACAAATATTGATAAAGCTTATCAATGTAATCCACGAAAATTGGTGAAACACAAATTCTAGAAATCAACCACTAGAAATCCAGAAATCACAAAGGGGGAGGCCTATCAGAAACGGGAGCATGAAAACCCACCAACACGTGTATCACAAACGGGTCGCTAACCCATGGTCGCTAACCATAGAGCCGGTGCAACGACGTAGTATAACGATACGCCCGAGGAACCTGAAACTCAAATAAGCCGGAACAACGACGTAGTACAACGGTACGCCCGATGAATCGAACTCCATAAAACCCATAGGTCGCTAGCCTATAAAAATGAGACGAAGCTCAACAGAACGGGGTACAGTCCCCCACACTGACAAAGAGACATCGCATATCGCTAGTCTAAACCACCAAATGATCATCATCGATCATCAAGAAGTGTCGATTACACAAAGCTAGTAAATAAATGAGTTTAGCTTCATGTCCCATAACCACTGGCTTAACTTAAATATTTACAAACAAATTATAGATTTCCACTCAAAAATTGTCACAAGATTTTCAAATCGAACAAGTCCAAAAATTAACCAACGAAGTAAACACAAGCATTTCATACCACTTGTTTTGCTAAGCCGTTTAATTAGATTTCTCTCACGAATGTCGTAAAGGTTTGTTTATATTAATAGGTTGGAAAACGGCTTTATAAACGAGCTTTGTATTAAAAATAGATTTGAAATCATCTTTGTGAAAGAGATTGAATATTTACTACTAGTATAGAAACCTTTGTATTTTAAAGTGACAAGTCACAAAAATGATTGTAGAAACAATCAATCATAAAAAATTCACATATGAAGATGTGAATCAAATCCATAAAAATCGATACTGAGTCCATCAAAATGGATATTCCCAAAAATCCCGAAAAAGAAGTCATCAAAGTCGGTAATAAAAGATAACAAAAAATCAGATCAACACGGATCGATTAAAATTGGAAACCCATGCAAAGTTGGCAAATTGGGCTAAGACAAGCATATCAGTCGAGTGAACCAGGTGGTCAGTCGACTGATACTATGCCTGGAAACTTTCAGTTTCCAGGTCAGTCGACTGAACTGTTTAGTCAGTCGACTGATACATGGATAGATTGTTTTCTGTTCCCTGGTTCAGTAGACCGACCTTACAGTTCAGTCGACTAAACCTGCATCTGGAGTATTATCAGCCTAGCCCCCAAGTAGGGCAAAAATCCTATGGGAAGCGATCGGACGAGCAACGGAGACTTGGGATTTGAGCCAAGCGACAACCCAGCCTTATAGGCTCTTCGATACACTCCCAAAAATGTGTTCAAACATCAAAGCTAGGATTTATTAAAGATTTGACTTCAAAGCGCCAAAAATTGGAATATTCATCAAACCAATTCGATTCAAAAGCAAATGAACAAGGAATATATGTTAGGAATTACTACCAAACAACTATCAAAGATATAGACATAGATGTGAGTTCAAAACCTCACCTTTTCAACCAAAAACAACAAATGAGAAGCTCTAAAGCAAAGGAAATATCAACTACTCTTCAATTTCAACTCTAGAAGCTCCAATCTAAGATCATAAGCAATATTTCCTAAGTTAGGTTATAGGAAATTTATGAAATTGGAGAGAGATTGAGATGGAGAAGAAGAAGAGGATGCTTACTTAAGCTTCACTTTGATGTTGGAGCTAGAATTTGGCTTGGAATTCTAATTTCCTTTCTCTTCCCCCATTTTTGCTTTAGCTTGAGTGTTAGGAAATGTTATGAAGGAATAAAGAGGAGTGGAGTGGGAGTTAGGGTATTAGATGGGTTGGGTGTTAGGTTATTGGGCTGAAACCCAAAGCCAAAGCCTTAAATGATAATATCAAAATTTCACTCAACTCCAAACATATTGATGTTTATACTCAAAAAGGTCGCAAATGCCATTTTGGACTCAATGGAAGTGGTCTCGAGTCCTAATTCGACTATTTGCAAAAAGTGACATTTTATACCTAAATCCAACTAACGATGCTATGTTTAAATAAAACATTTAAATATACAATCGTAAAATATGCGGGTTGTTATAATATATTACACTTTAAAATAAGTCTTTGCATTTCATCTCTGCTGGTATGTATAGAACTTATACACATGTTCATTCACTTGTATGTACATATTGATTTCGTACAATATATACATAGGCTTGGCCACCCTTGTTGTTAAAAAGCTTAGATGCCAAGCCTAGTGGGGCATCGAAGATTGCTGCACTTAATGCACCTGGATTTCGAAAAAGATAAAGCGAGTATCTTGATGATATGCAATTCTTACTAGAGGTGAGTTTATTTAATATTTCCAGTTTCCTTCTACTTTCAAGGGACTTGGTTTGTTGATACTTAATAATAGTCAGCAACCCAACAG
Source organism: Allium fistulosum (assembly GCA_030737815.1). Classification (NCBI taxonomy): domain Eukaryota; kingdom Viridiplantae; phylum Streptophyta; class Magnoliopsida; order Asparagales; family Amaryllidaceae; genus Allium; species Allium fistulosum. Next base: position 24,822,258 of record JASFAW010000013.1, read on the forward strand.
TTTTAAATATATATTCTCATCTAGAGGGTTTTTTTCTTATTAAGTTTATGCTTTACAACTTTAATTTTCTTCTAGTGAAGCTCATTTCACTTCCCAACTTTTGCTTTTACTAGTTAAGAACACAGTTTAAAAAAAGAAAAAAAGAAAAGCAAAAAAGAATAGTACTTAGTACTCAAAATTTAACAAGTTTAGTTAAATTCTCAAAATGCACATGATTAACAGTATTTTGGACTGATTTGAAAAACTAGTTAAATTTAAGGGGCAGTTTGGCTAAGGTCCCTATTAAGTTTCAAAATACACCAAACATCCTTGCCAAAAAAATGTAAATTAGGTCCATAAAATTACGTTATTGAATAATTGTAGACATTTATGCAATTATATCCAAAAATTGCAGACATTTCCGCAATTATTCACTGAAAAATTATGGAAATTTCAGCAATTTTTTAAAATATTTGCGGAAATTTTCGCAATTATTCACCGTAAAAATTGTGGAAATTTCCGCGATTATTCATTGAATAATTGCCGACATTTATGCAATTTTTAGATATAATTGCATAAATGTCTGCAATTATTCTCTGAATAATTGCATGCAATTATTCAGTAACTTAATTCTAGGGACCTAATTTACAATCTTTTTTTGGAAGGAGTTTTCGTATATTATGTTTGATTTTAAGGACCTGAGCCTAATGTTCACTAAATTTAAACCGTGCATCTTACTAGCATCACATGAAATCAATTTGCCAGTGGATCAAATTTGAAATTGTAAATTACATCATCGGTAAATAAGTCCTCTGGAAATAACAGTGCTTACATTATACGAATTTCTATAGTCTATTGAGATGGTAAATAAGGGGAAGAAGATGATAGCTAGTCCCTAAACATTTCAGGTCTATGTACACCAGCAAACATATAGTCAACGAAAACTGACCTTTGATAAGTCAAAAAAGTTCGAGCAAGTGCGTAACTAAATCTAAACCACACTAAAAGCACTTGCAAATTATAAACTACTAATTTAACTCCAACCATAACATATGAACACTGATCTGCTTGCATTACCAAACTCAAAAAGAGAAATATATGTATCAAGAATGATAAAACCAAGCATATTTCACTAAATTTATTCTACACACATAAAAGGTGGAACCTAGTGCACGAGGCTCCTGCACAATAGCGGGCTCTACGAAGGTCAATAATGTATGTAGCCTTTCCCTCGCATTGCGAAGAGGTTGTTTCTGGACTCGAACCTGAACGTCCAGATCACCATGCGGGTGACCTGACCGTTGCACCAATAAAAATCAAGGGATCTAGATTCATTTAGCAAGGAAACAATAATAAAACATACAATAAACATATAAAAACATTTAATAAGGAGTCAATGTTTCAATGCAAAAATAACCATAATAAAACATGCATTAGGGAAGAGTCGTGAACTGATTCATAAATAGACTACTAAACATATATGTTATCAGCTGCCTCTTATGCAAGTAAATATTCGATAAAAATGTACAATTTGCAATATATAATGGATGAGCTTTTATTACCATATGCTGTTAGGATTTCAATATACTTTAGGATAGATTAATCATGAAACCTTAGATCTGAATAAATGAACCATATTGATTTGATTGAGAAGAAATCAAAGGAAAGTAAACAAATTAGCAGAAGACATACCTGAATTCATACTTGCTGATTGGAAAAATAAATTTGATTTGGTTCCCCATATTAACACAAGCCCTAAATCTTATATTAGATCTGAATCACGTAGTTGTTGCTTTCATAAACTGATTAAGAGAAAGAGATAGATCTAAAAGATAAGAGTTGGATCTGATCTTCCAAATAGATATAAACCCTAGATCCGAATTATTTCCATAGAAGAGATTAGGAGAATAACTAGAGCTTATATAATTTGGGGACCATAACCCCTTATTTATAATGTTGGCATTTTCTAATTTGGCCATTCAACAAAATAGAATTGCCCCAGTATCTACACATTAATACCATGAGAATTATGTCTGTAAGCCTTTTAACTTTAATTCATAATTTGATCACTTTAATTAGGCTTTACACCAAAATAGCACGACACATTTATTTTACATATGTGGCCCACATATTGAAATTTTTCGACAGTCTCCCCCTGGTCCATATATGTAATAATCTTATAAATGTGTTTAACTTTATGAGCTCCAAAATTTGCTATTTATAACATAAGGTGTTTCTGAAACAATCTCATCCATTAATTATGCTGACAAAGGATCAAAGTGGTTTTCGTTACTTTTAGTCTAACAAAACCAATCAATGGTCACATAGACCAACACAATCAAACGACATAGATCAATCATGGATGTGTAGCATGGAAATTACATGAGGTGTGATCTATATATGTCTATTTCCAACTGGTCCTACTTTAGTGAGATCAAAACGTTCAATATTTGAACAACCTAGAGTGCAAACAAAACTTTATTGCTTTATTTCTGATCAGAAAAAAGAACATGATATATATCTGTAACCAAAGTCTAGAGCAATTTGTCATATGACAGTACCAAATGCAAACTCCCCTTGAACCAAAATATTCTTACATAAAAGTTACACCAATTGAGCAAGATGCTCATGAAAGACCTTGGGTGATAATCCTTTTGTAAGCGGATCCACCATAGTGGAGTTCGTCATAATATGCTCTATGAATTACAATCTATTTTGCACTCTCCCCTTACTGAAAAATAATATGTTGTTTAGTGTCACAATATTGCTTTAATTGTCTTTCAATTTCTTAATTCAATGGTCCATAAATTTGTGACAAAGTTATACAATTATTTTCCATCGTTGGATGCCCAATAACAGAAAATAGCAAAGAAGGCTATAAGTGTATATGACAGCTTTCCTTATATAGCTTCATCCAAAAAAAATAACAACAATAATATTATTGTTATCTGAAGTGGATCTTTTGTACTCTTAACATGCAAAATATTCGGACTGTAATGCCTTGTAATCTCTAATCAATCCGTCTTGAGCATATAATCCTTTGTTTCTTAAAGATATCTTGTAACCATTTTGGTTACTAACAATTGATCCACTTTTAATGTCAGTAAGATATCTGCCAAATAATACACGCAATGTCCATATGTGTATATGCTTGATCATGCATTAGATTCCACACCATAAATGCATGATGAATCTTTGCATATCTTTAGCATTAAGGATATTCTTATATTACTATATAAGACACCATTTTTTTATTTTGGCAAAAGAGAATTGATTTGTAGTCTGCATACCAAACCCCTCCTCTTTTTTTTAAAGCCTTATCTACCTAGCCCTTTTGTGATAATCCAAATAGCACTCCATGAATGATAATGATGTATTTGAATCCCTAATAAATAGAAAAAAGGTAACCCATAAGTGGTTTTCTTAAGTTGTTTCATCAATTTCTCCATTGAGTAACATGACTTTAATATCCCTCCGATATTTCTTAAAATCATAATCTACAAGAAGTTTCAAAATAATTCTAAAGAATCTTTTGGTAAACCTAAAGAGAAAGTGTCTTTAAAAATAAAACATAATTTTCCTTTTGAGTATAGTATTTTCTGTAATGAGCCTTATACCTTTCCACATTACTCACTAGATCCATTTTTGTTTTGAATAATTATTCATAACCAATGATCTTATTATCATATGGTGATGGGAAAGGTCTCAAACTTTGTTGTCCTTATAGGTTTATATTATATATTCATATCTTAAATACACATTTTAAATGAGTACCTTGTATGGATTGATGTAAGTCCAAAGAATCATCTTCACCAATTCAATATTTATCTTTATGAAAAAAAATACTATATAGTCATCGAAATAGTATTTCTTCTTTTCAAGTGGATTTCCTTAGCGACCTTGCACTTTGAGGTTGTTGGTTTGTTTTCTTGAAACAATGACATTAATTTGAAGAAAATTTAGTTTGACATTGTCTTATTTTGGTTCTTAATCTACTTCTTGTTAATGAAAAGAAACACGTCCTATATATTATCCAAGGAAGTAACTGTAGTTGAATCAAAGATAATGATTCTCCTTAAAGATAATGATACATACCTTAAAGTTTTGTTTAATATTGTCTTATTATGGTTCTTAATTTACTTCTTGTTAATGAAATGGAACAAATCCTATACATTATCCAAAGAAATGATCCGTACTTTATTCCCCCTCCCCCAAACTCAACATCCTCAAAAATTGTAGCATTTCCCATCTTATAATTTTTTTCTTAGTGTGGGTTTATAAAACTTGTAATTTGCTTAGAATACTAATAAAGTATTTGCTAACTTTAGTGCCTCAATCTACAATTATTTAGTAAGTTGAAACAAATAATCATATTAATCACCGAATTGAAATTTGAGACTTCATTATAAAAGGTATTTAGCATAAGTGGATATATATATAAGTTATATTTTAAATATTAAGAGCTTTAATTCCAACAATGTTTGAATTTATTCATAAATCAATCTTATTATTTTTAAATGAACAATAGTAACCCAATTTGTTCATATTAGAAATAAAAAACTGAAATCTATCTAAATGAAATCATAACAAAAATATCAAATAAATCCAAACAATATTATTGAAATCTCAATAATATCTTAAAAATATCTAGTAAACATTACTTTATATATCTATATATCTTATTAAAGAAACAACTATAAATATATTTATATGTTATTTATTTTCTTCTAGATCCTTAGCGACTTCTTTATCCTTATTTATACATTTATTTACAATGTATGATAAATAGGTACTTTCTATCTTACCATGCTTCAATCTCTCTTCTTACCACAACGTGAAATGAGCTCAATAAAGATCATTTTATTCTTAAGAAAAAATAATAATCTTAAAATGGTTATACTGTGAATAAAGAGAGTACAAGAAAGAATGACAATAACTTGAGCATCTTTAACTTTTAAAGCAATATTTTCCATATAGCACTTATTTATGTTTCCTTTATTTTGAGTTTATGGAATCAAGCAATATAAAGCGTGCTTGTTTCTCCTTACCATTTAAGGAAAAGCTTTTCATTCTCAATAAAGATCTCCTTAAAATTGGTTAACCCTACGGATACCACATCCTTGAAGGCTTCTGAAATATTTTACTTTATGATGTTTTGACTCTTTCTTTTTGAATTGTCTCACCTTTGAATGTTCCTCATGATATTATAAGAGAATTTAACCCTAATATGAGTTGGTGGAGCTAGATCCATGAAGTTAAGAACAAACAACATGTTCTCTTAATAATCCTTAAAGTTAGTCCCAAACAAGATAAGAACATTAAAATTGGCAGATACTTTAGTCAAATTAGTTGAAAAATGAACAAAAAGTTAAGGATTGACCGTATATGCTCATATCTAAATATCAGTCATAGTAAATTCAAATAATTGGTAAGTCTCTTCTCAAGATACCTAACACAACATTAATATCAAGCCTTTGGGCAATAATATTAACTGTAAGTTGTACTCTTGTTGTAATGATCAAACATTGATAATGAATTCAAGTCAACTAACAATCTTTCTTTGGGTCGATTAGTTATTCACTTGTAAAACCTTATAATTATCACATATTTATCACCATACATGTGTTATTTATTCGGCCAAATATTAGTCTTCCTTTGGGTTGGCTAACATCCACATGGATAAATACACACAAATATCAAGCATTTTCATAAACAACTAAAATAAGGGAGGTCACTTTGGTGACATGATATTTCAATTAGCTCACTTAGAATGTAGGATATTTACAATTAGTTCGTAAAGAGACACAAAAAATATATTTGAATTTATTTCTTAGTGTATGTACAATATTTCAAGTGCTATAAAATACCCTCAAAAGCATTTTAAGTCTATATGACACTTGAAAATCTCAAAATTATAACTGTGGCACGACATTTTTTAATCATAGTTGTCATAGTCTTTTAATTTAAGTATGTGGTTACATTCATGACATTTTCTAAATAAGTATGATATAAGATATCATAAATAAATAACATAAAAAATGTCATGGATGAATGCCAGAAGTAAATGCCATATAAAATTATACATAAATTACACAGTAAATGTCGTAATAAATAACATGAATGATGTAGTAACTATAATGTATATCTGAACCACAATATAGTTATAAAGAATGCTACTGTACCACTTAATCTTTAGTTTATTATTTGAATACTTAATTAAGGACAGTGACCATGCATTTTGGCAAAATATGAAAACTGCCGCTCCTTTTATTTCAAGATAACCAAAGCATGAAAGCGAAACTTATTTTTAACGGGCTGGCCATACATATAAAATATTTGTATCTGTCAAATATAATTGCATTAAATAATAAACAATATGTCTTTTCTTATTCCAAATACAAACATGTTGCACCATTAAATTTATTGCAACTGACACATTTACTGCATTTATAATAATAAATTAATTAATTTATTACCATAACAACCACATTTAATGCAATTATGACATAAATAAATGCAATTGACCATTGTGTGGTCCAAAATGTAAATTAATGTTATGTTAAAATTTATTTCAATAATAAAATAAACATAAACACATTAAAGAAGCATATTTTATTTCTAATTAACCAAAATTTCTGAAATAACCCCAAATACCTTATATAAATATCCAAATTACTTAATCAAAAGTTAAGCAAGGTAAAATAACCATGGAACCGGATTTATATTTTTTGCATAAATGGTTCTTAATTATATATATATATATGTGTGTGTGTGTGTGTGTGTGTTTATACGATTTGTAAACATTATAAAAAATGACTGTACATATCAGATCCAAAAAAATTCCTCACCTTAGAATTCACAATTTATTTATAAAACATACAATAATAAACATGTGAATGTTTTAACCAATATAAGTTGTTTTTGAAATTTAGAGGAATTTCGATTATTTCTCATAATTTAATGATTTCAAAATTCAAATTGTTTCATAATAGCATATAGATCATTTAGACCTTTCTATCTTTCTAGACCAAAATAATGTCATAAATCGGCCTTACAATTTACAATAATAAAAAAAATGATTTTAAACCAAATTCAAAATCATCCAAAAAAACCTTGATACATAGATCAGCAGATCTCAAACTTGAGTAAGAAATTACATAAATTCAATGACTTCTAAATGAAGTATAATTCAAAACTTACTCAAAAAATGCATAAAAATAATTTCTCAATGAAATCAATGATGGATGGCTCTGATACCACTTGTTAGGATTTCAATATACTTCAGGATAAATTAATGTGGAAATTATGTTGAAGGGCTTCTATTTTCAGGGTAATAAGTTTTAAGGACAACACTTCTAAATAATTAGTTTTAAGGACAATTTACAGTGTAACGACCCGGCTTTCTTTGCCCAGAAAGACGCATCGTTATGAAGAAAGAAAGGGATAGAAGAAGAAAAGAAAAGAAGAGAGAACAACAACACATCAGAAATCTCACAGCGGAACGAGAAATATATTATCACATAAGATATTACATAGTATCATATACATCAGAGTACACGATTTATACATCACAATATAGACAGTTATAAACTTCTGTCTATTATACAACACAACTACATAAATACGATACATCATACACAGCGGAAACTCTATATATCTACACGCTGAAGCCTCCTGCTCCACAACTCCTCCAGAATTCGTCAAGACTAACCTGAATCCCCTTGACTACTCATACAAATTTGAGTACCCAAGAGTTTAATAAAACAGAAAATAAACACTTGGGTCAGACATGGGTCTGGTGTGAGTAAACGGTTAGATTGCTTAACTTTGAAAACTTTTGAAAACAAAAGTATCACGTAAGACTTCCCACAAATAAACATGGGTAAGTTTTTACCTTACGCTAACTAAAACATTTGATAGGAAATCCGATTGTATTATAATAGTGTCTAGGGTTTTCAAGTAAAATACAGAAATAGCTGAAATGCTTACATCTCACATTCCAACATAGTTGGGCACAACTAATACGTACGGCACTTATTGGAGTTTGGATTCCATACAATGGCAGGGCTACTGGGGTACCGCCCGTCACAGTACGTGGCCTAGATCACCGTACCGAGGATCACTCCCGACCCCCTGCAACACAAAGCCGGAACCATCCCTTACTGGATAATCCCGAACAAGACAATCCCGTGGTTGGCGCGACCAACCACACACTAAGCCGAATAAAAGAAAGGGACCTCTAGACAGGGATCTATCTTGCTCTCAGTGGGTGCTACCCACGAAGCCTTGCTGCACCTCCCCTGTTTTAGCCATTCCCGGTTGATGAGGCTTGAGGTTACGATTACCTTTAATCAGAACATATCACTTAGAATGCTCATCGTCCGCCTGACGATGTGCTGAAAGCATTCAATCCATACAAGTTCGTTCCGGGTTCGAACGAAACCGAAGGCATTATCTCGTTACACTCGTTTTGGAATCACCCTCAGAGTTAACGACAATAACCCTTGCACTCTGAATCTTCATCTTCACTTGAGATTCACGACCTATCGTTAATTTGGATCGATGTGGTATTCGGGTCTCCAGACCTGGAATACCGGTATACGGAAACCCGATCCCGGTCTCATCGAAATCCAAAACGTATCTTTTAAGGCCAAGTTGTTTAAAGGTTTAAACAATTTAACTTATCTATATTCATACAGATAGATAATTCACAATTCACAACTGATAATCACATTATCAATTAAACAGATGATTCATAACCAAATAGGTAATCCATATCAATATCACAATAGTTAATCTATATTATCATCATAATGCAACCAAGCATTCATATCACACAACATCTTATCTCATTTCTGAGATTACATCCATTCAAGACAATCAATGTCATCCATTCTTATATAAGCAATGATTTACTTAATCACAACATAATTAATTTAAAATGAATTAAATTAACTATCTCTATCTTTAATTAATTTAAAGTGAATTAAATTAATTACTTTATTCAAATTAATTTAAAATAAATTAAATTAATTACTTCATCATAAATCTTACTTATATAATCATTAATTAATTACCAATAAATTAATTAATCTTTCTCTAATTATCCACTTTAATTAATCACCTTGATTAATCATTCTTTAATTACATTTAAGTAATTATCTTTAATTAATTTCACAAATTAATTATTCTTAATCAAATACAGTAATTAACCTTTAATTACTTCATTAATTAATTAATTATAATCAATTACTTTAATCCTTAATTAATTACAATTAATCACTTATCATTTGATTAATAAATCTTAATATCAACTCTTAATTACATCATTAATTAATTATAAACTAATGATTTCTAATTACATCTTTAATTATTTATTTATTTAAATTAATTACATTTAAGTAATTAATCTTAATTAAACCACAATTATTAATCACCTTTGATTAATCTTAATTAGTAATTAACTTCCCTTAATTACTTTCATTAATTAATTACTTTTTAATTAATTATCTTAACCAACAATTTATTTACCTTAACCAACAATTAATTACCTTAACCAACAATTAACTTTATTAACTAAATTATTTAATTAATAACACTAGGTAATTAACTCTTAATCATTTCCATTTAATTACTTTCATAAAATAATTATCCTTTAATCACTTTATTAAATAATTTTCCTTACTTAATTACATCTAGTAATTATTCCTTAATTACTTCATCAAGTAATTACACTTAATAAATTATAAGTGATTATCTTTAGTTAATCACTAATTAATTACTTAGTTAATTATTTATCTAATTATTTAAATTTAATTAAATAATTTCTTAACTATTTATACTTAAATATCTTAATTAAGAAAATCATTATCTTAATTAATTTAATTTTAAGATAAAACTTTTCTTACCTACAGTTAAATTATCATTAACAAGTTTATTTAAAATATTCATTTACAAATCTAATTTTAAATTTCATTTAAATTCAAGTTTTTAAAATGAACTCAATTTATCTTTAACAAAATTTAAATCAATTTAAAACCTATTAAGTTTTCATGCTAAAGAATACCTTTCTTATAAAAGAATTTTATAAGAGTTTAAAACCTAGTTCTTTTTAAATTTAAACATTTAAACCATAACCTAACATTTAAATTCATTAAAACATTTAAACTTTAAAAACTTTATTTAAATCTTTTCTTTACATTTTCAATCTTCATTTAAATTCAATTTCTTTTAAATACACTAATTTCCTTAACACCTTTTAAGTTATTTAAAACAATTTGAATTTAAAAGCTTAATTTATTTTCAAACTAAGATTCAAATTAAACTTGAATCTATTTTAAAATTTAGATTTAAACTTAGATTTAAATCTTCTTTACAAATTTAAAAACCCAGTTTTCAAATTTTCAAAACAGAGCAGATTTCCCTTAACCCAGAAATTACCCCGAGCCTTGCCTAATTTACTCCGAGTAAATTCCTACCTTGCTTCGAGTCAAGACTCAAATTACTCGAGATAACTCGAGTGTACTAATTCCTAAACAAACATCACCAGACATCAATCCATGCACACCGTACATATGCACCGGAGCTCCGATCATCTCCTGACATCGCCACTACCCTACGTAAGTCGGCGATCCTCCTCAGATCAGACAACGTCCATCGGAATCTCTCAATCACCTTGAAATCAAAATCGAGCATTATTGCTCAAATCTGGAAGCATAGCAGCACCTGGAAACTCCTCGTACTCCTCCCTCCGATCACCGGAGTGTCAGAAACTCCAGCCATGCCTTCGACCACCTTCAAGTTTCCATTTCCCAAAATTCCAGTGAACTCGATCCATTCTCGTTGCCGTGGGAAACAAATTTCCCTTTTACCATAAAACTAGGGCTACGATCTTCCCTGATCAACCACCACCTCCATAATGTTTTGATCATCCAACAACCATTTTTCCTGACATTCCCGATCATCCTTCCACCTCCAGAGAAAACAGCATACACCCCGAACACTTAGATCATCAGAACCCATCAAAAATGTATAATCTCTTCAAACTCAAACTGCTACCTCATTTTAATTCTAAAAATCGTGATTTAAGTTTTAAAAATCAAGATTTTGTATAAGTTTTCAATTCATAATCCTGAACCAATGAATTACAGAGATTAAATTTTTGTCAAAACTGATGTTTGCATATTCTTTTCAGTTTCCAGAGCCAATTCAAATTATTTAACTTAATTTAAAATTTTAAACCTTACCTTATGACTAAACAAACAAATTTGTTTTAAAGCCTATACTCTAATAGCTAATAGATCAAGAGGATATGAATTTAATAGAACTTGAGCCTGGAAATTTAAACAGAGTCTAGATATATATATGTGTGTTCACAATCAACAACATGTATATCACAGACATTTCATATACATAATATACATGCATTAACATCCATATAATTCATGCAACACAATCCATTACAATCATTCATCACATTCATCATAACAACAGATATTACAGAAAACTGTTTTTAAGATAAATTGTTTACTCACCTGTTATTTTAAACAGAGAACATATGACAGGTTCTTGTTTCCAGGCTTATTCCAGACTTTTGAATTTGATTTTGAACTTCCTTTTCTTTTGCTTAGTTGAAGATAAACTTGCTGTTGATTTCCTTATTTGATTGCATGTCTTCAAATTGCAATTGAAGATTTGAAACTGCTGTTTTAATTTGCCTTTGATCTTCTTATTTCAGATCTTAGATTCCCAGATTTTCTAGATTTTCATTTCTCTTTGCAATTTGATTTCCAGTCTTTATCTTTTCTTTTGATACGAATTTATTTTTAGTAGAGAATTGATGAAAAGATGAACTTAGACTGAAAAGTGAAAACAGATTTTTTTTTTCTTTCATATTAATTTTATTTATTACTTTAATTTAAAGAGAAGAATAGCCACTTGTCTTCTTATGTTGTTACTTATCTTACACATATGAAATCCAAGCCTCCATATGTTTACAAGTGTAAATCTTGTCTTTTATTAATTTATTTAAGCTATACTTATGTACTTATAAAATATTTACATGTATATAATGTATTTATCTTTTTATAAATAAGCTTTTACATTTCTATATAAATATACAAATATGAATTTATGAAAACAACTATTTATAGTAGCTTATGCTTTGATCAAATATTTATAATATATTTTTATATGCTTGAGAAACTTATTTTAACTTTATATATATTTTTACAAAACAATTTATCTTATGATAAAAGACTATTAAACAATGAATCCTTGATTTAAATCTTAAATATCATTTTCAAAAGTATTAAATCAAATTATTCTTTCAAATAACAATATATATATATACATATATATTAAAATTTGAAAACATAGATTTATTAAATTAAAAGACTCCCCATTTATGATATATATACCAATATATATATATATACATTAAAACATTTATATAAGTTTTGGAAGATAAATCTTACCAATTTTAAATTGTTTAGAAAAGATATTAATAAGTATTGCCAATTTAAAATATTATTAACTTTTAAAAGAATTAAACTTGTCAATTTATAAAATGAAATCAACAAATCAATTTAATTATTAATAAAGATTATTAAATTGATATTGCCAAAATTCCGGGATATCACATTCCTCCCCCCTTAAAATAATTTCGTCCCCGAAATTTAAAAGCAAAGATAATTTAATAACTCAGCAAATTTTAATTTCAAACAACAACCATACATATCAATCATACTCTAACAATCATAGCAAACAATTTAATCAAACAAATTTAACTATCCAGACAAATTTTGGATAGAATTTCCTCGAGTTTCCCCAAGTATATATATATACCGGGAGACTCGTTCTACAGGATCTAAACTAACTATCTACAATAATCTAGAAGTCCTTCCTTTCTAGATCACAAATCTGAACAAGATATCAGACTAACTCAAAACCATCCCAACTATCCTTCTGAACTGCTGATTCCATCACTCGATGAATCATACACATATTCCTCAGAGATATGTGAAATAAAATGAATTCCAGTTATCCGAACCGGCAACTCAATCCTATAGATCAAAGAACTAATCCTTTTGAGAACACAGAAAAATCTCATAGTACTTCCGGAGCTAACTCTTCAGTCTTACTAAATCTTATATCTCCTTTGATTGGAGAAAACTTAAACAATATCCAATTTCAACTTCAATTTCCAAATTCCATCAATTCTTAATTGCATAACTCTCCTGATAATCCTGAGTCACTACATTCTTCTTGATCAGCTTAACTCTTGCTGATGCCTCTTGAAATAATCTAGACCAACATCAAACCAATTTCCGGATCCTTCTCAACAAAATGGTTTCCCAAAAATCACCGAAATCCAGAACACAATTCTACTCCACAAACATTAGAGAACTATGAACTACTTCTCCTATCTGGAATAGCCAAAACAGTTGCACTTGACAACCTTATCTCCAAATCCTGAAAATTTCTTCACACTTAGAGATACACTTAAATTTCTTATAGAAATCCTCTACTCGAAGAAAATTACAACTCTCGGTTGCTTCCACTCTAGAATAGTTACTACCTTGCTTCCGCTGCACAACTCTGATCTTGAACAGATGAGAATGCCGTCGGAAAAACTCGAGCACAAACTTGATCATCCACAGTTCATCAGACCATAAAATCTTAGCGACTCCATTCCATTTGGTCAGAAATATCTTGCAGAAACTTCTCCAGAAAAACTAGGTGTGATCAATCCCTCTCCAAAGAATTCTGAGCTGCTTCACCAAATTTTTCTCTCGGCGACATCCTTCTATTAAGCTGAACTTCCGGTAACTCCACGAATCAAGTCGATATGGAATCTCAATCTCCAATAACCCAAGAGAACACTCAAACAATCGCAAGTCTCTTTTGCGATCAACCTGACCTAACTGCAAAGAAAACTGTTCTCTCTTTACCAATCAGAACAGCTTATATTTAACTATCCAATTCATCGAAGAAATGGATTCACTCTGCTGCTTCTGGACTCCATCTCTAGAAAAACTGCTCAGACAGAAACTTTCTGCCAACATAGAACACCCCGAGTCGCATTGCTGCCACAAACCAAAGACTTCTTATCCGAAACTTCTCGAGAAACTCGGACCTCAAAGAAAATAGAAACACCCCACTGGACTCAGCCACAACACCGAAACAGACTCACTTCTTCAAACTTGTTCCAGAAGAAACATCTTCAGAAACGTCCCTAGCCATCGTGTCTCATCACACCGCTACTACTTCCTGAGGTTACCAAAATATCATCACTCTCTTCAGCTCATCCAATAGATCTACTCTATTTATCCAACTACAAAGATAAACTCTAAACCATAACTGGTTTCCTTCAGAGACCGGTGAAATCTTTACACCACAACAAAGTTTACTCGAGACGGTATTTGGTCTACAGTCTCGTCAGATATACTCTTCCAACCTCAAACATTCAAACTCCAACTATTGGTAATTGTGTTACACACACTACCACCTTATCTACCTTTATAACTTATATTGGAAAACCCGAACAGGTAACCCAATAAATCGGTAGAAATATATATATATTTAAAATGATACTTTTTTTTTTTATAGAAATTATATCTGGGTAAAATTATTTCATCTACCCTTTTTAAAACAATATTGTGTCCGTTGGCCTGGTCAAGTGTTTAGGGATCCCTATCAATAACGTTAGCTACTCGTATTGACCAGAATCCATATACCACTCAACCGATCAATTAACACAATATAAAACCATTTTATATAACTAACAAATACGCGCTCTCGTATATATATATACTCAGACTCAAACAGGTTGCTACAGATCCTATCTCTAATGAACAATCCTTCCGAACCTAGGTATTCACTCAACCTAGTGTTCTGATATTCACTTAACCAAAAGCTTAGGCATTCGCTCAACCTATGCTCTGATACCAACTGTAACGACCCGGCTTTCTTTGCCCAGAAAGACGCATCGTTATGAAGAAAGAAAGGGATAGAAGAAGAAAAGAAAAGAAGAGAGAACAACAACACATCAGAAATCTCACAGCGGAACGAGAAATATATTATCACATAAGATATTACATAGTATCATATACATCAGAGTACACGATTTATACATCACAATATAGACAGTTATAAACTTCTGTCTATTATACAACACAACTACATAAATACGATACATCATACACAGCGGAAACTCTATATATCTACACGCTGAAGCCTCCTGCTCCACAACTCCTCCAGAATTCGTCAAGACTAACCTGAATCCCCTTGACTACTCATACAAATTTGAGTACCCAAGAGTTTAATAAAACAGAAAATAAACACTTGGGTCAGACATGGGTCTGGTGTGAGTAAACGGTTAGATTGCTTAACTTTGAAAACTTTTGAAAACAAAAGTATCACGTAAGACTTCCCACAAATAAACATGGGTAAGTTTTTACCTTACGCTAACTAAAACATTTGATAGGAAATCCGATTGTATTATAATAGTGTCTAGGGTTTTCAAGTAAAATACAGAAATAGCTGAAATGCTTACATCTCACATTCCAACATAGTTGGGCACAACTAATACGTACGGCACTTATTGGAGTTTGGATTCCATACAATGGCAGGGCTACTGGGGTACCGCCCGTCACAGTACGTGGCCTAGATCACCGTACCGAGGATCACTCCCGACCCCCTGCAACACAAAGCCGGAACCATCCCTTACTGGATAATCCCGAACAAGACAATCCCGTGGTTGGCGCGACCAACCACACACTAAGCCGAATAAAAGAAAGGGACCTCTAGACAGGGATCTATCTTGCTCTCAGTGGGTGCTACCCACGAAGCCTTGCTGCACCTCCCCTGTTTTAGCCATTCCCGGTTGATGAGGCTTGAGGTTACGATTACCTTTAATCAGAACATATCACTTAGAATGCTCATCGTCCGCCTGACGATGTGCTGAAAGCATTCAATCCATACAAGTTCGTTCCGGGTTCGAACGAAACCGAAGGCATTATCTCGTTACACTCGTTTTGGAATCACCCTCAGAGTTAACGACAATAACCCTTGCACTCTGAATCTTCATCTTCACTTGAGATTCACGACCTATCGTTAATTTGGATCGATGTGGTATTCGGGTCTCCAGACCTGGAATACCGGTATACGGAAACCCGATCCCGGTCTCATCGAAATCCAAAACGTATCTTTTAAGGCCAAGTTGTTTAAAGGTTTAAACAATTTAACTTATCTATATTCATACAGATAGATAATTCACAATTCACAACTGATAATCACATTATCAATTAAACAGATGATTCATAACCAAATAGGTAATCCATATCAATATCACAATAGTTAATCTATATTATCATCATAATGCAACCAAGCATTCATATCACACAACATCTTATCTCATTTCTGAGATTACATCCATTCAAGACAATCAATGTCATCCATTCTTATATAAGCAATGATTTACTTAATCACAACATAATTAATTTAAAATGAATTAAATTAACTATCTCTATCTTTAATTAATTTAAAGTGAATTAAATTAATTACTTTATTCAAATTAATTTAAAATAAATTAAATTAATTACTTCATCATAAATCTTACTTATATAATCATTAATTAATTACCAATAAATTAATTAATCTTTCTCTAATTATCCACTTTAATTAATCACCTTGATTAATCATTCTTTAATTACATTTAAGTAATTATCTTTAATTAATTTCACAAATTAATTATTCTTAATCAAATACAGTAATTAACCTTTAATTACTTCATTAATTAATTAATTATAATCAATTACTTTAATCCTTAATTAATTACAATTAATCACTTATCATTTGATTAATAAATCTTAATATCAACTCTTAATTACATCATTAATTAATTATAAACTAATGATTTCTAATTACATCTTTAATTATTTATTTATTTAAATTAATTACATTTAAGTAATTAATCTTAATTAAACCACAATTATTAATCACCTTTGATTAATCTTAATTAGTAATTAACTTCCCTTAATTACTTTCATTAATTAATTACTTTTTAATTAATTATCTTAACCAACAATTTATTTACCTTAACCAACAATTAATTACCTTAACCAACAATTAACTTTATTAACTAAATTATTTAATTAATAACACTAGGTAATTAACTCTTAATCATTTCCATTTAATTACTTTCATAAAATAATTATCCTTTAATCACTTTATTAAATAATTTGCCTTACTTAATTACATCTAGTAATTATTCCTTAATTACTTCATCAAGTAATTACACTTAATAAATTATAAGTGATTATCTTTAGTTAATCACTAATTAATTACTTAGTTAATTATTTATCTAATTATTTAAATTTAATTAAATAATTTCTTAACTATTTATACTTAAATATCTTAATTAAGAAAATCATTATCTTAATTAATTTAATTTTAAGATAAAACTTTTCTTACCTACAGTTAAATTATCATTAACAAGTTTATTTAAAATATTCATTTACAAATCTAATTTTAAATTTCATTTAAATTCAAGTTTTTAAAATGAACTCAATTTATCTTTAACAAAATTTAAATCAATTTAAAACCTATTAAGTTTTCATGCTAAAGAATACCTTTCTTATAAAAGAATTTTATAAGAGTTTAAAACCTAGTTCTTTTTAAATTTAAACATTTAAACCATAACCTAACATTTAAATTCATTAAAACATTTAAACTTTAAAAACTTTATTTAAATCTTTTCTTTACATTTTCAATCTTCATTTAAATTCAATTTCTTTTAAATACACTAATTTCCTTAACACCTTTTAAGTTATTTAAAACAATTTGAATTTAAAAGCTTAATTTATTTTCAAACTAAGATTCAAATTAAACTTGAATCTATTTTAAAATTTAGATTTAAACTTAGATTTAAATCTTCTTTACAAATTTAAAAACCCAGTTTTCAAATTTTCAAAACAGAGCAGATTTCCCTTAACCCAGAAATTACCCCGAGCCTTGCCTAATTTACTCCGAGTAAATTCCTACCTTGCTTCGAGTCAAGACTCAAATTACTCGAGATAACTCGAGTGTACTAATTCCTAAACAAACATCACCAGACATCAATCCATGCACACCGTACATATGCACCGGAGCTCCGATCATCTCCTGACATCGCCACTACCCTACGTAAGTCGGCGATCCTCCTCAGATCAGACAACGTCCATCGGAATCTCTCAATCACCTTGAAATCAAAATCGAGCATTATTGCTCAAATCTGGAAGCATAGCAGCACCTGGAAACTCCTCGTACTCCTCCCTCCGATCACCGGAGTGTCAGAAACTCCAGCCATGCCTTCGACCACCTTCAAGTTTCCATTTCCCAAAATTCCAGTGAACTCGATCCATTCTCGTTGCCGTGGGAAACAAATTTCCCTTTTACCATAAAACTAGGGCTACGATCTTCCCTGATCAACCACCACCTCCATAATGTTTTGATCATCCAACAACCATTTTTCCTGACATTCCCGATCATCCTTCCACCTCCAGAGAAAACAGCATACACCCCGAACACTTAGATCATCAGAACCCATCAAAAATGTATAATCTCTTCAAACTCAAACTGCTACCTCATTTTAATTCTAAAAATCGTGATTTAAGTTTTAAAAATCAAGATTTTGTATAAGTTTTCAATTCATAATCCTGAACCAATGAATTACAGAGATTAAATTTTTGTCAAAACTGATGTTTGCATATTCTTTTCAGTTTCCAGAGCCAATTCAAATTATTTAACTTAATTTAAAATTTTAAACCTTACCTTATGACTAAACAAACAAATTTGTTTTAAAGCCTATACTCTAATAGCTAATAGATCAAGAGGATATGAATTTAATAGAACTTGAGCCTGGAAATTTAAACAGAGTCTAGATATATATATGTGTGTTCACAATCAACAACATGTATATCACAGACATTTCATATACATAATATACATGCATTAACATCCATATAATTCATGCAACACAATCCATTACAATCATTCATCACATTCATCATAACAACAGATATTACAGAAAACTGTTTTTAAGATAAATTGTTTACTCACCTGTTATTTTAAACAGAGAACATATGACAGGTTCTTGTTTCCAGGCTTATTCCAGACTTTTGAATTTGATTTTGAACTTCCTTTTCTTTTGCTTAGTTGAAGATAAACTTGCTGTTGATTTCCTTATTTGATTGCATGTCTTCAAATTGCAATTGAAGATTTGAAACTGCTGTTTTAATTTGCCTTTGATCTTCTTATTTCAGATCTTAGATTCCCAGATTTTCTAGATTTTCATTTCTCTTTGCAATTTGATTTCCAGTCTTTATCTTTTCTTTTGATACGAATTTATTTTTAGTAGAGAATTGATGAAAAGATGAACTTAGACTGAAAAGTGAAAACAGATTTTTTTTTTCTTTCATATTAATTTTATTTATTACTTTAATTTAAAGAGAAGAATAGCCACTTGTCTTCTTATGTTGTTACTTATCTTACACATATGAAATCCAAGCCTCCATATGTTTACAAGTGTAAATCTTGTCTTTTATTAATTTATTTAAGCTATACTTATGTACTTATAAAATATTTACATGTATATAATGTATTTATCTTTTTATAAATAAGCTTTTACATTTCTATATAAATATACAAATATGAATTTATGAAAACAACTATTTATAGTAGCTTATGCTTTGATCAAATATTTATAATATATTTTTATATGCTTGAGAAACTTATTTTAACTTTATATATATTTTTACAAAACAATTTATCTTATGATAAAAGACTATTAAACAATGAATCCTTGATTTAAATCTTAAATATCATTTTCAAAAGTATTAAATCAAATTATTCTTTCAAATAACAATATATATATATACATATATATTAAAATTTGAAAACATAGATTTATTAAATTAAAAGACTCCCCATTTATGATATATATACCAATATATATATATATACATTAAAACATTTATATAAGTTTTGGAAGATAAATCTTACCAATTTTAAATTGTTTAGAAAAGATATTAATAAGTATTGCCAATTTAAAATATTATTAACTTTTAAAAGAATTAAACTTGTCAATTTATAAAATGAAATCAACAAATCAATTTAATTATTAATAAAGATTATTAAATTGATATTGCCAAAATTCCGGGATATCACATACAGGGTAATGATAAATTCATTTATCTTTTTAAGTTATACAGGAAAATGATAATTCTTTTTATCATTATTTCTGTATAACTGAAAATGATAAATTCTTTTATCTTTTTCCTGTAAAATGTCCTTAGAACTAATATTTTAGAAATAGTGTCCTTAAAACTTATTATCTGCACAAATAAGCCCTTGAAGTGAAAATCCCCTAGATTAATCATGTAGATCTGAATAGATGACCATATTGATTTGATTGAGAAGAAATAAAAGGAAAGTAAAAAAATTAGCGGAAGACATACCTGAATTCATAGTTCCTGATTGGAAAAGTAAATTTGATTTGGTTCCCCAAATCAACACAAGCCTTAGATCTTATATTAGATCTGAATCACGTAGTTGTTGCTTTCATAAACTGATTAAGAGAAAGAGATAGATCTAAAAGATAAAAGTTGGATCTGATCTTCTAAATCGACATAAACCCTAGATCCGAATTATTTCCATAGAAGAGATTAGGAGAATAACTAGAGCTTATGTAAGTTGGTGACCATAACCCCTTATTTATAATGTTGGCATTTTCTAATTTGGCCCTTCAACAAAATAGAATTGCTACAGTATCTACACATTAATACCATGACAATTATGTCTGTAAGCCTTTTAACTTTAATTCATAATTTTATCACTTTAATTAGGCTTTACACCAAAATAGCACGACACGTTTATTTTACATATGTGGCCCACATATTGAAATTTTTTAACATATGCACATACTTTTGTCCACCTTAGAAAGTTAACGTGCTGCTGCTACACTTAGTATATATGATTTCATATGTTGTATCCCTGAAGCACATAACCATACATATAAAAATAGTAAACAATAAGAGCTTCCCAAATCTATTATTGGTTCTAATAATTTCCAAATCATTTAAATTATTTTTCACCGAGTTTTCAAATTTAATATTCTCATTCACTCACCCTAATAATGTCAGACTTTGGTATTTTCATTTAAATTATACACTACTTCGTCCTTATCATCCATATGTACAGATATTTCAATTTCACATTTGTCCAAGAATATTAACAATCCTTCACTTTAGATTATCATGTTCCTAAGTATATAATAGTCCTTCACTTTAGATCATCTCCAACACTAACTAAGAAAATCATGTTAGATTAAATATCAGTAAGAGATAGGAAAATGAAAGGTGGTAGAAAGGAAGGGAAAAATAGATGACGCTAGATTGTAAATAATATAAACGAAGTATTTAGATTGGATTCTAAATAATATTAATGAAGTCTTTACTTGCGCACATCGTGCACGCTGATGTACTAGTTTTAATATTAGCACATAACAATATAAGATTCAATGGCTGTGATTAAATTGGAACTTTTCCTTGATCTTGTAACTGTGTTTCTACTTCATTCAGTCTTTTGAAACCGGCTAATACGCAATTTACACACACACACAGGTACTGGCACCAGGAGGAGCTAAAGGCCCAAATGAAGTTATAATAGATTATCTTGGAAGGGAACCATGTATTCGTTCATTTATAGACAACAAAACAAGAAACAGCCATGAAATAACCATGTTTGAGATTGTGCAATTAGAAAGATAACATGTATAATTATCCGTGTTAGAGTAAAATCAACATAAATTGGTTGTTCCAATGATGCATCTCATTATATGTTTGATTCTTGAATTGCTGTTGAGCTACATCTTGGTATAAGATTCGTAGAAAACAGTATGCCTGATCTTTGTGCAATGTGTCAAGTATAACAATGCACCACTAGCACCAATATGTGGTGCTTTTAGATCAAATGCACCTCCTTGTTTTCTTTTGGGCGGTAAGGGTCTCCGTGGATACCTCAAATTCGAACCATCGTTGGTGTGGTGAGTGAATGTGAAATGTCTATCTAAAAATGCTAAGCAATATTTAACACATGGCTTGAAGCCGTGGCTAAATATTAGCCAATGTCCATTTCGCCATAGCGTTAGGCCATAGCGAAATCATTTTTCCACGGTTCAAAGCCGTTGTGAAATTGCTTTTTTGCTTTAGTGACTACTCGAAAATAACAAGTATATAATTTATTTAAAAACTTGAAAAAAAGAAGAATCATGTTTTCCTTATATTTAAAAATAGACAATCTACTTTAAAAATTCATAACTAATTGCTAAGAATTCATAAAAATCTCGAACCACTTTTAAAATACTCTAATATGAGTTAGAAAACACTTGTAAAAAAATGAAACAAAAGACTCAAATTTAAAGTTATTTCTAAACCTTTAAAGTGCAAAACAAAGGCTAAAATGGGATAGTTTTGCACAACTGAAAGTTTGACCACTTTTCAATATGTTAATTAACTTTTATCATCCTTTTATAACAGCAAATATGCACAATATACATAACAAATATGACGAGAAACCCCTAAGAATTTCTCTACAAAGTTTTTTAGAAATTGCCAAACACAAGACAATTCCTGAGTGCATCTATAACGACTATAGCTGTAAGAACACTTTCAAATCCAAGTCCAATCTAAACCAAAGTCCAACTACAACCCATATGATTTATTTCAAGGTTATACTACAAGTCATAACAAGTTATTCAAGTCTATTCCAATTATATATATATAGATTACATATGCTATTTGTTTTTCAAAGCAAGAATCAAAACCAATATAACAACATATATTCAATATAACTTCAAGCAACATATATTATAATATATAAGAAAACATTATATGCACTTCATGCACATCAAATGTTGAGTTAGCTCACCAAATCCAAGCCAAACAGTAAGCTCATAAACACAAAAACCTATGAACATCTTCCTGCCATCACCAGACATCCAACGCTTCCAACCTTAGTCCATTTTAGTGCTCGGCCCTCTTCCCCCTTCCTTTATTGCTCATGGCCTACCATAAGTGCCCCACTTTATCTTCTTTTCTTCAATTTTGAGATGCTAACCCATGTTGCCATGTTGTGTTAGAGCCATTGCCAATGGTTGGTAGGGATTTGAGTTGATTTACTATGAGTTTGTGAAGAAAGAAGAGGTTGGAATACTTTTGTTTTTTTTCACAAAACCTTTGGAATGAAATTATGAAATGAAAGAGATGTGTTATATGGACTTAACCAAGGTAAAATAATCTCCCTTGCCCTTACTTTAGCCGACAAAAACAACCCCCCCCCCCCCCAAATGTGCTTAGCTCCTGTGCACATCACTTCTCCTTTCCACCTTTACACTTCTTACTTAACACTTAAGACTTTTCTTAAATGCTCATTTTTCAAAGTATCTTCCTTATCTTGTCCCCCCACCACATTTTAGTTAACGTAAAATATAAAAATATTTTTATTACTTATTAGTGATCTCCTAAGTGTTTTAGTGTATTAAAAAAAGTTTGAACAACTTCTGTTAAATAAAAAACTATTTCAATAAAACGATTTTCGATCACATTATCGATATTTCTTCATAGTATTTATGTTTTAAACTTTTCTAAAATAAGTTTACCATCATTAGTTTTTATTTAAAAGGGGAGGTTATTAAATCAATTTAACTACATTTAATCCAAGATTCAAATATTTAAATAATTCAAATATTTAAATACGAAGTATCCGAAATTCTAGGTCGTTACAGTCTCCCTCACTTGAAACTTTTCATCTTCGAAATTCCAATACTAGTAACAAAATGAAACAATCACATAGCAGTACTTAACAATATTCAAATGCTAGCAAACATAGCTCATGGTTTGTCCAAGTTCAAAAATCCTCTTATCACATACGGACGATATACAATTTACTAACCATACCATACGCTCAACAATCTCAGGATATTGCTTAGACGATTATTTATGCTGCCTTAGAACAAATCGAAGATTCATCACCTAAACTTTCCACAAGCCAATAAAAAATAGTATACAAATATATTAAAGCCCGTACGGTGTGCATGGATCATTTGTACTCATATCAAATCTGATCACTTGCTCGATCACATAGATTTCACTTCCAAACTAGTATTGCAATGATCCACCTTTTTGACCCCCGAATGTCGACATAAATTCATCCATGATATTCACATGCCAAGCATCTAAGTGCCAGAAAGACGAATTTTAGGGTAAAATGAAAATAACAGAAATAAAACAAGAAAGAAGAGAACACAATATCAGAATCTCACTTGTGGAACGATAATATATAATATCTCAAAAGGTCTTTACAAAAAAGAAAACTTTTATATACATACATCAATTAGAGTAAACTAACCTATCATCAGCTTGTATAGTTATAACAACATGTCCTCACAAATGCTGATAAATACAAAACAAATAATGCAGCGGAAATAAAGTATGGTAGGAAGTTATGCAGCTTCTCTCTAAGAGCTCCATTTAACCACAACTAAATCTGGAAACATACTCGAGCTGACCCGAGCATTAAGAAAAACGGACGGATCAGTCTGGTAAACCAGCATGAGAAACTCAAATCATATAGATTTATTATATCTTAAAACCCTTTAAAATAAGGGTATCTCGTAAGACCATGCTGACTATAAACACGGCTGGGTTTTACCTTACAATGACCAAACCGTTTCTATTATAAAATCCAATGATAATATAATAATGTCTAAGGTGTGGAATTAAATAATCACATAGCTGCAATGTATGTGAGTGTACATTACAACAATAATAAGTATACAATCGCAACTGCCAAGGCATGTTCGCTAATTGTGTAGGATTTCCTTGTAAATCTCTTTAGATCAAAGCTGACTCCGATCTACTACACAAAGATCAGAGATATCCTTTCGAAGCCACATATATCCCAATGAATGTATCATAGGAAATACATGGCTGGCCAAACTATCTGAGTGCATCGCTCCCGAATGCATATCTATAAATAACACTAGGATGGAGTCGCATGCACCCTCGTGGGTTGCTAACCCTATGGTTATGCATCATATCTCTAGTTTTAGTCATATCCGCTTGTCAGGCTATGTCTGACATTCCAACACACGAGTCACCACTCGAACCAACCTCGACACGCGAGTCCTCAACTCTAACAGATCTCGGAACCACACATAGATCCCCATATGTCAACAGATTGGAATCACACATGGATTCCTCAACGAATCTCGGAATCACACATGGATTCCCAAACCTCAACAGGTCTTGGAATCACACATGGATTCTCACATCCTGAATAGATCACAAACAACTACGTGTGTTTAAGCATCTTCAATAGATCTCGAATCTCCACATAGATTCTTGCATCATGACCCTCTTCCAAAGCATTGAACATATATACGGTTTTGGAGTGGTTACGGTTTCTAGTCATGTCATATAAATACACTCCCCTGCTTACCGGGCGCTCCAAAAACCAATCAATTGATTTTTCGGTAATCTCAACTCCGGTTTGTGGGAAATAAATAGACAATACATAATATCGGAGATCATCTCCTAACCATTTAAGCGGATGGATTTCCTTATCATTCGTCCTAGAAGAGAGAAACGAGTTTATACATACAATATAGCATCACCGAAGATAACTGTATCATATAATTTCCATGTTTCTTTTAGATATTTTCAGAGTATATTTGGTCAAATTAAATAGGAATGAAAATAATCGTACATGGGAAACTAAGTCCTGTATACCATCCATAAGCAGGTAACGCACAAAGTACGATCAAAACACACAAGCACGGTCAAGTTATATAAACGACTTCTAATCCCCCTTTTAATCATTCTTTCTTTATTAATGAAAACCTCTTTTAGTAGTAAAACTCATTTTGCTCAAGAAATCTTTATAAATGAAACTCCATTTATTAATTAAACTCCACTATTTAATTAAAACATCACTATCCATTTCAACACATTTCGATAATCTCATATTCATATACTTAACTCAACCATATAAGAATATTCATAAATCAATTTCAAAAGGATTAAGGAAAATGTTACTCAAACACTGTCACTACAAACCCAAAACCATTTCACTTATGATTATTTTTAAAACATTCTTTTCAAAGTTTTATTTATATTCATAACTATAATCAAAACGGGTCAAAGGTGAATGTTACTAACACATTGCCACAACAAACCCAAAACCAATTCATACTTGTTATTCTCTTTAAAATTCCATTAATAAAGATCTAAGTATCTTCCAAACTCATTTAACAATATTTTACCTCTTTAAAATGTTATCCAAGGATTTAAAAACAAATGTTACTAAAACATCATTTACAACAAACCCAAAACACTTCACTATTCCGTTATCTTTAAACTCCATTTTAAAGATCTAATCACTTTTCAAAAGTATAGTTAAATGGGTTAAAACAAATGTTGCACAAACATCGATACTATAAAGCCAAAATAACTTTTATACTTGCCATTTACTTTGAAATATCGATTTAAAGCTCTAAGTACATCTTTACTTATTAAACAAGGTAATATAGCCTTTTAATCAACTTATAAAACAATCCATTATAAAATAAGTGTTATAATCTAAAAACTCCTTTTTAAATCCCTTTACAAAATATTAAACTTCCTTTTTAAACTTTTAAATATACTAGAATACCTTTAAAAAGAGATACATATATATATATATAGATATATATATATATATATCTATGTGTGTGTGTACATATACATACATACACTAATTTATTTGTTAAACTAAGATTTTAAATAAAATACTATAAACCATTTGTAAAATATTATAATATAAAAGCATTTAATTCCTCAAATAAAACCTTTAACAATTTCTAAAACTATATATATACTAAAAATATATTTTTTAAATACTTATACTATTTTAAAACATTTTATTTAAAATAGCACTTTAAACCTGTTTTAGTTTAAAACGATCACTTTATAAACCCATAAATGATTTTTATAAACATACTTAAATTGTAACAACCCAAAGTTTTATAACAATTAATTATCGTCAAGGTGACGATTAAATTGTTTGTTTATTTCTGTTGGAATTTTAATCGATTGAGATTCTTTTGAAAATGGTTAGTAGTATGCGGGCTTTAAAAATTGAAATAGTGGCCCACGTTTTCATTTGTTGTTTTGGCCGTGATAAACAACTAAGTGTTTAAACCGTCCCCTTTACATTATTCATTTTCTAAACCCTAAAACGAAATAAACCCGGTCTCCTCCTTGCTTTGGTCTTTGTTCTTCCTCCAATCTGAGGATGGAAATTAGGACTTCGAGATTTGTAAGCCGCGACTAGGGTATCTCGATCGAGAGCTTCGTCGATCGATGCTTTGGGAAGGAAGGGCGCCGAACACTTCGTGATGCCACGACTTCAAATTTCGTCGATAAGGTGAGTAATTTTTATTACTCACATCTAATTCATGCTCGAGTGTATTTAGGGTTGAATTCCTATATTTTGTTCGTTTAATTTTGTGATTTAATTCCTTTCGGCTGTTTGACTTTGTTTTGATGCTGATGATTTTACTCGATTTAGTCGATTTCTTGATTGCTTAGTTGATTGCTTAGTTTCCATGGCCACCACGGCTTCATGTGACCTCGGTCATATGAATGTTGTGTGTGTCGATTTGGGTTAATTTTGTGGTCATCATGATTTTGATGTCTGTTGTATTTGGCATCTTCACTTGATTGTGGAACTGTAATGTTCACTGGTTTATTTGCTTCGAGTTTGGATTTGTGTTCTTTATTGATGTATATTCGTGTGCACTTTATACATTATTCTGGTTAGTATGCATTGTTTTCTCTGTCATAACTAGGTCTGCACTTTGATAGTGCGTAGCCAGTCTGGATTAATTTGTTGACTTGAGTCTGGTTCATTTGAGTATATTTTGTCGTTGGTGATTCAATCTTGGAAGTGTAGATTTCAGTCATTGTTTCGCTGTTTGATTTCGACCTTCTGCTTCGATTTGGTTTTGTTGAGTTGCTTCTTCATGTAACTTGTCTGGTTTATTAAAATTCATGGTCATCTGGATATATTCACTATATTCGAATGTGAATTGTATTGAAGGTACTTTTGATGCCAGTGATGTGTTTTATCACTTCAGTTGGTTCACACATGGTGATCTGGTATCAAGTTGTTTTGGGTATTATATTGAACCCTGTAACATGATAGTTTTGGTGGCACATCTTGCGGTCATGTTGCATTTCATATATATTTTTCGTGAGCTCACATGTATTGAGCTCTGGTTTCATTTTCATGTGAAATTTTGTTTATAGTCTCGTATATTGTTATTGTACACTCCGGCCTTATGTTGCTTTGGTTTCATTTTGATTTTGGTCGAGGCTGCATTGAGTTGTTTTCGTTAGACTTGAACTCGGTTTGGATTTTTGCTTCATTTGAGTTTGACAGTTTGTGTACTCCATATATACAACCAGTTAGAATGGTGCTTGCCTTTGAGTTTCATAACTGTGGCATGCATGTTGCCATCCCTTTGATGCAGTTTGTTTGCATCTCCATTTGCTGTACTCGAGTTATTTGATTCACTGTCCAGCTTCAGGTTGTGACATTGTTTGCTTCGACATGCCTTGGTCCTTGACATTTCTGAGTTGTTTCTTTTTACTGTTGCATTTGTTTGGTGCAACTGCCTTGTGCCTCTGTTGTGTATTGATTTTTCTATGCATTTTGATGTTTAATTGGTATTCTTGAGCCTGCATTGTTGTGTACTTTCTTTTGATGCATACATTAGTGCATGTGTGCACTTACTTGACTGGTCAATAACTTGACCTCTACACTTATGGGTTTTCTTGGATTAACTTGTGGCCTGGGCAGCTCATTTTGCACATTAATTTGTGTACAATTGGGTTTGCATATAAGTTTGGTCCATATTGCCTTGCTTCATCATTGATCGTGGCATGTGCATCACTTGTGTAAATTATTTAATTTGCGTACAGTCTTCACTGGGACCTTTCAGTTGAGACTGTCTGTAGCTGTTTTGACCGCTTGATTACATTCGGATTTGTTGTTCGAATACACTTGAGTTGAATCCAGTTGTAGCTTGGGTTTGACCTTGTGTTCATTTGTGACTTTCATTGAGCTTTCGTGTATTTCATCACGGTTGTGGCGAGGCAGTACACGCGTGCGTGTACTGCAGCCACACTGGTTGGTCGTTTTAATTGATATTTCAATTATTTGAATTGTTTTGTGTTCAATTCAATATATGGGAATTGTATTTGATTCAGTTCGATTGATCATTTTGTTGTGTCTAATTATCTATTCGATAATTAGATTCTGAGTTTCTAAATCTTTATTTAATAATTGGATTTGGTTGTTAATTGCTGTTTAAGCAATTCTGATGTTTTTAAAATTATCTTCATTGATATTCTTTTCACTTATCTTTGTTGATGGTTTGAATCTGCTGATTTGTTGTTTAACACTATTTAGTGTTATATCTGCCGTTATTCGATTCTCTTATCGAGGAGTCGGATATACGAGATTTCTGTGACTGTCGTCTATTTGTTATTTGATTATTATTGCTTCAGTGCATTAATAACTGAGTTTGAATTAGACTGACCCGTGTATTATTTTCTTTTGAATTTAATACTCGGGTCAGACCCAAGTTATTTCAGGTTGTAGATATTCTGCTTTGGGTTGCTGCTTGAGCTATGAAGTCTTTTCATATCTTCTGAAGTGGTCTGTGTCTTTTTGTAGTAGTCAGTGTACTGATTTAGGTCGATATGTATTCATGTATATTAGTCCATAATGTACTTGTATATATAACTTCCAGAGTCGACAGTTGTAGTTGTATCATATGTATGGTGTCAAATGTATTGTAACTGACATCAGTTATATATATATATATATGAGACTTTTGTTATCTGTGTTCCGCATCTTTTTGTATCTGTGTTATTATTATATATATTGTCCTAAACTATTATGAACCATCGTAGTTCGTTTTATACTGGAATTGGGTATGTCGATGGGAGTAAATAAATAAGAGATGAAAAATGAAAAATATAAACCATTCCTATCGAGGTAACCAATACTAGTGTAAAGCCAACTACGAATGGCCGCTCCTATCCAGCCTTATTCTTCGTAATAACAAACAGTATTTCTTTTAATACTCTTTGTTATTGTGAGCATAGAGGTTGGGCGTCACAGTTGGTATCAGAGCTTGGGGTTTATGGACATAATATAAAACATAACTTAGATGGAACATATGTTACAACTATTGGTCGATGTTTTTATTTGTGCTTTGAGTCAAAACTAAAGTTGTGAAATTTTGGTGAAATTTTTAAATATCTTTATTTAAAAATAAAAGTGAAATTGTGTTCTGATGATTTGATTGATTTTGGGTATTGTTTATCAGAGTGCGCAGCGGAAACAGTGAAACTGTCTTCGTTGAGTAGAACTGATAATCTTTTTGATTTAAAAATCGAAATATGAAATTGAAATAAATTTCATTTGTTGTTTACATAGCTGTATTTATTTTGTTTCTTTGAGAATTTCGAATCTGAATTGAGGATTCGAAACGATTGCAGTTATGTGATTTTGTTGAGATCTTTGCTGGTTTTCTTTTATGCTAATCATATATTGATTAGATTTTTGCTGTTTTAAATTATCTTCATTGAAGATAATATAGTAATTTCTTTGTTTATATTATAGTGTGCATGCAAATATGAATTGCACGTTACTGCATTAATTTTACGTTGAACCGATGCTTGGTTATGAAACGTATTTTGTTGCCGTTATTTTTATAACGAGATTTTTACATCGGTGCTAAATTTTTGAAGCACGGTGTTTTGTGACATTTTTAATGAATGAAAATTCACTGGGGTTATATTTTGATGCGAATTATTTTGGTGAGAATTTGACGTTTAAAAATTACTGTCGCTTTGGCTTCAGTAACCGTCAAATTTTAAAAGTGGATTTCAAGCGGTTATTCCGCAATGCTGATTTTGAGATTCGTTTTACGATGTTTTGAGAGGTACAATTTCCTTTTCGAAATTGCTACTAATGTTGTTGCTTTAATCACGTGATTGGAAAATCTTTTTGAAATGAAAATTGTTTATAAATTTTTTAACAGTTTGCGCTTTCAAAAGAATGAGGAAGCGACTTAAACGATTCAGCAAAATCGAGGACTATGACCCCTTTCTTTTACTGATTCGCTTAACTCCGGACTTGTCCAGTTGAGAATGTGAATTGTTATTTTTATAAAATAAATAAAATTGTTTTCAGAAATTTTACAGTTTGCGCTTTCAAAAGAATGAGGAAGTGATTTAAACGTTTCAGCAAAATCGAGGACTATGACTCCTTTCTTTTACTGATTCGCTTAATTTCGGACTTGTCCGTTTGAGAATGTAAAATGTATTTTTACAAAATACACAATTTTGCACTTTCAAGGAAACGATGAAGAGAATCAAACGATTTAGTAAAACACGTGGTATGGGACATGTGCGTTTGCTATTTCGGTTAATTTCGGACTCGTTAATTGAAATATTTGATGTTTTGATGATTCTGATGATTTGTGTGCTTTCGAGCCACTATGTTGGACCTTCGGGTCATTTGTTGGACCTTCGGGTCATTTGTTGGGCTTTCGGGCCACTCTGATGGACCTTCGGGTCAAATACCAGTACTAGACCTTCGGGTCACTCTGCGGACCTTCGGGTCATCTAATGTGCGCCAAAATTAGGTTGAGTAGTTGATAGGCTTCGGCCACTCTGAGATGCACGTGCGGCGAACTAAAAACTCGCCATCTGATGGGATCGATCCAAGCTTTTATGTTGATTTTCTAGTCTTCTTAATTGATTTCTAGATATTTGTTGTTTCTAATTATCTACAGGTAACTAGATATTTGATGTTATGAGATTTAATTATCATATCGGTAATTAAATATTTGTTGATTCTGATTATCGTTTTTGATAATCGGATATTTGTTGTTTCTAATTATCGCTTGTGATAACTAGATATTTGTTGATTCTGATTATCGTTTTTGATAATCGGATATTTGTTGTTTCTAATTATCGCTTGTGATAATTAGATATTTGTTGATTCTAATTATCGTTTTTGATAATCAGATATTTGTTGTTTCTAATTATCGCTTGTGATAATTAGATATTTGTTGATTCTGATTATCGTTTTTGATAATCGGATATTTGTTGTTTCTAATTATCGCTTGTGATAATTAGATATTTGTTGATTCTGATTATCGTTTTTGATAATCGGATATTTGCTCTTTCTAATTATCGCTTGTGATAATTAGATATTTGTTGATTCTTGTGATAACCCGAGTTTTTAGGCAATTGTTAATTGGTAATTAACTAATTTTAACTATTAAGACACTGATTTTTATTTGGTTAAACAAATAGAGTTCTGATAATTTAAAGGATATCTAGGTATATATATTAATGAATTTGAATCTATAATGTTGAATTTATGTAATATCCCAATTTTAAGCCAAATATTAAATTAGTGATGAATATAAATTGAAAATTTTCAATGTAAATAAGATAAGTGTTTGATTTTATATATATATGTATATATATGAATATATGGTAATTTAAATTTGAGTTCGAAATTCAAAAGATTAAGATGTCTTAAAACTAATTTGGACTTAAAATAATATATATGACCTTCATTAATGTATAATTAGTTTCAAATTATTTTCTTTAAAATTGTATCAATATTAATATAAAAGAAATGTATTAATAAAGATATATATATATATATATATATATAAACAAAAGATCATAATATAAAGTAATGTAAAGAAAAAGGGATATACACATTTTATAATAAAGATTCTCATATAAAAAGACAAGTGTTAAGATTTTAACACACAAATTAACAAATGTAAGTTATTTAACATAGGAATATACAAGTGTAACAATTGTAATATAAATTTGAACAAGTGTCATCTATTTCAAATATTTCTAAAATAATAAATAAAAAGAAAATGAGATTTTGTAATATCTGTACTCTCCTCTCTATCATTTTCTTTCACCTTCACATTTCAAAACAAAAGCCTGTGAAACAAAATTCGAAACCAGATCAAAGGAGAAAACAAAACCTGTACACATTTTTTTCAAACCTGAGCAACGATTTCTTAAACTTGGGAACTAAAATCAAACCAGAAAAGATTTAAGATCAAAGGCTAAAACCTGAAGCAACCTAAAATCAGAGCATTTAAAAGCAAAGCAAACAAGTAACTGATCAGTTTCAAGATCATTCAAATCAAGTTCAAGCTAGAATTCAACTCAACAAAGCGGATCAAATTCAAGTTTACTGTTCAAAAGGTAAGTAAACTTTAAACTGTTAAGTTAAATTCGTCATTATTTACTTGTGCATGTGATAAATAATGGTAGTGATATGATTTGTATGGATGTATAGATGTATTTTGCTTGGAAATATAGTTGAATCACTAAGAGATCATTTGCATGCCTGTATATATATAGATACCTCTGTTCTTAGTTTACAGACCCAAAATTTAATCAAAAAAATCAATTCCTTTTCATATGAATCAATATAGATTAGGATGTTTATAGGAATTATGTTTGAATTAACTAAACCTTATTTTTAAAAATAATTAAAGGTGAAATTAGCTAGTGTTTCACTGGGAAATTTTGAAATTACAGTAAAAATGAATTATATCAAGAAAATCAACCATTTTAATTTCAAGTTTCAACTTTGAATTGATTTATTAGTAAGAGTTAGGATTTTTGACATAAATATCATGATATTTAATGTGGTGGTTGTTGAGATCTTGCGAGTTGAACGGGAAACATGTTTTGGGTGATTTATGGCGATCAGAGGTAGGTCGTGAGTCATGGTCGAGGCGAGAGGTAGCTCGTGGGTCAGGGAGCATAGGAAAATTGGTCAGCGAATTTTTAGGCCACTGTGTTGGTAGGGCTGTGATGAACTAGGGTTTATGGCCTATTTTTTGTCGATGGTGAATTCGAGGCTAGTTCGCCGTTGAGGGTGCACCAGAAGGTATCGGAGGTGGGAGAATAGGTTGTCGAGGGACTGGCGCAGCTTCAGGCGCAAGCATGTGGTTTCAGATGGTCTAACGCGGCGACGCGAGGAGGATGACGTTGATTAGTTTGGGATCGAGGAGGTGTGGAATTCCATGATTTTGATTTCTGGCGATCTTGTGGGTTCTGGGTAGTCGATTGGGTAGAGATGGTCGACGTGTACTTGTTGGTGGTAGCGACGTTGGTCGGAGCAGTGGCGAACAAGCGTGCACGTGCACGTGAGCGTTTTCGTGTGTCTGGTTTGGTTTGGGGCTTTGGGAAGATGATGCTTTCCCGTGTGTTGCTCGATTTTGTTGCGGGGTCGACTCGAAGTAGAAGAGATCGCGAATGGGTTCGTGAGTTGCCCGGGGTCGTGCGCGTTGAATTGAGGGTTTGGCTCAGGGAAGTCGAAGTCGGCTCGGGTTATTTATTTGTAAACTTGGTTTTAAAATTTTAAAAAGAAAATCCTGTTCAAGTTTGAAATATAAGATGATTTAAGTTTTAACAGACTGTTAATATGTTTATAGAAGAAAAAGAAATAGAAATGCAGTTTTAAAAGCAAAGGAAATGTACAAGTTTCCAAAGCAAACTATTAACCATGTTTAAAAAAAAGCTTAAAAGTAAAAGAAAATTTGTAACAAGGTTTAAAAGTAAAAGTAATTAAGGTAAGAAATTAATATAATTAATTAAAGGATTAATTAATTAATGTAATTAACTTAATGGTTAATTAATGTAAGTAATTAAAGGATAGTTAATTAATGAATGTGATTCATTTAAAGATAATTACTTAAGGAAAGTAATTAATGTATAGTTGATGAATGTAATTAATTTAAAGATCATTAACTAATGATTTGGGAATAATTAATTAAAGTAATTAAATGGAAGTGATTAAGGATTAATCACTTAGTGTAATTAATTAAAGGATTAATTAATATAATTAATTTAAGGGTTAGTTAATTAAGTAAAGAATAATTAATTAATTAAAGTGTTAAGGTTAATTAATAATGTGATTAATTACTTGTTAAGGTAATTAATTAAAAGAGTAATTAATAAATGAAGTAATTAGAAGATCATTATTTAATTAATGAAAATAATTAGAGATTAATTAATGAAAGTAATTAGAGGTTAATTATTGGAAGTAATAAAAGGGTAATTACTTAATGGAAGTGATTTGAGGATTATTAATAAAAGTAATTAAGGAGTAATTACTTAGTGAAAATTAATTCATTAATTAAAGAAAGGTAAAGTGATTATAAGTTGATAAATTATTGAAACTAATTAAGAATAATTAATTAATGTAATTAATGAGACTAATTAAGGTTAATTAATTAATGTGAATGAATAAATGATTAACGCATAATTAATTAATTTTAAATAATTAATTAAATAATGTTAATTAAGCAGGATTTATAAAAGTAATTAATTTACTTTGTGTTAATTAAATTAATTAGAAATGGACTAATTAATCTTGCTTATGGATGACTAAATTGTATTGAATGTTTGATTTAATTAATATATCTAGTTTGATAAATTATGATGTTGATATGTAATATTTTGGTTGAACTATGATAATGTAAGTTATCAATCTGTGATGAATTGCTGTATGAATGTGTTGTTCTGAAGTTAATTGAATTATTTAACTTAAACAACTTGGCTTAAAAGATGGTATTGAATTCGAAGAGACTGGGATCAGATATCGGCGATATCCGGAACCACTTCGATTAGTAATCTATAGTTCTTTATAGATTTGATTTGTAAATCAAATAGGCTGGAATGGAATAAATTAAGTAAGCTAGACCATTGAAACTAAGTAACGGTACTTAGATATTATTTTGTGAAATAATAAGATAAGAATTCGTAGTGAGGTACGAGTTACCCTGGGTTTCAAGGAAGTTTTACAACCTTAGTATTTCAATTAAAATGGGTCTACTCACGCTGGTTTCCAGCCTGACTCGTGTGTTACTTTATTGTAATGCTTGGGTCAGACCGAGTATTACAGATTTTTAGGTAAGGATGCTCTGCAGCTCAAGAGGCGAGCTGGATGGCAGAAACGTATGAAGTATTCCACTGTGTATTTGAGAGTTGTTGTGATATTAGTCTGAGACAGGTTGATATAACTGTCCAGTCATGTGTATATGATTGTAACTCTGATGTATTGAATTTAAAGTAACAATTACAGTTTTTCTTTGTATAAATGCTATTATTTGATATTATATTTGATCCGCCACGAAATGTGAGATTCTGAGTTTTGTTTTCTATTCTTCTTCTACCTCTTTCTTCTTCTTTTCTTTAACAATCCGGGATTTTCAGAGTCGAAAATTTCGGGTCGTTACATTTGGTATCAGAGCTGAAGGTTAAGTGAGAACCTTGGCTCTGGTGGGATTACTCATTAAGGATAGGGTCAATGGTACCCTAGAACGAGTTGAGTGTATATATATATGAGAGCGTAATTGTTATTTTCTTATATAAGGATTTTAAATGATTTTATATAAGAATATATTTTGATTTATAAAGCAATATTTCTTTTTAATAAATATTAAGGTAATTGGTTGTTAAAATATTGGAATTAAGTTAAGTGGTAATAGAAATACAACCAAATTGAAATTGAATGAAGATAAGTTTGAAATGGATCCAAACTGAATTTAAAATCTTGAACTTGTAGAAGTGTTCTCAGAATAAAGATAAAAGTAAATTAGTTTCTAGATATGATAATCTTGGTTATTATCATAAATAGTTGTTGTGTTTAATAATGAAATGTTTTAGGGAAGTAAACTTTTAGGTGAGTATGACTTATAAATTGGAATTGAAGATAATTTAAAATTGTGAAATTTTAAATCTAAATCCAGAAAACTTGAAATTGTTTTAAAGAAATTTGTTTTGAATTAAAACCAAAGGTGGTTTAAAATCTTAAGGTATAACTTGGTGTGTAAAGGAAATAAATATGTATAAATGAGGATATACATAATATCAAAGATAATTTGAAATAAACTCTATGTGTTGATTTTTAAATTTTTCCTTGGAATGTGATATGAAAACCCAAAGTGATAAGTTTTTGAACTTATAAGTGGAAAGATTATTAATATAATGTTTAAAATTTGGAACGGGAATTCAAATTGGGTATAGTTGACTGGATTAAATTGAATTTAACTTAAGGAAAGTTAAATGAGTTTAGAATGAACAATTTGAATTGGAAATTTCAAGATGAAATTGAAATTTAACCTGGGAAATTAAATGGTTGATTTTAAATTGGAGTTATGAGTGATCTCAAAATGGGTTTGAGATCTGGAAATTTAAAATGGATGTTGTTAATTGGTGTTTGGATAAATTTGGATGTTTATTTATTCTGATATCATTCTATTGTTATAAATAATCTATGAAACTGAGAATTGGTTTTGAAGTTAGAAATGGATAATAAATTAGAATCTGAAGATTAAATTGGTTTTGAATTCTTATTTAAGCTTTGTAATAAGTTAAGTAAAGATAATTTTAAAATGGAATTTTGGAATTTGGATTCAAAATTAAATGGTTTAAAGATTTAAGTTGTTAAATTAAAAATAAAGGTTGATTTGATTTAAAAGTAAGGATTAATTTGACTTAAGGAATTAAATCAACATTTAAAATGTTTAACTCAAATTGATATAATTCGAGATGGTTTTAATTTGAGATTTGAATAGAATTTGTTCAAATTGGATTTGATTTGAATTAATTGGAATTGTGATTAAAGATGTATAAGTTTAAAAATTCAAATGGTAAATTTTGAATTGAAATAATTTGAAATGAATTAAAATTGGTTCAATTTGAAATTGATATGAATTAATTGAAATTGTGATTAAAGTTGAATAGGTTTAAAAATCAAATGGAGTTTGATTTGAATTTGGAAAGAAATTGTGGATAATTCAACTTGAATTGAGACTGGATCAATTTAATGGGAAATTGATTTAAATGGAGATTGGGAAGTTGAACAGTTTGACTCTGGATTATTTTCAAAATAAATTGTTTTAGTACAAATATATTTTTCCAAACTATTTACTATTCAATCTTTCTTCTTAGACCCCAAACTATCTTATACTTATTTTACAATTATTTTGGAACTATTTAACTATTTTGAAACTGTCTTATAAACTAATTACTATTTTTCAGTTACTTATATCTAATCACTATTTTAAAAACTATTTTGCAATTATCTAACTATTTTATACCTACTTAACTATTTTACAGCTATTTTACAAACTAATAACTATTTTTCAACTACTTATCTATTTTAAACTTTTTCAAGCTATTTTTAAATTTAAATTAGTCAGAGTTCAAACTGTTTGTAATTAAAGTAATAACTCAATTGTAAATGGAAGCAATTGAGAATAAGAGAATAGAATTAAAGGAAATGTGGATAGAAAGGAGAAATTGATTTAGCTAATAATCAATAAAGATAAATACGAAGGATGTACGTATATTATTCTATTCGCATAGTGATTTGATCCAGATTCGAACCCAAAATTTCGAGATAGTATTATCGATCCGAGTAGGGATTTTTCGCTCGATTTTCAATGGCGAACCTGGATATGGATTTTTGATTAGTTCTGGATATTCTCTATCATAGTTAAGACTATGCAAGGAGAATGACGGTTTCTGGTCAAGAAACCAGATCTGAGTCCGCACTAGGAAGTCGGGTGGAAGATACTAGTTCGGAAGAGAAATTGTGTGATCGAGTGAGCGATCAGATTGATATTGTGTACGGATGATATGTGTACATCGTATGGGTTTGAATGAAATTGATATTGAAAGTTTGTGGATAAAAACTGTAATATGGTTTTGAAATAGAAGGGTATATTCTGAAAAATAAATGATGAAATAAAATGTGAGTTGAATATTTCTATGATTAGAACTCATTTTATAAAAAAAAGTGATATGGTTAATAACTTTATAAAAGAGTAATCAAATTTGAATATTTGATTTGGAATAAACAAAGTTATATATCTTTGTTATATAAGATAAATCTTCCCTTGTTAAATCTATTGCCAGAAGAAAAGGGTTTTGAAAATATTTGATGTATAAAAGAGGTTTTATACAAGTATGAAGTGATCCAAAGATTTTCAAAGTTTTATATATCTATATTATATATAAAGGATCTTGTGAGAATGATTTTGGAAAAGGTTTTGGGAACCTATGGATTTTGAAAAGGCTTTTGATTTTTGAGAAAAATCAGTTTTGGGAATTTGGAAAGCCAAGTTTGGAACTATCGATTTTGGATATCGATTTTGTGTAAAGGAGATTTTGATATAGATCATAAAGGGTATGATTTAAAGATACTATAAGTGTATAGTATAAAGTGTTTTGAGAATGGCTTTGGGGAAAAAGGCGCTCCCTTGAAATGAACTTCTAAGGAGTGCCACAAGGTGGTACTGCCTTGAGTACTGCCTTGAACCCAAGGGGGGATTCTAAAGTTGATCCTGTGAGTAGTCCGGAAAAAACTAGTTCCTGAGGATTATTTGTGTAGCGAAAGTCGAGGGGCCGGTGCCCACAGAGGCATTTGGGTTATGCTGTGACGACAGTGTAACCAGATGTCACTGCAATCTACTGCAGACCATAGCGAAAATCGTTTGTGCCGCTGAGAGCCAACAGTCTACGTTTGATTTTATATCGGTAGACTGCGACACTATGGTAACATAGCGAAAGTCATGTGTGCCGCTGAGAGCCAACAGTCTGCGTTTGATTTTATATCGGTAGACTGCGACCTATGTAGGAGTGGAGAAGTTTCATTTTGACAGTGAAAATCCTTTGTTTCTGCTGAGAGCCAACAGTTACATGGACTTTTGCTGCGATGGCAACGTAACCCTGGAATGTAACTGCGATCTGTTGTGGATTCCATGGTGTAATTAGATACATGGACTTTTGCTGCGATGGCAACGTAACCCGTGATGTAACTGTGACCATGGATGGGGGTGATGATTTCCAGGGCATTCTCACCAAAGATATTTCCTCTATTTCAAAAATGTTTTCTATATTTTCACAAAGTTTTCAAAAATGTTTTCCAAGTATTTTCACTAGGTGTTGAAAATGGGTCTGCTAAGTACTTATAGATTTTCAGTCCTACGCCTGATCAACGTATGACTGAATTTCTGTGAGAACAAGGATGGACTAGTTGAAACATCGAGGTATAAAAAGTATTTTTATAAAAACTATTTTATAATATTATGTGAATTTTAAAAGTGTTTTAAAAATGATCCAAGAATAATTTATCTGATTTTAAATTATTGAATAAATTCTGGCTTCG
This sequence comes from Allium fistulosum, assembly GCA_030737815.1. Lineage (NCBI taxonomy): Eukaryota > Viridiplantae > Streptophyta > Magnoliopsida > Asparagales > Amaryllidaceae > Allium > Allium fistulosum. The sequence continues at coordinate 24,862,626 of JASFAW010000013.1, forward strand.
TTCCTTTTCGAGGACGAAAAGATTTTAAGGGGGAGGAATGTGATAACCCGAGTTTTTAGGCAATTGTTAATTGGTAATTAACTAATTTTAACTATTAAGACACTGATTTTTATTTAGTTAAACAAATAGAAATCTGATAATTTAAAGGATATCTAGGTATATATATAAATGAATTTGAATCTATAATGTTGAATTTATGTAATATCCCAATTTTAAGCCAAATATTAAATTAGTGATGAATATAAATTGAAAATTTTCAAAGCAAATAAGATAAGTGTTTGATTTTATATATATATGTATATATATGAATATATGGTAATTTAAATTTGAGTTCGAAATTCAAAAGAATAAGATGTCTTAAAAATAATTTGGACTTAAAATAATATATATGACTTTCATTAATGTATAATTAGTTTCAAATTATTTTCTTTAAAATTGTATCAATTTTAATATAAAAGAAATGTATTAATAAAGATATATATATATATATATATATAAACAAAAGATCATAATATAAAGTAATATAAAGAAAAAGGGATATACACATTTTATAATAAAAATTCTCATATAAAAAGACAAGTGTTAAGATTTTAACACACAAATTAACAAATGTAAGTTATTTAACATAGGAATATACATGTGTAACAATTGTAATATAAATTTGAACAAGTGTCATCTATTTCAAATATATCTAAAATAATAAATAAAAAGAAAATGAGATTTTGTAATATCTGTACTCTCCTCTCTATCATTTTTGTTAATCCTCTGATTCACGATGTTAATCCTCTGATTCACGATGTTAATCCTCTGATTCGCGACTTAACAGAAGACGACTTAAGGAACGGTCTGACCTAACAGTGTACGACCTAGAATAGCCTCCGATCTAAACACATGCCGGCTTAAAAGCCGGCTCCGACCTAAGAAGGACTTCGAGCTAAGATACGCTCGACTTAAGGAAGGCTTCGAGTTAAAAAGGTCTCCGGCTTAACAAGCTACGACCTAAGAAAGCTCTGACCCAACAGTTGCCGATCTAACTACTGAGAAGAGCTGCCGACCTAGGAGCCTACCGACTTAAGGAAGCCTACCGACTTAACAAATTGCGAGTTAACAAGGGCTTCCGACTCAACAGCTTAACAACCTATGGGTTAACTCTGCTCCGACCTAACAACACCGAGTTATGATATGCTTCGAGTTAAGAAGTACTACGACTTAAGAGTCTACGAGATAAGGAAGTCTTGGACCTAAGGCAATTGTTGATAACTTAAGACCTACAACCTATCTCTTAAGTCGTCGCCGACCTACGACTTATACTAAGTCATGTACAATCTCAGAACACCTTATACACCTTTACCTCGTCACCGACTTACCTTAAGTCTTCGACGACTTAGGACTTAGGAAAAATGGCCAGTTCAGAGTTCAGCTCCTATAAATACCCCGTTACCTTCAACATGGGGGAGACTTTTGGCAAATCATTTATTCAAGCGTCCATACTCTGCTGCACTCACAACTCATTCAACAAGTAAAGATCTTCCAACACTCAAGGCACTACAACAAGCTTCGTGAAGGACTTCATTCATCCGACACGGATTTAGCAAGATTCATCACCGAAGTTTGAGCTAGTAGTCGATATTGTTGTGTGATCAATTTGCATTGTATTTGACAAGTGATTTGTATCGATTTGTAACCGGATTCAATAATAAAGAGATTCAAAGTGGACGTAGGCTCAATCTCAAGCCGAACCACTATAAATTGCTGTCTTTTACTGCTTTTCAGCTATTTTACTGCTTAAATTCTGTTCCCGTCACGCGGGTGGTGCTTTCACGATTCTATTACACACACCGGGTGTTAGCGTTCACTTAAATACGTTAACATTTTGGTGCTTTCACTGAGAACCCAACTCAGGCGATCATCCACAGTTGCTTCGCAAAGATTCATAAAAAGGACCTTTCTTAAAAACCAGATCCAAAATAATGGCTCCTGGAAGAAGAGGTAGACCTATCAGATCCAGAAATGCTCACGAAGGGACTTCCGCTTCTCCAACAACAGACCAAGCGCCTCCTACCTTTGGAGTCACCAGGGCTGAATTGGACGACGCAGTTTCTGGATTATACCAACAAATTGAAACTCAAAACGCTTTGATGATGGATAGAATAACTGCCCTACTCGGGGCAAATCGTCAACCAGAAAACCATCAAACCACCCTTCCTGAAATGCCACCTTTCCAAGCTGATGGTTCTATGCCGCAACCAACTTGTCATGAACCTATACCCGGGAAAACTTCCGAGGGAAGAACGGATGCTTGCCCGGAGGTGTCTTTGAACAATAAAGAGTACCTGTCTGAAATGGTTGGTCGCATCATGAAAGAGAGCATGCAAAGGGAAGAGGATGAGGTTGACTGGGGATTCGTGCCAAGCAGAACTCCGTTTACTGAAAGGATCCTGAGAGCGGAGTTTCCAAGGAAATTTGCACCTCCTACTATCCAAGCCTATAGGGGAACCAGTGACCCTAATCATTTCCTATACAAATACGATTGGCATATGACCAGTGCAAGAGCATCAGACGAGATCAAGTGTCGATACTTTCCAGTATACCTGGAAGGTGTGGCTTTACTTTGGTTCACAAAGCTTCCAGTTCGGTCTGTAGATAAGTTCTCCAACTTAACGCAAAAGTTCAAAGAACAGTTCAGATTGTATGCTTCAAAAGCTAAGGATATAATGTCACTGTCTAACCTTGAACAAGCGCCCGGAGAATCAATCAAATCTTTCTTGAGCCGTTTCAATATAGCTTTAGCCGAAGTAGAAAATGCGGAACCACGCATGATCCTGACTTATTTGATGCGAGCCATTGATAAATCGAGTAAATTTGGAATATGGCTAAAGATGAAGGAACCGAACTCACTTGAAATTTTTTATAAAAAGGCCGACGAGTTCATTCGCCTTGAAAGCCTTTCTACGACATCGAAAGTGGTTGCTGCCCAAACTAATAATAACAATGTCCCATCTAATAAAAGAGAATCTAAAAGTCAGGAAAGGGAGAATAAAGGAGGAAAGAGCCAGGGAAATGAAAAGAAACCCCGCCGCTTTAATCCTTCGGATTTTACTCCTTTAACTGATACACCAAGAAATACCTTTTTTTGCAACAAAGGACGTTGTCAGGTATCCTAAGCCACCTGAGATGACGAGAGGTGCAAAGCGTAATGGAAAATTCTGCCAATTTCACAATCAACCTGGCCATGACACTGACCAATGTCGCCAATTAATGAATGTGATTGAAGAATTGCTGGAGCAGGGTAAACTCCAACAATACGTTAAGAGAAGCGGAGTCGATCCAGCCTCATCCACTCGGGATCAACAATGTCTTACCCATCAACCCGATTCTCACCGCAACACTGCAGCGCAAGATTCAGAAAAGCTTGTCATTAATGTTGTCACAGGAGGTCCATACCCAGCAGGCAGAAGTTGGGACGACTGTTAATTGTCCACAAAACTGCAACTGGGACATCTTTCACTTTCTCTAGCATATAAATCTGAAGCTGCGAATCTAGCGCAAATGGAAAATCAGTCTGGAGATTCTGAAACAACAATAACTAGCATCCATTTTTTACTTAACAGCATTGCTTGAATTTGTAAAAAATGATAATGGATGTGTGACTTCTGAATTGTAAACCGCTGAGAAATCAGTGTGACTGAATAATGAAAAACTATGAATTCTGTGTTTTCTATTACGAAATGCCTGTTATATTTCGATGTGTAAATACTCTAAATGTATTGCTAAAATGTCGATCTAATATTGCAGGTCATTAAAGCAAAGCTCACCCATCGCAAAGCTAAGCGAGCCTTACAAATCATTTATTAAAGCAAATACCAAGCAACAAAAAATTCCATATTCAAATCCTATACAAGAAGAACTTCACATAAAAAGTTGGCAACTTCACTGGGGCAAGCCTTCGTTAACCGGTTGTGATTGTCAATATGAACAGACGTTCAGCTAGGTAACTCGCGTTTGTCCCGTGAAGTTATTCAACAGTGAAGTCCACTTCTTCAGATAAGGCAATTTACTTACAAAAGTAACGAAGATACGCTTGGAAATGATAATAAAAGATCGCTAATGGGCAGATGATGGGAGAACATGGCCAAGCAAGCACGGAAGCAACCAAAAGGAATTTTGCTCCTCAATAAAAGGGCCGGTAGAACCACCGAAGGGACACCTTCCCAAGCAGAAGGAACAGGGCCCTTGCTAACTGATCGTGATGCATCCGATCAGGCAGCTTGCGTCCGTCCCATGGATCTACTCGCCCCTGAGAAGCAACCTTCCTGGCACACTAACCAACCCATACTCCTTCCCAAAGGTCAACAAAGCCCTCTAACGAGGCACGCCAATAAATGAAAGTGCTTCTCTCAATAACAAGATTGGTGGAACCACCGGAGGGGCACCTTCCCAAGCTGAAGGAACAGGGCCCTTGTTAATTGATTGCGATTGTTTGTGCAAACGAACATCCAATCAAGCAACTTGCGTCCGCCCCGTGGATCCGCTCAACCATGAGAAAGTAACTTCCAGGCAATTTCAAGACCTCTTCGGAGGCAAAAGCCCTCTTCGGAGGAACATTTCACCCGTGTAGAAGTGCAAAATTCTCCTCTTCGGAGGCCCACTTCACCAGTGATGAAATGCTAAAAAGCCCTTTTCGGAGGCACATTTCACCCGTGTAGAAGTGCAAAATGCTTCTCTTCGGAGACCCACTTCACCAGAACTGAAATGCCAAAATTGCTTCTCTTCGGAGACCAAAATTGCTTCTCTTCGGAGACCAAAATTGCTTCTCTTCGGAGACCAAAATTGCTTCTCTTCGGAGACCAAAATCGCTTCTCTTCAGAGACCAAAAGACCTCTTCAGAGGCGTACTTCACCTTGCTTGAAGTACCAAAAATAAACCCTTTATTGGGGCACAAAATCAAAACCTTCTTCAGAAGCTCATTTCACTGTGCAGGAAAATTCACTTTTAAACAAATAAAAGTGATCATTCCCAAAAGTTGAAGTGTTCTTCAAGAAGAAAGAGAAAGTAAAAACTTCTCTAAAGACGAGATATACTCTATTAAAAGCAGAATGATTCTTCCCTTAAAAGTGAAGTAGTTATTCTCTGAAGTAAGAATATCAGTCTTGAAGAAGCTAGAAATGTTGCAATGCACTTGCGGTATGGGGGCAACACTATATAATTTAATTGTATTAATAAAAGCAACATGCCACAAGTTCATTGCAATATCACAAAAAATAGATGTGGAATAAATGTATTCCCAAACACAGACAAAAAGTTTGTACAAGTAAAAGGAATCGTTTATTCTACACCAAAAAAGAGAAACAGATGCATTCTCACATACACAAGAATTTGTACAAGTAAAATAGCTATTTTATTCAATACTATGGAAACTTTTTACATTGTGCAGATTACAAAAAGGAGCGGAGACCGGTATCCGCACAATCTCTGGTCAATACATGCAAAAAGCAGAAAAGTCAAAGTCAAACTCATTTCTCCTTCTTCCCACCCTTGGAGCCTTTACCCGGCCTGGTAAATAGTTTCGGAGGACGTATTGGAGAAGAAGGAGAAAGAGACTCAGCCGGATCGACTTCTGCTTCATCTCCAGCAGCAGAAGAACTTTTCTTTCCTTTCTTCGAAACCACACGTTTCCCCTTCTTCTTGGAAGAAGACTCACTCCCCGGAGTAAGAAATGTAGAAAGCTTTGTGTCGTAGTCAAAAGACTGCTCCGGGGTCTTCTCACTATCTTCCAGATCTTCTGCTTTCTGCTCCTCGGAAGCAGGTGGTTCATCCAAGCCTTGAAGGGCTGCTATCTGTTCTTCCTGTGAACCTGGTTGAGAAACTGGAAGAGGAGTAACTTGAGAAGGAGGAGGAACGGCAACTAAAGAAGGAAAAATTGGTGCAGTTTCCGGCGCGTCCGCTGCATAATAAAAGAAATCAAAATCAGTGTTCTCCGAGAAAAAAGAAGACAGTGGATCGTCAAAGCTTAAGTAATAAGTCAGAAGTTCGTCGAACTCGGTTAAGTCGAATAAGCAATTCACTGAATTCGTCTCGTCAAAGTTACCTGGAGAAGTCGGTTTGGCGAGATCAATCTCAAATTCCCGAGCCTGAAAGTCCTTCATTGCCTCTTCTTCTGTAGGAGTGGTCACAGTTTCTTGGGCAACTTTAGCTGGATGTGAAGAATGACAGCTGGAATCCGTAATATTAACATCGGTTGAAGTTGAAGTATGAGCAGGGGCAGTTAAAGGAGCTTCCTCTTTTGGAAGCTCTTCTCCCGTTGGTTCAGCCCGTACTTTAGCAAGCTGCTCCTTCCCCTTAACAAGAGCGGCACGAGCCTCATCATCAAGATAGCGCTCCTCAAGTTCCGACTCATCATAGCCGGCCCCGCCAAGCATGTCAATTGCGACTTCCCACACTTCAGCCAATGTAATTTCATAATCAGGACCCAGAAAAGCGAGACTCCCACGACCCAGAACACTGTGTAAATAAAAGTCAAATAAGGTAGAGCTGATGTTTGCTTTCGTCGCCTCATGTGATTGCTCAGCCGCTTCCTTTTCGGCAACGGCAGCAACCCGACCAGCAATAGCCGCATCACGCTCTGTCTCAGCTTTAGCGAGTCGAGACTATAGTAACTCAATCTCTACGTTCTGGGAGGTGACCTTTTCCCGCAGTTCGGTGTTTTCTGTGCGATATTTCTCAGTAATGTGCTGTTCGGCGGCAAGCTTCATTTCGACATCTCTTTGTGCAGCATGTGCATCCCGCACTTGCTTTTGAAAGACTTCTTCTTTTTGAGTATATGATGCAGAAGAAGAAGCGAGATTTTCCTTAAGCTGCTTAACTTCAGATCCAAGCTTTACGTTGTCGTTTGCAATGCTCGTCATCTCCGCATCATGCTGCTTGCGCCATTTGTCCCATTCTGATTTATCATTCTCCATGGTCATCATCGCCTCAAGATTCATGTGGTTGACCCTTTGAAGTTCGTCGACAAGTTTCTGCCATTGCGACATCCTCTCAATATTAAGCCTGACCGCGTCAAGACTTTTAAGCATGTCTTGCTTATCAATCGGAACCAAATCCAAGTCAAAGCGCACTCCTTTTAGGCACCAATTCGGAAATCGGCTCTGAAGCGTTGGAGGGCCGTCTTTAACTTGATATTGTGGCCTGTTAATGATTGTTTGAATATCAGATTTCTTTAGAGGAGGAGAGCCGGCCGGAGTATCAGAAGGGATAGGAGCATCAGTTTTCTCAGAAATTACAGATGCGTCACTTGGCTTGGACCGTTTGCTTGATTCATTAGTAATATGAGTCTTCCCTTTGTCATCATAAGACTTTCGCTTATGAGAATCGTAACTTCTGTAAGAAGAATCATATCGATCAGTGTCTCTTCTTCTCTGCCGCTGCTCATAATCCCATTTTTCTTGGGCCTTCCTTTGAGCCCTTTCCTCATCTGTCTCTCTCTGGTCACCAAGATATTTCCTAAAGTCATAGGATCCACGGCCTCCATGGCGCTGGAATGAGTCATAGTATGAGCCGGAACGCCCCATCGGAGAATCTGAAAACGGAAAAGAAGTAAAGTTTAGAAATTTCCAGAAAGAAAGAGTAAATGCTTATAAGTGCAGAAAAATCCTAAGTGTGTGCGGCGTGCGAACTACGTGCGTCAAACTACAAACCACGCTTTAGTGCGGGAACGGAGACGACAGGTGTAGAAGGCGTCGAGGTCTATTTCAAAGAGGAAGTCGCTTCAACGACAGGAGAGTTCGCCTTTGGAATATTATCCTTGAAAAGCTCTTGAGAAGTTATCATTATGTCACTCAAGTCATCGAAGGTGTCATAATTATGATGCTCAGCAGAATTCTCCTTCTCAACTTCCACATCAATTGATTTTTCTGAAATTCGAGGATTTTCTTCCTCTTCAATAATTGGAGCAAGTGCCGACTTGCTGACTGACCCTACAACATCGGTGGATGCGGAACATTTTATCAAAGCAGCCTCTACGACAGGTGTTTCTGATGCAACTTCTTCTGCAAAAACTGGGGCATTCGATGCCTCTGCTTGAGAGCCCGAAGCAGCTAACATTTCTGCATCAAAACTAGAGATTTCATGAATCCGAGTCGACCTGGAAGGATGTAAAAACCCAAATTGGTGCAAAAGCTCATCATCTAATAGAAACTGGATACTCCTCTCCTCTACCGGCACTGCCATAAGCCTCTCAAAAGTCACTTTGTGACCGGGATCTCTAGAAGGAGGAGGAAGTGCTGAAAAGGAAAAAAGGCAAAGTTAGCACTTGATAACTCGGACTTCGGTAAGTTTGAAAGAACATAAGAAACAGAGGCAAGTGATCTTACTTCCTACTCTCCAAATAGCGTAAAACCCCGGGGGACAGCGAACATAGAAAAACGGGCTTAGGAAACTATGAACACTTTCAGGGAGACCGGTGATCAACTTACGATTTCTAGCACTCCTCACGACTGTGATAGAGGGATGATCTTTGTTTTTGGAAAAAGTACACAGATAGCGAATTTCTCCAAAACTGGGAAAACGGTCCAGCGTTCTCCTAAAAAGCACACACAGTCCCAGCAGGATGGAGTAGCCATTGGGGTGTAGTTGAAAAGGGGAAATAGATAGTCGGAGAAGAAGTTCTCGAAGACAGTCGTTAAATGGGGGGATAGCTCCACTCAAACACATTTGGCGGTTAACAGCGACAAAGCCATGAGGCGGCCTATCAGTAGTATCATTTTTTCCAAGGAGCAAAGCGTCAGCTTCGGCAATGCCAAACTGGATGCATAATTGACGAAAGGCTTTATGGCTCAGAGTGGTAGGAGTCCTTTCTGGAGGATCATTTAGCGGGACAACAACTGGAAATGTATCTTTAACTTGCTCTATTCCTTCTTGTGGAGAAGACATTCTACACAATCAGCTGAATGTTCAAATGTGAAGGTGCACGTTTCCTAAAAAGTGTGGAGTGCTGTGCAAAACTAATGAAAATAAAAGACAAGCATAACTGGAATTAAATTAGTTGACAATCAATCGATTACAGAATTTCAGAACTTGTTAATGTTCAAGTGCAGTGTTAATGCAGACAAATCAGTTTCATTTGACTATTACGATTTTGTTTTAATACTTCACTTGAATTGGTTATTGTACAGCATCTCATTCATATTCATTCAATTTAACTTTCTCTTTACCAACTAATCTGTCATTCGATGTGGGCAGTCAGTGACAGTATATTCGTCCCAGTACTCTGTGAATGTTGTGTTAAGAAGGATTGTTAACTTGCAAATTGAAGCAATCTGTAAAAAGAAATACATGCAACACAGTTCATAGTTCAACAGTTCGAAGTCCAGGCAAAGTTCAAAAGTCATCTGCTTAGTCACCGAAAACTAAAGTACTAACTCGGTGACGACTTAAGAGAGATTCCCTATGGGTCAAAGCTAGTAGTCCCTGAGTCTTGGCCGGATTAAGAAGCAAAAAATGGTTCGAAGCAACATGAAATCCTCTAAGTCCTAACTCGGAAGCGACTCAAAACCTAGGACACATGAAATTGCTAAGTCGGTTCCGACTTAAATCAGTGAAATCACTAAGTCGTGACCGAGTCAGTACATCAACCCACTTTCTTCCATAACTTTTAACTCGTTAGCCCAATAACCTCACAGTCAATGACGATCCTAATTCCATCACACCATTGGATCGCCCAAAAAAGCTAATTCGAATCGCCTCGGGTTTGTTGCGAATCTGACGTATTATTTCCCTATCACAACTACAACGTGATCGATGGCAATGGCGGAACAGTCGAAGGGTTATTCATAATGAACCGCGGCAAACAAATGGAAGTCGAAAACTGGGGAGTCATCTATTCGACAGTGGGCATGGGTAAACTCGGATCAGATTAACTTACGATGTATAGCAGGAGGTTGATCGATGATTGGATGGATGGAATTTATCTCTGAGGGCTCTAAATTGCGTCAATGGCTGAATCGAGAAGAAGAATGAGTGAGGAAGAGGAAGGATGACTCAACTATTTATTCGCAGGAAGGTGAGTCGACTTGCACGCTGTCGACCTAAGACCTCTGTTAATTCGCTTCCGACCTAATGAAAGAGCAGGTTAAGAAAATCGAAGTATATGACCAATGACCTAGGCACACACTTCGAGGGGCAAATGTTAATCCTCTGATTCACGATGTTAATCCTCTGATTCGCGACTTAACAGAAGACGACTTAAGGAACGGTCTGACCTAACAGTGTACGAGCTAGAATAGCCTCCGATCTAAACACATGCCGACTTAGAAGCTGGCTTCGACCTAAGAAGGACTTCGAGCTAAGATACGCTCCGACTTAAGGAAGGCTCCAAGTTAAAAAGGTCTCCGGCTTAACAAGCTACGACCTAAGAAAGCTCTGACCCAACAGTTGCCGATCTAACTACTGAGAAGAGCTGCCGACCTAGGAGCCTACCGACTTAAGGAAGCCTACCGACTTAACAAATTGTGAGTTAACAAGGGCTTCCGACTCAACAGCTTAACAACCTATGGGTTAACTCTGCTCCGACCTAACAACACCGAGTTATGATATGCTCCGAGTTAAGAAGTACTACGACTTAAGAGTCTACGAGATAAGGAAGTCTTGGACCTAAGGCAATTGTTGATAACTTAAGACCTACAACCTATCTCTTAAGTCGTCGCCGACCTACGACTTATACTAAGTCATGTACAATCTCAGAACACCTTATACACCTTTACCTCGTCACCGACTTACCTTAAGTCTTCGACGACTTAGGACTTAGGAAAAATGGCCAGTTCAGAGTTCAGCTCCTATAAATACCCCGTTACCTTCAACATGGGCGAGACTTTTGGCAAATCATTTCTTCAAGCGTCCATACTCTGCTGCACTCACAACTCATTCAACAAGTAAAGATCTTCCAACACTCAAGGCACTACAACAAGCTTCGTGAAGGACTTCATTCATCCGACACGGATTTAGCAAGATTCATCACCGAAGTTTGAGCTAGTAGTCGAGATTGTTGTGTGATCAATTTGCATTGTATTTGACAAGTGATTTGTATCGATTTGTAACCGGATTCAATAATAAAGAGATTCAAAGTGGACGTAGGCTCAATCTCAAGCCGAACCACTATAAATTGCTGTCTTTTACTGCTTTTCTGCTATTTTACTGCTTAAATTATGTTCCCGTCACGCGGGTGGTGCTTTCACGATTCTATTACACACACCGGGTGTTAGCGTTCACTGAAATACGTTAACAATTTTCTTTGACCTTCACATTTCAAAACAAAAGCCTGTGAAACAACATTCGAAACAAGATCAAGGGAGAAAAGAAAACCTATACACATTTTTTTCAAACCTGAGCAAAGATTTCTTAAACCTGGGAACTAAAATCAAACCAAAAAAGATTTAAGATCAAAGGCTAAAACCTGAAGCAACCTAAATCAGAGCATTTAAAAGCAAAGCAAACAAGTAACTTGTCAGTTTCAAGATTATTCAAATCAAGTTCAAGCTAGAATTCAACTCAACAAAGCAGATCAAATTCAAGTTTACTGTTCAAAAGCAATGCACAGGCTCTCTGTTCAAACATTCTAAAAGGTGAGTAAACTTTAAACTGTTAAGTTAAATTCGTCATTATTTACTTGTGCATGTGATAAATAATGGTAGTAATATGATTTGTATGGATGTATAGATGTATTTTGCTTGGAAATATAGTTGAATAACTAAGAGATCATCTGCATGCCTGTATATATATAGATACCTCTGTTCTTAGTTTACAGACCCAAAATTTAATCAAAAAAATCAATTCCTCTTCATATGAATCAATATAGATTAGGATGTTTATAGGAATTATGTTTGAATTAACTAAACCTTATTTTTAAAAATAATTAAAGGTGAAATTAGCTAGTGTTTCACTGGGAAATTTGGAAATTACAGTAAAAATGAATTATATCAAGAAAATCAACCATTTTAATTTCAAGTTTCAACTTTGAATTGATTTATTAGCAAGAGTTAGGATTTCTGACATAAATATCATGATATTTAATGTGGTGGTTGTTGAGATCTTGCGAGTTGAACGGGAAACGTGTTTTGGGTGATTTATGGCGATCGGAGGTAGGTCGTGAGTCATGGTCGAGGCGAGAGGTAGCTCGTGGATCAGGGAGCATAGGAAAATTGGTCAGCGAATTTTTAGGCCACTGTGGTGGTAGGGCGGTGATGAACTAGGGTTTATGGCCTGTTTTTGGTCAATGGTGAATTCGAGGCTAGTTCGCCGTTGAGGGTGCACCAGAAGGTATCGGAGGTGGGAGAATAGGTTGTCGAGGGACTGGCGCAGCTTCAGCCGCGAGTACGTGGTTTCAGATGGTCTAACGCGGCGGCGCGAGGAGGATGACATCGATTAGTTTGGGATCGAGGAGGTGTCGAGTTCCACGATTTTGATTTCTGGCGATGTTGTGGGTTCTGGGTTGTCGATTGGGTAGAGATGGTCGACGTGGACTTGCTGGTGGTAGCGACGTTGGTCGGAGCAGTGGCGATCGAGCGTGCACGTGCACATGAGCGTTTTCGTGTGTCTGGTTTGGTATGGAGCTTTGGGAAGATGATGCTTCCCCGTGTGTTGCTCGAGTTTGTTGTGGGGTCGACTTGAAGTAGAAGAGATCGCGAATGGGTTCGTGAGTTGCCCGGGGTCGTGCGCGTGGAATTGAGGGTTTGACTCGGGGAAGTCGAAGTCGTCTCGGGTTATTTATTTGTAAACTTGGTTTTAAAATTTTAAAAAGAAAATCATGTTCAGGTTTGAAATATAAGATGATTTAAGTTTTAACAGACTGTTAATATGTTTATAGAAGAAAAAGAAATAGAAATGCAGTTTTAAAAGCAAAGGAAATGTACAAGTTTCTGTTAATTCCTTTATTTCAGCGACCTAAAACTTTGCGACCTAAGAGAAGTTTTGCGACCTAACGAAGTCACGACCTAGGGAATTCTGCGACTTAGTGAAGCTACAACCTAAGCTACAGGAATGTCACGACCTAAGAAAGACGCGACCTAAGAATGTCACGACCTAAGAAAGACGCGACCTAAGAATGTCACAACCTAACTCTTGAAGCAGCCCAACGACCTACGACTTAGGGGATATTGCGACCTAGCAATATTGTTACCTAAGCAACTTAACAAGCTGCGACATAAAGAAGTCTCCGGCTTAACTACAGAGCCAACCTAAGGAACACTGCGACCTAGCAATGTTGCGACCCAAAGCTACAGGGAACATTGCGACCTAGAAATGTTGCGACCTAAAGACTACGACTTAAGAAGAGCTCCGACTTAAGAAGGGTTCCGAGTTAAGAAAGCTCCGACTTAACAGTTTGCGAGTTAAGGATGGCCACGACCTATGGGGATTCAACGACCTACGAGTTAAAAGGTTGACGACCTACGACTTTAGTGATCTCAACAGCCTAACTAGTAAAGAAAGTCCGCGACCTAAGAACGTCGCGACCTAAAAGTACAACCTAACTTGTCCACGACCTAACTACTAAAGGTAGCTTGCGACCTAACTTGCTTAGCGACCTAGGAGACTCTGCGACCTAATTCCTGAAGCAAACCAGACGACCTAAAGACTTCACGAGTTAAAGGTAAAGAAAGGGGCACGACTTACCTAAAGTCGTCCACGACTTACCACTTAGAGAAAACCACAGACAACTTCATCACTGCACTTCTTAAGTCGTGTATGGAGTACGACCTATCTTAGGTCGCTCGTGACCTACGACCTAGCTTAAGTCGTACGCGACATAAGACTTAGCAATTTCTCTGCCCAGAATTCAGAGCTGCTACTATAAATACCCCATCTCTTCCAACATGAGAGGGACTTTTTGGCAAATTATTTCTTCAAGCGTCCAAACTCTGCTGCACTCACAACTCATTCAACAAGTAAAGATCTTCCAACACTCAAGGCACTACAACAAGCTTCGTGAAGGACTTCATTCATCCGACACGGATTTAGCAAGATTCATCACCGAAGTTTGAGCTAGTAGTCGAGATTGTTGTGTGATCAAGTTGCATTGTATTTGACAAGTGATTTGTATCGAATTGTAACCGAATCAGCAATAAAAGACTATAAAGTGGACGTAGGCTCAATTACGGGCCGAACCACTATAAATCTGTTGTTCATTTACTGCTTTTCTGCTATTTTTAGCTTGTATTCTGTTCCCGTACCAACGGGTGGTGCTTTCACAATTCTATTACACACACCGGGTGTTAGCGTTCACTTTTTAGCGTTAACATTTTGGTGCTTTCACTGAGAATTGAACTCAGGCGATCATCCACCGTTGCTTCGCAAAGATTCATAAAAAGAACCTCTCTTAAAAACCAGATCTGAAATAATGGCTCCTGGAAGAAGAGGTAGACCTTTCAGATCCAGAAATGCTCACGAAGGGACTTCCGCTTCCCCAACAACAGACCAAGCGACTCCTACCTTTGGAGTCACCAGGGCTGAATTGGACGACGCAGTTTCTGGATTATACCAACAAATTGAAACTCAAAACGCTTTGATGATGGATAGATTAACTGCTATGCTCGGGGCAAATCGTCAACCAGAAAACCGTCAAACTACTCTTCCTGAAATGCCACCTTTCCAAGCTGATGGTTCTATGCCGCAACCAACTTGTCATGAACATATGCCCGGGCAAACTTCCAAGGGAAGAACTGATGCTTGCCCGGAGGTGTCTTTGAACAATAAAGAGTACCTGTTTGAAATGGTTGGTCGCATCATGAAAGAGAGCATGCAAAGGGAAGAGGATGAGGCTGACTGGGGATTCGCGCCAAGCAGAACTCCGTTTACTAAAAGGATCCTGAGAGCGGAGTTTCCAAGGAAATTTGCACCTCCTACTATCCAAGCCTATAGGGGAACCAGTGACCCTAATCATTTCCTATACAAATACGATTGGCATATGACCGGTGCAAGAGCATCAGACGAGATCAAGTGTTGATACTTTCCAGTATACCTGGAAGGTATGGTTTTACTTTGGTTCACAAAGCTTCTAGTTCGGTCTGTAGATAAGTTCTCCGACTTAACGCAAAAGTTTAAAGAACAGTTCAGATTGTATGCTTCAAAAGCTAAGGATATAATGTCACTGTCTAACCTTGAACAAGCGCCCGGAGAATCAATCAAATCTTTCTTGAGCCGTTTCAATATAGCTTTAGCCGAAGTAGAAAATGCGGAACCATGCATGATCCTGACTTATTTGATGCGAGCCATTGATAAATCAAGTAAATTTGGAATATGGCTACAGATGAAGGAACCGAACTCACTTGATAAATTTTATAAAAAGGCCGACGAGTTCATTTGCCTTGAAAGCCTTTCTACGACATCGAAAGTGGTTGCTGCCCAAACTAATAATAACAATGTCCCATCTAACAAAAGAGAATCTGAAAGTCAGAAAAGGGAGAATGAAGGAGGAAAGAGCCAGGGAAATGAAAAGAAACCTCGCCGCTTTAATCCTTCGGATTATACTCCTTTAACTGATACACCAAGAAATATCTTTTTTGCAACAAAGGACGTTGTCAGGTATCCTAAGCCACCTGAGATGACGAGAGGTGCAAAGCGTAATGGAAAATTCTGCCAATTTCACAATCAACCTGGCCATGACACTGACAAATGTCGCTAATTAAAGAATGTGATTGAAGAATTACTGGAGCAGGGTAAACTCCAACAATACGTTAAGAGAAGTGGAGTCGCTCCAAGCTCATCCACTCGGGATCAACAACGTCCTACCCATCAATCTGATTCTCTCAACAACACTGCAGTGCAAGATTCAGAAAAGCTTGTCATTAATGTTGTCACAGGAGGTCCACACCCAGCAGGCAGAAGTTGGGACGACTGCTAATTGTCCACAAAACTGTAACTGGGGCATCTTTCACTTTCTCTGGCATATAAATCCGAAGCTGCAAATCTAGTGCAAATGGAAAATCAGTCCGGAGATTCTGAAACAACAATCACTAGCATCCATTTTTTGCTTAACAGCGTTGCTTAAATTTGTAAAAAATGATGATGGATGTGTAACTTCTGCATTGTAAACCGCTGAGAAATCAGCGTGACTGAATAATGAAAAACTATGCATTCTGTGTTTTCTATTATAAAATGCCTATTATATTTCGATGTGTAAATACTCTAAATGTATTGCTAAAATGTCGATCTAATATTGCAGGTCATTAAAGCAAACCTCACCCATCGCAAAGCTAAGCGAGCCTTACAAATCATTTATTAAAGCAAATACCAAGCAACAAAAAATTCCATATTCAAATCCTATACAAGAAGAACCTCACATAAAAAGTTGGCAACTTCACTGGGGCAAGCCTTCGTTAACCAGTTATGATTGTCAATATGAACAAACATCCAGCTAGGTAACTCGCGTTTGTCCCATGAAGTTATTCAATAGTGAAGTCCACTTCTTCGGATAAGGCAATTTACTTACAAAAGGAACGAAGATACGCTTGGAAATGATAATAAAAGATCGCTAATGGGCAGATGGTGGGAGAACATGGCCAAGCGAGCACGGAAGCAACCAAAAGGAATTTTGCTCCTCAATAAAAGGGCCGGTAGAACCACCGAAGGGACACCTTCCCAAGTAGAAGGAACAGGGCCCTTGCTAACTGATCGTGATGCATCCGATCAGGTAGCTTGCGTCCGTCCCGTGGATCTACTCGCCCCTGAGAAGCAACCTTCCTGGCACACCAACCAACCGATGCTCCTTCCCAAAGGTCAACAAAGCCCTCTAACGAGGCACGCCAATAAATGAAAGTGCTTCTCTCAATAACAAGATTAGTGGAACCACCGGAGGGGCACCTTCCCAAGCTGAAGGAACAGGGCCCTTGTTAATTGATTGCGATCGTTTGTGCAAAGGAACATCCAATCAAGCAACTTGCGTCCGCCCCGTGGATCCACTCAACCATGAGAAAGTAACTTCCAGGCAATTTCAAGACCTCTTCGGAGGCAAAAGCCCTCTTCGGAGGCACATTTCACCCGTGTAGAAGTGCAAAATGCTTCTCTTCGGAGACCCACTTCACCAGTGATGAAATGCTAAAAAGCCCTTTTCGGAGGCACATTTCACCCGTGTAGAAGTGCAAAATGCTTCTCTTCGGAGACCCACTTCACCAGAGCTGAAATGCCAAAATTGCTTCTCTTCGGAGACCAAAATTGCTTCTCTTCGGAGACCAAAATCAGAGACCAAAAGACCTCTTCAGAGGCGTACTTCACCTTGCTTGAAGTACCAAAAATAAACCCTTTACTGGGGCACAAAATCAAAACCTTCTTCAGAAGCTCATTTCTCTGTGCAGGAAAATTCACTTTTAATCAAATAAAAGTGATCATTCCCAAAAGTTGAAGTGTTCTTCAGGAAGAAAGAGAAAGTAAAAACTACTCTGAAGACGAGATATACTCTATTAAAAGCAGAATAATTCTTCCCTTAAAAGTGAAGTAGTTATTCTCTGAAGTAAGAATATCAGTCTTGAAGAAGCTAGAAATGTTGCAATGCACTTGCGGTATGGGGGCAACACTATATAATTTAATTGTATTAATAAAAGCAACACGCCACAAGTTCATTGCAATATCACAAAAAATTGATGTGGAATAAATGTATTCCCAAACACAGACAAAAAGTTTGTACAAGTGAAAGGAATCGTTTATTCTACACCAAAAAAGAGAAACAGATGTATTCTCACATACACAAGAATTTGTACTAGTAAAATAGCTATTTCATTCAATACTATGGAAGCTTTTTACATTTTGTAGATTACAAAAAGGAGCGGAGACCGGTATCCGCACAATCTCCGGTCAATACAAAAAGCAGAAAAGTCAAAATCAAACTCATTTCTCCTTCTTCCCACCCTTGGAGCCTTTACCCGGCCTGGTAATTAGTTTCGGAGGACGTATTGGAGAAGAAGGAGAAAGAGACTCAGCCGGATCGACTTCTGCTTCATCTCCAGCAGCAGAAGAACTTTTCTTTCCTTTCTTCAAAACCACACGTTTCCCCTTCTTCTTGGAAGAAGACTCACTCCCCGGAGTAAGAAATGTAGAAAGCTTTGTGTCGTAGTCAAAAGACTGCTCCGGGGTCTTCTCACTATCTTCCAGATCTTCTGCTTTCTGCTCCTCGGAAGCAGGTGGTTCGTCCAAGCCTCGAAGGGCTGCTATCTGTTCTTCCTGTGAACCAGGTTGAGAAGCTGGAAGAGGAGTAACTTGAGAAGGAGGAGGAACGGCAGTTGAAGAAGGAAAAATTGGTGCAGTTTCCGACGCGTCCGCTGTATAATAAAAGAAATCAAAATCAGTATTCTCCGAGAAAAAAGAAGACAATGGATCGTCAAAGCTTAAGTAATAAGTAAGAACTTCGTCGAACTCGGTTAAGTCGAATAAGCAATTCACTGAATTCGTCTCGTCAAAGTTACCTGGAGAAGTCGGTTTGGCGAGATCAATCTCAAATTCCCGAGCCTGAAAGTCCTTCATTGCCTCTTCTTCTGTAGGAGTGGTCACAGTTTCTTGGGCAACTGTAGCTGGATGTGAAGAATGAGGGCTGGAACCCGTAATATTAACATCGGCTGAAGTTGAAGTATGAGCAGGGGCAGTTAAAGGAGCTTCCTCTTTTGGAAGCTCTTCTCCCGTTGATTCAGCCCGTACTTTAGCAAGCTGCTCCTTCCCCTTAACAAGAGCGGCACGAGCCTCATCATCAAGATAGCGCTCCTCAAGTTCCGACTCATTATAGCCGGCTCCGCCGAGCATGTCAGTTGCGACTTCCCACACTTCAGCCAATGTAATTTCATAATCAGGACCCAGAAAAGCGAGACTCCCACGACCCAGAACACTATGTAAATAAAAGTCGAATAAGGTAGAGCTGATGTTTGCTTTCGTCGCCTCATGTGATTGCTCAGCCGCTTCCTTTTCGTCAACGGCAGCAACTCGACCAGCAATAACCGCATCATGCTCTGTCTCAGCTTTAGCGAGTCGAGACTTTAGTAACTCAATCTCTACGTTCTGGGAGGTGACCTTTTCCCGCAGTTCGGTGTTTTGTATGCGATATTTCTCAGTAATGTGCTGTTCGGCGGCAAGCTTCATTTCGACATCTCTTTGTGCAGCATGTGCATCCCGCACTTGCTTCTGAAAGACTTCTTCTTTTTGAGTGTGCGATGCAGAAGATGAGGCGAGATCTTCCTTAAGTCGCTTTACTTCAGATGCAAGCTTTGCGTTGTCGTCTGCAATGCTCGTCATCTCCGCATCATGCTGCTTACGCCATTTGTCCCATTCTGATTTATCGTTCTCCATGGTCATCATCGCCTCAAGGTTCATATGGTTGACCCTTTGAAGTTCATCAACCAGCTTCTGCCATCCAGACATTCTTTCAATGTCAAGCTTGACAGCATCGACATTTCTCAGCATTGCCTGCTTATCAATGGGAACCAAATCTAAGTCAAAACGGACTCCTCTTAGACACC
Source organism: Allium fistulosum (assembly GCA_030737815.1). Lineage (NCBI taxonomy): Eukaryota > Viridiplantae > Streptophyta > Magnoliopsida > Asparagales > Amaryllidaceae > Allium > Allium fistulosum. The sequence continues at coordinate 24,882,110 of JASFAW010000013.1, forward strand.
AATTCGGAAATCGGCTCTGAAGCATTGGAGGGCCGTCGTTAACTTGATATTGTGGCCTGTTAATGATGGTTTGAATATCAGATTCCTTTAGAGGAGGAGAACCGGCCGGAATATCAGAAGAAATGTGAGCGTTATTCTTCTCAGAAATAGCAGACGCGTCACTTGGCTTAGACCATTTGCTCGATTCATCAGTAATATGAGTCTTCCCATTGTCATCATAAGACTTCCGCTTATGAGAATCGTAAGTTCTGTAAGAAGAATCATATCGATCAGCATCTCTTCTTCTCTGCCGCTGCTTATAATCCCATTTTTCTTGAGCCTTCCTTTGGGCCCGTTCCTCATCTGTCTCTCTCTGGTCACCAAGATATTTCCTAAAGTCATAGGATCCACGACCTCCATGGCGCTGAAATGAGTCATAGTATGAGCCGGAGCGCCCCATCGGAGAATTTGAAAACGGAAAAGAAGTAAAGTTTAGAAATTTCCAGAAAGAAAGAATAAATGCTTATAAGTGCAGAAAAATCCTAAGTGTGTGTGGCGTGCGAACTACGTGCGTCAAACTACAAACCACGCTTTAGTGCGGGAACGGAGACGACAGGTGTAGAAGGCGTCGAGGTCTGTTTAAAAGAGGACGTCGCTTCAACGATAGGAGAGTTCGCCTTTGGAATATTATCCTTGAAAATCTCTTGAGAAGTTATCATTATGTCACTCAAGTCATCGAAAGTATCATCACCTTGGTATTCAGCAGACTTCTCTTTTTCAACTTCCACATCAATTGATTTTTCAGAAACTCGAGGATTTTCTTCCTCTTCGATAATTGGGGCAAGTGCCGACTTGCTGACTAACCCTACAACATTAGTGGATGCGGAACACTTTATCAAAGCAGCCTCTACGACGGGTGCTTCTGATTCAATTTTTTCTACAGAAGCTGGGGCGTTCGAGGCCTCTACTCGAGAGCCCGAAACAGCTAACGTTTCCGCATCAGAACTAGAAATTCCATGAATCTGGGTCGATCTAGAAGGATGTAAAAGACCAAACTGGTGCAGAAACTCATCTTTCAACAAGAATTTGGCACTCCTCTCTTCAACATCAACGGCACTCAAAGTATCTAAAATTAACTTGTGATCGGTATCTCGAAGTGGAGGAGGAAGTGCTGCAAAAAGAAAGAATGGAGTTAAGCATTTGACAGTTTGAGTTCTGAAAAGTCTTAAAAACAAATCGGAAAGAGGCAATCTTACTTCCGACTCTCCAGATGGCATAAAATCCCAGAGGACAGCGGACGTAAAAGAATTGAGTCAAGAACCCATGGGCACTTTCGGGCAAGTCCAGAATTAGTTTACGGTTCCTAGCACTCCTCACAAGTGTAATGGAGGGATGATCTTTGTTCTTTGCAAATGTGCACAAGAAGCGAATTTCGGCAAAACTGGGAAAACGGCCCAACGTTCTCCTGAAAAGCACGCACAGTCCCAACAGGATGGAGTATCCATTAGGGTGCAATTGAAAAGGGGAGATAGATAGCCGAAGGAGAAGTTCTCGAAGACAATCATTAAAGGGCGGAATAGCTCCGCTCAAGCACATCTGACGATTCACAGCAACAAAGCCAAGAGGCGGCCTGTCAGCAGTGTCGCTTGATCCAGGAAGTAAAGCATCTACTTCGGCAATACCGAACTGGATGCACAATTGTCTGAAGACCTTGTGACTCAGAGTAGTAGAAGTCCATTCCGGAGGGTCGTTCAGTGGAGTAGCAATTGGAAAAGCTTCTCCATCTATTTCCAAGTCTTCCTGTTGAGATGCCATTCTACACAAGGAACTGGACGATCAAATATTAAGGTGCACGTTTCCTAAAAAAGAGTGAAGTGTTGTGCAAAACTAACGCAATAACAAGCAAATATAAATGAAACTAACTTAGCTGATACTTGTCGATTATAAAGTTTCGGTGCTTGATATCTTAAGTCCAAGAACAGTGTTGTGTTGATGCAAATAAATCAGCTTTAGTTGATCATTTCAATTTTGCTTTAATACTTCACTTAGATTTGTTAGTTCACAGCATTCCATTCGCAAAGTTCATTTAAGTTTGATATTCTTTGTCGACTAATCTGTCATTTGATGTGGGCAATCAATGGCAGTATATTCGTCCCATTTTTTCTGTGAATGTTGCTTTTAAACAGGTTATCAGCATTAAAGTTAAGGCAATCTGAAAAGAAGTACAACAAAATCTAAAACAATTCAAATTCAAAAATTAGCCAAATTCTGCCTAAATTTCTAAGTCCTAGGTCATTCACGACCTAACATAAGTCGGAGCAATTTTAAGTCGTGCTGTCCAATTTGAAGCGTTCAGGGCTTTGCAAATTTGTTTCAAGTACTAGGTCGTTCAGCGACCTATCATAGGTCGGGGCATATTTAGGTCGCACAATGTAACTGTGGATCAAGGCAATGCAATTTACTCCATGTCCTAGGTCGCATACGACTTAGCATAGGTCGAGAACTCTTAGGTCGCAAAAGAGGTAGGTCAGCTTCGCTTTAGTCGCGGATGTTTTTTAGATTGCAAGGCTTAGGTCGCCAAGAACCTTACGACCTAACTTTTAAAGTCGTCCGTATCTGCTAGGTCGCTGGCTTCCTCTCCAAACAATCTTACTGGATCCAATAACCCGATACTGCTAGTATAAAGAAAATGATTCATCCTCTTCTTGAATCCCATTCATCTCTACATACCAACCGAATCGCCCAGTAAATCAATTTCAAGTTCTTCGATTCATTACGAACATTACCGTGCATTCACGAATCATGTCAACGTGTCGATTATGACAATCATTCAAAAAACGAAACACAAATGCATGGAATTAAACTTGGGTTAGAAAACGTGAACTCATGATTGGGTGGCGATCATGGTGGGATAGAGATCGAATCTCACTTACGTAGTTTGTTAGAAAGGATGAATCGTCATTTAAACAAGTTGAATTCTCCCTTGGAGGTTCAAAGATTTGTCAATAGCAACGGGAAATTAGAGCAGAAGGATTAGGAGGAAGAAGGCGACTTAACAGTTTATATGGGCTGAGAATGGAAGGCGAATAGGCACGAAGTTTTAGGTCGTCCACGACTTAGCAAGGTTGAATCGAAGTATACGACCTATGGCATAGTCATATACCTCGAGGGGAAAATGTTAATTCCTTTATTTCAGCGACCTAAAACTTTGCGACCTAAGAGAAGTTTTGCGACCTAACAAAGTCACGAACTAGGGAATTCTGCGACTTAGTGAAGCTACAACCTAAGCTACAGGAATGTCACGACCTAAGAAAGACGCGACCTAAGAATGTCACGACCTAAGAAAGACGCGACCTAAGAATGTCACAACCTAACTCTTGAAGCAGCCCAGCGACCTACGACTTAGGGGATATTGCGACCTAGCAATATTGTTACCTAAGCGACTTAACAAGCTGCGACATAAAGAAGTCTCCGGCTTAACTATAGAGCCAACCTAAGGAACACTGCGACCTAGCAATGTTGCGACCCAAAGCTACAGGGAACATTGCGACCTAGCAATGTTGCGACCTGAAGACTACGACTTAAGAAGAGCTCCGACTTAAGAAGGGTTCCGAGTTAAGAAAGCTCCGACTTAACAGTTTGCGAGTTAAGGATGGCCACGACCTATGGGGATTCAACGACTTACGAGTTAAAAGGTTGACAACCTACGACTTAAGTGATCTCAACAGCCTAACTAGTAAAGAAAGTCTGCGACCTAAGAACGTCGCGACCTAAAAGTGCAACCTAACTTGTCCACGACCTAAGATGTCTACGACCTAACTACTAAAGGTAGCTTGCGACCTAACTTGCTTAGCGACCTAGGAGACTCTGCGACCTAATTCCTGAAGCAAACCAGACGACCTAAAGACTTCACGAGTTAAAGGTAAAGAAAGGGGCATGACTTACCTAAAGTCGTCCACGACTTACCACTTAGAGAAAACCACAGACAACTTCATCACTGCACTTCTTAAGTCGTGTATGGAGTACGACCTATCTTAGGTCGCTCGCGACCTACGACCTAGCTTAAGTCGTACGCGACCTAAGACTTAGCAATTTCTCTGCCCAGAATTCAGAGCTGCTCCTATAAATACCCCATCACTTCCAACATGAGAGGGACTTTTTGGCAAATCATTTCTTCAAGCGTCCATACTCTGCTGCACTCACAACTCATTCAACAAGTAAAGATCTTCCAACACTCAAGGCACTACAACAAGCTTCGTGAAGGACTTCATTCATCCGACACGGATTTAGCAAGATTCATCACCGAAGTTTGAGCTAGTAGTCGAGATTGTTGTGTGATCAAGTTGCATTGTATTTGACAAGTGATTTGTATCGAATTGTAACCGAATCAGCAATAAAAGACTATAAAGTGGACGTAGGCTCAATTACGGGCCGAACCACTATAAATCTGTTGTTCATTTACTGCTTTTCTGCTATTTTCAGCTTGTATTCTGTTCCCGTACCAACGGGTGGTGCTTTCACAATTCTATTACACACACCGGGTGTTAGCGTTCACTTTTTAGCGTTAACAGTTTCCAAAGCAAACTATTAACCATGTTTAAAAAAAAAGCTTAAAAGTAAAAGAAAATTTGTAACAAGGTTTAAAGGTAAAAGTAATTAAGGTAAGAAATTAATATAATTATTTAAAGGATTAATTAATTAATGTAATTAACTTAATGGTTAATTAATGTAAGTAATTAAAGGATAGTTAATTAATGAATGTGATTCATTTAAAGATAATTACTTAAGGAAAGTAATTAATGTATAGTTGATGAATGTAATTAATTTAAAGATCATTAACTAATGATTTGGGAATAATTAATTAAAGTAATTAAATGGAAGTGATTAAGGATTAATCACTTAGTGTAATTAATTAAAGGATTAATTAATATAATTAATTTAAGGGTTAGTTAATTAAGTAAAGAATAATTAATTAATTAAAGGGTTAAGGTTAATTAATAATGTGATTAATTACTTGTTAAGGTAATTAATTAAAAGAGTAATTAATAAATGAATTAATTAGAAGATCATTAATTAATTAATGAAAATAATTAGAGATTAATTAATGAAAGTAATTAGAGGTTAACTATTGGAAGTAATAAAAGGGTAATTACTTAATGGAAGTGATTTGAGGATTATTAATAAAAGTAATTAAGGAGTAATTACTTAGTGAAAATTAATTCATTAATTAAAGAAAGGTAAAGTGATTATAATTTGATAAATTATTGAAACTAATTAAAAATAATTAATTAATGTAATTAATGAGACTAATTAAGGTTAATTAATTAATGTGAATGAATAAATGATTAACCAATAATTAATTAATTTTAAATAATTAATTAAATAATGTTAATTAAGCAGGATTTATAAAAGTAATTAATTTACTTTGTGTTAATTAAATTAATTAGAAATGGACTAATTAATCTTGCTTATGGATGACTAAATCGTATTGAATGTTTGATTTAATTAATATCTCTAGTCTGATAAATTATGATGTTCTGTGATATGTAATATTTTGGTTGAACTATGATAATGTAAGTTATCAATCTGTGATGAATTGCTGTATGAATGTGTTGTTCTGAAGTTAATTGAATTATTTAACTTAAACAACTTGGCTTAAAAGATGGTATTGAATTCGAAGAGACCGGGATCGGATATCGGCGATATCCTGAACCATTCGATTAGTAATCTATAGTTCTTTATAAATTTGATTTGTAAATCAAATAGGTTGGAATGGAATAAATTAAGTAAGCTAGACCATTGAAACTAAGTAACGGTACTTAGATATTATTTTGTGAAATAATAAGATAAGAACTCGTAGTGAGGTACGAGTTACCTTGGGTTTCAAGGAAGTTTTACAACCTTAGTATTTCAATTTAAATGGGTTTACTCACGCTGGTTTCCAGCCTGACTCGGATGTTACTTTATTGTAATGCTCGGGTCAGACTGAGTATTACAGATTTTCAGGTAAGGACGTTCTGGAGCTCAGGAGGCGAGCTGGATGGCAGAAACGTATGAAGTATTCCGCTGTGTATTTGAGAGTTGTTGTGATATTAGTCTGAGACAGGTTGATATAACTGTCCAGTCATGTGTATATGATTGTAACTATGATGTATTGAATGTAAAGTAACAATTACAGTTTTTCTTTGTATAAATGCTATTATTTGATATTATATTTGATCCACTGCGAAATGTGAGATTCTGAGTTTTGTTTTCTATTATTCTTCTACCTCTTTCTTCTTCTTTTCTTTAACAATCCAGGATTTTCGGAGTCGAAAATTTCGGGTCGTTACAATTCTGATTATCGTTTTTGATAATCGGATATTTGTTGTTTCTAATTATCGCTTGTGATAATTAGATATTTGTTGTTTTTTATTATTGTTTTTGATAATTGAATATTTGTTGATTTGAGATTTAATTATCGTTTTTGATAATTGAATATTTGTTGATTTGAAATTTGATTACCGTTTGTGGTAATTAAATATTTGTTGATTTGAAATTTGACTACCATTTGTAGTAATTAAAGATTTGAAATTTGATTACCGTTTGTGGTAATTAAATATTTGTTGATCTGAAATTTGATTACCGTTTGTGGTAATTAAAGATTTTAAATTTGATTACCGTTTGTGGTAATTAAATATTTGTTGATTTAAAATTTGATTACCGTTTGTGGTAATTAAAGATTTGAAATTTGATTACCGTTTGTGGTAATTAAATATTTGTTGATCTGAAATTTGATTACCGTTTGTGGTAATTAAAGATTTGAAATTTGATAACCGTTTGTGGTAATTAAATATTTGTTGATTTGAGATTTAATTATCGTTTTGATAATTAGGCAATTGCTAATTTTGCTGATTGTAAGATTTTCTAGTCTCTAATTGATTCTAGATTATGTTGATTATATTAAATTGATGTTTTCTATCTATCTCTGTTGATAGTTAGAGTTTGTTGATTATGGAGTTTGTGTTTTCTAGTTATTTGTTGGATAACTAGATATTTGCAGTTTTGCGATTTGCGATTTGTGTTTTCTAATTAGCTTTGCTGATAATTAGATTTTGCTGTTTCCTAATTATCGTATCGATAATTAGATATTGTTGTTTTGTGATTTCTATATTTCTGATTATCTAAATGATAATTGAATGTTGCTGATAATTGTATTTATTCAGTTTGGCTGTTTTCTGATTATCTATTTGATAGTTAGATTTCGTTGAGAATTTGCGAATTTCCTTTATGGAATTAGAAGATTTCTTTGGTGCTTGTGTTCTCGATCTTTATTTCTCTAGATTAACCAGTTTATGTTAGAGAAATAATTGTTATAGACGACTTTAATTATGAAAATTGCGGGGACACAATTTTTATAAGGAGGGGAGTCTGTAACAACCCAAAGTTTTATAACAATTAATTATCGTCAAGGTGACGATTAAATTGTTTGTTTGTTTCTGTTGGAATTTTAATCGATTGAGATTCTTTTGAAAATGGTTAGTAGTATGCGGGCTTTAAAAATTGAAATAGTGGCCCACGTTTTCATTTGTTGTTTTGGCCATGATAAATACCTAAGTGTTTAAACCGTCCCCTTTACATTATTTATTTTCTAAACCCTAAAACGAACTAAACCCGGTCTCCTCCTTGCTCTGGAAGATAAAATATGGCCGCTCTCGTCTTTGTTCTTCCTCCGATCTAAGGATGGAAATTAGGACTTCGAGATTTGTAAGCCGCGACTAGGGTATCTCGATCGAGAGCTTCGTCGATCGATGCTTTGGGAAGGAAGGGCGCCGAACACTTCGTGATGCCACGACTTCAAATTTCGTCGATAAGGTGAGTAATTTTTATTACTCACATCTAATTCATGCTCGAGTGTATTTAGGGTTGAATTCCTATATTTTGTTCGTTTAATTTTGTGATTTAATTCATTTCGGTTGTTTGACTTTGTTTTGATGTTGATGATTTTACTCGATTTAGTCGATTTCTTGATTGCTTAGTTGATTGCTTAGTTTCTATGGCTACCACGGCTTCATGTGACCTCGGTCATATGAATGTTGTGTGTGTCGATTTGGGTTAATTTTGTGGTCATCACGATTTTGATGTCTATTGTATTTGGCATCTTCACTTGATTGTGGAACTGTAATGTTCACTGGTTTATTTGCTTCGAGTCTGGATTTGTGTTCTTTGTTGATGTACATTCGTGTGCACTTCATACATTATTCTGGTTAGTATGCATTGTTTTCTCTGTCATAACTAGGTCTGCACTTTGATAGTGCGTAGCCAGTCTGGATCAATTTGTTGACTTGAGTCTGGTTCATTTGAGTATATTTTGTCGTTGGTGATTCAATCTTGGCAGTGTAGATTTCAGTCATTGTTTCGCTGTTTGTGTAACGTCCCGGATTTTCGCGCTCGAAAATCGACATCCATACTTTACATCGTACTCGAATGCCGTAGGTTCGACCGTTCAAATCCGAGTCGCCGGAGCTTATAACAACATTAAGTAAATAACACAGTGGAATAAATGAATAATACATTGATATACAATATCTGATACAACAGAGTGATACAAAGAATATCAATATACATCAGAGATATGATACAACAAATAGCAGCGGAAAAGAAAACGATAGATAACATCCGCAGCGGATAATCTCCATCTTCAAAGCACAAATCCAGATATAGCTCGAACTCCCAATAATGATGCACAAAGATAAGCAAGTGCAGTCTGATCCAAAGACTGAACTAGCTCCAAACGTCTACTAAACCGGAATATCTGAAAACCCCAACTCTAGACTGCTCGTGTAGGAAATTATGAGCACCCAGAGTTTAGGAAAGGAACAATAAACTCCGGATCAGTCATGGGACTGGTGTGAGCAACAAAAATAGTTTATCTTTAAAACAAATAGCAAGAGGATTTTAAAGTCAATTCGCAATGCTTTTGGAAAATGAAACTACCATAAGACCTCCCGCCACACACACAATGCAAACGCAGAATTGGAGGAGATTTCTTCTTATGATAGTCAAAGATGCTTACTACGCAAAATCAAATCATTTGATATTATTACTAGTGCATAGTGTAGAAAACAATTTCGAAAGTAGAATATAAATCTTAGCCAGCATAGACATTTCGCACTTATGCCTACTATAGCTACCATGTTCAATAGCAGGTTACCACCACATTCCATGGCAGGTAATACAACTAAAATCGTACAGGGCTCGTATTGTTTTGTTTGGATTTCCAACAAATGGTCAGGCTAAGGAACTTCCTATTCCACGAAAGAAACGCCTCTGGCTGGACGTTCCGAGAACCAACTGTTCTCTGCCAAACAAGGCCGGCAACCCCTTTTCCCAAGGGATAAAAGAAACCTCAGATATGCCACCCCCGGTCCTTTGGGACCTTTAACCGAGGCGCCTCGAATCCAACATCACACGTCATAAATAAAGTGTGTCCACATGAGTAAGTATCTGGGCTCCATACCATGATACTACCCTTTTCCAGAAGGAATGGTCATACCCTAGGGGAGCTACCCCTGAAAACCTTGCCGCACGATTCCTGTTTCGACCATTACCGGGTTGTGAGGCTCGACGAAGTCTCGTCCACAAAGCTACGCTTTTTCAAAAAGCCACGCTTTGGGTAAATAGATGATCAACCTATGATCACAAAGATAAATGATCAAACAAATGATCATATCACAAATGATCAAACACTGATCATCACACAGCAACACTCAGCATGCCACATTACCAAATTGGGATATATCGCTGATAAATTTCAACTACATAACCTCTGAGCTCGTACGTCTCAGAGAAGGGTGTTAAGCTAAGAGAATAAATTCTCCGCCACCAAACAGAAATGTATTTGAAAGAAATCGGCTTTATATCTCAAAGTGTAATGTCAGACATGTAACCATACAAGTCTGTTCCGGGATCGAACAGAACCGAAGGCACTTCTCACGAAGCCCTTGCAAATCCGGATAATTTTCAATCACGTCCGGACTTCCCGTCACAAAAAGAGTGATATAAATCTCTATACCGGAGCAACTCAGTGCAGAGACGTTCGACAGGTTGTCCTTTCATTTTCGAAAATATCCGGTCTTCATCACCGGTCTTCAAATGCCATCCATATACGACGTATCACTATTCGGAATGGGTTATACGACCCAAAGGTCCTCTCCCGGCTAAACCGAATAGTGAGCGCAATATTTAAAACATATGGATATTGGGATTTCAATTAAGTCACAACTGAACAATTCCAAACATTCTTTCAAATGGTTTAAACCAATTACCATTTCAAATCTTTTAAACAAAAAGATTCATTTACAGATTTTTCCAAATCAATTCTCATTTCAATTTGATTAACTCGTTAAACCTTTAAATCAAAGATTTAACTTATAGCTTTCAAAACAATTTCATTTCTAATTGGTTAAACAAAACATCATTTTAAATCTGTTAAAAATAAACAGATTTAATTCATAGCTTTCAAAAAAAAGAATTCATTCGTAGCTTTTTAAAATATTTCAATTTCATTTTGAATTTGAAACCTTTCAACACAAATTGGAAGTTCACTTCTTATATGAAAGCTGTTATTATTTGAAAACAAATAGTTTTCGTTTAAGAAAAATCCAATTATATTTACATGAGTTAAAACCCTTTTTATTTTATTCACATTCCAAAAATCAATACTTTTTTTTAAAATGGTTTAACTCATATATAACAGGTATAAAATCTCTAATCCCTATTTTCAAATCATAGAGTTCAATTTTCAAATCTTGAATTTAAGTTTAAATCAAATTATTTAAACTTCAAAACTTAATCAGGTTATTCGAAAATAAGTTTCATCTTTGAAATTCCATTTCAAAAGCTTTTCACATTTAAACCGAAATTTCTAATTTCAAAATCAATTGAAATTTAAAATTTCAATTTCAAAACATCAAATTTAAATTATCTGTGACTTAACCGATTTCCACGTGAAATCCATATTTGTGTGTGTATGGTGTAGTCCAGGGGTTTAACACAATAGTGCAACACAATGAATCATCACAGATCAAAATACAGGATATAGATGATAAGCGATATAAACTATCACGCTTATCGTTCATTCACAGATCACAGATATATATCACAGATAATAAATTATCATAGCACAATTCACAGAACGAAATATCACAGATCAGATAGCACAACAATTCAAGGCATCCCTTACAATGCAATCAATCATAAGTAAAGTCAAGCATTCAATAATCATTTATAAACAGGATTAAATTAATAGTTTAATCCTAATTAATTTAATTTATTTCCAATTAAATTTATAACTTATGAATTGATTATCAAATTCTGATTTATTAATTACGAATCATTTGATATAATTAATTTATCAAACACTTTAGTTAATTAAATTATTCTTCATTTATCATATTTATTACGTCAACCATTAAACTAATTTCATAATTCATTAACCCCTTAATACTTTAAAATAAACCAATTTCCTTTATTAATTTCTTAACTATCATTAACATATATCTTTAAAACACTTTATTCTTTTACTCAACATTTATTTACATTTCTAAATTAAGTTTAAATTAACTTAAGAATCCATTATAATAAGTTTAAGTAACACAATCATACAACCCTTAAATCTGTTCTTAAAACATTCATTTTATAAGACTTGTTTTTATTTAAATTTAAAAACTTATATTTATGCTTAAGTTAAAACTGGAAAGTTTAAAACTGCTGAATTTCCCGAGTCTTCCCTCGAGCCGCTTCTTCTTCCTCAGATTTTCTTTTTTCTTCTTTTCTTATTTTAGTTAAAGTTTAAAACTGTCGTCATTCCCACGCATTCGAACTCCACTTCGAGTCAACAGCCTCTCCTACTCGAGAGCTACCCCGAGTCACCCACGAAATTTCCCGAATTTCCTCCTTTCAACTGCTTCTTCTTCCCCGACTAACAACACAACCCAGACCACCAACGTGCACGTGCACGTGCACATCAACGCGGTGCCATTCTGGGGGCCATCGCGACCCTCAACATGTCGCAAACGTCTCCTGTACTCGAAATTTAAATTTGAATCAACCCAGAAAACTCGAATTCGAATTTGAGTGTTTTGCTCGACATTGTAATATGAACACACTTAACGAAATTGCCTCGCTGCCGCTCTTTAGATCACCAGAAACGCTTCCACTCCGGCCCCAGCACGACAACACGCCCCTCTTCCACTTCCTTGAATCGCGTGGAGCTCGATCACACATAGGAGCCGCTTCGATCAAAATTCCAGAGCTCTCCAAAACTAGGTTTAGAAACATAAAACTGCCGCCGCCACCGTGATCTGCCACCCCTTCTACCAATTTTCCCATCATCACCGATGGTGCTACTATCATCTCTGGAAACTACAACCCCTCAGATCCTCGAGAAGATCAGCAACTCCTCAAATACTAATTTCTAGTAAAACTAGAACAACTCATTCAATTTACTATTAAAATTTGTGATTTCATTTTTAAAAATCCTTATTTTGGTTAAGTATTCAGTTTATAACCCTGAATCAATGAATTCGAATGTTTAAATTTTATCCAAAACTTAACTTCCCTGTTCATTTTGGTTTCCAGGGCAATACACAATTTATTTCCACTCAAATAAATTTTTAAACTTTGATTTATGATTAGACAAACAATTTTTGTTTATAACATAAATCCTAACAGTGACTAGATCCAGAGATAAAGAATTTTAAACTAAAGCTAGAGTTTAAAAAACTGGAAATATAGGTTTTACATATATTCACAAACATGCATATATCATACATAGATTAAATTAAAACTCAACTAATTTGTTGAAGTTGAAGTTTAACGATGATCATATAAAAAGAACTGGCATTTTTGTTTTAAAATTTGAAACCCTGTATCAAAAACAGGAAGTAGAAAACACATTTCCAGGCAAAGAAAACTCAAGCATAACAATCATTTGCAAGCAAAAGCTACCCACATTCATGTAGGAATTTAAACACAAATAATAGAATAAAGCATGGAGTTTTACTCACAGGTAAAAGAAACAAAGAGGTCTAAAAAAATATATTTGCTCACCTGTATGAAGAGCAGAGGATACAGGGAAGCTTGTTGAACTGATTGAAGCTTTTGTTTTGTTGAACTTTGATTTTGTTTTGATGTTCGAGATGATCTGATACTTGAATTTCGAATTTGTTTTTTTGTTTAAGTCTTTGAACTCCTTTGTTTTTCCAGATGAAACTTGTATACTTTTAATTCTTTTAAATATTTGCCTGAAGCTTGTTCTTGCATTTGTTTAAGTTTAAGATGGACGAAACTGAAAGGAAGGTGATAATATAGGAGAGTTTATAGGGTAATGAGATTTGTACAACAGGTAAGGCTGAAGTGATATGGTATGGTGGCTGATACCTCCCCTTGTATGCTAGAGGTATATATTTGCTTGTACTTTGTGAATATATATGTATTTTGTTTGTTTGACTATGCAAACTTTGGCTGAAATCTTGCTTGTAGTGAAATACTATAGTCAGTATATTGTATACTTAGAGATGATGGCATTTATTCCTTTGCAATACTCTCTTCTTTCTTTTGTCTAGTCTAATTTCTTAGCAATATAAATGAAATTCTATGTTGTTATTTTTATCTATGTGTTCACTTTATATTTTATAGTTTTATATGTTATTTTGAAATTCGTCTAGTTTTATTTACTTTATGTACATATTATAAAAGTTGCTTTAGTTATGTATTAAATTCTTGACTTATGAAATTATACTTATGCTAATAGATATAAAGTTGTTATTGCTATTTGTTGATTGTATTTCTCTTGTCATTACTTTATAGTTTTACTTCCATTTTAACTTAAATATTTATTTTACTTTACCACTAACTATTTTGTATTTCTTTATAAATTCAATTATTTATTTTACTTTAGTATTTATTATCTTATATTAAATTTATAAATTCAAATTATTATTAACCATTTATTGTAATTTTTATTACTATCCTTTATTATCAAACCATTTATTTACAATTTTAAATCCAAATTAATATATATAGAATTTCAAATCTACTCATATATCCCGTATACATATATATTCACATATATGTACCATATTTACAATATTATTAAATTTTAAAGGATTTATACAGAATTTAATTGATCCGGGGAAACTCGATTAAATTTATCCATAAATTAAACAATTTTTAAATTTTTATTCATTTAATTATTAATTTAAATAAATTAAAAATCTGGGGTCGTTACAAACTTCCCCCCTTAAAAGAATTTCGTCCTCGAAATTCGCAGGCACGAAAACAAAGACAGATAGATCGAAGATAAATTTGATCTCCTATAACTCCTCAAAATTAAGATACGAATTCCGAATTCAAATCGAAATATCTCAAAATACATACCAATTCGTCCCTCTTCGGACTTCGGTATACACAAGAAATTAGAATAGAATTTCAAAATTTGGTTTCAAACGAGATCGTTTTATTGATTTAATTCAAATTTAACTTCATATTCTATTAATCAATTTAACTCAATTTAAAATTTCCAATTTCAAATTCATTAAGGTTTAAATCAAAAAAATGATAAGAACTGATAAAGATACGAAATAAGAATCTCCTACAACGGTTCATAGAGCCATCATCACACCGAAACTTCTACTTGTAGCTGATACGAAGCAATCAAAAGAATTTGGAAACGAATCAAAGAAAATTGATAGAGAAAGATTGTTTCCACTGTTGCAGGGTATTGATCATTTATAGTCGTTTTTCCCTGTCCCCTATCTCGTCTTCTTCTTGCACTCATACTCACTATCAGTGGATAGTAAGAGAATTTAATGAGACGTTCAGACGGATATCTGAGAATTACCCATTCTAGAGTTTACTTCACTCTATCTCTAATGAGCTACTTAACGTGTTATACTCCTGAGCTAAAGTTCAACCTTAGCTCTGATACCAAATGTAACGTCCCAGATTTTCGCGCTCGAAAATCGACATCCATACTTTACATCGTACTCGAATGCCGTAGGTTCGACCGTTCAAATCCGAGTCGCCGGAGCTTATAACAACATTAAGTAAATAACACAGCGGAATAAATGAATAATACATTGATATACAATATCTGATACAACAGAGTGATACAAAGAATATCAATATACATCAGAGATATGATACAACAAATAGCAGCGGAAAAGAAAACGATAGATAACATCCGCAGCGGATAATCTCCATCTTCAAAGCACAAATCCAGATATAGCTCGAACTCCCAATAATGATGCACAAAGATAAGCAAGTGCAGTCTGATCCAAAGACTGAACTAGCTCCAAACGTCTACTAAACCTGAATATCTGAAAACCCCAACTCTAGACTGCTCGTGTAGGAAATTATGAGCACCCAGAGTTTAGGAAAGGAACAATAAACTCCGGATCAGTCATGGGACTGGTGTGAGCAACAAAAACAGTTTATCTTTAAAACAAATAGCAAGAGAATTTTAAAGTCAATTCGCAATGCTTTTGGAAAATGAAACTACCATAAGACCTCCCGCCACACACACAATGCAAACGCAGAATTGGAGGAGATTTCTTCTTATGATAGTCAAAGATGCTTACTACGCAAAATCAAATCATTTGATATTATTACTAGTGCATAGTGTAGAAAACAATTTCGAAAGTAGAATATAAATCTTAGCCAGCATAGACATTTCGCACTTATGCCTACTATAGCTACCATGTTCAATAGCAGGTTACCACCACATTCCATGGCAGGTAATACAACTAAAATCGTACAGGGCTCGTATTGTTTTGTTTGGATTTCCAACAAATGGTCAGGCTAAGGAACTTCCTATTCCACGAAAGAAACGCCTCTGGCGGGACGTTCCGAGAACCAACTGTTCTCTGCCAAACAAGGCCGGCAACCCCTTTTCCCAAGGGATAAAAGAAACCTCAGATATGCCACCCCCGGTCCTTTGGGACCTTTAACCGAGGCGCCTCGAATCCAACATCACACGTCATAAATAAAGTGTGTCCACATGATTAAGTATCTAGGCTCCATACCATGATACTACCCTTTTCCAGAAGGAATGGTCATACCCTAGGGGAGCTACCCCTGAAAACCTTGCCGCACGATTCCTGTTTCGACCATTACCGGGTTGTGAGGCTCGACGAAGTCTCGTCCACAAAGCTACGCTTTTTCAAAAAGCCACGCTTTGGGTCAATAGATGATCAACCTATGATCACAAAGATAAATGATGAAACAAATGATCATATCACAAATGATCAAACACTGATCATCACACAGCAACACTCAGCATGCCACATTACCAAATTGGGATATATCGCTGATAAATTTCAACTACATAACCTCTGAGCTCGTACGTCTCAGAGAAGGGTGTTAAGCTAAGAGAATAAATTCTCCGCCACCAAACAGAAATGTATTTGAAAGAAATCGGCTTTATATCTCAAAGTGTAATGTCAGACATGTAACCATACAAGTCTGTTCCGGGATCGAACAGAACCGAAGGCACTTCTCACGAAGCCCTTGCAAATCCGGATAATTTTCAATCACGTTCGGACTTCCCGTCACAAAAAGAGTGATATAAATCTCTATACCGGAGCAACTCAGTGCAGAGACGTTCGACAGGTTGTCCTTTCATTTTCGAAAATATCCGGTCTTCATCACCGGTCTTCAAATGCCATCCATATACGACGTATCACTATTCGGAATGGGTTATACGACCCAAAGGTCCTCTCCCGGCTAAACCGAATAGTGAGCGCAATATTTAAAACATATGGATATTGGGATTTCAATTAAGTCACAACTGAACAATTCCAAACATTCTTTCAAATGGTTTAAACCAATTACCATTTCAAATCTTTTAAACAAAAAGATTCATTTACAGATTTTTCCAAATCAATTCTCATTTCAATTTGATTAACTCGTTAAACCTTTAAATCAAAGATTTAACTTATAGCTTTCAAAACAATTTCATTTCTAATTGGTTAAACAAAACATCATTTTAAATCTGTTAAAAATAAACAGATTTAATTCATAGCTTTCAAAAAAAAGAATTCATTCGTAGCCTTTTAAAACATTTCAATTTCATTTTGAATTTGAAACCTTTCAACACAAATTGGAAGTTCACTTCTTATATGAAAGCTGTTATTATTTGAAAACAAATAGTTTTCGTTTAAGAAAAATCCAATTATATTTACATGAGTTAAAACCCTTTTTATTTTATTCACATTCCAAAAATCAATACTTTTTTTTAAAATGGTTTAACTCATATATTACAGGTATAAAATCTCTAATCCCTATTTTCAAATCATAGAGTTCAATTTTCAAATCTTGAATTTAAGTTTAAATCAAATTATTTAAACTTCAAAACTTAATCAGGTTATTCGAAAATAAGTTTCATCTTTGAAATTCCATTTCAAAAGCTTTTCACATTTAAACCGAAATTTCTAATTTCAAAATCAATTGAAATTTAAAATTTCAATTTCAAAACATCAAATTTAAATTATCTGTGACTTAACCGATTTCCACGTGAAATCCATATTTGTGTGTGTATGGTGTAGTCCAGGGGTTTAACACAATAGTGCAACACAATGAATCATCACAGATCAAAATACAGGATATAGATGATAAGCGATATAAACTATACGCTTATCGTTCATTCACAGATCACAGATATATATCACAGATAATAAATTATCATAGCACAATTCACAGAACGAAATATCACAGATCAGATAGCACAACAATTCAAGGCATCCCTTACAATGCAATCAATCATAAGTAAAGTCAAGCATTCAATAATCATTTATAAACAGGATTAAATTAATAGTTTAATCCTAATTAATTTAATTTATTTCCAATTAAATTTATAACTTATGAATTGATTATCAAATTCTGATTTATTAATTACGAATCATTTGATATAATTAATTTATCAAACACTTTAGTTAATTAAATTATTCTTCATTTATCATATTTATTACGTCAACCATTAAACTAATTTCATAATTCATTAACCCCTTAATACTTTAAAATAAACCAATTTCCTTTATTAATTTCTTAACTATCATTAACATATATCTTTAAAACACTTTATTCTTTTACTCAACACTTATTTACATTTCTAAATTAAGTTTAAATTAACTTAAGAATCCATTATAATAAGTTTAAGTAACACAATCATACAACTCTTAAATCTGTTCTTAAAACATTCATTTTATAAGACTTGTTTTTATTTAAATTTAAAAACTTATATTTATGCTTAAGTTAAAACTGGAAAGTTTAAAACTGCTGAATTTCCCGAGTCTTCCCTCGAGCCGCTTCTTCTTCCTCAGATTTTCTTTTTTCTTCTTTTCTTATTTTAGTTAAAGTTTAAAACTGTCGTCATTCCCACGCATTCGAACTCCACTTCGAGTCAACAGCCTCTCCTACTCGAGAGCTACCCCGAGTCACCCACGAAATTTCCCGAATTTCCTCCTTTCAACTGCTTCTTCTTCCCCGACTAACAACACAACCCAGACCACCAACGTGCACGTGCACGTGCACATCAACGCGGTGCCATTCTGGGGGCCATCGCGACCCTCAACATGTCGCAAACGTCTCCTGTACTCGAAATTTAAATTTGAATCAACCCAGAAAACTCGAATTCGAATTTGAGTGTTTTGCTCGACATTGTAATATGAACACACCTAACGAAATTGCCTCGCTGCCGCTCTTTAGATCACCAGAAACGCTTCCACTCCGGCCCCAGCACGACAACACGCCCCTCTTCCACTTCCTTGAATCGCGTGGAGCTCGATCACACATAGGAGCCACTTCGATCAAAATTCCAGAGCTCTCCAAAACTAGGTTTAGAAACATAAAACTGCCGCCGCCGCCGCCACCGTGATCTGCCACCCCTTCTACCAATTTTCCCATCATCACCGATGGTGCTACTATCATCTCTGGAAACTACAACCCCTCGGATCCTCGAGAAGATCAGCAACTCCTCAAATACTAATTTCTAGTAAAACAAGAATAACTCATTCAATTTACTATTGAAATTTGTGATTTCATTTTTAAAAATCCTTATTTTGGTTAAGTATTCAGTTTATAACCCTGAATCAATGAATTCGAATGTTTAAATTTTATCCAAAACTTAACTTCCCTGTTCATTTTGGTTTCCAGGGCAATACACAATTTATTTCCACTCAAATAAATTTTTAAACTTTGATTTATGATTAGACAAACAATTTTTGTTTATAACATAAATCCTAACAGTGACTACATCCAGAGATAAAGAATTTTAAACTAAAGCTAGAGTTTAAAAAACTGGAAATATAGGTTTTACATATATTCACAAACATGCATATATCATACATAGATTAAATTAAAACTCAACTAATTTGTTGAAGTTAAAGTTTAACGATGATCATATAAAAAGAACTGGCATTTTTGTTTTAAAATTTGAAACCCTGTATCAAAAACAGGAAGTAGAAAACACATTTCCAGGCAAAGAAAACTCAAGCATAACAATCATTTGCAAGCAAAAGCTACCCACATTCATGCAGGAATTTAAACACAAATAATAGAATAAAGCATGGAGTTTTACTCACAGGTAAAAGAAACAAAGAGGTCTAAAAAAATATATTTGCTCACCTGTATGAAGAGCAGAGGATACAGGGAAGCTTGTTGAACTGATTGAAGCTTTTGTTTTGTTGAACTTTGATTTTGTTTTGATGTTCGAGATGATCTGATACTTGAATTTCGAATTTGTTTTTTTGTTTAAGTCTTTGAACTCCTTTGTTTTTCCAGATGAAACTTGTATACTTTTAATTCTTTTAAATATTTGCCTGAAGCTTGTTCTTGCATTTGTTTAAGTTTAAGATGGACGAAACTGAAAGGAAGGTGATAATATAGGAGAGTTTATAGGGTAATGAGATTTGTACAACAGGTAAGGCTGAAGTGATATGGTATGGTGGCTGATACCTCCCCTTGTATGCTAGAGGTATATATTTGCTTGTACTTTGTGAATATATATGTATTTTGTTTGTTTGACTATGCAAACTTCGGCTGAAATCTTGCTTGTAGTGAAATACTATAGTCAGTATATTGTATACTTAGAGATGATGGCATTTATTCCTTTGCAATACTCTCTTCTTTCTTTTGTCTAGTCTAATTTCTTAGCAATATAAATGAAATTCTATGTTGTTATTTTTATCTATGTGTTCACTTTATATTTTATAGTTTTATATGTTATTTTGAAATTCGTCTAGTTTTATTTACTTTATGTACATATTATAAAAGTTGCTTTAGTTATGTATTAAATTCTTGACTTATGAAATTATACTTATGCTAATAGATATAAAGTTGTTATTGCTATTTGTTGATTGTATTTCTCTTGTCATTACTTTATAGTTTTACTTCCATTTTAACTTAAATATTTATTTTACTTTACCACTAACTATTTTGTATTTCTTTATAAACTCAATTATTTATTTTACTTTAGTATTTATCATCTTATATTAAATTTATAAATTCAAATTATTATTAACCATTTATTGTAATTTTTATTACTATCCTTTATTATCAAACCATTTATTTACAATTTTAAATCCAAATTAATATATATAGAATTTCAAATCTACTCATATATCCCGTATACATATATATTCACATATATGTACCATATTTACAATATTATTAAATTTTAAAGGATTTATACAGAATTTAATTGATCCGGGGAAACTCGATTAAATTTATCCATAAATTAAACAATTTTTAAATTTTTATTCATTTAATTATTAATTTAAATAAATTAAAAATCTGGGGTCGTTACAGTTTGATTTCGACCTTTTGCTTCAATTTGGTTTTGTTGAGTTGCTTCTTCATGTAACATGTTTGGTTTATTAAAATTCATGGTCATCTGGATATATTCACTATATTCGAATGTGAATTGTATTGAAGGTACTTTTGATGCCAGTGCTGTGTTTTATCACTTCAGTTGGTTCACACATGGTGATCTGGTATCAAGTTGTTTTGGGTATTATATTGAACCCTGTAACTTGATAGTTTTGGTGGCACATCTTGCGGTCATGTTGCATTTCATATATATTTTTCCTGAGCTCACATGTATTGAGCTCTGGTTTCATTTTCATGTGAAATTTTGTTTGTAGTCTCGTATATTGTTACTGTACACTCCGGCCTTATGTTGCTTTGGTTTCATTTTGATTTTGGTCGAGGCTGCATTGAGTTGTTTTCGTGAGACTTGAACTCGGTTTGGATTTTTGCTTCATTTGAGTTTGACAGTTTGTGTACTTTATATATACAACCAGTTAGAATGGTGCTTGCCTTTGAGTTTCATAACTGTGGCATGCATGTTGCCATCCCTTTGATGCAGTTTGTTTGCATCTCCATTTGCTGTACTCGAGTTATTTGATTCACTGTCCAGCTTCAGGTTGTGACATTGTTTGCTTCGACATGCCTTGGTCCTTGACATTTTTGAGTTGTTTCTTTTTACTGTTGCATTTGTTTGGTGCAACTGCCTTGTGCCTCTGTTGTATATTGATTTTTCTATGCATTTTGATGTTTAATTGGTATTCTTGAGCCTGCATTGTTGTGTACTTTCTTTTGATGCATACATTAGTGCCTGTGTGCACTTACTTGACTGGTCAGTAACTTGACCTCTACACTTTATGGGTTTTTTTGGATTAACTTATGGCCTGGGCAGTTCGCCACATTAATTTGTGTAAAATTGGGTTTGCATATAAGTTTGGTCCATATTTGTGACGACCCGCCCTTCTATCCACAGAAGAACGCATCGACAATAAGAAAGAAAGAGGTAGAAAATAGAAAAGAAGAGAAGAAAGAAAGAAACAACAACAACGATCTCAATACTTCAATTTCCATTGAATTTTATTCAATCCCAATTCAAATTTTTTATTATCAAAGATTAACAAATCAATTTAATTATTTAAATAGATTATTAAATTGATATTGCCCCAAATTTCCGGGATATTACAATATTGCCTTGTTTCATCATTGATCGTGGCATGTGCATCACTTGTGTAAATTATTTAATTTGCGTACAGTCTTCACTGGGACCTTTCAGTTGAGACTGTCTGTAGCTGTTTTGACCACTTGATTACATTCGGATTTGTTGTTCGAATACACTTGAGTTGAATCCAGTTGTAGCTTGGGTTTGACCTTGTGTTCATTTGTGACATTCATTGAGCTTTCGTGTATTTCATCACGGTTGTGGTGAGGCAGTACACGCGTGCGTGTACTACAGCCACATTGGTTGGTCGTTTTAATTGATATTTCAATTATTTGAATTGTTTTGTGTTCAATTCAATATTTGGGAATTGTATTTGATTCAGTTCGATTGATCATTTTGTTGTGTCTAATTATCTGTTCGATAATTAGATTCTGAGTTTCTAAATCTTTATTTAATAATTGGATTGTTTGTTAATTGCTGTTTAAGCAATTCTGATGTTTTTAAAATTATCTTTATTGATATTCTTTTCACTTATCTTTGTTGATGGTTTGAATCTGCTGATTTGTTGTTTAACACTGTTTAGTGTTATATCTGCCGTTATCCGATTCTCTTATCGAGGAGTCGGATATACGAGATTTCTGTGACTGTCGTCTATTTGTTATTTGATTATTATTGCTTCTGTGCATTAATAACCGAGTTTGAATTAGACTGACCCGTGTATTATTTTCTTTTGAATTTAATACTCGGGTCAGACCCGAGTTATTTCAGGTTGTAGATATTCTGCTTTGGGTTGCTGCTTGAGCTATGAAGTCTTTTCATATCTTTCGAAGTGGTCTGCGTCTTTTTGTAGTAGTCAGTGTACTTTAGGTCGATATGTATTCATGTATCTTAGTCTATAATGTACTTGTATATATAACTTCCAGAGTCGACAGTTGTAGTTGTATCATATGAATGGTGTCAAATGTATTGTAACTGACATCTGTTATATATATATATATATATATGAGACTTTTGTTATCTGTGTTCCGCATCTTTTTGTATCTGTGTTATTATTATATATATTGTCCTAAACTATTATGAACCATCGTAGTTCGTTTTATACTGGAATTGGGTATGTCGATGGGAGTAAATAAATAAGAGATGAAAAATAAAAAATATATACCATTCCTATCGAGGTAAGCAATACTAGTGTAAAGCCAACTACGGATGGCCGCTCCTATCCAACCTTATTCTTCGTAATAACAGACAGTATTTCTTTTAATACTCTTTGTTATTGTGAGCATAGAGGTGGGGCGTCACATAAATCTTGTTATTTTCCTGTAACAAGTACGCTTATAGTAATTATAATAAATATGAAGAAGCCCAAGGATGTCTTTCAAAGTAAATTTAAAATCGTCGAGCCATTTTAAAGTGCATCCATAGCGACTCTTTCACTTCTAACATTATCAACTTTCAATTCCAGTTCCCACAAATGTCCAAACTAATTCCTTTACGTTAAACACACCAAAACGTGTATAGCTAAACATACATACATACATACATACATACAATATATCAAATATCAGGGATTTCAAAGACATTTATAACGACTATATCGCTTCAAACATTTATAACATACTATATCTTTTCACAAAGCAATATCAAACATGTAAACAAGTGGTCTGTGCCATGATACATGTTTATAGAATCAAAAGGAGATTATACTCCACAATAATATTATAACCGATTTTACAAAATAAAACGGATTTTAAAAGTAATGACTTGCATTGTTCGTTATACAGTTTATATTTTTAATACAACAATTACATACACAATAATATCCAATCAACTGGTGAGTAAAACTCACCTAAGTTCCAACCAATGCTTACGCATTTCCCAATAGTCCAAAATGACTAAATGTAACATCCCGCCATTTTGGACCATTCAAATAGACAACAAAACCACACATGTCGGACTTGAATAATTCAAAACAACAGATTGTTAATAAAATTTGGGGCAAATAAAATCAATCATAGAATTACAAACACAGAATATCAGAATAACTCGCAGCGAAATAAAATAACTATAGTAGTTCATGAAGCTACTAGATACAAAGTCTCAAAACTAATACATAATACCAAAGTCTGAAACCAATACATTTGGAAATTCAAGGTACATAAGTTCTCTACTACAAAAGCAAAAGCTAAGTGGAAATAACTAGAATAGAAATATCATGTAGACGGCTAAATCACCGGCGGATCTCTAGCGCCAAAAAGATGAAACCAATGCTGTGAAAATCAGGCTGACCTGAGCATAAAGCAAAAACACAAAACACTCGAGTTAGGACATACATACTTATAAAATGTAAATCAACTCAAGTGAACTGTAAAAGAAATGCATCAGTAACTTAAAGGATGCTTGGGATCGCCCATCCTCTAAAACAAACTCGTAGAAGGCGCACTAGGGTAGGTGACACGGCATAACTAGGCAATGCCAGTGTAGATATACCAATTACACTTCCGGACTGTTGGTAGCTCATAGCCGCAACTACCGCCCAACTCGATCCACACTCCCAAATCAAAGGTGCGCACCAAATCAATCACAAAGTAAGAGAATAGCTAACGATAAAGTGTGTCCGATTAGAAGAGCTACCTCCTTGGCCCGTCGATTGCTCCTGTTTTAGCCACCTTATGCTAACTCACGGGAGTTAGGTCCACGTAAATATACCTTTAGGATCGCCACCACCATCCTACTTCATTCTGGAATTGTAAAGACCCGCAAATCCGTCTTCCGAAAACCCGACATCGATACGTCCACTGTATCAACTGCCGAGCAAACGAATGCCGGAAAACCGAATTCTTAGGGTTTAAAAGAAGAGGTAGAAGAAAAGATAGAAGAAAAAGAAAGAAGAACAACAGAACAACATCAGAAACAGAAACAATATCAGAATCTCACATATCGCAGCGGAACAATATATAATAGATAATCACTAGTCTTTTAAAACAAAGAACTATATCAGTTTATACATACATCAATCAGAGTCAATATACAATACAGTACAATAATGGACAGTTATATAAACTTGTCCTCATACAGAATACACAGCGGAATAATACAAAGTATAGGTGATACGTTTCGCCATCCAGCTTGCTTCTAAAGCTCCAGAATATCCTGATAACATAACTCTAGGCTGCCCGTGTGGAAAATTATGGGCACCCAGAGTTTAGAAGGGAACAATAAACTCTGAGTCAGTCATGGTGACTAGTGTGAGATCGTAAAACAGTTATTTTTCACAAAGAAAATAAAACAGATTCGCAATGCTTTTGGAAAATGAAACTACCATAAGACCTCCCGCCACACACAGAATGCAAACGCAGAATTGGAGGAGATTTCTTCTTATGATAGTCGAATATGCTTACTACGCCAATCATTGGATTATTATTATTAATGTCTAGTGTAGAAAACATTTCGAAAGTATACTATTAATCTCAGCCAGCATACGACCAGTATCGTATGCCTACTATAGCTACCATCTAAACAGTGGGGCGCCACCATAAGTAAATGGCAGGTTCTACAACTAAAACCGTACAAGTTCCGTATTGGGAATTGGATTTCCAACAAATGGTCAGGCTAAGGAACTTCCTTTCCTACCGCGGAATGGGATCGCCTCTGGCTGGACGTCCCGAGAGACAAACTGCTCTCTGCCAAACAAGGCCGGGTTACCCCTGTAACTAGGTAACTCATGAATATGTCATCCCCCGGTCCTTTGGGACCTTTATCCGAGCGCTCGATAACCAACATCACACATAATAAATAAAGTGTGTCCACATGAGTAAGTATCTGGGCTCCATACCATGATACCACCCCTTTCCAGAAGGAAATGACATACCCTAAAGGGCGCGACCCTCATAACCTTGCCGCAACATTCCTGTTTCGACCATTTCCATTTTGTTGAGGCCCTGACGAAGTCTCGTCCACAAAGCTATGCTTTTTCACAAAGCCATGCTTCGGGTCAAACAAATGATCAAAGAAATGATCACAAAGATAAATGATCAAACAAATGATCATATCACAAATGATGAAACAATGATCATTTCACAGCAACACTCAGCATGCCACGTTACCAAATTGGGAGTATATCGCTGATAACCTTCAACTACATAACCTCTCAGCTCATACGTCTCAGAGAAGGGTATTAAGCTAAGAGAATAAATTCTCCGCCACCAACAGAAATGTATTTGAAAGAAATCAACATTATATGTCAATTTGTAACGTCAGACACACAACCATACAAGTCTGTTCCGGGATCGAACAGAACCGAAGGCACTTCTCACGAAGCCCTTGCACATTCGGATAATTTTCTAATCATGTCCGGACTTCCCGTCACTAAGGGTGATAAAACCTCTAAATCGAAGATCAGCCGATGTAGAGTAACTCGACGGTAATCCTTCCATTTTCAAAAATATCTGGTCTTCAAATGCAATCTATAACGACGTATCACATATTCGGAATGGGTTATACGACCCCATGGTCCTTTCCCGGCTAACCCGAATAGTGAGCGCTTATTCAAAAATAAGTGTGGCATTCAATTTCATCCAATTCACAACAAATACCCATTCAAGGTAATTATTGATAGTCGGTTATTTAACTATCAATAAAGATGCGCCACATCATCAGATTCCAAATAATTTTCCAAATTATTTATTTCCCGAAAATATCTTTACTAGATATAAAATCTCCACACTTCAAAAATAAATCGGTATTTATTTTTAAAACGAATTTCCATTTCTTTTATAAATTCCATAGTGAATTTATATTTCAAATATCTACTGATATACGATTTTCAAATCGATTTCAATATTCAATTTTAATTTATCTTTAAAAATATAAAATCTCAAAATGTTTCATTTCATATTGGAAAACATTTCCATACTTATTTAATAATAAGTAATTCACAAATCTATTAATTTTCAACATTTGAAAATATTCAATATACTTAAATCAAAATTAAGTATATATTTCATTCTTTAAGGAAATCATTTATTATAACAACATCTATTTGAGTCAAAACGAATGTTACGTAAAACATCTTTACGACGACTCAAAATCACTAGTATAGGGATTCGAAATTAAGATAGATATATAGATCCCAATACTAGATAAAAAACATTTCCTTTCGGAAATCATTTACTATAACAACAGTGTTATAGTCCACCATTTCCTTCTTCCTCGAAAACGTTTATTTCAACAATGAATGTTGAAATCTATGATTTCGATATTCAACTCATTTTAAAACATCGTTAAAACAATTAACTTCATTTTTAATGTCACTTCCCCAAAACAATATCCATTTTACTTAACAATATATTCACTGTCCAAAATCGTGAATATACTTCACTAACCAAATTTCAATATTTTCTACACATTTTATTTCAAGAATTTATCCACTATCCAAAATCGTGAATAAAATTCCCAACCAACTCTTATTATTTACAACATTTAACTTAAAGGATAATTCGCTGTCCAAAATCACGAATATATCTCCTTTAATAACTTCTACGTTTAAATTACCATATTCAATTGGTTTCGGATTTATAAAACAACGTTTATAAATTCCATTTCTATTTATAAAAAAAAAACTTCAACTTATAAATCTCATTATTAACAAATTCCATTCATATCTCATTTAAATGCCAAAATCCCAATTTAAGCCATTTTACAAATTTATCTACTATTTATTTCAGAAATCACTTTTCGATTATATTCCACAAAAATCTTAATTTTAATAACTTTAAAATTTTAACGTTTATTTTTATTTAAAATAAATCAATTCAAAAATTTAAATAAAACGTACACTTTCAAATAATCACTTTTAAAATCCCTTTTTAAAGTTAAAATCGTTATTTTTAAACTTCAAAATTTGAATCCGATGATGCAACGCACCAATTTGTCAATCACAACATTCAATATCATATATCAATATGATAACAGAATACATCACAATATCTGTAAATAAATAAATACTGGTGAGGAATCCAGTTGGATCCCTCCAACCTGTTTCCCTGCATCCACAGATGTTAGCACAATACCCATTCCACTTCGAGGTGGAATATCGCGGTATATAGGTTTTATAAAAATCATCCGCTTACTAACGGTGCAATAGGGTCTCATCCGCTATACAAGGCGGGAAATCAATCAATCCAATATATACATATGCCAATATGTATATATTGCTATATATATATAGATATATCCTACTATATCTAATATCACAAATTCAAACAGCAATCAAATCAATCAATAACTGCAAAATTAAATTTTCCATTCGAGTGAGAAAAATCTCACCTTAGCTTTAAATTTGCCATCCATTTTTGTTCCAGTTTGGTTTCTCCAAATTTTGACCTTGTATAAATAATTTTATACAATTTATAAGTATTTGAATCAATTGACAATAAATTGTCATTTGTTCATTTATTTAAACCAAAAATTTAATTTTATCGAATGATTTATTTTAAACCAATTTCTTTATAAATAAATTTATTTAACCCACATTTCAATTTCAAACTAACTTTCCTTTTAAATAATTTTCTTGAAAACTAAAATAAATTTAAATAAACAACAAAACAAAAACTACCTCAGTGTAAAAGAAATCACAACCCTCCACTTCCACATCTTTTGCTTGACCACCACCACGCACTCACGCCAGTCGCCGCCCTCACGAGTTCTGATGTAGCTCAGGCCAGGGATGAAGGCATAAGTCATACGCGACTTATGGAAGGAGCTATGAGTCATGACCGACTCAAGGAAACAGGAGGCATAAGCGTAAGTCGTAACCGACTTAACATGATGAGGGACTTAAGTCGTGACCGACTTAACAATGGGGAAGGCATGAGTCGAGACCGACTCAAGAAAAGCAAAGGCATAAGTCGTGACCGACTTAAGAAAGGAGCTATGAGTCGTCTTCGATCTAACAGGGCAGATGAAAAGGAGATACGACTCAACTGGGAAGAAACCCTAACTCGTAACCGACCTAATGAAATGATAAGTCGCGACCGACTTAGTATAACTCGGCAACGACTTAGCGAAGACTGGCGAGTTAACGAGTCCCTTAAGTCGCCTGGACGACCTACTGGATTACGCAGTGAAAAGGCAGAACAAGTTGGTAAAGTGATAGGTCGTGTGCGAGTTAACGAGCCAAGTGATAAGTCGGAGACGAGTTACGACCCAAAGAAGACTTATCTTAAGTCGCTGAAGTTTGACTCGTGATGTTCTTAAGTCGCGGAAGCCTGAATGCCGTTGGATGATCTGCCGAGTTAATCTCCACCATTGGTTCCTTTGAGTCGCCGCATGTTTTTAAGTCGTAGTAGCTGTTGCCGTTGTTTTCTCTGCCGCTTAAATCTGGACCGTTGATGATGAAGTCACCGTTTTGATAAGTCGTGAGAAGGTGTTAAGTCGGCAACGACTCAAGTGGTAGTCTGTTTGTATTTGTCAACTCGTAGCTCGTACCTGTTTGTAAGTCGTCATCTATAGGTCGTTACCAACTTAAGTACTTGTAATATTTTTAAGTTTTTTATACTTTGTGTTGTAAGTCGTATACGACTTATGTTAAGTCGGAGACGTTGATAAGTCAGAACCGACTTAGGAGTTAGGAAATTTTGTTGTTTTTGTGTGAGTTGTAAACGCCTATAAATAGGCCGGGTCTCTCATTTGTAAAGGTTGTTGATTTTTGAATAAAATTCTCTTTTGATTGCTTTGTGCTTTCATTCTAAATAGGTAGTTGAGTGTAATCTCCTATCTCCTCTTTCGGATAATCGAGTGCGCTCGATTCAACGATTGTAGAAGCCGATTCGCGGAATCAAGTGCGCTTGATCAACGCTTAAAGAATTGAAGATCTTCGAACCCGGTATCGTGCGCGATCAACGAGTTCAGGATAGCTAGAATTCGGTATCTTCGGATCAACGAATTTGGGCATTTCAGCATCTTCCAATCCACCGATTGCTACATTCAACGATCTACATCATTTTTGTAATATCCGCTGCGTCAAGTTCCCTGTCGCCTTCCCCTACCTCACGCTCGACATTGCTTCCACGCGACACTCGCGAACGTGACTCGCGAAACCCCAGCTTCGCCTGACCATCATCGCCGCGCGCTCACGACCACTAGTGGCCCTCCCAGCTTCGACTGCACTCGCGCGCCACCATCCCTTCGTTGACTTCGAGCTCGAGCTCACTGCTATCGTGATCTCGTTCCTCCAGTACCTCGCTCGCGCGCCTGCTTCGAGTCGCGATCTCGTCGCGATTTAAATCGCGAAGACCCCCGGTTCTCAAATCGAAATCGCGATTTCGATTTTAAAAAACATACTCGGTCGCCATTTATAATTTGAACGAGAACGAAGAGTTTTCATTTTCTTGAATGAGGTGGTTTCGGCCATTATAAATTTGAACGATTGTTTTGAGATGAAAGGGAAACGCGGCCATTCTTTGAAATGAAAGGGTATGGTTTGCACAATTTTTTGTTCGTGATTCTCTGCGTGATTGTAGGCGTGTTTAAAGGGGATAACGTGTGGTGACGTTGACAAATATAAATTTAAATTTTAAATTGAATTCATTTTAAAATTTTAACGCGTTTTCTAACCGTACGGTCACAAAACAACTCCGAAAAATACGAAATTTGAAATCCGACAATAATTCAATATTCCGGATCCAATGGAACTGGTTTCGTCGAATTCCGAGAATGTGTGAAAAATGACTATTTTTAAATATCGATTCAAACGATATATTTCAAAACTGAACAAAACACTTTCAAACTCGATTCTGAAGCTTCTATTATCTTCAGTATTATCATTATAGATTTTACAATCCTTTGAAATATTTTTCTTCAGCTTAAAATTGAAGATTCGAATTTTTATTCAATTCAATAGATTAAATTTTATAATTTAATCGCTAATTTATTCTGATAATTTGAAATTCAAATCAAACCATCATTTAAATATTAAAAATTAATTAAATATTTTTAGTTTAAATTGTCGAAAATTCAGGGTCGTTACAGGAATCTCCACCACGTACACAGTTGTCAAAGTGGTTTTCGGTATCGACAGAGAGTATGCCCATATCCGATCCCGATCTCTTTAACGACCAAACGTTATTATAACCCATGGTTATTCAATTTCAAATGGTTTATTTTTCATATCAAACATATTCATTTCAACACCATATAAATTCCATATCATTATTCTTTAAAATATTATTCATTTTTTCCAAAGTTGTAACACTTCCAAATTCATTTAATTATAACACCTTTGAAACATAAAGATTTAGAGATCATAGCACTTTAAAAATGTAACCTTTAGAACCATAACATTCAGAACTATAACCCTTTAGACAAATTTGTAGCATTCAGAAAATGTCACTTTTAAGAAATGCAGCAGTACAGAAATGCGACTGTAAGACAGCAGTGCAGAAATGCTACTGTAAGAATTCGCAGCAATGCAGAAATGCTACTGTAAGAATTCGCAACGGTGCAGAATTGTTACTGTAATAATCCGCAACAGTGCAGAATTGTTACAGTAAGGAAATCGCAGCAGTGCAGAATTGCTATAGTAATACTTCCTATTACAATAGTTTATATAATCAAATAGTACATATGTTTGTAGTTTTTATCAAAGTCATTATATCATTCCTATTATACTACTCAACTTTAGCTATTTGGACATTAAAGAAACCATCCCTTTAGTTAAACAACCTTGTTACTAAAATGTCAAATTTTAAAGCTGAAATCCTTATGCCAAGCTAAAAGTAATTTTACTTACCCATTATTCTCTTTTAGTAAATAACATTTTATCATTTTCCCAAATGATACCATTTACATTAGCAAGAACTTATATGTCAAATGTACGTTTTAACTTACACTTTCTTTCTTCTCAAAAACCATTTATCATTTTAATCACTATTATATGAATTAAAACTTACAATTTATAGGTTAGAATAAAATTCCATTATTTGGTCAAATCGAATTATTAAATTTTATTTAACCTTCATTTTGTAAATTAGATTCCAAAATTTACATTTCTAACTATTTGTTTCTTATAAAAGTTTTAACTCATGTAAACGAATTCACAGAAATTATTACATTAAATTTTAGTTGAGATTCATATATAGAAATCCAAAATACTTAATAAATTTTAGAAAATCATTTTAAAATCAACCATGGAGTCTCTATAAAATTCTCTACCCTAGGGTCAAGTAAATACGAACATATATCATTTCAATCGGCAATTTATTAATTTTCCGGATTTTATATCATTCCAAACCCGCAATCCCAAGTCAAATAAAATTGCTCAATCCTGTCATTTCAGCCCATAATAATTTTTCCTTACTTTAAAGATCGTTCGGGTATGTATCATTTCAACCCATAGTGAAGGAACTTGCAGTGTGATTCCAGAATATTAAATAAACATAAAAATATTCAACATATCATGACATATGATCAAATAGACATAATATGATATGGGAAATAACAAAATAAATCATATTAATGACATAATATAAACATATAAAATGACATGATATAAACATATGAAGTAATATGATATAAACATATGAAATAACATGATATAACACATGAAATAACATGATAAAATCACAGGTGAAATGTCAAACTTGCATATACATATCCTCACAATTCAATTGTCATCAATTCATCAAATAAATAAGTACGTATGTCAAGTATGATTTTCTCACCTTTCTTTGGTTAGAGAGGTGATTCAAAGCAAAATACAAAGACTACAACAAGCACGACTAATTACGGACTAGCTTGAGTGAGACGAGAATCCAATTCCGTCGCTTAAACAAAATAAAATAAATTCCATACGTAAACGAATAATTCACATAGAAAAAAATATATTGATATAAACATGTGAAGAGGGTTTGACTAGTGGTGCATAGGCTTGGCTATAGGCTAGTTTATTAGTGTTTGGGTTCGGCCATAAGGATTTTGGGTGAAGGGGGTTCGGCCTTAGGGGTTTGGGTTTGGTTAGACTTGGTTTTGGTGAAGGGGCTTTTGGCCTAGGGTTAGGGTTTTGGTAGAGGAGGGCTTGGCCTAGGGTTTGGTGATGGAGGAGGTGGTCACGGCCAAGGCAACGGGAGGGGAAAGTGTTGAGGAGGTTCGGCCATGGTGTTTTGGAGGAGGTTCGACCATGGGAGTTTTGGTGGGAAGGAGAGGTGGTATGGCCGAGCTTTGTAGAGAAGAAGGAGGGGGAAAGGAGAAAGGAGTAGTGGGTTTTAGGCTAGGGCTTTGTGGTTAGAGGAAGAGGAGATGGTGTGGCCGAAATTTGTGGAGAAGAAGGAAAATTGTGGAGGAAGAAGAGGGAGAAGTCTAGGGTTTTAAGGAGGAAGAAGAAGAAGGAACTTACATTTTTCTCTATGGACGCACAAATGACAAATAGGAACATCTAGCAAAACCCTAGGATATTATATAGGGTTCTCATCATGTGACTTCTCATTTACCCAAGCAAATCCTAACCCATTTGTACAAGCCCAAAGTCACAATGTAAATAAGATAAATGTTTAAAAGAAAATAACTGCATGTAATACGCCAAACGTTGTCAGTTCTGAAAAGTAGAAACCAAAATTTTACAAGACAGAAAACAAGGAAAAGGTTAAAATTTAAATTCATCTTCATAAATAAAAAAAGTAAAAGTTAAAAATTTAAAATTTAAAATTTCCATAGAAAGTCAAACTTTGACCAAAGTTGAAAAAAATTTGAAATTTAAGAAAAGTCTTTATTTTATTAAATTAGGAAGAACATTTCACATCAAACTCAAAATTATACATTAAAATTTCCCAATTTAGAAATTTAAAATAATTATATTTAAAATTTCACATAAATTTTCATTTAAATATTCTCAAAATTTGCGAGTTGTTACACTAAAATTCCTACAAGCTTTAAACTCGATGAAATCAACTCAAGTCGTAAAGAATCCAGATACGAGTGGAATGATGAAAACGGCGTCTTAATCCGACCTTGTATGAATAAGATACGATTTATATAAGTTTGTGAATTTAAATTACTTAATTAATTAAATAATTAATTAATAAACTTAGTCACCTTATTCAAACCATCTTCCCTC
Source organism: Allium fistulosum (assembly GCA_030737815.1). Taxonomy (NCBI): domain Eukaryota; kingdom Viridiplantae; phylum Streptophyta; class Magnoliopsida; order Asparagales; family Amaryllidaceae; genus Allium; species Allium fistulosum. Next base: position 24,916,198 of record JASFAW010000013.1, read on the forward strand.
ATCTCTTCTCTTCCCTAAGTCACCCGCATGCACATTAATACATCTTCCCCTATGCACGTTTTCCAATGATACGACGAATCACTCGCCGATTCTCCAAATCAACCTCGCCAATGACCTTCTCATCCCTTCCCCGACCTCCTCGACCCAATTGTAACTTCTTCGACACCCTATAACCCATCGCAACATCATGTCCTAATAGTTAATTCACCAAGGTCGCTTTTCAATTTCGACCATCAAAGAACCTGTAACGACCCTGAATTTGGTCGTTTTAACTAGGCAATTATATATATTTTATATAGTCAATAAATAGATTTTTATTAATAAATAAACTCATTTTAATTAATTAGTAATGAGGGAAAAATCGTTTTCAAAATTTGTTTACCAAATTAAATAGTTCGTAGAAAAATAGAAAATGTGACCGAAGAACGTTTTCCGAAATTCAACCTTTCGACACCGGTAAGTTGTCGGGAATGTTGTTTGTCTTTATGCACCATATGTACACATATATAGTAGATAATTAACTAAATAATAATACACTTAATAATAGATTATCTTATGTTAATTATAATTAAAAGGTGATGTGACAATTCATAACTTTAAAAATAATAAACATTATATATAAATATATATCATTAAGTGTTGTCATATCTTAAGATTTTCATATTTATACATTATTATTCACCATGAGCTTAAGGACTTGACTAGAGAAGAAGGGGAGATGTGACAAGAGAGAGAGAGAGATAAGAAGGAGATGTGACTTTTCAAATATCATGACATATTATGTTAAATCATTAAGATATAGTTTAGTAATTTTCTCCAAATCTTTTTGCCTATAAGTATACATCCACACACACACATTCTCATTTGCTTTCTCCTCTTCACTTTCTAAACCTCCTCTCCAAAATTTTCATGGCTTCCATAGTTTGCAAAAATTAGGAAAAAAATCAAGTTTTTCCACTTTAAAACATATTTTCCTTAGCTAAGACCCTTCTCTACCACCTTACACACCCTCCTCCATCAAGAAAATACCCACATTCCCACCCTAGACCCTACGCCGAGCCAATAGACCATCATGCCAAGCCAAATAGTAGCCAAAAATCCAAGAAAGCAACTTCCTTTTCGAACTTCGGGGTCATTAGCAAGGTCTAGTGAAAGTTAGAGTTGAATCCGTGGAATTTCGGTAAGTAAACTACCTTATTTTGGAAATGATTTTTACTTTATTATCTAGTCCTTATTATAGTGATAATATAGTGTAGAAGTTGAATGGTAACCATGTGGTTTGATTATGATTTGGATGGTTTATTATAGCTTGATTTGGTTATGAAAATAGATGTTGTATTATAAAGTTAGTAAGCATGTACATATGGATGTATACTTGCAACCTATGATAAATATGGTTTGTGTTAGTAATGTGTTGATTGTAAAACATGAGCTATGACATGAGTTTTGGTAAACAAAGTTAGCAACTTTGTGTAATTGCGACGGATTTGAGGTCCGGTTGGAATAAAAGTTGTTTTTTGAAGTTTAAAGTTTTGAAATGGATTAAAGTTTGTAGCATTAGTTTCAAAAAAAATTCTTTTAAATTTTCTAAGTAATGTTTCAAACCAAAAAAAAGTAAGGGGTTGTCAAGTGGTTCGCTAAGAATACGTTAGACCGAACTCCGCCCATAACGATAGTCACTATGGATGTAGTTTGATGAAATTTATCGATTTTAGTTTCAAGTAGTTATAACTTGAAATTGTTTTGTAAAAGTTTTCAAAACAAACTTAATTAGTAATTAAATAGTAATTAAGTTTTGTAATCTAATTATCTAATTAATTATTTATCAATTAGTTAAATAAAAATGTAATTAGCCTTAATTTGTAATTAATCAACACTTAAGTTAAGTTAACGACTATTGTTTAATTAATTAAGTTTTTAATTGGTATTTAAAATGGTTAAGAGGTAATTAATAGTTAATAATTATTTAATTAAGTTAATTAGTTAATTAATTATTATTTAATTAAGTGATTACTTAATTAATATTTTAATTAATTAGGGTTTAACTAATAATGATTTGATTTAACCTTGATCAAGATGCATTAGGAAGTTAATTATGGCCTAACTAAGTTCAATATGTCTAATTAGAGTTTAATTATGATTTAATCTTGATTTAATTTGGATTAATTAAGATTTAATTAGGGTTTAAACTGATTTATTTATTTATTTAATTAAATCTTTTCCAAAGGTGATTTTAAATTAAACCGAATGTGTTTTAAACAAATATTCTTAAGGTGAATTGATTCCAAACCAAATGATCTCTTGTCTGGACCATTAAGTAGCCGAATGAATTAAAGTATTGATTGAAAAGGTTGACTCGTTTATGGAAAGTAAGTGACTGGTGTTTAGCACGAATGTTGGATATCGGAATTGTGATAAAAATAAGGAGGTTAATTTCGGTAAGCGGGTCATGATAACTTAAGTATGGAATGTATTCCATATGTTAATCTCCCACCTGATAGTGAAGTTGTTCACTATCAATAACTTGACCCTTTTAAATTATCAAATGTTGGTTTGAAGAGACCGGAATCGGATGACAAGCTGTTATACCAAAACCACTTTAAACTAACGTAAACGTTCGAATTGGAAGTATTGAAGTCATGATCAAGATTCAAGACTTGAAGTGCAAGGGCTATTTGCTACTAACACTGAGGGTGATTCCAAAACGGGTGTAGTGGAAATAGTGCCTTCGGTTCGTTCATCTCCTGAACGACTTGTATGGATAAATGCCCACATTGTTTCAACATCTGGAAGGTGATATAGCATTCTAGTTGGAGTGCTCTAGAAAAGGTAAACGTAGCCTCAGGCCTCATCAACCGAAAATGACCAAAACAGGGTATGCAGCAGGGCTATGTGGGTCGCTCCCATAAGGGTATGTCACCACCATATCTAGAATCGATATTTAACGCATTTTTTGTATGCTCATGTACGATTGCTGATCCCAACCGTGGTGGTGTTGTATTCGGTACTACTAGTCAAGTGGTAGGCTGGTTCTGTGTAACAGGGGTACAATATGTTCTTGTCAGACCCCAGGTGTATTTTATCTAGAGGTACATCTTTGGAAGGTAGTTCCTTACCTATTCATGTATGGAATCCATTGTCCAATAAGTGCCGTACAGAATTAATTGTGCGAAATATGTTGAAATGTGAGATGCAAGCATTTTAGCTATGTTCTAACTTACTTCAGAAACGTAGACATTATTATAATATCATTGAATTTCAATACAAAGTGTTTTGGTTATCGTAAGGTAAAAACCCATCCGTGTTTATGTGCGGCGTGGTCTAACGAGATACCTTTGATTTTCAAATGGTTTTATAAAAGTAAGAATTAAGTTGTTTGAGTTTACTCACACCAGACCCATGTCTGACCCGAAGTTTTATTTTCTTTTCCTAAAACTCTTGGGTACTCAAATTTTTATGATTAGCCAAGTGATCTAGGTTTCTCATGATAGCATTCTGGAGGAGCTGGAGTAGGTGGCTTCAATGATAACCAGCTAGTATATATTTCCGCTGTGTATCTATATATATATGTATTTTGGACTTGTGATGTAAGGACAAGTAGTTATAATTGTCCTAGTGTGGAGCTGGTAATATTATGACTCTGATGTATTATGATAGCAGTGACTATGTATAATCCTATGTTATATATTATATGTTGTTCCTTTTCGATGTGAGATTCTGTGATTGTTAAATTTTCTTCTTATCTTTCCTTTTCTTTTACCCATAACGACTCGTCTTTCGAAGTAAGAAAGACAGTTTGTTACAGTTGGTATCAGAGCTTAGGTTAAGCGAAACACCTAGGCTTTTGGGTTGAGTCAATCTTGAGAGAGCGTATTTGTAAATTTTTATTCATATACCCTTATAGGTATATCAGCTTGGTATGTTTGATTAGCAACTTTCTTTCAAGTCTTATCTCGTTCAAAATCTAAGAATTTTCTTACTATATCCAGGTAGTAAGAAATGAGTGACAGAGGCAGACGAGGTAGGGGGCAGGTAGCACTACAACTACAAATGGTCGAACCCTAAATCCTGGAGGAGTTCAGATTACCAAAGAGGCCACACCAGAGCAGCCGAGAGTGAATTTCGCAATCTTATGCAATGATTTCACTAATCTTGGAGAGAAACCATTTAAGGTGACTGAGTTTATCATGGAAGTGCAAGCTTGGTTGTGATCTTGCGAGAAGATTTTTAAAGGTCTTGGTTTAACCAATGAACAGAAGAGATTTTTAGCAGCATGGAAACTACAAGAGGGAGCAGCAGCTTGGTGAGAATCCCTTACTGCAAATATCCCAGAAGACGAGTTTTCATAGGCTCGATTTGAAGAAGTTTTTGAGGACTAATTCTTGCTAGCAGCATGAAGGATGAGGATGTATCGCAACTTCATGGATTTGAAGCAGCGGGATCTATCTATAGCTGAGTATGAGACGAAGTTCAACGAGTTGTCTTGTTTTTGACCAGAATTGATTAACACCCCATTAAAAAGAATGAGAAGTTTGTTTTGGGTATGAGGGAAGAATACTATAAGAAAATGATAGCTCATGTCAAAGGTACTTTTGTGGATTTAGTTGACATGACTCTGAGGTACAAGACCTTGGAAAAGATGAAGCCCTCTCCAGTAGCACCTAGTCCCGATGATCGTTATCCCTTATCTCCAGGGCTCGATCAAAAGTTGCAAAAAGGAAGTACAAGCTTGACGTACACACAGAGCAAAAAGCCACGACTTATAACCACGTTGGTGGAAATAGTTCTAACAAGAGGAAGTTCAGTCCGAATTGTAAGAATCAGGGAAAGGGAAAGCCTGGAGGTCGAGCCCAAGGATGTCGTTTTAAGGATTTTGTTTGCCACAAATGTCAGCAGAAGGGCCACATCACGAAGTTCTGCAAGAATTCTGGAATGCAGCAGCAACAACAATAACAAAGTGGACCTATCTGCCTGATGGTCTAGAAGATTCTTTGTTTTAATTGCCATCATCCCTGGCATATGGTAAAAGACTATCCACTCATGAAGAAAGTGAAATAGCCCAAGGTGTATGCTATAAAAGATGAGCCATCGACTTCAGCAGACGTGAAAGGGAAAGGCATCCTTGAAGGTACCTTACTTATTAATGGCATTTATGTTCGAGCATTGTTTGATACTGGTGCCTTTCATAGCTTTATTTCCTTAGAATCAGTAGGAAAATTTCATCTTATTCCTAGTCTTATAGAAAACCCTATGTGTGTGTCTAACCCCATAGGTGGTGCGACCCATTTGAATATGATTTGTATGAATGTGCCAATCTCCTACCTTTCTCATCACTTCTCTTGTGACCCATATTTCTTGGACTTTAAATGATTGACATTATTCTTGGTATGGATTGGTTATCAAAATATAAGGCCGTCTTAAAATGTAATAAGAGAACTGTATCCTTAGTGACTGATATAGGAAGGAAAGCTAAGGTATCATGTAAGGAACCCGGTATTAATATGTGTAGTTTCTTGTATGACCTTGAAGCATCCCAGGAGAGTTTAGGGTCTATTGAAGCTGTTAAGAAATTTCCCGATGTATTTGAAGAAGTTAAAAGTTCACCACCGCACTGTGAGATTGAGTTCCGTATTGATTTGCTCCCTGGTGCAAGGCTTGTAGTTCAACCTAAGCGAAGGATAGCCCCGAGGGAAAGAGAGGAGTTGGTAGATCAAACCCAGGATTTGCTGAGAAGAGGATTGATTAGACCCAATCATTCGAGTAGGGATCTGCTGTAGTTTTTGCAGCTAAGTCTGATGGATCTTTAAGATTGTGCATAGACTACAGGGAGTTGAATAAGTTGACCATTAGGAACAAGTGTTCCTTACCCCGTATCGATGACCTTTTTGATCAACTTCATGGAGCTACCGTATTTTCCCAAATGGATCTAGCTACCGGATTTCATCAATTAAGGGTTTCTGAAGATAGTATACCCTTAACTGCTTTTAAGGGCCCTGATTTTTCTTTGAGTGGTTGTTTATGCCGTTCGGGCTAACCAATACACCTGCATATTTTATAGATCTCTTGAATCGTGTTTTCTGAGAGGTTCTAAATAAGTTTATGCTTGTTTTTATCGATGACATTTTAATTTACTCCAAACCAGAAGAGGAACATAGATATCACTTGGAAGTAGTTTTAGAAAGCCTGAGGAGGCATGATTTGAAAGCAAAGTTTTCTAAATGCCATTTTTTGCAATCGGAGGTAAGATTTTTAGGGAATATTGTATCGGGAGATGGTATCTAAGTGGACCCGATAAAGGTGGAAGCTGTAACATCCCGAAAATTTTCGACTTTCGAAAATTCAACATCGATACTCACTTTATCGACTGCTGAGCCATCGAATGCCGGAAACCCGAAAGGTTATGGTTTTAAGAAAGAAGAAAAAGGTAGAAGAAGAAGATAGAAGAAAAAGAAAGAAGAACAACCACACAACATCAGATACAGAAGCAGAAAACAATATCAGAATCTCACATATCGCAGCGGAACGATATATAATAGATAAATGAATATCATTTAAAAACAAAAGACTATATCAGTTTATACATACATCAATCATCAGAGTCAATATACAACAATGGACAGTTATATAACTTATCCTCATACAGAATACACAGCGGAATAAATAATATCAGATACAAATACTACGTCTCGCCATCCAGCTCATCTCCAAAGCTCCAGAATATCCAGAATATCCTGATAACATAACTCTAGGCTGCCCGTGTGGAAATTGGTGGGCACCCAGAGTTTAGAATGGAACAATAAACTCCGAGTCAGTCATGGTGACTGGTGTGAGATCGTAAAACAGTTATTCTTTCACAAAGAAAATAAAACAAATTCGCAATGCTTTTGGAAAATGAAACTACCATAAGACCTCCCACCACACACACAATGCAAACGCAGAATTGGAGGAGATTTCTTCTTATGATAGTCAAAGATGCTTACTACGCAAAATCAAATCATTTTGATATTATTATTAGTGCATAGTGTAGAAATCATTTCGAAAGTATAATATTAATCTTAGCCAGCATAGGCATTCCGCACTTATGCCTACTATAGCTACTATGTTCAATAGCAGGTTACCGCCACATTCCATAGCAGGTAATACAACTAAAACCGTACAAGTCGCGTATTGTTTCTTTGGATTTCCAACAAATGGTCAGGCTAAGGAACTTCCTATCCACGATGGGTACGTCCCTGGAATAGACGACCCGAGAACCTAACCGGATCTCTGCCAACACAAGGCCGGGTTACCTCTGCAAAAATAGGTAACTACTGACACGCGTATGCCATCCCCCGATCGTAACCGATCTTCCCGAGGATCCCCGATTTCCAACAAACCACATAGATAATAATGCAGCAACCACATAGGTTAAGTATCTGGGCTCCATACCATGATACCACCTCTATCCAGAAGGAATGACATACACTAAGGGGCGCTACTCCCTAGAACCTTGCCGCATTCTTCCTGTTTCGACCATTTCCGGGGTGTGAGGCTCGACGAAGTCTCGTCCACAAAGCTACGCTTTCTACAAAGCCCTGCTTCGGGTCAAACAAAATGATCAACCTATGATCACAAAGATATAAGATCAAACAAATGATCATATCGCAAATGATCAAACACTGATCATTTCACAGCAACACTCAGTATGCCACGTTACCAAATTGGGATATATCGCTGATAAATTTCAACCACATAACCTCTGAGCTCGTACGTCTCAGAGAAGGGTGTTAAGCTAAGAGAATAAATTCTCCGCCACCGACAGAAATGTATTTGAAAGAAATCAGCTTTATATCTCAAATTGTAACGTCAGACACACAATCCATACAAGTCTGTTCCGGGATCGAACAGAACCGAAGGCACTTCTCACGAAGCCCTTGCATTTCCGGATAATTTTCTAATCACGTTCGGACTTCCCGTCACTAAGGGTGATAAAACCTCTAAACCGGAGATCAGCCGATGTAGAGTAACTCGACGGTAATCCTTCCGTTTTCAAAAATATCCGGTCTTCAACACCGGTCTTCGAATGCGATTCAAAACGACGTATCACATATTCGGAATGGGTTATACGACCCCATGGTCCTTTCCCGGCTAACCCGAATAGTGAGCGCTTATTCAAAAATAAGTGTGGCATTCAAATTCATCCAATTCACAACAAATACCAATTCAAGGTAATTATTGATAGTCGGTTATTTAACTATCAATAAAGATGCGCAACATCATCAGATTCCAAATAATTTTCCAAATTATTTTATCTCCATAATATCTTTACTAGATATAAAATTTCCACACTTCAAAAATAAATCGATATTTATTTTTCTAAAACAATTTCCCGTTTCTTTTATAATTTCCATAGTGAATTTATATTTCAAAATATCTACTGATATACGATCTTCAAGTCGATTTCAATATTCACTTTCAATTTATCTTTAAAAAGATAAAATCTCAAAACGTTCATTTCATATTGGAAAACATTTCCATACTTATCTAATAATAAGTATTTCACCAATCATTTATTTTCAACACTTGGAAAATATTCGATATACTTAAATCAAATTAAGTATATATTTCATTCTTTAAGGAAATCTATTTTCTATAACAACATCAATTTGAGTCAAAACGAGTGTTACGTAAAACATCGTTACGACGACTCAAAAATCACTAGTATAGGGATTCGGATTTTAAGATAGGTATATAAATCCCAATACTACATCAGAACATTTCCTTTCGGAAATCATTTACTATAACAACAGTGTTATAGTCCATCATTTCCTTATTCCTCGAAAACGTCTATTTCAACAATAAAATGTTGAAATCTATGGTTTCGATATTTCCCACATTTTAAAAACATCTTTAAAATGTTTACTTCATTTTTAATGTCACTTCTTCAAAAACGTATCCCTCCTACTTAAAATTATATTCACTGGTCCAAAATTGTGAATATAATTCACTTAACCCAATTTCAATCTTTTCTACACATTTTTATTTCAATAAGAATTCGCTATCCAAAATCGCGAATACATCTTCTTTAACATTTTAATTTATCAAATCCAATTTATTTCGAATTTATAAAACAACGTTTATAAATTCTATTTCTATTTTCTAACGACTTCAATTTAATAAATCTTCTTTATTAATAACTCGATCAATATTCCATTTAAAGGCAAAAATCCAATTTATAAGTTAATCTCTTATAAATCTTTCATTCTACAGTTTCATCCATTTTATAACTTCACAATTTATAAATCTATAAATTCCATATCTTCACGATTTAAAATTCTATAAATTTCATTTTTTTTTACACTTATCATCTCATTTTAAAATTCCAATATTTTAAATTTATAAATATCAACTTTTTAAATCTTTTAAATAAACTGTTCACAAATATTCGAAAATCTCAGTTCAAACCATTTTATAAATTGCTTAAACTATTTATTTCAAAAATCACCTTACGGTCATAATTCACAAAAATCTTAACTTTTATAACTTCAAAATTTTAAACGTTTATTTATTTAAAATAAATCAATTCAACAATTCAATAAAACGTATAATTTCAAAGATCACTTTAAAAATCCTTTTAAATTAAAGGTCGTCATTTTTAAATTCCAAAACTTGAATCCGATGATGCTACAACACCAATTGGTCAATCACAACAACAACATCATATATCAACATATGATAACAGAATATACATCAATCCTGTAAATAAATAACTACTGGTGAGGAATCCAGTTGGATCCCTCCAACCTGTTTCCCTGCATCCAAAGACGTTAGCACAATACCAATTCCGCTCCAGTACGGAATTATCGCGGTATATGGGTTTTATAAAAATCCACTTACTAACGGCGCAATAGGGTCTCATCCGCTATACGAGGCGGGAAATCATCAATCCAATATATACATATGCCAATATGTATATATTGCTATATATATATAGATATATCCTACTATATCTAATATCACAATCCAAACAGTCAATCAATCAAATCAATAACTGTCAAATAAAATTTATTTGAGTGAGAAAATAATCTCACCTTTGCCCTTTATTTTGCATTCCACTTTCATCTTGACTCGATTTCTTGATTTATAGACCTTGAATAAATATTCGATAAGTTTATTAACACTTGTATTTTAAATCAAACAATTTATTATCATCCACTTATTAAATTTAAAACTAAACCCCTTTCAATAAACTAATTTGTTAACCATTCAATTTTAACTAAATTATTATTTTTATTTTAAACGGAAACCACATCCAATAAAAACGGTCTTTACGAGTTTTAAAAATCCAACCTTTATATAAATTTAACAACATTTACAACTTCTATATTACCCAAATCCTTTATATACAATACTATATTTACTGTTTTCCAACTCTTATAATTTTTCATTCTGAAATAAATTTTCTGTTTCCATAAAAATCACAGTATATTTCCTCTGCAAAAATACAAATAATTTAAATTTATTTTCAAATTCAAATTGAATAAACATTTTGTAAATACCTCACTAGAGATCGAACGCAACCCCAGACCAGACATTGACGTCGCCTACCATCGGCATAGTCGCCGCTGCCTGCTCGAGTCACCCTCCATCACGCGACATGTCGAAGAACCCTTCTCCACGCTCCCCTCTAGCACGTCGCCTGAAAACTGCTATCGCGACCGCCCCCCCCCCCCCCAAATCAACATCGCCTGTCGCGATTCTTACAGTGCCGAGTTCCTCCTCCACTTTCGATCGCGAGTGCCCCCTTTTGACCGAGAAACCCAAGCCCTAATCAACCATTTGTCGCGCCCAATCGCCACTCGCGAATCATCGCGATGACACCTACCTTCGTATGCAACCTCCATCTCGCGAACGTCCCTTCCAGTCGTCGTGCCTCGCGCGCACCTTCAGAGACCACACGCCGCCGAGAACGCCTCCACCCCTATGCTCGAACGCGCGCGCGCCAGCTCCGATCGCAGCGCCAATCCCACATCGCGACTTTGTCGCCTTGCCTGCCGCTCGAACGCGACTCAGACTCGATCGAGTCTCCCCCCCTTTTCTTTATTTGAATGATTTATTTGAGAATAAAGAGGAGGGCACGGTTTCGTTTGAATGAGATAAAAGGTGGACGCCATTGATTTTGAAATGAGAAGAGGGGATTTCGATTTTTTTTCGTTTGAATCTCGTTTGTTTTTTTTTTTAAAAAGAGAAGCTGGTTCGACTATACTTCGGCCATACTTGCACGATCTCGTTCGTGGCTTTAGGCAAAAATTTAGGGCGTGTTTTAAGGGGTACAGTGTTTTGTTGTTGACAAATTTTCTTTATTTAGAAATAAATTGAATTTGCTTTGATTTCGATGCATTTACTCAACGTATGATCACGTATTAACTCCGAAAAATACGAAAATTGAAATCCGGTAATAATTCAATATTACGGACCCAATGGAACTGGTTTCGTCCAATTCCGAGACTGCGCCCCGGAACACTATTTTTAAATATCGATTCAAACGATATAATTTCAAACTGAACAATTCACTTCCAAATTCGATTCTGAAGCTTCTATTATCTTCAGTGTTATCAATATAAATTTCACAAGCGCTTGAAATATTTTTCTTCAGCTAAAATTGAAGATTCAAAATTTCTTTATCCAGTTTCAATAGATTAGATTTTATAATTTAATCGTCAGTTTTCAAAGTTATATTCGGGATTCAAATTAAATCATCGTTCAAATATTTAAAATTAATTAAATATTCTCAATTTAATTCGTTCAAAATTCTGGGTCGTTACAGACTTCCCTCCTTAAAAGAATTTCGTCCTCGAAATTACAAGTTAGAAAGAAAGGTCCTTAACTCGTCTACTATTTTTCACAATCCAATAGTTTTATCAAATTTTCAAAACAAATCTTCCTACTAAAGATTCATTATTAATTCAACTAAATTTTCAACTTCAATTATAAGTTTCAAACCAACATTGTTCACTTAACAGTTCAAATTTAAATTCAAATTCAAATTTAAACTTTCAAAATTTTCTCAAAAATTTTCTAACGCCTTAAATTTTCGAAAAATTTCGCCAGCGTCTCCTTTGCGCGGCTAATACGGTACGACTACAAAACGTCCCTACGGACTCTCAGATTCCAAAACGAAAAAGAAAAAGCCAAGCGGCTAGAGAAGAAATCATCAAATCTCATATTCAAATTTAAATACATACCTTTTTCGAGCAATTCAAATTATCTTTGAAATCAAAATTCCAATTCCTTTATAAACCTGTATATCCTATTAGCCATAATATCTAGTTACATATCCAAACCATTTTGCAAATTTTATTACAAATTTTTCAATATCAACTGCTTATACATTTTTACTTCACTGTTGAAGTTACATATATTTCTATTCAACTTTTCATTTCAAAATTCCATTTGAATTCAATTTTTACCTTCTATTCTGAGTATTGAATTTTTTTATCGATTATCTTTCATTTACTACTCATTTACTAGCAACAGTAAATTCCATTCATTCAAAATTTATTTCTACTTACTTGAATATGTTTGCAAATTCGAACCATTCTTTTATTTAGTTCACCATTCAAGTTTTAAATTCACTAATTCAACTTCTATTTCATGAATTAATTATCAAAGTAGTTTATTCGGATTAAATCCATTTTATTTTTCTCAGGTTTGGATTTTATTCCACTTGATTCATGTCTCATTTCCTTTTTCAATTTCAATTCATTTATTTACAAATGTTATCTCATTTGTTCATTCACAATTTTATTCATATATGAATTCATCTCTTTATATTTCAATTCACATTTATAAATTTCATTTGTTAAATGGATTTTTATTTAAACTTTAAACTTTAAACTTTACAAGTTATCAACTTCATAATATTTCATAAATATTTTTATATAGCATTCCAGAGTCCTTTCAACCTTTCAAAGCCATTTTTGAAAACAATTCAATCATTCTTTGAATTTCAAAAACAAACCCCAAATTTTTCAAACAACTTCCATTTAAAAACAATTTAGCAGCAATTTCTCTTTTGGAAACCCGAAAATGAATTCTAATGATGTGGCCATCATCATCAGGATTATTTTCCAACGACCTAAAAGAGTTTAGAGCTTTCATCTCTCCAAAATACTTTCCAAAACCTTCGAAATCCATTTTCAAATCCAAAAAGATTTAAACTTCCAAATCTCCAAAATTTTCAAATCCTTTTCAAAACATTTTCAAATACTTCTCTGGAATTCCATTTTAAATTACAAATCACATTTACAATTTACATTCCTTAATTTCATTTGTATGTGAATTTATTTCTTAAATCTTTGGTTATTACTTTATTTCTTATTCAATTTCAACATAACAATAATAATATTTCAATGTCATTACTTCCTATCATCCAAACATCCATATACTATGATAATTCATAGAAAACCATTTCTTTTCTATACAAAAATAGTTTTGGGTAAAATTATTTCATTTACCCTATTTAAAACAATACTGTGCCGAATTGTTCTATTCGAGTGTTTAGAAACCCCTTCGATACAGTTTTGCAAGACTGTGCCGACGAAGGTTCATATGCCACTCAATAAACCAATCATCACAATACAAAACAAATTTTATATTCAATAAAAAATACGCGCTCATATCTATTATTACACTCAACTCATTCTAGAGTACTACTGACTCTATCTCTAATGAGTAACACCCAACAGAGCAGGGTTGTCGCTTAACCATATGCTCTGATACCAAATGTTACATCCCGAAAAGTTTCGACTTTCGAAAATTCAACATCGATACTCACTTTATCGACTGCTGAGCCATCGAATGCCGGAAACCCGAAAGGTTATGGTTTTAAGAAAGAAGAAAAAGGTAGAAGAAGAAGATAGAAGAAAAAGAAAGAAGAACAACCACACAACATCAGATACAGAAGCAGAAAACAATATCAGAATCTCACATATCGCAGCGGAACGATATATAATAGATAAATGAATATCATTTAAAAACAAAAGACTATATCAGTTTATACATACATCAATCATCAGAGTCAATATACAACAATGGACAGTTATATAACTTGTCCTCATACAGAATACACAGCGGAATAAATAATATCAGATACAAATACTACGTCTCGCCATCCAGCTCATCTCCAAAGCTCCAGAATATCCAGAATATCCTGATAACATAACTCTAGGCTGCCCGTGTGGAAATTGGTGGGCACCCAGAGTTTAGAAGGGAACAATAAACTCCGAGTCAGTCATGGTGACTGGTGTGAGATCGTAAAACAGTTATTCTTTCACAAAGAAAATAAAACAAATTCGCAATGCTTTTGGAAAATGAAACTACCATAAGACCTCCCACCACACACACAATGCAAACGCAGAATTGGAGGAGATTTCTTCTTATGATAGTCAAAGATGCTTACTACGCAAAATCAAATCATTTTGATATTATTATTAGTGCATAGTGTAGAAATCATTTCGAAAGTATAATATTAATCTTAGCCAGCATAGGCATTCCGCACTTATGCCTACTATAGCTACTATGTTCAATAGCAGGTTACCGCCACATTCCATAGCAGGTAATACAACTAAAACCGTACAAGTCGCGTATTGTTTCTTTGGATTTCCAACAAATGGTCAGGCTAAGGAACTTCCTATCCACGATGGGTACGTCCCTGGAATAGATGACCCGAGAACCTAACCGGATCTCTGCCAACACAAGGCCGGGTTACCTCTGCAAAAATAGGTAACTACTGACACGCGTATGCCATCCCCCGATCGTAACCGATCTTCCCGAGGATCCCCGATTTCCAACAAACCACATAGATAATAATGCAGCAACCACATAGGTTAAGTATCTGGGCTCCATACCATGATACCACCTCTATCCAGAAGGAATGACATACACTAAGGGGCGCTACTCCCTAGAACCTTGCCGCATTCTTCCTGTTTCGACCATTTCCGGGGTGTGAGGCTCGACGAAGTCTCGTCCACAAAGCTACGCTTCCTACAAAGCCCTGCTTCGGGTCAAACAAAATGATCAACCTATGATCACAAAGATATAAGATCAAACAAATGATCATATCGCAAATGATCAAACACTGATCATTTCACAGCAACACTCAGTATGCCACGTTACCAAATTGGGATATATCGCTGATAAATTTCAACTACATAACCTCTGAGCTCGTACGTCTCAGAGAAGGGTGTTAAGCTAAGAGAATAAATTCTCCGCCACCAACAGAAATGTATTTGAAAGAAATCAGCTTTATATCTCAAATTGTAACGTCAGACACACAATCCATACAAGTCTGTTCCGGGATCGAACAGAACCGAAGGCACTTCTCACGAAGCCCTTGCATTTCCGGATAATTTTCTAATCACGTCCGGACTTCCCGTCACTAAGGGTGATAAAACCTCTAAACCGGAGATCAGCTGATGTAGAGTAACTCGACGGTAATCCTTCCGTTTTCAAAAATATCCGGTCTTCAACACCGGTCTTCGAATGCGATTCAAAACGACGTATCACATATTCAGAATGGGTTATACGACCCCATGGTCCTTTCCCGGCTAACCCGAATAGTGAGCGCTTATTCAAAAATAAGTGTGGCATTCAAATTCATCCAATTCACAACAAATACCAATTCAAGGTAATTATTGATAGTCGGTTATTTAACTATCAATAAAGATGCGCAACATCATCAGATTCCAAATAATTTTCCAAATTATTTTATCTCCATAATATCTTTACTAGATATAAAATTTCCACACTTCAAAAATAAATCGATATTTATTTTTCTAAAACAATTTCCCGTTTCTTTTATAATTTCCATAGTGAATTTATATTTCAAAATATCTACTGATATACGATCTTCAAGTCGATTTCAATATTCACTTTCAATTTATCTTTAAAAAGATAAAATCTCAAAACATTCATTTCATATTGGAAAACATTTCCATACTTATCTAATAATAAGTATTTCACCAATCATTTATTTTCAACACTTGGAAAATATTCGATATACTTAAATCAAATTAAGTATATATTTCATTCTTTAAGGAAATCTATTTTCTATAACAACATCAATTTGAGTCAAAACGAGTGTTACGTAAAACATCGTTACGACGACTCAAAAATCACTAGTATAGGGATTCAGATTTTAAGATAGGTATATAAATCCCAATACTACATCAAAACATTTCCTTTCGGAAATCATTTACTATAACAATAGTGTTATAGTCCATCATTTCCTTATTCCTCGAAAACGTCTATTTCAACAATAAAATGTTGAAATCTATGGTTTCGATATTTCCCACATTTTAAAAACATCTTTAAAATGCTTACTTCATTTTTAATGTCACTTCTTCAAAAACGTATCCCTCCTACTTAAAATTATATTCACTGGTCCAAAATTGTGAATATAATTCACTTAACCCAATTTCAATCTTTTCTACACATTTTTATTTCAATAAGAATTCGCTATCCAAAATCGCGAATACATCTTCTTTAACATTTTAATTTATCAAATCCAATTTATTTCGAATTTATAAAACAACGTTTATAAATTCTATTTCTATTTTCTAACGACTTCAATTTAATAAATCTTCTTTATTAATAACTCGATCAATATTCCATTTAAAGGCAAAAATCCAATTTATAAGTTAATCTCTTATAAATCTTTCATTCTACAGTTTCATCCATTTTATAACTTCACAATTTATAAATCTATAAATTCCATATCTTCACGATTTAAAATTCTATAAATTTCATTTTTTTTTACACTTATCATCTCATTTTAAAATTCCAATATTTTAAATTTATAAATATCAACTTTTTAAATCTTTTAAATAAACTGTTCACAAATATTCGAAAATCTCAGTTCAAACCATTTTATAAATTGCTTAAACTATTTATTTCAAAAATCACCTTACGGTCATAATTCACAAAAATCTTAACTTTTATAACTTCAAAATTTTAAACGTTTATTTATTTAAAATAAATCAATTCAACAATTCAATAAAACGTATAATTTCAAAGATCACTTTAAAAATCCTTTTAAATTAAAGGTCGTCATTTTTAAATTCCAAAACTTGAATCCGATGATGCTACAGCACCAATTGGTCAATCACAACAACAACATCATATATCAACATATGATAACAGAATATACATCAATCCTGTAAATAAATAACTACTGGTGAGGAATCCAGTTGGATCCCTCCAACCTGTTTCCCTGCATCCAAAGACGTTAGCACAATACCAATTCCGCTCCAGTACGGAATTATCGCGGTATATGGGTTTTATAAAAATCTGCTTACTAACGGCGCAATAGGGTCTCATCCGCTATACGAGGCGGGAAATCATCAATCCAATATATACATATGCCAATATGTATATATTGCTATATATATATAGATATATCCTACTATATCTAATATCACAATCCAAACAGTCAATCAATCAAATCAATAACTGTCAAATAAAATTTATTTGAGTGAGAAAATAATCTCACCTTTGCCCTTTATTTTGCATTCCACTTTCATCTTGACTCGATTTCTTGATTTATAGACCTTGAATAAATATTCGATAAGTTTATTAACACTTGTATTTTAAATCAAACAATTTATTATCATCCACTTATTAAATTTAAAACTAAACCCCTTTAAATAAACTAATTTGTTAACCATTCAATTTTAACTAAATTATTATTTTTATTTTAAACGGAAACCACATCCAATAAAAAGGGTTTTTACGAGTTTTAAAAATCCAACCTTTATATAAATTTAACAACATTTACAACTTCTATATTACCCAAATCCTTTATATACAATACTATATTTACTGTTTTCCAACTCTTATAATTTTTCTTTCTGAAATAAATTTTCTGTTTCCATAAAAATCACAGTATATTTCCTCTGCAAAAATACAAATAATTTAAATTTATTTTCAAATTCAAATTGAATAAACATTTTGTAAATACCTCACTAGAGATCGATCGCAACCCCAGATCAGACATTGACGTCGCCTACCATCGGCATAGTCGCCGCTGCCTGCTCGAGTCACCCTCCATCACGCGACATGTCGAAGAACCCTTCTCCACGCTCCCCTCTAGCACGTCGCCTGAAAACTGCTATCGCGACCGCCCCCCCCCAAATCAACATCGCCTGTCGCGATTCTTACAGTGCCGAGTTCCTCCTCCACTTTCGATCGCGAGTGCCCCCTTTTGACCGAGAAACCCAAGCCCTAATCAACCATTTGTCGTGCCCAATCGCCACTCGCGAATCCTCGCGATGACACCTACCTTCGTACGCAACCTCCATCTCGCGAACGTCCCTTCCAGTCGTCGTGCCTCGCGCGCACCTTCAGAGACCACGCGCCGCCGAGAACGCCTCCACCCCTATGCTCGAACGCGCGCGCGCCAGCTCCGATCGCAGCGCCAATCCCACGTCGCGACTTTGTCGCCTTGCCTGCCGCTCGAACGCGACTCAGACTCGATCGAGTCTCCCCCCTTTTCTTTATTTGAATGATTTATTTGAGAATAAAGAGGAGGGCACGGTTTCGTTTGAATGAGATAAAAGGTGGACGCCATTGATTTTGAAATGAGAAGAGGGGATTTCGATTTTTTTTCGTTTGAATCTCGTTTGTTTTTTTTTTTTTTAAAAGAGAAGCTGGTTCGACTATACTTCGGCCATACTTGCACGATCTCGTTCGTGGCTTTAGGCGAAAATTTAGGGCGTGTTTTAAGGGGGTACAGTGTTTTGTTGTTGACAAATTTTCTTTATTTAGAAATAAATTGAATTTGCTTTGATTTCGATGCATTTACTCAACGTATGATCACGTATTAACTCCGAAAAATACAAAAATTGAAATCCGGTAATAATTCAATATTACGGACCCAATGGAACTGGTTTCGTCCAATTCCGAGACTGCGCCCCGGAACACTATTTTTAAATATCGATTCAAACGATATAATTTCAAACTGAACAATTCACTTCCAAATTCAATTCTGAAGCTTCTATTATCTTCAGTGTTATCAATATAAATTTCACAAGCGCTTGAAATATTTTTCTTCAGCTAAAATTGAAGATTCAAAATTTCTTTATCCAGTTTCAATAGATTAGATTTTATAATTTAATCGTCAGTTTTCAAAGTTATATTCGGGATTCAAATTAAATCATCGTTCAAATATTTAAAATTAATTAAATATTCTCAATTTAATTCGTTCAAAATTCTGGGTCGTTACAGAAGCGGTATAGGAGTGGAAGCGACCACGGACTCATACCGATGTTCACAGTTTCTTAGGATTGGTGGGTTACTATAGAAGGTTCATTCAGGATTATTCTAAAATCTCCTCACATTTGACTAAGTTGACTAAGAAAGGTGAAAAGTTTGAATGGACTCCAAAATCTGAGGAGGCATTTGGAGAACCGAAGAAGAGACTAACCAGTGCGCCAATTCTTGCTATCCTCGATGGGAGTAGTGGATTTACAATTTACACAGATGCTTGTGGATTGGGACTAGGTACCGTGCTGATGCAGCATGGTAGGGTGATTACGTATATAAAAAGGCAGTTGTAGCCTCATGCGAAGAACTATGCTGTGCATGACTTGGAGTTGTTGGCTGTTGTCTTTGCATTGAAAATGTGGAGGCACTACCTGTTGGGTAAGGATCTTCCTTTTCTTCTTTAGTTTCTTTCTAATTTTTAGAATTCTAGAAGTAAGATTTCTTTCTTTAAATTAGGTGAAAAATTCGAGCTCTTCACAGATCATAAATCCCCGAAGTATCTATTCACCCAGAAGTATTTGAACTTGAGGCAACAAAGGTAGTTGGAATTCTTGGTGGCATACGACTTGGACATTCTTTATACGCCAAGAAAAGCTAATGTAGTGGTAGACGCCTTAAGCAGGAATACAGTTTTGTCTCTTTTGGAAGTTACCCCGACTCTTCAGCTAAGGATAATGGAGAACCAAAGGATGGATAGTGCTATGGAGAAGTTAATTCGAGGAGTCAAGGAAGGTTGATGTACAGATTTTGAGATGGATTACCAAGGTGTTTTAAGAATCAAGGAAGATTGTACATTTTAGATATAGATAGACTGAGACAGAAAGTGTTGTCAAAATGTCACAAATCTAAATTGAGTATTCACCCTGGAGTTCATAAGATGTACAAGGACATGAGGAGAGTCTTTTGGTGGCCAGTAATGAAGAAGGATATCTCCACCTTTGTGAGCACATGTGCGAGTTGCCAACAAATTAAGGGAGATCATCAGAAAACTGCCAGATTACTTCAACCATTGGAGATCCCTAAGTGGAAATGTGAGATGATATCAATGGATTTCATAGATGGGTTACCAAGAACTAAGAAAGGAAATGAAGAAGTGTGGGTCATTGTGGACCGGCTAACAAAGAGTGCACATTTTATCCCGGTCAAGCCAACTAAAATCGTCGCTTCATTGGAAGAAATTTATATGAGGGAAATAGTTCGTCTACATGGAGTTCCAATAAGCATAGTAAGTGATGGAGATCTTATCTTCATGACCTAATTCTGAGGAGCTCGGCAAACAGCTTTGGGAATGAAGGTAAGTCTAAGTACTGCCTACCATCCTCAAACCGATGGCCAGACTGAAAGAGTTAATCACATTTTGGAAGATACGTTGAGAGTCTGTATTCTTGACTATAAAGGATCATGGGAGGATCATATTCACTTGGTTGAGTTCTCTTATAACAATAGCCATCAAGCTAGCATTGGAATAGCGCCTTACTAAGCTCTGTATGGGAGACCGTGCAAATCGCCTATGTGTTTGGTTGAATATGAAGATTGTTTAGTGCTTGGTCCAGATATGATTCAAGAGGCGACAGAGAAAGTTGAAATGGTTAGAAGAAGGATGAAGGAAGCTCAGGATCGCCAAAAGAGTTATGTTGACAAGAGAAGGAAGGGTTTGGAGTTCGAAGTCGACAATGTTGTGTATGTGAAGATAACTACCATCAAAGGAGTCATTCGATTTGGAAAAGCGGGGAAGTTGGCACCTAGATACATTGGACTGTAACAACCCGACTTTTTCTCCACAGAAAGTCGCATCGTTAATTAAGAAAGAAAGGGATAGAAAAAGAAAAGATAGAAAAGAAGAAAGAACAACACATCAGAATCTCACAGTGGAACGAATAAAATATAATATATCACATAAAATATTGCATAGTATCATATTACATCAGAGTACACAACTTATACAACACATATTAGACAGTTATAAACATCTGTCTAATTCATACAACTCAAGTATCACATATACAGACACAACATATACACAGCGGAATCATAATATATCTACACGGTGAAGCCTCCTGCTCCAAATCTCCTCCAGAATTCGTCAAGCTAACCTGAATCACTTGACTACTCATATATAATATGAGTACCCAAGAGTTTAATAAAACAGAAAATAAACACTTGGGTCAGACATGGGTCTGGTGTGAGTAAACGGTTTAAAATTGTTTAACTTTTGAAAAACCTTTGAAAGAAAAGGTATCTCGTAAGACTTCCCGCACATAAACACGGAAAAGTTTTTACCTTACGATAACCAAAACATTTGATAGGAAATCCAGTTATATTATAATAGGGTCTAGGGTTTTCAAATAAATATGAAATAGCTGAAATTGTTACATTATTAAATTCCAGCATACTAGCCAACAAAGTGGGTTATACAATCAAGACCGATGGCACTTATTGGAAATTGGATTCCATACAATGGCAGGGCTACTGGGGTACCGCCCGTCACAGTACGTGGCCTAGATCAACGTACCGAGGAGTACGACCGCTCCCCTGCAACACAAGGCCGGAACATCCCTTACTGGATAATTCCCGCATAAGAAACCCCGTGGTTGCGGCCAAACAACCACCCACACAGCCGAAATAAAAAGGGACTCTAGACAGAGGAATCTTATACTACTTGGGCGCTACCCACTAACCTTGCTGCACCTCCTCTGTTTTAGCCATTCCCGGTTGATGAGGCTTGAGGCTACGATTACCTTTATAGAACACATCTATCTTAGAATGCTCATCGCCCTCCTGACGATGTTTTGAAAGCATTCAATCCATACAAGTTCGTTCCGGGTTCGAACGAAACCGAAGGCATTATCTCGTTACACTCATTTTGGAATCACCCTCAGAGTTAACGACAATAACCCTTGCACTCTGAATCTTCATCTTCACTTGAGATTCACGACCTACCGTTTAACTTGGATCGATGTGGTATTCGGATATCCAAATCTGGAAACCCGATCCCGGTCTCATCGAAATCCAAACGTATTTTAAAGGCCAAGTTGTTTAAAGGTTTAAACAATTCAATTCAATACTTGAATTCACACAGTATTTAACACAGATAAATATTACACATTTATCACAGATATATCGCATATCATATCACATAATATCACAGCATATCATCCAATATATATCAACCAAATCAGATATTCTACATAACAATCATCCATAAGCAACAATTATTAACCCTATGTTATAATTAATTTAATTAACTTAAATTAAATTAATTACTTAAGAATTAATTATCTAACCTTGCTTAATCAATCATTAATTAATTTCAACATTTAATTAATTAATTACTCATTAAATATTAATCATCCTTGATTAATTATTCATAATTACATAAAGTAATTATCCTTTAATTAATTTTACAAATTTATTATTCTTAACCATTAACAGTAATTAACCTTTAATTACTTTCATTAATTACATTAATTAATAATCCTTAATTAATTACTTCCATTAATTAATAAATTATAATTAATTACATTAATCCTTAATTACTTCAATTAATTAAACTTAAATTAATCACTTCTATTAATCCATCTTGATTATTATAAACAGTAATTATTATCCTGTAATTACTTACCTTAATTAATTAACTCCTTAGTTAATTATATTAATCTTTTAATTAATTACACCAAATAATTAATCCTTAATTACTTTTACAAAGTAATTATACTTCAATTACTTACCATTAAGTAATTTCCCTTATATCAATTACACCTTGTAATTATTACTAAGTAATTACACATATCAATCTTATTAAGTATTCATACTTAATCCTTATCAAGTGATTATCTTTAATTAATCTACAAATTAATTAACTTAAATCAATCACATTCATTTCATTAATTACCCTTGAATAATTCATCCCTTAATTATTCTTAAACAATTAAATTAATCTTAAATTACAAATTAATTATTCTTTTAATTATTAATTAATAAACCTTAATTATCAATTAATAAAATTTAATAACAAATTAATCAATCCTTATTTATCAGTTAATTAATTCTTAATTCATCTTTACAGATTAATTGTCTCTTAATTATTAATTAATAAAATCTAATTATAGACTTAATTAAGTATTCCTTAATTACACATTAATCAACTTCTAATTTCTTAATTAATTAATCACTAATTACAACTTAATTACTTAATTAATTAATCACTAATTATTAATTAATTATCTTAAATTATTTTATTAATAATTATTAATACAAATTAATTAACCCCTTAGTTAATAAATACTTATCCTTAACCATTAATTAATTAATTTCTTAATCAATAATTAATATAATTAATAACACTTTAATTACTTCATTAAATTATTAAAATCTTAATTACCGATCAATTAATTAAATAAATGGTAAATCATTTATCTTAACTATCTTCTTAATTATCATTTAAATCTTACTTAAATTTTTAAAATAACTCTAAACTTATTTAATAAAATTTTAAATTAAATAAAGTTCCAAAACTTCTTAAACAATGCTAAAGAAAAACAATTATTATTTAAAAAGTAATTTTATAAAAGAAATTCAAACTAATTTTACTTAAATTTCAAACACCTTGTTTTTAAAACTTTAAAACTTGATTTCTAAAGTTTTTGCTTTAAAATAGATTAGAAATCTCCTTAGGCCAAACCCGAGTCAAATACAAAAATACCCGAGCCAACACACGAGAAATCTCGTTCTCACCTGCTACGAGTCCTACGCGAACCTTACTCGAGATCATCCCCGAGTTCAATGCTTCTTCTCCAAACTTCAAAGCTTCAGATGTACGAAACGTACATGTGCACATGCACAATCGCCAGAACGACTTCCGACCATCGTCGCCGACTTCGACACATCGCCTACGACCTCCTTGTTCCACTCGAGCACCCAGTTCGTCGAAATAATCACGAAAATTAAAATTCGAAAGTCGAACCCATCTGAACAAACTACTCCGACCAAATGTCGCTTCGCCCAGACAACACCGATCACCAGAGGCCTTGCCACCACGTCCAAAGCTTCATCACGATCCTACACGTAAAACCCCCCTTGTGCGATCGCTTCCAGATCATTAACGATGAAGAAAATGATTCAAGAACAGTATCGACCAGAACCCAACCTTAAACCCTAAACCAATGTCGTTCATCCACTCTGATGATCGAGAAATGCTTCGAGCATTTTTCCCCTAATCCCCGACCTTCATACTTCCTCCAGACCCAAACGCGACCCTCCTCCATTGCCGATCGCCAAGAAATCGAGCGAAGTTTGAATTCTGATCAACTCAGAAATTCCCAATAATCTTAATCTTAAAAAGCATGAAATCATTATCTAAAATCATCATTCTTTTATACGAATTTGTTCCTATAATCAAAACTAGAAATTAAGATGATCGAATTTTCTGATTTGAAAAGATTATACTGTAATTTCCCATTTTCAAAATATTAACTCAATAATTTCACTTGAAATTATTTTTAAAAATGATGTTACAGTCTTACCATCATTTCTTCTTTAGAGATCATAGCCTAAAAAGGTTTAGAGAGAAAGGAATTGATCTTTAAACTTGTTATTCCCCTTATGATCTAAAAACAGAGATATGTATCTGGGTAAACACAGACATGCACATTTAAACATTTACATATATATATATATGTATGTATACATGCCTATTTACATCTATACAAACATTATTCACAGCATACTTCAAATATTTATCACAAACACCAAGTTATATACTAAAGCTTTTGATAGTTTACTTACTGGAAATTAACAGAGAATAATGAACATTCATATGCATAACAACTCTTATGTAAACATCCATTCATACCCAACATTCAAGTAAACATTGCATATCATGTTATTATAACATTTATCAGGCATATCAAAACATAGCAGATTTTAAAACTGTTTTTAAAGTTAGGTTTACTCACCAGACATGAAGAAACAGAGAAATTTTTTTTTTTTGAAAACTTGAATGCTTTGATTTGAACTGGAAAGAATTTGCTTTTGAACTCTGAAATGCTTTGAAACTGGAAACATGTTGTAGAGATGACTTAACTTTGAAACTGAGATGTTCTTGTTTTTGATTACAGGCTGAAACTTGTTTGATTGCTCTACAGGTTTTGATCTTTATTTGAGTAATTTGGGAAAAATGTTTACAGGGTTTTGAAAACTGCTTACAGGTTGTTTTGAGGAAAAGATTTCAGGCTTTGGATTTGTTTTTGAGAAGTGTTATAGGCTGGGAATAAAATGATTACAAGGTTTTGAGTTTTTTTTTTTTTTTTGAATTTTCTCTGGTTGGAAAATTTACAGGTCGTTTACTTGCTAGCTTTTGAAAATGTGAAGATAAGAAAAGAGAAATGAAGGAAGAAGGTGTAGGTTTAAATAGTGTTAATTTAGGATTTATTAAAATTAAAGAAAATTAAAATAAATGTGACACTTGTCTCTTACCTTGTCTAATTACTTAACACATATGCTTAGGTGGTTTAATATGTTAACACTTGTCATTATTAAATTTTACATTATTTTTAAAGCTTTTATATTTAATTTTCTTAATTAATAAATATATTTCTAAATTTATAAATGCCTTCCTATGTTATAAATAATTGAAACCTTTTAAAAGAAAATAAAATAAAAACCCATTTATATTCTAAAATCATATATAATATATTTAATTCATTCTTAAATGATAATTCAAAAGCTTTTGTATTTATTCCTATTAAATAGTACTCTTTCAAATTTCTATAAATATTTCTTTAAAGAGAATAATATAAAACAAATCTATTTTTTTTTAAATAAAAACCTTATCCATATGATTTAAGTCCAAACTATATTTTTATTTTTATTTTCAGATATATATATATATTTCTTTAAATTCAATTCTTAAATCCAAATTCAAAATCAATTTAAAATCTAAATATAAAATCAATTAAATAAATATAGATATCAATTTTAAACAACACATTATTAATTGTCAATAATTATTCTATTTAAAATCAATTTAAATATACATATATATACATTTAAACAACACTTATTAAATTTGAAATAATAGGTCTATTTAAAATCTATTTATAACTATATTTAAAAATAACTCATTATTAAATTGTCTGAAAATAACAACTTTTACCAATTTTTAATAATTTATAAAGGAGATTATCATAATTTTAAATTCCTTGAAATCCCGGGATATCACATTCCTCCCCCCTTAAAAGAATTTCGTCCTCGAAATTTAAAACAAAAGATAATCCAAAGTTTTTATTTTATTTCAAAAAAAATTTAAACAATTTTAGCATACATATCAGCCAACACAAACAAACAACCAATTTCATCCAAACAAACAATTTCAATCAAACAATCAACACTAGCTATCCGGTCAAAGATCCGAATAAGCTTCCTAAATTTCCCCGAGTTCCCCGGAGTTCCCCGGGTACAGATACCGGAATACTCGCTCTACTGAACCCAAACTGGCTATACTACTAAACTACTGAGCTTCTACTCATCTAGATCTACAATCTGAACAAGATATCAGACCACAGACAAGATCAACTCAATTACCAAAACTTCAGAACTGCTGGTTCCAAAACCAGAGATAGATCAAACACGTACTCCCTCAAAGATACGTGAAACACATTGAATCCTAGTCTTCCAAACTGGAAATTCAAAACTTAAAAGCCAAACACTTATTCCTTACAAAAACTCAGAAGAATCCAATATACAACGGAGCTAACTTCCTGATCTTACCCAATCTTATTGCTCCCTTTTTACCGGAAAAAATTCAACAACAACTAAGTCTCAAACTTCGAATTCCAAATTCCTCCGTTTATTCACAGAACTCTTTTGACGATCCTGGGCTGCCTACATCCTTTCCGATCAGCTCAACCTTCGCTAATGCTTCTTGAAACAAACTGGATCAAAAATACTCAACACAATGATACTCTCAAGATCTACCAAAACCAAAAACACCAACTCTACTACCATCAGTAGACTACAACTTACTTCTCCTATCTGGAAAAGACAAAACAGATGCACTCACCAATATGAACTCAAATCTAGAAATAATTCCTGTAGAAATTCTTAATCCAAACACTGCAACTTCCGGTTGCTTCCACTCTAGAATAGCTGCCATCCTGCTTCTGCTGCACAACTCAAATCTAGAGAAGATAAGAATGCCGTCGATGAACTCAAGCACAGACTAGAGAATACATCCCGGAAATATGGTTCAACAGATCCATAAAAAGAAAACTCCGAAGTTCCATCAAATACTGAGCTGCTTCACCCAATCCTTTCCCTAGGAGACATCCTTCTACTAAGCTGAACCACCGGTATCAATCCTGAAATCAAGTTGATACGGAACTCAATCTCAAATACAGACAAATCTCTGACTTCCCTGAAGACATCCAGAAAGTCTCAGATAAATCAAGAGAATACTCAACTATCGCAAGTCACTTTTGCGATCAACCCATCCTAATTCCAAAGAAAACTGTTCTCTCTTTACCAATCAGAACAGCTTATGCTAATTAACCAATCCATCGAAGAAATGGATCCACTCTACTGCTTCTGGACTCCTTCTCAAGGAAAACTGCTCAGCCAGAAAACTTTCCTGCCAACGCAAAGAATACTCCGAGCAGCACTGCTGCCACAGATGCCAAAGATTTCCTAACCGAAAGCTCTTCGAGAAACTCGAACCCCAAACCAAACAGAAACACCATGCTGAACTCAGCCACAATCACCGAAGCATTCACACTTCCTTAAACTTGCTCGAAAGAAAACATTTTCGGAAACATTCAGTCACTGTGTCTCATCACACAACTACTACTTCCTGCGGTTGCCAAGATACCATCACTCGCTTCTGCTCTTCCGATAGATCCAAATCTACTCACCAACTTCAAAGATGGACTCCGAACCTTAACAGGTTTCTTCAGAGACCAATGAAATCCTTACACCATAGCAAAACTCACTCGAGACGGTATTAGGTCTACAGTCTCGACAAATACACTTTCAACCTCAAACATTCAAACTCTAACCATTGGTAATCGTGTTACACATACCACCACCCTATCTACCTTTATAACTTATATTGGAAAACCCGAACAGGTAACCCAACAAATAGGTAGAATAGATATATATATATATATAGTTATATAAAAATTACAAATACGCTCTCTCAAGAAAGAAAACACTCCAAAGCCTAGGTATTCACTCAACCTCGTGCTCTGATACCACTGTGACATCCTAGGCTTTTCAACCTTCAGCAACGGTTCACGACCGGTAGGCTTTTCAACCATCCCAGCCCCGCTGTGGCTCACAGTGATACCTCGGGTTTGCTTTTACGGCCACCCTCTCGAGTCGCAACCAACCCCAAAAGGCCTTATACTACCCCCGGGGACATGTAGGGGTAAGAGTCTCCCGTTCGCCACCTAACGCAAAGCGAGAACCCCCTATCACGCTGTAATGTAGCAAACCCGATCCCGGTCTCATCGAAATCCAAATGTATTTTAAAGGCCAAGTTGTTTAAAGGTTTAAACAATTCAATTCAATACTTGAATTCACACAGTATTTAACACAGATAAATATTACACATTTATCACAGATATATCGCATATCATATCACATAATATCACAGCATATCATCCAATATATATCAACCAAATCAGATATTCTACATAACAATCATCCATAAGCAACAATTATTAACCCTATGTTATAATTAATTTAATTAACTTAAATTAAATTAATTACTTAAGAATTAATTATCTAACCTTGCTTAATCAATCATTAATTAATTTCAACATTTAATTAATTAATTACTCATTAAATATTAATCATCCTTGATTAATTATTCATAATTACATAAAGTAATTATCCTTTAATTAATTTTACAAATTTATTATTCTTAACCATTAACAGTAATTAACCTTTAATTACTTTCATTAATTACATTAATTAATAATCCTTAATTAATTACTTCCATTAATTAATAAATTATAATTAATTACATTAATCCTTAATTACTTCAATTAATTAAACTTAAATTAATCACTTCTATTAATCCATCTTGATTATTATAAACAGTAATTATTATCCTGTAATTACTTACCTTAATTAATTAACTCCTTAGTTAATTATATTAATCTTTTAATTAATTACACCAAATAATTAATCCTTAATTACTTTTACAAAGTAATTATACTTCAATTACTTACCATTAAGTAATTTCCCTTATATCAATTACACCTTGTAAATATTACTAAGTAATTACACATATCAATCTTATTAAGTATTCATACTTAATCCTTATCAAGTGATTATCTTTAATTAATCTACAAATTAATTAACTTAAATCAATCACATTCATTTCATTAATTACCCCTTGAATAATTCATCCCTTAATTATTCTTAAACAATTAAATTAATCTTAAATTACAAATTAATTATTCTTTTAATTATTAATTAATAAACCTTAATTATCAATTAATAAAATTTAATAACAAATTAATCAATCCTTATTTATCAGTTAATTAATTCTTAATTCATCTTTACAGATTAATTGTCTCTTAATTATTAATTAATAAAATCTAATTATAGACTTAATTAAGTATTCCTTAATTACACATTAATCAACTTCTAATTTCTTAATTAATTAATCACTAATTACAACTTAATTACTTAATTAATTAATCACTAATTATTAATTAATTATCTTAAATTATTTTATTAATAATTCTTAATACAAATTAATTAACCCCTTAGTTAATAAATACTTATCCTTAACCATTAATTAATTAATTTCTTAATCAATAATTAATATAATTAATAACACTTTAATTACTTCATTAAATTATTAAAATCTTAATTACCGATCAATTAATTAAATAAATGGTAAATCATTTATCTTAACTATCTTCTTAATTATCATTTAAATCTTACTTAAATTTTTAAAATAACTCTAAACTTATTTAATAAAATTTTAAATTAAATAAAGTTCCAAAACTTCTTAAACAATGCTAAAGAAAAACAATTATTATTTAAAAAGTAATTTTATAAAAGAAATTCAAACTAATTTTACTTAAATTTCAAACACCTTGTTTTTAAAACTTTAAAACTTGATTTCTAAAGTTTTTGCTTTAAAATAGATTAGAAATCTCCTTAGGCCAAACCCGAGTCAAATACAAAAATACCCGAGCCAACACACGAGAAATCTCGTTCTCACCTGCTACGAGTCCTACGCGAACCCTACTCGAGATCATCCCCGAGTTCAATGCTTCTTCTCCAAACTTCAAAGCTTCAGATGTACGAAACGTACATGTGCACATGCACAATCGCCAGAACGACTTCCGACCATCGTCGCCGACTTCGACACATCGCCTACGACCTCCTTGTTCCACTCGAGCACCCAGTTCGTCGAAATAATCACGAAAATTAAAATTCGAAAGTCGAACCCATCTGAACAAACTACTCCGACCAAATGTCGCTTCGCCCAGACAACACCGATCACCAGAGGCCTTGCCACCACGTCCAAAGCTTCATCACGATCCTACACGTCAAACCCCCCTTGTGCGATCACTTCCAGATCATCAACGATGACGAAAATGATTCAAGAACAGTATCGACCAGAACCCAACCTTAAACCCTAAACCAATGTCGTTCATCCACTCTGATGATCGAGAAATGCTTCGAGCATTTTTCCCCTAATCCCCGACCTTCATACTTCCTCCAGACCCAAACGCGACCCTTCTCCATTGCCGATCGCCAAGAAATCGAGCGAAGTTTGAATTCTGATCAACTCAGAAATTCCCAATAATCCCAATCTTAAAAAGCATGAAATCATTATCTAAAATCATCATTCTTTTATACGAATTTGTTCCTATAATCAAAACTAGAAATTAAGATGATCGAATTTTCTGATTTGAAAAGATTATACTGTAATTTCCCATTTTCAAAATATTAACTCAATAATTTCACTTGAAATTATTTTTAAAAATGATGTTACAGTCTTACCATCATTTCTTCTTTAGAGATCATAGCCTAAAAAGGTTTAGAGAGAAAGGAATTGATCTTTAAACTTGTAATTCCCCTTATGATCTAAAAACAGAGATATGTATCTGGGTAAACACAGACATGCACATGTAAACATTTACATATATATATATATATGTATACATGCCTATTTACATCTATACAAACATTATTCACAGCATACTTCAAATATTTATCACAAACACCAAGTTATATACTAAAGCTTTTGATAGTTTACTTACTGGAAATTAACAGAGAATAATGAACATTCATATGCATAACAACTCTTATGTAAACATCCATTCATACCCAACATTCAAGTAAACATTGCATATCATGTTATTATAACATTTATCAGGCATATCAAAACATAGCAGATTTTAAAACTGTTTTTAAAGTTAGGTTTACTCACCAGACATGAAGAAACAGAGGAATTTTTTTTTTTTGAAAACTTGAATGCTTTGATTTGAACTGGAAAGAATTTGCTTTTGATCTCTGAAATGCTTTGAAACTGGAAACATGTTGTAGAGATGACTTAACTTTGAAACTGAGATGTTCTTGTTTTTGATTGCAGGCTGAAACTTGTTTGATTGCTCTACAGGTTTTGATCTTTATTTGAGTAATTTGGGAAAAATGTTTACAGGGTTTTGAAAACTGCTTACAGGTTGTTTTGAGGAAAAGATTTCAGGCTTTGGATTTGTTTTTGAGAAGTGTTATAGGCTGGGAATAAAATGATTACAAGGTTTTGAGTTTTTTTTTTTTTGAATTTTCTCTGGTTGGAAAATTTACAGGTCGTTTACTTGCTAGCTTTTGAAAATGTGAAGATAAGAAAAGAGAAATGAAGGAAGAAGGTGTAGGTTTAAATAGTGTTAATTTAGGATTTATTAAAATTAAAGAAAATTAAAATAAATGTGACACTTGTCTCTTACCTTGTCTAATTACTTAACACATATGCTTAGGTGGTTTAATATGTTAACACTTGTCATTATTAAATTTTACATTATTTTTAAAGCTTTTATATTTAATTTTCTTAATTAATAAATATATTTCTAAATTTATAAATGCCTTCCTATGTTATAAATAATTGAAACCTTTTAAAAGAAAATAAAATAAAAACCCATTTATATTCTAAAATCATATATAATATATTTAATTCATTCTTAAATGATAATTCAAAAGCTTTTGTATTTATTCCTATTAAATAGTACTCTTTCAAATTTCTATAAATATTTCTTTAAAGAGAATAATATAAAACAAATCTATTTTTTTTTAAATAAAAACCTTATCCATATGATTTAAGTCCAAACTATATTTTTATTTTTATTTTCAGATATATATATATATATTTCTTTAAATTCAATTCTTAAATCCAAATTCAAAATCAATTTAAAATCTAAATATAAAATCAATTAAATAAATATAGATATCAATTTTAAACAAACACATTATTAATTGTCAATAATTATTCTATTTAAAATCAATTTAAATGTACATATATATACATTTAAACAACACTTATTAAATTTGAAATAATAGGTCTATTTAAAATCTATTTATAACTATATTTAAAAATAACTCATTATTAAATTGTCTGAAAATAACAACTTTTACCAATTTTTAATAATTTATAAAGGAGATTATCATAATTTTAAATTCCTTGAAATCCCGGGATATCACATTCCTCCCCCCTTAAAAGAATTTCGTCCTCGAAATTTAAAACAAAAGATAATCCAAAGTTTTTATTTTATTTCAAAAAAAATTTAAACAATTTTAGCATACATATCAGCCAACACAAACAAACAACCAATTTCATCCAAACAAACAATTTCAATCAAACAATCAACACTAGCTATCCGGTCAAAGATCCGAATAAGCTTCCTAAATTTCCCCGAGTTCCCCGGAGTTCCCCGGGTACAGATACCGGAATACTCGCTCTACTGAACCCAAACTGGCTATACTACTAAACTACTGAGCTTCTACTCATCTAGATCTACAATCTGAACAAGATATCAGACCACAGACAAGATCAACTCAATTACCAAAACTTCAGAACTGCTGGTTCCAAAACCAGAGATAGATCAAACACGTACTCCCTCAAAGATACGTGAAACACATTGAATCCTAGTCTTCCAAACTGGAAATTCAAAACTTAAAAGCCAAACACTTATTCCTTACAAAAACTCAGAAGAATCCAATATACAACGGAGCTAACTTCCTAATCTTACCCAATCTTATTGCTCCCTTTTTACCGGAAAAAATTCAACAACAACTAAGTCTCAAACTTCGAATTCCAAATTCCTCCGTTTATTCACAGAACTCTTTTGACGATCCTGGGCTGCCTACATCCTTTCCGATCAGCTCAACCTTCGCTAATGCTTCTTGAAACAAACTGGATCAAAAATACTCAACACAATGATACTCTCAAGATCTACCAAAACCAAAAACACCAACTCTAC
The DNA here is from genome assembly GCA_030737815.1 of Allium fistulosum. Taxonomy (NCBI): domain Eukaryota; kingdom Viridiplantae; phylum Streptophyta; class Magnoliopsida; order Asparagales; family Amaryllidaceae; genus Allium; species Allium fistulosum. The sequence continues at coordinate 24,949,998 of JASFAW010000013.1, forward strand.
TACCATCAGTAGACTACAACTTACTTCTCCTATCTGGAAAAGACAAAACAGATGCACTCACCAATATGAACTCAAATCTAGAAATAATTCCTGTAGAAATTCTTAATCCAAACACTGCAACTTCCGGTTGCTTCCACTCTAGAATAGCTGCCATCCTGCTTCTGCTGCACAACTCAAATCTAGAGAAGATAAGAATGCCGTCGATGAACTCAAGCACAGACTAGACAATACATCCCGGAAATATGGTTCAACAGATCCATAAAAAGAAAACTCCGAAGTTCCATCAAATACTGAGCTGCTTCACCCAATCCTTTCCCTAGGAGACATCCTTCTACTAAGCTGAACCACCGGTATCAATCCTGAAATCAAGTTGATACGGAACTCAATCTCAAATACAGACAAATCTCTGACTTCCCTGAAGACATCCAGAAAGTCTCAGATAAATCAAGAGAATACTCAACTATCGCAAGTCACTTTTGCGATCAACCCATCCTAATTCCAAAGAAAACTGTTCTCTCTTTACCAATCAGAACAGCTTATGCTAATTAACCAATCCATCGAAGAAATGGATCCACTCTACTGCTTCTGGACTCCTTCTCAAGGAAAACTGCTCAGCCAGAAAACTTTCCTGCCAACGCAAAAAATACTCCGAGCAGCACTGCTGCCACAGATGCCAAAGATTTCCTAACCGAAAGCTCTTCGAGAAACTCGAACCCCAAACCAAACAGAAACACCATGCTGAACTCAGCCACAATCACCGAAGCATTCACACTTCCTTAAACTTGCTCGAAAGAAAACATTTTCGGAAACATTCAGTCACTGTGTCTCATCACACAACTACTACTTCCTGCGGTTGCCAAGATACCATCACTCGCTTCTGCTCTTCCGATAGATCCAAATCTACTCACCAACTTCAAAGATGGACTCCGAACCTTAACAGGTTTCTTCAGAGACCAATGAAATCCTTACACCATAGCAAAACTCACTCGAGACGGTATTAGGTCTACAGTCTCGACAAATACACTTTCAACCTCAAACATTCAAACTCTAACCATTGGTAATCGTGTTACACATACCACCACCCTATCTACCTTTATAACTTATATTGGAAAACCCGAACAGGTAACCCAACAAATAGGTAGAATAGATATATATATATATATAGTTATATAAAAATTACAAATACGCTCTCTCAAGAAAGAAAACACTCCAAAGCCTAGGTATTCACTCAACCTCGTGCTCTGATACCACTGTGACATCCTAGGCTTTTCAACCTTCAGCAACGGTTCACGACCGGTAGGCTTTTCAACCATCCCAGCCCCGCTGTGGCTCACAGTGATACCTCGGGTTTGCTTTTACGGCCACCCTCTCGAGTCGCAACCAACCCCAAAAGGCCTTATACTACCCCCGGGGACATGTAGGGGTAAGAGTCTCCCGTTCGCCACCTAACGCAAAGCGAGAACCCCCTATCACGCTGTAATGTAGCAAACCCGATCCCGGTCTCATCGAAATCCAAATGTATTTTAAAGGCCAAGTTGTTTAAAGGTTTAAACAATTCAATTCAATACTTGAATTCACACAGTATTTAACACAGATAAATATTACACATTTATCACAGATATATCGCATATCATATCACATAATATCACAGCATATCATCCAATATATATCAACCAAATCAGATATTCTACATAACAATCATCCATAAGCAACAATTATTAACCCTATGTTATAATTAATTTAATTAACTTAAATTAAATTAATTACTTAAGAATTAATTATCTAACCTTGCTTAATCAATCATTAATTAATTTCAACATTTAATTAATTAATTACTCATTAAATATTAATCATCCTTGATTAATTATTCATAATTACATAAAGTAATTATCCTTTAATTAATTTTACAAATTTATTATTCTTAACCATTAACAGTAATTAACCTTTAATTACTTTCATTAATTACATTAATTAATAATCCTTAATTAATTACTTCCATTAATTAATAAATTATAATTAATTACATTAATCCTTAATTACTTCAATTAATTAAACTTAAATTAATCACTTCTATTAATCCATCTTGATTATTATAAACAGTAATTATTATCCTGTAATTACTTACCTTAATTAATTAACTCCTTAGTTAATTATATTAATCTTTTAATTAATTACACCAAATAATTAATCCTTAATTACTTTTACAAAGTAATTATACTTCAATTACTTACCATTAAGTAATTTCCCTTATATCAATTACACCTTGTAATTATTACTAAGTAATTACACATATCAATCTTATTAAGTATTCATACTTAATCCTTATCAAGTGATTATCTTTAATTAATCTACAAATTAATTAACTTAAATCAATCACATTCATTTCATTAATTACCCTTGAATAATTCATCCCTTAATTATTCTTAAACAATTAAATTAATCTTAAATTACAAATTAATTATTCTTTTAATTATTAATTAATAAACCTTAATTATCAATTAATAAAATTTAATAACAAATTAATCAATCCTTATTTATCAGTTAATTAATTCTTAATTCATCTTTACAGATTAATTGTCTCTTAATTATTAATTAATAAAATCTAATTATAGACTTAATTAAGTATTCCTTAATTACACATTAATCAACTTCTAATTTCTTAATTAATTAATCACTAATTACAACTTAATTACTTAATTAATTAATCACTAATTATTAATTAATTATCTTAAATTATTTTATTAATAATTCTTAATACAAATTAATTAACCCCTTAGTTAATAAATACTTATCCTTAACCATTAATTAATTAATTTCTTAATCAATAATTAATATAATTAATAACACTTTAATTACTTCATTAAATTATTAAAATCTTAATTACCGATCAATTAATTAAATAAATGGTAAATCATTTATCTTAACTATCTTCTTAATTATCATTTAAATCTTACTTAAATTTTTAAAATAACTCTAAACTTATTTAATAAAATTTTAAATTAAATAAAGTTCCAAAACTTCTTAAACAATGCTAAAGAAAAACAATTATTATTTAAAAAGTAATTTTATAAAAGAAATTCAAACTAATTTTACTTAAATTTCAAACACCTTGTTTTTAAAACTTTAAAACTTGATTTCTAAAGTTTTTGCTTTAAAATAGATTAGAAATCTCCTTAGGCCAAACCCGAGTCAAATACAAAAATACCCGAGCCAACACACGAGAAATCTCGTTCTCACCTGCTACGAGTCCTACGCGAACCCTACTCGAGATCATCCCCGAGTTCAATGCTTCTTCTCCAAACTTCAAAGCTTCAGATGTACGAAACGTACATGTGCACATGCACAATCGCCAGAACGACTTCCGACCATCGTCGCCGACTTCGACACATCGCCTACGACCTCCTTGTTCCACTCGAGCACCCAGTTCGTCGAAATAATCACGAAAATTAAAATTCGAAAGTCGAACCCATCTGAACAAACTACTCCGACCAAATGTCGCTTCACCCAGACAACACCGATCACCAGAGGCCTTGCCACCACGTCCAAAGCTTCATCACGATCCTACACGTCAAACCCCCCTTGTGCGATCACTTCCAGATCATTAACGATGACGAAAATGATTCAAGAACAGTATCGACCAGAACCCAACCTTAAACCCTAAACCAATGTCGTTCATCCACTCTGATGATCGAGAAATGCTTCGAGCATTTTTCCCCTAATCCCCGACCTTCATACTTCCTCCAGACCCAAACGCGACCCTTCTCCATTGCCGATCGCCAAGAAATCGAGCGAAGTTTGAATTCTGATCAACTCAGAAATTCCCAATAATCCCAATCTTAAAAAGCATGAAATCATTATCTAAAATCATCATTCTTTTATACGAATTTGTTCCTATAATCAAAACTAGAAATTAAGATGATCGAATTTTCTGATTTGAAAAGATTATACTGTAATTTCCCATTTTCAAAATATTAACTCAATAATTTCACTTGAAATTATTTTTAAAAATGATGTTACAGTCTTACCATCATTTCTTCTTTAGAGATCATAGCCTAAAAAGGTTTAGAGAGAAAGGAATTGATCTTTAAACTTGTAATTCCCCTTATGATCTAAAAACAGAGATATGTATCTGGGTAAACACAGACATGCACATGTAAACATTTACATATATATATATATATATGTATACATGCCTATTTACATCTATACAAACATTATTCACAGCATACTTCAAATATTTATCACAAACACCAAGTTATATACTAAAGCTTTTGATAGTTTACTTACTGGAAATTAACAGAGAATAATGAACATTCATATGCATAACAACTCTTATGTAAACATCCATTCATACCCAACATTCAAGTAAACATTGCATATCATGTTATTATAACATTTATCAGGCATATCAAAACATAGCATATTTTAAAACTGTTTTTAAAGTTAGGTTTACTCACCAGACATGAAGAAACAGAGAAATTTTTTTTTTTTGAAAACTTGAATGCTTTGATTTGAACTGGAAAGAATTTGCTTTTGATCTCTGAAATGCTTTGAAACTGGAAACATGTTGTAGAGATGACTTAACTTTGAAACTGAGATGTTCTTGTTTTTGATTGCAGGCTGAAACTTGTTTGATTGCTCTACAGGTTTTGATCTTTATTTGAGTAATTTGGGAAAAATGTTTACAGGGTTTTGAAAACTGCTTACAGGTTGTTTTGAGGAAAAGATTTCAGGCTTTGGATTTGTTTTTGAGAAGTGTTATAGGCTGGGAATAAAATGATTACAAGGTTTTGAGTTTTTTTTTTTTTGAATTTTCTCTGGTTGGAAAATTTACAGGTCGTTTACTTGCTAGCTTTTGAAAATGTGAAGATAAGAAAAGAGAAATGAAGGAAGAAGGTGTTGGTTTAAATAGTGTTAATTTAGGATTTATTAAAATTAAAGAAAATTAAAATAAATGTGACACTTGTCTCTTACCTTGTCTAATTACTTAACACATATGCTTAGATGGTTTAATATGTTAACACTTGTCATTATTAAATTTTACATTATTTTTAAAGCTTTTATATTTAATTTTCTTAATTAATAAATATATTTCTAAATTTATAAATGCCTTCCTATGTTATAAATAAATGAAACCTTTTAAAAAAAATAAAATAAAAACCCATTTATATTCTAAAATCATATATAATATATTTAATTCATTCTTAAATGATAATTCAAAAGCTTTTGTATTTATTCCTATTAAATAGTACTCTTTCAAATTTCTATAAATATTTCTTTAAAGAGAATAATATAAAACAAATCTATTTTTTTTTAAATAAAAACCTTATCCATATGATTTAAGTCCAAACTATATTTTTATTTTTATTTTCAGATATATATATATATTTCTTTAAATTCAATTCTTAAATCCAAATTCAAAATCAATTTAAAATCTAAATATAAAATCAATTAAATAAATATAGATATCAATTTTAAACAAACACATTATTAATTGTCAATAATTATTCTATTTAAAATCAATTTAAATATACATATATATACATTTAAACAACACTTATTAAATTTGAAATAATAGGTCTATTTAAAATCTATTTATAACTATATTTAAAAACAACTCATTATTAAATTGTTTGAAAATAACAACTTTTACCAATTTTTAATAATTTATAAAGGAGATTATCATAATTTTAAATTCCTTGAAATCCCGGGATATCACATGGACCATTCAAGATTATAGAAAGGATTAGGTCACTCGCTTACAGAGTTGAGTTACCCGAAAGGTTGTCAGGAGTCCCCAATGTGTTCCGCGTTTTTGATTTGAGGAAGAGCATGCATGATCCATCTTCAATGGTAGAAATGTCAGTTCAGGATTGTGACGCCCCACCTCTATGCTCACAATAACAAAGAGTATTAAAAGAAATACTGTCTGTTATTACGAAGAATAAGGCTGGATAGGAGCGGCCATCCGTAGTTGGGCCTTACACTAGCATGGTTACCTCGATAGGAGTGGTATATATTTTTATTTTCCATCTCTTATTTATCTACTCCCATCGACATACCCAATTCCAGTATAAAACGAACTACGATGGTTCATAATAGTTTAGGACAATATATATAAAAATAAAACAGATACTAAAAATGCGGAACACAGATAACAAAAGTCTCATATATATATATATAACTGATGTCAGTTACAATACATTTGACACAATACATACGATACAACTACCACTACCGACTCTGGAATTATATATACAAGTACATTATCGACTAATATACATGAATACATATCAACCTAAATCAGATACACCGACTACTACAAAATGACGAAGACTACTTCAAAAGATATGAAAAGACTTCATAGCTCAAGCAGCAACCCAAAGCAAGATATCTACAACCTGTAATAACTCGGTCTGACCCGAGTATTAAATTCAAAAAAAATAATACACAGGTCAGTCTAATTCAAACTCAGTTATTAATGCACGGAAGCAATAATAATCAAATATCAAATAGACGACAGTCATAGAAATCTCGTATATCTGATTCTTCAATAAGAGAATCGGATAACGACAGATATAACACTAAACAGTGTTAAACAACAAATCAACAAATTCAAACCATCAACAAGATAAATAAAAAGATTATCAATGAAGATAATTTAGAAAACAATAGAATTTTCTAAACGACAATTAACACAAAATCCAATTATTAAATAATAATTAGAAACTCAGAATCTAATTATCGAATAAATAATTAGACAGAACAAAATGATCAATCGAACTGAATCAAATACAATTACCAAATATTGAATTGAACACAAAACAATTCAAATAATTGAAATATCAATTAAAACGTCAATACTGTGTGGCTGCAGTACACGCACGCGTGCACTGCCTCGCCACTACAGCATGTGAAATCATCACAACAGTGAATACTAACAGCAATCAAAACTGCAAAGGTCAAGTCACGACTATCGTGACTCAACTCAACTACAAAGAAATGAACCAGAGGAAGTCCAGATATAAAGCCACAACAAACTCAAAACAACACAAAAGTCCTCAAATTCAACATGACAGTAAGCATCGGTGCACAAGGGCAATGACACGTACGTATACATGAACCAGCAGAAGAAATTGAAGTGCTACAGTGGAACAACAAGGTACAAAGGATCCAAGTTGGAAACACACGAATTGTGCACGCAACTTGAACATCAAATGTTCATAAACCAATACAGTGACAATGCAATCACATATAAAGGAATAACAACAAGGCACAAAGGCTACAAGTGAAACAAGCATGTGTGCCCAAGATAAGGCAACACAATAACAAGCACAAAGGCTACAACCCAAAACAACAACCAAATTGAAACAGGCAGTGGCAACAAAAATAATTCAATGCCAGAGTTCAGGTGGTAATCAAGTCGAAGCCATGATCAACAGAGATCGGAGTCACAAAAGAAATCAACATCTTCAACTAAATTCAATTGTAACAGTTTCAAACCAAAACCATAAGTCAATCAAGTGTTCGAAACCGAGTGCATTGAAAACATTAGAGAAATCAAAACTGTATTTTTCAAGCGCATCCAACCATACATCAGTGACAACCAAACTGCTCGAACACACATACTTATATGAACACACATGTATGCAATATCCAGACCAAGCTCGAATGAACAAGTGTAGTGAAGGCCAACAACAAGTGTCACATAAACCAGACTACACAATGAACCACATGTCCAGATTAAAATTCCACTTCAACTACAAATGTACCAGTGAAATTACAGTGGCAATGTTGTTGCAGTGAAGACTACCATTATAAAGCATGAATCAGTTCATATGCAAACCCAGACCATACATATATACAGAGCCAACAGACTACATGGATAAGCACATGAATGTACAGAACACATGAAGTCTAATCATAACTCAAATGCCACCAAACAACAGAAGATACCACAAGAAATTAGGCAATGTCGAAGAAAATGCAAGTACAGACAAGCTACAAGATCACTGACCGCATATAAAGCAACAACTCAAGTCGTTGCACATCAATTCAATACAAAGTACATGAAGTCAAAATGAAATCAAATCCAATGCCAAAGAATTCAAAATAGAAGTTCAAACTCGAAGCTACACTCTCATGCAAACTTCAACTACAAAATGTATGCAGGCAATGTCAAAAACAAAGCTTGCAAATACAAATCGACAATGCAGACAACAGAGGTGATACCATATACATGAAGTACAGGGATACAATAAGCATGTACACGAACATCTTTGCAAATAGCAGTTTCAAGTTTGCAGTTTCAAGTCAAAGACACTGCAATTCAAGGCAATGCCAAAGTCACATATGCAGACAGAATTTTATGAAGCCGCGATGAACAAGTCATAAAAATAAATGGAATCAATACCGTGAGATTCAAGTCCCGAAAATATGATAATTTGAACAAGTCAGAAAAATCACAGTCATTCAATCAAAATCATACGACCAAGCCAAATATTATCATCGTCAAAATCAATTCAAAACCAAGGACAGTGGGAAACAAAAATCGATTTGAACTAGATGAGAGTGAAAGGAGATCACTCACCGTGCTTCGAAGGGCCAGATCCCATTCGCATCCGAAGTCTTCCATTTGCTCGCCTTTGCACAGTGCCCAAATCGAGCAAAGACGAACTCAATCAAGAGGAGGGGTCGCTAACATATCAACTGATCGATGAAAGGTAGTAAAGCACCATTCGCTCAAGAAATCGATGTCGGCGACCCAATTTCAAAAGCCCTAATTTTGAAGAAGGGGGACGAACGAATGAAGTCGCCATTTATTTTCTTTCGTTTGTTTGTTTAGGGTTTTCGTTTGAAAAATAAAATGGGGAACGGGTTGCGAATGAATCAAAAGGAGAGCGGCATGATAACTATCACGGCAACACAAAAAAACATGGGCTAGAATCAATTAAAAGCCCGCATAACTGCTTAGCAAATTTTTTTTTATCAAAGAATTTCAACCGATAAAATCCCAACAGAAATTAACAACCAATTTAATCGTCGTTTGACGATAATTAATTGTTCTAAAACTCCGGTTTGTTACAGACTCCCCTCCTTATAAAAATTGCGTCCCCGCAATTTTCATAATTAAAGTTGTCAATAACAATTATTTTTCTAACATAAACTGGTTAAGCTAGAAAAATAAGGTCAAGAACACAAACGCCAAAGAAATCTTTTAATTTCATAAAAGGAATTCACAATTTCTCAACAAAAATCTAATTATCAATAGATAATCAGAAAACAGCTAAACTAGATAAACACAATTACCAGCAATATTTAATTACCAATTAGATAATTAGAAATATAGAAATCACAAAACATCAATACCTAATTATCGATACGATAATTAGAAAGCAGCAAAATCTAATTATCAGCAAAGATACTTAGAAAACACAAATCACAAATCGCAAACTGCAAATATCTAGTTATCCAACACATAACTAGAAAACACAAACTTCATAATCAGCAAACTCTAACTATCAACAGAGATAGATAGGAAACAGCAATTCAATATAATCAACATAATCTAGAATCAATTAGAGACTAGAAAATATCAAAATCAGCAAAATTAGCAAACATCCAATTATCAAAACGATCATCAGAAAACACAATTATCTAATTAACAAAACGATAATCAGAAAACTTCAGATAATCAGCAGTCTCAAATCAACAAATATCTAATTATCAAAAACGATAATCAGAAATCTCAAATCAACAAATATCTAATTATCAAAAACGATAACCAGAAATCTCAAATCAACAAATATCTAATTATCAAAAACGATAACAAATATCTAATTATCAAAAACGATAATCAGAAATCTCAAATCACCAAATATCTAATTATCAAAAACGATAATCAGAAATATCAAATCAACAAGTATCTAGTTATCAAAAACGATAATCAAAAATCTCAAATCAACAAATATCTAATTATCAAAAACGATAATCAGAAATCTCAAATCAACAAATATATAATTATCAAAAACGATAATCAGAAATCTCAAATCAACAAATATATAATTATCAAAAACGATAATCAGAAATCTCAAATCAACAAATATCTAATTATAAAAAACGATAATCAGAAATCTCAAATCAACAAATATCTAATTATCAAAAACAATAATCAGAAATCTCAAATCAACAAATATCTAATTATCAAAAACGATAATCAGAAATCTCAAATCAACAAATATCTAATTATCAAAAATGATAATTAGAAATCTCAAATCAACAAATATCTAATTATCAAAAATGATAATTAGAAATCTCAAATCAACAAATATCTAATTATCAAAAACGATAATCAGAAATCTCAAATCAACAAATATCTAATTATCAAAAACGATAATCAGAAATAACAAATATCCGATTATCAAAACGATAATCAGAAAACATCAATTATCTAATTATCAAAAATGATAATCAGAAAACAACAAATATCCGATTATCAAAAACGATAACCAGAAAACATCAAATATCTAATTATCAAAAATAATAATCAGAAATCTCAAATCAAAGAATATCTAATTGTCAAACACGATAATCAGAAACAACAAATATCCGATTATCAAAAACGAAAATCAGAAAACATCAATTATCTAATTATCAAAAACGATAATCAGAAAACATCAAATATCTAATTATCAAAAACGATAATCAGAAACAACAAATATCCAATTACCTGCAGATAATTGGACACAACAAATATCTAGAAATCAATTAAGATACTCTAGAAAATTAACATAAAAGGTTGGATCGATCTCATCAGATGGCGAGTTTTTAGCTACGCCGCACGTGCATCAACAAATGGCCGAAGCCTACTAAGTACTATAAAATTTTGGCGCCCATCAGATGACCCGAACGTCCGTAGAGTGACCCAAAGGTCTAGTACTGGTATTTGACCCAAAGGTCCTCAGAGTGGCCCGAAAGCCCAACAAATGACCCGAAGGACCAACAGAGTGGCCCGAAAGCCCAACAAATGACCCGAAGGTCCAGCAGATGACCCGAAGGTCCAACATAGTGGCTCGAAAGCACACAAAATCATCAGAATCATCAAACAACAGAAGTTTCAATTAACGAGTCCGGAATTAACCGAAATAGCAAACGCACATGTCCCATACCACGTGTTTTACTAAATCGTTTGATTCTCTTCATCGTTTCCTTGAAAGTGTAAAAATTGTGGATTTTGTAAAAATACATTTTACATTCTCAAACGGACAAGTCCAAAATTAAGCGAAACGGTAAAAGTAAGGGTTCATAGTCCTCGATTTTGCTGAATCGTTTAAATCACTTCCTCATTCTTTTGAAAGCGCAAACTATAAAAATTTTGTATTTTATATAATTAACATTTTACGTTCTCAAACGGACAAGTCCGGAATTAAGCAAATCAGTAAAAGTAAGGGTTCATAGTCCTCGATTTTGCTGAATCGTTTAAATCGCTTCCTCATTCTTTTGAAAGCGCAAACTGTAAAAATTTTAAAACTATTTCCAAAACACGTGATTAAAACAGCAACATCAGTAGCGATTTCAAAAAAGAAATTGCACTTCCCAAAACATCGTAAAAACAAGTATCAAATCAGCATTGCGGAATAACCACTTGAAAATCCACTTTAAATTTGACGATTACTGAAGTCAAGGCGATAGTAATTTTTAAACGTCAAAATCTCATCAAAATAATTCACATCAAAATGTAATACCAGTGAATTTTCATTCGTAAAAATGTCAACAAAACACTGTGCTTTAAAAATTTAGCACCGATGTAAAAATCCCGTTATAAAAATAACGGCAACAGAATACGTTTAAACCAAACACCAGTTCAACGTAAAATAAATGCAGTAACGTGCAACTCAATTTGCACGTACTACAAAATGAACAAAGAATCATTCGAATGTATCTTCAATGAAGATAATTCAAAACAGCAAAATCTAATCTATATATAATTAGCATAAAAGAAAACCAGCAAAAATCACATAACTGCAATCGCTTCGAATCCTCAATTCGGATTCGAAATTTTCAAAGAAACAAAATAAAGCCAACTAGGTAAACAACAAATGAAATTTATTTCAATTTCATATTTTGATTTTTAAATCAAAAAGATTATCAGCTGTATTCGGCGAAGACAGTCTCACTGTTTCCGCTGCGCACTCTGATAACAGAACACAAATTATTCAATCATCAAAACACAGTTTCACATTTATTTTTAAATAAAGATATTTTAAAATTTCATCATAATTTCAAAACTTTATTTTTGACTCAAAGCACAAATAAAACATCGACAAATAGTTATAACACATGTTCCATCTAAGTTATGTTTTATATTATGTCCATAAACCCCAAGCTCTGATACCAACTGTGACGCCCCACCTCTATGCTCACAATAACAAAGAGTATTAAAAGAAATACTATCTGTTATTACGAAGAATAAGGCTGGATAGGAGCGGCCATCCGTAGTTGGGCCTTACACTAGTATTGGTTACCTCGATAGGAGTAGTATATATTTTTTATTTTTCATCTCTTATTTATCTACTCCCATCGACATACCCAATTCCAATATAAAACGAACTACGATGATTCATAATAGTTTAGGACAATATATATAATAATAACACGGATACTAAAAATGCGAAACACAAATAACAAAAGTCTCATATATATATATATATATATAACTGATGTCAGTTACAATACATTTGACACAATACATATGATAGAACTACCACTGTCGACTCTGGAAGTTATATATACAAGTACATTATCGACTAATATACAAGAATACATATCAACCTAAATCGGATACACTGACTACTACACTATGACGAAGACTACTACAAAAGATATGAAAAGACTTCATAGCTCAAGCAGCAACCTAAAGCAAGATATCTACAACCTGTAATAACTCGGTCTGACCCGAGTATTAAATTCAAAAGAAAATAATACACGGGTCAGTCTAATTCAAACTCAGTTATTAATGCACAGAAGCAATAATAATCAAATATCAAATAGACGACAGTCACAGAAATCTCGTATATCTGATTCTTCAATAAGAGAATCGAATAACGACAGATATAACACTAAATAGTGTTAAACAACAAATCAACAAATTCAAACCATCAACAAGATAAATAAAAAGATTATCAATGAAGATAATTTAGAAAACAATAGAATTTTCTAAACGACAATTAACACAAAATCCAATTATTAAATAATAATTAGAAACTCAAAATCTAATTATCGAATAGATAATTAGACATAACAAAATGATCAATCGAAATGAATCAAATACAATTCCCAAATATTGAATTGAACACAAAACAATTCAAATAATTGAAATATCAATTAAAACGTCAATACTGTGTGGCTGCAGTACACGCACGCGTGCACTGCCTCGCCACTACAGCATGTGAAATCATCACAACAGTGAATACTAACAACAATCAAAACTGCAGAGGTCAAGTCACGACTATCGTGACTCAACTCAACTACAAAGAAATGAACCAGAGGAAGTCCAGATATAAAGAAACAACAAACTCAAAACAACACAAAAGTCCTCAAATTCAACACTACAGTAAGCATCAGTGCACAAGGGCAATGACACGTACGTATACATGAACCAGCAGAAGCAATTGAAGTGCTACAGTGGAACAACAAGGTATAAAGGACCCAAGTTGGAAACACACGAATTGTGCACGCAACCTGAACATCAAATGTTCATAAACCAATACAGTGACAATGCAATCACATATAAAGGAATAGCAACAAGGCACAAAGGCTACAAGTGAAACAAGCATGTGTGCCCAAGATAAGGCAACACAGTAACAAGCACAAAGGCTACAACCCAAAACAACAAGCAAATTGAAACAGGAAGTGGCAACAAAAATAATTCAATGCCGGAGTTCAGGTGGTAATCAAGTCGAAGCCATGATCAACAGAGATCAGAGTCACAAAATAAATCAACATCTTCAACTAAATTCAATTGTAACAGTTTCAAACAAAAACCATAAGTCAATCAAGTGTTCGAAACCGAGTGAATTGAAAACATCAAAGAAATCAAAACTGTATTTTTCAAGTGCATCCAGCCATACATCAGTGAATACCAAACTGCTCGAACACACATACATATATGAACACACATGTATGCAATATCCAGAGCAAGCTCGAATGAACAAGTGTAGTGAAGACCAACAACAAGTGTCACATGAACCAGACTACACAATGAACCACATGTCCAGATTAAAATGACACTTCAACTACAAATGCACCAGTGAGATTACAGTGGCAATGTAGTTGCAGTGAAGACTACCATTATAAAGCATGAATCGGTTCATATGCAAACCCAGACCATACATATATACAGAGCCAACAGACTACATGGATAAGCACATAAATGTACAGAACACATGAAGTCTAATCATAACTCAAATGCCACCAAACAACAGAAGCTACCACAAGAAATTAGGCAATGTCGAAGAAAATGCAAGTACAGACAAGCTACAAGATCACTGACCGCATATAAAGCAACAACTCAAGTTGTTGCACATCAATTCAATACAAAGTATATGAAGTCAAAATGAAATCAAATCCAATGCCAGGGAATTCAAAACATCAGTTCAAACTCGAAGCTACACTCTCATGCAAACTTCAACTACAAAATGTATGCAGGCAATGTCAAAAACAAAGCTTGCAAATACAAATCGACAATGCAGACAACAGAGGTGATATCATATACATGAAGTACAGGGATACAATAAGCATGTACACGAACATCTTTGCAAATAGCAGTTTCAAGTCAAAGACACTGCAATTAATGCCAAAATCACATATGCAGACAGAATTTTATGAAGCCGCGATGAACAAGTCATAAAAATAAATGGAATCAATACCGTGAGAATCAAGTCACAAAAATATGAGAATTTGAACAAGTCAGAAAAATCACAGTCATTCAATCAAAATCATACGACCAAGCCAAATATTATCTTCGTCAAAATCAATTCAAAACCAAGGACAGTGGGAAACAAAAATCGATTTGAACTAGATGTGAGTGAAAGGAGATCACTCACCCTGCTTCGAAGGGCCAGATCCCATTCGCACCCGAAGTCTTCCATTTGTTCGCCTTTGCACGGTGCCCAAATCGAGCAAAGACGAACTCAATCAAGAGGAGGGGCCGCTAACATATCAACCGATCGATGAAAGGTAGTAAAGCACCATTTGCTCAAGAAATCGAAGTCGGAGACCCAATTTCAAAAGCCATAATTTTGAAGAAGAGGGACGAACGAATGAAGTCGCCATTTATTTTCTTTCGTATGTTTGATTAGGGTTTTCGTTTGAAAAATGAAATGGGGAATATGTTGCGAATGAATCAAAAGGAGAGCGGCATGATAACTATCACGGCAACATAAAAAAACATGGGCTAGAATCAATTAAAAGCCCGCATAACCGCTTAGCAATTTTTTTTATCAAATAATTTCAACCGATAAAATCCCAACAGAAATTAACAACCAATTTAATCGTCGTTTGATGATAATTAATTGTTCTAAAACTTCGGGTTGTTACAAGGATGACTTTGAAATAGAATTGAACCAGATAGTAGTTAGACAACCGGTTAGTATTGTGGATTAAGATGAGAAGAAATTTCACAATAAGGTGGGGTGACTGGTTAAGATTCAGTGGAGCGAGGATTCCCGAGACTGCACTTGGGAAATCATGGATCACATAAAGGAAGCTTATCCTGGATGGATGCTACAGTAGTTGCTGTATTGTTGTGTTATGTATTCATTATTTTCATAGGTGCTTGGATACCTTTTATAAGAAATTTATGGCATGAATATACGATTCCTTTGGGTTAACTTTTGTTAGTAATTTCGAGGACGAAATTTTTTAAGGGGGTAAGAATGTAACGACCCTGAATTTTGTCGTTTTAACTAGGCAATTATATACATTTTATATAATCAATAAACATGTTTTATTAATAAATAAACTCATTTTAATTAATTAATAATGAGGGAAAAATTGTTTTCAAAATTTGTTTACCAAATGAAATAGTTTGTAGAAAAATAGAAAATGTGATTGAAGAACGTTTTTCGAAATTTCAACCTTTCGACACTGGAAAGTTGTCGGGAATGTAGTTCGTCTTTATGCACCACACATATATAGTAGATAATTAACTAAATAATAATCCACTTAATAATAGATTATCTTATGTTAATTATAATTAACAGGCGATGTGACAATTCATAACTTTAAAAATAATAAACATTATATATAAATATATATCATTAAGTGTTGTCATATCTTAAGATTTTCATATCTAGACATCATTATTCATCATGAGCTTAAGGATTTGACTAGAGAAGAAGGGGAGATGTGACAAGAGAGAGGGATATGAAGGTGATGTGACTTTTTAAATATCATGACATATTATGTTAAATCATTAAGGGATAGTTTAGTAATTTTCTCCAAATCTTTTTGCCTATAAATATACATCCACACGCACATTCTCATTTTCTTTCTCCTCTTCACATTCTAAGACCTCCTCTCCAAAATATTCATGGCTTCCATTGTTTGCGAAAATTAGGAAAAAAATCAAGTTTATCCACTTTAAAACACATTTTCTATAGCTAAGACCCTTTTCTACCACCTTACACACCCTCCTCCATCAAGCAACTACCCACATTCCCACCCTAGACCCCAGACCGAGCCAATAGACCATCAGACCGAGCCCATTAGTAGCTAAAAATCAAATAAAGAAACTTTCTTTTCGAGCTCCAGGGTCATTAGCAAGGTCTAGTGAAAGGTAGAGTTGAATCCGTGGAATTTCGGTGAGTAAACTACCTTATTTTGGAAATAATTTTTACTTTATTGTCAAGTCATTATTATAGTGATAATATAGTGTAGAATTTGAATGGTAACCATGTGGTTTGATTATGACTTGGATGGTTTATTATAGCTTGATTTGGTTATGAAAATCGATGTTGTATTATAAAGTTAGTAAGCAAGTATATATGGATGTATACTTGCAACCTATGATAAATATGGTTAGTGTTAGTAATGTGTTAATTTTAAAACCTGAGCTATGGCATGAGTTTTGGTAAGCAAATTTAGCTACTTTGTGTAATTGCGATGGATTTGAGATCCGGTTGGAATCGAAGTTGTTTTTCGAAGTTTAAAGTTTTGAAACGGATTAAAGTTTGTAGCTTTAGTTTCAAAAGTTTTTTTATTTTAAATTTTCTAAAGAATGTTCCAAACCAAAAAAAAGTAAGGTGTTGTGAAGTGGTTCGCTAGGAATACGTTAGAGCAAACAGCGCCCATAGCGATAGTCGCTATGGATGTAGTTTGACGAAATTTATCGATTTTAGTTTCAAGTAGTTTTAACTTGAAATTGTTTTGTAAAAGTTTTCAAAACAAACTTAAATAGTAATTAAAAAGTAATTAAGTTTTATAATCTAATTATTTAATTAATTAGTTAAATAAAAAGGTAATTAGCCATAATTAGTAAATAAGAAGGTAATTAGTAATTAATCAACACTTAAGTTAAGTTAATGACTATTGTTTGATTAATTAAGTATTTAATTGCATGGTTAATATTTAATTAATTGTTAATAATTATTTAATTAAGTTAATTAGTTAATTAATTATTATTTAATTAAGTGATTATTTAATTAATATTTTAATTAATTATGGTTTGACTAATAATGATTTGATTTAACCTTGATCAAGATGCATTAGGAAGTTAATTATGGCCTAACTAAGTTCATTAAGTCTAATTAGAGTTTAATTATGATTTAATATTGATTTAATTTGGATTAATTAAGATTTAATTAGGGTATAAACTGATTTATTTATTTAAATAATTAATTAAACCTTTTCCAAAGGTGATTTTAAATTAAACCAAATGTGTTTTTAAACCAATATTCTTATCAAGGTGAATTGATTCCAAACCAAATGATCTCTTGTCTGGACCATTAAGTAGCCGAATGAATTAAAGTAGTGATTGAAAAGGTTGACTTGTTTATGGAAAGTAAGTGACCGGTGTTTAGCAGGAATGTTAGATATCAGAATTGTGATAAACATAAGGAGGTTAATTTTGGTAAGTGGGTCATGATAACTTAAGTATGGAATGTATTTCCATATGTTAATCTCCCACCTGATAGTGAAGTTGATCACTATCAATAACTTGACCCTTTTAAATTATCGAATGTTGGTTTAAAGAGACCGGGATCAGATGACAAGCTGTTATCCGAAAAACACTTTAAACCAACTTAAACGTTCGAATTGGAAGTATTGAAGTCGTGATCAAGATTCTATACTTGAAGTGCAGGGGTTACTTGCTACTAACGCTGAGGTTGATTCCAAAACGGGTGTAGTGGAAATAGTGCCTTCAGTTCGTTCATCTCCTGAACGACTTGAATGGATAAATGCCGATATTGTGTCAACATCTGGAAGGCGTTGTTGAATTCTAAGTAGCAGTGCTCTGGAAAAGGTAAACGTAGCCTCAGGCCTCATCAACCGAAAATGACCAAAATAGGGTATGCAGCAGGGCTATGTGGGTCGCTCCCATAAGGGTATGTCACCACCATATCGAGAATTAATATTTAACCCTTTTTTTTGTATGATCCAGTATTGTTGCTGATCGCAACCGTGGTGGTGATGTATTTGGTACTACAAGTCAAGTGGTAGGCCGGTTCTATGTAGCAGGGGTACAATATGTTCTTTTCAGTACCCCAAGTGTATTTTATCTAGAGGTACCTCTTCGGAAGGTAGTTCCTTACCTAGTCATGTATGGAATCCATTGTCCAATAAGTGTCGTATGGAATTAGTTGTGCCAAATATGTTGAAATGTGAGATGCAAGCATTTTAGCTATGTTCTATCTTACTTCAAAAACGTAGATGTTATTATAATATCATTAAATTTCAATACAAAGTGTTTTGGTTATCGTAAGGTAAAAACCCATCCGTGTTTATGTGCGGCGTGGCCTTACGAGATACCTTTGATTTTCAAATTGTTTTATAAAAGTAAGAATTAAGTTGTTTGAGTTTACTCACACCAGACCAATGTCTGACCTGGAGTTTTATTCTCTTTTCCTAAAACTCTTAGGTACTCAAATTTTTATGAGTAGCCAAATGATCCAGGTTTCTACGATAGCATTCTAGAGGAACTGGAGCAAGTGGCTTCACCGATAGCTTGCTAGTATCTATTTCTGTTGTATATATATATGTGTGTGTGTGTGTGTGTGTATATATATGTATGTATTTTGGACTTGTGGTGTAAGGACAAGTAGTTATAATTGTCCTAATGTGGAGCTGGTACTATTATGACTCTGATGTATTATGATACAAGTGACTATGTATAATCCTATGTTATATATTATATGTTGTTCCTTTCTGATGTGAGATTCTATGATTGTTAAAATTTCTTCTTATCTTTTATTTTCTTTTACCCATAACGACTTACCTTTTGAAGTAAGAAAGGCATTTCGTTACAGAACCCTTCGCCTATGCCAAACAACTTGCCTCATCTTCACGAACATGGCCATTGCCTCGATTCCTTCCCTGGTGCCCACGACGTCGTCATGACCTACTGCCTCAAGAATGACAAACCAATGTCGCGATCACCTCTGTTGCACAATACCATCTAAAAGCATCACCACTAGCTCGTCTACCCTTCAGAAAAATAGCTACATCGATTCCATAACCTATCGTCCTCTCTAGCTCCTCTTAAGCTTTTCCCTAGCATGGCCAAGACTAAATCGAACACTAACAAACTCAAATGCACCCAAATCCAGGTACACCATATCGAAGCATTGGACTACACAAGACCAACAGATCAAACGGTGTCGATTATCGTTGCCTAAATCCCCGGGAACAACTGGAACTAGAAAATGAAGAGAGGCGGTAGGCAAAATTTGAAAAAGAAGAGAAAGAGAGAATGGAATTTAGGTTAAGTGGTATTTACAGATAATAAATATTATATTATATTCTCTTAGATTTTACGCTACGCGTTTCGAGCACGCACGACCACAAAACACATCCAATCATTGCGAAACTTGTCGGCATATAACAATTCATTATTCCAGACCAAATGATACTGGTTTCGTCAAAATCTGAGACAGTGCCCCGGATTGATAATTTCACATGTTAATTAAAACAAATTATTTTAAAACAATTTTAATCACTTAAATTATAAATTAAATTTTACAATAACTATTTATATTATTTAAAAAGAATTTAAATATGCTTTCAAAATCATTTTTATTCGAATAAATCCAAGATTTAAATATTTAAATAATTCCGATATTTAATTATAAACCGTTCAAAAATCCGCACCGTTGCATTTTTCCCCCTTAACAGAATTTTGCCCTCGAAATTCCAACATAAGCCATAAAGCAACAATCACATATCAATACCTAAATGTGTTGCAATCACTGGCAACCAAAGAAACAATCACATAACAATACTATATAGCACTTCCATCATTAGCAACCAAAACTCATGGTTCGCCCAGATTCAGAAATTTCTCGTCACATAAGGATGATAAATAATCCGCTAAGCTTTACGTTATGCTCAACAGCCTCAAATATTACTCAGTCGATCACTCATGCTACCAAAACAATTCAAAGAGTCATTCCAAAAGCCCTCCACAAGCCAACACACATAGCATACAAATATTTTTTAAAGCCCAAATGATGCATACATACAATCCGTACGTAAAACCAAATAGGATCGCTAGCTCGATCACATAGTTTCTCTTCCGAACTATTATATCCCATCCGACCTCTCTAATGTGGACTCTGATCCGGTTCCTTGATTAGAAACCTCTGTTCTCCTCATATAGTCATATACTATAGAAAACTCCATGATCATATCAAAAATCTATATCAAGTGTTCATCGTCAAGAATAGAGCGAAAAATCCATACTTAGACCGGTGTGGATCACCTTGAAATCATATACTCAAATCCTAGATCAAGAACTGCCACGCGAATAAAATGATCTACGTATGACTTATGTACTCTATATAATTGGTTTCTTAAATTTTACCAATTACTTTTCAATTTAATCCACATTCATTTTCACTTAGTACACTTCAGTTAATACTAAAATCATTTATGAATCATTTCATAAAACATATATGTCAAGTTATTAAACATTATATAACATAAATTCATACTCGTATAGTGTTAGCACCAAAATTGGTCACTAACCTCGTAGAGAAAGATTGTGTAGAGATATAAGTGATGAAGATAAATTAAACAAAGAAGATAATGCCAATTTAAATGCAGAAAATAAGAACACTAGATTTATAGTGGTTCAGCGTAATTGCCTACGTCCACTTTGAGGTTAAACTTTATTGCTTTTCTTAATGATTGATTACAGATACAATCCGTAGATCAAATGCTTGAATATAATTGTTAAGTAAAGAAGATGAGTCTCGAAAATGGCAGAGTCTCCCTAGTGTTCCCGAAGAAAGGTCCCTTTTCACTGTGCCCCTGCCCCTCTATTTATAGACAAAGATGGGTTGGACTTCCCAGGTGGGCTCGGCAGCCGAACATCTTGGCCCAAATAGAGTGGTCGCCGCATGCCGAACCAAATAGGCCGAACAGTTGGATGCCGAACCACACTCTCTATGCCGAACGATGCGCTTGCTGCGTGGGAAGAGTAGAACGAATATCAGTTGAAGCCGAACGTGCCTCTGGCCGAACGAAGCGTTTGGCCGAACGATACCTTTGGCCGAATGAAACTCTTAACCGAACGTTGTCCCTGGCCGAATGATGGCACTGGCCGATCGATAGCTTTAGCCGAACAATGCTTCTGGCCGAACAACGGCACTGGCCGAACGATAGCTTTAGCCGAAAAATGCTTATGGCCGAACGATGTCTCTGGCCGAACGAGAGCTTTAGCCGAACAATGCTTCTGGCCGAACGATGTTTCTTGGCCGAATGAGAGCTTTGGCCGGACGTTGCCTTTAGCCGAGTATTGCCTTTGGCCGAACGATAGCTTGTGACGAACAATACAGCCATGCCGAGCAATTGTACATGCCGAACGTCTTCTGATGCCGAGCGCTTACAGACGCCGAGTGCTACTGAATGTCGAGTACTCCTGGATGCCTTGTACTTCTGAACGCCAAGTGCTACTGAATGCCGAGTGCTCCTGAATGCCGAGTACTCCTGAACGCCGAGTTCCTAGTTGCCTGGTCAGGTCTCCAGGAAACACTTGCCCCCCAAAGTGTATTACGTGACTGAACGTGATACGCTTTGAGTTATGTAACCTTCACGTTTCGTTTCAAATCCTTGATTAACTTCGAATGGAGATGCCTTTTTGAGAATATAAGTGGTTGTCTTGTGTGCATGATATGGGATAGATGCCGAACAATACGTTCATAGCCGAACGTTCTTCATGCGCCGAGCAATTCTTCGTTTTGAAGCCGAACGATACAGCTTTGACCGGTTCTACCGGATATAGCCCCTTCGACTTCAACTTTTTCCCCTATAAAACTAGGCACTTCCCCTCTTCTCTCCTTTACTCTTTTACTTCTGTCACTCCATAAAGACTTGCAATTCTCGCCAGTCAACCAGACTTAAAGCCCAATTACTCCCTCCTAAGCTTCAATCTACAAACTAGGTATTACCCCTTGTATGATTCAAATAGTTTCAAACGAGACAGCCGAGTGGGTCATGTAGAAAACTTTCGAGTAGGTCGTCTTTATTGCTGAACGATGGTGCAAAGCAAGGAGGGATGACCAGGAGTGTTCGCACATGAGATCATTGGGCGATTAGCTTCTCCGTGTCGAATGCCGAGTTAAAGGAGAAGAAAGAAAAATGAAAGCTTCCTATTCGATAAGGGTGTCGAACGGCATAGCTTAGGTTTGGCGTAAGTTGTCATGCGCCGGACAGTGAAATGGAGGGCTAATGGTGAAGGAATGAATTAGTGGGATTCCTGTTAACGCTAAAAATTGAATGCTAACACCCCGGTGTGTGTGTGAATTATGTGAAAGCACCACCCGTTGGTACGGGAACAGAATATAAGCAAAAAATAGCAGAAAAGTAAAGAGACAGCAGTTTTATAGGGGTTCGGCTCGAAATGAATCCTACGTCCACTTTATCTTCTTTATTGCTAATTCGATTACGACTTTCTACAACAATTCCTCAATTACAACTTGATTACGACCGACTTTTGACAAGTAGCTAGAACTTTGATGCAAGAGAGCTCTTCGAATCCATGTCGGATGTCTTCGATCTTCTCTTGAAGTTCCTTGAAGTGTCTTCGGTGTTTGAAGTGTTAGTTGAGTCGAGAAAGCAGCAGAGTATAGGCGCTTCTGAAATGAGCCCCAAAAGTCCCCTTCAAGTAGGAGTTGGTGTTGTATTTATAGGGAGATTTCTGAGTTAGGTCGTAGGTCGTGAACGACTTAAGAGTAGGTCGTAGGTCGCGGGCGACCTAAGAAGCATAGGCTACGACTTAATAGTGCTCTGGATCATTTGAACATATTGACAAGGCATAGGTCGTTGGCGACCTAGTGGGAGTGGTGAGCGACTTAGGGAAAAGCAGCATAAGGAGTTTTAGGTCGTGGACGACCTAAGATAGGTCGTAGGTCGTGTTGCCTCTCTGCTGTGGGTTACTGTTGTCCCATGTTGACAGTTAGGTCGCTCCATCCTCTAGGTTGTTAGGTTCTTTCTGGAGTTAGGTCGCTCCTCCCTTTAGGTCGTTAGGTTCTTTCTGGAGTTAGGTCGCTCCTCCCTTTAGGTCGCTAGCTCGTTATAACTAGTAGGTCGTTAAGTCGCTAAGTCCTTTAGGTCGCAGAGTCTTTAGGTCGTTAGGTCGCAGAGTCTTTAGGTCGTTAGGTCGTAGAGTCTTTAGGTCGTTAGGTCGTAGAGTCTTTAGGTCGTTAGGTTGCAGAGTGCTTATAGGTCGCTAGGTCGCTTTATATTTTAGGTTGCTTCAAAATAGGAGTTAACACTTGCCCCTCGAAGTACAGGCCTATGTCATAGGTCGTGTGCTTCGATCTTAACTCTGCTAGGTCGTGAGCGACCTAAAACATTGGCTAACTCGCGTGCCTATTCGTCTTCTTCTTTTTGCCCCATATAAACTGTTAGGTCGCTTCTTCCTCCCTACCTTACTGCTCTGATTTCCCACTCTACCATCGACGAACCTTCGAACTTCCTAGGGCGAATTCAACCCAGTTAGTCACCGATTCATCCTTACCATTATACCTCGTAAGTGAATTCGATCTTCATCCCACCATAATCATCATTGAATTATGAACCCCCATTTTCTGACCTTAGCCCAATTCCATGTGTCGTGCTACATTTTGAATTTTTGCAATCAACTTTTGATCGCCGTTTGATATGTAGGCACGGTAATGCATTGAATTGGAGATGTTTTGAATTGCTTTTCGAGTGATTTGGTGGTGTGAAGAGATGATGAATTTCGCGAAGAGGATGATGGATTTCTTTGTGTAGTTGATAGCGGGTAATCGGGTCTGGTGAGTTATTGCGTGGAGAGGAAGTTAGCGACCTAGTGAATTCGAGTAACTTAAAATAACTCGCGACCTAAGGACCCTTGTGACCTAAGGAAACCTCCAACCTATGCTAGGTCGCTGAACGACCTAAGGCTTGCACGACCTAAGTCTTGTAAGACCTAAGAATTGCACGACCTAACTTTCTTGCGAGCTAACCTGCTTGAATGATAGCTGAGCGACTTAACAAATTAACGACCTAATTTTTGCGGCATAGGCTTTAGGTCACGGCCGAGTTAGGACTTAAACAAATCTGCATTGCCTTGAACCTTTTAACTTGCACAGTGCGACCTAAGGAAGCTCCGACCTATGCTAGGTCGCTGGACGACCTAAGACTTGTGAAATTCTGAGAAGACTTGATTGAATTGTTTGGACTTGAACTGTTTGGACTTGAATTTTTTGTACTTCTTTGCAGATTATTTTAACTTTTAAAGCTGTCAACCTGTTAAATACAACATTTGAAGAAAAATGGGACGAATATACTGTCATTGACTGCCCACATCGAATGACAGATTAGTCGACAAAGAATAATCAACTTAAATGAACTTATGTGAATGAGATGCTGTGAATTAACAAGTTCAAGTGAAGTATTAAAGCAAAGCTAAAATAATCAACTAAAGCTGATTTGTTTGCATCAACACTGTACTTGTACTTACAATAACAAGCCCTGAAACTCTATAATTGACAAATATCAACTAATTTGATTCCATTTATATTTACTTGTTCTTTTACTAGTTTTACACAACACTTCACACTTTTAGGAAACGTGCACCTTCATATTTGAATATCCAGTTCCTTGTGTAGAATGACTTCTCAACAAGAAGAAGCTGGACAAGCTGGGGAGATTTTTCCAATTGCTAACCCACTGATTGATCCTCCGGAAAGAACGTCGAACACTTTGAGCCACAAAGTTTTCCGTCAGTTGTATATCCAGTTCGGTATTTTCGAAGCAGATGCTTTATTTCCTAGAGTAAGCGATACTGCTGACAGGCCACCTCTTGGTTTTGTCGCAGTTAATCGTCAAATGTGCTTAAGTGGATCTATTCCTCCCTTTAATGATTTTCTTCGACAGCTTCTTCTTCGATTGACTATCTCTCCATTCCAGCTACACCCCAATGGTTATGCCATCTTGATGGGGTTGTGTGTGCTGTTCAGGAGGACGCTTGACCGTCTTCCAAGTTTTGAAGAGATCTGTTACTTGTGCACATTCGCAAAGAATAAAGACCATCCTTCCATTATACTTGTGAGAGGTGCTAGAAATCGTAAATTGATTCTGGACTTGCCCGAGAGTGCACACGGGTTCTTAAGTCAATTCTTCTTTGTCCGCTGTCACCCGGGATTCTATGCCGTCTGGAGAGTTGGAAGTAAGATTGCCTTTCTCCATTTACTTCATTTTATGAACTTCTCGAAACTCGAATTGTCAAATGCTTAACTTCGTTCTTCACTTTTTGCAGCACTTCCTCCTCCGCTTAGGGATCCCAGCCACAAGCCGACCCTTGAAACTTTGAGTGTTGTGGCTGCTGAAGAGAGAAGCGCTAAATTTTTGCTGAAAGACGAGTTTCTGCATCAGTTCAGACTTTTACACTCCTCCCGATCTACCAAGATTCACGAAGTTTCTAGTCCCGAGACTGAAACATTGATTGCCCCAGATTATCAAGTAGAGACATCAAATGCCCCAGTTTCTGCGGAAGAAATTGCATCTAAAGAACCCACCGTAGATGCTGCACTAGTGAAATGTTCTACTTCCGTTGGTATTGCGGGGTCATCCGACAAGTTTACACTCTCTCCGGTTATTGAAGAGGAGGAACTTCCTCAATGCCCCGAGAAGGCAGTTGATGAAGAAGCTGAAAAAGAGAGTTCCACTCGGCACGACAGCGAAGACATTTTTGGTGAGCTAAGTGACCTAATGGTGACTTCACGAGAGCTTTTCAAAGACGATACAACGAAAGTCACATCCCTAGTAGCTGAAGTGACATCTGCCTTGCAGCAAACTTTGTTAGCTCAAAAGTTGACTTCTACTTCACAATTTGCTATCACTCCTCAACCAAAGAGTGGTTTGTAGTTTGACGCTCGTAGTTTACACGCCACACACACTTAGAATTTTTCGGCACTTATATGCACTTAAATTCCTTTCCTTGGAAATTTCTAAGACTTGTCTTTTTTCACTTTCAGATTCTCCGATGGGGCGAAGTGGCTCGTATTATGACAATTTCCAACGCCATGGAAGCCGCAACACTTATGATTACAGGCGCTATCTCCCTGTCCATAGGGAATTCGATGAAGAAAGAGCCGCTAGAAAAGCATGTGAAAGGCGAGACTATGAAGAGTGCCACAGGAGAGGAGATGAGCGACATGATTCATCCCAGAGAGATGATGACTCTCATAAAAGGAAGTCTTATGACATTAAAGGGAAAGGTCACGCTGTTGAAGATCCGAGCAAACGGACCAAATTTAGCGAAAAGGACGCGTCTGCAATTTCTGAAAAGACTGCTGCTTCTGTTTCCCTTGACATCCCCTCCGGTTCTCCTGCTCTAGAGAAGACTGACATTCAGACAATTATCAACAGGCCTCAGTATCAAGTAAAGGATGCTCCACCCACACTTCAAAACCGATTCCCAAATTGGTGTTTAAAGGGAGTGCGTTTCGACTTAGACTTGGTACCGATTGATAAGCAAGCTATGTTAAGAAACCTTGATGCTATCAAACTCGATATCGAGAGGATGTCTGGCTGGCAGAAACTTGTCGACGAACTTCAAAGAGTTAATCGCATGAACCTCGAAGCCATGTTGACTATGGAGAATGACAAGTCGGAGTAGGATAAAATTTGTAAGCAACATGATGCAGAAATGACGAGCATTGCTGATGATAACACGAGACTTGATTCTGAAGTTAAGAAACTCAAGGAAGATCTTGCCTCCTCTTCCACTTCTTTTACTCAAAAGGAAGAGGTATTTCAAAAGCAAGTACGTGATGCTCATGCAAGTCAATGAGACGCTGAAGCCAGGTATGAGGCACAAGAGAAAATTGTCGAGAGTTACCGCATCGATGTTGCTCGGTTGCGAGAAAAAACCCGCTCCCAGGACATGGAAATTGAAATGTTAAAGGCTCGACTTCTTAAAGTTGAAAAAGAGCATGATGAGGCAGTTTCCGGCAAAGTTGCAGCCGAAGAATCTCATGAGGCTACTAAAGCCAATACCAGCTCTACTTTATTCGATTTTTACTTGCATAGCGTCCTGGGGCGTGGTAGTCTCTCCTTTTTGGGCCCTACATATGAAATTACTTTGGCTGAAGTGTGGGAAGCCGCAATTGATATGCTCGAAGGTGCTGGCTATGACGAAGCAGCCCTTGAGGCGCATTATTTTGATGATGAAACTCATGCCGCTCTAGCCAAAGGGAAGGAGCAACTTGCTAAAGTGTGAGCCGGATCGACGGAAGAGGAGCATCCAAGGGAGGAAGCCCCTTTAACTGCCCCCGTCCATACTTCGATTACGGCCGACGTTGATATCTTAGGCTCCAGTTCCCATTCTCCTCCTTCTGCTAAAATCATAACCGAGATTACAACTGCACAGGGCGGAGATGAAGGCGAAGAAAGAGCCGAAGCACAAGCCTATGAGATTGATATTACAAAGCCAACTTCTCCAGGTAACTTCAACGTTGATCCAGGTCAAGCGGACTACTTATTTGCTTCAACCGAGTTTGATGAATTTCTCGATTGTTACTTAAGTTTCGATGAGCCAATAACTACTCATTTTTCGGAGAATACTGATTTTAACTTCTTTTCTTCTGTAGCGGAAACACTGAATGCTGCACAAACTTCCACTCCTCCAGCTGCTGTTCCTCCATCTTCTCAAGTTACTCCCTCTTCTGCTTCTCAACTGGGGTCACATGCAGAAAAAATAGAAGCTCTTCAAGGCCTGGACGATCCGGCTGCTTCGCAAGAGCAGAAGGCGGAAGATCTTGAGGACAGTGAGAAGACACCGAAGCAGTCTCTCGATGATGACACAAAGCTTTCTGCGTTGCTTACTCCAGGAAGTGAGTCTTCTTCAAAGAGGAAAGGGAAGCGCGCAATGAAGAAGAAGAAAATCACTTCAGTTGATGAAAAAAAAGTTGAAGAAGATCCAGTTGCGCCTCCTTCTCCTTCTTCCCCGACCCGTCCATGCCGGACTCAAAAGTTAATCATCAGGCCGGGCAAGGGTTCTAAAGGTGGTGGGAAGAAGGAGTAATGAGCTGGTCTTTACGCTTCTTGTTTTGCCTTTTGCTTTTTGCATGTATTGACCGGAGATTGTGCGGATACCGGCCTCTGCTTGTCGAAACCTGCACATGTACAAAAATTTCATAGTATGAAGTAATATGGTTCTTTTTGCTTGTACAATTTCTTATTAACATATGTGTGAACACATTTATTCCTTGTTTTTGCACAAGTTTCTTTATTTACTTTATATGATATTACAGTGAGCTCGTGGTATGATGTTTGAGCGTTGTTTTTATTAATGTAACTATATGCCCCCATATCACGGCTTACTGCAATATTCTGAAAAGACTTGTATTCTTATTTTAGAGAATAATTCCTCCGTTTTGAGGAAATATCATTCTGCTTTTAATAGAATATGCTTTGTATCGGAGAAGTTTTTCTTTCTCTTTCTTTCTAAAGAACACTTCTACTTTCGGGGATGATCACTTTTATTTGTTGAAAAGTGGATTCCCCTACGCAGTGAAGCGAGCTTCTGAAGAATTGTTTTGATCTATTGGACGTGCCTCGTTAGAGGGCTTTGTTTAGCACTTCACTGTTGAGAGTAAAAGTGTGCCTCTAAAGAGGGCTTGTTTGATATGCCTTTGGGAAGGGCTTTTTTGTTGTGCCTCGGGAGAGGGCTCCTCCGAAGAGTTGTGCCTCCAAAGAGGGCTTGTGCCTCGTTAGAGGGGTTTGGTTTAGTACTTCAACTTGGTGAAGTGTGCCTCCGAAGAGGGCTTGCGCCTCCGAAGCAATTTTTTGCCTACGAAGAGGTCTTCGTTTGAGTGCTTCCGAAGAGGGCTTGCGCCTCCGAAGTAGTTTCTGCCTACGAAGAGGTGCGTTTGGACTCTGAGGAGTAGCATTTAGACTCCGAAGAGTAGCAGTTGGACTCCGAAGAGTAGCAGTTGGACTCCGAAGAGTAGCACGAGGACTTTGAGGAGTAGCATGGACTCCGAAGTCACATGAACTCGGAGGAGTAGCATTTGGACTCAGAAGAGTAGCAGTTGGAATCCGAAAAATAGCACGAGGACTCTGAGGAGTAGCATGGAATCCGAAGAGTAGCACGTGAACTCGGAGAAGTAGCATTTGGACTCTAAAGAGTAGCACGAGGACTCTGAGGAGTAGCATGGACTCCGAAGAGTAGCACGTGAACTCGGAGGAGTAGCATTTGGACTCCGAAGAGTAGCAGTTGGACTCCGAAGAGTAGCACGAGGACTCTAAGGAGTAGCATGGACTTCGAAGAGTACCATGTGAACTCGGAGGAGTAGCATTTGGACTCCGAAGAGTAGCAGTTGGACTCCAAAGAGCAGCACGAGGACTCTGAGGAGTAGCATGGACTCCAAAGAGTAGCACGTGAACTCGGAGGAGTAGCATTTGGACTCCGAAGAGTAGCAGTTGGACTCCGAAGAGTAGCACGAGGACTCTGAGGAGTAGCATGGACTCCGAAGAGTAGCACGTGAACTCGGAGGAGTAGCATTTGGACTCCGAAGAGCAGCAGTTGGACTCCGAAGAGTAGCACGAGGACTCTGAGGAGTAGCATGGACTCCAAAGAGTAGCACGTGAACTCGGAGGAGTAGCATTTGGACTCCGAAGAGTAGTAGTTGGACTCCGAAGAGTAGCACGAGGACTCTGAGGAGTAGCATGGACTCCGAAGAGTAGCATGTGAACTCGGAGGAGTACCATTTGGACTCCGAAGAGTAGCAGTTGGACTCCGAAGAGCAGCACGAGGACTCTGAGGAGTAGCATGGACTCCGAAGAGTAGCACGTGAACTCGGAGGAGTAGCATTTGGACTCCGAAGAGTAGCATTGTTGCTTGTGTTCTTCCACCATCTGCTTCCTAGCGATTCCTCGTTATCACTTCAAGTGCATGTCCCATCCTTTTGCAAGTTGCTTGCTTTTTGCCAGAGAAGTGTACATTATCGTTGAGTGAATCCACGGGGCAGACGCAAGCTGCTTTACTGGATGTTCGTTTGCACAAACGATCGCGATTGGTTAGCCAGGGTCTGGAATCTTCTCGTTAAGAAGATGTCCGCTTTGGTGGAATCACTAACTGTTTGAATAGCTCTTCTTTTGTAGAAGTTGAATTTTGGAACTTATATGGCTTGGCATTTATTTGTTAAGTGATTTGTAGGAATCGCTTGGCTTCGTGATGTGTTGAATAGGTAAGCTTTGCTTTGATAGCTTGCAATGTTAAATCGACATTTTAGCAATATTTTAAAGATACTTGCATATCGAAATGAGATAGGCATTTTATAGTATTAAAGAATACAAAATTTATAGTTCTTTATTATTGATTCACACCGGTTTCTTAGTGGTTTACAATACAAGAGTTATACATTCGACATCATTTTACAAATTTAAGCAAAGCTGTTAAGTAAAAATTGGATGCGAGTGATTGTTGTTCCAGAATCTCGGGATTAAACTTCCATTTCTGCTGGAATCATTGTTTCTGATCCATATGCCACTCAGAATGGAGTGTGGTCAAACGCTTAGTGAGGACCCCCTGTGACAACATTAATGACAAGCCTCTCAGATTCCTGCGCTTCAGCTTTGTCTTCTGAGCCGGATTGATGAGTAGGAAGTTGTTGCCCCTGAGTGGATGAGGTCGGGTCGACTCTGTTTTTCTTCACATACTGTTGCAGCTTATTCTGTTTCAGCAACTCTTCAATCACATTCTTTAATTGACGACATTGGTTAGTGTCATGGCCAGGTTGATTGTGAAATCGACAGAATCTCCCATTATGCATTGCCCCTCTCCCCATCTCAGGTGGTTTGGGATACTTGACAACATCTTTCGTTGCGAAGAAGATATTTTCTGGTGTATCAGTTAAGGGACTAAAATCTGGAGGATTAAAGCGGCGAGGTTTCTTCTCATTCCCTTGCTTCTTTTCTCCGTCATTTTCCCTTTTCTGGTTTCCAGATTCTCTCTTGATAGAAGCAACATCATTATTCTTGACTTCGGCCACAACTACTTTCGCTGGCGCAGAAAGGCTTTCTAGGCGCATGAATTCGTCGCCCTTCTTATAGAATTTCTCAAGTGAGTTTGGCTCCTTCATTTAACCATCTTCTGAATTCACTTGATTTGTTGATGGCTCGCATCAGGTAAGTCAGGATCATACGGGGTTCTGCATTATCCACTTCGGCTAGGGCTATATTGAAACGGTTCAAGAAAGATCTGATATATTTTCCGGAAGCTTGTTCAAGGCTGGACAGTGACATTATATCCTTAGCTTTTGAAGCATACAACCTGAACTGATCCTTGAATTTTCGAGTTAAGTCAGAGAATTGATCTACGGACCGAACTAGTAGCTTTGTGAACCAAAGTAGAGCCACTCCTTCCAAGTACACTGGAAAGTATCGGCATTTAATCTCATTTGATGCCCTTGCACCGATCATATGCCAATCGTATTTGTATAGAAACCGGTTTTGTCACTTGTCCCCCTATAGGCCGGGATAGTAGGAGGTACAAAATTCCTTGGAAATTCTACTTTCAGGATCCTTTCAGTAAACGGAGTCTTGCTTGGAGCAAATCCCCAGTCGTTCTCGTTTTCTTCACTCTGCATGCTCTCTTTCATGATTCGGCGAACCATCCCTGATAGATACTCCTCATTGTTCAGAGGCATCGCCGGGTAGACGTCAGCTCCCCTTTCGGAAGTTTGCCTGGGCAAATGTTCGCGAAAAGTTGGTTGCGGCCTTGAACCTTCAGCTTGGAAAGGTTGCGCTTCGGCGGTGCCAGTTGCTCTTTGAGGAATACCTCTCTCTTGGGGATTATGAGCAACTTCGGCAAAGGTTGTTTCATTGTTTTCTGGTGGTCGATTTTCCCCGAGCAGAGCGTTTAATCTGTCCATCATCAAAGCATTATGAGTTTCCATTTGTTGGTATAATCCCGACACTACGTCGTCTAATTCAGCCCTTGTGACTCCAACGGTAGGAGTTTCCTGGTTTGCTGTTGGGGAAGCGGAGGTTCCCTCATGAGCATTTCCGGATCTGGTAGATCTACTCTTTCTTCCAGGAGCCACGATTTCAGATGAACTTCTGGTCTTTAGAGAGATTCTTTCAACAAACTTTTGCAGAGCGATGGTGAGAATATTCTTGAGTTTAATTCTCAGTGAAAGCACCAAAATATTAACGCTAAAAATTGAACGCTAACACCCCGGTGTGTGTGTGAATTTTGTGAAAGCACCACCCGTTGGTACGGGAACATAATATAAGCAAAAAATAGCAGAAAAGTAAAGAGACAACAGTTTTATAGTGGTTCGGCTCGAAATGAAGCCTACGTCCACTTTATCTTCTTTATTGCTAATTCGATTATGACTTTCTACAACAATTCCTCAATTACAACTTGATTACGACAAACTTTAGACAAGTAGCTAGAACTTTGATGCAAGAGAGCTCTTCGAATCCATGTCGGATGTCTTCGATCTTCTCTTGAAGTTCCTTGAAGTGTCTTCGGTGTTTGAAGTGTTAGTTGAGTCGAGAAAGCAGCAGAGTATAGGCGCTTCCTTGAAGTGTCTTCGGTGTTTGAAGTGTTATAACTAGTAGGTCGTTAAGTCACTAAGTCCTTTAGGTCGCAGAGTCTTTAGGTCGTTAGGTCGCAGAGTCTTTAGGTCATTAGGTCGCAGAGTCTTTAGGTCGTTAGGTCGTAGAGTCTTTAGGTCGTTAGGTTGAAGAGTGCTTATAGGTAGCTAGGTCGCTTTATATTTTAGGTCGCTTCAAAATAGGAGTTAACAATGCCGAAAGATTACTGATGCCGAATAATATCTTAGCCGAACAATACCAAGGCCGAACAAAACCAAGGCCGAACACTACTTACATGCCGAACAACATCTTAACCGAACAAACCAAGGCCAAACACTACTTTACTGCCGAACAATATCTCAGCCGAACAATATTTCAACTGAACAATACCAAGGCCGAACACTACTTAACTGCCGAACCAATGTATGTCGAACAACATAAATGCCGAACAATGCAAATGCCGAACAATACAAATGCCGAACAACATAAAGGCCGAACATCATAAATGCTTAACCAAATTCACCGAACGATTGTGAATGCTGAAAACCACTTTTGCCGGACAATGCTTAGCCGTACGTGCCGAACGATTCCTTTTAGCCGAACATGAATTAGGCCAAACACTTATTGACCATGCACACTCATATAGCAAAACAAGGACCATGGCCTAAGTATACCAGCATATATGAGACTGACCCGGAACATTAACTTCTTAGCTTTGATAGACATAAATCTGAACTTAGATTAACATATATTTCCTGAATCTGGAACTGTAATCACCACAAGGCGGGCTTTTTGAGACGGTCAGCGATGACGGTCTTTGAAGGCGACGATTCGAAGCTCATTTTCGTATTTTTGTAACCTGTAGATTTTCAATGCTTATACACGATTGCTTGCACTAGTTTTTCACACCACGTGAGGGGAATATTCATGCTGTTAATTCTAACGTTGAACGTTTTTCAAGTATAGTTTTCACAGGCGCTTAGACAGATTCATTATTTATTGGGGATGTCTAAAAAGTCTAGCTCCGCCACCATATCTGATAGGCCTGGGCCGTCATCAAGGCAAGAAGTCGCTGATACTTCAAATCCGTCGACTTCTCCCGCTCATAACTTAGATCCTGATGCCCTGGAGGCAACAATTCTTTTAGACAATCCGATCGACTCACTGGCTTAGAAGATTAATGAAGTCGCACTTCGGCGAATATGCTCCATTCATGGGATCCCCTTTTCCGATGTGTTGGTCCGTCGCGACACGATCGTCCTCACCTGCCCCCAGTCGGATATACCGCTTGTAACAAGTTCATGTGCTGGATGGGCAGCGTGCCTCCGTTCAATTTAATTCTTCGGGACGTGTTGCAGTATATAGATATTGCCCCGTCGCAGCTGCATCCAAACGGTCACGCGTTTATATACGGGACCTACCTACTCTTCATGGCCATCTTCTCTAGGCCTCCAACTTCTGGCGACATCAGATATATTTTTATGATCAAGAAGCGGAAAGATAGCCCCTCCTTCATGTTCCTCGAGCCGTACCACAAATGCCAGTTCTTAACCGGAGCATGTAGCAAATTCGCCCTGTACAAACAGGAGTGGTTCTATGTGCGTTGCCCTCCTGGTTTCGCGAGGAGATGGGTTGAAGGCAGTAAGTCGCTTCGCTGAGTTATCATTCGTGTTCAGTCAGAGCTATGCTTTTTCTAACTACTTGTTTCAACTTTTCAGGCATTAACCCGCGTCCTGAGGGCCGAGGATATTCTGAGGCCGTCGAAGCCATTAGAGCTCTTCCTGCCGAGGAACGAGACATCCGAACCCTTCTTTCAAATGAATCACTGTCGAGGTTCAGACTGTTAGCAAGTGGTCGCCGGATTAGTCTCCCGAAGGGTGTTTCCATTCCCAAGCCTGCATTCGGTAAAGGGAAAAAACAAGCTGGATCGTCATCACGCCATACTCCCGATGCGCACGAAGAGGGTGAACAAAAGGAGGACGAAGCTCTTGAGACTCAAGGCGTGAATGTGAGTCCCGCTTGGAACCCGGCGGTCGAAGTTCATGACATTGAAAAATCGTCCTCCCCTTCGAAGGGAAAGAAGAAATTGACATACAAGATATGGAAGGAGAAAGTCGGCGGAATTTCAAAAGTTACACTCATCCCGTCAGAGAAAGATGCTTCTTCGCAGCATATGGAGAGTTCTTTAAGGGGTCTGTCGAACCTTTCAATCCCCGACGATATACTCAATTATGGTTTTGACGATCCGGAAGTCTTCAAGTTTCCTTCGCCCGCTAGAGGCAATGCGGGAGTTCAACCCCCAGTCCAGGGGGATAACACTCCGATCAGTAAAGATAAAGGAACTGGTCCGTCGGGGGGAACACTAGGACACACACGCACACACACACTTCATCATACACTTCAAGTTTTTCCATTACCCCGATTTTTCTTAACTCGTTGTTATTTTCATTCTTTGCAGGTGACTTGGGGCGCTCCTACGGACTCGATCGCCTCCATGGCTCTTCTATATTTTAGCATCCCGGACGGGATTCAAGCTCGGGTAGGCGCAGGGACAGAGATGATTGCGAGGATCGAGACAACCGTCCTCGCGATTCGTCTTATCGAAAGAAGACATATTCCCAATCTTCACAGTCCCGTAATCCTCTTCCTCAAACTGAGCCGGATAGAGAGAAGTCTTTACAGAAGGGGTCCCAACCCGATGTTTCCCGAGAACAACACTCCGGTTCGTCAAGTACAAGGCAAACTCGGGAGCATCGAAAAAGAGCGGAACTTTCAAAGCCTCCTCCCCCTACTCCCGCGGTTGACCCAACTGTAGCAGAGAAGATGGTCGATCTTAAGGCCAAATTCCCAAAAATCTGCTTTGATGGTCTGAAATTCCTCCCAGCTATTCATCATATCCCTGGGCACGTGAAGCAGAGTGCCATTGCCTGTAACAACGACGTCTATGTTCAACATGACGCGTTTGTACACTTGGTCGAAAAAATCTCGGAGGTATCCGTTGAGCGACAATATGAAATTGATCGTTTGAAATTAGAAGCTGGCTGTGACAAGAACATCATCAAGCATCAAGATGAAGAGCTCGCTTTGTATAAGTCGAAGCTTGAAGCCGCGGAGCAAAGTGCAAAAGATACTGCCGAGGCCGTCGCTTGTTTAGAGATGACCCATAAGAAGGAACTCGACGAAGTAGTCCAGCGCAGCGGGGCCCTTGCCATAGAAAAAGATTCTATCCAAAAAGAAAGGGACGCACTGGCCATACAAGTCAAAGAGTTGAAAGAATTACTCTCTAAGGAGAAAGAGGATAAAGTAGCTGCTCAAGAGGAGTCATAACGATATTGCGATGAAATCGTTGCTACACGGCTCTTGAAAACGAAGCTTGATGATGAACTTGCTGGAGTTGAAAAAATGAAAGACGAAGCCTGTGAGGAGGGCAAAAGAAAAGCTTTGGAGGAGATTGACCCTCGCCTCGAGGCGGCAGCAGAGGCCGACAGGGAAGAGATCAAGTGCATGTTTGACCCGTTGATTGCTGAGTACGGCGTCCGCGTCCTTATGCATCGGGACTTGACATTCTTGGGCGAGGGCTATCTTGAGTCCCTAGCTGAGGCTTGGGAAACTTTAGTTAAGATTAGGAAAATCGAGTCGGGCTCTGAAGAAGTCGATGAGGATGCCCTGGTGAAGGAATTTCTTAGAGGGAACGAGCCAGCGGACTTATCTGCAGCTTTGGCGCTTTATAGCAGAGGCTCTCCCCTACCAAAAGAGAAAAATGGTGAAGCTGGTCCATGTGGGGCCAAGACTACGGCTCCTCATATTGCTGCTCCTCCTACTGCTCAACCGGCTGGTCGGCCGACACTTGACCCATTCGAGCAGCATGCCGGCTACGATCCTGAAGATCCTGGGCTCGGCGTTCATGTGCTATCCCCTATTCTGGAGGGCGAAACTCCACGCGCAACTGATAGCCAGCCAGAACCCGGTAGGAAACTCTTCTTTTTTAGAAGTTAAAAGATATGCCACTTTTAGGTAGCAGTTATTTCGTCCCGATGCTCATTCTTTGTGTTTTCTTTGCAGGCTGCTCTGATTCCGAACCGACTCCGAGGAGTGATGACACCAAGAAGATGGCAGAGAAAAGCAGTAATATCGCTCATGCGGGTGTAATTCCCGGCCCTAACGCTCATGTGATCGGGGCGCTAGATGATGACAAGCTTGACACTTCATCTCTCGCTGAATGGAGTGATGAAATCGAGATCACTGGCGCCTCCGAACATACTTCGAAGATGAGCATGAAAGAGCGTCTCGCCGAAGAGGTGAAGAAGAAAGTCGAGATCAAAGTTGAGCCTGAAATACTGGAACTCACCGATCCATGGAACGGACCTTTGAGGATCATTCTCCCTGGCAGGTCCAAACCGCTGGACGTCTCTTCTCCTACTCCTGACTCCGCTTCTTTAGCAAGCAAGAAATCCAAGAAGAAACATGAGGGAAAGGAGTCATCAGAAAAAACAAAAGAAGACAAGAAGAAGAAAATGAAGAAATAATCGCTATACTCGTTCAACGAGTTTTTTGCTTAAGTCTTGTAACTACTTTTATCTTTTGTCTCCGTAGTTTGTATAGATAGGTTCTTGACTCCAAGTTTTGGAGGGATAACTGTGTAACCTCATTTTGGACTATTAAATAAAGTTTAGTTCCTTAGTCGTTTGAACGATTCTTTTACTTCTTTAGATTTCTGAATAACTGCGGTTAACACTCAAGCACTTATAAGTTGCATATTTCCCAATCCATTCTCGCGTTGTTCGAACATTCTTCGGAGTGGCATACTTCCTGTTCTATATTTCTTGAGTACTTATAATTTTTTTTCTAAATTCGCGTTCCAGGGACTTATAGTAAGTTGATCCGCATTCAGGGGATATGGAGATTTGAATCGTTTATACTCTAGTCCGCGCTTCGGGAACTTAGAGTACTCCGGTCCGTGCTCAGGGGACTCGGAAATTTGAATCGTTTATACTCTAGCCCGCGCTCTGGGGACTTAGAGTACTCTGGTCCGCGCTCTGGGGACTCGGAGATTGATGTCGTTTATACTCTAGTCCGTGCTCCGGGGACTTAGATTACTCCGGTCCGCGCTTTGGGGACTCAGAGATTGAAATCGTTTATACTCTAGTCCGCGCTCTGGGGACTTAGAGTACTCCGGTCCGCGCTCTGGGGATTCGGAGATTCGAATCGTTTATACTCTAGTCCGCGCTCTGGGGACTTAGAGTACTCCGGTCCGCGCTCTGGGGATTCGGAGATTGAAATCGTTTATACTCTAGTCCGTGCTCTGGGGACTCAGATATTGAAATCGTTTATACTCTAGTCCGTGCTCTGGGGACTTAGAGTACTCCGGTCCGCGATCTGGGGATTCGGAGATTGAAATCGTTTATACGAGTTTGTACATCGTACAGAATAATGTAGTTCTAGTAATTCATCATCCGACTATGAGACATAGAAACATTAGTAATTCATGAAAAATACGGCTTCAAGCCTTTATTAAAGAAAAACAACAAGACTGCATGATTACATGGTTAAAAAGAAACTAAGTGATGATGGAACGAAGACATATAGGAAATAACTGTTCCTAAAACAGGAAAGAAACATGCTAAATGTAATAATGTCGCAAATGTTCACTGTTCCACGCTCGGGGGAGTATCACGCCATCAACGGTCGTTAGCTTGAATGTTCCCTCTCCAAGCTTCCATTCAATGACGTATGGACCTTCCCAGTTGGGATTCATACGTGATGGTACTGGGAAAACTCGTTTCAGAACGAGATCACCCACATCAAAAATTCTGGGACGGACTCTGCCGTCGTAATACCGCTTGGCTCGGTGCCTATGTGCCGCTGCCCTTAATTCAGCCTCTTCACGTTTTTCATCGATGCAGTCCAGTGATTCCAACAAAAGATCCTGATTTGTCTTGGGATCATAATATGTTACTCGATGTGATGGAACCTCAAGTTCCACGAGTATAACGGCTTCTGAGCCGTATGCCAAGGCGAACGTAGTGTGGCCGGTCGTGGACTTGTGGGTAGTTCTATAAGCCCATAATGCTGTCGGGAGTTCATCTAACCACTTGCCTCCGACTTTCTCCAAACGCTTCTTCAGTATGGACTTGATTATTTTGTTAACGGCCTCGACTTGTCTGTTAGCTTTTGGATGCGCAACGGCGGCGAACTTCTTCTCAACGCCATACTTTAAACAGAACTCTTTGAACTCTCTGCTTTCAAACTGCGTCCCGTTGTCTGTAATGATGGTGCGAGGGAGGCCAAAGCGGCATATAATGTTTCGTACAACGAAGTTAATGACTTTCTTAGAAGTGATTGTGGCCAAAGGTTCTGCCTCAGCCCATTTTGTGAAATAGTTGACTGCAACTATCGCGTATTTCGCACCACCTTTGGATATAGGCAAAGAGCCGATTATGTCGATTCCCCAGATTGCAAATGGCCAGGGACTAACCATTTGTGTGAGTTCTGTTGATGGAGTTCTCGGGATTTTCGCATATCTTTGACACTTGTCACATTTCCTTGCGTAGTCTGCAGCATCCCGATTTACAGTTGGCCAGTTGTATCCATAGCGGAGGATCATTTTTTCTAGCGTTTGCCCCCCAGTATGGTCACCACATTCTCCTTCGTGTACCTCCTTCAAGACCCGTTTTGTCTCATCATGTGCGATGCATTGTAATAAGGGGACCAAGAACCCCTTTCAATACATTAGTCCATCCTGCATCACATATCGCGCGGCGTTTCGAATTACCTACCGTCTTTCGCTCCTTTTATTTGGTAAAACCCCGGTTGTTAGGTATAGTTTGAATGGGGTTATCCACGATTCCCTCTCGATTCCTGTTTCCAACACAGAATCAACTTTCATTGCATCTATGCTAGGAGCACGCAAGGCCTCAACGGGAAACAATCCCATTTGCTGAGCATCGCCAGCGCTTGCGAATTTCGCCAATGAGTCAGCTTCTTTGTTCTGTTCACGCGGGACATGCAAAATATCATAACGCTCAAGGCTTGACAGGAGTTTTTGAACCAGAACAAGGTACAGAGCGAGCTTCTGTCCCTTTGTTTGATAATCTCCTCGCACTTGGTAGACCACCAACTGTGAGTCACAAAAGATTTCAACTGATTTTACCCCGAGTTCTCCAATGAGTTTTAAGCCAGCAATCAGTGCTTCATATTCTGCTTCGTTATTTGTAGCCGGGAAATCGAGCTTCAGGGCATAACAAATCGATCGATTTTCCGGAGTTACAAGAACTACGCCAGCGCCGGAGCAACGGTCGTTTGATGCCCCATCGGTGTACAATTTCCATTGAACAGGGGGAATGACATCGTGATTATCTGATTCATCGGGTACAGTAAACTCAGCGATGAAATCTGCTAATGCTTGCCCTTGTATGGCTCTTCGTGGCAAGTAGGCGATATCGAACTGGCTCAATTCGATATTCCATTTTAACAATCTTCCAGAAGTTTCTGGTCGTTCGAGTACCTGCCGTAGGGGTTGATCGGTATAAAAACTGATTGAGTGTGCTTGAAAGTATGGGCGCAGCTTACGTGATGCAATCACCAAGCAATAGGACAATTTCTCGATTTTATGGTAATTTCTTTCTGCCCCCGTTAAACGCTTGCTAACGTAATACACCGGCTTTTGGATTCGGTCCTCCTTGCGGACCAAAGTTGCACTTATAATATGTGGGGATACGGCCAAGTACACGTACAGTATCTCATGGTATACCAGTTTTGACAGCACTGGTGGACTCTCCAGATGCCTCACCAGATCCCGGAATGCTTCCTCACAATCGGATGTCCACTCGAAATTCCTCTTCCCTTTCTTTATTATATCAAAGAAAGGGATGCACTTTTCTGTGGCCCTGGATATGAATCTACTCAGCGTAGCTACCTTTCCATTCAAGCTCTGTACCTGTTTTATAGTCCTGGGCACTTGCACATCTCGAATAGCTTGAATCTTTTCTGGGTTAGCTTCAATTCCCCTAGCGTTGACGATGAATCCAAAAAACTTCCCCGATGCAACGCCGAAGGAACACTTCAGAGGGTTGATTTTCATCCCATAACGTCTGAGTATATCGAACATCTGAGCCAAGTCTCGAATGTGGTCGTTCGACTGTCGTGACTTCACGAGCATGTCATCCACATAGACTTCCATCGTTCTACCAAGCTGGTCTTTGAACATTCGGTTCACCAAACGCTAATAAGTCGCTCCAGCGTTTTTCAATTCGAAGGGCATTACTACATAGCAATATAGCCCGACATCTGTGACGAAACTGGTGTGTTCTTGGTCCAGAATATGCATCAGGATTTGATTGTAGCCCCGAGTACGCATCCATGAATGATAACAGCTCGTGCCCTGTAGTGGAGTCAACCAACTGATCAATCCTAGGCATTGGAAAACTGTCCTTGGGGCATGCCTTGTTCAAATCAGAATAGTCTACGCAAGTTCTCCATTTCCCATTCGCCTTTTTCACCAGCACGGGGTTTGATACCCATTCAAGGTAGAGGGCGTCGCGGACGAACCCGTTGGCTTTGAGTTTGTCCACCTCCTCTTTGAGAGCAGCGGACCTCTCTAGGTCCATTCCTCTCCTCTTTTGTTTAACCGAGACGTATTTCGGGTCTATGTTCAACATATGACTCATAATGGCGGGAGAAATCCCGCACATATCCAAATGCGTCCAGGCGAAAACATCAAGATTTGCCCGGAGGAAATCACTAAGGTCTTCAGTCATTGCGGGGCCGAGTTGCGATCCGATCTTCAATACTCGCGATGGGTCGTCTCGACTGACTGAAATGCCAATTGTTAATTCGGCCGGTGCTGCCTTTTCTTCCTTGGGTTTCTCATCGTCGTCTCTCGGATCTATGTCTCTGAAGATCCAAGAATTATGCCCGAGCCAGGGCTCGGGCATTACTTGTCAATTGTCAGCATTAAGGATGCGGACGGGATTATCCGCAACCTTTCCTTTCTCCCTCCGATGGGCCTCTCTGAGCTCGGCCACATAACAGGCACGACCAGCTGCTTGGTCGCCATGAACAACACCTACTCCTTTGTCAGTTGGGAACTTCAAAGTTAAGCACCACGGGGCTAATGCTGCCCTAAACTCAGCCAAGGCCGGTCGGCCCAAGAAAACATTATACGGAGAATCCACATCCAAAACTACGAAGGGTAGGATTCACACCCTCCGACGTTCGCCTTGTCCCAGTTCAACTGGTAACTCAACATACCCCACTGCATCGGTCGCTGCACCATTAAAGCCATGTATGCGAGCTTTGGACAGTTTCAAGTCCTTTGTTTCCATTTTCATCTAGTCATAAGCCTTCTTGAAGATGATGTTGACAGAACTTCCGCAATCAATCAAAATTCTTTTCACATACGCCGGTCCGATCGTTGCAGATATGACCATCGGGTCGATGGTTGGAGCCTCCACTTGGTCAGCATCACTGTTCCTGAACACTATATCGTCTGTCATTACGCGCTGCTGCTTAGCAGGGGTCCCATCCTCTGTGTTCGAACAACATTCAAAATCTGCATGCTTTAGGGCACTAGCATACCGCTCCATCTCCTGCCAATTCTTATCCGCGGGGTGAGGCCCGCCGATGATCGTGTTTATGACTAGTCTACCCACAGTCCGGGCAGGTTCATCGGGATGACGCGGAGCTGGAGCACGACCTGGGTTGGATGTTCCATGTCCTCCTTCCTGAGGATCCTTCACAAATTCCTGAAACTTTTTCTGCCTGATCAACTTCTCTATAGCGTCATGTAGGTGTCTGCACTCTTCCGTATTTTGCCCATAAGTTTCATGGAAGCGGCAATATTTCCCAGTCCGCTTTTGTTCCTCGATTGACTCTTTTGGACGTGGCTTTCTGTACTGAAAGGTATTGCAGGTTGATATGTAAATGTTCTCAAGAGACGCATGCAGCGGGGTATACTCGTTGTAGCTTGGAATTCTCGGTTTCCAGTTCCCCGCTTCTCTCTTTTTCCCTTGATTTCTTCCTCCGGACTCCTTAGGCTGCCCAGGATTGTTCTGGACATTGACTTGGACCTTTCCCGAGTTGTCTCCGGACTACTTCACAGCAACGTTGCTTTTTACGGACTCCTGGACAGGTCCTGGTGCCTTATCTCGCCTTACCCACCTAGCTTCCTCTCTTCTTATGAAATGGTGTGCCTTTGAGTAAAAACGCTCTAGCGTAGTCGGAGGTTTTCCTGCCAACCAGTCTCCAAATTCAGAATTCGGATCCACACCTCGCATCACGGCCATTAGAATTGCATGATCATTGGGATTACTGACTTCAGTCGCCGCAACATGGAATCTTTGTAAGTATTCCTTCAATGACTCCCCAGGATTTTGGATTACACTTGACAGAGACATCACGTCCTTTGGACGAGTAGTGTGTATCCTGAACTGCTCAATAAACTTCTTCGCCAACTCCTCGAAACTGGATACGGACCACGGAGGAATTCGGGTGAACTACATTGTAGCGATCCTAAATAGAGTAATCGGGAAGCATTATACTTGGTTGCATCATTTGCTCTAGCTGAATCCATCATCCACTCGTATCTCATGACATGTTGTCTGGGATCAGTCTTTCCCTCATAAGCAGGGATAGTTGGCATGCTAAACTTTCTGGGGTATGATGCCTGTAGGACAATGTCTGTGAATGGAGTATGACTTCTTGACACTCCCCAATCGTCATTTGATAAGCCTTGGTTCTCTTTCATTAATTGCCTGATCATGGATGTCAGGTCTGGTGTTTGTATAGAAGGTGGAAGGCTGGAATCAGTTCTACGTGACTGATCATGCTGATGCCTCCTCTATTGGCGATCTGCCAAATGCGCATCTTGAGGTTCGACATCGTTAGCGTTTTGAGGTCTGGGTCTCCATCCTCCACCTGCACTCTAGCTCCTAAGTTCCCAGCTCCGACTCGGTCACGGTCTCCAGTTGTTCGGACAGCAGCACCTGCCCACGCAGTTTCAGTCTTACGGCGCCTACGCCTAGGAGGTTCATAAGAGGAAGTTGAGCTGTCGGATGAGGAATAAGGAGCAGGATTGCCCCCAGCTTTCTGTTGCTGCTGTTGAGTGAGTTGTGCCATCAGGTTGGCGTTAGCTTGCATCTGCTCTCCTAGTTGTCTCCTGCTTTCCCTAAGTTCTCTCATCAAGTCATTGAACTCTATCTTGGTGACCACTGGCATTTGGTCCTGGGCGGTAGTCCCTATGCTTGGATTCGCTTGCCGATTGCTTGGTCCTGCTTGTTGCACGCTAGCAGTCTCATGGGCGTCCGCATTATGAGAAGCTGACCTGGTACGTGGTCTTGCCATTGTAGAGTTATTGGTATGAACTCTGAGTTGAATCAACGGACGTCCTATCAATGAGTCGGATCTTCCTTGGGGGATTTGTTCAATCCAGTAGCTTCAAAGCAGATCCTTGAGGTCTGAGAATTCAACTCTCGATGAAAGCACCAAAGTGTTAGCACCAAAATTGGTCACTGACCTCGTAGAGAAAGATTGTGTAGAGATATAAGTGATGAAGATAAATTAAACAAAG
This sequence comes from Allium fistulosum, assembly GCA_030737815.1. Taxonomy (NCBI): domain Eukaryota; kingdom Viridiplantae; phylum Streptophyta; class Magnoliopsida; order Asparagales; family Amaryllidaceae; genus Allium; species Allium fistulosum. Next base: position 24,994,861 of record JASFAW010000013.1, read on the forward strand.
AAGATAATGCCAATTTAAATGCAAAAAATAAGAACCCGGATTTATAGTGGTTCAGCGTAATTGCCTACGTCCACTTTGAGGTTAAACTTTATTGCTTTTCTTAATGATTGATTATAGATACAATCCGTAGATCAAATGCTTGAATATAATTGTTAAGTAAAGAAGATGAGTCTCGAAAATGGCAGAGTCTCCCCAGTGTTCTCGAAGAAAGGTCCCTTTTTACTGTGCCCCTGCCCCTTTATTTATAGACAAAGATGGGTTGGACTTCCCAGGTGGGCTCGGCAGCTGAACATCTTGGCCTAAATAGAGTGGTCGCCGCATGCCGAACAAAATAGGCCGAACAGTTGGATGCCGAACCACACTCTCTATGCCGAACGATGCGCTTGCTACATGGGAAGAGTAGAACGAATATCAGTTGAAGCCGAACGTGCCTCTGGCCGAACGAAGCGTCTGGCCGAACGATACCTTTGGCCGAATGAAGCTCTTAACCGAACGTTGTCCCTGGCCGAATGATGGCACTGGCCGGTCGATAGCTTTAGCCGAACAATGCTTCTGGCCGAACAACGGCACTGGCCGAACGATAGCTTTAGCCGAAAAATGCTTATGGCCGAACGATGTCTCTGGCCGAACGAGAGCTTTAGTCGAACAATGCTTCTGGCCGAACGATGTTTCTTGGCCGAATGAGAGCTTTGGCCGGACGTTGCCTTTAGCCGAGTATTGCCTTTGGCCGAACGATAGCTTGTGACGAACAATACAGCCATGCCGAGCAATTGTACATGCCGAACGTCTTTCGATGCCGAGCGCTTACAAATGCCGAGTGCTACTGAATGCCGAGTACTCCTGGATGCCGAGTACTTCTGAACGCCGAGTGCTACTGAATGCCGAGTGCTCCTGAATGTCGAGTACTCCTGAACGCCGAGTTCCTAGTTGCCTGGTCAGGTCTCCAGGAAACATATAATACTCCTTTGCATCCTAAGTGTATATACAAAAAAACATCCAATTCATCTTACTTAACATGGATATTCAATCAATTTAAAACTTGTTTAAATTTACTATCCTTTAAGTTCAAGTGTTATATATACTCATCTTTATATTTTCACAAACACTTTAGGTTCAACTACCTATACAAATTCCAAAATTTTGACTGCCCAAAATCGTCATAAATTCCATTTTATTTTAACAATGAAAAACGGTTACCTAAACACATCAATTACGATGCACAGACCATCCAATCCTAATGCCTAAGAAACATGAGTCCATAAAATATCTTAATCGAAATCTTAAGAACAAAACACCCAATCTTATTTCAAATCATTTTGAAATAAATATACTTATAACTTTTGTATACCAAATCACACTTCCAAGATTTAAATTAAAATCCATTTTACCAAAACAACTTTGTACCAAACTGCTACTGTAGCATCCCCCATTTGAAACTTGAAAATAAACGTCGATGATGTTATAGTCATCATCAGAATTATTTTCCAACAATATAAGTGAGTTCAGTACATCCAAACCATGCCTTCCAGACTTAACCAAAATAATTTCCAAAGTGGTATCAAATACTTCGTAAATATTACTAAGTACCATGATATCAATTCCATAAACCAATTCTCAAATATTTACTTCTAAATAATACTAGTATTATTTTCCAAAACCTTAGAAAACTAATTTCTAAAACATCGGGGTTTAAGTTCTCAAATTTCTAGTTTAAATCTTTTTCATATTTATAAATCATACTTATAAACCATAATTATATAAGACGCTTCCTTATATAAAATCATTTCTCAAATATTTATTCCAAAATATCTTTCTGTCTCAAAGTCTATAATAAACAACTTTTGTTAAAATAAAATTTAACCCAACATTATCACTGAACACTTTATAGTCAAACTGTAAAACCTAATTCACAAGGTATTCATTTCAATATTCCCACGATTTACTTTCTACCCAACTCATGCAGGAAAAGGTAAAACTGTTCATAAACTGGTCGAGCGCAACTAATCAAACAATAAGTGATAATAATCGAATATTATCATTTGCTAACAAACAAACACATCATAAATAACTATATCAATTTATGAAAATTATTCTTTTATATACAAAATATAGTCTTAGGTAAAATTATTTAATTTACCAATTTCAAAAGCAATACTGTGTCGCTTTGTCTTGTTCAAGTGTTTAGAGATTCCTGTCAATAAGGATAACAACTCATGTTAATTAGAATCCATAAGCCACTATAAACCAATCAATACAATACAAAACATTTTTATAACAATAACATATATGCACTCTCGTATATATCCACTTAACTCATAATAAGACATTCCATTACCCTATCTCTCAATGAGTTATATCCAATAAAGCCAAGATTCTCGCTTAACCTTCAGCTCTGATACCAAATGTAACGATTCGCCTTTTCGACCCTAGAATGTCGTCACTAATACATCCACGGTATTCATGTGTTAAGCATCCAAGCGCCAGAAAGATGAATTATTAGGGTAAAATAAAAATCAAAAGAAATATAATAAGAAAGAAGAGAACACAATATTAGAATCTCACATACAGAACGATAATACATAATATCTCAAAAGGTCTTTACCAGAAAGAAAACTTTGATATACATACATCAGTCGGAGTAAACTAACCTATCATCAGCCAGGACAGTTATAACAACCTGTCCTCACAAATGTTGATAGATACAAAACAAGTAATGCAGTGGAAATAAAGTACGGTAGGAAGTCATCCAGCTCCTCTCCAAGAGCTCCAATGAACACAGCTAAATTTGTAAACATAATCGAGCTAACCCAAGCATTAAGAAAACATCACCCAGATCAGTTTGCTAAACCAACGTAAGAAACTCAAACCATATAGATTTATTATATCTTAAAACCCTTCAAAATAAGGTATCCCATAAGACCACGCCGCCGATAAATACAGTATTTACCGTATGATAACCAAACCATTTCTATTATAAAATCCAGTGATAATAAAATAATATCTAAGTTGTGAAATATAAATAATCATATAGCTGTGAAGTATGTGAGTGTACATCACAACAATAATAGGCATATAATCGCAACCGCCAAGGCATGTTCGCTAATTGTGTAAGATTTTCACATAGATCTCTTCAGATCAATGCCAACTCCGATTTACTTCACAAGGATCAAAGATATCCTTTCAAAGTAACATACATCCCTAGCGAATGTACCATAGGAAATACATAGCTGGCCAAACTAACCGAGTGCATCGCTCCCGCATGCATATCTGTAATTAACTCTAGGATAGAGTCGCATGCACCCTCATAGGTTGCTAATCCTATGGCTATGCATCCTATCTTTGGTTTTAGTCATATTCGTTCGTGAGGCTATATCTGGCATTCTAGCACATGAGTCACCACTCAAACCGATCTCGACACACAGGTCCTCAACTCGACCAAATCTTGGAACCACACATGGATTCTCATATCTCAGCAGATCTCGGAATCACACCCTAATTCTTCGATGGATGTCAAAAATCACACATGGATTGCCATACTTCAACAGGTCTCGGAATCACACATGGATTCCCACATCCTGAATAGATCACGAATAACTACATGTGTTCAACATCTCAAGTAGATCTTGAATCTCCATATAGATTCCATTATCGCAAACCAACCACAAACGTCTTCCAAAGCATAGAACACGTATATGGTTCTGGAGGGCTTATGGTTTCAAGTCATCTCATATAAGTACACTCCCCTGCTTACCCAGTGCTCTAAAAACCAATCGATCAATTTTCGGGTAATCTCAACCACGGTTCTATGGAAAATAAACAGATAATAAATAAGATCGAAGATCACAACCTAACCATTTAAAGAGGATGGATTTCCTTATTATTCATCCTAGAAGAGCAAAACAAATTTATACTTACAGTATAGCATCACCGAAGATTACTGTACCATATAATTTTCGTGTTTCTTCTAGATATTTCCAGAGCTTATTTGGTCAAATAAAATAACAATGATAATAATCACATATGGAAAACTAAGTCCTGTATACTGTCCATATATGAGTAACACACAAAGTACGATCGAAACACACATGCACGATGAAGTCATATAAACGACTTCCAATCCCTTTTTTTAATTTATCTTCCTTTATTAATTAAAACTCTCTTTGATTAGTAAAAATTCTCAAGAACTCTGTATAAATGAGACTGCTTTTATTAATTAAACTATATTATTTAATTAAAACATCACTATCCATTTTCAACACATTTTGATACTCTTAAAATTATTCATATACTAATCTTAACCGTATAAGTATATTCACAAATCAATTTCAAAAGGGTTTAAGACAAATGTTACTCAAACACTATCACTACAAACCCAAAACCATTTCACTTATGATTATCTTTAAAACATTCTTTTCAAAGGTCTATTTACATTCACAAGTATAATAAAAATGGGTCAAAGGCGAATGATATTAATACATTGCCATAACAAACCCAAAACTAATTCATACTTGTTATTCTCTTTAAAATTCCATTATTAAAGATCTAAGAATATCCCAGACCTATTTAACAATATTTTACCTCTTTAAAATATTATCTATTGGTTTAAAAACAAATGTTACTAAAGCATCATTTACGATAAACCCAAAGCACTGCACTATTGCGTTATCTTTAAAACTCCGTTTAGAGATCCAGACACTTTTCGAAAGTATAGTTAGATGGGTTAAAACATATATTGCACAAACATTGATACTATAAAACCAAAATCACTTTTATACTTGCCATTTACTTTGAAACATCCATTTAAAGCTCTAAGTTCATCTTTGCTTATTAAATAAGGTAAAATAGCTTTTTAATCTATTTATAAAACAATCTATATTAACGTAAGTGTTATAATCTAAAAACTTCTTTTTAAATCCATTTACAAAATATTATACTTCCTTTTTAAAAATTTAAATATACTAGAATACCTTTAAAAGATATATATATATATATATATATGTATGTATGTATGTATGTATGTATGTATGTACATACATACATACATATGCTAATTTATTTGTAAAACTCAGATTTTAATAAAATACTAACCATTTGTAAGATATTATAATATAAAAGCATTTAATTCCTAAAATAAAACCTTTAACAATTTCTAAAACCATATATATATACTAAAAATATGTTTTTAAAATACTTATACTATTTTAAAACCTTTTATTTAAAACCGCACTTTAAACCTATTTTAGTTTAAAACCATCACTTTAAAAACTCATAAATGATTTTTAGAAATATATTTAAATCTTGTTATTTTTCGGTGATAGGTACGCTTATAGTTCTTATTGTAAATACGAAGAAGCCCTATGATGTCATCCAAAGTTAACTTTAAAATAGTCATTCACAACGATTTCGAAGTGCATCCATAGCGAATCTTTTGCTTCTAACATTCTCAACTTTCAATTCCAATTTCTACAAATGTCCAAACTAATTCATTTATGTTAAACACACCAAAACGTGTGTAGCTAGAAATATATACATATATATTTCTACAAAATATCACAATTTATCCAATTTAACAAATGTCAAATATCAAGTATTTCAAAGTATGTTAATAACGACTATATCGCTTCAAACATTTATAATGTACTATCACTTTTCATAAAGCAATATCAAACATGTAAACAAGTAGTATGGGCCATGATACATGTTACAGAATCAAAAGGAGATTATACTCCATAATAATGTTATCACTTGTTTTACAAATTAAGGTGGGGTCCAAAAGTAATAACTCGCATTGTTCATTATACAGTTTATATTTTTAATACAACAACAATTATATACACAATAATATTCATTTAGCTGATGAGTAAAACTCACCCAAGTTCTAGTCAGTGCTTACAATTTTAAAATAGTCCGTACTAAAATTCCTATAAGCTCCATACTCGATGAAATCAACTCAACTTCGAAGAGAATCCAGATACGAGTGTAATGGCGGAAACGTCGCCTCAATCGGACCTCGTATGAACAAGATACGATTTATATAATTTTGTGAATTTAAATAACTTAATTAATTAAGCTACTTAATTATTTAAGCTAATTAATTAATAAAACTTAATCACCTTATTCAAACCATCTTCTCTCATCTCTTCTCTTCCCCAAATCACCCGCGTGCACATTCATACATCCTTCCCCGTGCATGTTTTCTAATGATACAGCGAATCACTTGCCAATTCTCCAAACCGACCTCGCCAATGACATTCCCATCCTATGCCTGACCTCCTCGACCCACTTTCAACTTCTCCAACACAAACGCACCTAAATCCAAGCACACTATAGCGAAGCCTATGACTAAACGAGGCCAATGGATCAAACAATGTCAATTATCGTTGCTTAAATTTCTGGGAACAATTGTAACCAGAAAACGAAGAGAGGCGACAGGCAAAATTTGAAAGAGGAAATGAAATTTAGGTCAAGTGGTATTTATAGAAAATAAATATTATATTATATTCTCTTATATTTTACGCTGTGCATTTCGAGCACGCACGACCACACAACATGTTCGATCGTCACGAAACTCATCGGCGTATAACAATTCATTATTCCGGAATCAATGACACTGATTTCGTCAAAATTCAAGACAGTGTCCCGGAATGATAATTTCACATATTAATTAAAATGAATTATTTTTAAAATAATTATAATCACTTAAATTATAAATTAAAGTTTACAATAACCATTTATTATTTAAAGGAATTAAAAAAAGCTTTCAAAATCATTTTTATTCAAATTAAATCCAAGATTTAAATATTTAAGTAATTCCAATATATAATAATAAACCATTCAAAAATCCAGGTCATTACAAGTACAGACCATTTAACTTCTCTACTGTAGATTTCGATCAGGTTCCTTAATTAGAAACCTCCGTCTTCCTCATATAGCCACGTATTATGATATAAATAAAACTTTGGGATTATATCAAGAATCTATACCAAATGTTCGCCATCAAAATTAAAGCGAAAAATTCTTATTCGGACCGGTGTAAAGCATCTTGAAACCATGTACTTGAATCCTAGATCAAGAACTGTCATGCACCTATATACAACTTATTTACTTATCCTATTTGTTTCTTAACTATACTAGTATCTTCTTAATCACATTCATTTACCCAAATGGCACTTCTTATTCAATACTAAAATCATTTACGAACCATTTCATAAAACATAACTTTAAGTTTATAAATTTTTTATTACTTAAGTTTATATTCGTTGAAGGTGTTGCCCCTCCCTGCCTCCTAATGTTCCCATTCAGAAACCTCCTCCCCACATTTGGCAGGTTAAACCCTCTGCTCCTCTCAGGACTGTTCCTCCTTTGGTTATTCCTCATGTTTCCCAATATGTTCCCCCTGACCCAGATGCTCTCTCTAGGATGAAGTCCTATATTGCCTCTGCTCTTGTTCATTTTGATGTTCCTGTTATTGATGTTGTTGTCGCTATGAGCAGAGATGCGAGCCCTATTATGCCAGCTTCTCCTGCCAAATCTATTGAGCCTGTTGATTTGGACTTTGGTATTGAGTTTGTTTAGCGGATCTTTTTCCTACTTAGGTTTCTTTTGGATATTTTCTTTCTTTGTAACTCCTTTTTGCAGCTTATCCCTTGTGTGGGTTGTTAGGTGTGTTGCGAGTTTTTTTGTAGCTGTTGGGGTGCCTTTGTCTCACACCTGTTCTTAAATTTATTTATTAATATAAAGTTGACGGCGCACTTAGAAAACCAGCTATCCTTGCTAAAAAAATACTCCACTACATTCTAAGAGTATATATAAAACATCAAATTCATTTTACTTATCATGAATGTTCAGCAAATTCATTTTTTTTTTAAATTTACTACCTTATCAATTCAAGAGTAACATAAACACAACTTTATATTTTCAAAACAACTTAGCTTTAAGTTCTATAGCGATTTCGAAGTTTCCACCTGTCCAAATTCATCGAAAGTCCCATTTCATTCTAACAAATGAAATCTACTAAACAACATGTCATAACATGAGGCATATACCATACAATCCTAATGCATAGGGTACATGTGTCCATAAAATAACTTAACAATGTTTTATTTATTTATTAAACACACTTTTTCTACAACGAGAAAACATAAAAGTTTTCACAATTATTTGGGTCATGGCACTACCATTCGGGCACCCAACATAGCATACATAAATCTTTTCCATATAAAAAGCTTATTTCAAAATCTTTATCAAACTACTCTACATTTTATATCAACTTCTTTAAGGAAAACTTTAGGACTAAATGCCGAGTCTTATTTCAAATCGATTGATATAACAATATATACATATATCTTTTGTATATCAAATCATACTTTCCGAATTAAATGAAACTTTGTTTTACTAAAACAACTTTGTAGCATCCCTGACTTTAAACTACAAAAATGAACGCCGATGATGTTGCAGTCATCACCAAAATTATTTTCAAGCGACGGAAGTGAGTTTAGTACACCCAAATCATGCTTTCTGGACTTAACCAAAATCATTTTCCAAGCGATATCAAATACTTCATAAAATGGTACTAAGTATCATGATCTCAATTTCATAAACCAATACCTAAATATTTACTTTTAAATAACACTATTATTATTTTCCCCAAAATTTTGTAAAACCAATTTCAAAAATACTGAGATTTATGTTCTCAAATTCTCAGTTAACACATGTTCGTATATAAACCATATTTCATAAACCATACTTATATAAACTCACTTTCTTATATAAATATTTTCACAAATGTTTATTCACAAAATACCTTGTCTTTCCTTTAAAGTATAGTAAACATCTTTTTACTAAACTTAACTTTTAGCCCAACCTTCTCACCGAACGCCTCATAGTCAAATCATGAAAATTAATTCACAAGGTGTTCATTTCAATGCATCTACAAATACTATCTACCCAACTCATGCAGTGTAAAGATAAAACTGCTCATAAACTAATCAAGTACAAATCAACAATCAATAAACAATAGGTGATGCTCATAAACTGGTCAAGCGTGACTAAACTAATAAATCTACAAATGATAATAATGCTCATAAACTAGTTGAGCACAAATCATTCTACAAAAGATAACGATGCTCATAAACTGACCGACCATAGCTAAATTAAATAATAAGGGGTAATGAATGAACATCATTAATCCCTACATTAATTAATCATACTTTAATAATTCATACTAATATAAGTTACCATATATAATATCTTTAATTTTTGCAATTGGAATTACCTTTAACGAATACGTTTATAACAAATACAAATACATTCTCATATGTTTAAAAACTAAAATCATGCTAAGGCATTTCATTACCCTATCTCTTAGTAGGTCATACCCAGCCAAAGCCATGGTTCTTACTTAACCTTCAGCTCCGATACCAGATGTAATGTTCTACCTTTTCAACTGCCAAATGTTGACACTAATACATCCATGAATTCTTGTGCTAGGCATCCAAGTGTCGGAAAGACAAATTATTAGGGTAAAATAATAGGATATGGAAACATAATAAGAAAGAAGGAATATAATATCAGAATCTCATAACAGAATGATAATATAACATCAAATGGCAGTACAAAATTGTCACTCTAAGATACACAACATTTCAGAGTCACAATTCTAAATACTATCATCAACCTGGATAGTTAGATAACCTGTCCTCACAAATGCTGATACATACATAATAGTAATGCAACAAAAATAAGAATGCTCTGGTAGGTGAAACATCCAGCTCGTCTCCTCGAGCTCCAATGAACAAACAACTTAAATCGGCCTTTCTCAGACTACTTGAAAGAGTACACAAGGAATTTAGGAAAACAAAAACCGTGTGTCAGACGAAAGTCTTATGAGAAACTCAAGAAATATGTGTACAACATGTATCTGTACTTTGCACAGAATGCTGTAACGGTTATCCCCTCAAATGAACCACCATCTAATAAGTACATAAGGTGATATAATAGATAATGTCTAGTGTATAGTATATAAATCAGAAAATAACTGTGATGCTTACATTGATCACACCAAAACAATATTGAGGGTAAAATCAAAATCACTAAGGTAGGTTTGCATATGGATTTTCTCGAAGATGCCTCCAATAAACTGAAGTGGACCTCCATGACAAGAATTAGAACTACCTTCCAAGCATCATATAAATCAAGATAGATATACCAAAGGGTAAAAAAATTGGCCCATTGCCTGAACTTGTGAACTACATACAACTAAGTATCAACATCTCCCATGCGCAACATATCGATAAGCATACTCTAGGTTTGGAGTAGATATACCCACAAGGTTTAGCTAAACCCGAAATTGTGTATCCTACTCCGTCTTTGGTCACTTATCGACTCGAATAGAACATGATCTCCCTAAGGATCCTATCATCTCGAAATGTCCATGGATCTCTACAAGGATCCCAGCATAAGTCATTCGACAAATACTAATGCTGACCTCTTTCTTGGACCTAACATTGGGATAGATAGTTCAACTCTATAGCATTCCATTTCACAGCCACTTCCAAAATATAGAATCTGTATATCAGTTTTAAAGTGCTATTCAGTAAGTAAAACACTTACAGATCCCAAACTATTCCAAACTATTCGATGAATTTCCAGTACTCAATCCCGGTTCTTTTAGAAGTAAGCTAACCATATATAAAGAGGAGTCCTCTCTGTAGAATCTCGTATACATAAGTTCTTAAAGCTAGAGATGTTTCATACCAATGCTCCTCCCCAGGGGTTCTCAAATCATATGAAACCATGAAGCTTTTGGATACTTTCCAAGTTAATTGGTTAAGTTCGATAGTCGACTAATCGACTATCAAGTTCAAAATAGACGATCGTTATGGAAATGAAGTCTTGTAATTATCACATTTCCAATCTTTTCAACTCACACTATCCCTCGATCAAGAGTGAAGCCGGTAGGTTAGAGCACTATTGCTTCTACATGCTACTCGAACATCATCCTTAACTCTCACATATAGACAAGCCTACTTTATCGGCTTTTAGTGCTAAGTATACGACTAAATACTTTCCATAAACAAGCAAACAAATAAAGCATGATTAAGTCACACAAAGTATGATTAAGTCATACAAGCATCATTAAGCTACTTAAGAAACTCCTAATCCCTTATATTTAATCAATCCTTTTATTAATTATAAACTCCTTTGAAAATACTTGTATATATAATTAAAATACCTTTACAAAAGATATATACGTGTATTCTACTATTCATTATTCATTTCTACTCTTTTCCCTACATAGAAATGTATTCATATTCTTATCTCAAATGTTATAAGAATATTTAGATATCTTAAATAAGGTTTCGCATTTGCATAGGTATACTTTGATGGGTAAAAAACAATTGTTGTCAAAACATCATTATTATAAATCCAAAACCATTCCATTTATAATTATCTTTAAAACATTCTTTTTAAAGATCTAATTACTCAACTAAGTATAATCAAAAAGGGTTAAAGACCAATATTATTAACACATTGTCATAATAAATCCAAAACCAAATTTATACTTGTTATTATCTTTAAAAACATTTATTTAAAGGTCTGTAACGACCCACTATTTTGGACCATTCAAATCGACAATAATCCACACATGTCTGACTTGAATAATTCAAAATAACAGATTGTAATAAAATTTGGAGCAAATAAAATCAAATACAGAATCACAAACACAGAAATATCAGAATAACTCGCAGCGGAAATAAAAATACCATAGTAGTTCATGAAGCTACTATAGCAAACTCTAAAACATAATACATAATATCAGTCTGGAAAACATATACAATAGAAATCTCAAATACATAGAAGTTTATAATACCAGAGCTGAAATAGAACAACTGAAACTGAAATGGATAGATAACTAGATAAGCAGAATCTCCAGCAATTCTTAGCTCCAGAAAGAGATCCAAAGCTAAGCTGTAAATACTCAGGCTGACCCGAGCGTAAAGCAAAATACAAAACACTCGAGTCAGGATAATATATACTTATATAATGTAAACCAACTCAAGTGAACTGTAGCAGTAATGCACACAATAACTTAAAGGATGCTTGGGATCGCCCATCCTTTAAGGATCATTTAAACCACAAATTAAATACATCCCGTAGTTAAAATTTAAAAATAGTAATTTATATTTTTGAAATCAAATATCATTTCAAAATTCAATATCATTCAAAGATCCATTTCAAATATCATAATATCATACCCTTTCCAAACTATATTCATTTTATTTAAAATACCATTTCAACACACATTTCAAAATAGTTTATATTTCAACAAATTACTTCATTTTAAATCATAAAAAGAAGTTAATATATTTAATAATTAAATTTTCAAAATTTAAATCTTTCAAAGTTCATTTATTCACTTAAACTTATCAAAATAATGAAAATTCACCTTTCGCAGCATTTGGAAAATGCTACAGAAAGTTACCTTCAAAACAGTTCAATTTTACAAAAGACAGCATTAAAAATACTGTAATAGGGTTACATTAGTTCAATTAAAACCTTAGTTAAATTCCACCATTATAGCACTTACAAAGTACTATAATACCCCTTTATTAATATTTAGCCCTTTGGTTCATTTATATCAACTACAGCATTTACAATTGCTGCAGTATCCTTTACCATAGAAATAATAGCATTTTAAAAATGCAGTTAATTAAAATTCAGGGTTTTTAATACAGTTTCACAAACAATTATATTTTAATATAAATCATTTTTAATTAATAAAATCATAATTTCTCACTTTTAAAACAATCATTTAAATACCCGTATATTCATGATTTTATAAAGTTAAATTTCTATTCAAAAGTCAATATTTAATAATAATTCACATATTAAATTCACACATTAAATTTCAATTCTTTATAATTAAATTTTAACTTAACACTTAAGTTTAAATCTCCCATATAACTTATTTTCATTTCATTTACTTACCTTCAAAATTTCACTTTTAAACAAAATTCATAAATTCCAATTTAAGTTATATTTCAAAATTTAACTTAAACAATTATTCATTCAACATTTTAACTTATTCAAAAATCATTAATAAATTATAAAATCATCTTAAATCTATTTAAATTCAAGATATCCTAAATTTATCATATTTCCTATTAAATTTAAATTCCATTTCATCACCAAATTAGGATTTCCAAAAATACTTACATTTCAAATTTCTAACTTTACCAGTTATTTATTTCACTTATAAATTCTCAGAAAATCAATAATACTTTACAAAAATCATTTTTAATTAAGTTTAAATCAAAATATTGTAATATTTATATTTCTAAAATATTTTAGAAATTTTAGAAAAACATATTTTAACCACGGGTCTGTATATCATTTACTAGCCTAGGTAAAGTAATACGGATACTACAACATTTCAATCTAAAAGTTACAAATGAAAAATCCGAGTTTGATCATTTCAAACCCGCAATCCCAAGTAAGAATGAAATGAAAACCGCTCAGGCCTATCATTTCAACCTATAACGATTTTCTCCTATTCTAAAGTCCGTTCGGGTATATATCATTTCTACCCATTGTGATCCTAGTCTACAGGGAACTTGCAATGGTGATAACATATATAAATAACAGAATAGCATGAAATAACAGTGACATATGATATAACAAGTGTAATAACAGTATGAATATCATGTGATAATAATATAGAAGTTATAACAGGATGATATAAGTTACAGATTCAAGTGGTGTCAGTTTATCAACTATATAAGTACATATTAGTCTGGTGAGATTTACTCACTTGTTAAAAGCTGGAGATTGACACCAAAGCACATGATACTGACACAACGAAGGCACAACAACACTACCACGATTTGAGAGTGTGGAGCCAAAGCTATATGACTTGATAACAACACAAAACAAGACAAGTATAAATATGATTTCAATACAAATTATCAAAAGAAACAATTTAGAAATGAATGCAAATATGAATCAAATGCTTTTACCATTGCCTCAACCATCATGTGCTCAGCCAAAGGGTGGATATGGTCAGGTTTTGAGCATGGTTTGGATCAGGTATGGTCTGGAAAAGGTGCGGCTACAAGGTGATGAAGGTGAGTGGAAGTTACAAAGTGTTGAAGGCAATGGAATACCAAAGGGTTTCAAGGCAAAATGTGGCTTTTGTTGCACCATAGGCTTCGGCCCCTTGCTGATGTGGCTCGGCCATGGTATGTGGTGGTCAGGTGGTGGCTGGAGTGTGGGCCAGAGGTGGTGGAAGGTCAGGTTGTGGCGGCTGAAGGTGGTGGCCGTGGTTGAACATGAATGTGATGGTGCAAATGGTGATTGGCTAGCATTGTTTCAAGATGTTTTACAATAGTTTTTTGTGGGGTTTTGGTCCATGGAAGGCCACGGCCTGATCATGGCAGAGCGGGAGGAGGCTGAAGTGGCTGAGGAAGGTGGTGGAATAGGTCGGAGAGGGTGGTGGTGGAGTGTGGCCGAACAAATACAAGATGAAGGCAAAGCAAAGTCACTTGAAAATCAATGGAAGAGGTGGAAAAAAATGGAAAGGAAGACATTACCCAAAGTTTTCTTTCAGATCTGAAAGTATGGATGAGAAGGTGTTAGAATACGTGAAAAATGAGGAAATGCAGCTGAGAAAAGAAATGAAAAGCACGGCCAAAACAATAAAGGAAGTAGGTTGAGAAAATGAAAAGTTGGGAGATGAAAGGACTTGGAATATAAAAATTTTAAAACTTTTCAAATTTCCACTCATTTTAAATTTAATTTTAAATAACTGAAATATATATATATATAAATTTAGATAAAATACGAAAATTTAGTAAATAAACAAAAATAAATAAATTTTAATTATATATAATTAAATCAAGAAAATAGCAAAGAAAATGTAAACTAGGCTAGAAAATTTGAAAATAAATGCAATGAACTTTGGAAAAATTTTATGTACTTGAAAAATATTTATAAATAAAGATAAGAGCACCAAATAAAAATGCATTCATAAAAATAAATAAATAAATTTTAATTAAACAAAATTTGAATGAAGAAAATAGCAGAAAAATGGACACTAGGCTTTAAACTAGAGAATAAATGCAATAAATTTTGGAAAATTTTTATTATCACTTTAAAAATATTAGAAGACAAAATTATACATAAAGTAACATATTAACACATATTAAAATAAAATATGACAAAGAAAATATAATTTATATAATTTAAAATAGACAAAATTGTTAAATAAATCAAATTGCACACAATATTGAAATATACATAACTTTCACAATTTAATTCTGTTTCCAACGAAATGAAAAGCAGTATTCATGTTATTGTATCTATTTTCATAATAAAAGATAAAATTAAAGATTTTAAATAATTAAAATTTGATGCTTAAAAGCCAAAGATTGAACAGTTTGAACAGAAATTCACTTTTCAGTAAAATAAACAATTTATACTAGTTTGAAATTATAGTTCACATAATAATTAACATTTATTTTTAAAAATGACATAATTTATTCATTTTAATAAATAGAATAAAGTTTTTAAATCAAAATTCAAATAAAATAATCAAAATAAACAATTAAAATAAATCACAAAAATTCAGGGTTGTTACGCTCTCCCCCACTCAAAACTTTTCGTCCTCGAAAAGGAACGAAGCGGAGAACAACTGGAAAGAACAATAGGTTGGAAGACATCCCCGAAAAGAAGGTAGGGGAAAAAATAGCTAGGTGGGGAAAATAGATCGAAGGAGAAGGATGAACCATTATTTCAAACCATTATACATTTCAATTAAATTTTATAACATTTTAAACATTTTATAATAGGATGAATAGTCATTTGATTCAAATCTGATGGTTCAAAGTAAACAATATTTAAAACATTTTAAAAAATCTTTAGAAGGGAAAATAATTGATCAAGATATCCTTTATATAATACTTTTATCAAAATACTTTTATAACTCGAGGTTTTAACAAGTTTATCCTCGTTCCTGCAGACTCTGGCAGTGCGTTGATCAGGCGCAAAGCTAGAATTCTCCAGGTACTTAGTAGACTTGTTTCAACACCCAGTGAAAATACATGAAAACTTTTAAAAACAGATATGGAAAGTACAATCCAAAAAAAAACAAAACATGTCGATCATGGATCGCGGATACACAATGGTTATGCCTAGATCCCCCAGGAAACATCCGTACCCGTAGGCCACACCCCAACCTTGCGATTACGCCATGAAGACTGGTAGTACTGCAGATACACAATAGTTACGCCTGGATCCCCCAGGAAACATCGGTACCCTAGGCTCTCGCAGCCCCTGCTGATTACGCTACCAAGCAACTCAATAGATCGCAGATACACAATGGTTACGCCTAGATCTCCCAGGAAACATACGTACCCATAAGCCACCCCCCAACCCTGCAATTACGCCATGAAGTCGCGCTCGTAAGACCATGGAGATTGCCATGGAATTCGATGGATACTCGAGTATTATATCCGGAAAACCCAAATCAGCAAGAATAATATCGATAGAATGAATCCACAATGTGGCCACAAAGCGGATATCAAGCAGAAGGCACTGTCCATATCTTTACTTCGAAAATATGTATCATATAGTACTTTTTCAAATCACTTTCAAATATCATACTTATATAAAGTCCATTATATATAAGATTTCATTTTCAAATCAAATAATTTCCAAAATCAATAGTATATCAAATCACACTTATATAGACTTCAATTATATAAGATTTCACTTTTCAAATTGACTACCTTTTCAAATCCATAGTTTTCGAATCAACATCATACTTATACAAACCAAATTTTTATATAAGTTCGATAGCTCCCAAATCAAGTATTTAGTAACACAAGGTTCTCAAATTTCAATTTGTTTCAATATCAGTTCAGTTTCAAAATCATATACAATTTCACTAAATTATTTCTTCTTAAATTAAATATCTTTAGTTCCAAAGTTTCCAAAATAATAAATTTAGAAAATAAATCCAAATTTCCAAATCAATATAATTTAAGTCAAACAATTTATTTCCAACATCAATGGTTTTCAACATCATCTTATATTTACATAAATTTCATCTTATATAAGGATCAAAATTTTTAAAAATAAATTTCGCTGCATGAAGAGCCATATGGGATTGAACATCTTTGCTTACTAAAAGGTTTTTTTTATTTAGAATAGTTTTGTATATAAAATAGTTTGTAAAATAGTTTGTATGTAAAATAGAGTAAAACAGTTTGTTTGAGAAGAATAAAAGAAAAATAGTTTTGAAAAACGGTTTTAAATTGATAGTAGTTTTTCATAAAAGAAAGAATTCCAATTAAATTACAAAGATATCCAACCTAACAACTTCCAATTTCAGCGTCAAGTATACCAATGATATTAGAATATAAGATGTACATATGCCATCATTTCGCAAAATCACATTCGATCACTCGCTCGATCACACAAGTTCGCTTTCGAACTAGTATTGTCCATTCGACGTCCCTAATGCGGATTTTGATATGGTTTCTCGACTAGAAACCATCAGTCTCCTTGCATAGCCATATACTATGATAGATAATTCTAGAATCAAGCCCAAAATCCATATCAAATATTCGCCGTCAAGAATCGAATGAAAAATCCTAACACGAAATGGTGTAGTTCACCTCGAACTTGTGTACTCAAACTTGGATCAAGTTAATTATGCGAATAGAACAGCATACGTACAACTTATGTTTCTATTCCATCTTGTTAAATATATAGTTTTATAAAGATGTTACTGAGTTAAAATAATTAAACTAAATTTTATTCAAAATATTTTGAAGACCAAATTCTTCTCAAAACATTTCAAATCTAAATTTCATATTAGAAAAATTCAAAATAGCCTTATTCATTTACATAACAAAACAGTTTCAACTTATTTAAATCATATTACTACATAATTTAAACATACATACCAAACTTATATACTTTATACTTTTCAAAATTACTTAGCTTTGAAAAGTTAACCTTGATTTGGAAGTGCTCGAACCTTCAAAATAGTCGAAGAAATCATATTTCAATCCAAGAGTTGGAAATCATAATTAAATCAGTAAATCAATTCCAAAAATAGTGTTATATCAAATCAAATCCAAAACTCAAGAACTGAACACCGGCTTATTTCAAATTGTTCAAATATATATACATATATCTTTCAAATATCACATCACACTTCGGAATTTGAAATCAAAATTAATTTCACAAGTCACCCACATAACAAAGCTACTGAAATGGCCTCTCCCCCACTCTGAAACTGGAAAATCAATGTCGATGATGCATGCATTCATCATCGAAATTATTTTCCAGCGACATAAGTGGGTTCTGGACTTCTATTTTCTCAACTTCTTTAGAAATTTCTTCGAAATCCTTTGAAGCTCATTAAAATCATTTGAAACATTTCATATTCTGAAAATACTTTCAAATCATATTATTATTTATTTCAAAATCTTAAAACCAGTTCCAAAATGCCGGAGTTCAATCACTAGTGTTTCAAATCCAAACCCTTTAGTTATAAATCATTTTATATGAATCAATTACTTATAAAATTTCTAAATTTCAAATCCTTTTCAAAACTTTAAATTCTCAATTTTAAAATGGTATATAATCCTTATCGAAAACATTTCATCTTTATATAAAATATGGTCATCCTTATCAAAATAATAGCTTTGATTAATACACAATTTTCAAAAGACAATCAACCATAAATTTTTCAAGGGATGATTCAAGGATGAATTTCAAAGCAAAACAGAGATTCAAATTTAGAGGGACTCTAATCAAATAGAATTCTGATTCAAAGATAGGCTCAAACGAAGATAAGATAATTAATTTACCAAATAGAAGATGGATAAGCTTATATGAATCGCGGGAGACCTTATCCGGTCAACCGTGACTTCAGGAATATAATCGATGCGAAAATCTAAGGCAAATCGACCTTCGATCGCCAGAGATAGAATGTAAAATATAGCAGAAGATAGAAAACATCGTAAACCGAGGATACAAAAATCTCCGGTAAATTAATATCAATTGTAAAGAAGTTTCACCCCTTTACAAATCATTCAAAGATTGGTGAAATCACTGATCTTTATAGAGGTCATTCAAAGTGTGGTTATGCAATGCTCCAAAATCAAAAGAATACATATAAGGGAGACGGGAATGGATTTCAGAACAAGTGGGAGCATTCCAAAATTCAAAGGAATCCTAATCGAAGAAATTACTAACAAGGTGGATACGAAAAGAATGAAGTTTAGAAAATTTTCTTTCAAAACAAGAAAATTTTATATCAAAATAATTTTTAAAAATCCTTTAAAATCATTTGAAAATAACTTTATACTTCAAAAATACGTCCTCTCACAAAGAAATGATTCTGAGATTGATTTCACTCATTCTAGGGTATTTCTACCCTATCTCTAATGAATTTTTGCTCCGCAGGCTAAGGTTTACCTAAAACCAAAGCTCTGATACCAAATGTAACGACCCACTATTTTGGACCATTCAAATCGACAATAATCCACACATGTCTGACTTGAATAATTCAAAATAACAGATTGTAATAAAATTTGGAGAAAATAAAATCAAATACAGAATCACAGACACAGAAATATCAGAATAACTCGCAGCGGAAATAAAAATACCATAGTAGTTCATGAAGCTACTATAGCAAACTCTAAAACATAATACATAATATCAGTCTGGAAAACATATACAATAGAAATCTCAAATACATGGAAGTTTATAATACCAGAGCTGAAATAGAACAACTGAAACTGAAATGGATAGATAACTAGATAAGCAGAATCTCCAGCAATTCTTAGCTCCAGAAAGAGATCCAAAGCTAAGCTGTAAATACTCAGGCTGACCCGAGCGTAAAGCAAAATACAAAACACTCTAGTTAGGATAATATATACTTATATAATGTAAACCAACTCAAGTGAACTGTAGCAGTAATGCACACAATAACTTAAAGGATGCTTGGGATCGCCCATCCTCTAAGGGTCAGTTAAACCACAAATTAAATACATCCCGTTGTTAAATTTTCAAAATAGTAATTTATATTATTGAAATCAAATATCATTTCAAAATTCAATATCATTCAAAGATCCATTTCAAATATCACAATATCATACTATTTCCAAACTACATTCATTTTATTTAAAATACCATTTCAACACACATTTCAAAATAGTTTATATTTCAACAAATTACTTCATTTTAAATCATAAAAAGAAGTTAATATATTTAATAATTAAATTTTCAAAATTTAAATCTTTCAAAGTTCATTTATTCACTTAAACTTATCAAAATAATGAAAATTCACCTTTCGCAACATTTGGAAAATGCTACAGAAAGTTACCTTCAAAACAGTTCAATTTTACAAAAGACAGCATTAAAAATACTGTAATAGGGTTACATTAGTTCAATTAAAAACTTAGTTAAATTCCACCATTATAGCACTTACAAAGCACTATAATACCCCTTTATTAATATTTAGCCATTTGGTTCATTTATATCAACTACAGCATTTACAATTGCTGTAGTATCATTTACCTTAGAAATAATAGCATTTTAGAAATGCAGTTAATTAAAATTCAGGGTTTTTAATACAGTTTCACAAACAATTATATTTTAATATAAATCATTTTTAATTTATAAAATCATAATTTCTCACTTTTAAAACAATCATTTATATACCCGTATATTCATGATTTTATAAAGTTAAATTTCTATTCAATAGTCAATATTTAATAATAATTCACATATTAAATTCACACATTAAATTTCAATTCTTTATAATTAAATTTTAACTTAACACTTAAGTTTAAATCTCCCATATAACTTATTTTCATTTCATTTACTTACCTTCAAAAATTCACTTTTAAACAAAATTCATAAATTCCAATTTAAGTTATATTTCAAAATTTAACTTAAACAATTATTCATTCAACATTTTAACTTATTCAAAAATCATTAATATATTATAAAATCATCTTAAATCCATTTAAATTCAAGATATCCTAAATTTATCATATTTCCTATTAAATTTAAATTCCATTTCATCACCAAATTAGGATTTTCAAAAATACTTACATTTCAAATTTCTAACTTTACCAGTTTGCTCTGTTCAAATTTCAATTCTGTTCAAGTGTTTTGGAAATGCTATCGATTGCGTTTATCAGACATATCGATCGGAAACCCAAATCACATCAACAACTCAAACAACACAATATATAAAACATTTAATATTAATTTACAAATACATTTCTTTGCTCGACGATACAGGGATGAATTTTCAAAATAAGGATAGGGATTCAAATTTGATGGGCTCAAATCAAAGAGAATTTGGATTCGAAAATAAGTTTGAAACAGAAGATAAGATAATTCAATTATCACAATCGGGAGATGGATGAGTTTATTTAATTCACGGGCAACCTTAACCTAGTCGTCCGTAACTTCAAGAATAAGATCGATGCTGAATTCCGAGGTAAATCAACACTCGATCTCAAGAGATGGAATTCAAGTATAGCAGGTAATAGATAGCATCGTAAACCAAGGATACAGAAATCTCCGGTAAATCGATGTCTATTATAAAGGAGTTTTTGCTCCTTTACGAATTAGTCAAAGATTGGCGAGGCCGCCGATCTATTTTAGATATCATTCAAAATGGAGTTATGGGGTGCTCCAGAATTGAAAGAAGACGAATAGTGAAGGAAACGAATGAATTTCGGAACCGAGGAGAACGTTCCAAAATTCAAAGGAATTGAGTCAAAGGAAGGGATTGAAACTCGAATGAGAGTGATTCTGTAATACATTTACCCTATATGTTAAGTTTTGCCTAGAGCTACCAAAGCTCTGATACCAACTGTAACGACCCGCTATTTTGGACCATTGGCATCCATTATAAGTGTATAGGTAGACACTCATGCCGGAATTGAATTGCTCAAAATACCGCGTTGTTAATTTAAATTTGGCAAAACTGAACATATACAGTAAATAAATAATCACGGATCACAGACACAGAGTAATAAGTGCAGCGGAAATAAAAGAGATAATAGTTCATGAAGCTACTATATAAATATATAACTTACATCAGAGTTAGAACAGATACAACGAAAGAGTACTATAATACATCAGATACAAATCAGAATACATCACTGGAATCATCGAATACTGAAAGCAGAATAGATGGCTGGATCTTCAAGCAAAGCTCCAACTCCAAAGGTGAGTCTCGAATACTGGTACACTCTGTCTGACCCAAGCGTAAAGCAAAACACAAGACACTCGAGTCAGGATTAACATTCTTATATCAATATGTAACGACCCGCTATTTTGGACCATTCAAATCGACAATAATCCACACGTGTCGGACTTGAATAATTCAAAATACCGAATTGTTAATTTAAATTTGGCAAAACTCAGCATATACAGTAAATAAATCAATCACAGATCACAGACACAGAGTAATACAATAGTGCGCAGCGGAATAGATAAAATAGTAGTTCATGAAGCTACTATATAAACATCAGAGTTAAAATAAAATACAACAGAATATCTCAAATGTAGTGAAGTCTCCAGTACGAATAGATGACTTCTCCGAACAAATCAACTAGAAGAGCTGAAAGCTGAGGCGATAGTTGGATCTCCAAAGGAAGCTCCAAACTCCAAGGGTGAGTCTCAAATGCTGTATCACTCGGTCTGACCCGAGCGTAAAGCAAAACACAAAACACTCGAGTCAGGATTAACATTCTTATATCAATAAATCCAACTCAAGTGAAATACCAACTGAAATACAAGTAACTTAAAGGATGTTTGGGATAACCATCCTCTAAGGATCTTCAGAACTATCTACGAGGTGGAAATATACACTATAACACCGTGGTCATTCCAAATTAATTTATACTTCAAAACCAAAATATCATTTCATTTCAAATATATCTATTTTCCAAATTAGTATATATATATAGGTTAAATAATTTAAAATCAAAGTATTTAATTTCCTCAAGTCTGGCAAATCGATTCAAATCAACTTCAAATTCCAAATTCAAATTTATTCAAAGCTCAATTCATCAATTTAATTCAGTTCTAAATATACCATTTATTTTTCAATATATTTCAAAGCTTTAATACTCAACATTTTCCAAAGTTAGATTTAACAGTTTCATATAGCTCTTGATTTAACTTCATTATTATTTAATCAGGGAATATTCACTTAATAAACTCAATATCATCTAACTAGCCTTACATTTCATTTTTACTAAATATTTCCTTAAATTAATTTAAACAAGAATTATTCATTAAATTATTTAAATAAACCCAAGGTATAAATCATATCCTAAATCTCAAATTTCAATAAGTTTCACATTTGTTTAATTAATAAATTATTTTTCCAACCTTAACTTATTCAAATTATTACCAGAATCTATTTTAAAAAATAAAAATTTTTTTTTTTCTTAAACATCTCATAAGTATTAAATCCATCCTAATTTAAATTAAATAATTTAAGGCTCAACATTTATTAAAACCATATATTTCTTTCCAAAACCATAAAATTCATTTACAAAATATTTTATATATGGACCAACGGTGTCTGTATATATACATCATATGGTTAAGTGATACAGATATTTATCATTTCAATCCGAAATTTAAATATATACGGGTAGATATCATTTCGACCCGTAATCCCAATTTCAATTCAAGTGAAAATCGCTTGGGTTTATCATTTCAACCCATAACGAAATTCTCCTATTCTAAAGTCCGTTCAGGTATGTATCATTTCAACCCATAGTGAATTCTAAACTACAGGGAACTTGCAGAGTGATAACAAATACAAAAAATATATAACAGCAGGCATGTATCATCAGTATAAATAACAGATACGGGTGTCAGATGTCACAGGTGAACAGATATAAATAATAGTAATAACAGGCATATATAACAATGTAAATAACTACAACAGCATATTTCAATTGCTATGTCAAATGAAATCGAATTTAAAAAATAAAAGAACGTTAATCGTGAGTGATTGCTCACCTTTCGAGGCTAGAGATGAACGAGAATGAGGTGGATTACGAATCCAAACACGAATTCCAAAGTAAAGCTAGATTGGATACAGATTCGACGGATAAGCTGGTAGATAAGGAATTTACAAAAATCAAATCAGAACCGGATCGATGGTGATCAATAGTGGAAGTGGATTTATATATATATAAACTATAAATAACTATGTATATACCAAAATCATATTTTAAATACAAACACATTTTTTTTTTAAAATATATATATATAAACAAAACAAAAATGCAGACAACTATTCAAACATATATGCACAACATTCATACAAAAACAAGTATATACATTTTTTTTTCTGAGATAGACAAACAGTTCTTGTTCCCTATAGTAGTTATATAAACTTACATATATACACGTTAAATTATTCAACATCAGATGTGCAGACTATCAACACATGTAAGTATATGCGAAATCAAATCATCCACAACTATATGTCCCTGCAAACAAACACTCCCAGGTTCCTTAAACATAAACACATGCCGACCATTTGTGCAACAAATTTACTTTAAGATAAAATCATATATTTACCGAAACTATGTATATATTATATTCTATAAACATCATAAATAAACTAATATATATATATTATATAAAACTTACGTGTATGAATATGATGTATATTGTATACTTCCCACAACAGCAAGTGAGGCTAGTTTTAAAAGTACATAACAAAACTTTAACAGACAGCTACCCAAAGTATATAGCTACATAATTTTTTTTTTTTTTTTTAATTTATATGAACTAATATATATATAGATGAATATACAAACCTATAGACAATCAAACATATGCATATCTATTTTCTTCCCTTCCAATCTATACACTGGAACCATATAACAGTATATACACGAAACAGCTAAAACTATCCCAACATGCAATATAAGCTCTGTAAGCTATTACTTTTTTTTAAAAACTATAAACATATATATACACCGACTGTAACACTTTGTATAACTTTGCATTATAACTATCAAATCAATTATAACAATAAATATACAACTAATGTATACCTTATAATCTAGTAACAAACTGACTTATATATAAATCTTTCAAATATATATTTAAATGTACACGACATCATTATCGAAATCAACAAGCCAATGTATATATATATACAAGCAATACGATAAAATATTTATGTAAATATACTTTTATATAAAAAAAATCACACATATAATACTCTACCTATATATAGATCTATATATATACAACTTACGGCAGTGGGCGAAGCTATGGGCTCGACCTGGGTTAGGCTGACGCACGGATGGAGGACGACGAGGCCGGGGAAGACAAGGTGGTGCGGAGGTGCATGGGCGTTGGCTGTTAGGCAGCTTGGAGGCGGCTTCTCGTTTGTGGTGGCGGAGGCCGGTGGGAAGAAGGAGAAAAGGTAGAGCGAGGTGGTGAGGGGTCAGTACGTTGATTTGAGGAAAAGGAGAAGAGGGCGGGTTTGATTTGTGGGAAAGGCTTTGGAGGAACGAAGAGAAGATGGCTTGGATCTGGGTGGAAAAGAATATGCAAATTTTGAAAGAGAAGAATGAATCAGCAGAGCAAGTTTATAATTAGAGATTAAAATAAATAACGTAACTAATATCAAAAGTCACGCGAATGACAGAAGGGAATGGCAAGGAAAAAGTCACGCGTGATTTCAGGAATTGCTAAAAACAAGTGACCGTTTGATCCAACGAAACAAGGAGACCAAAGGTTAAAACGTGTACCGGTACGGATAACGGTTCCACTGATTTCATCACGTACCAGATTTCCGAAATACACAAATAAATATACCGTTGAGGTCAGCACGGCGAGATGATTAAAACGGTATACAAATATCAATGGTACGATCATTCGATCAAAAGTCGATAATCGGTACCTAACATGCTGCTATTTTACTAGAGTTAAGATAAATGGAGCAACAGAAGTCCAAATTTAGAAAAACGAATTTCGCAGTCTGATTCAGAATGATCTGAATAAATTTTCTCCTGTTGACATATTTTGGTTTCGGAAAACTTTTAAATTCACTGTTATTAACCGGTTTGATTTGAAATGAAATTTCACAGGAAAATAAACTTCAATATTATCAGATGAAAATTTACCAGTTGCTATATTAAAATAGACGTATTTCAAATAATAAATTTTTAATTTCAAATTTTATTGTTTAAAATTTCACAAATTTCCAGTTTAAAATACTTTTAAAACCATTAAATTTTGCGGGTCGTTACACTCTCCCCCACTCAAAACTTTTCGTCCCCGAAAAGGAAGGAGGTAGAAGAATAGAAACAACCAGACAGAAAAGATAGATTGAAAATCAAGATTAAACAATTAATTTAAACTATATAAATTTTACTTAAAATTTGAAAACTTCATTTGCAATTCAATTATCTTATATACTTTAAAACCTTTCAAAAATCCATTTGTAAAATTTCTTGCTTCCCTTTATAAATACTATTTATATGTTTAAATGACACCTTTATAAATATATGAAAACCATTTGAAAACAATTATTTACATTATTACTTATATTTATAAAGAAGCTATTAAATCCACAATTCATAAATTTATTAATTCTATCTAAAATACTTTTCAAATATTTATACACTAAAAAAAAAAATTTCTATTAAACCATATAATATATAAATAAACAATATTTTAAAAGAATATAGTCAACAAGGAAAGAAGGAGGATTTGGGAAAGCAGAATATAGGTGAATAAATAAAGCTGAACAGATAAGGTAGATTCAAGGAATAGTATCGGGCATGAATAGTTAATTTAGAACCATAAGGGTTTTGATTCCAAATATTGATACAAAATTTCTTTGTTGGAAATACTTTTATAATAAAATACCTTTATAGTCGAAACAAATTTCCTTTCGAAAATACTTTTATAACTCGATGTCTTAACAAGTTTATCCTCGTTCCTACAGACTCTGGCAGTGCGTTGATCAGGCGCAAAACTAGAATTCTCCAGATACTTAGTAGACTTGTTTCAACACCCAGTGAAAATACTGGAAAAACTTTTAAGAACAGATATGGAAAGTACAATCCAATCAAAAACGAATCAAATCATGGATCGCAGATACACAATGGTTACGCCTGGGTCCCCCAGGAAACATCCGTACCCTTTAAGCATTCACTGCCTTGCGAATTTCGCCATGCAACAAAACGGTGGACCGCAGGATACATAAAAATGGTTACGCCTGGATCCCCCAGGAAACATCCATACCCCGTAAGCAATCTCTGCCTTGCGGATTACGCCACTAACACGACCATAGATCGCAGATACACAATGGTTACGCCTGGATCCCCCAGGAAACATCCGTACCCTTTAAGCAATCACTGCCTTACGAATTACGCTATGCAGTCGAGTTCGTAAGACCATGGGTAACGCCATGGAATTCGAAGGACACTCGAGTATCATATCCGGAAAACCAAATCAGAGAGAATAATATCGATAGAATGAATCCAAGATGTGGCCACAAATCGGATATCAAGCAGAAGGCACTTTCCATATCTTTACTTCGAAAATATGTATCATATAGTACCTTTTCAAATCACTTTCAAATATCGTACTTATATAAAATCCATTATATATAAGATTAAATTTTCAAATCAAATACTTTCCAAAATCAATAGTATATCAAATCATACTTATATAGACTTCAATTATATAAGATTTCACTTTCAAATTGAGTACCCTTTCAAATCTATAGTTTTCGAATCAATTTCATACTCATACAAATCAATTTTATATAAGTTCGA
Source organism: Allium fistulosum (assembly GCA_030737815.1). Taxonomy (NCBI): domain Eukaryota; kingdom Viridiplantae; phylum Streptophyta; class Magnoliopsida; order Asparagales; family Amaryllidaceae; genus Allium; species Allium fistulosum. The sequence continues at coordinate 25,022,730 of JASFAW010000013.1, forward strand.
CAACTCCCAAATCAAGTATTTAGTAAGACAAGGTTCTTAAATTTCAATTTGTTTCAATATCAGTTCAATTTCAAAATCATATACAATTTCACCAAATTATTTCTTCTCAAATTAAATATCTTTAGTTTCAACGTTCCAGAATAATAGATTTAGAAAATAAATCCAAATTTCCAAGTCAATAATTTAAGTCAACCAATTCATTTCCAAAATCAAATGTTTTCAAAATCATCTTATACTTACGTAAGGTCTATCTTATATAAGGTTCAAATTTTCAAAATAAATTTCGCTGTATGAAGAGCCATATGGGATTGAATATCTTTGCTTTTATGGGTTATATATATCTTTGTAATTTAAATTGGAAATTTCCTTTTAGTAAGCAAAGATATTCTAACTCGACAGCTTTCAATTTCAGCGTCAAAATATATCAATGATATTAGAATATAAGATGTACATACGTCATCATTTCGCAGAATCACATTTGATCGCTCGCTCGATCACACAAGTTCGCTTTCGAACTAGTATTGTCCATTCGACTTCCCTAATGCGGACTTCGATATGGTTTCTCGACTAGAAGCCATCAGTCTCCTTGCATAGCCATATACTATGATAGAGAATTCTAGAATCAAGCCCAAAATCCATATCAAATATTCGCCAACAAGAATCGAATGAAAAATCCTCACACGAAATGGTGTAATCCACCTCGAACTTGTGTACTCAAACTTGGATCAAATTAATTATGCGAATAAAATAGCATATGTACAACTTATATATTTATCCCAACTTGTTGAATACATAGTTTCATAAAGATGTTACTAAGTTAAAACATTTAAACTAAATTTTATTCCAAATATTTTGAAGACCAAATTCTTTTCAAAACATTTCAAATCTAAATTCCATATTTAAAAAAAATTCAAAATAGCCTTATTCATTTACTTAACAAAACAGTTTCAACTTATTTAAATCATATTACTACATACTTTAAACATACAAAACAAACTTATATACTTTTCAAAATTTCTTAGCTTTGAAAAGTTAACCTTGATTTGGAAGTACTCGAACTTCAAAATAGTTGAAGAAATCATTTTCAAATTCAAGAGTTGGAAATCAGCAATAAATCAGTAAATCAATTTTTAATAGATAGAGTTACATCAAATCCAAAACTCGAGGAATGAACACCGGTTTACTTCAAATCATTTCAAATATATATACATATATATACTTTGAATATCAAATCTTACTTCGGAATTTGGAATCAAAATTGGTTTCGCAACATCACTCGCATAGCAAAGCTATTGAAGTGGCCTATCCCCCACTTTGAAACTCGAAAATCAATGTCGATGATGCGTGCACTCATCACCGAAATTATTTTCCAGCGACATAAGTGAGTTCTGGACTTCTATTTTCTCAAACTTCTTTTGGAATTTCTTCAAAATCATTCGAAACTCATTAAAATTTATTGGAAACATTTCTTATTGGGAAAATACTTTTAAATCATACTATTATTATATATTTCAAAATCTTAAAAACCAATTTCAAAATACCGGAGTTCAATTCTCGAATTTCAAATTTAAAATCCTTCAGTTATAAATCAATTTTTTTTTTTTAGATAAATCAACTTTCTTATTTAATTTTTTTTTCAAAATTGCAAATCCTTCCTAAACCTCAAATTCTCATTTTTTTTAAAAAGGGTATATAATATTTATCGAAAACATTTTACTTTTATATTTGGAATATAATCATACTTATAAAGATAATAATTTCGATATATAAAACACTTTCTAAAATACAAACAAACCCGATTTCAAAGGATGATTCCAGAATGAATCTCGGAACGTGATAGAAGTTGAAGTCAAATTCAAAAGGGATCCTACTTAATGAGAATCCTAACCAAGATTCCGAGGTAAATTAACCTATGTCAATTCAAAGGAATTTATTCCATTAGCGAAAGAGAAAAAACAACAAATTCTCATCAAACGAAATGGTAAAGCATCATTAAAAATCTTAAGTTCGACACATCGACTTTTACTAGGCAAAGGATATAACAGAGTTTACTTAATACGACTTAACTTAAACCACTAATACAAAGAGATTTCACTGATCCATACTTCTACAAGAATAATGCATCGGTATTAATCCTACCGGGTGGTGCTTCAACGGGTCCAGTACACTCCACATCAAGGTGCCCCCAACTATGACATTTCTTGCATGAGTACACTATTCTCCCATCTTCCCTAGTGAACTTTGGGAAGGCAGCAGCTCGAGCAGGACGTAACACAGCTTGCCTTCCGCGCTGTCTCTCGGAACAATCTCTGGCTAAATGTCCAGTCTGTCTACAGTGGTAGCAAATGGTTGACTGGTCGGTAGATGCCGTGAGTGCCGATTTCACTTTCTTCACTTCCAGGCAGCGACTTGGGAAGTGTCCCTTCTTACGACACTTAAAACAGAAAATCTCGGATCGAAAGCGCTTGCCCTCCTTCTTTTTCCCTTTCCATCTCTTTCCGCACATGGCTGCATAATGCCCCTTTTCCTGACACCGATAACAAATGACATGGTCATAAGGACCCGGTTCTGCCCTTTCTCTCCACAGCCTCTCTTGTTCCTCAATTGCTTCCTCCCGTTCCTTACGGGCCAGTGCTCTTCGTGCCCGACGGGCTGCTTTCTGCTCTTCAGATTTTGCCATTTACCAATATATTTTCCTATCATTCAATGAGTCCAAAATCAACAAGATAGAAGTTCAAAAATTTACGGGGAAATTTAAATCAAAGGAAATTTCAAAATAAAAAGGAAAGGACTCGCACCAAGATGAGATAATTAATATTCAAAAAGAAGACGGATACTCATATAAGAATATAAATAGGGAGAGGCCAAGACGAATTTCAGAACAAGGATAGCAATTCAAATTATAGGAACTCTAATCAACAAGAATTCTGATTCGAAGATAGGCCCGAACGAAAGTGATTCTGTAAATAAATTTACAATATATGCTAAGTTTCGCCTAGAACCTGGCTCTGATACCAACTGTAACGACCCGCTATTTTGGACCATTCAAATCGACAATAATCCACACGTGTCGGACTTGAATAATTCAAAATACCGAATTGTTAATTTAAATTTGGCAAAACTCAGCATATACCGTAAATAAATCAATCACAGATCACAGACACAGAGTAATACAATAGTGCGCAGCGGAATAGATAAAATAGTAGTTCATGAAGCTACTATATAAACATCAGAGTTAAAATAAAATACAACAGAATATCTCAAATGTAGTGAAGTCTCCAGTACGAATAGATGACTTCTCCGAACAAATCAACTAGAAGAGCTGAAAGCTGAGGCGATAGTTGGATCTCCAAAGGAAGCTCCAAACTCCAAGGGTGAGTCTCAAATGCTGTATCACTCGGTCTGACCCGAGCGTAAAGCAAAACACAAAACACTCGAGTCAGGATTAACATTCTTATATCAATAAATCCAACTCAAGTGAAATACCAACTGAAATACAAGTAACTTAAAGGATGTTTGGGATAACCATCCTCTAAGGATCTTCAGAACTATCTACGAGGTGGAAATATACACTATAACACCGTGGTCATTCCAAATTAATTTATACTTCAAAACCAAAATATCATTTCATTTCAAATATATCTATTTTCCAAATTAGTATATATATATAGGTTAAATAATTTAAAATCAAAGTATTTAATTTCCTCAAGTCTGGCAAATCGATTCAAATCAACTTCAAATTCCAAATTCAAATTTATTCAAAGCTCAATTCATCAATTTAATTCAGTTCTAAATATACCATTTATTTTTCAATATATTTCAAAGCTTTAATACTCAACATTTTCCAAAGTTAGATTTAACAGTTTCATATAGCTCTTGATTTAACTTCATTATTATTTAATCAGGGAATATTCACTTAATAAACTCAATATCATCTAACTAGCCTTACATTTCATTTTTACTAAATATTTCCTTAAATTAATTTAAACAAGAATTATTCATTAAATTATTTAAATAAACCCAAGGTATAAATCATATCCTAAATCTCAAATTTCAATAAGTTTCACATTTGTTTAATTAATAAATTATTTTTCCAACCTTAACTTATTCAAATTATTACCAGAATCTATTTTAAAAAATAAATTTTTTTTTTTTTCTTAAACATCTCATAAGTATTAAATCCATCCTAATTTAAATTAAATAATTTAAGGCTCAACATTTATTAAAACCATATATTTCTTTCCAAAACCATAAAATTCATTTACAAAATATTTTATATATGGACCAACGGTGTCTGTATATATACATCATATGGTTAAGTGATACAGATATTTATCATTTCAATCCGAAATTTAAATATATACGGGTAGATATCATTTCGACCCGTAATCCCAATTTCAATTCAAGTGAAAATCGCTTGGGTTTATCATTTCAACCCATAACGAAATTCTCCTATTCTAAAGTCCGTTCAGGTATGTATCATTTCAACCCATAGTGAATTCTAAACTACAAGGAACTTGCAGAGTGATAACAGATACAAAAAATATATAACAGCAGGCATGTATCATCAGTATAAATAACATATACGGGTGTCAGATGTCACAGGTGAACAGATATAAATAATAGTAATAACAGGCATATATAACAATGTAAATAACTACAACAGCATATTTCAATTGCTATGTCAAATGAAATCGAATTTAAAAAATAAAAGAACGTTAATCGTGAGTGATTGCTCACCTTTCGAGGCTAGAGATGAACGAGAATGAGGTGGATTACGAATCCAAACACGAATTCCAAAGTAAAGCTAGATTGGATACAGATTCGACGGATAAGCTGGTAGATAAGGAATTTACAAAAATCAAATCAGAACCGGATCGATGGTGATCAATAGTGGAAGTGGATTTATATATATATAAACTATAAATAACTATGTATATACCAAAATCATATTTTAAATACAAACACATTTTTTTTTTAAATATATATATATAAACAAAACAAAAATGCAGACAACTATTCAAACATATATGCACAACATTCATACAAAAACAAGTATATACATTATTTTTTCTGAGATAGACAAACAGTTCTTGTTCCCTATAGTAGTTATATAAACTTACATATATACACGTTAAATTATTCAACATCAGATGTGCAGACTATCAACACATGTAAGTATATGCGAAATCAAATCATCCACAACTATATGTCCCTGCAAACAAACACTCCCAGGTTCCTTAAACATAAACACATGCCGACCATTTGTGCAACAAATTTACTTTAAGATAAAATCATATATTTATCGAAACTATGTATATATTATATTCTATAAACATCATAAATAAACTAATATATATATATTATATAAAACTTACGTGTATGAATATGATGTATATTGTATACTTCCCACAACAGCAAGTGAGGCTAGTTTTAAAAGTACATAACAAAACTTTAACAGACAACTACCCAAAGTATATAGCTACATAAATTTTTTTTTTTTTTTAATTTATATGAACTAATATATATATAGATGAATATACAAACCTATAGACAATCAAACATATGCATATCTATTTTCTTCCCTTCCAATCTATACACTGGAACCATATAACAGTATATACACGAAACAGCTAAAACTATCCCAACATGCAATATAAGCTCTGTATGCTATTACTTTTTTTTAAAAACTATAAACATATATATACACCGACTGTAACACTTTGTATAACTTTGCATTATAACTATCAAATCAATTATAACAATAAATATACAACTAATGTATACCTTATAATCTAGTAACAAACTGACTTATATATAAATCTTTCAAATATATATTTAAATGTACACGACATCATTATCGAAATCAACAAGCCAATGTATATATATATACAAGCAATACGATAAAATATTTATGTAAATATACTTTTATATAAAAAAAATCACACATATAATACTCTACCTATATATAGATCTATATATATACAACTTACGGCAGTGGGCGAAGCTATGGGCTCGACCTGGGTTAGGCTGACGCGCGGATGGAGGACGACGAGGCCGGGGAAGACAAGGTGGTGCGGAGGTGCATGGGCGTTGGCTGTTAGGCAGCTTGGAGGCGGCTTCTCGTTTGTGGTGGCGGAGGCCGGTGGGAAGAAGGAGAAAAGGTAGAGCGAGGTGGTGAGGGGTCAGTACGTTGATTTGAGGAAAAGGAGAAGAGGGCGGGTTTGATTTGTGGGAAAGGCTTTGGAGGAACGAAGAGAAGATGGCTTGGATCTGGGTGGAAAAGAATATGCAAATTTTGAAAGAGAAGAATGAATCAGCAGAGCAAGTTTATAATTAGAGATTAAAATAAATAACGTAACTAATATCAAAAGTCACGCGAATGACAGAAGGGAATGGAAAGGAAAAAGTCACGCGTGATTTCAGGAATTGCTAAAAACAAGTGACCGTTTGATCCAACGAAACAAGGAGACCAAAGGTTAAAACGTGTACCGGTACGGATAACGGTTCCACTGATTTCATCACGTACCAGATTTCCGAAATACACAAATAAATATACCGTTGAGGTCAGCACGGCGAGATGATTAAAACGGTATACAAATATCAATGGTACGATCATTCGATCAAAAGTCGATAATCGGTACCTAACATGCTGCTATTTTACCAGAGTTAAGATAAATGGAGCAACAGAAGTCCAAATTTAGAAAAACGAATTTCGCAGTCTGATTCAGAATGATCTGAATAAATTTTCTCCTGTTGACATATTTTGGTTTCGGAAAACTTTTAAATTCACTGTTATTAACCGGTTTGATTTGAAATGAAATTTCACAGGAAAATAAACTTCAATATTATCAGATGAAAATTTACCAGTTGCTATATTAAAATAGACGTATTTCAAATAATAAATTTTTAATTTCAAATTTTATTGTTTAAAATTTCACAAATTTCCAGTTTAAAATACTTTTAAAACCATTAAATTTTGCGGGTCGTTACACAATAAATCCAACTCAAGTGAAATAGCAATTGAAATACGAGTAACTCAAAGGATGTTTGGAATAACCATCCTTTAAGGATCCGTTAAACTATCTACTAGGTAGTAATGTACGCTAAGTAGATAATGTCTATCAGTAATATAAAGATATCAAAATAGTGTTAAGTCATGGCCCATTCCACCCTTAACACATTTTTATTCCCAAAAGCATATACAAGACCGTAGTTTCCCCAAAACCGGAAGTCACCAGAGGGCAATCCATATACTAAAGGTACAAATCAAAATCGTAGTGGTCGCATATAAATGGAATACAAGTATGACAAGGCACATGAGGCAATACCCAAGGTAGTGATACTACCGTTCGCCTGATCCGGACTGGTGAGAACGCAACGCCGCAGCGCCCGCAACACCGTGAAACAACACTCCCAAAATCAAGGGTGCACCAATCGACAACAAGTAATAAGTAGTTCGAAGAAGTGTGTCCACTTGAGGTAGCTAATCCTCTATTGGCCCGGCACAGCTTCTGTTTTAGTCATTTCCAATTTGACACGAGTGTCAAGGCTATCCATCATCATTCTCTTTCTTCAGTCATCACGTACATCATTCCAACCACTTCGTTCTGGATCATCACTCCGCGTATAGTTATTAAAGTGGTTTTTGGTTTAGATAGAGAGTATATCCATAACCGAATTCCGGTCTCTTTAATAACCTTCGAAATTATTTCACCGATTGGTCGTTTATTTATTTCAAAAACCAAATCAATTTCAATTCAATTAGAATTCGTAAATCAACATTTCATTTGTCTTTCAAAACCAATTCCCAATAATTTACGTTTCAAAACTTCCAAATTATCATTTCAAAATCTTATAATTCAATTTCAATCTTTATATTGAAAACAATTCAAATATTGATTCAAATTCGCACAAAGTTTCATTTCGAAATCATTAGAATCAATTTAGTTTTAACATTCAAATCAATTTACATTCATTTATCGATTTCATTCAATATTCGTTAAGTAAATTTTATCATTCAAAACAATTCTATTAAATTTCCAATTCATTAAATCCATTATTTAAATTCAACTTCGTTATATCAAAACTTTCAAATTGAGTTAAATTAAATTCATCAAATCTAATTCTTTAAATTTCAAGTCTTACATTAATTTCCATAAATCACATTTTATTTCTTGTTAAAGAAATTCAATATTCACTTATTTACTTACTTAAATAATTTTCCAAAACTTAATTAATAAAGAAACTCAATTTGAATTATTCAAGAAGTTCAATTCCACTTATTAAAGAATCCAATTCAATTTAATCATTAAATAATTCAATCTTATTTAATTATTAGATAATTCAAAACTTAATTATTAAATAATTTCAAAGTTTAATAATTTCAAACTTAATTATAATTTCAAACTTAATTCTAATTTCAAACTTAATTATTAAATCATTTCAAACTTAATTCAATCATTTCTCAAATTAAACAACGTTCTTTCATCAATTACATTGTTAATATTTTATTTCAGATTATTAAATATTAACATTTTCCTTTCATTAAAATTCAAATTTCAACTTCATTTCAAAGCCATATTATTTATTCAAATGAAATCTTTGTTTTATTTTTAAATCAAATTATTGACCAATCGGGTTTTATTTAATTCTCTATCCTAGGTCAAAGTTCAATTTGGGTATTTATCATTTCAACCTGATTCCAATTCAATTCAAAAATCAAAGCATAGTAAAGGGAACTTGCAGTGTGATAACAGGGATGGTGTCAAAGTAAATAAACAAGCAATAACAACAAACAATAACAATCCAATAATCAATTCAAATAATCCCGAAATAACCGTATTAATTCGCATTGTTATTTGTACGAATTAACATAATTATTTCTAGAATCTACACTATCATTTCATGTAGATTAAAGATTATTACATTACGGTTTTCACTTGTCATCTATTTACAATTTCATACATCATCAATTTAACAACATACATTCAGTGGTTCAAAGTGTAATTAAACAAATCCTACGTATCGATAAATTTAACAGTTAAAGGGGTCATATTATACAAATGTCATTTAATCAAATTTAACACATATATCAAATTTAACTATCCTGCATCAATTCAATTTCAAATTATTTACTTACATCATTAACAATTTAACGTCCAATATAAACATCACAATCAACAAATTATCAGCCAAACTATATTATCATCGCATAAATAATTAACAGATAATGGTGTCAGATGTCACAGGTGAACTGATACAGGCAATAGCATATAAAACAGTGTAATTAACTAACAGCAGCCTATTTCAATTGTCATTTCAATTGAAATCAAATCTAATAAATAAAAGAACGTTAATCGTGAGTGAGTGCTCACCTTTCGAGGCTAGAGATGAACGAGAAGATGACACGGATATGCACACTGACACGGCACGACATGGAACACAAAAGCTAGGAGTTTTTGCGACAAATTGGATATTGGGAAAATAGGTCAAAATGGCAAGGGGTCGATGAGCCAAGATATTTAAATAAATTTTCAAAAATCAATTTAAAACATATATTTAAAAATAACATATATATTTACTTATTTTCCAATCAATATTAAACCACAACACACAAAATATCCATTATCCAATGAATTTATATATATATATATCTTAACAACACATCACATAACTTATATAATATAATTTCTAAAAGTATCTCGAGTTTACAACCTTTATATGTAAAAGATAATACCTTTACGTATATAACAGCAAATTAAGATATGTGTGTACTCATATTTTTTAAGGCTATATATCATGCTCGGGCAAATGAACATATATGCATTTTCATATAAATCTATATATAACGACACACATATACAAATATACATACGCGTAAATCAATGTTTAATAATTAATATATTATAACAACCGCTTAAAACTTGCAGTATAAAACATTTCCATACCATAGTACTGTGAACCATTATAATATATACCCTATATATATATTCGCATCTATCTACCAGATGGACATACAAATATAGTTTGAAAACTTTTATATTTAAAACCAAAACAAATAAACACATAACTTAAATATATAAATAATCTACATACAGCATATACAACCAACAGTGCAAACTTTTGTATTGGCTTATATTATAATAACAGATAAATTTTAAATATGCCCAAAACAGATTACCCACAAAACCTGTATTACCATACATACATATACACTAACCATATAAGCAAAACTGATATTTTCAAAATACACACACATATATATACACTAAAAATTTACACGTAAATAAAACCAGATATAAACTAATAGATATATAATGCTGAAAATTATAAAATAGCTTATCACGTGATCATCAAACAAAACCCAAACATATAATATAATTCATATGCATATGTATCTACCAAAGCTTAACAAAATATACATATTATATAAACAGTTTAAACAGATTTGCAAATTTAAATAATATAGCTTATACGTGTGTATATATCATAATGTAACCGAAGCCTACTTATAAAATAATCAGACTATATAAATTTAAAGCAATTCACATTATATATATTTAACAAATGGATTTATATATACACGTGTAATATCACAAAAAAATATAAGTACCTGAGCACGCAAAGGAAGAGGCACGAGATGGCTCGACGGTGCAATATATATAGGCCGGGAGAGGGATGGGAGGTTTTGCATGGGTCTGCTGCTACAGGTGAGTTGGTGGTGGTAGGAGATCTGAGGCGTGATCGAAGAAAAAGAAAGCTTGGAGGAGAGGCCATCGGTCTGTTCAAGTGGAGAAAGAAGGTGGCACGATCAAGGAGGAGGGGCGGAGCATTTCAAGGGGAAGTGGAGCGGTTGCTTGTGGTGCTCGGTAGGGGGCTGGGTCGATGGTGGAGGAGAGGGACGAGCTGGAGCTCGGCGGTGAAAGCAAGTGGAGGCAATCGGTGAGAGGGTGGAGGAAGGGGTGCACGTCAGGGGAAATGGGCTCCGGTTGAAGGTGGCAAAAATTTGATGGGTGTGGTCGCTTGGGCGTGGCTGAGAGCAAGGGGCGGAGGCCTTGTGATAGGTGATGGAAAGCAGCTAGGTGAATGGGTTACATAGGGAAGGCGGGCCGATCAAAAAAGCACGGAGGGAAATTGATGACAAACAGTATCCAGGTTGAACCTACATTATAAACTTATATATAAAAAATTCTCTTAGAAAAAAAATAGAAACGAAAAGAAGAAAGGAGGGGGGAGAGCCAAATAGAAGAAGATAAACAACATATGTCAATTATTATTCTTATGTACAGAAATGAACGAAAATGGAAAAGTAATCGCCATGAATTCTGAATTCAGTGAATGATAAAGCAAGCGGCTATTGACTGTTGGTTTACCAGTGGATACGAATCAACAAAGAATTCAAAATGTTAAAACGGGTACCGATATGGTTCGACGTTTTACAGATTCAGTCGCGTATCGGACTTCGAAACACAGAGATAAATATACCATAGAGATCAGCATGACGTGACGATCAAAACGGTATGCAAATATCAGTGGTTTGATTGAATTATAAAAATTCGAATTTTCTAATAGCGAAAAATGCAAGAAAAACGTAGAAAAATAAGATCGACGGAGCCAAAGATGTTCGAATTTGGAAAAACGACAAACTGATATCTTGCTCAGAAGATGGTTTAGAATTTTTCTATGTAAAAATATTTAGGTTTCGAAAACATTTTATTTTCATCGCTTTTTAACTGATTAAATTGAAGTGAATTTACGCGCGAAATAAACTTCCATATTTTCGGACGAAAATTTACCAGTTGCTATGTTTAACTAGACGTATTCCAAATATGAAATTTATATTTCAAAATTTTATCGTTTAAAATTTCACAAAATTTCAACTAATTACATTATTAAAACAGTTGAAATTTACGGGTCGTTACACTCTCCCCCACTCAAAACTTTTCGTCCCCGAAAAGGAACAAGGTAGGAGAATAGAAACAACCAGAAAGAAAAATAGATTTGAAATACAAAATAACAATTAATTTAAACCATATAAATTCAAATTTAAATTAATTGATATTCAATAATTGGTTTAATCCATTTGATTTCACTAAAATCAATCTCAACTATTTCTAAATTCATTATCTTATTATCCCATTTTCTTCAATTTACAATTTCTAAAACCATAAATTTGAATAGTCTTTTATTATAATCATATTTTCTTCAACAATTTTAAATTCTTCTTATTCCAAATTACTGTTAAATTTATTCTACTTAATATATCTACTCACATATATTTAATGTAACGACCCGTATTTTCACGGATCGAAGCATCGTAAAGGAGTTGGCCTTTGGTTGCATTTCTATTAAGTTTCAGATTTTGGCAGAATTTTGTCTATGTCCTAAGTCGGTTTGGACGAGTTAAGAGGTAAGTCTGGGTCGAGTTGCCGACTTAAGGAATTAACCGAGTTAAGGAAGTGGGGTTGACCGACTTAAGGTAGTGACCGACCTAGGTGATAAGTCGTGACCGACTTAAGAGGTTTAGGCGACCTAAGGAAGAGGAGTAGGCGACCTAAGTATTCTGGGGTTAGGTCGTGGGGTAGAGTTAAGTCGATAACGACCTAAGGAGGACCAGCAGTTAGATTGCGTAGTGATGTAGGTCGCGAGTTAGTTTGGGTCAACCTATAGAATGTTTGCGACCTAAGGGAAGCGCGAGCTAAGGAACTTACGACCTAGTGGTTAGCGAGTTAGCGACCTAGTATATAGTTAGGTCGGCAATGACCTAAGGAAGCTGGGGCTGTAGTGAGCGACCTAAGAGTTGAGTGGTAGGTCGTAACACCGTTAGGTCGCGTGGGTGCTAAGTGGTTAGGTCGCAGGGTTTTGTAAGTCTTAGGTCGTAGCTTAGTAAGTCGTTAGGTCGCATGTTGGCTTAAGTGTTAGGTCGCGTGGGAGCCTAAGGTATTAAGTCGTAACCTCGTTATGTCGTAGGTCGGCAAGGCAGTTAAGTGTTTGGTCGCGTTAAGACGTGTTTTGTAGGCAGTTAGGTCGGCAACGACCTAAGTTAAGTCGCGCCTATGTGTTAAGTCGCAGATGCGCATTGTTGTAGGTCGTTAGGCTTAGGTCGGTGGGTTTTAGGTCGGCAAGGTCCTAGGTCGTAAGTCGGAAACGACTTAAGGAGATAACCAGATTACGACTTAAGAGATTTTCTGCCTATAAATAGAGGGGGTTGGCTTCATTTTTGGGATCCGGATTTTGAAGCGACGAAGTGCTGCCATTTTGAGAGCTCGACTTCTACACTTCTTCACTTCTTTTCTCCACTCTAATCTAGTGCTTCCATCCATCCAAATCGAAGATCAAGATTGAAGATTCAAGAGCTTAGATTGGAGATCTTCATCTTTTCAAGAGAGATTTCTTCGTTTGAAGCGGATTCGTGATAGATCAAGCTTGATCCCTTGCTGTCCAGATCTAAAGCGTGTTGATTAGAGGTTGTTTAGGTGATTTGGTGAGTGGTGATTATCTCTCACACGGATCCAAAGGAGTATATCGGATTGTTGGCTCGATTTGGTGTTAAATTAGTGATTTCCATGCATTTTCTTCATCCTAAGTGTAGATCCATATAGATCCATTGTTCATGATGATGTTACATCCATATTATCATATGTTAACCTATGCAAGTTCATTCATCAAGTTTGTAGAGATATAATCCATGTTTTCATGCTTATTGGACTTTCAACTCTTTAATTACGAAAATGCCATTATTGTTATAATTGTCTACTTAGATCATATTTGAATGCTTGATTGCTTGGAGTGATGTTTGATTTGATTGCTTGTTATGAACTAGATGATTGATGATTAGACTTAGATCGAAGGTGATTCAAAAGCTAAGGGAAAGGCTCTTGGATTGGGAAAGCTGCTCGTGGCATATGTAGCGGGATGATGAAGCTCTTATGCATAGATTTGATGATGTGATGATGAGATGAGGCTTTGCGAGGATGTAATGAAGCGAGGCAATCATATGATGAAGACTTGGTCTAATCCAAACGGGATCATTCCAAGCATGTTGATAACTCGGTGATATGATTCGAGTTGGGGATAATGAATGGATGAGAATAGTCGTCGAGGAGGATGACTAGGAGGCTTGGATAGCATCGTTGTTGAAGGTTCTAGCATACTCTAACAAAGAGTACGTTTGGGCAGATTCGATAGTCCCAACGGCCAACTGTTGATGGTCGAGTACTCTGGGCAGATTCGATAGTCCTAGGCACGGGCTGCGACGACGTGCGGGAGTTATGTCTAGAACCGGGGTTTCCATTAGCCCTTGACGGACGGCTGAAAGAATGTGCCGGTCATTCAATTAACGGTGATATCGAAGCAATGATAACAGTGATAGCCAGAGTCATGGATGTTTGGTTGTATCGTCATTCAGACTCAAGAGCGGTATTTTCTAGGTGCTTATCTGATTTAGGCCTTGGTACTTGGAAAACATCGCCCTTGACTCGAGTGATAGTAGCTTTACTTTAAATTGTATGCTCTGCTATGTTTGCTTCTGCTTAGTGTGTGTCTGGGGGCTATCACTGTAGAATGAGGTTGGAGTGGGAGGGTTGTATTCCTATTCCTTTTCCTTTATGCTCTTTTGGTTTGTTGTTAGTTAATTTACTGCTCACTAAGACTGTTGTCTGACTCAAGGCTTTATGTTTTAATTCTTATTGCCTTGGGCTGTTCGTCCATTTTGGGACGGGCAGACTAGGTAGCAGGTGACAGGTGCTGTTCTCTTCTCACGATGCTGATATCAAAGACGAGCTGGAGGGTTGCATATTATCTTCTTATTATATGTACTGGATATTCCGCTGTTTTGTATTCTCTGAGAGATATGTAGTGAGGCTTGATGTATTGACTATGTGGATGCTTGTATTCAACTATTATGGAGTTTTATATGATGTCATTTTGTTCTGTAAAGCTTCACTATACATATGTTCTATTGTATTTTGTCCATGCGCTGTGAGAAATACGATAGATTCTGTTGTTTTAAATCTACCCTGACAATCGTCCATGGTCGCCTGGCACACTTTACAGCGCACTACCTCTAGATTCGGTGCAGGGGTCATGGGCGGTCGTCACATTTGGTATCAGAGCATTGGTTAATCGATTTTACCCAACGCTCGCCGTCGTAACTACGTATGAGAGACGTAATTGTATTTTGATGGATGATTACTATATATAATATAGTAGCTTAGTAGAGTTTGAGTCCTTTATGCAGTTGTTTCTCTAGATGTTCTAATCATTCCTTTTTATAGATATTGAGAATGAGTCGAAGAGGGAGACCAGCTGCTAGGGAAGGCCGCGCTACTGAAGAGACTGCTGATTATGCAGCCATGTTCGAAGCTATGATGACTTCGATCATGAGAAGGATACCAGTTCCGGGGGCAGCGGTTGATGTTGGAGTTCAAGTTCAAACTCCGAAACCAGTGGATTTTGCTAAGTTGTGCAAGGACTATACTGCTCTTGGAGGGAAGGTTTTCTTGGGAACAGAATCAACTATCGAAGTCCAGAGATGGATAGATGCTTGTAGAAGGATCTTTGGTGATTTGGGAATTGATGATGCAACTAAGAGGAAGTTGGCATCAAGGCAGCTTCAAGGGAGAGCCTCTGATTGGTGGAACTCTATTACCATCACTACTCCGGAAGAAGAGATTACTTGGGAGCAATTCCAAGTCAGATTTGAAGCTAAGTTCATTTCTACAGCTCAGAAGTCTGTTCTATTCAAGAGGTTTGTGGAGCTCAAGCAAGGTGGAAGATCTGTTCTTGAGTATGTTTCTGAGTTTGAGGCTTTGTCCAAGTATGCTCGGTCATATATTGAATCTGCTTATCAGAAGAATGAAAAGTTTGTGACCGGCTTGGATAGTTATCTGGGGAGACAGTTGGTGGATCATTTGGACGATTCATTTGAGAAGCTTGTGGAGAAAGCTCTTAGGCATGAGAGTCTGTTTCCTAAGGAAGGACATGTTGTTGCTGTTACCAAGGGAGAGTCTAAACCACAGCAGGGTGGAAACCAGAAGAGGAAGCAGCAGCAGCAGAAGGGTAAGGATGGCTAGAAGAGGCCGAAAGGCGAGGTAACTTGCTACAACTGTCAGCAGAAGGGCCATTTCTCGAAGGATTGTAAGAATCCTAAGGTGCCGATGAAGTGTCACAATTGTGACAGACCGGGGCATTTCAGGAAGAATTGTCCAGAACCGAGGAAGGACAAGCAGATTGTGCAAGCTTATGCTTTGGGAGCTGTTCCGTCGTCTTCAAAAGCTCCTACTGCTGAAGAGAAGGGAAAGAGTGTGGTTGTTCAAGGTATTTTTTTTCCTATGTGGTGTTCCGGTTAGAGTTCTGTTTGATACTGGAGCGTCGCATTCGTTTGTTTGTAATGAACTCGTAGGCCGGTTAGGTTTGGCACCGGATATTGTTGATAGGCCATTGGTTGTGACTAATCCAGTTGGGGGTTCGTCTTGTTTGTGTATGTTATGCCGTGGTCTAGTTGTATCGAGTCATGGTTGCTCTTTTGTTTGTGATTGCTTTGTTCTGAACTTTGGGGGGTTCGGAATTATTTTGGGTATGGACTGGCTTAGGAAGTATGCGGCTAAGGTTGATTGCGAGAGGTTGGAAGTGACAGTCGAGAATGTGGATGGGCGAAAGGTTGTGATACGATGTAAGCATGGAGAAGGCGTCTTCATGAGCTTCATGTATTCGCTAGTTGTTCCACGGGATGGACTGTCATCGGTGCCGATCGCTAATGGATTCGAGGATGTCTTTGACGAAGTCAAAGGGTTGCCGCCGCATAGAGAGATCGAGTTTCGTATAGATCTAGTTGAAGGAGCCAGACCTGTTGTGATGCCTCTTAGGCGGATGGCGCCTAGGGAACAGCAAGAGTTGAGGGTGCAGGTTGATGACCTTTTACAGAAGGGATTCATTTGGCGTAGTGTGTCCGAGTGGGGTGCACCAGTTGTGTTTGCAACCAAGGCAGGTGGGTCGTTGAGATTGTGCGTGGATTATCGTGAGCTGAATAAGGTGACTAAGAAGAACAAGTATCCATTGCCGAGAATAGATGACTTGTTTGATCAGCTTCACGAAGCTAAGGTGTTTTCTCAGATGGATTTGGCAACGGGATTTCACCAGTTGAGAGTGGCTAAGGATAGTGTGCCGAAGACTGCTTTTAGGACACCATCCGGTTTCTTTGAGTGGCTGGTAATGCCGTTTGGATTGACTAACGCGCCAGCATATTTTGTGGATCTTATGAATAGAGTGTTCAGAGATCAGTTGAACAAGTTTGTACTTGTGTTCGTGGATGATATTCTGATTTATTCCAGAACGGAAGAAGAGCACCAGACGCACTTGCGTATTGTTTTGGAGATCTTACGGAAACATCAGCTGAAGGCTAAGTTTTCAAAGTGTCACTTCTGGAAGAGTGAAGTGAGGTTCTTAAGCCATGTGATTTCTGGAAGTGGAATAGCGGTTGATCCCGCTAAGGTGGCAGCAATCCAGGATTGGGTTAGACCTAAGAATGCATCTGATGTGAGAAGTTTTCTTGGATTAGCAGGATATTATCGACGGTTTATCAAAGACTTCTCCAAGATAGCTGCACCATTAACAGGATTGACGAAAAAGAACCAAGTGTTCAGTTGGGATACTAAGTGTGAGCAAGCTTTCGGAATCCTGAAAGAGCGATTGACGAGTGCTCCTGTTTTGACTATTCCAAGTGGGAATGATGAGATGGTGGTTTACACCGACGCATGTGGTACTGGACTTGGAGCAGTGCTGATGCAGAAGGATAAAGTTGTTGCGTATGCCAATCGACAAC
This sequence comes from Allium fistulosum, assembly GCA_030737815.1. NCBI lineage: Eukaryota > Viridiplantae > Streptophyta > Magnoliopsida > Asparagales > Amaryllidaceae > Allium > Allium fistulosum. The sequence continues at coordinate 25,040,554 of JASFAW010000013.1, forward strand.
TGAAGCCGCATGAAAGGAATTTCCCAACTCATGATTTGGAATTAGCGGCGATTGTATTTGCTCTGAAGATGTGGAGGCATTATCTGTTGGGAGTTCGATTCGAGTTGTTTACGGATCACAAGTCGTTGAAGTATCTTTTCTCCCAAAAGGATTTGAATCTTCGGCAGCAACGTTGGCTAGAGTTTTTGGCATCATATGATTTTGGTATAGCTTATACTCCGGGAAAAGGTAACGCAGTGGCAGATGCGTTAAGTCAAAGACATGCAGGATTGGGAGCCATATTTTCTGAATGGAAGAATCTCGAGTATTTAGCTGGATTTGACTTTAGGCCTAGATGTGAATTGGAACCTGAGATGTTGGCAAACTTATCAATAAGACCCACTCTTGTGGAAAGGATTGGTGAGAGCCAAAAGCGAGATGATAAGCTTGTCAAGATTATCCATGAATTGGAATTTGGATTGGATCCAGAAAAGGATAAAGGATTCGAGGTCGATCGAGAGGGTTGGCTTCGGAAGCAAGGACGACTAGTTGTTCCCGATATAGATGAATTGAGGAGTGAAGTTCTGAAGGAAAGTCATCACTCGAAGCTGACAATTCATCCAGGTGGAAATAAGATGTATCGGGATATGAAGAGAACCTACTACTGGGAAGGTATGAAGAAGGATGTTGGAAATTTTATTTCCAAATGTATGAACTTCCAGTTGATAAAAGCCGAACAGAAGAAGCCAAGTGGATTGCTTCAACCATTAGAAGTTCCTACATGGAAGTGGGAACAAGTGTCGATGGATTTTATCGATGGATTGCCTAGAACCAGAACGGGAAATGAAGGGATTTGGGTCATTGTGGATCGTCTGACTAAGAGTGCACGATTCATTCCTGTTCGATCGACTAGGACTGCATCAAAGTTGGCTGAGCTGTATGTTAAGTGGATAGTTCGTTTCCATGGTATTCCGAAGAGTATAGTGAGCGATCGAGACCCATTGTTCACTAGTGGATTTTGGAAGAGCTTCTAGGAAGTCTTGGGAACTGAGTTGTGTTTGAGTACAGCTTATCATCCCCAAACAGATGGTCAGACCGAGAGAGTCAACCGAGTTTTGGAAGATCTTCTAAGAGCATGTGTTTTGGACTTCGGAGGATCATGGGAAGATCATCTTCATTTGGTGGAGTTTGCGTACAACAACAGTTACCAGTCAAGCATTGGTATGGCACCGTATGAGGCATTGTATGGAAGACCGTGTAACTCTCCAACATGTTGGTTGGAAACTGGAGAAAAGCAGATGCTTGGGCCAGAGATGATTCGTCAAACTTCAGATTGTATAGAAATCATTCGGCAACGAATGAAGGCAGCCCAAGACCGTCAGAAGAGTTATGCTGATAAGCGTCAAAGGGATTTGAAATTCGACGCAGGAGATATGGTTTTTGTGAAGATTTCTCCACTGAAGAATGTTATTCGATTCGGGAAGAAAGGAAAATTGACTCCGAGATTTGTTGGACCATTCCCGATCACCGAGCGTATTGGAAAGCTCGCCTACAGATTGGAGTTACCGGAGAAGATGTCGGGTGTGCACAATATTTTTCACATATCATATCTACGGAAGTATGTGCACGACTCGAATACAGTAGTTTCTGCTGATAGCTGTGAAGATTTCGAAGTTGATCCAGTTGATAGAAGACCTCGTAAGCCGCTTCGTGTTGTTGAAACCGACACGAAACAGCTTAGGAGAAAGGTAGTTAAGTTGCTCAAGATACAATGGAGTGATGATGATAACGACTGTACGTGGGAGGTGGAAGAGAGGATGAAGGCAGCTCATCCTGAACTCTTCAAGGTATGGCCCTAAGGTGTCGTGTCATCTCGCGATATTGTAACTTGTTCTAATTTTACAATTCTGTACGCTAAGCTAGAATTGGATGCATGGTTTGCTGATTGTTATGGTTGGTAGGCGTACAGAATAGTCTTTGATTTCTTTGTTTGTTTGGAATTTCGGGGGCGAAATTCCTAAGGGGGAGAGAATGTAACGACCCGTATTTTCACGGATCGAAACATCGTAAAGGAGTTGGCCTTTGGTTGCATTTCTGTTAAGTTTCAGATTTTGGCAGAATTTTGTCTATGTCCTAAGTCGGTTTGGACGAGTTAAGAGGTAAGTCTGGGTCGAGTTGCCGACTTAAGGAATTAACCGAGTTAAGGAAGTGGGGTTGACCGACTTAAGGTAGTGACCGACCTAGGTGATAAGTCGTGACCGACTTAAGAGGTTTAGGCGACCTAAGGAAGAGGAGTAGGCGACCTAAGTATTCTGGGGTTAGGTCGTGGGGTAGAGTTAAGTCGATAACGACCTAAGGAGGACCAGCAGTTAGATTGCGTAGTGATGTAGGTCGCGAGTTAGTTTGGGTCAACCTATAGAATGTTTGCGACCTAAGGGAAGCGCGAGCTAAGGAACTTACGACCTAGTGGTTAGCGAGTTAGCGACCTAGTATATAGTTAGGTCGGCAACGACCTAAGGAAGCTGGGGCTGTAGTGAGCGACCTAAGAGTTGAGTGGTAGGTCGTAACACCGTTAGGTCGCGTGGGTGCTAAGTGGTTAGGTCGCAGGGTTTTGTAAGTCTTAGGTCGTAGCTTAGTAAGTCGTTAGGTCGCATGTTGGCTTAAGCGTTAGGTCGCGTGGGAGTCTAAGGTATTAAGTCGTAACCTCGTTATGTCGTAGGTCGGCAAGGCAATTAAGTGTTTGGTCGCGTTAAGACGTGTTTTGTAGGCAGTTAGGTCGGCAACGACCTAAGTTAAGTCGCGCCTATGTGTTAAGTCGTAGATGCGCATTGTTGTAGGTCGTTAGGCTTAGGTCGTGGGTTTTAGGTCGGCAAGGTCCTAGGTCGTAAGTCGGAAACGACTTAAGGAGATAACCAGATTACGACTTAAGAGATTTTCTGCCTATAAATAGAGGGGGTTGGCTTCATTTTTGGGATCCGGATTTTGAAGCGACGAAGTGCTGCCATTTTGAGAGCTCGACTTCTACACTTCTTCACTTCTTTTCTCCACTCTAATATAGTGCTTCCATCCATCCAAATCGAAGATCAAGATTGAAGATTCAGTAACGACCCGTATTTCCACGGATCGAAACATCGTAAAGGAGTTGGCCTTTGGTTGCATTTCTGTTAAGTTTCAGATTTTGGCAGAATTTTGTCTATGTCCTAAGTCGGTTTGGACGAGTTAAGAGGTAAGTCTGGGTCGAGTTGCCGACTTAAGGAATTAACCGAGTTAAGGAAGTGGGGTTGACCGACTTAAGGTAGTGACCGACCTAGGTGATAAGTCGTGACCGACTTAAGAGGTTTAGGCGACCTAAGGAAGAGGAGTAGGCGACCTAAGTATTCTGGGGTTAGGTCGTGGGGTAGAGTTAAGTCGATAACGACCTAAGGAGGACCAGCAGTTAGATTGCATAGTGATGTAGGTCGCGAGTTAGTTTGGGTCAACCTATAGAATGTTTGCGACCTAAGGGAAGCGCGAGCTAAGGAACTTACGACCTAGTGGTTAGCGAGTTAGCGACCTAGTATATAGTTAGGTCGACAACGACCTAAGGAAGCTGGGGCTGTAGTGAGCGACCTAAGAGTTGAGTGGTAGGTCGTAACACCGTTAGGTCGCGTGGGTGCTAAGTGGTTAGGTCGCAGGGTTTTGTAAGTCTTAGGTCGTAGCTTAGTAAGTCGTTAGGTCGCATGTTGGCTTAAGCGTTAGGTCGCGTGGGAGTCTAAGGTATTAAGTCGTAACCTCGTTATGTCGTAGGTCGGCAAGGCAGTTAAGTGTTTGGTCGCGTTAAGACGTGTTTTGTAGGCAGTTAGGTCGGCAACGACCTAAGTTAAGTCGCGCCTATGTGTTAAGTCGCAGATGCGCATTGTTGTAGGTCGTTAGGCTTAGGTCGGTGGGTTTTAGGTCGGCAAGGTCCTAGGTCGTAAGTCGGAAACGACTTAAGGAGATAACCAGATTACAACTTAAGAGATTTTCTGCCTATAAATAGAGGGGGTTGGCTTCATTTTTGGGATCCGGATTTTGAAGCGACGAAGTGCTGCCATTTTGAGAGCTCGACTTCTACACTTCTTCACTTCTTTTCTCCACTCTAATCTAGTGCTTCCATCCATCCAAATCGAAGATCAAGATTGAAGATTCAAGAGCTTAGATTGGAGATCTTCATCTTTTCAAGAGAGATTTCTTCGTTTGAAGCGGATTCGTGATAGATCAAGCTTGATCCCTTGCTGTACAGATCTGAAGCGTGTTGATTAGAGGTTGTTTAGGTGATTTGGTGAGTGGTGATTATCTCTCACACGGATCCAAAGGAGTATATCGGATTGTTGGCTCGATTTGGTGTTAAATTAGTGATTTCCATGCATTTTCTTCATCCTAAGTGTAGATCCATATAGATCCATTGTTCATGATGATGTTACATCCATATTATCATATGTTAACCTATGCAAGTTCATTCATCAAGTTTGTAGAGATATAATCCATGTTTTCATGCTTATTGGACTTTCAACTCTTTAATTACGAAAATGCCATTATTGTTATAATTGTCTACTTAGATCATATTTGAATGCTTGATTGCTTGGATTGATGTTTGATTTGATTGCTTGTTATGAACTAGATGATTGATGATTAGACTTAGATCGAAGGTGATTCAAAAGCTAAGGGAAAGGCTCTTGGATTGGGAAAGCTGCTCGTGGCATATGTAGCGGGATGATGAAGCTCTTATGCATAGATTTGATGATGTGATGATGAGATGAGGCTTTGCGAGGATGTAATGAAGCGAGGCAATCATATGATGAAGACTTGGTCTAATCCAAACGGGATCATTCCAAGCATGTTGATAACTCGGTGATATGATTCGAGTTGGGGATAATGAATGGATAAGAGAATAGTCGTCGAGGAGGATGACTAGGAGGCTTGGATAGCATCGTTGTTGAAGGTTCTAGCATACTCTAAGAAAGAGTACGTTTGGGCAGATTCGATAGTCCCAACGGCCAACTGTTGATGGTCGAGTACTCTGGGCAGATTCGATAGTCCTAGGCACTGGCTGCGACGACGTGCGGGAGTTATGTCTAGAACCGGGGTTTCCATTAGCCCTTGACGGACGGCTGAAAGAATGTGCCGGTCATTCAATTAACGGTGATATCGAAGCAATGATAACAGTGATAGCCAGAGTCATGGATGTTTGGTTGTATCGTCATTCGGACTCAAGAGCGGTATTTTCTAGGTGCTTATCTGATTTAGGCCTTGGTACTTGGAAAACATCGCCCTTGACTCGAGTGATAGTAGCTTTACTTTAAATTGTATGCTCTGCTATGTTTGCTTCTGCTTAGTGTGTGTCTGGGGGCTATCACTGTAGAATGAGGTTGGAGTGGGAGGGTTGTATTCCTATTCCTTTTCCTTTATGCTCTTTTGGTATGTTGTTAGTTAATTTACTGCTCACTAAGACTGTTGTCTGACTCAAGGCTTTATGTTTTAATTCTTATTGCCTTGGGCTGTTCATCCATTTTGGGACGGGCAGACTAGGTAGCAGGTGACAGGTGCTGTTCTCTTCTCACGATGCTGATATTGAAGACGAGCTGGAGGGTTGCATATTATCTTCTTATTATATGTACTGGATATTCCGCTGTTTTGTATTCTCTGAGAGATATGTAGTGAGGCTTGATGTATTGACTATGTGGATGCTTGTATTCAACTATTATGGAGTTTTATATGATGTCATTTTGTTCTGTAAAGCTTCACTATACATATGTTCTATTGTATTTTGTCCATGCGCTGTGAGAAATACGATAGATTCTGTTGTTTTAAATCTACCCTGACAATCGTCCATGGTCGCCTGGCACACTTTACAGCGCACTACCTCTAGATTCGGTGCAGGGGTCATGGGCGGTCGTCACATTTAACCCATATTAATTTAAACCATAAAAGTTCCGATTTAAATTAATTTATATTTTACTAATTGCTTTTAAATTCAAGGTATTTTCATAAGTTGATCAAATTTCAATTTATTAATTCTTTCAAAACAAATCTATTTCATTATTAACTGAGTTTACTTATTATCCTATCTAACTCTATTAACATCTTTATAATCAAAATTTAGTGTATAACATTTATTATAACCACTCAAATTTTATTTATAAATTCAATTTATATTATATATTATCCAATTACATATTCAACTTCTGAATGATTTAGGTAAGTTGTATTAGAATGTAGTTGAACAATATACAAATAAAATTTTCCCAATTCAATTATTCAAGTTTAAATATTTATTCCAAATTTTGGTTTTATTTATAATTAAAAACATCTTTTAACAACATTTAAGAATTAGATTTCCGATTAACTTTAAACAATTTAGAGATATATATAATATATTTATATCAAATCAAATTAAATTTTAAAATAAGATACCTATATATATGTAATACAAAATATACTGAAAAATTCAAATCAAAATTTTTTTTTCTCAAAACAAAACCGTAGCAAAGCTACAGAATGATTTCTCCACTTCGAAACTCGAAAATGAATATCGATGATGCAGCCGCCATCACCGAAATTATTTTCCAGCGACAAAAGAGAAGAGCACTGATTTCGACATTTTAAAATTCTTTGAAAACGGTTTCTATTTGAAAATACCTTCAATAATATACATTGTAAAAATTTTAAAACCAAAGTTCGAAATCACCGAAAACTAAATTCTCAAATTTCTGAATTTAATTCATTTCAAATTCCAAATCAATTTATAAACCGTATTTATAAATTTATTTAGGACAATAAATGATAATCAAATATTATCATTTCAAACAAAACAATTTAATTAACCTATTAAATTCCAGAAATTTTTTTTTTACTTATATTTTCACAATATAACCTAACAAATTTATTTCATTTACCAAATCTGAAAATAATATTTTGTCAGTTTGCTCTATTCAAGTGTTTTGGAAATGCTATCGATTGCGTTTATCAGACGTATCGATCGGAAACCCAAATCACATCAACAACTCAAACAACACAATATATAAAACATTTAATATTAATTTACAAATACATTTCTTTGCTCGACGATACAGGGATGAATTTTCAAAATAAGGATAGGGATTCAAATTTGATGGGCTCAAATCAAAGAGAATTTTGATTCGAAAATAAGTTTGAAACAGACGATAAGATAATTCAATTATCACAATCGGGAGATGGATGAGTTTATTTAATTCACGGGCAACCTTAACCTGGTCGTCCGTAACTTCAAGAATAAGATCGATGCTGAATTCCGAGGTAAATCAACACTCGATCTCAAGAGATGGAATTCAGGTATAGCAGGTAATAGATAGCATCGTGAACCAAGGATACAGAAATCTCCGGTAAATCGATGTCTATTATAAAGGAGTTTTTGCTCCTTTACGAATTAGTCAAAGATTGGCGAGGCCGCCGATCTATTTTAGATATCATTCAAAATGGAGTTATGGGGTGCTCCAGAATTGAAAGAAGACGAATAGTGAAGGACACGAATGAATTTCGGAACCGAGGAGAACGTTCCAAAATTCAAAGGAATTGAGTCAAAGGAAGGGATTGAAACTCGAATGAGAGTGATTCTGTAAATACATTTACCCTATATGTTAAGTTTTGCCTAGAGCTACCAAAGCTCTGATACCAACTGTAACGACCCGCTATTTTGGACCATTCGCATCCATTATAAGTGTATAGGTAGACACTCATGTCGGAATTGAATTGCTCAAAATACCGCGTTGTTAATTTAAATTTGGCAAAACTGAACATATACAGTAAATAAATAATCACAGATCACAGACACAGAGTAATAAGTGCAGCGGAAATAAAAGAGATAGTAGTTCATGAAGCTAATATATAAATATATAACTTACATCAGAGTTAGAACATATACAACGGAAGAGTACTACAATACATCAGATACAAATCAGAATACATCACTGGAATCATCGAATACTGAAAGCAGAATAGATGGCTGGATCTTCAGGCAAGCTTCCAACTCCAAGGTGAGTCTCGAATACTGGTACACTCAGTCTGACCCGAGCGTAAAGCAAAAACACAAGACACTCGAGTCAGGATTAACATTCTTATATCAATAAATCCAACTCAAGTGAAATAGCAATTGAAATACGAGTAACTCAAAGGATGTTTGGAATAACCATCCTTTAAGGATCCGTTAAACTATCTACTAGGTAGTAATGTACGCTAAGTAGATAATGTCTATCAGTAATATAAAGATATCAAAATAGTGTTAAGTCATGGCCCATTCCACCCTTAACACATTTTTATTCCCAAAAGCATATACAAGACCGTAGTTTCCCCAAAACCGGAAGTCACCAGAGGGCAATCCATATACTAAAGGTACAAATCAAAATCGTAGTGGTCGCGTATAAATGGAATACAAGTATGACAAGGCACATGAGGCAATACCCAAGGTAGTGATACTACCGTTCGCCTGATCCGGACTGGTGAGAACGCAACGCCGCAGCGCCCGCAACACCGTGAAACAACACTCCCAAAATCAAGGGTGCACCAATCGACAACAAGTAATAAGTAGTTCGAAGAAGTGTGTCCACTTGAGGTAGCTAATCCTCCATTGGCCCGGCACAGCTCCTGTTTTAGTCATTTCCAATTTGACACAAGTGTCAAGGCTATCCATCATCGTTCTCTTTCTTTAGTCATCACGTACATCATTCCAACCACTTCGTTCTGGATCATCACTCCGCGTATAGTTATTAAAGTGGTTTTTGGTTTAGATAGAGAGTATATCCATAACCGAATTCCGGTCTCTTTAATAACCTTCGAAATTATTTCACCGATTGGTCGTTTATTTATTTTAAAAACCAAATCAATTTCAATTCAATTAGAATTCATAAATCAACATTTCATTTGTCTTTCAAAACCAATTCCCAATAATTTACGTTTCAAAACTTCCAAATTATCATTTCAAAATCTTATAATTCAATTTCAATCTTTATATTGAAAACAATTCAAATATTGATTCAAATTCGCACAAAGTTTCATTTCGAAATCATTAGAATCAATTTAGTTTTAACATTCAAATCAATTTACATTCATTTATCGATTTCATTCAATATTCGTTAAGTAAATTTTATCATTCAAAACAATTCTATTAAATTTCCAATTCATTAAATCCATTATTTAAATTCAACTTCGTTAGATCAAAACTTTCAAATTGAGTTAAATTAAATTCATCAAATCAAATTCTTTAAATTTCAAGTCTTACATTAATTTCAATAAATCACATTTTATTTCTTGTTAAAGAAATTCAATATTCACTTATTTACTTACTTAAATAATTTTCCAAAACTTAATTAATAAAGAAACTCAATTTGAATTATTCAAGAAGTTCAATTCCACTTATTAAAGAATCCAATTCAATTTAATCATTAAATAATTCAATCTTATTTAATTATTAGATAATTCAAAACTTAATTATTAAATAATTTCAAAGTTTAATAATTTCAAACTTAATTATAATTTCAAACTTAATTCTAATTTCAAACTTAATTATTAAATCATTTCAAACTTAATTCAATCATTTCTCAAATTAAACAACGTTCTTTCATCAATTACATTGTTAATATTTTATTTCAGATTATTAAATATTAACATTTTCCTTTCATTAAAATTCAAATTTCAACTTCATTTCAAAGCCATATTATTTATTCAAATAAAATCTTCGTTTTATTTTTAAATCAAATTATTGACCAATCGGGTTTTATTTAATTCTCTATCCTAGGTCAAAGTTCAATTTGGGTATTTATCATTTCAACCTGATTCCAATTCAATTCAAAAATCAAAGCATAGTAAAGGGAACTTGCAGTGTGATAACAGGGATGGTGTCAAAGTAAATAAACAAGCAATAACAACAAACAATAACAATCCAATAATCAATTCAAATAATCCCGAAATAACTGTATTAATTCGCATTGTTATTTGTACGAATTAACATAATTATTTCTAGAATCTACACTATCATTTCATGTAGATTAAAGATTATTACATTACGATTTTCACTTGTCATCTATTTACAATTTCATACATCATCAATTTAACAACATACATTCAGTGGTTCAAAGTGTAATTAAACAAATCCTACGTATCGATAAATTTAACAGTTAAATGTTGAAACCTGCCTTCTTCGATTTTAATGCGACAACTATATATTTCAATCTATATACTATTATGTCAAATATTCTTGCAGGAATCGACAAAAGAAGCTATTATCATCAACAAGATTAAAGTTCTTAAAAAATCTATTTAGATATATATGTACAATCTCTGATATGGTGATGAAACACACACACACACAAATATACTTTTGAAAATCTTGCTTTAAAATAAATATAAAAAGGTATTTTCAAAATTATATATTTTCTCAAGTTCAAAAATACTAAAAAGGACAAAGGAACAGAACAGCACAGAAATAGACGTCTGTATATTAATTCAGACGTCTGACATCAATATCAGACGTCTAAATTAAGATAACAGACGTCTGAACACTATGTTGTTAATGCCTCTATTTCTATATGAAATAGACGTCTGTCATTTAATAACAGACGTCTATCACCCTAGACAGACGTCTGAATTAAAAGACAGACGTCTAAATTAACTGTTTTTGTTTTCCTTTTACTTTTTTGAAATTCAAAATTATTCAGACATCTGTCACTTTTATCTCAGACATCTGAACTTGACGAACTGAAGCATCTCTTCATAAAATATCAAAATCTGAAGAGTTGTCTTCTTCACCAAGAGTTGCACTTCTTCAAATAGTTGCAACTATTGAATTAAAACTATTCAATACTATAAATAGAGATGAAAATCCACTATTTCAATAACTAATTCTTTCTATCTATTCTGATCTTATATTGTTATAATATCAAGTGATTTTCAATTCTCTACTTCCTATCTTTTGCACATTCAAATCATCATATCAAGAAGATTATAGGAAGGGTGTACTACATTGACTATATTCGTGTTATTCAAAGAACACACAAGTCAAGAAACAATTTACCAAATTGTAATTGAAGTCCTATTTGGTTGCTTAGGCGGAAAAGTCCTATTCGGTTGCTTAGGCGTAAAAGTCCTGTTCGGTTGCTCAGGCGGTGTAATACCTGTTCCTCCGGGTTAAGTGAGGGTTATTCGAGAAATTCCAGAAGCAGTCTGGGACTGGACGTAGAACGAGAAGTTCGAACCAGTATAAAAATCCCTGGTGTCATTTTTTATTACTGCCATTTACTATTATTTATAATTCCGCACTTGCTAGTCGTAGTTTAACTATATTATCGATCCATATAGACTTTTATTTGGTATCAGAGCAAGGTCATCACATAACTATAACATAGTTATCTGATATTTTTTTTAAAATATGGACAATAACACTAGCAACAGTTTTACCGAGGGACAAGCCACTACACGTCCACCATTGTTTAACGGATTAAATTATAGTTATTGGTCAACTAGAATGAGAATTTTTATGCAAGCAAGTGGATTTGAAACTTGGAATATCATTCAAACTGAATATCATATTCCTACTACAGGATATGCTGCTTGGTCTAATACACAAAAACTAGATGCTCTAGCAAACGCAAAAGCAATGAACATGTTATTTTGCGCATTAGACAAAAATGAATTTAATCGAGTTAGTATTTGTAAAACTGGATATGAAATTTGGAATACTCTTAAGGTTACACACGAAGGAACAAATAAAGTAAAACAAAGCAAGATCTCTATGCTTAAAAACCAATTTCAAATTTTAGGATGAAACAAGGAGAAAGTATTTGTTGGAGATGTTTCATCCGGTCTCCCCGAACCAGACATACCGAACCAACCCATTGCCGGTCCAAATCTCCTGCCGAACCAACCGGACCAACCCTCCTACCGGTCCAAACCTCGCCTCCAACCACCGAACCAACTCATTACCGGACCAAGCCTCGCCCCCAACCACCGAACCAAAGTCCTATCAGGCCAGATTGTAGCAGCCCAGGCCCACCAGCTGCTATATACCTCCAAGACCCCTACCCCTAGCCTCACTCTATAAATAGAGGGGCAGGGGTACAGCAATGGGGGACAAGTTTGAGAGCTCAAGTACGGAAGGAACTTTCAAACAACTTTCTTTTACTTATATCAAAGCTTTGTACTTGTAATTAGAATAACTGAAGAGAAATAACATATAAAGTGGACGTAGGCACATTCTGGCTGAACCACTATAAATCTGTGTGTCTTTTTACAGTTTAGCCCCTGTTTTTTACGTATTTGCATAAATCGCTCGAATCACTAAGAATCACATAAGATCTACTAAATCATACAACTTCGAGGTGTTTGTCCATTTTTTGTGCAAACATTTTTGGTGCTTTCACTGAGAACTAGAAGCTCGAAGCTTCAGCTTCATCCACTTAACAAGTTTTCCTAACAGCATTGTCCGCCACTTGGAAAACATGCCTCCCAAACAGAGAAAATATGTTAGGAAAGGAAAAAACATCGCATCCAGCAGTCTTCCAGATCCAGCTGTCACGAATCAAGTAGATCGTCCTCCTCCAGCAACAGTAACCAATGAAGAACAGGCTAACCCAACTACTCCTGCCAGAACAGCCTGCAGCAATTACTAGAGCAGATCTGGACAGAGTTGTGGTTGAAGTAACTAACCGCTTCACGTCCCAGCAGGAAGCCTTGGTGGACCATCTCATGTCACGCTTAAGGGACGCTGAAGAATCCAACCGCAACACTGAATCATGGGGCGAGTCCCAGTCTGGAGGATCTCAGAGACAACAAAGATCTCCCTTCTTCGAAGGAGCTAACGGCAGAAGTAGCCGTGGTAGGAGCCAAGACCGAGCACAGCCCGAAGTTAGGCCTGAGGAAACGTTTGGTACCGAACCCAGCAGGGAAGGTACCGGGCGAAGGTCAACTGTAGCTGAGCCTGTCATGCTGCCTAACCATAGAAACGCCAGTGAACGGGGCCGAGCTAGAGTCCAGCCCGAAGTTGGACCCGAGGAAGTGCTCAGATCAGAACCCAACAGGGGGAGATCAAGGCAAGGGCCAACTGTAGCTGACCCAAGCATGCTCCCAGAAGATCAAAGGCAGCCACTGGAAAATATGAGGAATGATAGATGATACCATCCCTACAGGTCATCTGGACGGAATCAATCCCACAGAACAGAACCAAACTCATTTCTGTCTACTCCAAGTTCTGATGAAAGGATGGCACGCTTATTCAGAGAGTGTGTCCAACGGGAGCAAAGAGATCGAGGGATAGGCGCTAGGGTAACCAGTCCTTTCGCCCGCAATATCGAAATTGCTATCACCACCCGAGAATGGAAGATGCCAACAATGGAACCCTACAAAGGAACCTCTGATCCCGTTGTACACTTACAAAGGTACACGCAACATATGCTCATGAGTGGAGCAACAGAGGGAGTACTGTGCAAATGCTTTCCGCTCTTCTTAGCAGATCTTGCTACCTCCTCGTTCTGTCATCTACCCCAAGGATCCATCAGCTCGTGGGAAATGTTGAAAGAAAAATTTATCAGTCAGTTCCGCATTCATGTGGAGCAACCAAAGGACGCTTATTCCTTATCCAGCGTCAAACAGAAACCTGGAGAAAAGCTGCAGCAATACCTAACCAGATTCAACGCCGCAGCAGCCGCAGTCCAAGATGCCGATGAGAAGCTTATCCTAATGGCCCTCTGCAGTGGTGTGCATCCGGACACTAAATTTGCTAGAAGGTTGACAAAAGAAAAGCCAGCTACTTTACCCGATTTCTTCCATGAAGCCGGGAAATACATGAGGCTTGAGGATGCTGCCGTTGAGGGGTAGTCAGGACAGCAAAATAAGACAACCCATGGCAACGCCCCTGCTGTGGCAAGGGACGTTCGAAGAACTGATTCCAGAGGCAATGCTGGGGGCAAGAAGGGAGAAAAGTGCCTATATCGGCCAGGGCCAAGTTTCGACACTTACACTCCTTTGAACGAGACCGTCGAAAATATCTTCCTTGCCACCCAAGGCGAAGTTAGGTACAAACGCCCACCATACAAGAAGGAATCAGATAACGCACAGAAGTCTGGAAAATTCTGCCGCTTCCACGAATCTCACGGGCATGATACCAACGAATGCCATCATCTCCGAGATCTGATTGAGGAACACATCAGAAGAAAGAAACTGGAACGTTATGTAAAAGGTCAGGACAGGACCCCAGCTCCTGCCAATGAAAACCCAAGGCTACCCTCCCCGGGGGCCGACAGGGGGAACCGCAACGCTAGCAGCTCTAGTCAGGAAAAGATAGTGGTCCATACCATCTCAGGAGGGCCACACATCGTAGACAGAAGCTGGAAAGAGATGGAAAGATACGGAAAGTCGCTTAGAGACAATAAAGACTATGTCAATTCGGTTATAGAAGAGTGCCACCCGAAGCGGAAAGAAAGTAATGACATCACATTCAGTAAGCGTGACCTAGAAGGAAGGCAGTACCCTCACATGGATCCCATGGTCATCTCTGCCCGACTTGGCCCCGCCGAAGTCTACCGAATCCTGGTAGACACTGGAAGCTCGGTAAACATCCTGTTCAAACACGCATTCGACAAAATGAAGCTATCAATGAAGGATGTATCCCCCTGCGATAAACCACTACACGGCTTCACTGGAGACGCGAAGATGCCCCTCGGGCAACTGGACCTTTTTATTGAGATTGGAAGCCATCCCCGCTCTGCTGTACGGAAACAAACATTTGTGCTAATAGAAAACCAGTCAGCCTACAACGCCTTCTTGGGAAGGCCATCCTTGTCTGACTTCCAAGTTGTCTTAGCCCCATGGTGCCTAAAGATGAAATTCCCAACGGACAATGGAGTAGGGGAAGTGGAAGGAGATCAGGACGTTGCTCGAGACTGCTATGTGACTGAACTTCGCAACAACCACAGGAAGGATAAAGGGAAGGGTGTAGAGATTGCCCTCTGCACAAAAAGTCTAGAAGCGTAGCAATTAAAGAAAGCCCCTCCTCTTCGATATACCAGCGACCCTTTCAATGAATTAGATCCTAGGGACAAAGAGGAGGAGGCCACCGCCGAGCCTACAGAGGCTATGGAATTTATATCTGTAGACAAACACGACTCAAGTAGACTGTTGAAAATTGGGTCCCAACTAAAAACCGAGTTGAAGGAACAACTCATCGATTTTCTCCGCCACAACTTGGATGTATTTGCTTGGTCACATGCTGACATGACCGGAATCTCCCCCGACATAGCATGCCACGTATTAAACATTGATCCTACCAAGGCACCTGTAAAGCAAAGAAAGAGAAGTATGGGGGCAGAGCGATCAGCAACCCTCGATGAAGAAGTAAAGAATCTACTCGCCAATGACTTCATACGAGAAGCTATCTACCCGGAATGGATCGCAAACCCGGTGCTGGTAAAAAAGGCTAATGGGAAGTGGCGAACCTGCATTGACTTTTCCAACCTAAACGATGCCTGCCCAAAGGATTGCTTCCCACTTCCCAGAATCGACCAACTTGTAGACAGCACAGCCGGGCACGAACTCCTATCCTTTATGGATGCATACTCAGGATATAACCAAATTCCTATGCATGCTCCCGACCAAGACCACACTAGTTTTATCACCGACCGGGGCTTGTACTGCTATAAGGTAATGCCTTTCGGACTTAAAAATGCAGGAGCCACCTACCAGCTCCTCGTCAACAAGATGTTTGCAGGGCTGATAGGACAAACTATGGAAGTATATGTGGATGACATGCTAGTAAAGTCAAGGAAAGACATAGATCACGTGAGCCACCTAGGCAAGATGTTTCAAGTACTTCGACAATTTGGAATGAAGTTGAATCCGCTAAAATGCTCCTTCGGAGTGTCATCTGGAAAGTTCTTAGGATTCATCGTTCATGCCAGAGGGATAGAAGCAAACCCTGAACAAGTCTGAGCGCTAAGGGATATCAAGATACCTTCCACTCGGAAGGAAATGCAAAGTTTGAACGGAAAAGTGGCCGCTCTAAGCCGATTCATCTCCAAGGCGACGGACAAGTGCGTCCCCTTTTTTGAAGCTCTAAAGAAAGACAAGGGAAAGTTCGAATGGACTGACGAATGCCTGACCGCTTTCCTTCACTTAATGGAACACCTCCAGAAACCACCGGTGCTCTCAACTCCAAGCGAAGGAGAAGAATTATACCTATACCTCGCTGTGTCATCCCACGCCCTAAGCGCCGCCTTGGTAAGGGAAGATAACCGCACGCAGCGGCCAGTTTACTTCATCAGCAAAAGGTTTACTGGGGCAGAAGTCGGATATCCTAAACTTGAAAAGCTAGCATACTGTTTACTTATCACATCACGGAAGCTGCGTCACTACTTCCAGTCCCATTCCATCAAAGTTCTGACCGATCAACCACTGAGGCAGGTACTCCATCGCCCCGACACTTCTGGGCGACTACTTAAATGGTGCATTGAACTGAGTCAGTATGATATCACCTATCACCCTCGCACCGCCATCAAGGGACAGGCCATGGCTGACTTCATTGCAGAATTCACTACCAATGAAGATAAGGAGCAATTGGAAATAACAGGAGACATCAAATGGAATCTCTTTGTGGATGGCGCATCGAACGAACAGGGCTCGGGGGCAGGTGTTGTAATAATCACTCCCAGGGGAAATAAACTGCACTATGCTATAAGGTTGGAGTTCGCTGCCACCAACAACGATGCAGAATATGAAGCAGTGATAGCCGGACTAGAAATTGCCAACGAGATCGGAGCCAATTCTTTGTGTCTTCACAGCGATTCTCAGCTTATTGTTAATCAAATACTAGGGGAATTCCAAGCTCGAGAAGAATGACTCATAGCATATCTAAAGAAGACCAAATTACTTCTCAGCCGATTGGACCACTACTTAGTCAAACACATCCCTCGGGAGGAGAACCGAGAGGCCGACGAATTAGCAAAGCAAGCAAGTGTGAGAGACATCACCATCTTCGGGGCAGTGACCATCTCAAAGCAAATGGCACCAAGTTTTGAACAAGTGAATCTGATAACTGCAACCGAGGAAGCAACTTGGATGACTCCCATCCGAAACTACCTACAAAGTGGCACACTACCCGACGGGCGTAATGAAGTCAAGAAAATCTTGAGGAAAGCATCCCGCTATACAATACAAGAAGACCTCCTCTATCGGCGCGGTTTCTCTAACCCATTATTAAGGTGTGTCGCCGGAAGGGAAGCCAAGGAAATATTATCCAACATCCATCAGGGGAGCTGTGGAGATCACACCGGAGGGCAAACATTAGCAAAAAAGATACTCCGATACGGATATTTCTGGCCCACCTTAAGCAAGGACGCCTTAGATTTCGTCAAGAGCTGTGACAGATGCCAAAAATTTGCTAAGATTCCACGGCTACCAACGACTGAGATTACTCAAATGACCAGCCCTTGGCCCTTCGCAATATGGGGAATTGACTTAATCGGCGAGCTACCGATGGGCCGAGGCGGGGCCAAATATGCTATAGTGGCAGTTGATTATTTCACCAAATGGGTGGAATCAGAACCTCTGAATAAAGTATCTTCAGCAAAAGTTATTAACTTCTTGATCAAAAATGTTCTGTGCAGGTATGGAGTCCCACTCAAAATCATATCAGACAATGGACTTCAGTTTGACAGCGAGGAATTCGCCAACTGGTGCCGAGAGCATGGAATTCATAAAAGCTTCTCATCCGTAGCGTATCCCCAGGCAAACAGACAAGTCGAAGCAGTCAACAAAATTCTGAAGACTCTGATCAAAAAGAAGCTCGAAAAGTCAAAGGGCGCTTGGGTGGACGAACTCCCTACGGCACTGTGGGCTTACCGCACATCTTTCAGAACATCAACGGGGCACACTCCTTTCTTTTTGGCTTACGGATCGGAGGCTATGATCCCAGTTGAAACCATTGTGCCTTCCCACCGTAGGATCCACTATAACCCAGAAGAGAATGAAGAGCTCCTCAACATGTCTTTGGATCTAGTCGAGGAAAGAAGAAATGATGCAGTCCTTAAAGCAGCAGCCCACAAACAAAAAGTGGTGGCACACTACAACTCCAAAGTCAAGCATCGTACCTTACAGGAAGGGGATCTTGTCCTCAAGCGAATCTTCCCTCGCCCCGGAGCACTAGACCCAATCTGGGATGGACCATATGTAATTCATAAAGATCTCCACAACGGAGCCTATATTTTGTCAACAGTGGACGGAGAGGTGTTCCAGAGGGCATGGAACATCCAACACCTCCGTCGATACTTTTCTTAACTTGTATTGCCCATATGAAGTGAATTAACAAAGAGAATCAGTGGACGTAGGCATTTTCGTGCCGAACCACTTTAAAAAACCTTGTCTCTTTTTTAACTTGTTCCTTTGCATCTTGGCTGCTTGTTAACTTTATCCTTTTCTGTTGAACAAAATCCTGAGTATATAGCATTTCTATTCAAAGCACTCCACAACGCAACTTCACCTGGACAAGACCCAACAGGTACTATGCGAATCTATGCCCTCGCCAATGAGACACTTATTCTCCAGCATCCCTCTGCTGCGGGTTAACTCATTGCTCGCGACTGCCCTTAAAGCCAACTGTAATGAGCCGATTATAAGCCACCGAGAAGGCCGACTATAGCCGAGGTAGCTCATTACGGCATTAGGCTCGCCGGCAACTGTGAACCGACTATAAGCCCCAACATAAGGTGTGGCCAGCCAGGGGTAGTTCACAGTTGACGATCGGCACCCACGCTAGCCGACCACAGTAAATCGAATAATACCCACGATTACGGGCCATAATGGCCCGGGTAGTTACTGTGCGCGATCTCGGCTCCGATGTGTCTTAAGTGCGGCTGTGGTAAAAAAGAATTAACTCCCCGCGGAGGCATAAGATGGGTGACGAATGTCTCCAAGACCCACAGCTAGGGAAAGTGACTACAAAACCCGTTTGCCACGAACTTAAGCACATCGAAGGCCTTCCGTGATTGGAAGTTTTACCTTTTAACGTATTTCAATTTTACTTAAAAAGCTTTTTCCCTATCCTCTATAACAATCCCTAAAGTACATGATACAGAGTAGGAGATACTCGCCAATGGGTGTAGGGACTCACAGTGGCAGGACATTCGACTACATTCCATGCTCGGTCATACAAGATATTCAAGACTACCATCTACGATTAAAACATGAAAGGCGGTATTTTCTTCTTTTATGTACAAATACATGACTATAATTTGTTCACCCCACACGCTAATATTGCAAGTCATGAAATTATGATTTAGAACCAGAATCTAACATCAAACACAATTTAATTACAAGAATATACATAGCTATATTTCTCATACGATATGCCAAAATAACAGCAAACATTCAAAAGACGACAAAATCAGCTTAAGTTAAAGAATTACACGTTAAAAATAAGACTATTTATTACAAGTGGCAAAATATCACAACCTAAAGGCTACGTTACTATTTTTCGACTAACATATACTACACTGTCGAATCCACAAAAGGAGTTTTTCCAGGTATAATCAAGGAGCCGGCTGCAGTGGAGCTTTATCCTTGCCCTGTTGACCCCCTGTCCAGTCAAAAAAAAAGGACTCATTAGCAATAAGCAACCAAGTTGATGGAGAAACTAAAAAGGGAGACTTACCAGCGCCTGCTTCCTGACTATCCTGATCGTCATCCTCTACCTGCACGCCTACCTCCTCGGCGGCAAGCAACCGCATACCTTCCTTCACCGCCACCTTCTCCTCCTTGGCAAACTGGGCAGTGACCGCATCCATGCTGAAGGCCACGCCACCATCTTTATCCGCATCGGCCTTGGCCTCCTCCAGAGCCCGAAGATAGATCTTAGCCATGATCCTGGGATAATCATCCATCCAGGATAGGTTGCCCTGCTTCCAGGTTCGGAAGTACATGTCCTGAAGCATTTCGTCCATCATCCCCTCATTCTCCTCAAACTCCCTCATCCGGGCCTCAGAAGCCAACAACCTCCCAACGGCAGCATCTCTCTCCGATCGGTATCTCGAGCAGTCGGCTAGAAGGGATCCCCGCATTGCCTCCATCTCCTCCCTCAACTTGGCTTGAGCAAGCTCTGCAGCCTCAAGTTTCCCGGACAATTCCTCCACCTGCTCAAGATCTGCTTTCCGAACCTCGTCCACCGTGGCAATAGCCATGTCAATCCGTTCTTTGCAAGTAGCTTCCATTTTCCGCAATTCGGCCCGACTGGCCTCTTCCATGGTTTTCCTTAATCGTCCAGTAGCAGCCTCATGCTGAGAAATCTGAATAGCCTGATCCGCAAGCTGTTTGGCCTGATCCGAAACCACCAATCGAAGTCGGATATTGGCATTCCCAATCTCCTCTCCGGCCTTAACCAGCCGGGCATGATGCCCCATCAGCTTCTTAGTCTCCTCCGCCACCCGATCAATATTAGCCTTGGCCTCGTCTCCCATAGTGATTATACGAGTAGTGAGTAAATCGAGATCTAAGGACTTAGCTTCATCAAGTACTCGTACCATGAGGTTGCGGGGGAGAAGGTGTTCACCGGTGACTTCGTCAAAGGTAATATCATGAGAGCTTGGATCCAGATCAGGATGACCCGCAAATGGATTATGAGCCAAGTCAGGACGGTCGATATGAGTAATAGAAGGGTTTCCGGACGGGTGCAGAGAAGGTGCAAACTCGCTATCCTCCTCCGTGATATCATGAAGAGGCTGAGCCGGGAACTGAGGACCAGGCAAAGATTCGGATAAAGGACGACTCCTCTTTCTCTGCTGAATACCCTCTTCGATAACCCCGAGAAGAGGACGGTAGCCGACTACATCCCCGGAGCGGTGGGTCGAAGGCTTCGGCTTGACAGAAGTTTTGGAAAGCTTGTACTGTTCAAGCCTGTGCCGAAAATCTGAAGCTTTGACCGTTTTACCTGCTCCTGATATGAAGAAAAAGTGTCACAAGCATATATTGTTCTATACTTCGAGAAAACACGGCAAATTAAAAGGAGAGAAACACATCTGTGGTTGTACAAACCCTGGGGAGGAGTAGGATACTGCAATAGGTCCTGGATTTCATTCCAGGACGGGAGCGGGTCATAAAATATTCCTAAGTCCCTATCATTAGTGAAGCATGCAGGAGTCAAGAGTTCACCTTGAGTCGTCGGAGCCACCCTGGCTGGAATGGTCTGGGAAGACTCGCTTGCACCGGTCCCGGCCTTGTCCGCTTTCCCGGTTTTCTCTACCAAAGCCGGATCTTCGTCCAGCCCCTCGAAAGCCTGGTGGAACGCATCGTCCGTCCACTCCTGAATCTCGCCCGCTTGCCCAGGAGGCAAGGCCCCGATGCCATCGCCACCTTTATCACCTTCCTGACCATCTCCACCCTCACCTCTTTCCTCCTCTATTTCTTCCTCCTCCCGGGTAAGTGGACAATTGCTGGGGGAGGGACCGTCCGACTTCTTGAGTTTCTTACCTCCGACAGCTGGAGGTTTTGTGAAAGGTTTCCTCTTGCTACTCTCTACCGTAACACCTTCCTTGGTCTGAGCAGCCGCCCTCTCCTCCGCCATTTCCCTCATCTTAACTACTGACTGCTGTGGAAGGATTAAGTTATACTCCAGAAGAATCGCATTTCTGATCAAGAAGGCAGATGATCTATATTTCCCAAGAATAGCTTCTATCTCAGCCGCCGTCTGAACTAGGCGGTCAGTCTCCACAACCACAAAGCCACCTGTCGCTAGCAAAAATGAGGAAGTATGAGAAAAAGCATCGCAATCATAATGGAAATTATAAGTAAAAGCATTCGACTTACATCCCGAAGTAAAGCGCCGAATTGAAACAGAGTCGTCCCTAACAAAGAACCATTCCCTCTTGAACATGCTGAATTTGGAATACAGATCCAAGACCGGCTTGAAGGTCACAGCTGACTCCAAGCTAATGTATGGGGACCCCTTCTTATAGCCCCTCAGGTTATATAGATACCGGATCTCTCGGTTGGAAGGAGCACGACCATACTTCCTCCGGAAAATGACGAAGAGGCTCACCAGTATAGCATAGGAGTTGGGTTGAAGCTGGAACGGGGCCACCTTAAGGTATGTGAGGAAGCTAGCTATCCAAGCGTTCAGAGGAGGGATGGCACCACACATGCAGTGGTATCTGCTGTAGGCGAAGTACCCTTCAGGAGGATCATACGGCATAACATCTCTCCAAGGCAATAGCAAGCACGCCCTATCGATTCCAAAGGATCGGGAGATGACATCAAGCTGCTCCTCCTTGAGGGAACTAGGAAAACAATCGGGCGGGGAGTTCAGAAGTTCCTGAGGGCCGTACCCGTCCACTAGTGATTTCGGGGTTGGTCCGTGACGTTCTGGATTCAGCTGAGCTGGGGGCACGGCAGAGGAACCTCCTTCGCCCCCGGATTTCTTCTTGTCTGATCGAGTTTCCGCTTTGCGAGACATTATCTACAATACCGGAAAAACACATTGTTAGAACAGAAGATGTAAACAAGTATATGACGTCATTCAGTAAAAACATATTCAGTATCATTTTCATTCGGAATTCAAGATCCCTGAGTTCATCCGGTTACTCAAGTGTAAAACTCATTCGGCATCCCAATGTGAGAGTTCATTCGGTCAATCCAATCAATAGCTCATTCGGCATCTCAAAGTGAGAATTCATTCGGTTAGTCAGGGGTCCAAAATTTCCGAGTTCATTCAGTAGCCTAGCCCTAGAAGTTCGTTCGGCAGAAAACAAGCTCACCTGATTCGGCAGTTCGAATGATTGATTCGGTTATCGCAGTTGGTAAGGAAATGTGAAGGTTAGAGACTCCTATTTATAAAGCAAGGTTTGATAGCCGGACAAGATGGATCGGTCCTCAGGCCGAATATAATGGCTCAGCTGGAACAAAGCGCGGCACCTATAAGCACGTGCCCCACTTTGGGGGGCAAGTGTTGGAGATGTTTCATCCGGTCTCCCCTAACCAGACATACCGAACCAACCCATTGCCGGTCCAAATCTCCTGCCGAACCAACCGGACCAACCCTCCTACCGGTCCAAACCTCGCCTCCAACCACCGAACCAACTCATTACCGGACCAAGCCTCGCCCCCAACCACCGAACCAAAGTCCTATCAGGCCAGATTGTAGCAGCCCAGGCCCACCAGCTGCTATATACCTCCAAGACCCCTACCCCCAGCCTCACTCTATAAATAGAGGGGCAGGGGTACAGCAATGGGGGACAAGTTTGAGAGCTCAAGCACGGAAGGAACTTTCAAACAACTTTCTTTTACTTATATCAAAGCATTGTACTTGTAATCAGAATAACTGAAGAGAAATAACATATAAAGTGGACGTAGGCACATTCGGGCTGAACCACTATAAATCTGTGTGTCTTTTTACAGTTTAGCCCCTGTTTTTTACGTATTTGCATAAATCGCTCGAATCACTAAGAATCACATAAGATCTACTAAATCATACAACTTCGAGGTGTTTGTCCATTTTTTGTGCAAACAGTATTAGTGAAATGTACTCTAGATTCCAGGATATTTATCACTCACTTTTAGCTTTAGAAGTCACTTTTACTGAATCTGATGTTGTATCAAAAATCCTTAACTCTTTAACTGATGAATGGGAACGAAAAGTCTTAGCTATCGAGGAAGCTAATGATATTTCAACCATAAAAACAGAAGAGTTAATAGGAAATCTAATGTCTTATGAAGTAAATTTGCAGGCAAGACGAGCACAAGCACAGGATAAGAAAACTATTGCTTTTCAAGCAGAAAAAGAAGACTCTGAATCAGAAGATGATATGGCATTTATAGCTAAGAATTTCAAAAAGTTTTTAAAATTCAAAAAGAGTAATAAATTTGGAAATAACAAGGGTTTTAATAAGCCATCAAGCTCATCTCTTGAATGCTACGAATGTCACAAGAAGGGCCACATAAAGAAAGATTGTCCTGATCGGAAGAAAGAAAATAATCTCAAAAAGGACAAATATAAAAAGAAACAAGCCTTCTCAGTTACATGGGATGATACAGAATCGTCTTCATCAGACAGTGATAATGACAGTGATTCAGAACAAGCCAACGTTTGTTTTATGGCAACAAATGATGATGTACCGATTAAGAAAAGAGGAAAATGGATTCTAGACAGTGGTTGCTCAAAACATATGACAGGCGACAAAAATATGTTAACTAACATTATCTACTCAGATGGAGGATCTGTCACTTTTGGAGATAATTCAAAAGGTTACATCATCGGCAAAGGCGATGTGAGCAATGACGGTACATCTAAATTACCTCTTATTACAAATGTCTTATTAGTTAAAAATTTAAAACATAACTTACTAAGTATTAGTCAATTATGTGATAAAGGTTTTAACATAGTATTTTCTGAAAATAAATGCAATATTTTTTATCATAACAAAAATATCATTTTCGAAGGAGTAAGAGATCATAATATTTATATTTTAAATATGAAAATAAATCATAATACAAATATGTGCTTATTTGTCAAAGAAAATGATCCTTGGCTATGGCATAAAAGATTTTGTCATATAAATTTCAAAGCTATTAATAAATTATCCGAAAATAATTTGGTAAAAGGATTACCTAAAATGAATTTTAAGGTAAATAGCATTTGTGATGCTTGTCAACTAGGAAAGCTAACTAAATCTCCTTTTAAATCCAAGAAGATCATCTCAACTTTGCAACCTCTTGAATTGTTGCATCTAGACTTATTTGGACCAACTCAGACTCAATCTATTAATCACAATAGATATGTCTTTGTAATAGTCGATGACTTCTCTAGATATACTTGGACTTTATTTATGAAAAACAAAAGTGATACTTTTGAAAATTTCAAAATCTTTGCTAAACGTATTCAAAATATTAAAAATCTAAAAATTAAAAATATTAGAAGTGTTCATGGAGGAGAATTTGAAAATGAAATGTTTGAGAAGTTCTGTAATAAAAAAGGAATATTTCATAACTTTTCATTTCCAAGAACGCCTCAACAAAATGGAGTTGTTGAACGTAAAAATAGAACACTTCAAGAATGTGCTAGGACTTTATTGAATGGAACCACTCTTCCAAAACAATTTTGGGCAAAAGCCGTTGCTACTGCTTGTTATGTCCTAAATCGTGTATCTATTCGACCTTTAACTAAACATACTCCATATGAACCCTTCATCGGTAGAAAACCTAATATATCTTACTTTAAAGTTTTTGGTTCTAAATGTTTTGCTTTAAATACAAAAGATCAATTAGGTAAGTTTGATCCAAAATCGGATGAATGTATATTCATCGGATATTCCGAACGAAGCAAAGCATATAGAATCTATAATATAAGAACTAAATCTATTGAAGAAACACTTCATGTATCATTTGATGAAAATTTCAAAATTAAAACAAATGATGATGAAGACATTGTAACAAATTCAAATTCTACTTTTGACAACAATACACCTGACAATATCACTTCTATAAATCAATTTGAAACTGAATTAAAATCTCCACCAAGAATTTTAAAAGATCATCCAATTCAAAATATTATAGGAGAAATTGATGAAAGAGTTAAAACTAGAAATCAGCTAAATCAAATGGGTCATATAGCGTTTCTTTCTAATATAGAACCTAAAAATATTAAGGAAGCCTCAACTGATGATTATTGGATTATTGCGATGCAAAAAGAACTAAACCAATTCGAAAGAAATGACGTTTGGGATTTAGTTCCACGACCAACTGATCAAACAGTTATTGTCACTAAATGGGTTTTAAAAAATAAAGCTGATGAAAATGGTAATATCACTAGAAATAAAGCTAGATTAGTTGCTCAAGGATATAATCAGGAAGAAGGAATTGACTATGAAGAAACATTTGCTCCTATCGCAAGATTAGAAGCAATACGAATTCTATTAGCCTATGCTTGCTTTCATGATTTCAAATTATATCAAATGGATGTTAAAAGTGCTTTTTTAAATGGATTTATTAAAGAAAATGTTTATGTTGAACAACCTCCCTTGTTTATACACGAACAATTTCCAGAACATGTTTATAAACTTAAAAAGGCTTTATATGGTTTGAAACAAGCACCTCGTGCTTGGTATGATCATTTAAAAACTTATTTAATCAATTCTGGTTTTGAAATTGGAAAGGTTGATCAAACTCTTTTTATTAAGAAAAAGAAACATGATATTTTAATTGTTCAAATTTATGTAGATGGTATTATTTTTGGATCAACTAATGATAAATTATGTCAAGAATTTTCTAAAATAATGACAAATGAATTTGAAATGTCTCATATGGGAGAATTAACATATTTTTTTGGACTTCAAATTAAACAAATTAATAATGGTATTTTTATAAATCAAGAAAAATATTGTAATAATTTAATCAAACGCTTTGGTATGGAAAATACCTCTTCCAAACCAACTCCTATGAGTACAACCATACATCTTGAAAAAGATGAAAATGGCAAGAGTGTAGACCAAAAGTTATATCGAAGTATGATTGGATCGTTATTATATTTAACTGCTAGTAGACCCGATATAATGATGAGTGTCTGTTTGTGTGCACGATTTCAAGCCGATCCTAAAGAATCACATATTAGAGCAGTGAAACGTATTTTACGTTATCTCAACAAAACCAAAGATTTTGGACTATTTTATCCGAAAGAATGTCCTTTTGAATTAGTATCATATAGTGATGCTGATTTTGGAGGAAGTTGGACGGATAGAAAAAGTACAAGTGGGACTTGTCACTTCATTGGACGGTCTCTAGTATCTTGGTTCAGTAAGAAACAAAATTGCGTATCACTTTCTACTTGTGAAGCAGAATATATATCTGCAGCCTTGGCATGTGCTCAAGTAATTTATATGCAACAAACTCTTCAAAATTTTGGTTTTAACTTATCTAAATCTACAATCTTCTGTGATAACTCTAGTGCTATTAATTTATCTAAAAATCCAGTAAATCATTCACGGACAAAACATATTGATATTCGTCATCATTTTCTTCGTGATAATATTGAAAAAGATATAATCAATCTAGAATTTATATCTTCGGAAAATCAATTAGCAGATATTTTTACCAAACCTTTAAATGAAAACATTTTTGTAAAATTGAGACGAGAAATTGGTATTATCTCTCTCAACAATTTATGAAGTATACTTCAGCTATTCTATCTTTATTTAAATTTTTTTACCCACACATATTGTTTCTGGTTAACATTAAATTTTCTCTTCTTTTAATCTTAACCATTTATTTTTTAGCTTTTAGTTGTCTATAAATTTCTTCTTACCAAAGAAAATTATCATTCAGCTTATCTATTCTTTTTACAAAGGTGAAAGCAAAAAATTATTCAAATATGTTTTTTAACTTTGCATTATTCTTATATACCATGGCTGGTTCATCTTCAGATGAGCCCTCCTATACATCTGAATTTTCTTCAATTAATTTTGAAACTCCTAGTTCTGGGTCTTCCGAACTTCCGACTCCAACTCCAGCTTATATTCCGATATGTCCACCACAAAGTCATCATACGGGATATACGCCGGAAAATAAACGTACGCGAAGAAATTTATTTCCATCTCCATCTACTAAGGAAAAGATAGATGATTTACATCACTATCAGAGGGAAACACTTGATCTTCAGCGAGAAATGTATTTTGAACAAAAGAGTCATGGAAGACGACTCAGTTTTCTTGAACGATGTGCTGCAAAAATATGTGGTTCATCTCCGATCAACACAAATGCACATATTCTCTCACCTCAACGTCCTCATGTATCCCCAAATTCATGGGAACGTCAACCTCAATGGTCTCATATTTATCAATCTGCTGAACAAGATCAACACGAATCATCCAAAGGGAAGTCTCCAAAAACTCCAAAGACTCCTAAATAGATAATATATATATGTCTGTATGTTTGATTTGTTGATTTATACTTGTTTTATGTTCTTATCAATAGAAATAAATAAACTATTAATTTTTTTTAAGCCTAAGCTAAAGAAAATCTTTTATCAGACAGACAGACGTCTATATTTTTCAACAGACGTCTGTAAAAACAACTACTTTTACTATTTTCAGACACACAGACGTCTGAGTCATTTTTCACAGACGTCTAAATCTGACTATACTTTTGCAGCCAACAAATAGCCGTCTGTTTAAAAATAACAGACGTCTGTTATTCATAATAGACGTCTAAACATAAAACTATCAGACGTCTGAATTTAGTGCAAAATGTTTTTTACTCTTTGTTTCATTTTAAACCTTCTGAGCCGTCTATCAATTATTTTTAGACGTCTGTCATACGTCTTAGACGTCTGTCATAAGTATTTAGACGTCTGGTCTTCTAGTCTTTGATTTTATTCTACAGAATCTCAGACGTCTGTTTATTATTCAGACGTCCGAAACACTGTTAAGAAGAAATCTATAAAAATTATTCCAACGGTGTATTTTCTTCCTCCCGTTCTTTTTGTCTCTCAAACTCAAAACCCTAGCTTTTTCAATTAATCATATGGCGCCCAAATCTAAAAAACAAAAAGGAGATTCATCTCATCAACCTCCTCACATTCTTCCTTCGGAAGATCAAATTGAAGCGTGGTTATACCACGAACCTCGAAGCATGGCTCGTTACAAGCATTTATGTTCTCTTCAATCATTTCATGGTATTTTTCATAATCTTGATCATTTTCCTTTCTACAAACTAAGGCTCTATACTGATAGATCTCAGATTACAAGCCTTATTGATTTCAAAGATAATCAAGTCAACATTTGTAGACTTAGTGTTTTATTATTTCTAGCAAATGTTAACAATCCAAAAATTAGACTTCATCGAGAAAAAGGAACGCTTTGGACAAGCGTTTTTGGAAACATTCTGCAAATAACTCCTTCTGACATTGGACGAATTTTAAAATGTAGTTCGGAAGGTGTCGACATAGATGACTTTAAGTTAGAAGGAGAGGAACTTAAACAAATAGAATATTATCTTTTCGAACCTGAAAAATCCACAGATAGATCAAATCATCTTCGTCCTCGACCTCAACTATTGCTTAGAATGCTAATAAAAACAATTTTTCCCCGACAAGGAAGCCATGAGGTCATTTACGATGATGAAGATAAGGCACTTCAATCAATTCTATCCAATACTCAAATCAATTGGGCTCAATACTTTTATGATGCTTTTCGCACTTATCATGACTCCAAGAAACGCTCAATTATCTATGCTCCCTATATTACTCGAATTCTAACTGCCTTCTCTATTCAAAGTCCATCAATTTAATTTGAAAAAATCAAGGTATCCAACATTCGCTTCTTCAGTTTAATGGGATTACCAGAATCTCCTCCGACATTTCCAACATTTAATGATTATAAAGCGGAACAACTTGCTTTACAAAAAGAAAAAGGAAAAGCAAAAGTAAGTAGTTCCGGACATAATGGAGATGAAGGCGATACTGAAAAAGAAAAGGATGATGAAGAAAGGGAAGATGAAGAAGAAGATGAAGATGAAGCTTTTGAGCAAGCTTTTATCCAAAGCCCAAATTCAGAAAATTTCGAGATAGAACTAATTTCTGGTACTTCTCGCTCGTATACTAAAAATGAAAAGCTCAAATCCGACATCATTATTTCTAAAAATCAAAAGAAAATTTCTCAACAAATAGCACAAGGCTTTTCTTCCATTAATTCTAGATTCGATTACTTAGATGCCAAAGTCAAAGAGAATGCACGAGAATTGA
This sequence comes from Allium fistulosum, assembly GCA_030737815.1. Lineage (NCBI taxonomy): Eukaryota > Viridiplantae > Streptophyta > Magnoliopsida > Asparagales > Amaryllidaceae > Allium > Allium fistulosum. Next base: position 25,070,285 of record JASFAW010000013.1, read on the forward strand.
AAAATATCAAGACAATTCTTCGTCAATTATGGAAAAAGTCTCATGGATCCTCTCCTCCTTCTTCTCCAACTTGGGGAGAATGGTGAATGAAGATGGTTTTTCTTTTGGTTTCTCTTTTGGTTCAATCAAATGTCTTCTCTCATAAAATTTTTTTTGGTTCAAACAATGGTGAATGATAAGATTGTATAATTTTATCTGTCTTTCTTAAATCAACTATGTTAGGTAAACAAATGATGTATCCTAAACATTTATTTTTTATTATCTTGCTTGGTCTGTTTACATCTCTTAATTAGTGTGTTATTCACAGTTTTGTTACTTCTTTTTATCCAAAACAACCCCAACAATTCTTTTTGTTAATGACAAAGGGGGAGAAATAATTATATTTCTGCTATATAATATGGTCATATTGACAGGGGGAGCAAAAGGTATGATTATACTAATCGATGAATTATATAGTTGTCATCATCAAAAAGGGGGAGAATGTTGAAACCTGCCTTGTTCGATTTTAATGCGACAACTAAATATTTCAATCTATATACTATTATGTCAAATATTCTTGCAGGAATCGTCAAAAGAAGCTATTATCATCAACAAGATTAAAGTTCTTAAAAAATCTATTTAGATATATATGTACAATCTCTGATATGGTGATGAAACACACACACACACAAATATACTTTTGAAAATCTTGCTTTAAAATAAATATAAAAAGGTATTTTCAAAATTATATATTTTCTCAAGTTCAAAAATACTAAAAAGGACAAAGGAACAGAACAGCACAGAAATAGACGTCTGTATATTAATTCAGACGTCTGACATCAATATCAGACGTCTAAATTAAGATAACAGACGTCTGAACACTATGTTGTTAATGCCTCTATTTCTATATGAAATAGACGTCTGTCATTTAATAACAGACGTCTGTCACCCTAGACAGACGTCTGAATTAAAAGACAGACGTCTGAATTAACTGTTTTTGTTTTCCTTTTACTTTTTCGAAATTCAAAATTATTCAGACATCTGTCACTTTTATCTCAGACATCTGAACTTGACGAACTGAAGCATCTCTTCATAAAATATCAAAATCTGAAGAGTTGTCTTCTTCACCAAGAGTTGCACTTCTTCAAATAGTTGCAACTATTGAATTAAAACTATTCAATACTATAAATAGAGATGAAAATCCACTATTTCAATAACTAATTCTTTCTATCTATTCTGATCTTATATTGTTATAATATCAAGTGATTTTCAATTCTCTACTTCCTATCTTTTGCACATTCAAATCATCATATCAAGAAGATTATAGGAAGGGTGTACTACATTGATTATATTCGTGTTATTCAAAGAACACACAAGTCAAGAAACAATTTACCAAATTGTAATTGAAGTCCTATTCGGTTGCTTAGGCGGAAAAGTCCTATTCGGTTGCTTAGGCGTAAAAGTCCTGTTCGGTTGCTCAGGCGGTGTAATACTTGTTCCTCCTGGTTAAGTGAGGGTTATTCGAGAAATTCCAGAAGCAGTCTGGGACTGGACGTAGAACGAGAAGTTCGAACCAGTATAAAAATCCCTGGTGTCATTTTTTATTACTGCCATTTACTATTATTTATAATTCCGCACTTGCTAGTCGTAGTTTAACTATATTATCGATCCATATAGACTTTCATTAAAGGGGTCATATTATACAAATGTCATTTAATCAAATTTAACACATATATCAAATTTAACTATCCTACGTCAATTCAATTTCAAATTATTTACTTACATCATTAACAATTTAACGTCCAATATAAACATCACAATCAACAAATTATCAGCCAAACTATATTATCATCGCATAAATAATTAACAGATAATGGTGTCAGATGTCACAGGTGAACTAATACAGGCAATAGCATATAAAACAGTGTAATTAACTAACAGCAGCCTATTTCAATTGTCGTTTCAATTGAAATCAAATCTAATAAATAAAAGAACGTTAATCGTGAGTGAGTGCTCACCTTTCGAGGCTAGAGATGAACGAGAAGATGACACGGATATGCACACTGACACGGCACGACATGGAACGCAAAAGCTAGGAGTTTCTGCGACAAATTGGATATTGGGAAAATAGGTCAAAATGGCAAGGGGTCGATGAGCCAAGATATTTACATAAATTTTCAAAAATCAATTTAAAACATATATTTAAAAATAACATATATATTTACTTATTTTCTAATCAATATTAAACCACAACACACAAAATATCCATTATCCAATGAATTTATATATATATATATCTTAACAACACATCACATAACTTATATAATATAATTTCTAAAAGTATCTCGAGTTTACAACCTTTATATGTAAAAGATAATACCTTTACGTATATAACAGCAAATTAAGATATGTGTGTACTCATATTTTTTAAGGCTATATATCATGCTCGGGCAAATGAACATATATGCATTTTCATATAAATCTATATATAACGACACACATATACCCGTATACATACGCGTAAATCAATGTTTAATAATTAATATATTATAACAACCGCTTAAAACTTGCAGTATAAAACATTTCCATACCGTAGTACTGTGAACCATTATAATATATACCCTATATATATATTCGCATCTATCTACCAGATGGACATACAAATATAGTTTGAAAACTTTTATATTTAAAACCAAGACAAATAAACACATAACTTAAATATATAAATAATCTACATACAGCATATACAACCAACAGTGCAAACTTTTGTATTGGCTTATATTATAATAACAGATAAATTTTAAATATGCCCAAAACAGATTACCCACAAAACCTGTATTACCATACATACATATACACTAACCATATAAGCAAAACTGATATTTTCAAAATACACACACATATATATACACTAAAAATTTACACGTAAATAAAACCAGATATAAACTAATAGATATATAATGCTGAAAATTATAAAATAGCTTATCACGTGATCATCAAACAAAACCCAAACATATAATATAATTCATATGCATATGTATCTACCAAAGCTTAACAAAATATACATATTATATAAACAGTTTAAACAGATTTGCAAATTTAAATAATATAGCTTATACGTGTGTATATATCATAATGTAACCGAAGCCTACTTATAAAATCATCAGACTATATAAATTTAAAGCAATTCACATTATATATATTTAACAAATGGATATATATATACACGTGTAATATCACAAAAAAATATAAGTACCTGAGCACGCAAAGGAAGAGGCACGAGATGGCTCGACAGTGCAATATATATATAGGCCGGGAGAGGGATGGGAGGTTTTGCATGGGTCTGCTGCTACAGGTGAGTTGGTGGTGGTAGGAGATCTGAGGCGTGATCGAAGAAAAAGAAAGCTTGGAGGAGAGGCCATCGGTCTGTTCAAGTGGAGAAAGAAGGTGGCACGATCAAGGAGGAGGGGCGGAGCATTTCAAGGGGAGGTGGAGCGGTTGCTTGTGGTGCTCGGTAGGGGGCTGGGTCGATGGTGGAGGAGAGGGACGAGTTGGAGCTCGGCGGTGAAAGCAAGTGGAGGAAATCGGTGAGAGGGTGGAGGAAGGGGTGCACGTCAGGGGAAATGGGCTCCGGTTGAAGGTGGCAAAAATTTGATGGGTGTGGTCGCTTTGGCGTGGCTGAGAGCAAGGGGCGGAGGCCTTGTGATAGGTGATGGAAAGCAGCTAGGTGAATGGGTTACATAGGGAAGGCGGGCCGATCGAAAAAGCACGGAGGGAAATTGATGACAAACAGTATCCAGGTTAAACCTACATTATAAACTTATATATAAAAAAATTCTCTTAGAAAAAAAAATAGAAACGAAAAGAAGAAAGGAGGGGAGAAAGCCAAATAGAAGAAGATAAACAACATATGTCAATTATTATTCTTATGTACAGAAATGAACGAAAATGGAAAAGTAATCGCCACGAATTCTGAATTCAGTGAATGATAAAGCAAGCGGCTATTGACTGTTGGTTTACCAGTGGATACGAATCAACAAAGAATTCAAAATGTTAAAACGAGTACCGATATGGTTCGACGTTTTACAGATTCAGTCGCGTACTGGACTTCGAAACACAGAGATAAATATACCATAGAGATCAGCATGACGTGACGATCAAAACGGTATGCAAATATCAGTGGTTTGATTGAATTATAAAAATTCGAATTTTCTAATAGCGAAAATGCAAGAAAAACGTAGAAAAATAAGATCGACGGAGCCAAAGATGTCCGAATTTGGAAAAACGACAAACTGATATCTTGCTCAGAAGATGGTTTAGAATTTTTCTATGTATAAATATTTAGGTTTCGAAAACATTTTATTTTCATCGCTTTTTAACTGATTAAATTGAAGTGAATTTACGCGCGAAATAAACTTCCATATTTTTGGACGAAAATTTACCAGTTGCTATGTTTAACTAGACGTATTCCAAATATGAAATTTATATTTCAAAATTTTATCGTTTAAAATTTCACAAAATTTCAACTAATTACGTTATTAAAACAGTTGAAATTTACGGGTCGTTACAGGCCACGACCTAATCATGGCAGAGGTGGAGGAGGCTGAAGAGGCTGAGGAAGGTGGTGGAACAGGTCAGATAGGGTGGTGGTGGAGTGTGGCCGGACAAATGCAAGATGAAGGCAAAGCAAATTCACTTGAAAATCAATGGAGGAGGTGGAAAAATATGGAAAGGAAGACATTAACCAAAGTTTTCTTTCAGATCTAAAAGTATGGATGAAAAGGTGTTAGAATTTGTGAAAAATGAGGAAATGCAGGTGAGAAAAGAAATGAAAAGCACGGCCAAAAAAATAAAGGAAGTAGGTTGAGAAAATGAAAAGTCGGGAGATGAAAGGACTTGGAATATAAAGATTTTAAAACTTTTCAAATTTCCACTCATTTTATATTTAATTTTAAATAACTGATATATATATAAATTCAGATAAAATACGAAAATTTAGTAAATAAACAAAAATAAATAAATAAATTTTAATTATATATAATTAAATCATGAAAATAGCAAAGAAAATGTAAATTAGGCTAGAAAATTTGAAAATAAATGCAATGAACTTTGGAAAATTTTTATATACTTGAAAAATATTTATAAATAAAGATAAGAACACCAAATAAAAATGCATTCACAAAAATAAATAAATAAATTTTAATTAAACAAAATTTAAATGAAGAAAATAGCAGAAAAATGGACACTAGGCTTTAAACTAGAAAATAAATGCAATAAATTTTGGAAAAATTTTATTATCACTTTAAAAATATTAGAAGACAAAAATATACATAAAGTAACATATTAACACATATTAAAATAAAATATGACAAAGAAAATATAATTTATATAATTTAAAATAGACAAAATTGTTAAATAAATCAAATTGCACACAATATTGAAATATACATAACTTTCACAATTTTATTCCATTTCCAACGAAACAAAAAGCAGTATTCATTTTATTGTATCTATTTTCATAATAAAAGATAAAATTTAAGATTTTAAATAATTAAAATTTGAAGTTTAAAAGCCAAAGATTGAACAGTTTGAACAGAAATTCACTTTTCAGTAAAATAACCAATTTATACTAGTTTGAAATTATAGTTCACATAATAATTAACATTTATTTTTAAAAATGACATAATTTATTCATTTTAATAAATAAAATATTTTTTTTAAATAAAAATTCAAATAAAATAATCAAAATAAACAGTTAAAATAAATCACAAAAATTCAGGGTTGTTACAAGGTCCAAGTTAATATTTGGTTAATTTCGGTATTTGACTAGTTATCTATTTAGTTCTAAAGAACAATCACTTAAGGAAACCAAGGTTCATATACTTATCACATTTTCGAACTTCTCAACTTATATCATCCCTGAGTCAAGAGTGAAGCCAGGTAAGTTAGAGTATTAGTTACATATCAAAGCCTTGCCTAAACACTTCATTCTTAACTCTCACAAATAGTCAAGTCCACTTTAGTCGGATTTTAGTCTAAGTACCCAACTCAATATTTACATCAAGAGTAAGTAAATAACATGACATTCCAAAGTTAACTATTCCTCTATCAAGATAGAAGCCAAAGGTTATAGAACTATTACTATAAACCCAACAAGAACAACAATCTCAACTCTCATAAATAGATATGTCTACTTCGTAGGCTTTTAGCGTTAAACATTTTAATTACTTTTTCTAACAAGTAACTAAACAAATCATGATTTAGCTACTAAGCAATCGCTAACCCAAATCATTTGTTTATAATTGAAAAATCCTTTTAAAAAATGATATATATATACATATATGTATGCTAATTTATTTGAAATAAGATATTTAATAAATAATTTAAAAGATCTTATATTACATAGAATATTTGTACTTTAATAAAATAATCGAATTTTTTTCCAAAATTACATATACCTATAAATGCTTTTAAAATACTTATAATATGTTAAAAAACATTCATTCAACATATTACTTAAAAACATGGAAAAACCATGTTTTCCTTATATTTAAAAATAAACCTTCTACTTTAAATCATAACTAATTCCAAAAAATCCTAAAAATCCCAAACCACTTTTAAAATACTATAATATAAGTAAGAAAATATTTATAAAAGAAATGAAACAAAATTCTCAAATTTAAAGTCATTTCTAAACCTTTAAAGTTCAAAACAAAGGCTAAAACGGGATAGTTTTGCACAAGGGAAAGTTTGACCACTTTTCAATATGTTAATTAGACTTTTATCATCCAATCCTTTTATAATAGTAAGCATACACAACATACATCACAAATTTAGTGAGAAACCCTTAAGAATCTCTCTATAAAACTCTTTAGAAATTTCCAAACACAAGGCCATTACTTAGTGCATATATAATGACTATCGCTATAAGAGCACTTTCAAATCTAAGTCCAATCTAAACCAAAGTCCAAGTACAACCTATGTGCTTTATTTCAAGGCTATGATACAAATCATTCAAGTCCGTTATAAGTCCATACATATGGATTACATATGTTATTTGCTTTTCAGAGCAAGAATCAAAACCATTATCACTTCATATAATCAATATAACTTCAAGCACCATATACTATTATATAACTAAGCATTATATACACTTCATGCACATCAAATGGTGAGTTAGCTCACCAAATATAAGCCAAATATCAAGTTCATGCACACAAGCATTTATGAATAACTTCCTACCATCACCAAACATCGAAAGCTTCCACCTTTAGTCCATTTGAGTGCTCGGTCGTCTTCCTCCTTCCTTTATTGCTCACGGCCTACCATAAGTACTCAACTTTTTCTTCTTTTCTTCAACTTTAAGATGCTAAACCATGTTTCTATGTTGTGTTCGAGCCATTGCTAAAGTTTGGTAAATATTAGAGGTTATATGCTATGAGTTTGTGAAGAGAGAAGAGGCTTGAATGCTTTAGTTTTTTTTCTCACAAAACCTTAGGAATAAAATTATGAAGCGAGAGAGATATGTTCTATGGACTTAACCAAGATATAATGATCTCCCTTGCCATTGATTTAGCTGGCCAAAACACACCTTCATGCGCTTAGCCCATGCGCACATCGCTTCTCCTTTCCACCTTTACAATTCTTACTTAACACTTAAAGACTTTCCTTAAAAGCTCATTTTTCAAAATATCTTCCAAATCATGTCCCCAGATCATATTTAGTTAACATAAATATAAAAATATTTTATTACTTATTAATGATCTCCTAAATGTTTTAGTGTATGCATAAAAAGTTCAAACAATTTCTGTTGAATAAAAAGCTGTTTGTCGATAAACCATTTTCAGTCGCACTATCGATATTTCTTCAAAGTATTTATTTTTATAAACTTTTTCTAAAAAATTTTAGCATCGTTAGTTATTACTTAAAAGGGGGTTAACAAGGTTATTAACTCAATTTAATCATATTTAATCTAAGATTCAAATATTTAAATAATTAAAATGTGATGCCCCACTTCGAGACCCACATTAGCAAAGAGTATTACAATGTAACACCGTCTGCTAATGCAGAGAATAGAGCTGGTTAGGAGCGACCATCTATAGCCTTGTCTTAATTATCTATTGAATACGCCGACAATGCGGATCGACATATCCAATAAATACTTAATACAAAGCCATAGGTGGCTGAGGATCTATCAGAATAAAATATAACAACTCAAATGTAATACACATCACAGAACAGTAAATCATCACATACATTTTCACATATACAGATACATTACAGAGTTTACAAAATGATACATGTCAAGTGGTAAAACAACCCACTATATACAAACGAGTCAATAGAGTATATATCAGAGTTACAGACAAAATGGACTACACAAAAAGCTATAACAAAAAGGAGCTAGCGGAATAGTCCATGCGGAAGCAAAAGAGGCTAAGTCCAAAGTACCTAACCTGAAACATCTCGGTCTGACCCGAGTATAAAATACAGTCTAGCTAAACAAATCGGTTAGATATACTAAATGATAATAAACATACATAGATCATAAAGTACCACAAATATCTCAAAAAAAAAGAGATAACCAAGTCATCTAACATAAGATGATTCATAACAAGCCTCATATCATCGGAAATCCTAATAGACAAAGGATATCATATCACAAAACAAGCCAAAAAGGCAAATAACAAATACCAATAAAGGTAACACAAGTTTCCACAAGGTAATCGCTATATCGTGTGGTTCAAAAAACCTATCCCAAAAGGTGATACACTAGGGAAATATAATTGTCAAAGAAACAAAAGATGCTCGAGCTCAGTACTGTATAACAAGGATCCACAAACCCGAAGGCAACAAACCAAATATCACTCGAGCGGTGACGATGGACCAACTCCAAAAGCGATACTATAGGGCAACAAACCCGAAGGCACAAACCCGAAGGTACAAACCCGAAGGCAACATACCTGAAGGCAACATACCTGAAGGCAACAAGCCCTGAAGGCTCAAGCTCGAAGGTAACAAACCCCGAAGGCAACAAACCGTAGTGGTGAAGGTCCGAAGGCCCAGTACTGGACACCACTAACTGGCGGAATGTGTCACAACTCTCAGAAAGGAACCCGAAAAATGTTAACGTGAGTCCCATACCACACGTTCACACTAAACGGTTTACTAACCGTTAGTCAATTTCACACTCAAAGCAGTACAAAGTTCACCACATCTCATCGGTAAACCAGACCCAAAGGTCAAAACGGTCAAACGAACAGTTTAGGAATTAACTGAAAAGATGAACGCACGTGTTCATAGTACGCGTTTTATCTAATCATTTAATTCTCCTCCCTCTTCGCTCGAAGTGCAAAATTGTGTGTTTTAAATAGAAATTATAAATTGGAGAAATGAGCTTTTAATAAAATTTGAAAAGATCATTTTATATAAATCCGTGTATGAAATCAAAAAGGAATTATCAAAGTCAAATATTCAATAACAACTAATTGGAACAACCTGAATCGGTTAAAATTGGAAACCTAAGAAAAATAGGCAAAACAGGCAAAAACAAGCAGGTCAGTCGACTGACTACAGAGGATCAGTCGACTGAACCAGAAACCAGAAAATCCCATTTTCTGCAGTCAGCCGACTGACTGCAGAGGATCAGTCGACTGATTGCAGGAAATAGAGTCTCTCTGTTCTTGCAGACAGCCCCTGGAACGCCTAAGTGCTACAGCCAGTCGACTGACTGCAGAGGGTCAGTCGACTGACTGGCACTGGGGCTGTTTTTCAGCCTATCAATGAAGAGCAATTCTTCAAATTTTCGATCGAACGATCAACGGGCGCTAGGGGTTTATGCCAATCGACAACCCAGCCCTATTGGCTCTTCAATACAACACCAAAAGCATGTTCAAACATCAAAGCTATGATTTTTAGAGTTTTTGACTTCAAAACACCAAAAATTGAAATGTTCACCAAATCAATTCAAACCAAAAGCAAATGAACATGAATAAGTGTTAGGAATTCATACCTAACATCAATGATATCAAGAGAAATAGATGTGAGTACAAAACTCACCTTTTTAACACAAAAACAAAGATATGAAGCACAACATAAGAAGAAGATCAACCACTCTTCACTTCAACTCCACAAGCTTCAATCTAAGATTAAAACAAGTATTTCCTAAATTAGGGTTTAGGAATTTTCTGAAATTGAAGAGGAGAAGAGATGGAGAAGATGAAGATGGAGCTTACCTTAGCTTTACCAAGAGTTTGGAGCTAAAACTTGGATTTGCAAATGAAAACTAGGGCTTGGAGTTTTAATTTCCCATTCCTCTCCCCATTTTCAGTTGTGCAAGAGTGTTTAAGAAAATAGAATGTAGTGAAGAGGAGAGGAGAGGAGCTGAACTACGTTATAGAGTGAGTTGGGGTGAAACCCAAACCCAAAGCCCAACAGAAAATAGCAAAAAATCAACTTACTCCAAACCTATCGAAGCTTATACTCAAAAAAGTCGCAAACGCCATTTTGGACTCAATGGAAGTGGTCCCGAGTCCTAATTCGACCGCTTGCAAAAAGTAGCTTTTCGGACTTTAATCCGATTAACGACGTTATATTTAAATAAAATATTTAAATATAAAATCGTAAAATATACGGGTTGTTACAGATCTCCCCTCCTTAACAAAATTGCGTCCACGCAATTCCTAGAGAAGAATTTGCAACAACTACATACTTACAACACCCAAGAGAAAAGAAAGATAAGCTTGAGATAAAAGAGATATTCTCACCATTGCTAAGCAAAGATAGAAAACCCGGATAGGATCGCTCGATAAACTCTCTGGTTTCCCAAGTACAATCATTGGGATTAGCGGACCATTGAACTTTAATGAGCGGCGCGTCCTTGTTTCGAAGGTGTCTCACCTCCATGGCAAGTACGCGAATAGGCTGCTGTACAATAGATAAATCTGGTGAGATCTCAAGCCTTTGCAAATCAGGAGAGTCGATAACAGAATCCGATTCTCGAAGACACTTCCGAAGCTGAGAGACATGAAACACGTTGTGAACTCCGGATAAATGAGCTGGAAGTGAAACTCTATAAGCCACAGGGCCAATACGTCCAGTAATAGGAAATGGTCCTACAAAGCGAGGAGCCAATTTCCCTGTCACACTGAAGCGCATAACCCCTTTCAAAGGAGAAACGTGAATAAAGACGAGATCACCAACCGAGAACTCGAGGGGCTTCCTACGGTTATCCGCGTAGGATTTCTGGTTGCTTTGTGCCTCTTTCGTTCTCTAACGAATAAGAACAATCTTCTCAGAAGAATCATGAACAAAATCTGGACCAAGAATAAGCTTCTCCCCAGATTCCAACCAACAAGAAGGTGATCGACATGGCCTTCCGTATAAGGCTTCGAAAGGAGCCATACCGATACTAGACTGAAAACTATTGTTGTAGGAGAACTCTACAAGGGGTAAATGATCCTCCCAACTACCTCCGAAATCAAGAATAGAAATACGGAGAAGATCCTCTAAGATACGATTCACCCGTTCAGTCTGTCCATCAGACTATGGATGATAAACTATGCTGAAATTAAGCTTTGTTCCCAAAGCTTGCTGAAGACTCTGCCAGAAATGACTGGTGAATAAAGGATCACGGTCACTCACAATCGAACTAGGAACACCGTGAAGTCTCATGATTTCCTTGATAAATAACTTAGCCAAAATAGAAGCAGTCCTAATAGATTTAATAGGAATAAAATGAGCTGATTTGGTGAGGCGATCAACAATAACCCAAATGCTAGAATGACCCGATCTCGTACGAGGTAGGCCATCAATGAAATCCATCAAAATCTGATCCCATTTCCACAATGGAATCTCAAGAGGCTGAAGGAGACCAGAAGGGCACTGATGTTCGGCTTTAACACGTTGACAAGTCATGCAATTACTCACATAACTCGCCACATCGCGCTTCATGCCTTCCCAATAATAAAGGCGATGCATACCGGCATACATCTTACCACTTCCAGGATGAATAGTATACTTAGACCGATGACAGTCATCAAGAATGTCATGCCTAAGTGCAGAATCAGAAGGCACAACAAGATGGTTCTTCTTGCGAAGACACCCATGAGAATCAATGCTGAAATCCCGCAACGCCTCATCACGGGGTTCAGTCTCACAAGGCTGAATAAGATGCACAAGATCAAGGTCACGCCGCTGAGCTTCGGAAATATGATCCAATAGAGAGGGTCGAGCTTCCAAACTGAATAATACTATCGGAGAATCAGAAGTTGGAGCTCGATCACGAATATCACAAAAGGATAGAGTCTCAAGAATATCCCATTCGGCAAGCATCAAAGAAACGACAGCCGAATGTCTACGACTAAGCGCATCAGCAACACGATTACCCTTACCAGGGGTATACAGGATATCAAAGTCATAGGAGGCAAGAAACTCGAGCCAACGTTGTTGCCTCATATTGAGTTCCTTCTGAGTGAACAAATAATTCAAGGATTTATGATCGGTATAGAGAATGAAGAGCTTGCCTAATAAATAGTGTCGCCAAATCTTTAAGGCGAAGATAATGGCGGCTAACTCAAGATCATGAGTGGCATAGTGAACCTCATTCGGACGCAGTTTCCTAGAAGCATAAGCAACTACCCGATCCTTCTGCATAAGCACGGCACCGAGGCCACTACAACAAGCATCGGTGTAGACAACAAGATCATGATTCCCTTCAGGAACCACAAGAATAGGAGCAATAGTGAGAAGTTCCTTTAATGTCTGAAAGGAAGCTTCACACTTGTGGGACCAAATATAACGAATGCCTTTCCGAGTAAGGCTGGTGAGAGGAAGCACAACACGGGAAAAATCCTTAATGAACCGATGGTAATAACCCGCCAATCCAAGGAAACTACGAATCTTATATACATTCTCAGGCCTCTTCCAATTTTGGATTGCTTCGATCTTTGAGGGATCGACAGAGATGCCGTCGAAAAATACAACATGGCCTAAGAACTTAACCTTATTCTCCCAAAAATGGCACTTGGAGAATTTGGCTTTAAGCTGATGGTGACGAAGAGTACTCAAGACAATTCTCAAGTGATTAGCATGCTCGACTTCAGATTTAGAATAAACAAGAATGTCGTCAATGAACATAAGAACGAACTTATCGGGATATTCCTGGAATACCCGATTCATAAGGTCAACAAAGAAAGCTGGAGCGTTCGTCAAACCGAACGGCATAACGAGCCACTCGAAAGAACCATATCGAGTGCGGAAAGCTGTAAGAGGTATGCTATCTTCCGCAACTCGGAGCTGATAAAAACCAGTGGCAAGGTCGAGTTGAGAGAAGACCTTAGAGCCACTTAATAGATCGAACATATCATCGATCCTCGGCAAAGGATACCTATTCTTGATGCTCAACTCGTTAAGCTTGCGATAGTCAATGCAAAGCCTAAGAGTTCCATCGGACTTCTTCACGAAGACGACTGCGGTATCCCATGGTGAAAAACTGGACTGAATCAACTGCTTGGACTCAAGCTCTAAAAGCTGCTTCTTAGGTTCCTCATTTTCTTTTGTAGACGTCCTCGTGGGAGGACGTCCAACTGGCTGTGCGCCTGGAATGAGATCAATGCGGAACTCGATCGCCCGCTTGGGTGGCAAACCCGAAACCGGCTCAAAATCATCAGAGAAGTCACAAACAATAGGAATACGAGATATATCATCATCATCTCGTGAGTCAAAAGAATATAAAGCCATCTCGGAATTATCCACATTCCGAAGAACAAATGACAGCTGAGTAAACGAATCTGGATGTCGAAGATATAAAATCCTTTCTGAACAAATAATCCTGGCATCGTATCTCACTAGCCAGTCTATACCCAAAATCATATCAAAATCCAAATAAGAAATAACGTGCAGATTCGCACGAAAAGAAAAGCCACATAAAACAATCTCAACATCATCACAAAGCATGCTAAGAGTTGCGGACCCCCCAATAGGATTCGCAATCCTCAACGAAGTAATCATACAAGAAACATCCAAATACAAATCATCGATGAGCTTTTTCTGTACGAAAGAATGCGAAGCTCCCGTATCGAAAAGAACTCGAATACTACGGTCATGAAATAAAATAGAACCTTCCAAAATAGATGGAGATATACCTCCGGGCTGAGAAGGACCTCCAGAAGCTTTAGCAACAAAAAGCTTGCCAGACTTGGCATTAGGAACAGTAGGGCAGGAGGAAACATGATGACCTTCCTTCTTGCAATATCGGCAGAAGAGAGGCTTAGGACAAGCCCGAATCATATGATCAGGAGAACCACAATTGAAACACTTCCGAATGGAAGGTGTTCCAGCAGATTGAGAGTTAGAGCCAGATTCAATGGGCTTCTTCTTCTTAGAAGAAAGGAATCCCTGCTTAGGAAATGGAAACTTCTTCTTATTTGGGTTCTTGCGAACCTCAACATCATCACAACTAGCACACTCCTTCTCGATGGCTTCAAGATGAAGTGCCGAATCAACCAACTCCTCAAATGAAAGCTTAAGTTGAAGCATCAAAGACTTCTTAAGATATTTCTTAAGACCAGAGACAAACTTCATATTCTTCTTATAAGAAGTGCTAATGAATTCAAGACCATACTTAGATAAGGCCTCGAATGATGCAACATATTCAAAAACGGAAGACTTCCCTTGCTTCAACTCAAGGAAGCGACAGGCTAATAAAATTTTCTCAGATTCAGGAACGAATTTGAGTTTGAATCGTTCCCGAAACTGAGTCCAAGAAAGAACAGACTCATCAAGTTCGGCTATAAAAAGCTCGTACCAATCAAGGGCACGCTCTTGCAATAAGCTAGAAGTTACAAGAACTCAATCATGGTCAGAAAGATCCATGCGAGAGAAGATACGCTCGCATGTGCGAATCCAAGCTTGGACCTCAAGAGTGGACTCGGAGCCTTTGAATGGCTTTCCACCAAGATGAGCAAAATCACTGCACAAGCATGCAAAAGCAGACTTACATGGAGGAGATGCACGAATAGGAGCTGGAGGCTGAGTGCTCCTAAATAACTCCAAGAACTGATCAGCGGACATATAAACACCGTCCGGATGCGAGCCACTGGATTGCCCAGCATCCGAGTGTTGACATCTGCCTCTATCGGCCATTAGCTGAAAGATAAGATAAGATAAAGATTATTCACAAGGTAGATATCATTGATTCAAATATGGAATACTACGAAATAAAATGCATTCCTAGAAGTATTCCCAAAATTTTATCTACCCCAAAGGCACGGAAAGAATAAAGGCATGATGATCTAAAAATTCGAAACATTCGTACAACACTTTAATGTACCGTAGTATGTGTCTCAGTTCTATGTTTATCATATTTTGTTCTGAACTCAGCTCTGATACGAAGCTGTGATGCCCTACTCCGAGACCCACATTAGCAAAGAGTATTACAAGGTAACACCGTCTGCTAATGCAGAGAATAGAGCTAGTTAGGAGCGACCATCTATGGCCTTGTCTTAATTATCTATTGAATACGCCGACAATGCGGATCAACATATCCAATAAATACTTAATACAAAGCCATAGGTGGCTGAGGATCTATCAGAATAAAATATAACAACTCAAATGTAATACACATCACAGAACAGTAAATCATCACATACATTTTCACATATACAGATACATTACAGAGTTTACAAAATGATACATGTCAAGTGGTAAAACAACCCACTATATACATACGAGTCAATAGAGTATATATCAGAGTTACAGACAAAATGGACTACACAAAAAGCTATAACAAAAAGGAGCTAGCGGAATAGTCCATGCGGAAGCAAAAGAGGCTAAGTCCAAAGTACCTAACCTGAAACATCTCGGTCTGACCCGAGTATAAAATACAGTCTAGCTAAACAAATCGGTTAGATATACTAAATGATAATGAACATACATAGATCATAAAGTACCACAAATATCTCAAAAATAAAAAGAAATAACCAAGTCATCTAACATAAGATGATTCATAACAAGCCTCATATCATCAGAAATCCTAATAGACAAAGGATATCATATCCCAAAACAAGCCAAAATGGCAAATAACAAATACCAATAAAGGTAACACAAGTTTCCACAAGGTATCCGCTATATCGTGTGGTTCAAAGAACCTACCCCGAAAGGCGATACACTAGGGAAATATAATTGTCAAAGAAACAAAAGATGCTCGAGCTCAGTACTGTATAACAAGGATCCACAAACCCGAAGGCAACAAACCCAATATCACTCGAGCGGTGACGATGGACCAACTCCAAAAGCGATACTATAGGGCAACAAACCCGAAGGCACAAACCCGAAGTCACAAACCTGAAGGTACAAACCCGAAGGCAACATACCCGAAGGCAACAAACCCCGAAGGTGACAAACCGTAGTGGTGAAGGTGCGAAGGCCCAGTACTGGACACCACTAACTGGCGGAATGTGTCACAACTCTCAGAAAGTAACCCGAAAAATGTTAACGTGAGTCCCATACAACACGTTCGCACTAAACGGTTTACTAACCGTTAGTCAATTTCACACTTAAAGCAGTACAAAGTTCACCTCATCTCATCGGTAAACCAGACCCAGAGGTCAAAACGGTCAAACGAATAGATTAGGAATTAACTGAAAATATGAACACACGTGTTCATAGCACGCGTTTTATCTAATCATTTAATTCTCTTCCCTCTTCGCTCGAAGTCCAAAATTATGTGTTTTAAATAGAAATTATAAATTGGAGAAACGAGCTTTTAATAAAATTTGAAAAGATCATTTTATATAAAACCCGTGTATGAAATCAAAAAGGAATTATCAAAGTCAAATATGCAATAACAACTAATTGGAACAACCCGAATCGGTTAAAACTGGAAACCCAAGAAAAATAGGCAAAATTGGCAAAAACAAGCAAGTCAGTCGACTGACTGCAGAGGGTCAGTCGACTGAACTAGAAATCAGAAAATCACATTTCCTGCAGTCAGTCGACTGACTGCAGAGGATCAGTCGACTGACTGTAGGAAACAGAGACTCTCTGTTCTTGAAGACAGCCCCTGAAACGCCTATGTGCTACAGCCAGTCGACTGACTGCAGAGGGTCAGTCGACTCACTGTGTGACGCCCCACCTCTATACCCACGCTAGCCAAGAACACTACGGAGTAATGCTGTCAACTAGCGCGGAGAATAAGGCTGTTGAGGAGCGACCATCCATGTAACTTCTTTGTGCGAGTACCGATATGTCAGATAGTATAGAATGCATATCATTTAAGGAGGAAATCCGACATACCGATACAAACTCAAAGCTATCACACAGTGGCTATATATAATCTTCGGAAACAAATATAGAAATAAACATAACATAAATCGGTCACAGACATCCATATCACAAAGGCGGAAGAAGATATGAATAAATATACAACACATGAAAGTGTACATCAGAGTAGTGGTCAGAAAGATCCACGATAATACAAAAGAATAGCATCACGTGCTATACAAAAGAATAAGTACACATCATAGGGTCTATATCTCAAAAGTGTACAACCAAAAACAACTAAACTATGTAGTTGGCCAAAAGTCAGACTAATCCTGAAGGGAAGTCAAGCAGAAGCACCTGTAACATCTCGGTCTGACACGAGTATTATTTATAAGAAAATAATAAACGGATCAGTCTAGCTATAAATATCAGATGATATGGTATATAGTAAAAGGCATGACATGAACATGTAATAACCATAACGGCATACTACGATAAGTATGTAAATGATAATCAACAAAAGATCAACCAATATCACAAGAATCTTCTCAAAGATAAAATAGGGTATCATACCCTAAACTTGTATCCATAACAAGTCAATAACACATAAATTCACCAATGCACAAAAACTGATATCATATCAATGAAAATCATGAAAATTGGTGAAGCACAAAATTCCAGAAATCATCGCCAGAAATTCAGAAAACGCATAAAAAGGGGGGGAGGCCTAACACATGAATGGGAGTTAACAAACTCACCTACGCGTATCACACAGGACGAGAAGCTATCTCATGGAAGCTATCCATTAAATTTCCACACAGTAATGGCCCGAAGACCATGGGGTGCTACCCCATATTTCACACAGGAATGGCCCGAAGACCATGGGGTTTCCACACAGAAATGGCCCGAAGACCATGGGAGACGTCGCTCAATCGCTAGTCTAAATCATAAAAATGATCGTCATGATCATAAGGAAGTGTCGATTACACTAAGCTAGTAAGTATAAGAGTTTAGCTTCATGTCCCATAACCACTTGCTTAACTCAAATATTTACGAACAGATTGTAGATCTGCACTAGAAAATTGTCACAAGAGTTTCAATATGTGTGAATCGAAATCACACCAATGAGGTATAGACTAACCTTGAAGATAAAGAGATATGTGTGAATCGAAATCACACAAATGGTGTCTAGTCTAACCTTGCAAACAAAGAGACATCGCACATTGCTAGTCTAAACCATAAAATGATCATCATCGATCATAAAGAAGTGTCGATTACACTAAGCTAGTAAATATAAGAGTTTAGCTTCATGTCCCATAACCACTTGCTTAACTCAAATATTTACGAACAAACTGTAGATCTCCACTAGAAAATTGTCACAAGGGATTCAATCGAACAAGTCCATAAATTAACCGACGAAGTAAACGCAAGCGTTTCATACCACTTGTTTTGCTAAGCCGTTTAATTATATTTTCTCATACGAATGAGGTAAAGGTTTGTATATACTAGTAGATTGGAAAACAGTTTTATAAACGAGTTTGATATTGAAAATAGAGTTGAAATCGTTTTGATGAAAGAGTTTTGATATTTACTACTAGTATTGAAACCTTTATATTTTTGAAGTGACAAGTCATAGAAATGATTGTAGAAACAATCAATTATAAAAGTTCACATTCGAAGACGTGAATAAAATCCAAAGAAATCAATTCCCAAAACCATCAAAGTAAGAAATTCTGATGAATGTTTTTCAGATAAGATTTGCCTACGCAGAGTTGTACGGGGTTCGACCTGCCCGGTCAGGTCGCGGGAGTCCAGGGGGCAGCGCCCCGTCAAAACGGTACGACCTAGAGAGGACAAAATGAGGTCTAACGACCTATGGGGGATAGGGTCGAGCGACCTAACGAGGTACTATCCCGAAAGAGGAGTCATCAAAGTCTTAGAGATGATAACAACAAATAGGAGACCACACGAATCGATTAAAGTTGGAAATTCAAACAAATAAGCAATATAGGAAAAACTGGCAAATATGAGCAGGTCGGTCAACCGGACTCCCTGAGTCGGTTGACCGGACCAGAGACAGAAGTGCTCGGGTAGCAGGTCGGTCGACCGGAGCCTGAGTTCGGTCGACCGGAGCCTGTAACCTGCACTTCCAAACAGAAGCAGGGAGATGCTAGAGTAGCAGGTCGGTCGACCGGACTCTGAGGTCGGTCGACCGGAGCCTGTTTCCAGCACTCCCATGCCAATCAAATGAATGCCAACACTTCCGAAATGCAATCGGTCGAGCAACGGCGCTAAGGGTTTACGCCTATCGACTTCCCGGCCTTATAAGCTCTTCAATGCATCACAAAAATCATGATCAAAGATCAAAGTTTGGATTTTTAAAGAATTGAACTCAAAACACTAAAAATTGGAATATCACCAAATCAATCCAAACCAAAAGCAATTGCACAAGAATAAATGTTAGGAATTCATACCTAACAATCGAAGATAAATATAGTTTAAGATGTGAGATAAAAATCTCACCTTTATGCACAAGAACAAGTATGAAGAAGCTATAAAGCAATGGCAATGACAATCTCTCTTCAATCCCAACTCAACAAGCTTGATTCTAAGCTAAAAAGAGAAACATCTCCTAAATTAGGTTTAGGAATTTCTAAAATTGATAAGAGAGTGAGTTGTGGAAGAAGAAGAGGAGACTTACCAAAGCTTCTTCTATTGATTTGGAGCTAGAACTTGATTTGTAGATGGAAACTAGGGTTTTGAAGTTTTAATTTCCCATTCCACCCACCATTAATCTCTTTAGAACTGAAATGAAGAGGGAGAGGGAGTGAATGAAGAGGGGGGTTTCAGTTTGGAGTGTTAAGTTAAAACATAGGGCTGAACCAAACCCAAACCCAAAGTGAAAATGGTCGAATTTTTGACTAGCTCCAAACATATCGAAGTTTATACTCAAAAAGATCGCAAACGACATTTTGAACTCAATGGGGGTGGTCTCGAGTCCTAATTTGACAGTTTGCAAAAAGTAGCTTTTTGGACTAAAATCCTACTAGCGATAAAATATTTAAATAAAATATTCAAATATAAAATCGATGAATATGCGGGTTGTTACACACTGGCACTTGGGCTGTTTTTCAGCCTATCAATGAAGAGAAATTCTTCCAATTTTCGATTGGATGAGCAACGTGCGCTAGGTGTTTATGCCAATCGACAACCTAGCCCTATTGGCTCTTCAATACAACACCAAAAGCATATTCAAACATCAAAGCTATGATTTTTAGAGTTTTTGACTTCAAAACACCAAAAATTGAAATGTTCACCAAATCAATTCAAACCAAAAGCAAATGAACATGAATAAGTGTTAGCAATTCATACCTAACATCAATGATATCAAGAGAAATAGATGTAAGTTCAAAACTCACCTTTTTAACTCAAAAACAAAGATATGAAGCACAACACAAGAAGAAGATCAACCACTCTTCACTTCAACTCCACAAGCTTCAATCTAAGATTAAAACAAGTATTTCATAAATTAGGGTTTAGGAATTTTCTGAAATTGAAGAGGAGAAGAGATGGAGAAGATGAAGATGGAGCTTACCTTAGCTTTACCAAGGGTTTGGAGCTAAAACTTGGATTTGCAAATGAAAACTAGGGCTTGGAGTTTTAATTTCCCATTCCTCTCCCCATTTTCAGTTGTGCAAGAGTGTTTAAGAAAATAGAATGTAGTGAAGAGGAGAGGGGCTGAACTAGGTTATAGAGTGAGTTGGAGTGAAACCCAAACCCAAAGCCCAACAGAAAATAGCAAAAAATCAACTTACTCCAAACCTATCGAAGCTTATACTCAAAAAAGTCGCAAACGCCATTTTGGACTCAAGGGAAGTGGTCCCGAGTCCTAATTCGACCGTTTGCAAAAAGTAGCTTTTCGGACTTTAATCCGATTAACAACGTTATATTTAAATAAAATATTTAAATATAAAATCGTAAAATATGCGGGTTGTTACATTAGATATTAAAATACGAAGTGTCCAAAATTTTGGGTCGTTACACTTCACATGAAATATGACTTTTTCTCAATTTCTTGCATAAATAGTCAATTTAATAGCACATTTCTCTAATTATTATATTAAAACATTTTATAATTCGATCAATTTATAATTATTAATATGTTGTGATGACTCATAAAATAAACATTCACACTTGTCATTCTACTACATTTCATTTGCTAATAACTTGTTAACATTTTGTATTACAATATTGGAAAACTAACTATAAAGATAAAAGAAGAATTTAAATTAGTAATTAGCCATAATATTTGAGTAAAAAATGTTCAATGTTTTTGGATCATAATGAAGTTCACATACAGGAATAAATATACAGTCACTTATCTCAAATTTTAATGTATAATATATTTAAAAGGTTCATTATATGTTGAAGTAATATATTTGTTGATTATCTTTTATTATTAGAGTTATATCAATTTCATGCATGCATCTATATAGATAATAGTATAAACCACTTTTTTTCCTCCTAATTTTGCAACTAAAATTGTTGACTTATTATATGGGAAGACATGTTCAATTAATGAAATAATTTTCATGGTGAAAAACATTACTTACACTAAACTTTTGAATATGTATTTTATACGTACTATTAACTTTATCCATTAGCAACACATGTAAGATGATATAAACTACAATTCTAATTAGCCAACAATTAACATTAGAGATTTAAATATTAATTCGTGTTTTTTATCATTTGAACATATCAAAAGTCATTATTTAAAATTTGAGCAAATTTGTAAAAAAAATAGAAATATTTGTACTATTTATTTTATTACGAAAATGATAACAAGTTTACAACACTAAAAGTAATGAAAAAATATTTTCATTATAATTATTTATAAATTTTAGTTTATTATGTTTTAAATAGCTCATTGTTAGAAGATACATTCGAAAAATTAGTGGAAATTCCATATTCATGTACTCACATTAATTGTAGGTATTTATCTATATCTGTATCTATATTTGTATATATTATTGTTTTTAGTTTATAGAATATTTAGGCACACTCTTTTGTAGTAGATAAATTCAAAAGCATTAATAAGAATTCTACATTCATGTGTACACATTAATGGCAGATATATTTTTAACTCTATATAAGCTATTGTTGTGTATTGTATATCTATCAAACTAAAATTGTATTGTATTTCTAAAACCAAGAAATAACTTCAATGGCTAAAAACCATACTTTGGTGTTTATGTTTACGATAGTTTTTCTCCTCATCTCTGTACTTTCAGGTAATTTTTGCTATTTAATATTCTTCTTAAACACAATGAAACAAAGATCAAGCAATGTAGAATATTAAGCATGATCAACAGTTATGAGTAGACTTCATTCAGAAGCTATTTTAAAATTGTTGACCATATGCACTTTTATCTAACCGCATTTTGAATAGTACATTTTTTATCAAAGTTATTATCTAGCAAAATAAATTGAATTCAAGATTTCACGAAAATTTCAATAAAAGGAAAAGGAATTTTGTCATCAAATTATGTTCCTAATCTAAAATTCTTTAGTCTTTGAAGTTTTAGTAACACTATTATTAACATGTAAATCCTTTTTTTATTGTTTGGATTATTATACCTATAACACCATGTATATGCTTAATAAAATAATGTTGATTCCACGTATCTAGTAATTGGTTTTCTTAAGATGAAATAAGATTTATGTAAATCAGTTTACATTTATCACCTCATACGATAGAGATTCAAATAGCTTAAGCTTATTATATTAATGTTTTTCCTTCGAATACTTCTTACCTCTCACTAGATATATATACACATAATCAATAGGTGTCACTAAATAGATTTATGTTGATCATAAAAAAGTACTCTACAGACCAAAATTTCTGCTATTATTTCCTTATAAGCTACATAAAAAAAATTGTCAAATATCTATTATCATTTTAGAAGGAGTATAAACTTGATAGTTGAATAAAATATATTATATCAATGTATTAGTTTCTTTCAAAAGTTTAGAAAGACAGCTTTACCTAAACTGCCAAATTGAATGCTTTAAAAAATTGATAAGGACATACCTTTTTTTATCCTACTATGAACGTGTTATGCTATATTATGTAGATATAACAATCGCTTGGCAAAAGGAGGACTGCAGTAAGCAAAGTAAAGATTATAGTGGTTCCTGCAAGTCAAGTACATGCTCAGATGTCTGTAAGAAGGAAGATAGTGCTTATGATAGAGGAAAATGCAAGGGATTGATAACAAAGAAATGTTATTGTTGCAAATATGAACATTGAGAAAAATGTATTTATGTAAGGTCATGTTAATATGTGCCCTATAGGCATATGTTATATGACAGCTATCAGCTATTCAAATAAAATAAATAAAGTAATCATCTTAAGGAATTATTTTGGTAATTACAATATAATGTCTTGTATCTTATTTAAAAATGTTTAAATATTTTCATTTGTTTTTTCTTCTAAAATAGGTTATTTGCATCTTACAGTCATCTTTTGACTAGATGCCAAACTGAGTGAGTATCTAGTTAGTTTCACCAAACTAGTCCTGATTTAATGTTTGCATCAAGCATGTAACATAACTCCTACACAGCTTAATTTTTTGCACATTTTCCCATGCAAACGTGCAAAAATGCCATCGCATAGTATTACCAAAATGAAATAACTTTGAAGAAACACTAAACTATAATGTAATAACTTTGAAGAAACACTAAACAATAAAGTTACAGGCTTACATATCGAGCAACTAGCAATATCGAATAAATTTTAACAAAATACATTTATTACACAAAGGCATACTCATGCCACAAATACTAAGTATAAACTCCTTCTAATAAGGTTCCAAACACACGTCTACTCAAAGATTGTAAACTTGACCCTTTTAAACTACTTAACAAGAGAGTATTAGGAGAGGTTACATAAACAAAACTTATGGGTTGTACATAAAGCCTGGTATGAGAAACATCACCTAAAGTATGATAAATAAATTAAGGAATATATATACTTTATAAACATAGACTCATACTTAGTCCTCATTCACATAAGCCTTAACTGTTAGAATAATATATCATAATATGATATATGTCTTATCAACACAAGCATAGAAAACATTATATAAACATTTAAACCATTTTCGACTACTTTCTTCTTGTTGGCCAATTAACACACTACACTAGCCGCCTGATTTTACCCAATCCCTCACATTTCATACAATGATTTTCTCCCTAACCATACACCTACTAAATTCAAAGATCTATCTTCCATTAGACACTAGTCTCCTTACAATTCTCATACACATTTACACACACCATACAATCAACATCGAGTAGTTCACACCAAGTACTTCTTACACATGCTTACACACTTTTAACTCCTTTCACCTATTGTACACCAATCCACTCATTAACTAATATATCTTACATCAAACCATAGACCTCCTAAGACGTAGATGTAGAAAGTTTAAGTAATAAGATAGCTCCTAGACTTAAAACAACTTAGTATAGTGACTATTTTTACTCCTAAGTTCCACCAACCAAATTTACACCCTTAGCCTACCGGATATTCTACATAACCCAAATCTTATAGCGAATAACAATCGAATTAAAGTGAGCTTTTGGTTTTGCCTTCTATTATATTTGTCATTATACTCGGATATAATTAATGTTTCAAATAAATTTAATATATTCAATTAGAAAATGCACCGAGAACGTGATATCGGTATATTTGTTGTATTTATAACCATTAAATCTTATTAAATATATAATTGTCCTCAAATATTCCTAAACCAAGATGCATTAAGAACGTGATATCGGTATTTCTGTTGAAACTACTATAAGTAATGCTCTCTATATGATGATAGTGAATTACTCATGACTGTTAGGAGGCACCAAGGGGTGCCGTACCTGTCGTTGTTTGGAATGATTATAGCTAGACTCACCACAAACCTTCTATAGGATAGAATTCAGAATAGAAAATCTCATGTGATGATGTACATTTTTATATTGACTAGAGAATATAATTGATCTTAAGTGTCTAAACTGCACTGGTTATGGTTAATCACATTACAATTATGATCATGTTCAAGCTATAGTTGGGTATAAATTGAAACACTTGAAGTGAAACACTATTCATGTGAGGGTTCTTCTCCTTTGAATAGAAGGTTTGTATCACCATAATAGGTAGTTAACATATGTTTGAAATCTTTGGGCAGAGTAGATTAGTTAATCATTTTTCGTTATTAGATTGAACCGTGGACTTTAATGTTAGAATTCATAGTTAATTATGAATATTAGTAGAGTTTTGAACATTGGTTGAACTTTAGATATATGTGTGATATAGTGATGATGAAGTGAAAACAAGGATAATGTATTGTTGCTTAAGTGCATTGTTTTAAAAATCAAGAAATTGGATTTCCCCGGACAATCTATAAGCAACTGAACTAATGTCCATTAATGTGTTTTAAAAAGTTCATGTAGGATTTAATATTTTAAAATTTTAAATATTACTATGGGTTTAGTTCACACCTATGAGTCACATAACACAATTCTCACTACGCCATAGATGGCCTACTACAACGAAATTACATGGTGTTGCTAGCTATAATGTAACGATAGGTATGCTGATTTTTGTCTATTACAACACTCGCTTCAAGGTGTTAGCATAGGTATCAACAAGATTTTGCAGTAGCTATAGATGTATTCAAATTAAAAAATTAATAAAATTAGCAATCCGCGTGAATACGATCCAACGGTCTACATTTAATCTGGTTGTTAAAATGGATCACCACTACAATTTGCCCCAAATTTTCGTTTTCCCGCCTAGTTCAGAGTAGATCCCCTTTTGGTTTTCATTCCAATTCGCCTCCTCCCATTCGCCTCCGCCACCAAATTATCACCCTCCTCTTCTTCTGCTTCCTCATTCGCCTCCGCCACCAAATTGTCACCCTCAACCCCAGCTACCCCCTGACCCATCGCGACCATCTAGCTCCAACCAGAGCCCCGTCACGACACCAAAACCCGAAGCCAAACAAAGTTTTCCGTTCAAACCCCTTTTGCCACCGCTGTCGTCGCCATCAGCTCTCACCTCCAACAGAAGACTTGCTCGCCACCAACCCCCCTACCTTTCTCCTTTAGACTACTTCACTTGAAAACCCTTCTAGTGCCTTAATTTCTCCCAAAACCCGAACTGCTGCCCTCGAGATTTTGGTTCACTTCGTACTTTTCATCGCAAGTTCAGAGCAGATCCCAGGCTGGTCTCTTCGTACTTTCCCCTATGATTGCGGTTGCTTCACTTGGTACTGGTAATTACAATAAGATAGTACGCCCCCCATATGTTTGTGCTAATGCTCTTTTGGAACTTGTTAATGTTTCAGAATCTGGCTGTTGTTGCAGCTTGCGGCTATGTGAGCTGAGGAATTATTTGCAAAGACACGAATCGATTTATTCACTGCTAGTTGAACAATTGTTGAGTGAAAGGATTGTGTGAGCTGCACAGGCAGATTCATAGACAGTCGAGCTTGTGTGTTGGCAAGACTGGAAGGACCAAGTTTCATTGATGCAAGCTTTGAGTCCAGCGACCAAAAGGAAACGGTAATGGATGCAAGCTCTGAATGAACAGGCAGGAACTATTCAGTGGGGTAGGTCATAAATGCATAGGTCTGGAAACGTACAAGGAAGTGCGAAGATATTCAGTGATGCATATGTCAGAAGAAATGTGCAAAGCTATCGATATGGAAGAAACATACAAGGAAGTGATAGAGTGCGTTTGAAATGTTGGTCTGAAGTGCAGTATTTGCAGGGAGTGAGAGAAGGTTGGTTGGTTGGTTGGTTCACCATTGAATCTAGATGTAGTTGTATTGGTTGAAGGTTGGTTGGTTGGTTTGGTAAGTTATGGAAGTGATGGTGGAAGTTGGTGATGCAAAGGAGTTTCAGTTGGCAGTGTGATGCCTGAATGTTGGCAGAGAGATGTAGACGGAGTTTGGAGTTTGACAATGGTAGAGTGCTGCTGTGTATTGGTTACGGAGAGAAGCTAATGTGGTGATTGGAAATTGAAAACAGTTTGCAGTAGAGTTTTGGTGTTTAGCCGTAGGGGATTCAAGCAGATTTAGGGGAGGAGATGGAGGATAGGAATTAAGCTCAGTCTTCATTTGTGCATCATTTTACGTCATTTCAAAGAAGGCTCGATCTTCCAAAATCGGATGAATCGGTTAGGTCGATCCCCGCCGGGACTGCGGTGCCCCGGACCCCCGCCGGCGCTGCGCCCGGACCCGCTTCTCGGCTCGCCTTCGGCTCGGCACTCGGCTCGCCTTCGGCTCGGCTCGTCATATATTTGTCAGTGTCGGTGTCTATATAAATTGAAATTGCATATGTAATGAGTGAACTGAGTAATGTAGTGAGGAATATCTGTATATGTGAATATCAGTGTTATTTATCATTGAATTGTAAAATAGTGGAGTCAGGAATTTGTACTATTTTAAATGTTGAAATAAAATATTTATTTAAATAAATTACTGTTTGAATATCAAATTCTATGCAATAGCATTTTATTAAATAAATATTTATTTCTATTAAAAAATCAAATATTCTCTACATTGTGGGCCCCACAAATTCAGAAAGTTAATATCTATAGCAACATTTTGGAATGTTGGTACAGACACCTATGGATGTTGCCATAGACCCAAATAGGGTTCTATTGCAACAATATTTCTTATGTTGCCTTAGATAGTCAAAATGTTGCCTTTGAGGTCTGCGGCAACGCGGCAAAATGCATCACCGAGAAAGTGTTGCCTTTGCCCTTTTTTAGCCTATAGCAACATTTTTTGGCACTTCCTGCATCACTTCTTTGGTGTTGCAGTATGCAATCTATGGCGTAGTGTCTCAACTTCGGATAGAAAAATAATTAAGTGAAATAATTTATAAAAGTTATAAATTATTTTGGAGAGACTAATCTAATTGTTGTATTAATTACTTTACTAATATTAATAAGGGGATGAAAATCTAATAGATACAAAATCTAATTGTTAGTGGAACTGGGTAGTTTTCAATATCTCGTTAAAGGAAACAACCTCGACTCTCTATTAAAATAACTTGATTTTATCAAAGTTTGGGTCAACACACACACACACACACACATATATATATATATATATATATATATATATATATATATATATTCTACAATTCATTGATTATTTACATACAGCTTCAGTAAATTTTGGCTATAAAATAAAGGTAAACCAAATTTAGTAATTTAATCGGTTTATAATGTATAAATAATTAATATGTCGTAATTTACTCACATAATAAACATCCACACTTGTCATTCTACTATTATTCACTAGCTAATAATATTTTAACATTTTAAATTATGATATCGAAAAAATTAATAACAAAGTAAAACCAGAATATAAATTAATGCCTAGCGAAAATATTCGAGCAAAAATATTCAACATCTGGATCATAATGATGTTCGCATACATGAATGAATACACAATCACTTACCTCAATTTTTAGTGCATAATATATTTAAAAGGTTTCTTTATATGTTAAGTAATATTTTTTATGCATATTCATTTAGTTATCTTCTGTATTAGAGTTGTCTTGATTTCATACATGCAGGCATATTATATTACAATACAGTTTGCCCTTTTTTCTAATTTTGAAACCAAAATTATTAATTTTTACATGGGAACATATATGTTCACTTAATGATAATTTTCTATGGTGAAAAACTCATTACTTATACTAAAATTTTAAATGCGTATTTTATACTTACTATTAAATTTGTTCATCTAGTAACACATGTAAGATAGTTTAAACCTTGATATTGTCCAGCAGACTCTAGCATTACAAATTTATAAAGTTTTTTTTTATCATTTAAAGGTATCACAGATCTCTATTTAACATTTGAGAAAATTAGCAAAACAAAACAGAAAATATCTTTATTTTTTCTTCTATTACACCCGTTCTAACCACAAACCATAACAAAAGGAAATAGATGGTGTTTAAAGTCAGAGAAGCTATTCTCATAACGATAGGACTGGACTGAGAACATACTCGAGATCACAACTCTTAATCAGAACAGAACCCTTTATAGCAGGGGGAAGGCTATGAAGAATAGGTGGTGCATGCTTCAGAAAAATAGAGTAGAATACATTTGCTACATCTTGAAACAAAGGCCAGACTGGAATAATGAGCTAAGACATAAAACTAGCAGATGGGGTTTGGAGTTAACTATACTCACATTCTATCAAACGTTTACAAGAAAAGGTCTCCACAAGCAACCACTGGGGGCAACCTAAACAGTGCTATACAGAAACAGGAGCACTCTAAAGAGCTGTATACAGGGCCGTCGAAAATATACTTCAACGTCGGCTCAACCATACAAACAAACGACAATGACACATTCCTAATGGAACAGAATGGGAAGAGCTACTCCATTCTGAACCGATATGGTGACCAATAAAGCCAAGAAAATAAAGGCAGCAACGGGGCAGTATGGTCTGGACATCAGAAGAGATCCACTGCCACACCTATTCTCATGTAACGTCCCACTTTTCCGTATAGTTTAAGCTGACAATAAACCACACATGTCCAACCCAATTTGAACGGGAAAGCGGATAGATAGGAAAAAGAAAGAAGATAGAAGACAAGAAGAAACTAAACAACATAGAATCTCACAATGGAACGAAAATTGTATATTATATAACAAATCTTTACACAAAAACAAAACTGTAATTTATATATTGACAGCCATCAATCAGAGTATACTAACCTATTCAGCACGAACCGTTATAACAATCTGTCCTCATAATTGCTGAATAATATACAACAATGTAAGCCATGGAAATATAATCATCTACGTGAATACGTCTCTGGGCCTCCAGCTCCTCTCCTGAAGCTCCAAAATATCCATCTAAACTTGGAAATATGCTTGGTCTGACCCGAGCATTTAGGAAAAACCACGCCCGGGTCAGTCTGGTAAAACCAACGTGAGAACTTAAATCACAAGAAATTTAATTCATTATAACTTTTCAAATCCTTTAAAATCAAAGGTATCTCTAAGACCACCATAAACACGGACGGGGTTTTACCATACGACAACCAAAACTTTTATATCCAAAATCTAGTTATATTATAATAATGTCTAGAGGTCAAAGTAAAATATGAAAATAACTAAAATGCTTGCATCTCACATTTAAACATAGTTGGACACAATCAAAACCGTACGATGCTTATTAGAAAATGGATTCCATATAATGACTAGGCACTGGGGTACCACCAATCATAGTACACGTCAAGAAAATACACCGAGATCGAACCTATCAATCCTTACTAACACAAGATCGGTCTACCCCTTACTGGATAGTACTGAATATGTCATCACTCTGGTTGCTTTGCAACCCTTTTTATCGCGATCTCATGCACACCTAATCCATAAATATGTAGATGTATCTAGATGGGTAACAACATACCATAATCGGTGCGACCCACTTAGCCTTGCTACATCCCTCCTGATTTTTAGTCATTCCCAGTTGATGAGGCTTGAGGCTACGAAAAACTTTCAAGAAATTTACACTTAGAATGTTCATTGCCCTCAATGACAATGTGCTGAAAGCATTCATCCATACAAGTCCATTCTAGGTCTGAACGAAACCGAAAGCACTATTCCTACTACATCCATTTTGGGATCACCCTCAGGATTAGTAGCGATTAGCCCTTGCACTTCACATCTCCATCTTTGATTCCATGCTCTTCATGATGTCTTCATTTCATAACGCGTTCGTTGGATCGAAGTGGTTTTCGAATAACATATTTGATCCCGGTCTCTT
This sequence comes from Allium fistulosum, assembly GCA_030737815.1. Lineage (NCBI taxonomy): Eukaryota > Viridiplantae > Streptophyta > Magnoliopsida > Asparagales > Amaryllidaceae > Allium > Allium fistulosum. Next base: position 25,101,388 of record JASFAW010000013.1, read on the forward strand.
CGAAACAACGTTCGACAATTTTCAGTAAACTCAACCCCGGTTCTATAGGAAATAAACAGACAAAGATAAGATCGAAGATCACCTCCTAATCGTTAGTGGACGGATTTCCTTATCATCGTCCTAGAAGAACGAAACGAGTTTATACATATGGCACCGATGGTAACTGTATCATATAATTCCCGTGTTTCTCCTATATATTTCCAAAGTTATGTTTTAGTCCATATTTGATAGTCGGTTATTTAACTATCAATAAACAACCATGCAAACAAAATTTACATTTCCTATAGAGACCCCTAAGCCTTATTTAATTAAATTTCCATTATTTAAAAATCACATTTCAATACTTGGAAATCACTACCATATACTTACCTCAATAGGGTAAGTATATTAACCAACTTCGATATTTCGACACTTAGAAAATATAACCATATACTTGTCTCATAGGTATAAGTATATTCACCAAACACTTAGAAAGATTTTCCATTTTTAAATCATATTTTTAACGATCAAACCCAAATATCACTTAAATGGAGAAACCCAAAACACAATCCCTTTATAAAACATTCTTCATGATTCTCAAACCCCATTTACAAAAATTCTCCTTTTCAGGTTTTAAAACTCATTTATGAATCCTTTTATAAATATATAAACCATTTATAAAACTCTTCCATTATTTAAACAACTTATTTAATAGACTTTGCAAGTGCATAAAGTCCTTTTGATTGACCATACTTTATTTAAAATAACTTAAAAATAATAAGTTATTATTCAAACATCCCTCTATTCCATTCACTTTAGTTCTCGGTTAAAATAACAACTTTAAAATCTCATTAAGAATATATTAAATTAATTTTAAAACATTATTATTGTATAAATAAGTTAACTTCAAAATAATATTAAGATAATAATTAATTAACTTTAAAATGTTAATAAATAGTAATTTATTAACCTTAACTAATATTAATATAAAATTTAGTTATCCTTTAAATATATTTAAATAACTTAAATCAATATAATTAATTAACTTTAATTAAAAATTTAAGTATTGTTAAATCATATAAATGATTAATTAAAATATAATTAAACATTTCTAAACCATAACTAAATAACTTTTAAATAGTAACTAAACATTCTTAAAAAACATCAAGAAACGACTTTCAAAAATCATATTAATAAAATAATTAACTTTAAATCATTATAAAAATAATTCTTAATTATCCTTAAAATATTATTACTAATAAGTTATTACCGTTTTAAAATCTTATTACTAAGTAACCTTATCTTTAAATCTTATAAAAATAATTATTATTAAATTAACTTTCAAACAATAATTAGTCTTTCGAATTTGAAGGAGGCTTAACGATCACCATGGTACTTAACAAGCTACCATATTATTCAATTAACTTTTCAAACCAATAACATATATTTACATAATCAGTGACTACGTAAATAAATTCAATACTTAACCATCATTGGTTAAAATATAACTTATTCAAAGCAAGATATCAATTAACGATATATAATCAAATGTCCAAATCTATAAAATAGTAGAACAGGGATTTATTCAGCTAATTAAATGTCAAATTAATTTAATTAGCAGAATGGTGTTTTATTCTGCTAAACCAGTGTCCAATTATCATATTCAATCCAGTTTAACTCAACAGTAATTTATTTGGCCAAATAAACATCACCAATTAAGGTATAATAATTTAAAAGATGTTATTATTTAAAATAACATAATTAAAGTCTATCCATTTTCATATGTCATAAATTTATACTTGTCCAAAGCTATGAACAAATTACACTATCTTGTTGTACTCGTCCATACGAGTACAACGCAAAAATCCTAGTGTTAATCAGATTTAAATCGATCTCGTTATGACATTTCAAAGATTTGAGCATTTTAATAATTTAATTAACTATATAATTAAACAAAAATTTGCTCATCCACACACCCAAATGGGTCGAGCCCAAACGAAACCAATCCATACTATATCAATGCACAGTGTTACTCCTTCTTCCCTAATCGACATTCCAAAATCGAATGTGCAAGAACCGAATGCACGAACGTGCACCACTCCATCTCTCCACCGATCAACGAACCTCCACCGCCAGTGAACCCCTCTTCCCATGCTCGTCCAATCTCACCCACCTGCTGCACTTCGGCGTCGCCTTAAATGAAATCAACCACCCCATGCCAGGCTTCAAAAGAAATGACGCGACCAAATCGAACTCCCTCCATCGCCTAAGCCCACAAAAACGCCTTCCATCACTACTGACAAGATCGCCTGTCATCTACGCGTCTCTAGACCAAGTTCAAGTGCACTCAGTGCATCATTATGCCTCCGTGACTCAAATTCCTGAACAAAAAAAAACACATCCTTAAACCCTAAAAACCCTATGCCACTTCAAATCAAAGCCCAATTCGAAAATCGACGATGGTGAACCCCTCGCCTATGTCACCATGCTCCTCCTCAACCAAACCTCCCCTCCCCTCGTCAACCATATTGCCGAAAATTAATTTTTTAGTGAATTTTAATCATCTCAAAATTCTCAAAATCTAAGCAGTTAAAAATTATGATTTCTTCACTAAAAATCCTATTTTCATACTACAATCACATTTATATACATGAATCATTGATTTTAAGATGTTGAAAAATGCCCAATTCTTGACTGCTTACTGTAATTTCAACATAACTCACTGTATACTCCATGAAACTTAACCAAACTATTTTTAGCATGATCTATACTCAAGAAAAATCATTTCATTAGTTACATCATAATCAAATTCAAATCGAAATGAGAGATAATGATCTTTAAAACTAGTGCAAATATGATTTGTTATCTCTGTTAAATATGACAGAGTGATGTTAGAACAATTCCAAGCATCCAAATCATAATTCTCACCTTTAACATGATAAATCCTTGCTGGAATCTCAATTTGATCCAAAACTTTGATTACTGGATTTTAATTTGGATTTAAATAAGGGATATTAGAAAGAATAGAATGTTTGTTTTTGTTTTTGACAAGGTTATAAAAACACGAAACTAACATACACATATGTATATATCTATGCAAAAGTATAACGATGTATTTCAACCACCATTATACACATTTTGGAGCTCGAAAAGGGTTTGAGATCCTTAAGGCTGCTATAACAAAAGATTTCGGTGGCTTCGACAAGAAATTTTAGCCGCTGAGGGAAGTTTTAGGTGGTTGAGTTTAAGTGTACTACAGCCTACACTTTTTGACTAGGTATGGTATTTTCTCTTTCATTTGTGACTTGTAAATTTTGTTATTAACTCCTCATTTTCTTAGTTCAATTTCATTTGATCCTATGTTGATTCTAGGAGCATGATTTCTTTTAGGAATATGATTGCTAATTCACTACATTTTCGTGAACAAAATAATGTAAAGTAGTATTAAATATAAATAGTTTAAGTCTCCATATTCATATTTCTTTTTATGTTTAGAAATGCATAACTCAAAGAAATGAAAATAAAAGTTTGCTAGTCTTTTTAAATGTATGAAAATAACATTTTGTTTAAAACATAAGATGGTTTAATGATTGTATTTGATTTTTTTCTCATTTCCATCATATATTGTTTTCTTATATATTTGCTTCCTTTCCACTTTCCATTTCCAAAATGGACTTGCTTTTATACAAAGAATAGTATTGTTATATGTATATGCATATAAGAAAATCTTCAAGTAGAACCCTTTTCTATTTGTACCCTATTTGTTTTTCATATACTATTTTTATTTAGTTTACAAATATAATATATTCCTTTTTTAACTTACATGTATATATATTCTTCTCAATCATTTATATTAACAAAATGTATGACTTTATAATCAACTTAAGTCTTGTGGTTATAAGTAAATTCAAATTATAATATCAAATTTCCATTTATAAACAAAAGCTATAAATTTGTAAACCTTGGTTTTGATTTAAAAAAATTTCTATTTTTATAAGTAAAACCTGGAAAATTCAAAATCTTATCTTGATTTAAAACTATTTATTATTACAAATTATCATTTAACAATGGTTTTATTTTGATTAAAAGACCGTATTATTGAATATTAAAAATAAATATTCTCTTAGAGTAAAGCTTTGGGACAGTTTCCTACCTTTTCTCTTAGAGTTGCTAATGATGTTAATAGAGAGGAAGCTGGCTTATGCAGACCTGGGCTTCCCTTCCATATTTTCAGGCACCCTGCTTCAAATTTCCAAGATCCCACTAATATCAAGATTTTCCCCCAAAAACCCATCATCAATGCAAGCACAAAATATAAACATCATAGATAAGTGACAGGTGGAAAAATCCAAGGGCGAAAATTAACGAAAAATGGGAAAGATGATTCCAACCTCCCATGGCACACTTTCCATACTATAAAAGGAACGACATAAGGAAAAAGGGAAGACCTTCTTTTTGAACATTTTCTCAATTATATAAAAAAAAGCAAAATATTGTACGCCCCTGGGCCATTTTAATCTCTTGTATAAAAAATAGTAAAATATAGTGGATTGCCCCATGGACGTAGTATTAACAACAATCCAAACCACGTAAAAGTCTCTATGTCCTTTACATTAGTGCTATTTACTTTTAATTTTTCTTTTGTTCATTGACCCATCTCGACATTTAAACAAATAGTTGAAGTGCAACTATACGGATGTGTAAGCATTCAACAACCGGTCGCTTTCAAAGGTGAACTTAACTAATCTTAAATTCACTGATTCCTAATCATCAGGACGACTGCCATAAGGTTGGTACAGGATTAAGCTAACCGTGGTGAAGCCGAAAAATTTCACCAACATTTTAGCGCTAGAAGGTGGGCCCGAAACTCCATTCCTCCACCCGTCCATCCCTTCATACCTTCACTCCTCTTCCCTTAACTTCCAGCAAAACTCCAATTCAATTTCCACTTCCTTATCATCCATGGCTCACCGTCCTTTCTTATCCATTGCATGTTTCATGCAATAGATAAATGATTACGAAACCCTCCAAAAGGAGGACGGTGAAGCCAACTACCACTACTTGATAGGATTACTCAATAATCAGTGGTGTGTGGAATCCTATGTAATGACATTTACCAGCTGTTCGTCACTCTCTTGGATCAATCAACAACTACCTGGGAAACATAAACACATAGGTATTTGTTGATTTAGACAGTGATTCGAATTATGGTACGGAATCCAAAACGGGAATCCTAGAACCCCAGTCATAATAACACGAGGATTCCATTGCCATAACCTACAACACATATCTCAATCACTTCGGTAAGAAGCAAGCCGAAGTGATTGAGATGCACGTGGATTTGAAAGATTAACCGCTACCCCTTTCCCATTAGAGCCGAATCCTGATGCTTACACATGAATTTCTTATGCTTCCCTACCTATACCAGGGAAGAAGCTAGATCGAACATATAGCTGAGAGCCTGCGTGGGATGAATTCAAATCCCGAGGGAGGAGCTAGAGTCGAAGCAACAAATGCATAGACGAGTAACTAGTACCGCATTGAAGGGCCCAGGCTAACAGCAAAGAGACTTGCGCCACTTATGTGGCATACTTTGCAAAAAAATGATATGTATTGATATATCAAACTAGTCGTAGGGATACTAGACTGCCCAAACCAGTATAAAAATCTTTGTAACATTTCTTGTTATGAAAGGTATATATACACATTCACAGTTCACCGCCAATATTTGCTAATTAAGCTTAACACACAATCTGTAGAACGACAATCTCAACACTGAGAATGGTGATACTGGCCCCGTACACTTGGACTTGCATCAATGAGAGCCCGGTTTCTTAGCCAAAATATCTTTGCTGGATAAGATGAAAAAAATCCCTGATCTGGTATGAATTCTTCTATGATGACGATCATAAAGATTGCTCGTAGGGATATTAGACTGCCTAAAACGGTATAAAAAACATTTATGTTAGTTAATTCGACATACCACACTGGACGTATGGATATTAGATGACCTGAATCAATACAAAAAACCATGCGCATGTGATAATGGGTTATACATACATAACCTGACTTCTTAGTAAAATCCACTCCCTTAAACGGGAAAGACCTTCTCAAGAGCACAACTTACTCTTCATAGCTCACCGCCATAGTTTAGAGGTACGATTTAACCTATGAACATCAACGATAATCTCAAAAGTGAGAGTGGTGACGCTAGAGAAGAATGCAGCACAGTATACGTAAGACATTACGCCCCGAAATAAGAAGTCAGATTGTACCAAGCTCGTAGCTAAGGATAATTCGCCCTTAGAATAGAGGGTATGTCAAAACAAACATATGGCCTTGTAAACGGCCAAGGACGTTACACCCCCAAAATAGGGGGTAGGTCATAATGGATATACGGCCAATTATATGGCTATGAACTGAGATCAGCTTATGCTCAACTCATGGTCAAGTTAGCAAAGGGTGTTGCACTCCCGAATGAAGGGGAAAAAAGTGTTGTGCATACAATTAGAGTAGCACGGAGTGTACACTCAGGCAGACAAGCGAGATCTTACCATATGCAGACATTGCGACTTGAAAGGCTATGGTTAGAAGACATATGATAATTCAAAGCATAGCTTAGGCGAATGCGAGCAAGTACACTACATGGAACGCACTAATAAATTAGGTACAAATCCCGATATTGCTCAAAGATCACCAGGCATGCATTAAAAAACTGAGCTATCAATACTTAATTACAAATCTTATATGATTTTTACATATTCTCATATAATCTACAAAACATTACAAAACTAAGTCAAATTAGAAAAAAAGCATTTCCTAAAAATTAAATTACGAATCAGTGCAAAATCAAGCACGATCGCTTCATGTCGACATGCATTACCGTAAAGGAAATTCGCTCTCCATCTTAGTAATCACCAAGGATGATCGAGAACGGGAAACCCCACCACAAATCGATCTGTGATGTGCAACACGAGGATCGTAGTTAGAATTAGCTTAGACGTTTTCGTAATCTATATATCTATACTCGTAATCAGCCTAAGTATATAGAAAGGACAAGTCATGTCCAGGTCAAAAGCATCTAAAAACATCAATCACACGTTCTCGGCCGATTTCTGCTATTTTGGTCTTCACCTTTTCCTTATGAAACTCTTCCAAAAGGGATGCCCTGTCTACCCCGCCTTAGGAAACTACAATGGATTTCAATCAAGCATGACATTCCAAACCATATATTTTATTTTCTAAGGCATTTATTTGCCTCATAGCCATTTTTTTAATCCTTTCAGTTTTATGCAAGAGTAGTTCCGTACACTTTTCAGCATCCCTAGAGAAGGGACCAAAGAATTCATTCTCAATTGACAAGAATGGGGAAACTCGAGTATCTAGCGTCCTTGATTCTCCCTTGAAGTAATTCTCTACCTTTTAATCTTAGCCTCATAGTGAGCCTTCACATCATTCTTCCACATAAAAATCTTAGATGGATCAGCCCCAGACGAAAGCACAGGGACTGCATCTAACTCAAGAGGGACCTGGGAAGCTGGAATTATAGGAGAAATTTCCTCTACACTCATATGCAGCGTCATCCTCTATCCATCTCTAAAATCCTTTTCTTCGGTCTAATAATCTCTTCTCTATATATGTAACGACCCGTAATTTTCGATAATATAAAATATTTAATTTAATAAGATGTTGGTGTTGATATTGGAAGAAATTAAAATTTGTGATTTATTAATGAGAATAATAACTAGAATGAAATTTAATGATGTTAATTTAAGGTAATTGCTAGCTATTTTTAAGGTAATTCCAATTAATTGAAATGATTGTAAATTTAATTTGGTGATAATTTTAAATAAGGAAATATAAATTTAATATTGAATTCAGAGTTGAAATTATAAGTAATTAATTGGAATTGGTTAATATTGAATATATAATCAATGTTGTATTAGTAGTTATAACATTTATTGTAGATAATAGACTTATAAATGTTATTTAATTAAGTAAAAGGTAACAACTGTTATTTTTCACCTATTTATTTAGTTTGTTGAATTTAATTTAGAAATCGATAAAAAGTTAGTATAATTGAAATACTGTAATTAATATGGTAAAAGATGGTAATGTAGATTATTGATGTAATAATTGGTAAACTAATGTTAACTATGTCCACAAAGTAATGATTGATTGAATAAAAATATATAAATCAAAATAAATGAATATATTGGGATTTAAAATTTTTATTAATGGATTTATTGCAATCAAAATTGAACACTGTAATTAGTGCAATATTTAACATTGGATTTGACATGGAAATTTATTTTTCAAAGATTTTAAATTACTAGGTAATCAAAAATGATAAAAATTGTTAGTTATTAAATTTCAATTTAAAAAGAGATTCAATTAATTTTATAATAATTTATTTAATTAACGTGAAAATAGCCATTTTGGCCACTATCTCGGATTTCAACGATACTATTTTCATCGGATCCGAAATGGCGAATTGTTGTAGGATTTCAAGTTTCTTAGCAATCGCACTTGTCGTTTGATCGTGCGGGCTCGAAACGCGCATAAATCAATTTAATGAAATAAATTTGAAATAAGCTGATTTTAAAAGCAAACTTCTTCATACAATGGAATTAGGACTTGAAACATGTTCCATTGAGTTTAAAAATATCGAAAACATCTATTTTGGTATATGGGATGAACCATTTTCGTTTCGGAAACGAAACGGGCTTTTCGAAGCGTTATTGTCATTTCAAACCAATTTGACTTTAACAGTAACCTATGAAAATGATAAAATTGAGCCTCGAAACCAGTTCCATTGTATTCAAAAGGCCTTTTTACATTTAGAACGCCAGGAGGCACGGTTCGTTTGAAGTTCGGACAGTTTTGGAACTCATGCTACAAATAGGCGCGCAAAACGAAAAAATAATATTATATTATTCTGAAACCCTAGCCGCCGCTCCTCTTTTCTTTTCAATAGCCGAAAATTCCTAGCCTTCTCCCCAAGATTTCTTCTTATCCGTTCAACGAAATCAAAATCTTCCAAAAACAAAGTTGTAGAGCTCGACGAGCTCTACACATCCAACGGTTGATTCATGTTATTACATCTTGGATTCCACAAAATCACTGCTTGAAGGTTGCACGTATTTTGGGCATTTCTCGTCAAACGACGGCGGCTGGTGGGGCGCGACTTCGGGCGTGGGTGAAGCAAAATGAGGCGCATCATATGGAGGCCCTCGATCATTCGCCGGTCAAGCTTTGGGGCATGCGTGTTTGGATGAGAACACATTTCTGATGGGTTGCGTACGTGAACAAACGGAGAAGAAGGAAGTACGTGCCTTTTTTTATATTCATTTATTAATTATTATATATTAAAAATTCAAATATTCTAACTCGAATAACATTTTCATACGAGCTCGGATTCATGTGCGGTTTTCTCTGTTGCGATCTTATCGAAATTGCGGACGACATGGAACTGGTTTGGTCGAATTCTGAGATTGTTGAAATCTGGGCCTTCATTTGGATTTTAAATCGATTTGAAACCAAAGGTGAGTGTTTTAACCCACTCACAACAACTATTATGTTAGCTAAATTAAATTTATAATGTGATTAGAAGTTGATTAATCGCTGTTTGGTACATTATATGGTCATTGTAGTTAAATCGGACTTTTATCGAATTTAATTGCATTTAATTTAATATTGAATTTAAATTGCCAGATAAATACCTGTTAATGATAATCAGCTAAATGTTGTTATTTATTTGTTGATTTGAATGATGATTGTGATGGATGTTTGATTGTTGACATTGGATGACTAGATGTTATATTTATATTGTTATAACACTGCAAGTTCCCATAGTTTATTGTTAGAAATCCTTATGGGTTGAAATGATACATACCCGAACGATCTGATCGATTAGGGAGAAATTGTTATGGGTTGAAATGATAGACTCCGGCGATTTCATGGATTTGAAATTAAATTTGGGATTGCGGGTTGAAATGATATATACCCGTAAATGTAAAAATATTTGTGGATTGAAATGATAAATATCCGTATCACTTGACCATAGGGTATAAAATTACATACAAACACCAGATTGGTTAAGTTAAATGATTTTAAATCCTTAAAATTTGAATTTGGTTAAACGATATTTTGAAATAAAATTTGACTTGTATACACTGAATTATTTTCGAAATCCAAGCTTTAAATGTTGAAATTGGAGTTAGTTTAATGAATTGTTTAAAAGAATGAAAATGGAAATTTCAACGTTGAATTTGAAATATAACTGAAATTTATCGAAATGGAGTTATTGGAAATGTTTAAAGATTTAAACTTTGAAATCTATGAAATTGATGTGGTTTAGAATAGTTCAACTACGGATTTATAATCAATATAAATTGAGATGGTTTAATAAAAATTGAATTGAAAGTTTAAATTCGAGTTGGTGATTTGTAATCTAGATATGGTCCAGATTTGTTGAAAAGACAGAAATAGTTTATTTGGATATCAATTTCAAACTTAATTATTTTAATATATACTGTTCAAAGATTTATTATTTTAAAAATCCTGATTTTTAAGATTTTCAAACTATTAGACTAATTTAATCTATTTTCAACCATTTTAAAATATTTAATCAATTTAAACTATTTTAATTTATCTTAATCTATTTTAACATAATTTAAGCTAATTAACCCATTTTAAATCTATTTAATCTATTTTAAATCTATTTAATTTATTTTAAATCTATTAAATCTATTTTAAATCTATTTAATCTATTTTAAATCTATTTAAACCATCGTAAATCCACCTAAACTATTTTAATCTATTTTAAAGTATTTTAAACCATCTTAACTATTTTAAACTATTTTAAAACTATCTAAACTATTTTCTAAAATAAAACGGTGTAAGGTTGGACCGCTATATTTAAATCCTTGATTTAAAAGTGAATATGGATAAATGATGTTATAACCTAAGTTAGGATTTAAATGATATTTTCTGGTGAAATGACATATTTGATTGAATATGATGATTTTGAAATGAGATTTAACCTATTTTATCGATATGATTTCAAAAGTGAATATGATTTCGAAAGTGATATGTTTGAATCGAATATGATATTTTGATATCAATTATGAATTGACGTTTGAAATGTAAAAGAACCATCCGGTGTGAAATAAGCGTTTGGTTGTAAAGAAGAACGGGATCAAATATTGTCATACTCTCTGCCAATAACGAAAAACCACTTTAACAACTATGTACATGGTGGAGATTCTAGAATGAAGTAGGATGGTTTGGCAAACGATTCTATATGAGGTATTTACGTTGCCCTGACTCCCGTTAGTCAGCTTGATATGGCTAAAACTGGAGCTATACCGGGCCAAGTGAAGTCGCTCCTGTAGGATCATTTTCACCTTAGAGGAGGTGTGAATAGGGTGTACTAATAAAAATTAATGTGGAAATAAAAACATAAAGTAATGCAGTAGATAGCACACACAGATTTTCCCAGCTTCGGCAAAAAACTACCTACGTGCTACCGCTAAGGTTTCTACTAGAAATTAGGTAATCAGACGCTTACAATAACACGTAAACTCGCGACACCCACTAACTCGATTAACCTAACTCTAAGCTCAAAACCCTACAACAACTCAGCCACTGAGTTGCGAATTCTCAAACTACATCCCGTAGTTTGTACCTAGTTACACAACTAGAAAGTTACACAATTTAAAAGGAAATTACAGATAAAATAAAAGACTAAACTAAAAAACCTATATTTATATTAAGCCTAATACAAAAAGAGGAACAGACCCACTTTAAAATATAACTCAAGAAAAAACGCGTTCTCCCTTTTCTTGTTTATATACTCTACCATTTCTTTTTTCTGCTCTTCACAAATTAGGGTTTTCAAATTGAGGCGCCGCTTATGATATTGATCAATTGAAGTATGCTATTGCGTTGATTGGCTTCATCAATTGACTTCCTGGCTTTGAATTGATCACGGTCGATCCAATTTTGTGTCGAACTCGAATGATAAAAAATGGTATATGATTTTTCCACTTTATGATTTTGGTTCTGCTCGACTTGATTCAAGTTCGATTGGTTCGTGATTTATTTCAAGGCCCGCTCTCTGATTTTGCTTGAACTTGAATAAATGCCGATGATGAATTTTGGGTTTAATTTATAGGGAACGAAACCCTATATTTCATGTTTGAATATTTCAGTTTATTTGCTTGGTCATTTGATTTGTGTTTGAACGATGGTGATGATATTTGACTTATTCATTTCATATGTGTTACTCCATGAATTCGAATGTTCTCCGTTCTTTTCTGCTTTGACTTTGGCATTTGAATTTGATCCTATTTTTTTCTTCTACGACTTGTTCATTGACTTGTTCAAACGTATGACCATTCATTGCTCTGGTTTCTTTGTTGCCTTGACTTTTTGAAACAATTCTTGACTTTGTTATTGCTCTGTTGCATATGCTTGTTTTTTGCATCTCTTTTGTTCACAACTGCTTATTTCCCATGTGTGTCACCCTATGTTGCATGTTTGTCTCCTCTGTTGTATATGTTTGTCACTGTGCTAGTTTCTGGGTTGAGTGTATGATTTCTATGGCTGCTTTGTCTACTTCAGTTCTTGCATTCTGGCATCAATTCTGTCCTTGTGTACTTGTTTTCATGTGTTCATTCCTTCATACCTGAACTAATATATGTGTGTTCATGCATGTATGCTGGTGCCTTTGTTATTTGGAGTATGGTGTAGTTTCTTTGCATTTTGATTTTGTATTCTCTGTTCCATGTCTTCATGTGCTACACGCTTGCATATCCATGTACATTCGAACATATTTCCTGATCTGGTCTGGACTGCTTTGGTTGAGGCATTTGTATTCTCTGACCATATGCATTGCCCTTGTATTTGAACCCTTGCTTGCCTCTGAACTGATATGTGTTATACATGCATTTGCTATGTCTGTTGCACTTGAACTCTTAAGTCTTGTCTGGTGGAAGCTTTGCATTCATGTCATTCTAGCATGTTGTATGTTGTAAGTCTGGTGCACCATGAAGTCTGGTGTGTGTTCATGCCTCTGAACTGTAGGCTGGTCTAGTTTATTATGGTCTTAATGAGTCTGCACTTGTTTGCTTTGTATTACTGTGGCTTTATGCATTGCTCTGACCATCCATGCTTCTGTTCTTATTACCTTTGATATTGAATCCATGCCTCATTGTGTTCATGCCTGAATGTGGCTCCATGTACATATGTTCATGTCTGAATGTTGCCTTGTTTTCATGTTCAAGTTGACTGGTCTAATATGATGTCAATTTGTTAATTGCATTTGCACTTGAGTTGAATCCAGTCTAGGCTTGGTTTTGACGTTGTGCTCACCTGTCCCTGCTATTTTAACAAACAGGTGTATATTGGTGTGCACGACCTTGTGGCATGTACAGTGATACGCTGTGCATGTCACAAGTTGTTCATGTGAGATGAAAAATAAATAAATGATGACGAACAACCCAAATAACTGAGGCAAACAATATTTTCAAACACACACTTTATTGTGCACTGCAAAATATTTCTTTTTCAATTTTACTGCGTATATGATTATTTTGCAGGTAGTTCTGATGCCCGATACAGGCTGGAACAGAGTTGAAGATAAAAGTACGAGTGAAGAGTGAATATGTAGTGAGGTGAATTATGTATGAAAAATTGTATATTGAAAATTGTGTTGTAATTAAAACTTGTATAGTGAGAGCTTAAATTTGTACTATTCAAATTTGTAATAAAATATTTGTTTGAATAAAATATTTGTTTAAATAAGAATTCCGAGTTATTTATTTTATTCAACAAATATTTATTTAATTATGTGGAAAAATAAAATAGTACAATAAAAAATACATTTAAATAAATATATATATATATATTTATGTTAATTATCATCAAACAAAAATCATACACTAGCATATCCTACAATCTCTCCCTTTTGATGATAACATACATATATTAAGATTCTGACTCTATTAGATGTATTTGGTCTTGATGAATTCTATTAGCGCCCCCTATTTGAATATTCCCCCTATAATAAAACTCCCCTTACACAGATGTGTGTAGTTAAAACTGAAAAATTAATTAAAAATAACTTTGAATAAAAACACTCTCGAATATTAGTAAGGATATCGCTCAAAAATCAAAATCTTAACCTCTCTCCCCCTTTTGTTATCATCAAAAATAGTAATAGTAATTGAAATCGCTACGATTTTGATTAAAAATATAAAATCAAATCAAGAGGGAAATATTAATTTCAAATTCCTATTAATCAAACAAAAATCATAATATTTTATTAATTAGAAACAAACTCCACTTTAGAGAAATGGTAGGATTATGGAAAATTTTATATAGTGACAAGAGTTTGATATTTTCAATAAATGAATAATTTGTGCATTTTCCCTTTTTAAATATTGTACAAAAAAAATGTAAAGCACTTACTGACCATGCATAACCATTAGGACTTTTAATAAATGAGGTTAGTAGTTACCCCTTTTTTTAAAAAAAATATGTCAAGTATTTTTCTAACCATGCATAACCGTGAGGACTTTTAAATGACATTAGAATATACTTTATATTTATCCCTTTCTTATATGCATCCCATCCATGCATAACCGCGAGAACTTTTAAATAAGAATGGAAGTCCATATATAGAAATTCAAATAATTCACCCATGCATAACCGCATGGACTTTTAAATGAGAGTGAATACTGTAGGATATAATTATTTTACAAAAAAATATTTCCTTATTTTGAAATACCAAATTCTGCACAATATATTATGATGTATGGATTGACAGAAAGGTGAAAGTGATAGAAATAATCATGGAATAAGTACTAATCTAAAAATATTATAAAATTTATTTAATTTTCATGAAATTATAAAATTATACTTCCTCATGTTATGAAATATAATTTAATCACTATCCATCACTTTTTAAGCACTCTAATATTTTTGATAAGTTCTAAAAGATTTAATTAGCCAATGGGTATATATTTTAGAGTAAATCTCTTATCGAAATAAACTAGAGTATTTTTAACATGATGAAAACTCAAGTTTCAAAAATTAAAATAAGTGAAAATCAATTTTCTATAAGGGGGTTTTGTGAAAATAACTTCTAGTTGAAAATAAATAAAAATAAATAAATAATTGCAAAAATGATTTCAACATGACATGATATCAGATACCACTTGTATTTGAGGTATTCATTGTGATATATAGTGGTATATAAGAAAAACGTGTACTCCTCAACACTTGAATTGTTTTTTGATATTTTCATCACGTCTATTTATATCAAGCACAAGTAAAGTAATCTATATTGAGCAAAAACACACATTCAAAAAAATTTGTCAAAGTAGTTTTGAAAATTGATTTTATTGACATGAAGAGAGTCAATAATGATTGTTGTTTCAAAGTATTTGACAATCTTTGTTTCGAAGACTCACTCAATTTGAAACCTTTATTTGGCTGATAAAAGTTTGAAGTTTGATTTGGCTCATGAAACGAGAGTTTTAGATGTTCAAAAATGCTACTTGCCAAAATTGGTTTCAAGTCAATTTGTCAAATCAATCAAAAATTATACTTGAAATACCACAACTTGTTTGTGTAAAACAGATATGCTTTCTGAGTTATATATTGAATTTATTATAGTTTTCACCCATTTAAATTTAGATTCCGGGAAAGCACAAAAAATAAAAGTTGTATCATTTTAAATCTATTTTCCAGACAACTTGAATTTTACAAATCGGAGTTAAATAGCTCAAGATATGGAAGAAATACTTCAACAATGTCGATGAAAAGATAATTAACAATATGTGAACAATTGAGTTAAGAAATCATACCTCACTTTCCTTCGATGCCGTGATATTCGAAATGTAATGATCTCCATCTAATCTTTATAGGCTAAGTAACAATTAAATTTCAGTTTATCAATCACCTAGAACAACTCGAAATCTATCTCCATCAAATTTGTTCCTTAGCCCACTTATGTGTCTAAATTTTGGAGAAGGCAAGTGGTCTAACTAAGGATGTAGGACCACTATTATTGTCTATTGAAATCTTTGGTACCCAAATTTGTCTATATAACAAACCATTAGCATCTACAATTTACCCTTGGGAATCCAAATTTGTTTAAATTTCAAACCATTTATCTTCGTACTTTTTGGAATCCATATTTATTTAACGGTTTTGTGTTTGTATATATTTCGACAAGTATTCTTGCCATGTCCAATATTTCCACACTTTACGCATTTGGGTATCGCACTTTTCCCCTTAACGGTCGTTTGTTCATATTTTGACACTTTCGCAAATCCAAATCCTTTCCTTTTATTCACGAAGAGTTAATTTTCAAAGAGCATATTAAATGATTTTTCTCTAGTGAAATTTTTTCGAGTAATCGACACAAGTTTATTAACTTTGGATTTTAAAAGTTTATTTTCATTTATTAGCTTCGAACAACAACTAATGGTATTATCTCCCTTTTCAAAATTATTCATTTTCAAGCCCATATTTTCATTTTCAAGCTCTTTAATTTTGGTCTCAATTTCTAGCATCTCAGTTTCAAAGAGTTTGAGTTTTTTAAATTCAATTTTTTAAAAAACCTTGATTTTTTCAGGCTCCTTTTCAAACTCGTGATTTAATCGAATAATTTCAGATTTGCTCAAAATCACGTTTCCTTTTTCAAGGGTTTTGAAATTTTCGTTGACCACATTTAATTCCTTTTCAAAAATCTCAAATTTAGAACTTTCCGACCTCTTAAAACTATCCAACTCTTTTTGCAAAATATTATTTTTACAAATCAACTTAGTTTTGTTCTTCTTCCGAATTAAAATTTCATTTTCTAACTTTTGAAAGTTATCATGAAAACAGGCAAATTCTTTTTCATAGTCCAAACACCTTTTGCAATTAGAATTTTTATTTTTCTTAATATTTTTAAGCTCATTTTCCAAATCATTATTTTTCTGACGTAGTTTAGATAGTTCCCTTTTCAACTTATTATTTTTCAGCTCAAGAGCTTCATTATTTTCAACTAATTTTCGGCACAAGAGAACTAAATCATCGAATGAAAAATCACTTATCTCATCTGTAACAACCTTGTATTTTGTGATTATTTTAATTGTATATTTTAATTATTTTTAATTGAATTTCCTGATTTGAAAACTTTATATTATTTATTAAAATGAATAAATTTTGTTATTTTAAATATAAATTTTTATTTGGATGTGAATTAGAATTCCAAACATGACTAAATAGAATATTTTCCAGAAAAGTGAATTTTGGTCAATATGGTCAAACTTTGACTTTTAAATTTAAAATTTGAATGTTTGAAAATTTGAATTTTATCTTTTATTATGAAAGTAAATAAAATTTTAAGAATAATGCTTTTCATTTTGTTAAAATCTGATTAATATTGTGAAAGTTATCCCTTTTTAATTATTGAGTATAATTTGTTATATTTAACAAAATTTTTTATTTTAAATTATAAAAATAATATTTTATTTGGTCAAGTAATGTTCTAATTTATATTTATATGGGTAAAATAACATGTTATGTATATATTTTTGTTTTAAAATATTTTTCAAAGTGTAATTGACATTTTCCAATGTCAGTTGTATTCTGTTTATAATTCCTAATTTCCAGTTCCATTTAATTAAAGAAATTCTTTGTTTATTTTATATTTTCTTAAGACTTTATTTTATATTCATTTACACTTCATTTTGTTCAGCATTTATTTTATTTTACTTGATTTTTTATTGGTTTAGAAGTAAAGTTATAATTTTTCTAAAACTAGCGATATTCTATTTGAAATTTTTAAGTCCTATTTTGAATTTTTAAACAATTTCTTTATTCTTTTTCTATTTTCCCTAAATTTAATTATTTATTTCACTTTAGAAATGATAAATGAATTATTTATTTCAAATTTTTGCTTTAGAATATTTTTAAAATGGTGTAGATAATTTTCCAATGCCAATGATGATTTATTTGTAATTTTTGAACACTGTTTTCAATTTTTAAGTAATTTCTTATATTATTTTGTTTTGTTTTTAATAGTTAATTTCTGATTTATATTAGTTTTATTTGATTTATTAAAAAGGGGAAATATGAAAGGTTTTAAAAGCTTGGAAACTTAAGTCTTTTCATCTCCTATGTCCTTTCAATTGCCACAACTCCTCATTTACTTATTTTGGCCGTGTATTAATTTTTTTGGCCATGTATTCCAATGCCCATTCCTGAAAAAAAACATTTGTTCCTCATTCTATTCATGGCTTGCAAAAAAAATTGGTAATGGCTACTTTTTCCTTCTTCTTATGCTTCTCATTTTTCATGGTTTTTGCCTTGTTTCTTGGATTCTTTTGCACTTCCTCCTCCTCATATCCACGACCACCATCACCTACACATCTTCCCTGCCATCATCACCAACTATACTCCAGGTCATGACCATGGCCGAACCCACCATGGTAACCAAAACCCTCAAAAATGCAACCTAGGCCTTAGAAAAACAATGTTGTTTGACCACTACTGGTTCATCACTTCACTTTCCAACACCACCACCACCATAGGCCAACACCACCACCTTTTCCAGACCTCCCCACACCACTCCAACCTCTATCCAGACCTGAGCTTGACTGGCCAAGCCTATAACCCCATGACCAAGCCCTTTTGGTTGCCAAAAAACCATGTTTTACCCTAAACCCCTTCACGTTCCAACCTTGTAACTTCCTCCACTTGTTCTAGCCTTTATGCCATACATATCTATGTTCAAACCTGAGCCAAAGTCATGCCAAACCTGAGCTAAAACATCCCCTAGGCTGTGCAAGCAAATGTAGAAAGCAAGGCAAAAGTCGTTACATTCATATTTGTTTTTATTCCAAAGTTATATCATTTCTAGGTTGCATTGAAATTTATAATTTGTTTGGTTTTGTTTTGGGTTGTAACACAAGATCTATAGCTTGGATCTCGCTCTCCACTCAAATTCTAGTCTTGTCATCGTGCTTTTGATTCCGTTGTGTCATTTGTATTGCAATCTCCAGCCATAGAGGTGAGTAAATCTCACCTGACATTTTATACTTATGCAAATGTGAATTGACAACAATTGAATGTGTAGTACTATTATGTTATGCTATAACTGCCTGTGATTATTTATTTATGATGTTAAACCTGTAAATTACATGTCATATCATCCGATACTATTATATAACGCTATTCAGTTTATTTATATCAGTTTATCACACTGCAAGTTCCATGTAGAATAGAATCACTATGGGTTGAAATGATACATACCCGAACGGACTTTAGAATAGGGAAAAATCGTTATGGGCTGAAATAATAGGCCTGAACGATTTTTATTTATTTCATTTAACTTGGGATTGCGGGTTTGAAATGATAAAACCCGGATTTTGCCTTTGTAAATTACGGATTGAAATGATATATTATCCGTATCATTTGACTTAGGTTAGAAAAATTTATATACAGACCTGTGGTTAATATATATATTTTCTTAAAATTATAAAATATGTTAAAAATGTAAATATTATGATAATTTGATTTTTATTTAAAATGATTTAATAAAGTGTTATTGATTTTTCTATAAATTAAAAATATTTAAATAAATAAATGTTTAAAAGTTGAAATTTGAAGTATAACTTAACTTGGAAAATGCGAAAGTGTTTTGAAATAAAAGTTAAGTTAAGAAAATAAAATGGAATTTAAATAAAATTATGAAATGGTAAACTTAATTAAAATGTTAAGTAAATGAAATATTATAAAATTTACATTTATTTTATAAGTGAATTATTAAAGATTTGATAATTGTTTGTGAAACTTTCACTTTGTAAAATCATAAATTAAGGGTTATTTAAATGATTGTTTTTAAAGTAAGAAATATGATTTTTATAAGTTAAAATCGATTTAAATAAATTTTAATTGTTTATGAAATTTTAGTGAAAGATTGGAATTTAAATTGACAGCATTCCTGAAATGCTATCATTTATAAAGTTAAAGATATTAGAACATTTTGTAAATGCTGTAAATGATATAAATGAACTAAATGGCTAAAATGAACTAAGTGTTGTAGTTGCTAAATTTAACTAAAGTTTTATTTGAAATCTAAACCTATTACAGCATCTAATGTTGTCTTTTGCTAATTGAATTGTTTTTAAACATAACTTTCCGTAGCATTTTCTAAATGCTGCAAAGTTGAAATTTCACTGTTTAAATAAATTTAAGTGAATAAATGAATTCTGAAATGGTAAAATTTTGAGAATTGAATATTGACTATTAAATATAATAACTTCATTTTTAAATGATTTAAATGGAATAATTTGATTTGAAATATTTTGATATTTTGAAATGGATTTGAAATGATATTTGATTTCGAAGTATAAATTACCATTTTGGAATTTTAACCACGAGATGTAATTAAATTGATGGTTTTATGGATCCTTAAAGGATGGGCGATCGCAAGCATCCTTTAAGTTATTATGCATTGCTATTACAGTTCACTTGAGTTGGTTTACATTGTATAAGTATATATGTCCTGACTCGAGTGTTTTGTGTTTTACTTTACGCTCGGGTCAGCCTGAGAGTCATAGCTTTGGAATTTATCTTCTCGAGCTAGAGATTTGCTGGAGCTTATCTGTCCATCTGTTATTTCTTATCTTCTAATCCAGTTATTTACTATTCGATATTGTCTCTGTATTATTGATTTATGTATCCTAACTTCTATTGTATCTATTTTGACTATGAGATTTTGTATATGTTTTGAGAGTTTGTATATAGTAGCTTCATGAACTACTTCGATATTTTATTTCCGCTGCGAGTTAGTCTGATATTCGGTGTCTGTGATTCTGTATTTGATTTTATTTGCTCCAAATTTTTATTACAATCTGTTATTTTGAATTATTCAAGTCGACTTGTGTGTCTACCTATGCACTTGGCGGGTGCAGCATGATAGGGGGTTCTCGCATTTGGTTTGGTAGCGAGCAGATGACTCTTACTTCTACATGTCCCTGCGGGGTTGGTGCAGTTGAGAGGCTGGCCGTAAAGGCAGAACACAGGTACGACTGTATGCTACGGTGGGCGTTACCCCACTGACGCGGTCCGTTACATTTGGTATCAGAGCCAGGTTTTAGGCAAACCTTAGCCTACGGAGGAAAAACTCATTAGAGATGGGTAGAAATACCCTAGAATCAGTGAAATCAATCTCAGAATCATTTCTTTGTGAGAGAACGTATTTTCGAAGTATAAAATGATTTTCAAATGATTTTCAAAGAATTTTCAAAGATTATTTGATATAAATTTTCTTGCTTTGAAAGTAAAATATTTCTTAAGCTTTATTCCTTTCGTATCCACCTTGTTAGTAATTTCTCTGATTAGGATCCTCTAAAATTTTGAACTTCTCTCTTGATTGATCTTGATCCATTGTTGATAGGAATCTATTTTGGGTATGGCAAAATCAGTAGTTTGTTAGGTTGCTTTGAGTAAACTCTGTTGTATCTTTTGCTTAGCTGAAGTTGTCCAACTAAAGATATTTATGCTTCTGTTTTCATATGTTATGGATTCCAGTCTTTCCAAATTTTGAATGGGAATTCTTTTGTATCGATATAGGTTATATATCTCTAATCTTGGTTTGGATTCTTATCAAATAAGATTCCTTTGAATTTTGGAACGCTCCCACTTGTTCTGAAATCCATTCCTGTCTCCCTTAATTGTATTCTTTTGATTTTTGGAGCATTCCATAACCCCACTTTGAATGACCTTTATAAGGTGGCGATTTCGCCAATCTTTAAATGATTTATAAAAGGGTGAAACTCCTTATAATTGGTATTGATTCACCGGAGATTTCTGTATGCTCGGTTTACGATGTTTTCTATCTTCTGCTATACCTGGATTCTATCTTTGGCGATCGAAGGTTGACTTGCCTTAGATTTTCGCATCGATTATTCCTGAAGTCACGGTTGACCGGTTAAGGTCGCCCGCGATTTATATGAGCTTATCCATCTTCTATTTGGTAATTTAATTATCTTATCTTCGTTTGAGCTTATCTTTGAATCAGAATTCTATTTGATTAGAGTTCTTCTAAATTTGAATCTCTGTTTTGTTTTGAAATCCATCCTTGAATCATCCATTGGAAAATTTGTGGTTGATTGTCTTTTGAAATTTTTGTATTCATCGTAGTTGTTATTTTGATAAGGAAGACCATATTTTATATATTAAGTGAAATGTTTTCGATAAGGATTATATACCATTTTAAAATTGAGAATTTAAAGTTTTAAATGGATTTGAAATTTTGAAATTTATATAAGAAATGGTTTCATATAGAATGATTTATAACTGAAGGTTTTGAATCTGAATTTGAGTGATTGAACTCCGGCATTTTGGAACTGGTTTTAAGATTTTGAAATAATTAATAATATGATTTGAAAGTATTTTCCGAATATGAAATGTTTCAAATGATTTTAATGAGCTTCAAATGATTTCGAAGAAATTTCAAAAGAAGTTGATAAAATAGAAGTCCAGAACCCACTTATGTCACTGGAAAATAATTTCGGTGATGAATGCAAACATCATCGACATTGATTTTCGAGTTTCAGAGTGGGGGAGAGGCCACTTCGGTAGCTTTGTTATGTGGGTGACTTGTGAAACTAATTTTGATTTCAAATTCCGAAGTGTGATGTGATATTTGAAAGATATATGTATATATATTTGAACAATTTGAAATGAGCCGGTGTTCGGTTCTTGAGTTTTGTATTTGATTTGATATAACCCTACTTTTGGAATTGATTTACTGATTTGTTGGTGATTCCCAACTCTTGGATTGAAATATGATTTCTTCGACTATTTTGAAGGTTCGAGCACTTCCAAATCAAGGTTAACTTTTCAAAGCTAAGTAATTTTGAAAAGTATAAAGTATATAAGTTTGGTATGTATGTTAAAGTATGTAGTAATATGATTTAAATAAGTTGAAACTGTTTTGCTAAGTAAACGAATAAGGCTATTTTGAATTTTCTAATATGAAATTTAGATTTGAAATGTTTTGAAAAGAATTTGGTCTTCAAAATATTTTGAATAAAATTTAGTTTAAATGTTTTAACTGGGTAACATCTTTATAAAGCTATATATTGAACAAGTTGGAATAGATACATAAGTTGTACGTATGCTGTTTTATTCGCCTAATTAAATTGATCCAAGTTTGAGTACACAAGTTCGAGGTGAACTACACGATTTCGTGTTAGGATTTTTCATTTGATTCTTGATGGTGAATATTTGATGTGGATTTTGGGCTTGATTCTAGATTTCTCTATCATAGTATATGGCTATGCAAGGAGACTGATGGTTTCTAGTCAAGAAACCATATCGAAATCCGCATTAGGGAAGTCGAATGGACAATTCTAGTTCGAAAGCGAACTTGTGTGATCGAGCGAGCGATCGAATGTGACGTTGCGAAATGATGACATATGTACATCTTATATTCCAATATCATTGATATACTTGCCGCTAAAATTAGAAGTTGTTGGGTTGGATATCTTTGTAATTTAATTGGAATTCTTTCTTTTATGCAAAACTACTATCAATTTAAAACCATTTTCCAAAAAAACTATTTTATATACAAAACTATTTTTTTTTTTCAAAACTATTTTATATGCACTCTATTTTACAAACTATTTTATATACAAAACTATTCTAAATTAAAAATCTTTTATAAAGCAAAGATGTTCAATCCCATATGACTCTTCATGTAGCGAAATTGATTTTTGAAAATTTTTGAACCTTATATAAGATGGACTTTATGTAAATATAAGATGATGTTGAAAACCATTGATGTTGGAAATAAATTGTTTGACTTAAATTATATTGATTTGGAAATTTGGATTTATTTTCTAAATTTATTATTTTGGAAACTTTGGAACTAAAGATATTTAATTTGAGAAGAAATAATTTGGTGGAATTGTATATGATTTTGAAACTGACCTGATATTGAAACAAATTGAAATTTGAGAACCTTGTGTTACTAAATACTTCATTTGGGAGTTATCGAACTTATATAAAAATTTGGTTTGTATAAGTATGATGTTGATTCGAAAACTATGGATTTGAAAAGGTATTCAATTTGAAAAGTGAAATCTTATATAATTGAAGTCTATATAAGTGCGATTTGATATACTATTAATTTTGGAAAGTATTTGATTTGAAAATGAAATCTTATATATAATGCACTTTATATAAGTATGATATTTGAAAGTTATTTGAAAAGGTACTATATGATACATATTTTCGAAGTAAAGATATGGAAAGTGCTTTCTGCTTGATATCCGCTTTGTGGCCACATTGTGGATTCATTCTATCGATATTTCTCTGATTTTTGGTTTTCCGGATATGATACTCGAGTGTCCATCGAATTCCATGGCGTTACCCATGGTCTTACGAGTGCGACTGCATAGCATAATTCACCTGGTTGGATGGCCCAGTGGTACGGATGTTTCTTGGGGTATTCAGGCGTAACCATTGTGTATCCTGTGATCTATATAGGTCGTATTAGTAGCAAAATCCGCATGGCTGAGAAAGCTTATGGATACAGATGTTTCCTGGGGGATCTAGGCGTAACCTTTGTGTATCTGCGGTCTACTAGTCATCATGGCGAAATTCACAGGGCTGAGAAAGCTTACGGATACGGATGTTTCCTGGGGGATCCAGGCGTAACATTTGTGTATCTGCGATCCATGGTTAGACAAAGGTTTTGTTTGTTTTTTTATGTTTGGATTGTACTTTCCATATCTGTTTTTAAAAAAGTTTTCCAGTATTTTCACTGGGTGTTGAAACAAGTCTACTAAGTACCTGGAGAATTCTAGCTTTGCGCCTGATCAACGCACTGCCAGAGTCTGCAGGAACGAGGATAAACTTGTTAAGACATCGAGTTATAAAAGTATTTTGATAAAATATTATATAAAGGATACTTTGATAAGTTATTTCCTTTCTAAAGGATTTTAAAGTGTTTTAAATATATTTTTTCCTCTTTAACCAACAATTTTAATTAATGGCTCATCCTTGTCATTCGTCCTATTTTCCCTTCTAGCTATTCCTATTCTCCACCTTGTTAAACTTACCTATACCAACAGTCATCAGGTATAATTTTAATCTTCTTGTCATCTTGTCTTAATCCTATTCCATTCTATCTTTTTCTGTGTTTTCTGTACCTCATTCCTTTTCGAGGACGAAAAGATTTGAGTGGGGGAGAGTGTAACAACTCTGTATTTTGTGATTATTTTAATTGTATATTTTAATCATTTTTAATTGAATTTCCTAATTTGAAAACTTTATTTTATTTATTAAAATGAATAATTTTTTTTTATTTTAAATATAAATTTTGATTTTGATGTGAATTAGAATTCCAAACATGACTAAGTAGAATATTTTCCAGAAAAGTGAATTTTGGTCAATATGGTCAAACTTTGACTTTTAAATTTAAAATTTGAAAGTTTGAAAATTTGAATTTTATCTTTTATTATGAAAGTAAATAAAATTTTAAGAATAATGCTTTTCGTTTCGTTAAAATCTAATTAATATTGTGAAAGTTATGCCTTTTTAATTATTGAGTGTAATTTGCTATATTTAACAAAATTGTTTATTTTAAATTATATAAATAATATTTTATTTGGTCATGTAATTTTCTAATTTATATTTATATGGGTAAAATAACATGTTATGTTTATATTTTGGTTTTAAAACATTTTTCAAAGTGTAATTGACATTTTCCAATGTCAGTTGTATTCTGTTTATAATTCCTAATTTCCAGTTCCATTTTATTAAAAGAAATTCTTTGTTTATTTTCTATTTTCTTAGGACTTTATTTTATTTTCATTTACACTTCATTTTGTTCAGCATTTATTTTATTTTACTTGACTTTTATTGGTTTAGAAGTAAAGTTATAATTTTTCTAAAACTAGTGATATTCTATTTGAAATTTTTAAGTCCTATTTTGAATTTTTAAACAATTTCTTTATTCTTTTTCTATTTTCTCTAAATTTAATTATTTATTTCACTTTAGAAATGATAAATGAATTATTTATTTCAAAGTTTTGCTTTAGAATATTTTTAAAATGAAGTAGATAATTTTCCAAAGCCATTGATGATTTATTTGTAATTTTTGAACCTTGTTTTCAATTTTTAAGTAATTTCTTATATTCTTTTTCCATTTTCTTTAAAAATTAATTATGTATTTTTATTTCATATTATTTTGTTTCGGTTTTAATAGTTAGTTTCTAATTTTATATTAGTTTTATTTGATTTATTAAAAAGGGGAAATATGAAAGGTTTTAAAAGCTTGGAAACTTAAGTCTTTTCATCTCCTATGTCCTTTCAATTGCCACAACTCCTCATTTACTTCTTTTGGCTGTGTATTACTTTGTTTGGACATGTATTCCAGTGCCCATTCCTGAAGAAAAAAAACATTTGTTCCTCATTCTATTCATGGCTCGCAAGATAATTTGGTAATGGCTACTTTTTCCTTCTTCTTCTGCTTCTCATTTTTTATGGTTTTTGCCTTGTTTCTTGGATTCTTTTGCACTTCCTCCTCCTCATATCCACGACAACCACCTAAAACACCTCTTCCCTGCCATCATCACCAAATATACTCCAGGTCATGACCATGGCCGTACTCACCATGGTGACCAAACCCCTCAAATATGCAACCTAGGCCTTAAAAAAACAATGTTGTTTGACCAGTACTTGTTCATCACTTCACTTTCCACCACCACCATAGGCCGCCACCACCACCTT
The DNA here is from genome assembly GCA_030737815.1 of Allium fistulosum. Taxonomy (NCBI): domain Eukaryota; kingdom Viridiplantae; phylum Streptophyta; class Magnoliopsida; order Asparagales; family Amaryllidaceae; genus Allium; species Allium fistulosum. Next base: position 25,128,175 of record JASFAW010000013.1, read on the forward strand.
TGCAGACCTCCCCACACCACTCCAACCTCAGTCCAGACCTGAGCTTGACTGGCCAAGCCTATAACCCCATGACCGAGCCCTTTTGGTTGCCAAAAAACCATGTTTTAGCCTAAACCATTTCACATTCATACCTTGTAACTTCCTCCACTTGTTCTAGCCTTTATGCCATTGTGACGACCTGATATTTTCAACCATTCGCATCCATTATAAGTGTATAGGTAGACACTCATGCCGGAATTGAATTACTCAAAATACCGCATTGTAAATAAAATTTGGCAAATCTCAGAATATACAGTAAATAAATATAATCACAGACATAGAGTAAAATAATGCAGCGGAAGTAAAAGAAATAGTAGTTCATGAAGCTACTATAAAAATATATCAGAGTTACATAAGATATAACAGAAGAAATAGAATACAACAAAAGTCTCAATAAATAACCAAGTACAAGCTGAGTAGAACAACGGAACTGAAATAGATAGGAAAAGACAAGCAGATAATCTCCAGCGATTCAAATCTCCAAGAGAGTGGAAATCCAAATCTGTGAATAACTCAGGCTGACCCGAGCATAAAGCAAAACACAAAACACTCGAGTCAGGACAATATATACTTATATAATGTAAACCAACTCAAGTGAACTGTAATAAAGGTACAAGTAACTTAAAGAATGCTTGGGATCACCCATTCTTTAAGGATCCGTTAAACTATCTACTATGTAGTAATATACGCTATATACAATAGTGTCTAATCAGTAAAGTATAATCATATAGAAAATAGCGTTAAGGGGATGGAGAACCTTAACGCAGTCGGATCTTTAAACCAAAATCGTAGTAAAACTCGCTATGGTAGGTTACACGGCACAACTAGGCAATGGCAGGGTAGATATACCAATTACGCATCTGGACTGGTGGTGACGCATAGCAGCCACTACCGCCCACCTCGAACAACACTCCCAAATCAAGGGTGCGCACCAAATCAATCACAAGTTATAGAATGGTATCGAAGAAGTGTGTCCGATAGGAGGTGCTACCTCATTGGTCCGTCAATCGCTCCTGTTTTAGCCACCTTATGCCAACTCACGGGAGTTGGGTCCACGTATATACCTTAGGATCGTCGCCACCATCCTACTTCATTCTGGAAACTCCACCGCGTACACAGTTGTCAAAGTGGTTTTCGATATCGACAGAGAGTATGTCCATATCTGATCCCGGTCTCTTTAACAACCAATCGTTATTATAACCCGTGGTTATAATTTTAAAATAATATTTTATACTTCAAAATAGAATATCATTTCAAATCCAAATCTTTACCAAAGTAAAGATTAAATCAATTCCAAACCATTTCAATATATTAACATATCATATCTTTCCAAAACTTCATTTCAATTCATTTCAATATATCAAAATATCATATATATCTTTCCAAACTTCATTTCAAATCATTTAATATATCAAAATATCATATCTTTCCAAACTTCATTTCAAATCATTTTTATATATCAAAATATAATATCTTTCCAAACTTCATTTCAAACCATTTTAATATAATAAAATATCATATCAGTTCAAATCCAAATATTCAACTTTAAATACCCTTTTAATTCAAAGATATGATTCATTTACTATCATTTCAAATCACTTTTAAATAGTTTATATTCCAACCAAAATAATTCATTTAAACCTTTTAAAAGTGTAATTATTATACTTTCAAATCAAGTATTCAATTTCCAAAGTTTTAAACCATTCTGAGTTCGTTTACTAAGTCAAAAACCATAATTATTAAAATTTCAGCCTTTCGCAGCATTTAGAAAAGCTGTTATAAGTTATACTTGAAAACATTTTTATTCAACAAAGACAGCACTTAAAACTGCTGTTAAAACTCAGTTTTTAGTTAAATTATAGTTCAAAACAGAAAAGAAAGCATTTCAAAAGTGCCGCGGTAACTCAGATTTCAAAACAAAGGTTTTATTTGATTTCAACAAAGACTGCAGACCACTATAGCATTTCCAGAGCATGCTATAATAGACCTGAGTTCAATATTAGCCTATAAGTTAAATTACAGCAACTAAAACATTTCAGAAATGCTGTAATAGCTCTTTTTACACAATTTTTGTTCAATTCAGAAACTATAGCATTTCTGAATGCTATTAAAAGTTAATTCCAGATTTTAGTGTATTTCCAGCAACTAAATAACTTCAATTTAAAACACATAAACATTTTAAAAATCATATTTTAACATTTAAAATGTTCATTTACATATCATTTAACATATATCTTTTTCACAATAAATTTCTTATAATTAAATCTAATTTTCAACAATTTACTTAATAAATTTAAGTGTAAAAGTTTCCAATTCTTCACATTTCAACAAATAACTTAACAATTCAAATTTAAATTACCATTTCACAAATTTACCTAAATTTCCAATTTTATTTAATTAACTTAAACCTTTAATTAAAACCAAATTTCACATTTCCAAGTCAAGTTATATTTTAAAAGATCACTTTTAAACATTCATTTATTTAACCACTTAAACTCATAGAAAAATCAATAATACTTTAATAAATCGCTTAAATTCAAATTTAATCAAATTATCATATTTACCATTTTCCAAATATAATTAAATTTTCATTTTTATTCATATAACTTAAATATCATTTTTTACCAAAATTCCAAATTCCAAACTTAAGTTATATTCCAATAATCCAATTTAACCATTCATTAATTACATTTTTAACTCATAGAAAAATCAATAATACTTTATTTTAAACATTTCAAAATCTATTTAAATCAAATTTCATAAATTTATATTTTTAAAATACTTAAAAATATCCATAAACACTTTATAAAATAACCACGGGCCTGTATATAGTTTTCTAACCTACGTCAAGTGATACGGATATGTATCATTTCAATCCGTAGTTTAAAAAGAAAAATCCGGATTCTATCATTTCAAACCCGCAATCCCAAGTTAAATGAATGAATTTGAAAACCACTCAGACCTATCATTTCAGCCCATAACGATATTCCCTTATTCTAAAGTCCGTTCGGGTATGTATCATTTCAACCCATAGTGATTCTAGTCTATAGGGAACTTGCAATGGTGATAACAGATATAAATAACAGAATAGCATAAAATAATAGTAACATATGATATAACAGGTGTAATAACAGGTGTGAACATCATATGATAATAATATAAGCATATATAACATGATGATATACATTACAGATTCAAATGGTGTCGGTTTATCAGTTATATAGGTACATATTGTCTGGTGAGAATAACTCACCTGTTTGTGCTGGAGATATCGAAACCAATGACACAATGGAAACAAAAGCACGATGACAAGACTACGGACTTGTGTGGAGAGCGAATCCAATCTACAACTCTTGTGTACAACCCAAAACAAACAATCAAAACAGCAAAATTCAATACGACTTTAAAATGCAATAACATTGAAATAAAAGGAGATACGACTATGCAGTCTTTTGCTTTGCCTTATCTATAGTTTGGTGTGGCTTTGGGGTCTGATGTGGTTCAGATGTAGTCAAGTTTTGGGTCAGGTTTGGGCTAACATAGCTCGGGTTCAAGGCAAGACAAGGTGGAGTTTGTACATGAGGAGGTGATGTGGGTTTGAAGGTGTGATATCCCGGGATTTCAGGGAATTTAAAATGTGATAATCTTTTAAATTAATTTATTAAAATGGGTAAAATGTTATTTTCAAACAATTTAATAATAAGTTATTTTTAAATATAGTTATAAACAGATTTTAAATAGACATATTATTTCAAATTTAATAAGTATTGTTTAAATGTATATATATGTGTATTTAAATTGATTTTAGATAGGATAATTTTTTACAATTTATAATGTAATTGTTTAAAATGGATTAAATATACTATATATGATTTAGTTAAAATCTAATTGGTTATTATTTTATTTTCTTTTAAAAGTTTTATTTTTATAAATTAAGAAAAGATTTATAAGTTAGGATATGTATTTATTAATTAGGAAAATTTAATAATAAAAGCTTTTAAATCCATTTAAAAGAATATTAATTTAATTATGCATGTAAAGTTATAGGTGTTAGCTTATAAATCCTCTTAAATAACATGTGTTAAGTTATTAAATGAGTTTAGTGACAAGTGTCACATTTTTATTTTATTTCTTTAATTTTAATAAATCAAAAAACTAAATCTATATAACAATACTTCTTATTCTTCATTCACTTTTTCTACCTCATTTTCTAAGAAATCAAACTGCAGCCACGTTTTCAAAACAGAGAAAAAATTATACCCAAAACCTGTAATCATCTTCAAAGCAAAATCTAAAATTAATTCAAGAAAATAAAACCTATAGCAAATCAGTTTCAAAAGTTCTTCTACAAGATTCAAGTTTTCAAGAATCAACAACTTCAAATCTGAACTAAGCAATTCAAGTTCCAGATCCAAGCTAAAGTTAAAGTTTTCAAATATGTCAAATTTCAACACTCTGTTCAAAACATCTCTACCAGGTGAGTAAACCTAACTTTAAAAACAGTTTTTAAATCTGTTACTATGTCTTGATATGCCTGATAAATGTTACAGTAACATGATATGCAGTGCTTACTTGAATGATTGGATGTGAATGGTTGTTTATATAAGAGTTTGTTATAAAATATTTGTGCATATTGATGTTCATGCTCTCTGTTATTTTCCTGTGAGTAAAATTAAAACATAAATCAGTTTTAATTTGATATATATATGTAGTATTGAGATGAATCTAGTGATGCATGTTTAAAAATTATGTATGCATGCTTGTTAAAATCTGAATACATGTCTATATGAATGTATATATTGGTATGTATGATTGTGATCAACTCTGTTTACTTTCTAACAGGCTAAATATTGAACAAAACTAAAATTATCTTCATGTATCTTTGTTAGGCTGAAGTATTCAAACAAATGTTGTTTGTTTGAACATAATTAAGTTTTAAAATTTTAAATTATATAAATTGAGTTTGAAACTCTCTGGAAAATGAAATATAACAGTGAAAGTTTAGATTTAGGTTAAAATTGAGTGAAATGATTTATTAATTTAAGTGTATAATCTGATTCATCTTTGAGAAATAGGATTTTTAAAACTTAAATCTCAATTTTTAGTTATATATAGAGGGTGCAGTTCAAAGTTGAACAGAAAGTGTATTTTAACCATTTTCTGGCGATCTTTGGGTAAGGAGGTCTCGGGGTTTTGTCAGAAGCAAGGATGATGATCGGGTTGTTTAGCAAAAATGATGGAAGTGGTGATCATGGACTGTGGTGTCAGGAATTGGATGATTTAAGTTTTAAACCCTAAATGGGTCGAGTCTAAAAACTGGATCACTATATCATCTCTGGTGAATCGAGCTTCATCGGACCTTGGGGAAGAGCAGCGTGGATGATCGGGGGACGTGTGGCCGGAGTTCCAGCGACTCTGGTGGTCGGGGACGTTGGGGTCGAGGCGTTTCTGGCGAATAGTTATGTTCCAGGCTCATTTGGAATGCTCGATTTCGATCAAGAGCTTACGCTTGTGGATTGATGATCGGAGATGTTTTTCGTGATGATCGTCGACGTGTCGAAGGCGGCAGGGATGGTCGGAGAGTTGCCGTGGGTTGGTGCACGTGCACGTGTGCACGTCTGTGGATTTGGGGAAGAAGTATTGGATCGGGAGAGAAGCGTTGTTTCTCGTGTTCGACTCGAAGGGGAGACCGAGTTTTGTAGGGGATGACTCGGGAGGGAACTCGGGTAGTTCCAGTAAATTTATTTCCAGGTTTTAAGCTTATAAATAAATATAAGTTTTAAAAATGGGAAGAGGAAGGGAAACTCGGGTTTGACCCAAGTGATTTTTGTGTTCGACCCGAAGTAGCTTTTAAACCAAGTTTTATAAAATTTTAAAATAAGGTTTTTGAAATTTAAGAATAAATTTAATCTAAAACTTTCTTATATAAATTATATTTTATAAATAATAATTGTTTCCTTTAACATTGTTTATGAATCCTTGAAACTTTATTTTAAGCTTTACTAAATTAGGTTAAATTTATTTTAAACATTTAAAGGAAGATATGTTTTATTAACTTTAATTTATCAAGTTAAATGATTATTTCTTTTAAACTTTAATTAATGATTTAATTAAGAAAAGTTAGTTATTAAGATAAGATGTTTTAATGATAATTAAGGCATAAATAAGATAATGTTTTATTTTAAGATAATTTAAAGTTTTATTATCTTGAAATTAATTAAGTTAATTAGGGAAATTAAGTATAATTAATTAATTTAATTAATGATGATTAAGGATTAATTAATTGAGGGTTATAATTAATTAATTAAAGATTAATTAATTGTAATTAAGGATAATTAATTAAGTGATTAGAAACTAATTAATTAATGATTAGAGATTTATTAATTTAATAATTAAAGATTAATTAATTTGTAATTAGAGGTTAATTAATTGGTAATTAAGATGTACTTAATTTGTAATTAAGTTTATTGATTAATAATTAGGTTTTATTAATTATTAATTAAGGGGTGATTAATTAATTTGTAATTAAAGATTAAATAAGGATTAATCAAATAGTAATTAAGGATTAATTAAACTGTTATTAAGTTTTATTAATTGATAATTAAGGTTTATTAATTAATGATTAAAAGAATAATTAATCTGTAATTAAAGATTAATTAATTTGTTTAAAAGTAATTAAGGATAAATTATTTGGTAATTAATTAAAGAATTAAAGTAATTAATTAAGAAGTTAATTAATTAAGGAAAGTAATTATAGGATGATAATTACTGTATATGATTAATTAAGGTGATTAATTAATGTTTAATTTATTAATGTAATTAATTAAGGGTCAATTTAATTAATTATAGTTAATTTATTAATGGAAGTAATTAATTGAGGATTATTAATTAATGCAATTAGTAAGAGTAATTAAAGGTTAATTACTGTTAATGGTTAAGAATAATTAATTTGTGAAATTAATTAAAGAATAATTACTTTATGTAATTAATGAATAATTAATCAAGGATGATTAATATTTAATGAATAATTAATTAAATAAAGGTTTGTAATTAATTAATGATTGATTAAGCAAGGTTAGATAATTAATTCTTAAGTAATTAATTTGATTTAAGATAATTAAATTAATTATAACATAGGGTTAATAATGGTTGCTTATGGATGATTGTTTGTGTAGAATATCTGAATTGGATATCTATTGGATGATATGTTATGATATTCTGTGATATGATATTGGATATATCCGTGATAAATGTGTGATATTTATCTATGTTAAATGCTGTATGAATTCAAGTATTGAATTGAATTGTTTTAACCTTTAAACAACTTGGCCTTAAAAAGATACGTTTTGGATTTCGATGAGACCGGGATCGGGTTTCCGTATACCGGTATTCCAGGTCTGGAGACCCGAATACCACATCGATCCAAATTAACGATAGGTCGTGAATCTCAAGTGAAGATGAAGATTTAGAGTGCAAGGGTTATTGTCGTTAACTCTGAGGGTGATTCCAAAACGAGTGTAACGAGATAATGCCTTCGGTTTCGTTCAAACCCGGAACGAACTTGTATGGATTGAATGCTTTCAGCACATCGTCAGGCGGACGATGAGCATTCTAAGTGATATGTTCTGATTAAAGGTAATCGTAACCTCAAGCCTCATCAACCGGGAATGGCTAAAACAGGGGAGGTGCAGCAAGGCTTCGTGGGTAGCACCCACTGAGAGCAAGATAGATCCCTGTCTAGAGGTCCCTTTTCTTTTCATTCGGCTTAGTGTGTGGTTGGTCGCGCCAACTACGGGGTTATCTTGTTCGGAATTATCCAGTAAGGGATGGTTCCGGCTTTGTGTTGCAGGGGAGCGGGCGTACTCCTCGGTACGGTGATCTAGGCCACGTACTGTGACGGGCGGTACCCCAGTAGCCCTGCCATTGTATGGAATCCAAACTCCAATAAGTGACGTACGTATTAGTTGTGCCCAACTATGTTGGAATGTGAGATGTAAGCATTTCAGCTATTTCTGTATTTTACTTGAAAACCATAGACCCTATTATAATACAATCAGATTTCCTATCAAACGTTTTAGTTAGCGTAAGGTAAAAACTTACCCATGTTTATTTGTGGGGAGTCTTACGTGATACTTTTGTTTTCAAAAGTTTTCAAAGTTAAGCAATCTAATCGTTTACTCACACCAGACCCATGTCTGACCCAAGTGTTTATTTTCTATTTTATTAAACTCTTAGGTACTCAAATTTTTACGAGTAGCCAAGGGATTCAGGTTTAGCTTTGACGAATATTCTGGAGGAGCAATGGAGCAGGAGGCTTCGGCGTTCGTAGATATAGTATTCCGCTGTGTTGATATCTGTGATAGTGTCTTGTCTTGTATTTGAGTTGTAATGTCTAGACAGATGTTTATAACTGTCTAGTAAGTGATGTATATGCTGTGTAACTCTGTAAATTGTTGTATACTATGTAATAGTTTATGTTATTAATATAATTTATTCGTTCCGCTGTGAGATCGTTGTTGTTGTTTCTTTCTTTCTTCTTTTCTTTTCTATTTTCTACCCCTTTCTTTCTTATTAGCGATACGACTTTCTTTGGAGAGAAAGCCTAGGTCGTTACATATGGTATCGGAGCATAGGTTGAGCGAATGCCTAAGCTTTTAGTTAAGTGAACATCAGAACACTAGGTTGAGTGAATACCTAGGTTCGGAAGGATTGTTCATTAGAGATAGGATCTGTAGCAACCTGTTTGAGTCCGAGTGTATATATATATACGAGAGCGCGTATTTGTTAGTTATATAAAATGGTTTTATATTGTGTTAATTGATCGGTTGAATGGTATATGGATTCTGGTCAATACGAGTAGCTAACGTTATTGATAGGGATCTCTAAACACTTGAACCAGGCCAACGGACACAATATTGTTTTAAAGAGGTAAATGAAATAATTTTACCCAGAAATAATTTCTATATAAAAAAGTATCATTTTAAATGTATATGGTATTTGTAATAATTGGTTAAGATGATAATAATTTATCATCTAGGATTAGGAGTCTGAGTGTTGAGGTTGGAAGTGTAACTGTCGAGACTGTAGACCCAATACCGTCTCGAGTAAGCTTTGCTGTGGTGAAGGATTTCATCGATCTCTGAAGGAAACCTTTTAAAGGTTCGGAGTTTATTTTTGAAGTTTGGATGAGTAGAGTTGGATCTGTCGATGAGGCAGAAGTGAGTGATGGTATCTTGATACCTCAGGTAATAGTAGCTGTATGATGAGATACAGTGACGATGGACGTTCCTGAAGATGTTTTCTTTGGAACAAGATTAAGGAAGTGTGTATGCTTCGGTGTTGTGGCTGAGTTCAGCAATGGTATTTCTATTTGGTTTGGGGTCCGAGTTTCTCGAAGAGCTTTGGATAGGAAGTCTTTGACATCTGTGTCAGCGGTGCAGCTCGGAAGTGTTTTGTGTTCCAGTAGGAAGATCTTTTAGCTTAGCAGTTTTCTAGAGTGGAGTTCAGAAGCAACAAAGTGGATCCATTTCTTCGATGGATTGGTTAGTCAAGCATAAGCTATTCTGATGGGTAAAGAGAGAGCAGTTTCTTTGGAATTTAGGCTGAGTGGAATGCAAAAGTGACTTGCGATAGTTGAGTATTCTCTTGAGTTATCTGAGACTTTCTGGATGTCTTATCCGAAGTCAGAGATTTGTCTGCATTTGAGATTGAGTTCCTTATCGACTTAATTTCAGGAGTAGTACCGGTAGTTCAGCTAGGTAGAAGGGTGTCTCCTAGAGAAAGGATTTGGTGAAGCAGCTCAGTATTTCATGGAACTGCTGAGTTTTCTTTTTATGGATCTGTTGAACCATATTTTCAGGATGTGTTTGTGCTCGAGTTCATCGACAGCATTCTTATCTTCTCCAGATCAGAGTTTTGCAGCGAAAGCAAGGTGGCAGCTGAAAGAACTTGGAAGTTGCAGTGTTTGATTAAGAGTTTCTACATGAAATTTTTCTAGATCTGAAGGTCAGATTGGTGAGTGCATCTGTTCGTCTTTTCTGGATAGGAGAAGTAGGTTCAGTCTACTGATAATGGGGAGTAGAGTTTATGTTCTGGATTTTGGGTAGATCTTGTGAGGATCATTTTGTTGGGTTGTTTTTGGTCCAGTTTGTTTCTAGAAGCATCAGCAAAGGTTGAGCTGATCGGAATGGATGTAGGCAGCCCAGGATCGTCAGAAGAGTTCTGTGGGTTAGAGACGGAGGAATTTGGAATTCGAAGTTGGAGACTTCGTTGTTGTTGAAGTTTTCTCTGGTAAAAGGGAGCTATAAGATTGGGTAAGTCTGGGAAGTTAGCTCCGTAGCATATTGGATTCTTTTGAGTTTTTGTAAGGATAAGTGCTTTGGTCTACAAGATTGATTTACCATTGATTTACCAGTTTGGATAACTGGGATACGGTGTATCTCGCGTATCTTTGAGGAAGTACGTGTATGGTCCATCATTGGTTTTAGAACCAGTAGTTCAGAAGGATTTGGTAGTTGAGTTGATCTTGTCTGTGGTCTGATATCTTGTTCAGATTATTGATCTAGATGAGTAGGAGCTCAGTAGCTTAGTAGTATAGCTAGTTCTGGATTCAGTAGAGCGAGTATTCCAGTGTCTATACTTGGGAAACTCGAGGAAATTTAGGAAGCTTATCCAGGATCTGTGTCCGGATAGCTAGAATTGTTTGTTTGATTGAATTGTTTGTTCGGATGCAATTGGTTGTTTGTTTGTGTTGGCTGATAGGTATGCTTAGATTGGTTGAAATAAAATAAAACTTGGGATTATCTTTTGTTTTAAATTTCGAGGACGAAATTCTTTTAAGGGGGGAGGAATGTGATATCCCGGGATTTCAGGGAATTTAAAATGTGATAATCTTTTAAATTAATTTATTAAAATGGGTAAAATGTTATTTTCAAACAATTTAATAATAAGTTATTTTTAAATATAGTTATAAACAGATTTTAAATAGACATATTATTTCAAATTTAATAAGTATTGTTTAAATGTATATATATGTGTATTTAAATTGATTTTAGATAGGATAATTTTTTACAATTTATAATGTAATTGTTTAAAATGGATTAAATATACTATATATGATTTAGTTAAAATCTAATTGGTTATTATTTTATTTTCTTTTAAAAGTTTTATTTTTATAAATTAAGAAAAGATTTATAAGTTAGGATATGTATTTATTAATTAGGAAAATTTAATAATAAAAGCTTTTAAATCCATTTAAAAGAATATTAATTTAATTATGCATGTAAAGTTATAGGTGTTAGCTTATAAATCCTCTTAAATAACATGTGTTAAGTTATTAAATGAGTTTAGTGACAAGTGTCACATTTTTATTTTATTTCTTTAATTTTAATAAATCAAAAAACTAAATCTATATAACAATACTTCTTATTCTTCATTCACTTTTTCTACCTCATTTTCTAAGAAATCAAACTGCAGCCACGTTTTCAAAACAGAGAAAAAATTATACCCAAAACCTGTAATCATCTTCAAAGCAAAATCTAAAATTAATTCAAGAAAATAAAACCTATAGCAAATCAGTTTCAAAAGTTCTTCTACAAGATTCAAGTTTTCAAGAATCAACAACTTCAAATCTGAACTAAGCAATTCAAGTTCCAGATCCAAGCTAAAGTTAAAGTTTTCAAATATATCAAATTTCAACACTCTGTTCAAAACATCTCTACCAGGTGAGTAAACCTAACTTTAAAAACAGTTTTTAAATCTGTTACTATGTCTTGATATGCCTGATAAATGTTACAGTAACATGATATGCAGTGCTTACTTGAATGATTGGATGTGAATGGTTGTTTATATAAGAGTTTGTTATAAAATATTTGTGCATATTGATGTTCATGCTCTCTGTTATTTTCCTGTGAGTAAAATTAAAACATAAATCAGTTTTAATTTGATATATATATGTAGTATTGAGATGAATCTAGTGATGCATGTTTAAAAATTATGTATGCATGCTTGTTAAAATCTGAATACATGTCTATATGAATGTATATATTGGTATGTATGATTGTGATCAACTCTGTTTACTTTCTAACAGGCTAAATATTGAAAAAAACTAAAATTATCTTCATGTATCTTTGTTAGGCTGAAGTATTCAAACAAATGTTGTTTGTTTGAACATAATTAAGTTTTACAATTTTAAATTATATAAATTGAGTTTGAAACTCTCTGGAAAATGAAAAATAACAGTGGAAGTTTAGATTTGGGTTAAAATTGAGTGAAATGATTTATTAATTTAAGTGTATAATCTGATTCATCTTTGAGAAATAGGATTTTTAAAACTTAAATCTCAATTTTTAGTTATATATAGAGGGTGCAGTTCGAAGTTGAACAGAAAGTGTATTTTAACCATTTTCTGGCGATCTTTGGGTAAGGAGGTCTCGGGGTTTTGTCAGAAGCAAGGATGATGATCGGGTTGTTTAGCAAAAATGATGGAAGTGGTGATCATGGACTGTGGTGTCAGGAATTGGATGATTTAAGTTTTAAACCCTAAATGGGTCGAGTCTAAAAACTGGATCACTATATCATCTTTGGTGAATCGAGCTTCACCGGACCTTGGGGAAGAGCAGCGTGGATGATCGGGGGACGTGTGGCCGGAGTTCCAGCGACTCTGGTGGTCGGGGACGTTGAGGTCGAGGCGTTTCTGGCGAATAGTTAGGTTCCAGGCTCGTTTGGAATGCTCGATTTCGATCAGGAGCTTACGCTTGTGGATTGATGATCGGAGATGTTTTTCGTGATGATCGTCGACGTGTCGAAGGCGGCAGGGATGGTCGGAGAGTTGCCGTGGGTTGGTGCACGTGCACGTGTGCACGTCTGTGGATTTGGGGAAGAAGTATTGGATCGGGAGAGAAGCGTTGTTTCTCGTGTTCGACTCGAAGGGGAGACCGAGTTTTGTAGGGGATGACTCGGGAGGGAACTCGGGTAGTTCCAGTAAATTTATTTCCAGGTTTTAAGCTTATAAATAAATATAAGTTTTAAAAATGGGAAGAGGAAGGGAAACTCGGGTTTGACCCAAGTGATTTTTGTGTTCGACCCGAAGTAGCTTTTAAACCAAGTTTTATAAAATTTTAAAATAAGGTTTTTGAAATTTAAGAATAAATTTAATCTAAAACTTTCTTATATAAATTATATTTTATAAATAATAATTGTTTCCTTTAACATTGTTTATGAATCCTTGAAACTTTATTTTAAGCTTTACTAAATTAGGTTAAATTTATTTTAAACATTTAAAGGAAGATATGTTTTATTAACTTTAATTTATCAAGTTAAATGATTATTTCTTTTAAACTTTAATTAATGATTTAATTAAGAAAAGTTAGTTATTAAGATAAGATGTTTTAATGATAATTAAGGCATAAATAAGATAATGTTTTATTTTAAGATAATTTAAAGTTTTATTATCTTGAAATTAATTAAGTTAATTAGGGAAATTAAGTATAATTAATTAATTTAATTAATGATGATTAAGGATTAATTAATTGAGGGTTATAATTAATTAATTAAAGATTAATTAATTGTAATTAAGGATAATTAATTAAGTGATTAGAAACTAATTAATTAATGATTAGAGATTTATTAATTTAATAATTAAAGATTAATTAATTTGTAATTAGAGGTTAATTAATTGGTAATTAAGATGTACTTAATTTGTAATTAAGTTTATTGATTAATAATTAGGTTTTATTAATTATTAATTAAGGGGTGATTAATTAATTTGTAATTAAAGATTAAATAAGGATTAATCAAATAGTAATTAAGGATTAATTAAACTGTTATTAAGTTTTATTAATTGATAATTAAGGTTTATTAATTAATGATTAAAAGAATAATTAATCTGTAATTAAAGATTAATTAATTTGTTTAAAAGTAATTAAGGATAAATTATTTGGTAATTAATTAAAGGATTAAAGTAATTAATTAAGAAGTTAATTAATTAAGGAAAGTAATTATAGGATGATAATTACTGTATATGATTAATTAAGGTGATTAATTAATGTTTAATTTATTAATGTAATTAATTAAGGGTCAATATAATTAATTATAGTTAATTTATTAATGGAAGTAATTAATTGAGGATTATTAATTAATGCAATTAGTAAGAGTAATTAAAGGTTAATTACTGTTAATGGTTAAGAATAATTAATTTGTGAAATTAATTAAAGAATAATTACTTTATGTAATTAATGAATAATTAATCAAGGATGATTAATATTTAATGAATAATTAATTAAATAAAGGTTTGTAATTAATTAATGATTGATTAAGCAAGGTTAGATAATTAATTCTTAAGTAATTAATTTGATTTAAGATAATTAAATTAATTATAACATAGGGTTAATAATGGTTGCTTATGGATGATTGTTTGTGTAGAATATCTGAATTGGATATCTATTGGATGATATGTTATGATATTCTGTGATATGATATTGGATATATCCGTGATAAATGTGTGATATTTATCTATGTTAAATGCTGTATGAATTCAAGTATTGAATTGAATTGTTTTAACCTTTAAACAACTTGGCCTTAAAAAGATACGTTTTGGATTTCGATGAGACCGGGATCGGGTTTCCGTATACCGGTATTCCAGGTCTGGAGACCCGAATACCACATCGATCCAAATTAACGATAGGTCGTGAATCTCAAGTGAAGATGAAGATTTAGAGTGCAAGGGTTATTGTCGTTAACTCTGAGGGTGATTCCAAAACGAGTGTAACGAGATAATGCCTTCGGTTTCGTTCAAACCCGGAACGAACTTGTATGGATTGAATGCTTTCAGCACATCGTCAGGCGGACGATGAGCATTCTAAGTGATATGTTCTGATTAAAGGTAATCGTAACCTCAAGCCTCATCAACCGGGAATGGCTAAAACAGGGGAGGTGCAGCAAGGCTTCGTGGGTAGCACCCACTGAGAGCAAGATAGATCCCTGTCTAGAGGTCCCTTTTCTTTTCATTCGGCTTAGTGTGTGGTTGGTCGCGCCAACTACGGGGTTATCTTGTTCGGAATTATCCAGTAAGGGATGGTTCCGGCTTTGTGTTGCAGGGGAGCGGGCGTACTCCTCGGTACGGTGATCTAGGCCACGTACTGTGACGGGCGGTACCCCAGTAGCCCTGCCATTGTATGGAATCCAAACTCCAATAAGTGCCGTACGTATTAGTTGTGCCCAACTATGTTGGAATGTGAGATGTAAGCATTTCAGCTATTTCTGTATTTTACTTGAAAACCCTAGACCCTATTATAATACAATCAGATTTCCTATCAAACGTTTTAGTTAGCGTAAGGTAAAAACTTACCCATGTTTATTTGTGGGGAGTCTTACGTGATACTTTTGTTTTCAAAAGTTTTCAAAGTTAAGCAATCTAATCGTTTACTCACACCAGATCCATGTCTGACCCAAGTGTTTATTTTCTATTTTATTAAACTCTTGGGTACTCAAATTTTTACGAGTAGCCAAGGGATTCAGGTTTAGCTTTGACGAATATTCTGGAGGAGCAATGGAGCAGGAGGCTTCGGCGTTCGTAGATATAGTATTCCGCTGTGTTGATATCTGTGATAGTGTCTTGTCTTGTATTTGAGTTGTAATGTCTAGACAGATGTTTATAACTGTCTAGTAAGTGATGTATATGCTGTGTAACTCTGTAAATTGTTGTATACTATGTAATAGTTTATGTTATTAATATAATTTATTCGTTCCGCTGTGAGATCGTTGTTGTTGTTTTTTTCTTTCTTCTTTTCTTTTCTATTTTCTACCCCTTTCTTTCTTATTAGCGATACGACTTTCTTTGGAGAGAAAGCCTAGGTCGTTACAGAAGGCAACTAGGTGGTTTTTGGTCAAAACAAGGGCTCGGCCATGGGGATTGGGCTCGGCCTATGGTGCACCATGACTAGACAGAGGTGGGAGAGGGTGTGTCGTGGTCAGGTCAGAGGAGTGGCGGCGGCTATGGTGGTGGTTTGGGTGGTGGTTGAAGTGGATGAGCATGTAGAGGTCAAATAAGCATGGATCTAGGCATCTAGGTTGTAGTTTGAGGGGTTTGACCATCAAAAGGGGTTCGGTCATGGTCAGATCTAGTGGGGTAGACGGTGGTGATGGTTGGGAAGAGATGGAAGGAGGTGGTGGCCGTGGAATAGGGGGGAAGAGGCCGATCTAAACAAGGGAGAAAGCAAGGCAAATTTGCATAGAAAAAGTAAGAAAAAAGTGGAAAGAAAAGAGGGAGTTTACCAAAAAAATTTTGCAAGATGGAGGCCATGATTTTTTTTAGGGTTTTGGAGCTTTGAAAATTCGTGAATAACAGGAGGAAGTTGGCTGAAAAAAAAAAGAATGGGGAATAGTTAGGGTTAATTGGTGAAAGGTTAGGTTAAAAGTAAAAAGGTGGACTATACAAGCCCATAGGAAGATAGAAAGTTTAAGGCCTTTCAAATCTCTTTATTTTATTTTTTTATAACTTTTTATTTCGGGAAAAAGATAATAATCCCAGGTAAAATTGCGAAATTTGAACAAAATATAATAATTTATATAAATATTTATCAAAAATATAAAGTTAAATTAAGAAAATAGCTAAAATAGTAAACTAGTCTAGAAATTTGAAATTGAATAGAATAAATTTTAGAAAAATTCATATGAGCTTGTAATATATTTTTAAACATAAATAATAACATAAAATAAAAATATATTCACAAAATAAATATTTAAAATTAAATTTACATATAATTTTTAATGAAGAAAATAGCAGAAAATAGGAAAACAGCCTTTAAAAATAGGAAATCATCATAGTAAATTTTGGAAAAATTCTATTATTATTTTTGAAATATTTAGAGATGAAAATATACATAAATTAACATATTGACACAGATTAAATAAAATATAAGAAAGAAAATATGATTTATAAAATTTAAAATAGGCAAAATTGCACAATAAAACAAATTATACTAAAAATTGAAATGTACATAACTTTTACATTTTAACTCCGTTTCCAACGAAACGAAAAGCAGTATTCAAGTTATTAAATCTATTGTCATAATAAAAGATAAAATTTATAATTTCAAATATTTAAAATTTAAATTTAAAAGTCAAAGTTTGACTATTTGACTAAAATTCACATTTTCTGGAAATATTAAATTTAGTCATATTTGGAATTCTAATCCACATCAAAATCAAAGTTTATACTTAAAATAACAAAATTTATTCTTTTTCATAAAGAAAGCCTTTGAATCTGGAAAAATCAATTTGAAAATATTTGAAAAATACAGGGTTGTTACACTCTCCCCCACTCAAAGCTTTTCGTCCTCGAAAAGGAATGAGGTACGGGAAAGCATAGAAAAGATAGAGTGAAATAAGATTAAAATAAGATGATAAGAAGATTGGAATTACACCTGATAACTACTGTTATAGGTAAGTTTAACAAGATGGAGGTGATCAAATCAAGAATATAATCACGAAAAAGATCCTCTATAGTCTGAATCTCCCTTTTCACTTGACCGATGGTCTATGAATGGAAAAACAGTGTTCAGATCCAGATGAGTAACAAAGATTATCAAAGATTACAGAAAGATTTCTAAATAGACTGGTATAAGCAATAGCCTTCCCATTCTATAACAAGATAAGGGAAATAAGGACAACCAAAAGATAGTTTGGAAAAAAACAAAATAAGATAATAAATTTGAAACCATAATGCTTTGAAATCATAACAATTTAGGGATGTTTATCATTTGGAAATCATACTACTAAAATCATAACACTTTGGAAATGTTATTCTAAAAAAACATAATACTTAGAAAATCATAACACCTTTTAAAAATAATCTTTATTTAAACCATTTTAATTCAAGGTCAAATAATATTCATTTTAAAGTTGTAACATTTCTAAGTTCATTCAATTATAAAAATTTCCAAAACATTGTATTTTCAAAATAGTAGCACTTATAAAATGCTAAAGTAGATATATTAGTATTTCAAATCAGTTCAATTTCAGAAATATTCATTTGGATATCATTTAACTTATGACTTATTAAAACAAACTTTTATGAATGGAATATCCAAATTAAACTATACTTCGTTTTTTAAGTCAAAAGCTCACTATTTTACTTAGCTCTAAATTTAACACATACCCTAACACTTTATTTAAAATAACCATTTCATAAATAGATATTCCTTTAATAAGTTACACTTAAAATTTCCATTTGAAAACCAAATTCTCAATTATCAAGTTTTAGTGATGTTAAAATACATTTTAACTATTTAAATCATAATTATTCATTTTTCTAGACATATCAATTTCATAAATAAAATATTTATCATAGCAAATATAACAATCAAATTTCTTTACACATTTATTCATTTAGACATCAATTAAACTATGAATTCAAGTTAAATAAACTTTATTACCAAAAGTCCAATTCAAATGTATTTTATTTTATCTATTCAAAGATACATTATTTATTATACAACATATTCATTTCAGGAAATAACCTTTATTAAAATTCATAGGTTAGACTTAAGGTTCCATATTAAATCAAATTTGATTATTAAACTATTTAAATAAAATCTCTTTAAATTCCTTTTTCACTATTTACCTCTGTTAATCTTTTATAACTAAAATTTAAGTGTATAACATTTATTATAACCACTCAAATTTTATTTATAAAATCCTTTCTATATTGTATATTATCCAATTTCATATTCAACTTCTGTGTAATTTAGGTAAGTTATATTGGAATGAAATTGTGTGTTATACAAATAAAACTTTCTGATTCAATTATCTCATGTTTGAATCATTTATCCAAAAAAATTTGATTTTTCTTTTTATAATTGAAATTATTCTTTAAGAAAAAAAATGTAAGAATTAATTTCCAAATTCCTTCAAACCAGTTAGAGATAAATAAATATATGTACATAATATGTCAAATCAAATTTAAATCATATATCTATATATATTATAAATCAAGTCATATTTTTAGAAATTCATATTAATTAAATTCCCCAAAACAAAGTTGTAGCAAGACTACAGAATGGTTTCTTCACTTCGAAACTCGAAAATGAACGTCGATGATGCTGCAGTCATCACCGAAATTATTTTCCAACGACAAAGAGAAGAGCACTAAATTTTTAAACTTAAAAATCCTTTAGAAACAAATTTCTACTTGGAAATACTTTAAATAATATATCCTTTTAAAACTTTTAACACAAGGTTTGAATCCATCGGAAATTAAATTCTTAAATTTCTTGTTTTAAATTCATTTCAGTTCCCAAATAAATTTATAAACAACTATTTATAAATTCATTTGTAGAACAATAAATGATAAATCAAGTATTATCACTTCAAATTATCAATTTAAATCAATTTATTAAGTTCCATAAATTATATATCAAAATTTAGTTCATTAACCAATTCTTTTTTTTATATATATAATATTGTGTCAGTTTGTTCTGTCACAGTGTTTTAGAAATCCTATCGATAGCGTTGATCAGTCGAATCAATCGGAAACCCAAATCAACACCAACAACTCAAACAACACAATATAAAACAAAATATTAATTACAGATTTACAAATACAATTCAAAATGTTTTGAAGGTAGGTTGGAAACAAAGACAAGATGTTAAATTAACAAAATATGAAGATGGATAAGCTTAGGTAAATCGTGGGCAACCTTAACCGGGTCAACCGTGACTTAATGAATAAGATCAATGTGTATTTTTTTTCTGGGTAAATCTACATTCAATCTCAAGAGATAGAGGTTGGAGTAATAAAAGATATTAGCATCTAAACCAAGGATAGATATAAATCTCTGGTGAATCGATGCTAATTTGTAAAGGAGTTTCCCCCTTTACAAGAAAATTAGAATATTGGTGAGACCGCTAATTCACTATAAAGATCATTCGATGTGGAGTTATGTGATACTCCGAAATCAAAAGAAGATGGATAGTGAGGGACAAGAATGAATTTTGGAACAGCTGGGAACGTTCCAAAAATTCAAAGGAAATTCGAATCAAGAGGAAAAGATTCAAACTCGAACGAAAGTGATTCTGTAAATAAATTTACCATACATTCTAAGTTTTGCCTCAAAGCCAAAGCTTTGATACCAACTGTAACGACCCGATATTTTCAACCATTCGCATCCATTATAAGTGTATAGGTAGACACTCATGCCAGAATTGAATTGCTCAAATTACCGCGTTGTAAATAAAATTTGGCAAATCTCAGAATATACAGTAAATAAATATAATCACAGATCACAGACACAGAGTAAAATAATGCAGCGGAAGTAAAAGAAATAGTAGTTCATGAAGCTACTATATAAATATATCAGAGTTACAAAAGATATAACAGAAGAAATAGAATACAACAAAAGTCTCAATAAATAACCAAGTACAAGCTGAGTAGAACAACGGAACTGAAATAGATAGGAAAAGACAAGCAGATAATCTCCAGCGATTCAAATCTCCAAGAGAGTGGAAATCCAAATCTGTGAATAACTCAGGCTGACCCGAGCGTAAAGCAAAACACAAAACACTCGAGTCAGGACAATATATACTTATATAATGTAAACCAACTCAAGTGAACTGTAATAAAGGTACAAGTAACTTAAAGAATGCTTGGGATCACCCATTCTTTAAGGATCCGTTAAACTATCTACTATGTAGTAATATATGCTATATACAATAGTGTCTAATCAGTAAAGTATAATCATATAGAAAATAGCGTTAATGGGATGGAGAACCTTAACGCGGTCGGATCTTTAAACCAAAATCGTAGTAAAGCTCGCTATGGTAGGTGACACGGCACAACTAGACAATGCCAGGGTAGATATATTAATTACACATCTGGACTGGTGGTGACGCATAGCAGCCACTACCGCCCACCTCGAACAACACTCCCAAATCAAGGGTGCGCACCAAATCAATCACAAGTAATAGAATGGTATCGAAGAAGTGTGTCCGATAAGAGGTGGTACCTCATTGGTACGTCAATCGCTCCTGTTTTAGCCACCTTATGCCAACTCACGGGAGTTGGGTCCACGTATATACCTTAGGATCGTTGCCACCATCCTACTTCATTCTGGAAACTCCACCGCATACACAGTTGTCAAAGTGGTTTTCGGTATCGACAGAGAGTATGTCCATATCCGATCCCGGTCTCTTTAACAACCAATCGTTATTTTAACTCGTGGTTATAATTTTAAAATAATATTTTATACTTCAAAATAGAATATCATTTCGAATCCAAATCTTTACCAAAGTAAAGATTAAATCAATTCCAAACCATTTCAATATATTAACATATCATATCTTTCCAAAACTTCATTTCAATTCATTTCAATATATCGAAATATCATATCTTTCCAAACTTCATTTCAAATCATTTAATATATCAAAATATCATATCTTTCCAAACATCATTTCAAATCAATTTTATATATCAAAATATCATATCTTTCCAAACTTCATTTCAAATCATTTTAATATAATAAAATATCATATTAGTCCAAATCCAAATATTCAACTTTAAATACCCTTTTAATTCAAAGATATTATTCATTTACTGTCATTTCAAATCACTTTTAAATAGTTTATATTCCAATCAAAATAATTCATTTAAACCTTCTAAAAGTGTAATTATTATACTTTCAAATCAAGTATTCAATTTCCAAAGTTTTAAACCATTCTGAGTTCGTTTACTAAGTCAAAAACCATAATTATTAAAATTTCAGCCTTTCGCAGCATTTATAAAAATCTGTTATAAGTTATACTTGAAAACATTTTTATTCAGCAAAGACAGCACTTAAAACTGCTGTTAAAACTCAGTTTTTAGTTAAATTATAGTTCAAAACAGAAAAGACAGCATTTCAGAAGTGCTGCGGTAACTCAGATTTCAAAACAAAGGTTTTATTTGATTTCAGCAAAGACTGCAGACCACTATAGCATTTCCAGAGCATGCTATAATAGACCTGAGTTCAATATTAGCCTATAAGTTCAATTACAGCAACTACAGCATTTCAGAAATGCTGTAATAGCTCTTTTTACACAATTTTTGTTCAATTTAGAAACTATAGCATTTCTGAATGCTATTAAAAGTTAATTCCATAATTTAGTGTATTTCCAGCAACTAAATAACTTCAATTTAAAACACATAAACATTTTAAAAATCATATTTTAACATTTAAAATGTTCATTTACATATTATTTAACATATATCTTTTTCACAATAAATTTCTTATAATTAAATCCAATTTTCAACAATTTACTTAATAAATTTAAGTGTAAAAGTTTCTAATTCTTCACATTTCAAAAAATAACTTAACACTTCAAATTTAAATTACCATTTCACAAATTTAACTAAATTTCCAATTTTATTTAATTAACTTAAACCTTTAATTAAAACCAAATTTCACATTTCCAAGTCAAGTTATATTTTAAAAGATCACTTTTAAACATTCATTTATTTAACCACTTAAACTCATAGAAAAATCAATAATACTTTAATAAATCGCTTAAATTCAAATTTAATCAAATTATCATATTTACCATTTTCCAAATATAATTAAATTTTCATTTTTATTCATATAACTTAAATATCATTTTTAACCAAAATTCCAAATTCCAAACTTAAGTTATATTTCAATAATCCAATTTAACCATTCATTAATTACATTTTTAACTCATAGAAAAATCAATAATACTTTATTTTAAACATTTCAAAATCTATTTAAACAAATTTCATAAATTTATATTTTTAAAATACTTAAAAATATCCAAAAACACTTTATAAAATAACCACGGGCCTGTATATAGTTTTCTAACCTAGGTCAAGTGATACAGATATGTATCATTTCAATCCGCAGTTTAAAAAGAAAAATCCGGGTTCTATCATTTCAAACCCGCAATCCCAAGTTAAATGAATGAATTTGAAAACCGCTCAGGCCTATCATTTCAGCCCATAACGATATTCCCTTATTCTAAAGTCCGTTCGGGTATGTATCATTTTCAACCCATAGTGATTCTAGTCTATAGGGAACTTGCAATGGTGATAACCGATATAAATAACAGAATAGCATGAAATAATAGTAACATATGATATAACAGGTGTAATAACAGGTGTGAACATCATCTGATAATAATATAAGCATATATAACATGATGATATACATTACAGATTCAAATGGTGTCGGTTTATCAGTTATATAGGTACATATTGTCTGGTGAGAATAACTCACCTGTTTGTGCTGGAGATATCGAAACCAATGACATAATGGAAACAAAAGCACGATGACAAGACTACGGACTTGAGTGGAGAGCGAATCCAATCTACAACTCTTGTGTACAACCCAAAACAAACAATCAAAACAGCAAAATTCAATACGACTTTAAAATGCAATAACACTGAAATAAAAGGAGATACGACTACGCAGTCTTTTGCTTTGCCTTCTCTATTGTTTGGTGTGGCTTTGGGGTCTGATGTGGTTCAGAAGTGGTCAAGTTTTGGGTCAGGTTTGGGCTAACATAGCTCGGGTTCAAGGCAAGACAAGATGGAGTTTGTACATGAGGAGGTGATGTGGGTTTGAAGGCAACTAGGTGGTTTTTGGTCAAAACAAGGGCTCGGCCATGGGGATTGGGCTCGGCCTGTGGTGCACCATGACTGGACAGAGGTGGGAGAGGGTGTGCCGTGGTCAGGTCAGAGGAGTGGTGGCGGCTATGGTGGTGGTTTGGGTGGTGGTTGAAGTGGATGAGCATGTAGAGGTCAAATAAGCATGGATCTAGGCATCTAGGTTGTAGTTTGAGGGGTTTGACCATCAAAAGGGGTTCGGCCATGGTCAGATCTGGTAGGGTAGATGGTGGTGATGGTCGGGAAGAGATGGAAGGAGGTGGTGGCCGTGGAATAGGGGGGAAGAGGCTGATCTAAACAAGGGAGAAAGCAAGGCAAATTTGCATAGAAAAAGTAAGAAAAAAATAGAAAGAAAAGAGGGAGTTTACCAAAAAAATTTTGCAAGATGGAGGCCATGATTTTTTTTAGGGTTTTGGAGCTTTGAAAATTCGTGAATAACAGGAGGAAGTCGGCTGAAATAAAAAAGAATGAAGAATATTTAGGGTTAATTGGTGAAAGGTTAGGTTAAAAGTAAAAAAGGTGGACTATACAAGCCCATAGGAAGATAGAAAGTTTAAGGCCTTTCAAATCTCTTTATTTTATTTTTTTTTATAACTTTATATTTCTGGAAAAAGATAATAATCCCAGGTAAAATTGCGAAATTTGAAAAAAATATAATAATTTATATAAATATTTATCAATAATATAAAGTTAAATTAAGAAAATAGCTAAAATAGTAAACTAGTCTAGAAATTTGAAATTGAATAGAATAAATTTTAGAAAAATTCGTATGAGCTTGTAATATATTTTTAAACATAAATAATAACATAAAATAAAAATATATTCACAAAATAAATATTTAAAATTAAATTTACATATAATTTTTAATGAAGAAAATAGCAGAAAATAGGAAAATAGCCTTTAAAAATAGGAAATCATCATAGTAAATTTTGGAAAAATTATATTATTATTTTTGAAATATTTAGAGATGAAAATATACATAAATTAACATATTAACACATATTAAATAAAATATAAGAAAGAAAATATGATTTATAAAATTTAAAATAGGAAAAATTGCACAATAAAACAAATTATACTAAAAATTGAAATGTACGTAACTTTTACATTTTAACTCCGTTTCCAACGAAACGAAAAACAGTATTCAAGTTATTAAATCTATTGTCATAATAAAAGATAAAATTTATAATTTCAAATATTTAAAATTTAAATTTAAAAGTCAAAGTTTGACTATTTGACTAAAATTCACATTTTCTGGAAATATTAAATTTTGTCATATTTGGAATTCTAATCCACATCAAAATCAAAGTTTATACTTAAAATAACAAAATTTATTCTTTTTCATACAGAAAGCCTTTGAATCTGGAAAAATCAATTTAAAAATATTTGAAAAATACAGGGTTGTTACAGCCATACATTCCTATGTTCAAACCTGAGCCAAAGTCATGCCAAACCTGAGCTAAAACATCCTCTAGGCTGTGCAAGCAAATGTAGAAAGCAAGGCAAACGTCGTTGCATTCATATTTGTTTTTATTACAAAGTTATACCATTTCAAGGTTGCATTGAAATTTATAATTTGTTTGGTTTTGTTTTGGGTTGTAACACAAGATCTATAGCTTGGATCTCGCTCTCCACTCAAATTCTAGTCTTGTCATCGTGCTTTTGATTCCGTTGTGTCATTTGTATTGCAATCTCCAGCCATAGAGGTGAGTAAATCTCACCTGACATTTTATACTTATGCAAATGTGAATTGACAACAATTGAATGTGTAGTACTATTATGTGAAAGTGTTTTAAAATAAAAGTTAAGTTAAGAAAATAAAATGGAATTTAAATAAAATTATGAAATGGTAAACTTAATTAAAATGTTAAGTAAATGAAATATTATAAAATTTACATTTATTTTATAAGTGAATTATTAAAGATTTGATAATTATTTGTGAAACTTTCACTTTGTAAAATCATAAATTAAGGGTTATTTAAATGATTGTTTTTAAAGTAAGAAAATATGATTTTTATAAGTTAAAATGGATTTAAATAAATTTTAATTGTTTATGAAATTGTAGTGAAAGTTTGGAATTTAAATTGACAGCATTCCTGAAATGCTATCATTTATAAAGTTAAAGATATTACAACATTTTGTAAATGCTGTAATTGATATAAATGAACTAATTGGCTAAAATGAACTAAGTGTTGTAGTTGCTGAATTTAACTAAAGTTTTATTTGAAATATAAACCTATTACAGCATCTAAATGCTGTCTTTTGCTAATTGAATTGTTTTTAAACATAACTTTCCGTAGCATTTTCTAAATGCTGCAAAGTTGAAATTTCACTGTTTTAATAAATTTAAGTGAATAAATGAATTCTGAAATGGTAAAATTTTGAGAATTGAATATTGACTATTAAATATAATAACTTTGTTTTTAAATGATTTAAATGGAATAATTTGATTTGAAATATTTTGATATTTTGAAATGGATTTGAAATGATATTTGATTTCGAAGTATAAATTACCATTTTGGAATTTTAACCACGGAATGTAATTAAATAGATTGTTTTATGGATCCTTAAAGGATGGGCGATCCCAAGCATCCTTTAAGTTATTATGCATTGCTATTACAGTTCACTTGAGTTGGTTTACATTGTATAAGTATATATGTCCTCACTCGAGTGTTTTGTGTTTTACTTTACGCTCGGGTCAGCCTGAGAATCACAGCTTTGGAATTTATCTTCTGGAGCTAGAGATTTGCTGGAGCTTATCTGTCCATCTATTATTTCTTATCTTCTAATCCAGTTATTTACTATTCGGTATTGTCTCTGTATTATTGATTTATGTATCCTAACTTCTATTGTATCTATTTTGACTATGAGATTTTATATATGTTTTGAGAGTTTGTATATAGTAGCTTCATGAACTACTGTGGTATTTTATTTCCACTGCGAGTTATTCTGATATTCTGTGTCTGTGATTCTGTATTTGATTTTATTTGCTCCAAATTTTTATTACAATCTATTATTTTGAATTATTCAAGTCAGACATGTGTGGATTACTGTCGATTTGAATGGTCCAAAATAGTGGGTCGTTACATCATCGGCTATTAAATCTTCATCACTGCTGTCTTTTGCAAATCCTGTCAAGCATGTTTCTTTAACTGAGTCGATTGTGGAGGATTTCTCATAGTTGTTCACTTTTGCACCATATATTACATCAACGGTATTCCAGATTTCCTGTGCACTTTCACAATGAGAGATATGGTTAAAATTATCTCGATTAATATGAGAATATGGTATATGCATAGCAAGAGCATTAATCGAAGTATTTTTCTTGTCTACTATATCACACCCATTTACAATAATATCCCACCATTTAGAATTAATAGATTTTAAATAAAATTCCATTTTTATTTTCCAATTTAAAAAATCTGTTCCATCAAAAATAGGGGGAACAATACTGGACTGACTCTCGCTAGATTTGCAACTAGGGTTAGACATCTATGCTATTAACCTTGCACTGATACCACTTGTAGGATTTTTTTCACCCTAGAGCGGGGTGAATAGGGTGTACTAATTAAAATTAATGTGGAAATAAAAACAGAAAGTAATGTAGTAGATATTACACATTATTTACCCAGCTTCGGCAAAAAACTGCCTACGTGCTGCCCCCAAGAATTCTACTCGAAATTAGGTAATCAGGCGCTTACAAAAACACATAAACTCACGACACCCGCTAACTCGATTAACCTAACTCTAAGCTCAAAACCCTGCTACAACTCAGCCACTGAGTTGCGAATTCTCAAACTACGCCCCGTAGTTTGTACCTAGTTACACAACTAGAAAGTTACACAATTTAAGAGGAAATTACAAATAGAATAAAAGACGAAACTAAAAACCCTATATTTAAATTAAGCCCAATACAAAAGGAGGAACCGGCCCACTTTAAAATATAACTTAAGAAAAAATGCGTTCTCCTTTTTCTTGTTCGTATACTCTGTCGTTCCTTCTTTTTGCTCTTCAAAATTAGGATTTTCAAATTGAGGTGCCGCTTGTGATATTGATCGATTGAAGTATGCTATTGCGTTGATTAGCTTCAACAATCGACTTCTTGGCTTTGAATTGATCACGGTCGCTCCAATTTTGTATCGAGCTCGAATGATAAAAAATGGTATGTGATTTTTCCCCTTTTTGATTTTGGTTTTGCTCGACTTGATTCGAGTTCTGGATTGGTTCGTCGTTTTTTCAAGGCTTGCTCTCTGATTTTACTTGAACTCGAATAAATGCCGATGATGACTTTTGGGTTTAATTTATAGGGAACGAAACCCTATATTTCATGTTTGAATCTTTCAGTTTATTTGCTTGGTCATTTGATTTGTATTTGAACGATGGTGATGATATTTGACTTATTCATTTCATACGTGTTACTCCATGAATTCGAATGTTCTCCATTCTTTTCTGCTTTGACTTTGGCATTTGAATTTGATCCTCTTTTTTTCTTCTACGACTTGTTCATTGACTTGTTCAAACATATGACCATTCACCGCTCCGGTTTCTTTGCTGCCTTGACTTTTTGAAACAATTCTTGACTTTGTTATTGCTCTGTTGCATCTCTTTTGTTCACAACTGCTTAAGCCCCATGTGTGTCACCCTATGTTGCATGCTTGTCTCCCCTATTGCATATGTTTGCTACTGTGCTAGTTTCTGGGTTGAGTGTATGATTTCTATGGCTACTCTGTCCACTTCCGTGCTTGCATTCTAGCATCAATTTTGTCCTTGTGCACTTGTTTTCATGTGTTCATCCCTTCATACCTGAACTAATATATGTATGTTCATGCATGTATGCTGGTGCCTTTGTTATTTGGAGTCTGGTGTAGTTTCTTTGCATTTTGATTTTGTATTCTCTGTTCCATGTCTTCATTTGCTACAAGCTTGCATATCCATGCACATTCGAGCATATTTCCTGATCTGGTATGGACTGCTTTGGTTGAGGCATTTGTATTCTCTATCCATATGCATTGCCCTTGTATTTGAACCCCTGCTTGCCTCTGAACTGATATGTGTTATACGTGCATTTGCTATGTCGGGTGCACTTGAACTCTTAAGTCTGGTCTGGTGGAAGCTTTGCATTCATGTCATTCTATCATGTCGTATGTTGTAAGTCTGGTGCACCATGAGGTCTGGTGTGTGTTCATGCCTATGAACTGTAGACTGGTCTGGTTTATTTTGGTCTTGATGAGTTTGCACTCGTTTGCTTTGTATTGTTGTGGCTTTGTGCATTGCTCTTACCATCCATGCTTGTGTTCTTGTTACCTTTGATATTGAATCCATGCTTCATTATGTTCATGCCTAAATGTTTCCTTGTTTTCATGTTCAAGTTGACTGGTCTGATATGATGTCAATTTGTTATTTGCATTTGCACTTGAGTTGAATCCAGTCTAGGCTTGGGTTTGACCTTCTGCTCACCTATCCTTGCTATTTTAACAAACATGTGTATATTGGTGTGCACGACCTTATGGCATGTACAATGATACACTGTGCATGTCACAAGTTGTTCGTGTGAGATGAAAAATAAATAAATGAGGTGAACAACCTAAATAATTAAGGCAAACAATATTTTCAAATACACACTTCATTGTGCATTGTAAAATATTTCTTTTACAATTTTACTGTGTTAGTGATTATTTTGCAGGTAGTTCAGATGCTGGACACAGGCTGGAACAGAGTTAAAGATAAAAATACGAGTGAAGAGTGAATATGTAGTGAGGTGAATTATGTATGAAAAATTATATATTGAAAATTGTGTATAATTAAAACTTGTACAGTGAGAGCTTAAATTTGTACTATTTGAATTTGTAATAAAATATTTGTTTGAATAAAATATTTGTTTAAATAAGAATTCCTATTTTTTATTTTATTCAACAAATATTTATTTAATTATGTGGAAAAGTAAAATAGTACAATAACAAATACATTTAAAAAAAATTATGTTTATTATCATCAAACAGAAATCATGCACTAGCATATTCTATAGCTCCTCCGATCGGGCACATTTCTTCTATACCATATTATGACTTTGTGATTGATTTGGTGGCCACCCCTCAATTTTGAGTATGGGAGTGTGTTCCAAGGTGGGCGGTAGTAGCTGCTACGCATTACCACAGGTCCGAAAGTGCAAACGGTAGAATCCTACCCAGGCATTGCCTGGCGTGCCTTGTCACATGCCTTATCGCGCCTTCTACGAGTTTGGTTTGTGTCATACCTATGGAGTGCTCCCTGATAGCCCGCCATTTTGTTGGATTTTACAGTACTGTATAGACTACGACATCATATAAAATGTGTTAAAGAGGATATGGGTAACGCCTTAACGCTATTTTAATACTTTACTTTACTGTAGACACTATTATAATAACGTATTGTACTATTTATCTAGATAGTTTAACGAATCCTTAGGAGATGGGAACCCCGAACATCTCTTAAGTTATTACACTCACGTTAGATACTGGATAGGAGATGTCAAACCCCGTAAACATCTCCGATGCCGTTACACTCATATTTATTTACCGTTGATTTACTTACATAAGATATTTTAGTTCTGATTCGAGTGTTTTGTCTTTTCAATTCGCTCGGGTCAGTCTAAGCTTTTCAATGTATCGGAGACTGCTTTTCTGGAGGACGAAGATGAAGATTTAGTACTATTATTATTTATTATATCAATTCCACTGCATCATGTTGTTCCGCTGCATTGTTATTTATTTCTATTGTATGTAACTCTAATCTGTATTGTAAAAGTGTAATCAAATGTTATTTGTAAAACAGCTTCATGAACTGTTTATTTAATTATTATATTTTGTCATTCCACTGTGAGATTTTGTGTTTTGTTTTTCATTCTTCTCTCTTCTTTTTCTTATTTACCCCATAACAATTCTCCCTTTTGAATGGTTTGAGTCTGACATGTGTGGTTTATTGTCAATTTAAACCAACCAAAAAGGTGGGTCGTTACAATATACGGCCTAGTATATACTCTCAGCATTTTTAATAAATCTTCCAACTCCCCTTTTCTGAGCAGGGCAGAACACAACTTCTTTTGCAAAATGACTACCTCTAAATCCTAAACGAAATTAATAAGCCAAAGAAGGATGATTAAGTCCACCAATACCAAAATTAAATGACAATATAAAATAAATAAAGTAGGACTACTAGAAAGATTCACATATTTTCCACAAAGAAGTATTAGAATGAAATCTAATCTCCTAGTCAAATCAAGTACTACAAAAAGTGTATTCCTTATGTTAAAAGTCTTAACAATAGAATGTTAAATTTAAGTAACGTTAGAGGGAGGTGGAGCAGCGTTAGTAACAAAGATCTATCCGGGGCCATAACGAGTTCCTGCCCAAGGATCCTCAGTCGGATCAACTATTACTTCAAAACTCTCTTTGTCGTCTAGAAAGCTTTGATTCAATGCTGAGTAGAAAAATTCCAGAACGTCTCATGATTGCTGCAACAATGCATTAGCCTTCTTGCTCTTAGTTTTCTCTTGATCGAGCTTACCCGAGGAAGAAGTAACTCTATCCTGAGAGGCTAACAATGCACTCTCGAGCTCATACACTTTTAATGCTGCCTTCCTTTTTGTGTCATTTAAAGTCTTTGTTATTTGAGCCTTTGTCTTCTTATCCATATTGGAAGAATCACTAAATAATCTCATAGCAATAACCTTCCAACCATCACCATGAAAAAAAAGATTCTAAATTCATAAGAGGAACAAAAGCAATGTCTAATTAAGACACCTTAACCAACCTCCTATGTTTAGCAGCCTATAGTTCACCAGATAGTCTGGCAATCTTAGTAGACATGTCTTATACTTGTTTCTTATACTTAGCAATTTCTTCCTTGTATACTATGCCATAAAGCTCTTTGCCTAAATGTACGGTCTGTTTTATCCCTTTTAGTTTAAATGCAGCATCTCCCGATCATGAGCGTAATCTGATTGCGGTCATACTGATAGTTGAGAGCATTTTGAGCCTTAGCAAGCTCTTCGCGATTAAACTTTAGCTCTGTTTTGATCCTTTGAACATCATATCTGAGCTGAGCAATGTCATCCTTAGAAGCGTTCTAGTGATGGATATAGTTAGTACTGAACAAAGCTCAAGGGAGATTGAGTCAAAGAATCATCCAAATAAAACATACTTACTTAATTAAGGCGTAACAGATTAAGCTCGATATCAAAACGTTTATTACATTGTATCTACTTAGCCATATGTTTGAGAATTACATAAAAATTAACAAAGACATAAGAAGATTATTCATCAATTAAAGATCTAGACTTAAGCCCAAACCATACTAGATCAGGACTATCAGGTGGGAAAGAACCACTCTCTAATGTGTGACGCCATCGGTGTAAAATAAAATCGCTAAGAGCCTCCTTCTCTCGAACTACTTGATTTAATCTGGCTAATGACTCTGCAATCTCATTCCTAAGATCTGAGCAAGTCTGGTCTAATTCCTTTTCACGCCCACCATGGCTGCTGTACTTAACCTAAGACGACCTAATATGTATTTCTCAAGCCTAACCTCAGTGTCCCTCAATAGTTTTGCAACACATCCTCCCCAAAATATTAAACAAAACAATAAGGAGAATACAATCATTCAAAACATAAAAATACCACATCACATTACAAACAACCAACTAAACTTCATGATTTCAAGTACAACAAGAAAACAAAAGGATGTCTGAAATTAATCGTCTAAATTTATCAAAGAAGGTGAGTTAACCTTGTTTTGCAAGTTGGTCTGGTTCCTCAAGTTGTGGTTCTCTTGATCTGCATCAACTGTTTTCTTGTCTTCCTGAAAAAGGTGCTCAGAACGGCTTGAGTCAACATCCTCTTCCTTAGTCTCCTTTTCCTTCCACTTATTCTGGCAATATGCAAAAATCAAGTCTGCCACAGATTCATCTTTCACAAAGTCAGGCTTAACTTCTACAATATATTGACGTTTAGCCGAAGCAGAAAAGCCATAAGTTACATCTGAAATGATAATGTCGAGTTCCTTATTGGATTTTTCCAACTCCTCTTTAACCCTAGCCATAAATTTGCCCTTTTCCTTTAGCTCACGCTCCTTTGCAGCTCGAGCATCCTCAATAGCCTTAACCTCCTTCTTGGCCTTTTCAACCTATTCACGAAGCATTTTGGCCTCTTCCTCTGCCTTGACCTTAACATAACCCAGTGCAGTATTGGCCAAGGCAAGATTAGCTTCAATCTTATCTACCCGACTCGAAAGCAGGGCATGCACACTCCCTGGTTCACATGTCTTCATCATCAAGGCTGCAGACTACAAGATTGGAAAACACAAAACAACGTGAGTCACAAACCAAAGCAATGTGAATGAGAAAAGGAGAAGAAAACATGATCACTCACATTAGACCAGAGCTTCTTAAATCCTGACAAAATGGTAGTGGAAGACATCATAGAAGCCAATGCAAAAATAACAATAGAATCTTATATAGACTTCCTAACCTTTTCCATCAAAGTAGAGCTGAAAACTTTGGATGCGGCCAAGCCACTTGCATTGGGGGTAGACTCATCCCTCGAAGAAAAGCCAATCAGCCCATAAGGTGTAGGAATTAGAGAAGGAGAAACTCTCACACCAAAAGAGGATGGGACCTCAGACGAGGGAGAACAACCAGTTTCTTGAAAGGAGTAGGAGGATCATCAGACCCTCCAAGCAGCCTCTTCGAAGCCATTTTTCTTCTCCTCCCACTCCGCCTCCAAAGCCTTACGAATTATAGCAAAAAGCATCCTTATCCATGTTATTTACAAAAAGAAAACAACCAAGGAAAAATTAGAGATATGGTAACCCTAAAATGTGTTACAAGCTACTCATACCCCCAAATTCTGACAAGGGAGAAGTGGGCTTAAATCTGCTTTTGGAAAGTATATGGTGAGGACGTAGTAAGCCATGAGCTTTTAGCTTCAATTCAAAAAATTACTTCATTATTTTCCTATCCTCTATTGGAAAATTCCAAATCTGATGCATATGGGATCCATACAATTGCTTACTCACCTCTAAAGAAATATTATGGATGGAATAATGTTGAGAAAAGGAGGGGAGTTGTTACTACCATATTGTTATCGAGAAAGTCCTACAATAATTCAGCCTCGATGTCCTTGGATATAGCGATGTCGATGTTAGCATGGATGCAACAAGCAAGGGTTCATGTTGAGGTTTGAAGCGAGGGTGCATATCGAGGTTTGAAGCAAGAGTTCATGTCGAGGCTTAAAACTTCAAACGCCAATGCAACGTTGAAGATGGATGTCAACATTAAAGTTCCCACCAACATCGAAGACCCCAATGTCACTTCTCAACTATGTTAACATTCTTTAATGCCATGTCGAGCTTAATCAATGCCACTTTTATTCAATATTGTCTCCATTCGATGACGTCGAGCATCCTTGAAATGGGCTATCTCTTCTTAACGACAATGCACCTAGCCTTGTCAACAAACTAAGAATTTTCGTCTCCATATCACCACTTATTAAGATCACATTATTGATAACCGGGAGTCACGAGCATCGTTGGGGATTAAGAGGCGACGTAACATCAACAATGTTTAAGCAATGTCGACAACTGCTATTGTGGAGGTTCATCAATATCATCGAAGCTGCACTCCATTGGCTTCGAGGATTACCAAAGAAGAATGATGTTGAGCATTAATAACACAAGCCCAATATCGATAGTACAAACATTGAAGTGCAGCAATGGCATTAATACCGAGGCCGATAAAAAAGCCATCATTAAAACTCTATGATGATGAAGACACCAAGATTTGTGGATGCTGAGGCTCACCACTACCTAAAACATTTAAATAGGGACCCAGGGGTCTTCATTGGGGGCGATTCTTGGATTCTCTCTTCTTAATCATTTAAAACCCTAAATCGAATTGGGGATTTTTCTCATTGTAATATTGACAGTGTTCTATCTATAATGATTGATTCAATTAACAAGGAGATGGTTCGATTAACTTGATTTGAGCTATGATTTACACATTTATATGTTATGGCGAGCTTTACCTAAGCTTATAATCTCACTACCATCGATCACGTTAATATAAACTTCACCAAGCATCATAATTGTTTAGAATCTCACTGACCTCTATATCTGTCTCACTTTGGACAACTTCTTCGTCGATAAATTCGATATCAAAGATAAAGCTCGACATGAGTAAACATACAAACTCGATGATGATTATGACAACTTCGAAAATAACCTCGATGGCCTTATGACTTCATGCCCATCCTCAATGACTCCCATTTACCTTGATAAATCTCTTCTCTAAAATAATTCCTTTATAATAAATATTTTGGCATTGATAAATTTATTCGTTTATAGGAATCCATTATCATGATAAAGAAAGAAGGTGTGATCCATTTTTCGGTCCTACTAGGGATGCCTATCAGAAATAAACCTTTATCATGAATATAAAGAAACCCTTATTCCCTTTTCTAGGACTTCTTTTAACCTCGAAAAGAAATTGAAGTTCCCCGCTAGTAAGATTGATTCCATTTTCAGCATAAAGGATGAAGGTAGCCAAAGAAAAGGTATATGAATTAGGAGCAAGTTGAACAGGAGCGACTCCTAAGGTAGAAGCCCATTCAAGAATTATCGGATGCATATGAAGAACCAACCCGCACCGAATATGCTTGAGAGTAATGGCGATGTAATGCTCTGGTATCCATATGCTCAGGGGATTCCGAAACCCTAGGTGCATACCCTAGAATCTGAATTACCTATGGACACTAATGGCATCCTCTAGATGGGTAATTTTAGAAGGGGGAAGCAAAGAAGAGGAAGTAGAGGAATCTGTTTTAAATCCCTAGATGTTATGTAAAAGAAGGATCAGGCTAGAATTAAAATAGCTTACCCTACTCTTAGTTTGCAAAATTACCCTTAAACTTGAAAATTAATCGAGTAGTGATTCCTTACAAGCAAGAAGATTAAAGAAAATTTAGGGAAGATGAAGAAAGAAAATACGCACCTGCGTTTGAATTATGGCCACCTATCCCCGATCCCACTGATAACGAGTGGGACCAAATAACTCGATTGGGGTTGTTGCTGAACCATACCACATAGTTCCAGCAACAACAAAAGCTGCAAAAAAAACAGCAGCGATACTACTAGAAAGTACAGTTTCAATATTGCCGATTGAAATGATCAAGGAATCTGTGAAGCGTAGATTTGCTGCAGAAAATAATGAGTATAAAAGACTCAAGGAAATTCGCTTAAAAAATGAAGAGGTAGATTAAATAGCTGTTAAAAGATGAACCAATAAAATGATGACACGTATGTTAGAGTACAAAATGCATGTATACCAAAAAGACTTATTCCAAGTGCCAAAAGGTCAAATTAGACATGACCCTATTGGAGTACAGAACGGGTGTATAAGACAATAAGTCTACCCTAACCTACAGTCATCACAGACTAAGGGGGACAAGTATTACATCAGTTCTCACCACGAACCACAACAGAAAGAAATATATGGTGTTTAAATTTAGAGAAGCTATTTTCGTAACAATTGGACAAAACAGAGAACATACTCGAGATCACGACACTTAATCAGACCTAAACCCATTTTAGCAGGGGCAAGGCTATAAAGTATAGGTGATGCATGCTTTAGGAAAACAGAACAGAATACATTGGCTACATCCAGAAACAAAGGCCGGACTGGAATAATGAGCTCAGGCATAAAAACTAGCAGATGGGGTTTGGAGTTAACTATACTCACATTCTGTCAAACTACTACAAGAATAGGTCTGCATAAGCACACACCGGGGATAACCTAGATAGTGCCATGTCGAAACAGGAGCACTCCAAAGGTGTTGTATACATGGTCGCCCAAGATATGCTTAACACAAGCTCAACCTTATAGACAAACGACAATGACACATACCCAACTATCCTTTGAAATAGAATGAGAAGCGCTAATCCACTCTGACTCGATATGGCGACTAATAAAGCCTAGAAAATAAAGGCAGCAATGGGGTAGAACAATCTGGACACCAGAAAACATCCACTACTGCTCCTATTCTCATACATCAATAATGCAGTAAAGCTTCAGCGCAGTTTCCTATCTTTCCTCTTAGAGTAGCTCATAATGTTAAGAGAGAGGAGGTCGACCTATGTAGACCTAGGATTCCCGCCCATATTTTTAGGCACTCCGCTTCAAATTTCCAAGATCCCGCCAATATCAATATTTCATGCCAAAGAACCGTCATCAATCTAGGCTCAAAGAATAAGCATCACAAATAAGCGGCAGGTGGCAAAATTCAAGGGTGAAGATTAAAGGAAAACATGAAAGCCGATTGCAACCTCTCACGGTACACTTTTCATACTATAAAAGGAAAGGCATAAGGAAAAAGGGAAGATCTTCTTTCTGAACTTCTTCTTGTTCACATAAAAAAGTGAAATATTGTACACCCTTGGGCCATTAAAATCTCTTATACAAAAAATAGTAAAATTTTGGATTATCCCATAGATGTAGGATTAACAACATTCCGAACCACGTAAAATATCTATGTCCTTTACATTCCTGCTATTTACTTTTAATTGCTCTTTTGTTCATTGACCCATCTTGACATTTCAACAAACAGTTGAAGTGCGACTACACGACTGTGAAAACATTCAGCAATACAGTCACTTACAAAGGTGAATTTAACTAAGCTTAAATTCACTGATTCCTAATCGTGAGGACGACCAGCCAAAAGGTCAACTCACGATCAAATAGAGTGTGGTAAAGCCATAAAATTTCACCAACATCTTTTATTAAGAAAATGATACCAACATGCAATATTAAAAGTAATGAGAAAAATATTTTCCTTATAGCTTTTTATATTCTTTAGTTTATTAAGTATCTAAGTGCACTCTTTTGTAGAAGATACATGTAACAAATTAATGAAAATTCCACATTCATGTAGTCACATCAATTGCAGATACACACACATATATGTAAATTTATATATTGTAACAACTAGGTAAGGAGCATAATAAATATACATATGATAAAACATATTTTTGATAAATAAATTAGGGATTTTTAATAAATTGAATTTAAAAACTAGAATGTGGTTTTTGGTGTATTAATGGTTTTAAAATATAGATTTTTTTTTAAATTGTATAATATAATCTAATAT
Organism: Allium fistulosum; assembly: GCA_030737815.1. Lineage (NCBI taxonomy): Eukaryota > Viridiplantae > Streptophyta > Magnoliopsida > Asparagales > Amaryllidaceae > Allium > Allium fistulosum. The sequence continues at coordinate 25,166,038 of JASFAW010000013.1, forward strand.
TTAATAAATATGATTAAAATAATATTTTGGTGTTTTATTTGAAATATGTTTTGATAAATGTAAATTTGAATTTGTTTTTTAGGAAATTAATAAAATATTGTATTAAATATCAAATATTAATTTAAATCTCTAATTTAAAGTTAAAAAGGTATTTTAAGGATTAAAAAGTATAATTAAAAATTGTACATGGAAAATAATATACAATAATGAGCATAAATTATTTTTGGAAGGATAAATAAGTATTATTTTCAAGGATTAAAAATGTGATTTTGCCATTGAAAAATTAGTTTGAGTCAAAATAAAATTTGGTGAAATGATTTAGAATATAAAGAAAAGAGTCGGTAATAAAGATATCATGGTGAAATGTATTTTCTTTTTTACAGAAATAGGCTTTTTAACTTCATAAAATGCAATGTGCATTTTTTCTTTTGATAGAAATGATTTCAAAATTTAATCATTGTTTTGTATTAGGTTAGTAAGTATTTGGTAGGAGTTTTGGAGCTTGAAACAATGAGGAAATATTTTCATGCTTCAAAGAATTAAAAATTGTAAGTGTAACATTATTTTTATACTTTGCATGTTATATGCGCTTGATTGAGCTGCCGTAATTGATAAATTTATGAATATAAATGTTTGACTTTGCTGAACTATGAATTAGATTGAATGAATTGCATGTTATTTGCTTTGAAATTACATCACTTTTGAATATGAATTCACCTATTTCATCTCATATACAATGTTGTTTTATTGCATGCTTACTTATGTTGTTTGCCCTTATAAATGTGAATAAGACATGATATCTCAATTGATTAAAGTTGCAGTTGTAAGTCACATTTATTAGAGTCGTGAAATAGGTGTAATACTATATGTGCGATGAGATGTGGTGGGTTTAGATTAGAGAGTGTGTGACTTATTTTCCGTTTCTTTGATATATCACATATAAACCCATTACCATACATTATTATTTATATGCACGGTTACACTTACACTTTGTTCTAGCCTGACTTGTGTTTTTTTATGTATTTAACAACCCTCGGTCAGAGTAAGGTTGTTTGCAGAATGGTTGCTTTTGGTCGTATATCTATTTTGAGACGTGCACTGCGGACAAAGCAACGATGTTGGTGAGGTATCATATTCATAGTGTATCAGCTGTATACTGTCATAGTTGAATTCATGTCATTGTTGTTCGTGGATTATTAGATTTGTTATGTTATAATCTATTTTGTGATGTTTTTTAGTGGTATTTTTATTGTATCAATGTCATTTTAGGTAGTTTAATGTAGTCTTCCATGTATATATGTTTGTTTTTTGGGATGTCTATGTACTATAACATCTTTTTTGTACATACTATATTTTGACCTTTCAGTTGTGATATATATCGTACTATGATATTTATTTTCTATTTCTCGAGTATGTTTCTTATATAATTATGTTATGTGATTTATTTAGTCTTGCTAACTGATGTACAGTTCTTTGTGTTGAGATGAGATGCATATTATTTCAGATGTATTTAAGTATTGAAACATATATGTGTTAGCCTAAGGGAATGTAGACGAGAGATCGCTCCTATCATGTGCTTTGCTTTATGATATTATAAAGTTTTCACTCTTTGTAAGCATAGGCACTAGGATAGGGAATTACAACTTGGTATCAAAGCAAGGTTTGTGTAAAGACCCGCAAATCCGTAGTCCTTTGAGTCGACCATAATTCACATCAGTTCAACTTAAATTGAACAGAAATATGAATCTTTATGGGCGAAGAAGAAAAAGGTAGAAGAAAATAAACAACACAGAATCTCACAATCGCAGTGGAACAAAATATAATATAAAATAATAGATTTTTATACAAAAGAATCTGTAACAGTTTATATACTTACAATCATCAGAGTACAACAACCCATACATCAATTTGGAAAGTTCTAGTAACTTGTCCTCATACAGTGGAAATATAAACTAAATACGGAGATACTTCTCTATCATCCAGCTCGACTCCTGAGCTCCATAGCATCCTATCCTGAATCAGTAATACTCGGTCTGACCTGAGCATTATAATAAAATAACACCCGAGTCAGTCTGGAAAACCAGCGTGAGAAAACACACTCAATTTGAATTATTAGCTTTTCTCAAAATCCTTCGAAAACAAAGGTATCTTATAAGACCATGTCACATATAAACATGACGGGTTTTTTCCTTATGAGAACCAAAACGATTTATCAAAATCATCTGTTATTATAATAGTGTCTATAGAAAGTAAATAGAAAATAGTTGAAATGCTTGCATCTCATGTTTCGGCATAGTTGGGCACAATCAAAACCGTACGACGCTTATTGGAGAATGGATTCCATACAATGACTGGGCCACTGGGGTACCGCCCATCACAGTAAACCTATAGAACAATGTACTGAGGACCTCGTCGGGATCCCCTGCTACACAAGACCGGCCTACCCCTAACCTGGATAGACCGAATATGTTATCACCCCGGGTGTTCCCACCCTTACAATCGAGCGCTCCATCTTTCATGCATAACCATATCCATAATATATAGGTTTCCGAGGATATCTTGAAAAGTGATAACATGCCCTAATTGGGTGCGACCCACTTAGCATTGTTGCATCTCCCCTGTTTTAGTCATTCCCGGTTGATGAGGCTTGAGGCTAAGCGTTACGTTTCAAGGAACAATTCTACTTAGAATGCTCATCGTCCTCCAATGACGATGTTCTGATAGCATTCGTCCATACAAGTTGTCCTAGGTCTGGACAAACCGAATCACCGTCCTCATCATCTTCACGGTATTGATTCGTAACGTTCAAACCGGATCGAAGTGGTTTTCAGATAATTACATCTGATCCCAGTCTCTTCGAAATGATTAACGAATTGGCCAATTATTGATAGTCAGTTATTTAACTATCAATAAAACATCCATATGCAGACACTAGGCCTTATTTTATAATTCTTCAAACATTTTTTTCAAAATATCTTTACTAAGACATATATTCAAATCCCTTTCCATATTCCAATATTTGAAAACAATTTCAAATACTTAAATCCATAATAGGATATTTTCAAACTATCTCAACACATAGAAATATGTCCAAATTTCCATTTTTATACTTAAGAAAATATTATAAATCTTATTTTCCAAAATCTTTTCAAATACCAACACTTAAGCGAATATTTGGTAGCTTATCTCATAAGTCTTCGAAATCACTAATAAATTCTCTTTTCAATTTCCAAAACCCAGTATACTTATTTATAATCCCATTCAACAATTTATAACTTCTTTATAAATTCAGATTTCATTTTCAAAATTCCCATATTCAATATTTTGAAATTTCATTTCCTCCAAATTCCTTATAAAATTCCTCCCATCAAAATCATATCCATTTGAAAACCCCATTTACGAACCTCGAGAGAATTTATAAATGAAATTTTTCAATCACTTCAAAGCTCTATATATATAAAATAAGTATTTAAAAGAATAATAATTTATTTTATTTTATTTTTTTAAAACATGTTCAAATAATTATTTGAAATATCGAAAACACTTTTATAAACGTCAATAACTCATTTTTAGATAAACAAATAAAATTTTTAAAGCCGATTTTAAAAGTTAGAATTTACTAAAATAAATAATTAATATTTGAAAATCTGGAGTATTTAAATCCTAACTAGTTTAAAAAAAGTCCATAGTTTTTAAAAATAAAATTTTCCTTTTAAAAACAAACTTAACTTCTTAGAATTCAAAATATATTTTTAAAACCTCGATAACCAATTCAATTTTATAAATTCCTCTCGAATCGCATCACATCATTTCCATTCCGATCTCCTTAACCATTTTCACTTTCAAAAATAGTATCCCCTATTTTTCTCCCCCTATTTCCATATTCTAATATAAATTCTCCCCGTAAATTTATATTTTCAATCTATCATCTGATATCGATTTCCCTATTTATAAACATCGTTTATAAATTTAATAATTCCTTTGAGTTTTACTTGTTTTTTTAAAAAAACAACCTTATTAATAAAATTGTATTTTATAAATCCATCTCTTTATAAATCCCATTTATAACTTCCAATCTATTTTTGTAATGGCCCGTTTTTCCGTACCCTTTGAATTGACACTAAACCACAAACGTCCAACTCAAATTGCACGAACAAGCGGATCATTAAGGGTAGAAAGAAAATAAAGACAGAATAGAATCTCACAAGAATGGAATAACATATATTATTTCAATAAAAATCTTTACAGCAGAAAATTTTAAAATACAATATCAGAGTCTACCCAAGATTCAGCCTGGATAGTTATAACACCTGCCCTTACAAATGCTGTCAAACAACAAAACAAATGAAATAGATTTGGCAAACCAACCCCTCGATACTCGATCTTACAAACATGTAGAAGTAAGAGTCATCCGTTCGCTACCTAACAAGAAGCGAGAACCACCTATCATGTACGAACCTCACTATGCAAAGCGGATTATAGAATGCGTCCATACGATGATGAAGATCTCCAGCTCTCCTCTGGAAACTCCAACCGTCTTCAACTCAACCTAAAACTACTCGGATCTGACCCGAGTATTAAAAATACCCAGATCAGGCAGAATAAACCAGCTTGAGATACTTGAAATTTTAAATGCATAGATCATGACGATGCTATCAAAACCTTTGAAAAGAAGGGTATCTCAGAAGACCACGCCCATACATAAATACGGATGGGTTTTTATCTTATGATAACCAAAACACTTTTATACCAAAATACACTTGATATTATTTTAATGACATTCCTTTGAAAACACTTTTCAAATAAACTTATTCAAATAAGGTATCAATACCCGGACTAAGGCTAAGGTAATATCCCGGACTGGGTCAACGTAATATACCGAACGGAATATATGATACCAGTAAGGGGGTAACTGAAATGTTTGCAAGTCATTATAGCTATTTTGGGAATACAATCAAAACCGTAAATCTCATATTGGGATTGGATTTCCAACATGATAGGGCACTTGTGGCCTTTTTTCCGATCCACACATAAAAAACATAGTTCCCACGGTGCCTTAATCGCTTTTCTCAAACTAGTCACTTGGAAACGATACTTGCTACACTACAACTGATAACCGGTAGTTCCCTGCTTTTCTCAGGCTAACCACTTTATCCACATGTGGCAATAAATGCCTTGAGGGACGTAGCCCCAAAGGGCCAAACGTATTTGACACCACCATACATACTCACTTATTCCGAATTTGCGTCTATTAGACCACATTGTATCCCATCAAAACCGGGGTGTGAGGCTAGTGAGGCTACACTCAATTTCTTCAAAGGCACGCTTTTCATACAAAACCACGCTTTGATCATAACAGGTTCAACTTTGAATGCCACACTGCCATTCTTTTGATCACTATTTGACTCTCACAAGCATACAACCTCTGAGCATATATGTCTCAGAGAAGGGTGTTAAGCTAAGAGAAGTTGCCTTCTCCGCCATCAAGCAGATGTACATTTGTAAAAGTCAAACGTTGTTTCTCAGAAATGAAATGTCAGACATTCGTCCATACAAGTTCGTTCTAGGACTGAACGAAACCGAAGGCATTTTCCTCTGCCATTACTAGTCGAGAAGCCCTTGCAATCCGAAAAAATCTCCACAACGAGGAGACCACTGCTATAAATAACTCTATAATGGGAGCGACCCAGAGCATGTCAACAAGCAGTCCTCACGCTATATAGATCCACGGTTTTCAATAATCGTCATCTTCAATATGTCTTCACTTTCGAACGTATACATTGGTTCGAAGTGGTTTTCGGATAGGAATCAACCAAATCCGACTCTGGTTCCTTCGAAGCCAATTATGGATTTAAAAAATGTTAAGTTCATATGTGGATATCAATCATCAATCAATTACTTCATCTTTTATTTAAATCGAATATCTTTCTTAGATATACTCTTTTCAATTTATTCCATTTTCTTTTCAAATGTATATGGAATCATTAAGCCACATTTATCAAATCATTTGGTTTATTTAAACCTTTCTTAAATCCTGGAATAATTCCAAATCATTCATTAAATCTAAATCAAAGATTTCTTATGTTCAAGTTATAACTTTTAACTTAGGGAAAATATTCTCCAATCATTCGTTAAATCTAAATCAAAGATTTCTTTCTTAACTTCAAATCATATTCTTGCAAATCAAAGATTTTCATAATAGAGTACTACTGTCGCTTTAGATATGTTAAATTTCACCTCAAGGGACTAATGGCAAGTTTCACCTCCAGGGACTAATGGCAAGTAATCCTACATCATGAATATCTTTGTCTTTAACGATTTTTGTCTTCAATATGTTTTATTTCAAAAATTAGTTTGAAGGGGTTTTCGGATAGGAATCACCCAAATCCGATCACGGTTCTTTGGATAGGAATCACCCAAATCCGATCCTGGTTCCTTCGTGCTAATCATCGATAAAAAGATGTTAAGTGGTTAATTAACATTCTAATAATTTATTTCCTTTCTTTATCTTGGAAAAACTTAAACCTGATCTTTTAGAGCATCCGGGCTTTCCTTTCGATCTGTTCCACCCCTCGCCTAAAAAGAGAAAACAAAGGCCAGGTAAGTTTAGAGCACTGGTTGCTCCATCCATAACCTTAGTTAAACACCTTGTTTTATCTTCCCAGATCTCACAGGTGGGATAAATGTACTAGTCATTTCTGCATACTCAGTTTGTTATTATATTCAATATTCTTCACTTTATTGTTTAAGTTTATAAACAATTCCTCTTAAACATTTATTCAAACTCTTATTAAAACTTCCAAATCATCTTTACATTACTTAATTATTCTTTTAAAATCATTCATAAAAGAATTAGGAAAGAATTGTTACGTTTAAACTCATATTCAGAAGGCTATAGAATTCGTAGCATAAAACTGCTGCGGAAAGTGCTATATAAGCTTATTTGATTTAAACAACTTTTTAATATTTGAAAATTCATATTTTCCATTCCAAATGTCTTTTAAACCATTTTAATAGATTTATCAAATTTCTTTATATTTTTAAAACATTTAAAAATATCATTTATAAAGAAATCCCTTTCTGGATTCCGAACTGGAAAACCGCGATGTTTTTAGAAAATTGTTTTGGACATATTTCAAAATATACTTGATGAAATCTTGATTTTCTTTCTTCGTTTGAAAACTATTATCATTGTGGACCAAAGAATTTTTATTTCGAAGAAATCTGACTTATAAATCATTCTCTACATCTATTTGAAGTTACGGGTCGAAATTTACGTACTACCGCTACGCGACGAGCTCGATTTTGATCAATTTTGTGAATTGCTTCGGAACTTGTCCGAAACACTTCAAATTTGTTTTAAACCACACTTAAACTATTTTAACTCATTTAAAACCATTAAGAGGCTAAATAACTTCCATACACACATTTATATGGATTTAATTCTCATTTAATTAACTATGGTTAATTACTAATCATTTCTCTTATCATTTATCAAACAAAGTTATCATCCATATCACAAACATATAATCAACCAAGTTATCATCCATTATATCATCCAACATATACTAAACTTTTAAATCATTATACTTGAAATAATTTATGGATTTATTAGTAAATATGAGTACTCAACTTTAACCATATTGATTAACTTCCTACCAACATTCATCATCCAACACTTCACTTAAACTTCAACTAATCAACTTCTACCCCATTCTTTTGCTTAATGTTATCGACCTCTTCTTCCAAACTTCCAAAAATCCGGCAGAGCTTCCGCAACACTTTGAATTTGCTCCTAGCTCCTTGGAATGAATCGACGGCACTTCCTTCTCTTTTTCTCGCTACGGAGCTTTACGACTTGCTCCTCTTCCTTCATAGGTTCGGCCATGCCCTATTCTTCATCTTCCTCCATCATTTCTTTACTTCATTGACACTAAACCATGTTCTAATGGTATTCTAATGTCTTTGGCAAAGTTTGGAGTTGATTTAATATGATTTTGAAAAAGTTAGTAAGGAAATGGAAGAAGAAGAAGAAGCCATTAAAGAGAGCTTCAAGGAGGAAGAAGAAGAAGGTAGAAATGTGTAAAGAAAGTGGAAGAATGCTGGTCTTATTTATAGAAAAGTTTTTGGATTAAAATAATATTTTGAAAAAAGACCAAAATACCCTTACTTACTTATAAAATAATCTTATTTTTTTTCAACACTTAACATCACATTTCAAATCATTACTTTATGTCATTTTCACTTAAGTATTAAGTAAAGAAAGTTATAAATATGTTTCTTGGATTTGATGTTTTACGTTTTGCTTTGAAATGACATTTTGTCTTTTTGTGCTTACTTTTTCTTAATTATATTCTAGAATTTTCCAAGAATGTTTAGTAAAAGTAAACTTGATTAGAGAATTAATTTATACTTATACTATTTGAATATATGTTCCTATATAAGAAAATAAAGGTGCGACGAAGTTGCGACCGCTTTTAATCGACAAAACGTTGATTTTCGACAAAATGTTTTAAGGTCACATTTTGACGTTTTAGTTAAACTATTTATTTATGTAAACCAAATTTTAAAATAATTTTTTATAATGCTATTTAAAAATATAAACACTCATAAATAAATTAAAATATTTTATTTAACCATTGAAACTTACGTTTCTAAAATCAGCATTTTGACACTTTTGTCGTTATAGGCAAATGTTACTATTTTTGTGTATACTTCTCTTTACAAATCCTATCCAATATTATTTGAGTCATATAACCTTACTTATTTTATATTTAAAATTGCTTTAAATAATATATTTTAAAGTGGTCAAATTCTGGGTCGTTACAATTTTTAATATCGACTTCAACTCCTTTTTATATTTCTAGAATTTCATTTATAAATTCTTTTTATATAATTCATTTTTAAAACCTCCATTTAAGAATTCACAATAATTAAGTATAACCAAAAATCAAATATATTTTTTCTAACTCAATTTCTTTAAAATAACCTAATTCCTATATAAATATTTTTATATCAAACATTCCCTTTAATTCTTTCAATTTTAAAAATATATTTATGGTATATAAAATATCAAAATTCAGGCCAGTGCTACAATAACATCCAATAATTCCAATCACTGCAATAATTTGTAATAGATTATTTTATACAAATCATATATCACAATATATAAAATTAAATTTAACATTTTGAGGAATCCAGTTGGATCCCCCCAACCTATTTTTCCTGCATCCACATATGTTAATACAACATAAAAATATCAATCCCACTTTGAAGGCGATATCGTGGTATATAGGGACATCTGCTGTTATGCGGGGCACATAGGGTCTCATCTGCTATAATGTGCGGGTCTCATCTTGAAACAAAATTTTCGTATTTTGTTTATCACTGATTGGAGTTACTATATTTCAGACAATGGCTCAAGACAGCAATACATCGGCAGTCAAACAGATCGTGGCAACCACTGAGAATAGATCAATGGTTCCAACAAACACTGTCGCTTATTCACATGGTGAGATGCTAGAAAAATTTGCTGGAGTAGATTTCAAACGCTGAAAATAGAAAATGCTGTTTTACTTGACTACTCTTAACCTTGCGCAATTTCTCACAGAGGATGCTCTGGAAGTGGATGAACTAGAGACTGATACAACCAAAGTTGAAGCACTCAACATATGGAACAATTCAGACTTCATATGAAAAAACTACATATTAAATGGACTGGATAACAGTTTGTATAATGTGTATTGCACAGTGAAGACTTCGAAACAACTCTGGGCTTCCCTGGATAAAAAGTATAAGACGGAGGACGCTAGAATGAAAAAGTTCATTATCGGAAAGTTCCTCGATTTCAAAATGATAGATGCCAAAACCGTTATCAGTCAAATCCAGGAGTTGTAGGTAATAATACACGAAATCCATGATGAAGGGATGTCCTTTAGCGAATCATTTCAAGTGGCTGCTGCCATCGAAAAGCTACCCCTGTCATGGAAAGATTTCAAGAATTATCTAAAACATAAGCGCAAGGAAATGACCATGGAAGAACTTGTTATTCGACTTAGAATTGAAGAGGACAACAGGAAATCGGAAAAGAAAACGACCAATGCAATTGTGGCAAAGGCAAATGTAGTCGAGGCTGATATTATCACAACCGCGAGAAGAAAGGACATAAGGCCAGCGAGTGCTGAGGTCTAAAGAAAAAGAAAGAACAAGCAAATATCATCGAATGCGAGAAACTCTCTGATGCCATTTCTGAAGTGAACTTGTCTACGGTGATTTCTGAATGCAACTTAATTGGCAACTCTACAGACTGGTTTGTGGACACTGGTGCCACAAGTCATATCTGCGCCAATAAGTCGATGTTCTCGAACTATATACCAATGACACAAGAAGAACAACTTTTTATTGGAAATTCCGCCACATCAAAGGTTGAAGGAAAATGCAGAATTGTGCTAAAGATGACCTCTGGTAAAGAACTTACGTTGAATGATGTTTTACACGTCCCAGACATTCGAAAGAATTTGGTTTCTGGTTCACTACTAAGCAAGAAAGACTTCAAGTTAGTCTTCGTATCCGATAACTTTGTTTTATCAAAGAACGGAGTTTATGTTGAGAAAGGATATGTAGGTGATGGTTTGTTTAAAATGAATGTAATGACCGTTGTACTAAAGGATTGTGATAATAAAGCTAATTCTTCTATTTATATCGCTGAATCCTCTAATATATGGCATGCTAGATTGAGCCATGTTAATTTTCATACATTATGAAAAATGATTAATTAGACTTTATGCCTAAGTTTTCAATAGATCCAATTTATAAATATGAAACTTGTGCTGAAGCAAAATTGACTAGAACCTCATTTCATCATGTTGAAAGAGAAACTGAACCTCTAGACTTAATACACATAGATGTATGTGACTTAAAAATGTATCAAACTAGATGAGAAAAAAGGTACTTCATCACTTTCATTGATGATTGTACAAGGTACAATTATGTGTATCTCCTTAGAAGCAAGGACGAGACATTCGATATGTTTAAGCAGTATAAAGCAGAAGTTGAATATCAATTCAACAAGAAAATAAAAGCTTTATGGAGTGATAGAGGAGGAGAATATGAATTTCCCTTTAAGGAATTATGCACTGAGCATGGTATTATACACCAAACTACAGCCCCGTATTCACCTCAATCCAACGGTATAGCCAAACGAAAAAATAGAACCCTTAAAGAAACGATGAATGCCTTACCAATTAGTTCTGGCTTGCCAGATAATTTCTGGGGAGAAGCTATTCTTTCTGCAAAACATATTTTAAATAGAATACCATGAAAGAAAACATCTAAATCTCCCTACGAACTTTGGAAAAATAGACCACCATCCTACAAATATTTAAAAGTGTGAGTATGTCTTGCAAAAGTAGAGGTACCTAAACCAAAGAAGGTCAAAATTGGACCAAAAACAATCGATTGTGTATTCATTGGATATGCACAAAACAGTGCAGCTTATCGATTTTTGGTATACAACTCTGAAGTTGATGATGTTCATGTAAGTACCATCATTGAGTCGAGAAATGCTAGATTTTTCAAACACGTATATCCTTTAAAATAGGGTATTGAAAATTATACTCAAAAGAGACCAAGGGAAACTGAAAATTCTAGTTCTCTTGAGGATGCTGAACAAAATATTGATAATTTTCAGCAAAATAGTACTAATCAACAAGTGGAGAAACCAAGGAGAAACAAAAGGTCACAGACCTCAAGAACCTTTGGACCAGACTTCTACACATTTATGATAGAAGACGATCCATTAACATACAAACAAGCTATGTCCTCCGCCGATGCCTCTTACTGGAAGGAGGCCATTAACTCTGAGATTGAATCCATTATGGCTAACCATACATGAGAGTTAGTTGATTTACCTTGAGGATGCAAGACCTTAGGTAATAAATGGATATTTAATAAGAAATTGAAACTTTATGGTTCAATAGACAAGTATAAAACTCATCTTGTAGTCCAAGGATTCAGACAAAAAGAAGACCTGGATTATTTTGACACATACTCACCAGTAACTAGAATAACATTAATTAGGATACTTATTACAATCGCATCCATACTTGATTTGGAAATACATCAAATGGATGTAAAAACTGCATTTTTGAATGGTGAACTAGAAGAATAAATATACATGAAGCCAACTGAAGAGTTTTTGAGCCTAAGAAATGAGAATAGAGTATGAAAGTTAGTAAAATCACTTTATGGCCTTAAACAAGCTCCAAAATAATGGTACGAGAAATTTGATGAAACTATGTTATCAAATGGATTCAAAATAAATGAATCAGATAAACGCGTTTATATAAAACATACAGATATTGGATATGTCATTATTTGTCTTTATGTTGATGATTTATTGATCCTAGGTAATAATAAGGCCATAATAAAGTCAACAAAGGATATGTTATCCTCTAGATTCGACATGAAAGACCTAGGAATAGCTTATGTAATTTTGGAAGTCAAAATTTTGAAGAGATCACAGGGATATGCATTATCTCAATCACATTACATTGCCAAAATACCTGAAAGATTCAAACAACATAATATAACTATTGCAAAATCACCAGTAGATATGAACCAAAATTTGATAAAGAACACTGGTGATGGTATATATCAGCTTGAATACTCTCGTATACTAGGAAGTATCATGTATGTCATGAACTGCACTAGGGCACATATCGCATATGTTGTAAGTAAGCTGAGTAGGTATACCAGCAATCCTGGTAAAAATCATTGGAAAGCGATAATTAGAGTTCTATGATCATGGTTTTAAATCTCCTATATATCGTCCGAGATCTCCTTTGAGATCTCCTTTTCACACTTAAACGAGACAAGACATCAAATCTCCTCCATATCTCCTTCAACACTTATCTCGTCTGAGATATTCAAATCTCACCCGAGATATGGATCAAAACCTCAATCCGAGATCTCACCCGAAATTATACATTTTTCTTATTTTGCGTAATATTTTTTTTTCATATTGATTCATAAGAAACCACTCAATCCAATTATAATTTACCAACTTCTTGAACATATTCTTTACTTTTTATCCTAATGAGTCATAGCGAAAGGTTTCACTTCTTTATTATGTTCAAATAAAAGGATATTATTTAATCATTACCAAATAATTAAGCTAATCAAGCTACCATTTTTGTTTTTACTAAAAAAGTTATAACCGTTAAATGAATCGATGACACATCAATTTAGACATATAAGTGCATCCGAGATATTCCCGAGATGCATTATATGACACGAGATGTCAATCCGAGATGTACACTGATATGTACTCATCTCGTCTGAAATCTCCCCCGATACGAGATAACTTGTGTAAAAATTCCTAGACGAATCGTGACCGAAATCCAATATTTAAAACCTTGTCTAGGATATCTAAAGTATACACAGAACTATGGATTATACTATACTAAATATCCTTCAGTAGTGGAATGATACAGTGATGCAAATTGGATAACTGGTTCAAATGACACAAAATCCACAAGTGGATATGTGTTCACATTAGGAAACAGAGCAATTTCATGGAAATCAACCAATAGACTTGCATAGCAAGGTCAACAATGGAATCAGAATTTATTACGCTAGACAAAGCTGCAGAAGAAGTAGACCGAAGTGTTTTGGAAGACATTCCGAATTGGAACAAACCCGTGCCTCCAATATGCATATATTGTGATAGTCAGTCAGTTATTGAAAGAGCTACACAATGCAACGGTAAATCTAGGAATATTCATCGTAGACATAAAACCATAAGACAACTTCTCTCTAATGGAGTTATCACTATAGACTATAGAATGTCAAAAGATAACATTGCGGATCCACTAACAAAAGCCTTGCCTCGAGAGAAAGTTCAAACCTTGTCGATGGGAATGGGGTTAAGGCCCATAATGTAACGACCCCGGATTTTATATAAATTTAAATTGATAATTAAATTAATTTTTGAATAAAAATTATGGAATTAACTGATAAACTGATTTGAGTTTCCTCAAATTCAAATAGAATATATGTTAAATCGTTTAAATTTAAGAATTGTATATATATGTGAATGTATATAGTTATGCCTATATGAGTAGATTTGAAATTATAAAATTTTATTGAATTTGAATTTAAATCTTAAATAAATGGATTAGAAATAAATATAAGATAAATTATAAAAATATAAAGTAAACGAATTAGCTAAATTATAACAACATATTAAATATAGAAATTCATTTATATTACAAATTAATAAGTATAAAAAGAAAATGAAATATACACTCAAGTATAAACAAAAATATATATTCGAGAATGAAACACAGTCTAAGTCAAAAATAAAATAAAAATGAATGATGATAAGTATGAACAAAATGGAAATATAAATATATATGGAGGATTATCAAACAATCCAAGCAATTAATGAAGCCACCACAAGATCTCATCAGCCACCAAAACAAAAGGGTATCAGCCCCCAAACGAAAAAGATCTCTGCTCATATTTGTACTAGAGAACAAATAATATATCATGTTGTACAAAACCTATTATCACCTGTTAACTTCATTTCCATATATACATCAACTCTTTTCATTCCAGTTTCGTTCATCAAAGACTGAAGTAATACCATCTAAACCTCAAACAAAACTTCAATTAAAATATCAGTATTAATCAATGCAAATCTAAGGATCAAAGAAGGAATTTTTGCTTGCAATTTTCACAAGCATGTTTCGACAATGGAACTCTGTTCATTTCTTAACCACTGTGAGTACACACTTAAAATCTGATTTGATTGAATGTGCATGCGATTTATTCGTAAAATAAGATATGATCTATGCTGTGTATGTTGATAAAAAGGTTTGTACGTGAGTTAGTGGCTGTGTTCATGACTGAAATAGACGAGTATACCGCTGTTTAAGACATTATTGGTTTTAGACCTGGTTTGAAATCTAAATATTCCACTTAGATGTGTTTACAGGCCTTGATCTCGGGGTAAAAGGGTTCTGTATGTGAGCAAAACCTCTATTTTAAAACCTGAATTTGTTTGTTAGCTTGATGTATGTGAAGTAAGTAGTGAAAATTGTTTGCATAGAAGTAAATGTGTTGTATATATGTATATACATTCAAACATATGTATGAATGTCTGTGAACATGGTATATTTATACCTGTTCTTAGTTTACAGGTTCTAAAAGTAAGATTTAAAAAATTCATATCTCAATATATATACAGATTTATGTTATAATCCTTAAATGAAATCCGTTAGTGATAACTAAATTTGATTTTAGAAAATATTATTGAAAATAATTAACAGGTAAGGTTGCAGGAATTAAGAAATATCAGTAGAGATCATTTTCAAGTTAAAAATTTATCATCTTAATTTCATGATGTGATTATATGATTAGAATCGTAATCGAAATTGATGAATTTTAGTTATAAAATCAAGATTTTTAGTTTGTTATTGGATGTGAATTTACGAGATGAACAAAATCGATAAATTCATCATTTTTCGTCGATTAGTGAAGGGATAGACATCGAGCTTGGGTCTGAAGGGAGTTGACACGATGGAGATCAAAGGAAAATTGGTGGTTGGGTTTGTAGATCATCGGAGTGGCATAACAATGTTGATTTAGGGTTTTGATAGCTGTCTTGGTCGACGTCAATTCTCGAGTTTGTGTGACGTCGAGAGAGGATCGGGCTCGATCGCATAAGGGGGAATCGATGCATGGGACTCTGGTAAATATCTGGATGGGATGGCGTGGATTCCAGTGATCAGAATCATCAGTGGTGTTGGGTTTTGTAGATCGGATTAAGTTCTAGTAGGGAGTTGAACAGCTCGATTGTGTTTCCAGTCGTTTTCGTCAGACTTGGTTGATCGAGAGGCTTTGGTAGGACATCGGGGACCTAAAGACATCGGCAAAGACGGCCAGATCGTCGGCGGTGGTGTGTGCACGTATACGAGTTATCACTCATATCTGGGGATGGTGTGGACTGTGAGGAAGAAAGGTCAGGCTCGGGTTTACTCTCGGGTAAACAATGTGGTGACTCGAGTTATGCTCCGGAATGATCGAGTGGCTAACATGTTTTGATAAGTTTTAAGGTTTAAAGTTAAAACAAAGTTTAAAATAAAGAAACATGAGTTTACTCGGGGATGGACCCGAGAATTTTGGTGGTTGGCTCGAGGATTTCACTCGTTTGACTCGGGTCTGGAAATTTGATATAAAAACAGTTTTTAACTTTCAAAACAAATCGAGTTTTATTTATAAAAATTTGGCTAAAACTAGTTATTTTGTAAATATTAAAGGTTTATCCAAGTTTAAAATTGGTTAAAAGGTTTTTTTTATATAATTATTTTAAATTAACTAAGTTTAAAAGTGTTTAAGATACATATAACCTTTGTTTTAAAATTTATTTTAAATAAACATAGTAATGTAATCAAGTGGTTAATTAAGAAGGATAAAAGGTTTCAAAGGTTAATTACCTTAATATAATTAAGGGTTAATTAATTAATGTAATTAATTAAAGATAATTAATTAAAGGATAATTAAATAATTAAAGGTTAATTATTTAATGATTAAAGGTTGATTGATTTATTAATTAAGGTTGATTAATTAATAACTAAAGGTTAATTAATTTATTATCAAAGGTTAATTAATAAATGATTAAAGGATAATTAATTAAAATGGTTTGTAATTAATTTATGTTAATTAAACCAGGATTAGTGACTAATCTGATTTAATTTAATCCGATAAATAAATTGACCTTACCTATGAATGTTTGGACCTGACTGAATGATTGAATTGTTTGATATCCCTGATATGTGATGCTTTGTGATATATCCTGATTTATGTTGTGATTTGTTTCTCTGGGATGAATGTAATTAATTCCCTATGATGTAATTTATTATCTATGCTATATATCTATCTGTGATCTATGTATGAACGATAAGCGTTATAGTTTATACCGCTTATCAAATATATTGTTGTATTTGAACTCTGTGATGGTTGATGATATTGCACTACTGTGTTAAACCCCTGGCCTACACTTTTACACACACAAATATGAATTTCACGTGGAAATCGATTAAGTCACAGATAATCTAAATTTAATATTTTTGAAATTGAAAATTTTAATTTCAATTGATTTTGAAAATGGATTTGGGGTTAAATGTTAAAGCTTTTGAAAAGGAGTTTTAAGATAAAAGTTATTTTGAATAACTTGGTGAAGTTGCCAATTTAAATAATTTAATTTGAATTTGAATCCAAAATTTGGAATTTAATTCCATGATTGGGAATTTATGGTTAAAGATGTTATAAACGTGTATATATGAATTTAAGCCATTTCAAAAGTATGGTTTTGAGAATTTACATTAACCCAAAGATTTTAACTTGTATAATGAGATCAGATTTTCCGAAATGAAAACTATTTGTTTTCAAATAATAGAAGCTTTCATATAAGGAATGAATTTCCAATTTGTGTCAATAGAATTTCAAGTTTGGAATAAAAAATGGTTTTCCGAGTTATGAATAAATCTTTGTGAAACCGGGTGAACTTTGTGAATTGAATCTGTTTATTTTTAACAGATTTAAAGTCATGATTTGTTTAAACCATTCAAAATGGAATTGTTTTGGAAGCTATCAGTTAAATCTTTGTTTTAAAGATTTAACGAGTTAATCCAATTGAAATGGAAATTGATTTGGAAAATCTATAAATAGATCTTTGTGAAACTGAGTGAACTTTGTGAGATGAATCTTTTTGTAAAAGATTTGAAATAGTAATGTGTTTAAACCATTTGAAAGAGAAGTTGGGTAATAAGTTGTGACTTAATCGAAATCCCAATATTCATATGTTTTAAAATATTGCGCTCACTATTCGGTTTAGCCAAGAGAGGATTTTGTGTCATATAACCCATTCCGAATAGTGATACGACGTAATGGATAGCATTTGAAGACCGGCGTTGAAGACCGGGTGTTTGCGAGAACGATAGGATAACCTATCGATTGTCTCTGCACTGAGTAGCTACGGTATAGAGATTTCCTAAGTGATGGGAAGTCCGATCAAGATTGTGAATACTCGGATTGCAAGGGCTTATTTGGAAGTGCCTTCGATTCTGTTCGAACCCGGAACAGACTTGTATGGTTGTATGTCTGACACTACACTTTGAGATATAAAGCTTATTTCTTTCAAATACATTTCTGTTTGGTGGCGGAGATTTATTCTCTTAGCTTAACACCCTTCTCTGAGACGTACGAGCTCAGAGGTTATGTAGTTGAAGGTTATCAGTGATATACTCCCAATTTGGTAGTGTGGCATGCTAAGTGCCGCTGGGTGTCGTTGATCATTTGTTGATCAAAGCATGGCTTGTGAAAAAGCGTAGCTTTGTGGACGAGACCTCATCGGGCCTCACAGACCGGAAATGGTCGAAACAGGAAAGATGCGGCAAGGTTTCAGGGGTAGCTCCCCTAGGGTATGTCCATTCCTTTTGGAAAAAGTTGGTATCATGGTATAAAAGCCAGATATTTACCTGTGTGGTTGCTCCAATCTCATTTACTCTGTGTGATTATTGCTTTGTGATCGAGGGCCCTTGGATAAAGGTCGCAAACAACCGTGGGTGGCATATCTCAGGTTTACTATCCAAGAAGGGGGTAACCGGCCTTGTGTTGGCAGAGAGCCAGGTGGTTCTCGGGGTATCCCTCCAGAGGCGTTCCCATGTGGCATAGGAAGTTCCTTAGCCTAACCATTTGTTGGAAAATCCAAAGAAACAATACCAGCCCAGTACGGTTTTATTTGTATAACCTGCTATGGAATGCGGCCGTAACCTGCTATTGAACATAGTAGCTATAGTAGGCATATGACGAAATGTGGTATGCTGGCTAAGATTAATATTATACTTTCGAAATGTTTCCTACACTATGCACTAGTAATAATATCAAAAGAGTTTTTCTTGCGTAGTAAGCATGTTTGACTATCATAAGAAGAAATCTCCTCCAACTATGCGTTTGCATTGTGTGTGTGGCGGGAGGTCTTATGGTAGTTTCATTTTCCAAAAAGCATTGCGGATTTCAATGTTTAAAATTCTATTGTTGTTTTAAAGATAAACTGTTTTTGTTACTCACACCAGTCCCATGACTGACTCAGAGTTTATTATTCCCTTCCTAAACTCTGGGTGCCCACTGTAACGATCCCGAATTTTTAAACTATTTTAAATTTAAAATTGAGTTTAATTTTGATTTAAAATTGTGAATTTGTTTGAATTTGTCAAGTTTAAAAAAATATGAGAAATATACTTGGATTTAAATTTGAATCAGGATTTATAAACAACGTTTATAAAAGGAAATTTGCTTTGAAATTTTGAAGTATAAAATCTTTGGATTTTAAAATCAAATTCACCTTATTCAATTTAAAAATTAAAACTCTACGTTTTTGACATTTTGTTATGAGATATGCAAATGAATGTAATATTGATGATAATGAAACAAAAGCAAATATCTACAAAATATAATTAAAAAAACAAAATAAAATATAATAAAGAAAAAAAATAAAATAAAATAACAACATACTTAACCCATACCTTCTCCATACCAGCCCATACCTATACCACGTTTTTCTTTGATAAAACACGTACCCGCCCCTCTCCTCATTCATTCGAACCCTAAAGTAAAATCAATCGAACGAGAAAAAAAATGGCGGCCACGAGTTTCGTTCTTCCTCGTCGTCTCCAAATTAGGGCTCGTTAAATTCAAAGGCGCCGACGACGATTGCTTCGATCTGGAGGACTTTTGCTTGTCGATCGATTGTCGATTTCGTCTTCTTCACTCTGCTCATCCTTGCTTCGAGAAAAGGTGAGTAGTATACTCACATCTACTTCGAATTCTATGATTTTCGTTCGTGTTAAATGGTTTGAGTTTGTTGATTCACTTTGCTCGTTGTTCGATTTATGTTGTTGGCTTGAGGTTTATCTAACTGCTTCTGGAAAGTTCGTTTTCGTTCTGATTTACTTCGTAAATGCTTTCGAACTTGTGATATACTTGTTAGCCCGCTCTAATTTGATTTGTCAAATTTGATTTGGTTTTGTGATTTTTAAGTCGGCTTCTCTGCTACTTCATATGACCATCTACATTGTATTAGATTTCTCTATGAACTCTCTTTTCCGGCCCTTGGGAGCTTCGTCTCTGGCCATCTTCACTGATTGGACTTGCAGTTGCATCCCATTCATTTTTACCTGCATACCTTGTAGTTGATCACAGTTAGTTACACTGCTTGGATTTTGAACTGATTTGCATTAAGTTTGTTCGTGATGTTGGCACTGTGATATAACTCGAACTGTAGTTGTAGATGCACATTAAGTTTCCAGTTGATTCACTGTCTCATTTCTGTCATTTGGGTTTCATTGCGACCTGTTGTACTCGATCATATTTGAATATATATTTTGCACATTGGTCACTGTCACTTTGAATTTGCTTGCTAACAGTCTTGTATCTGCATCCATGTTGATATTGTCATTTTGTTCCAGTTTGGTTTGCACATGTCATTCTGAACTTGTATACTTGCAAAGGTCTCTCCATTTTAGTTGGTCCATGAGTTTTTGTCTGCATTATGACATTCTTGTTCGTTGTGTCATGTTTTGCAGTTTTTCTTTAGTTTCATGTTGACTTGGGTTTGCATCCATTGTTCTTTGTTGATGTTGAGGCTGCTGTTTATTTGAGTTTAAAGTTGTAGTCTCATTCACTATCATCAGTTGCACTCATCTTTGCAGTGAGCTCTGTTTTAATTTATTTCATGTTGGAGCTTGTTGCATTTGTAGATTTATATTGTTTTCACTCATTTGTTTTTGAACTTGAGTAGTCTTGTTGCAGTTGACCATTTGTAGCTGTGCACCTCATTGTTTACTGGTTGTCTTGCTCAGTTGATTCATACATGCTTGCATCCATGTAGATGTTGACACTGGTTGTAGTCTGGTCTTTGATACCTGTCTGCATTGCATACATTTGATATTGCAGTTTATTGATGCACTGTTTTTTTGAGTTGCTTGTTTATATAGCTGTATCCAATTTACTTCATATAAACTTGAGTCTGCATTTGAGTTCACCCTTATTTGTATTGTTGCAGTATCACGTTGACAGACTTGATCACTTGAGTTTGCCTGCTTGGTGGCTTTTGTTGTTGTTCAGTTTCACTTTGCCTTGTGTTGAACCCAGTTTTAAAAACTTAGGTTTGACCTTGTGCCGATGATAAGATTTTGAATACATTGCACCTGTGTCGAATTGGCTATGGCCATTTCAGTGTTGAGTTTGAATTGTATTGTCTAATCTATCTCACTGTTGCATACACGTTGACTTTGTTTATTTGCCCCTGAGGGTTTTTCATGCATCCAGATGTGCATTTGTACATGAAATACTTGTCGACCTTGCATGCTGCCGGTTGACACGTATGGACTGTCTAGTGTTTGTTAAGTTTCACTGCTTGATAAATTTGAAATTTCTTTTGCTAGATGTTTTCTGTTGATGAATTTGAACTTGGGTCGAGACTTGATCTTTATATCTTGACCATTTCCTTTGAATTTGTACATTGTGTTGAATCCAGTTTCAAAGACTCGGGTTTGACCTTATGCTCGTCTATGGGTTTTTGTTGATCTTTTGTGCATTTCACCATTGTAGTGGCGAGGCAGTGCACGCGTGCGTGTACTGCAGCCAATCTGTGTTGATGTTTTAAAGTGACAATTTCAATTGTTTAAATTGATTTTGTTTGATCTGATGATTTTGTTGTTTTCTGAATTTTCTTCACTGAAAATCTGTTTATTTATTTCGGTTGATAATTTAAATCTGCTGATTTCTTGTATAACACTGTTAAGTGTTATATTTACCTTTATCTGATTTCTTTGTTAAAAGGGTCGGATAGACGGAGAATTATTGTGACTGTCGTCTATTTGATTATTATTACATCTATGCATTAATAACTAGTTTGAATTAGACTGACCTGTGTATTATTTTCTTTTGAATGTAATACTCGGGTCAGACCGAGTATTTTTACAGCTTGAAGATTTTCGAGCAGCGAAGTTAGAGAGAGGGTAAAAGAATCATTTAGTTCAGGAAAAATTGTATTTTAAGATATTCCGCTGTATCAGTTAAATACATTGTATAAACTCTGATGTATGTATTCAAAAAGATTTATCGTAATAAAATATTTTTATTCTGTGTTTCTGTGGCTGATTCTGTTTAAATTACATAAACTAAATAACAATCCGTCTTTTTGAACGTTTCGAGTTGGTTTAATTACCGACTGGAGGCGGTCAGAAAGGGGGAATGTTACAAAGTGGTATCAGAGCTTTGGTTTACACAAAGCTTAGTTTATGGCATTTAATATGAATAGTTACTAGAACCACTTTAAAGAGAACGTTTTTCAAACTAAAGAAGTATAAAATTGTTTTTGAAAATAAGAAGTATTTTGAAAATTCAAATTCTTTTTGGAAATTTCCCTCTCTAAATTTTGGTTTACGATAGTTTCTCTTCGGTAAGGTCTTCTTAGATTTGAGTCCCGATCATTCGAAAACCCATTATCAAATTGCTGAGATTTATGAAAAGTAAAATATAAGTGAATTAATGAATTGGTTAAATCAAATATTTTGAATATCTCCAAAGTAATAATTGGGAAATAAAATGACATGTCAATTTAGTTATAGCCAAAGGGGATTATTGAACTATAACTTGGAAATTTGATTCTGAATTCTTTTGAAAATTGAAGTTTTGTTTTGATAAATAAAATTGAATATGAAATAAAAGATTTTTAACTTAAGAAAAGTTAAATTGAATTGAGTTAGCATTAATAAATATACGATTTGAAATTTAACTAAAGGAAAGTTAAATAAATTGAACTTGATTAGATAAATTATTGAAATAGAAATTTAAACTTAAAAGATAAGTGATTATAAATATGAATTGGGAAGTTTAAATTAATAAGTTATATAACTTATAAAATGAGAAAATTAAGTAAAACCAATTGTTAAAATGGTTAAGCAGTTTTGTTAAGTAAAACAAAATCTGAATTTGGGGTAGTGATATGAATTTGACTTTAGAAATGAAATCTAAGTTAAGTTAAATAAAATAGAATTTCAAATAAATTAGAGGCGAACTTAAGTTGTATAGTGGAAAAAAATGCAAGTGAAGATAAAATGAAACATAACTTAAGTAATGTTGAATGAGGTTGAAATTGATATCAAAATGAATTAATAAAGTGAAGTAATGAATATGAATTTGAATTATAGAAAGGAAATTCAACTTTAATTGTAAAAGTGAATTAGTGAATATGGTGAGTATAAGAATTCAATCTGAATTAGAATATAAACCAATTGAAATTAAGTGTGTTAAACCAAATTGAATGTAAGCAAAGTAAATAAAAATGGTTTTGCTAGTTGATTTTATAGAAATTCATTAAGTGTTAATGAAATTGAATTAATGGAAATTGGAAGCTAAGTAATTGAATTCAAATTGAAAGATACGTAAATTTAAATAGAATCAAATTTGATTTGAATTGAAAACAGACTAACTTGAATATAAATTAGTGACAGTAAACTAATTAAATATGAATGAATGTTAGTAAAATCCAATGTGAATAAATCAAATGTGATTTAATTGAAAATCAATTCGATGAATGATTTACTAAAGAACTAGTTGATTATTTTGGAAATAGAAAATTGATAAATTTATGTAATAGCTTAAATTGGAAATTTTGAATTATTATAAACGGTTTATATAGAAGATTTGAAAAGGTTGATATTATATTGGAATTATAAAACGAGTTTGTATAAGCGCTGAAAATGAAGTATAAATGGATTTTATAAGTGAATGAAAAATTATAGAATTAAAGTTAAAACCTTTATAAATAGGAATAGAATTTATAAACTTTGTTTATAAATCCGAAAATGACTTATTTTGATAAGTAAATTCTTATAGCTGTTAAAAGAAGTATATTCACAATTTTGGACCGTGAATATATTATTGAATAAAATGGACATGTTTTGGGAAAGTGATATTTTAAAACGAAGTTAATTGTTTTAAAAGATGTTTAAAAGGCATTGAATATCGAAACCATAGATTTCAACATTCATTGTTGAAATAGACGTTTTCGAATAAAAGGAAATGGTGGACTATAACACTGTTGTTATAGTAAATGATTTCCGAAAGGAAATGTTTTTGTATACTATTGGGATTTATACATCTATCTAAATTTCGAATCCCTATACTAGTGATTTTGAGTTGTCGTAACGATGTTTTACGTAACATTCGTTTTAACTCAAATAAATGTGTAAAAGAGAATGATTTCCTTAAAAGATGAAATATATACTTAATTTTGATTTAAGTATATCGAATATTTTCAAATGTTGAAAATAAATTAGATTTGTGAATTACTTATTTTTAAATAAGTATGGAAATGTTTTTCCAATATGAAATGAAATGTTGTGAATATATCCCGTAAGTGATAAATGATTTGATTCATTTTCAAAGTCGAAGTTGAAAAGTTAAATGAGAAATTTGAACAATTAGTTCAATTTGAAATTTTTCAAAAAGATTGAATCGTTAAGTTAAATTGAGTTTAACTTCGACACTAAAGACAATATAAGTTGAGTTTTGAATTTCAGATGATGGTTTGGATTGTATGTCTAACATTGTGAATTGATGACATAGTAATTGATCTCTATTAAATATATATCTGTTGGTGGCGGAGAATTTATTCTCTTAGCTTAACACCCTTCTCTGAGACGTACGAGCTCAGAGGTTATATATTGGTAGACATTAATTCTGTGTTGAGAATTGACGATGTAACGTGAAATCCAAATCGAATGTGAAAGTCGATAATAAATGGAATTATGAATATGAATTGGGTTTGAGATAACCTTAAATTTCTAAATCAACTTAGAGGAATTTTTTTTTGAAATCCTCTATTTGTTATGGATATAGGATATGTAGGTTTTCGAAACTTATATATATATGAATGCGGTAAATTTGAAAACCGTCAGTTTAGAAAGTCATTGTTATGGAAATCTTATTAAGCTTACATGGATATGATATGTACGAAATGTGAAATGAAGTACTACATATATATGATATTATGTTTTCTAAACTGAGGATATGGAAAAGTACCTTCCATTTATTATTGGAGAAGGTATTGGAACTCGTGAAGAGTGTCCATTTGAAATTCGTAGCTACGTAGAATTTTCCATAAGTTGGAATGTCCATTTGGACTAGAATCCCTCGTGATGGGATCATGTTGATTATGATGTATGTTAGCGTAATTTGAGGGGCGAGATGCCTATAGTTACAAGCGATTCCACTGGGATAGTGGTGCAACCGCCGAGTAAACTGCAATCTAAGCGCCAAAGCGAAATTCGAGGGGCGAGATGCCTACGGTTACAAGCGATTCTATTGGGATAGTAGCGTAACCGCCGTGTGGACCGCGATCTATGGCAACAACCATGGCGAAATTCAAGAGAGATGTGAAATCTACAGTTACAAGCGATTCTACTGGGATAGTAGCGTAACCGCCGGGTAAACTGTGATCCATGGGGGAACGTGCTTTCCATATCCATTTTTGAAAAAGAATTTTTTTAAAGTATTTTCACTGGGAGTTGAAGCAAGTATATTTAGTACTTGGAGATTTTTAGTCCTACGTCTGGCCAGCGTATGCCTAATGTCTGTAAGAACGAAGATAGACTTGTTAAATTTCGAGTTAGCAAGTATTTTCAAACTGTAAATAGCAAATCAATTGTTTGAAATTAAAATCATATAATTCTAACTTAATAAACTAAGAAAGAAGATCTTTGAAATGTTTTGAAATTCCACAGCTTTGGAAAAGATATATTATGCAAATCTCTAACGTGAAGAATTTTAAAGTTTAAATTTGAGTTTTGTAAATCGAGAATTTTGGTAAGAAACTTTTGCGTTTTAATTGTAGAAATAATAAACAAAACTAATGAGATTAAACAAATGGAATGAATCCTATATTCATTTATTTATATTAAGTTTCAGGCTTAGTAAAGCTATGTTGGGTATAAATATTGGTGAAATTTTAACGACCTTTCCTTTTCGTGGACGAAAAGTTTTAAGGAGGGAAGATTGTAACGATCCCGAATTTTTAAACTATTTTAAATTTAAAATTGAGTTTAATTTTGATTTAAAATTGTGAATTTGTTTGAATTTGTCAAGTTTAAAAAAATATGAGAAATATACTTGGATTTAAATTTGAATCGGGATTTATAAACAACGTTTATAAAAGGAAATTTGCTTTGAAATTTTGAAGTATAAAATCTTTGGATTTTAAAATCAAATTCACCTTTTTCAATTTAAAAATTAAAACTCTACGTTTTTGACATTTTGTTATGAGATATGCAAATGAATGTAATATTGATGATAATGAAACAAAAGCAAATATCTACAAAATATAATTAAAAACAAAACAAAATAAAATATAATAAAGAAAAAAAAATAAAAAAAATAACAACATACTTAACCCATACCTTCTCCATACCAGCCCATACCTATACCACATTTTTCTCTGATAAAACACGTACCCGCCCCTCTCCTCATTCATTCGAACCCTAAAGTAAAATCAATCGAACGAGAAAAAAAATGGCGGCCACGAGTTTCGTTCTTCCTCGTCGTCTCCAAATTAGGGCTCGTTAAATTCAAAGGCGCCGACGATGATTGCTTCGATCTGGAGGACTTTTGCTTGCCGATCGATTGTCGATTTCGTCTTCTTCACTCTGCTCATCCTTGCTTCGAGAAAAGGTGAGTAGTATACTCACATCTACTTCGAATTCTATGATTTTCGTTCGTGTTAAATGGTTTGAGTTTGTCGATTCACTTTGCTCGTTGTTCGATTTATGTTGTTGGCTTGAGGTTTATCTAACTGCTTCTGGAAAGTTCGTTTTCGTTCTGATTTACTTCGTAAATGCTTTCGAACTTGTGATATACATGTTAGCCCGCTCTAATTTGATTTGTCAAATTTGATTTGGTTTTGTGATTTTTAAGTCGGCTTCTCTGCTACTTCATATGACCATCTACATTGTATTAGATTTCTCTGTGAACTCTCTTTTCCGGCCCTTGGGAGCTTCGTCTCTGGCCATCTTCACTGATTGGACTTGCAGTTGCATCCCATTTCATTTTTACCTACATACCTTGTAGTTGATCACAGTTAGTTACACTGCTTGGATTTTGAACTGATTTGCATTAAGTTTGTTCGTGATGTTGGCACTGTGATATAACTCGAACTGTAGTTGTAGATGCACATTAAGTTTCCAGTTGATTCACTGTCTCATTTCTGTCATTTGGGTTTCATTGCGACCTGTTGCACTCGATCATATTTGAATATATATTTTGCACATTGGTCACTGTCACTTTGAATTTGCTTGCTGACAGTCTTGTATCTGCATCCGTGTTTATATTGTCATTTTGTTCCAGTGTGGTTTGCACATGTCATTCTGAACTTGTATACTTGCAAAGGTCTCTCCATTTTAGTTGGTCCATGAGTTGTTGTCTGCATTATGACATTCTTGTTCGCTGTGTCATGTTTTGCAGTTTTTCTTTAGTTTCATGTTGACTTGGGTTTGCATCCATTGTTCTTTGTTGATGTTGAGGCTGCTGTTTATTTGAGTTTAAAGTTGTTCTCATTCACTATCATCAGTTGCACTCATCTTTGCAGTGAGCTCTGTTTGAATTTATTTCATGTTGGAGCTTGTTGCATTTGTAGATTTATATTGTTTTCACTCATTTGTTTTTGAACTTGAGTAGTCTTGTTGCAGTTGACCATTTGTAGCTGTGCACCTCATTGTTTACTGGTTGTCTTGCTCAGTTGATTCATACATGCTTGCATCCATGTAGATGTTGACACTGGTTGTAGTCTGGTCTTAGATACCTGTCTGCATTGCATACATTTGATATTGCAGTTTATTGATGCACTGTTTTTTGAGTTGCTTGTTTATATAGCTGTATCCAATTTACTTCATATAAACTTGAGTCTGCATTTGAGTTCACCCTTATTTGTATTGTTGTAGTATCACGTTGACAGACTTGATCACTTGAGTTTACCTGCTTGGTGGCTTTTGTTGTTGTTCAGTTTCACTTTTCCTTGTGTTGAACCCAGTTTTAAAAACTTAGGTTTGACCTTGTGCCGATGACAAGATTTTGAATACATTGCACCTATGTCGAATTGGCTATGGCCATTTCAGTGTTGAGTTTGAATTGTATTGTCTAATCTATCTCACTGTTGCATACACGTTGACTTTGTTTATTTGCCCCTGAGGGTTTTTCATGCATCCAGATGTGCATTTGTACATGAAATACTTGTCGACCTTGCATGCTGCCGGTTGACATGTATGGACTGTCTAGTCTTTGTTAAGTTTCACTGCTTGATAAATTTGAAATTTCTTTTGCTAGATGTTTTCTGTTGATGAATTTGAACTTGGGTCGAGACTTGATCTTTATATCTTGACCATTTCCTTTGAATTTGTACATTGTGTTGAATCCAGTTTCAAAGACTCGGGTTTGACCTTGTGCTCGTCTATGGGTTTTTGTTGATCTTTTGTGCATTTCACCATTGTAGTGGCGAGGCAGTGCATGCATGCGTGTACTGCAGCCAATCTGTGTTGATGTTTTAAAGTGACAATTTCAATTGTTTAAATTGATTTTGTTTGATATGATGATTTTGTTGTTTTCTGAATTTTCTTCACTGAAAATTTGTTTATTTATTTCGGTTGATGATTTAAATCTGCTGATTTCTTGTATAACACTGTTAAGTGTTATATTTACCGTTATCCGATTTCTTTGCTAAAAGGGTCGGATAGACGGAGAATTATTGTGACTGTCGTCTATTTGATTATTATTACATCTATGCATTAATAACTGGTTTGAATTAGACTGACCTGTGTATTATTTTCTTTTGAATGTAATACTCGGGTCAGACCGAGTATTTTTACAGCTTGAAGATTTTCGAGCAGCGAAGTTAGAGAGAGGGTAAAAGAATCATTTAGTTCAGGAAAAATTGTATTTTAAGATATTCCGCTGTATCAGTTAAATACATTGTATAAACTCTGATGTATGTATTCAAAAGATTTATCGTAATAAAATATTTTTATTCTGTGTTTCTGTGGCTGATTATGTTTAAATTACATAAACTAAATAACAATCCGTCTTTTTGAACGTTTCGAGTTGGTTTAATTACCGACTGGAGGCGGTCAGAAAGGGGGAATGTTACACCCATAATTTTCCACACGGGCAGTCTAGAGTTGGGTTTTTCAGATAGTCAGGTTTAGTAGATTATCTGGAGCTAGATCAGTTTTTGGAGTTCACGACTGACGTTGCTTATCTTGGTGCAACGTGATGGTGGTTCGAGCTTGATGTTGGAGTTGTTGGAGTCATTCTCTTTGTAGATCATTTGGAGGGATCTCTTCCATTGTTGTTATTTCTGCTGTAGCATTGTATCATATCTCGGATATTGTTGTGTATTATTGATATCATTGTTGTATATCATTCTGGATATTGTATTCATTGGAATTGTATATGATATCATTGTTTTCTTTCTTCCGCTGTGTTGTTATACTTAATGGTGTTATAAGCTCCGGTGAACCAGATTCAGCGTTTGAATCTGCGACATTTTGAGTACAATTGAAGTACGGGTGCCGATTTTCGAAGGCCGAGTTCAGGGTCATTACACATAAACTAAAAGTTTCTCTAAAATGGAAAGCCTACCTAGTTGACTGAAGATCCCAAGATCTAGGTTCAAAGGGACAACTAGGTTTAAGATAAACTTAATGGCACCGGTATACACTCGAACCATTCCAATGATAAGTCAGTACATTACTCGTCGGAGAATAGGATAAGTTTTGATACTTTTAATGAT
Source organism: Allium fistulosum (assembly GCA_030737815.1). Classification (NCBI taxonomy): domain Eukaryota; kingdom Viridiplantae; phylum Streptophyta; class Magnoliopsida; order Asparagales; family Amaryllidaceae; genus Allium; species Allium fistulosum. Next base: position 25,195,946 of record JASFAW010000013.1, read on the forward strand.
GTCTGTACTTGGTAATACTAAAGAACCAAGTAGGGAATTACAAATACCCTTTACAGAATTACCAACATAAGTGCGAAGGCGCCGCTTCAAGGAGAATTGCGAGGACAAATTCTCCAAGTACTCATGAGACGAAGCTGGTGTTCATGAAAAAAACGAACACAAACAGAGAACCAAGGAAGATAAGAAACACTTATTGTGTATTGTCTATTTTGAATTTACTCAAAAAGGCTTACAGTTCAAAGACGATCAGTCTACTGATTCGCCAGTAAGTCAAAAGGATAAACACTAGGAAAGTTCAAAGCCTACGTGCTACTTTAACCAATACGATAAATGTTTCACATAATTTTAAGAACAAATTGAATAAGTACTCATTCATGTGGGGGATTGTTAGAAATGTATGAGTTGTATTGGGGAATGTGAAGGCAATAATTGCCTTGCAAGTTGAATAGTCCCACATATTAGAATATAATAAATTATTTGTGTTATATACTAAGATGTGGACACTAGGACAATTCATATAGACAAAGAGAGAAACAAGCCATGAGGGGTGGTGCAACGCACCACCCCGCCCGAGCCCGCACCCGCACCCGCGGCATGGGCGGATGGACGTTTGAGGCGTATTAGAGGCACTTAGCACTTTATAGTTGGCAGTTGGTTTGGCGTGGCTGTTCAGATCATACAGTTTTTATTTATGCCTGTTCTGAAAGTGTGTACGCTTGTGCACACTAATTGTGGATCGTGTAATATGGACTAACAATATATGCGGAATGTTATTTACAATTGCTATACAAGTAAATATTCAATAAACTAACTATATAGCAGTTCACAGATATAGAATAGTAAATGCAGTAAACTGTAAAAATCACACCAGGGATTTTTATACTGGTTCGGACCTCCCGTCCTACGTCCAGTCCCAGACTCCTATCTGGATTTTCACAACCAACTACCTCGCTTCACCCGGAGGAACAGGTTTACAACACCCAAACAGCCGAACGGGATTTCGTGCCTCTTACAACACCGAGGACTTCAACAAAAACAAATACAATTGCCGTTGACAACTTGTGCTCTTGATAACACGGATTTGTCACTTGTAGTACACCCTTCCTATAATCTTATCCTCAAAGTATGTGAATGATGTTTGTGAAGATTGAAGGAAGTATATTACTTATTGAATCAAAAGATATGAAATAATTTCAATGATTCAATAAGCAATTGAAGTAGAGAGAGCTTTTAGAATACAAGTGTATTTAGAAAGTAAGATCAGAAATTAGAGCAAGAATCTCTACTGAATCAATGATTTAGACGTGTTTATATAGAGAATAAATGGTTGTAACTCTTTGTGAAGAGTAGCCATTAATAGATATGATCATTGATGAAAGGTAAGAGATGCAACCATTGGTGAAAGAAGTGTCTTTTGAGAAAGGTTGCTCTCTGTTTAAAAACGGTCGACAGGTCAAAAATGGCCGGTAGACAGGATTTCAAATATATAGACGTTATGTGCATGTGTGCATGTTCATTGTGCATTTTACACAGAAACGGTCGACCGCCTGGTTTAATACCGGTCGACCGGTCCCTGTCAAATTGCACAATGAATGTGCAATGCCATTCAAACGTATAAATATTGATTATATTGAGGTGCATGATTATTTGAGGATAGATTTTAACAAGTTTATCACTATTACAACATTAAATAATCAACCTATAATCTAGAGTACCATATGTAGCTCTTTTGTGCCTCTTTATAGCCATGATGTCTTCTTTTTGTCGATCGCCTTTATTTCTTTGTCAGAAATCAAAACTTCATAGAATCTGTGACTCAACATTCTCCCCCTTTTTGATTGATGACAACATATATCTGAAGTTCTAAATCTCCCCCTGAATATGTGATCTCCCACTGAGATTTTGTCTTTATATATATATATATTCCTGCAAATAATTGTTAGCACTTTCTCCCCCTTTGTCATCGACAAAAAGGAGTAATAGATAATCATAGGAATGTATCAACCAGAATATCCACTTTCCTCTTTTCTTAAGTGATACTTGCAAAAAATATAATTAAGACCATGGTACCCACTTTTTATAGGGTCCTAAGAGTTAGATCTTAGGAATCCAAACCCATACGGGTCCGGTATCCCCTTTATATACATAATTAGAATTATAATGCACAGTATTCATGAAATTCTGAATATATTTGTTCCTAATCAAATTGTTATTTGTTTTAGGAACCCATATTTTGATAGTCTTGACATTTTTCTTCTGAAATTTCACAACTGGCTTTGGTTTGGAATATAATAAACTAAGATTTTTCTTAGCTTCAGTCTTTTGTACTTTCTTTTTCCTTTCATTACCAAGATATTTCTTGGTTTCTTGTTTCTTATATCCCAAACCTTGTTTATTTGAAACAGATTGTGAACTTTCAATGATTTTTGTCAAATTTTCTCGACCTTTGTTAAAGTTAGAAACATTTTGAGTAATGTCATCTAACTTAGTTTGTAACCTAGCCTTTTCTAGGTCCAGAATTTTGACTTTTGCCTTAAGCTCATGATTTTCAGTAGTGAGAGCATCATTTTTCTCTTTTTGAGTTTCAATTTCTTGACTCAAAAGAGATAATTGAGAGTCAACATTAGATGATGATTCTTGAAGTTTTTCAAGTTCTTCTTCTAATATTTTCTTCTCGTCTTTTAACATATCTCGTTCAAATTCTGCTCTACTCAAATCTGCTTTAGCTTCTTTTAACTGTCGTTTTATGTCTTTATATTTGACTATCAATTCGGCATTAATATCAAGTACTTCATCAAATGTAGGAATTTGTACCTCATCTTCTGTTACCATAAAACAAACATTAGCTTGTTCATTCTCCTGATCACTTTCACTTTCAGATGAAGATGAGTCTGAATCATCCCATGTCACTGAGAAGGCTCGTTTCTTTGACTTGTCCTTCTTATGTTTGAATTTATCATTTTCTGACTTCTTCTTCTGTTCTGGACAATCCTTCTGCATGTGCCCCTTTTTGTGACAGTTGAAACATTCTATAGTTGATGAAGATGGTTTGTTTGATCCAGGTTTCCTTTTGTTGTAACGACTGGCTTTTCGATATTTTAGGAATTTTTTGAATCCTTTTTGCAATGAATGCCAAATCTTCATCTTCAGAATCTGATTCATTTTCATCTTTCTCAGCATGAAATGCTACATTTTTCTTTTCTTCTTTCTGTTCTTTTCTAGCCTGCAAATTTGCTTCATAGGACATTAAATTTCCTAGCAATTCATCTGGCTTCATGATGGAAAGGTCATTAGCTTCTTCAATTGCTAATACTTTTCCTTCCCATTCACTAGTCAGAGAATGTAGGACTGTTGAAACAACATCAAAATCTGAATATTTTTGCCCTAATCCGATAATTGCATGATTAATAGTTTGAAACCTTGAATACATATCATTGATTGTCTCATTCGGTTTCATTTTAAAATTTTGAAACTGACTCTTCAGCATGGCTATTTTGGCTTGTTTAACCTCGTTAGTACCTTCATGAGTGGTTTTCAACGTTTGCCAAATTTGATATGCAGTAGTGCAGATACTAACACGGTTATATTCATTTTGGTCTAATGCACAAAACAACATATTTATTGCCTTTGCATTTACGGCTGCTGCCGTTTTCTCAACCGTTGTCCATTCTGAATATTCAGTTGTTGGATTCACTATTTCTTTTTGAGTAGCATTTCAAGCATCATAGCTATTTGATTGCATAAAAAATGACATACGTGTAGCCCAATAGCTATAGTTGAGACCATTAAAGAATGGAGGTCTTTGTGTTGATTGACCTTCCGTGTAAGTGTTAGTGCTAGTGCTTGCGTTATTTGCCATATTACTAGAATATATCAAATAACGGTGTTACGGTTATATGATGACCGTGCTCTAATACCAAATGAATGTGTGTACGCTTGTGCACACTAATTGTGGATCGTGTAATATGGACTAACAATATATGCGGAATGTTATTTACAATTGCTATACAAGTAAATATTCAATAAACTAACTATATAGCAGTTCACAGATATAGAATAGTAAATGCAGTAAACTGTAAAAATCACACCAGGGATTTTTATACTGGTTCGGACCTCCCGTCCTACGTCCAGTCCCAGACTCCTATCTGGATTTTCACAACCAACTACCTCGCTTCACCCGGAGGAACAGGTTTACAACACCCAAACAGCCGAACGGGATTTCGTGCCTCTTACAACACCGAGGACTTCAACAAAAACAAATACAATTGTCGTTGACAACTTGTGCTCTTGATAACACGGATTTGTCACTTGTAGTACACCCTTCCTATAATCTTATCCTCAAAGTATGTGAATGATGTTTGTGAAGATTGAAGGAAGTATATTACTTATTGAATCAAAAGATATGAAATAATTTCAATGATTCAATAAGCAATTGAAGTAGAGAGAGCTTTTAGAATACAAGAGTATTTAGAAAGTAAGATCAGAAATTAGAGCAAGAATCTCTACTGAATCAATGATTTAGACGTGTTTATATAGAGAATAAATGGTTGTAACTCTTTGTGAAGAGTAGCCATTAATAGATATGATCATTGATGAAAGGTAAGAGATGCAACCATTGGTGAAAGAAGTGTCTTTTGAGAAAGGTTGCTCTCTGTTTAAAAACGGTCGACAGGTCAAAATGGCCGGTAGACAGGATTTCAAATATATAGACGTTATGTGCATGTGTGCATGTTCATTGTGCATTTTACACAGAAACGGTCGACCGCCTGGTTTAATACCGGTCGACCGGTCCCTGTCAAATTGCACAATGAATGTGCAATGCCATTCAAACGTATATATATTGATTATATTGAGGTGCATGATTATTTGAGGATAGATTTTAACAAGTTTATCACTATTACAACATTAAATAATCAACCTATAATCTAGAGTACCATATGTAGCTCTTTTGTGCCTCTTTATAGCCATGATGTCTTCTTTTTGTCGATCGCCTTTATTTCTTTGTCAGAAATCAAAACTTCATAGAATCTATGACTCAACATGTTCAAGTTCAAACGGTCGCATCGCCTAGTAAAGGGTCGCAACCTTTCCAACAGTCGCAACTGTTCAAACAGGTTCCTGTTACCGAATAGGCACCTCCCCGTGCCTATATATAGGCAGAACGAAATTAGAAACAAATCACTGAATTCTCCTACATCCCTTTCTCCTCCATACTCTCTTCTTAAGATAACCTCTTGAGTTCGCCGTCGCTCTGCGTTTTATCAGCGCAACATTGCAGGGATCGGTCCGTTTCATCTTGGGAAACAGTTGCTCTTCATCCCTTCAGCGCCATTGAGGGAGCAATTCTGTTTCAAGGAAAGAGTTTACACTGGACTCGGACAAATCTAATCGGTATGCATTTTACTACTTATTCGTTAATCGCTCAAGTACTACTCATAAAATTTTTGCAACGTACCTGTGACGGTGTTGTTGCAATTTGCAACAAAATTGTAACAGTTTCGTAACCTTATTGTTAGCAATTTGTGTATAAAGTTTAGTAACGCTTTTTTGACATTACTAAATACCAATTTCGTAACACTTTTTTAATGTTACGACTAACATATATACGCACACACGTACACACATATGTACACATACATACATACACACACACACATACACATACATACATACATACATATATATATGTATTATAATAGTGCATTAGCCTTGATGGACAAGCGATTAAATTTTGATTGAAGGGTATGTTTGGCTTACTATAATAGGATGACACACCACTTTACAATATGAAGGATAGTCATTTAAGTTTCTCAAGAATTCATAATTTAACCGACCCCCTCACAAAGAAGAACCATCTTTATTTTCTTGAGAATATTTTAACCTTGTTACTTTATATAGCCGTCATAAAGAAAGTCATAATAGGTTTGCTATTTTAGCAACACATCTTCAAAGTACAAGTGAATTGCAGTTGCAAAAGTTAGTTATCATACTAGCATTGAGCTATTGTTTGCTTATGAGTTATGAGAATGTGATCATACTTTTAGGTAGAGACCAACAAAACTCTTGCTTCAGCCAGACATAAAATAGGAAGCAACTGTAATAAGTCAAGCTGCTTGAAGAAATATTGTGAATTTTATCAGGTTAGACTTCATTCGTGTAAGTTTATTTATTTTGTTATTTGTAAATGAATCGTTTCAACTATCAATTGAAGGGTGGTGTGGGGTGCTCACTAAGCTGCATACATGAGTCATGTCGAAATGTGTTTGGATGAAAAGATGGTATGTATGATTTCTATTGCTTCCTAAAAATTATATTATTGATTTTTATACTTATTTATATTGTAATTAGATGTTAAACTAATATCTGCTTTGATAATATTGTAGATTATGTACATGTTAAGTTATATGTGGTAAAACATTACCATTGGAATATACATTCTGACTTTATATGACTATCATTATTATTTATTTATTTTTGAAAGTTTCATTCATTTAAAAGTTGTCATTTTACTTTATTTTTTATTTTTTTGGAAAAGAATTTAACTTAGTTTTCATAATTTAGCTGTTTTGTTTCTAGATAATGATTAGATTCATTCATTTAAACTTTGACTTAGTTATATGTGGTAAAAATTTGACCAATCAAAAAAGTTTGGAAGTACCATTAGATGTAAATATTTTTCCAAAATACTCACCTAGAAACCATCAGTTGTGTATAATATTTCGACTCATTTATAAAGTTATGATGGGTTCACCTTGGAATTTTTGAATTGGAACAACTCAAAAATAGGGAACAGTTACAAAGTTATGATGTTTAGTAATGTCACTGAACCTGCAACTTACAAGAACTAGATACTGATTCATATATTATACACTTTAAAATAAGTCTTTGCATTTCATCTCTGCTGGTATGTATAGAACTTATACACACATTCATTCACTTGTATGCACATATTGATTTCGTACAATATATACATAGGCTTGGCCACCCTTGTTGTTAACAAGCTTAGATGCCAAGCCTAGAGGGGCATCGAAGATCACCACACTTAATTCCCCTGGATTTCGAGAAAGAAAAAGCCAATATATCTTGATGATATGCAATTCTTACTGGAGGTGAGTTTATTTTATATCCCCAGTTTCCTTCTACTTCAGGGGACTTGGTTTGTTAATACTTATTAATAGTCAGCAACCCAACAGTAATAAATATATATTCTCCTCTAGAGGGTTTATTTCTTATCATGTTTATGCTTTACATCTTTATTTTTCTTATAATGAAGCTCAATTCACTTCCCAACTTTTGCTTTTGCTAGTTAGGAACACAGTTTAAAAAAAGAAAAGCAAAAAAGAATAGTACTTAGTACTCCAAATTTAACAAGTTTAATTAAATTCTCAAAATGCACATGATTAACACTATTTTGGACTGATTTGAAAAACTAGTTAAATTTAAAGGGCTTAGCACAAAAGGTCCTTATTTTTGACATTGTTACAAGAAAAGTTTCTGTAGCAATGAGTATGAAAATTAGACCTATATTTTTTCTAATTCAGAAAGCGCAAACTAGCTTGCGTTTTTCTGATAGAAAGTGCAAGTTAACTTGCGCTTTTCAAAATTTTCAAATTTTCAGATTTTCAAAAAAAAATTCAAAATCAGAAATTGCAAGTTAACTTGCGGTTTTAAAAAATTTCAAAAAATTCAAAAAAAATATCAAAATTAGAAAAGCGCAAGGAACCTTGCGTTTTCTGTTTTTCAAAAATATGAACCAAATTTACATATTCATTTCTAAAATGACTTTTCTTATAACCACATTAGAAACATGGACCAGTTACTCTTTTTTTGTAAATTTAAATCGTTTATCTTACTAGCATCACATGACATCAATTTGCTAGTGGATCAAATTTGAAATTGTAAATTACATCATTGGGAAATAAGTCATCTGGATATAACAATGCTTACATTATACAAATTTCTATAGTCTATTGAGATGGTAAAGAAGGGAAAGAAGATGATAACTAGTCACAGAACATTTCAGGTCTATGTACAACAGCAAATATATGGTCAACGAAACTAACCTGTGATAAGTCGGAAAAGTTCGAGGAAGTGCGTAACTAAATCTAAATCACACTAAAAGCACTTGCAAATTATAAACTACTAATTTAATTCCAACCATAACATATGAACACTGATCCGCTTGCATTACCAAACTCAAAAAGAAAAATATATATCATAAAACCAAGCATATTTCACTAAATTTATTCTACACACATAAAAGGTGGAACCCAGTGCACGAGGTTCCCGCATGATAGCGGGCTCTGTGGAGATTTATAATGTACGCGACCTTTCCCTCGCATTGCGGAGAGGTTGTTTCCAGACTCAAATCTGAACGTCTAGATCACTATGCGGGTGACCTGACTGTTGCATTAATAAAAATCAAGGGATCTGGATTCATTTAGCAAGCCAACAATAATAAAACATATAATAAACATAATAAAACATTTAACAAGGAGTCAAGGTTTCAATGCAACAATAACCATAATAAAACATGCATTAGGGAAGAGTCGTGAACTGATTCATAAAATAGACTACTAAACATGTATGTTAATAGTTGCCCCTTGTGCAAGTAAATATCCGACAAAAATGTACAATTTGCAATATATAATGGATGAGCTTTTATTGTTTACTTTTGTCCACCTTAGAAAGTTAACATGCTGCCACTGCACTTAGCATATATGATTTCATATATTGTATTCCTGAAGCGCATAACCATACATATAAAAATAGTAAACAATAAGAGCTTCCCAAATCTATTATTGGTTCTAATAATTTCCAAATCATTTAAATTAATTTTCACCGAGTTTTCAACATTTAATATTCTCATTTACTCACCCTAATAATGCCCGACTTTGTTATTTTCATTTAAATTATACACTACTTCGTCCTTATTATCCATATGTACAGAAATTTCAATTTCACATTTATCCAAGAATATTAACAATCCTTCACTTTAGATTATCATGTTCCCAAGTATATAATAGTCCTTCACTTTAGATCATCTCCAACACTAACTAAGAAAATTATGTCAGATTAAATATCAGCAAGAGATAGGAAAATGAAAGGTGGTAGAGAGGAAGGGAAAAACAGATGACGGTAGATTTTAAATAATATAAACGAAGTCTTTACATTGGATTCTAAATAATATTAATGAACTCTTTACTTACGCACATTGTGCATGCTGATGTACTAGTTTTAATATTAGCACTTAACAATATAAGATTCAATGGTTGTGATTAAATTGGAACTTTTCCTTGATCTTGGAAGGGAACCATCTATTTGTTCATTTGTAGACAACGAAACAAGAAACAGTCATGAAATAACCATGTTTGAGATTGTGCAATTAGAAAGATAACATGTATAATTATCAGTGTTAGAGTAAAATCAACATAAATTGGTTGTTCCAATGATGTTTGATTCTTGAATTGCTGTTGAACTACATCTTGGTATAAGATTTGTAGAAAACAGTATGCCTGATCTTTGTACAATGTGTCAAGTATGACAATGCGCCGGTAGCACCAATATATGGTGCTTTTAGATCAAGTGCACCTCCTTGTTTTCTATTGGGCGGTAAGGGTCTTCGTGGATACCTCAAATTTGAACCACCGTTGGTGTGGTGAGTGGATGTGAAATGTCTATCTAAAAATGCTAAGCAATATTTAACATACGGCTTGAAGCCATGGCTAAATATTAGCCAATGTCCATTTCGCCACGGTTCTGGGCCATAGCGAAATCATTTTGCCATGGTTCAAAGCTGTTGCGAAATGACTTTTTTGCTTTAGTGACTACTTGAAAATAAAAAGTATATAATTTATTTAAAAACTTGAAAAAAAGAAAAATCTTTTTTTCCTTATATTTAAAAATAGACATTCTACTTTAAAAATTCATAACTAATTCCGAAGAATTCATAAAAATCTCGAACCACTTTTAAAATACTCTAATATAAGTTAGAAAGCACTTGTAAAAAAAATGAAACAAAAGACTCAAATTTAAAGTTATTTCTAAACCTTAAAAGTGGGACAGTTTTGCACAACTGAAAGTTTGACCACTTTTCGATATGTTAATTAACTTTTATCATCCTTTTATAACAGCAAATATGCACAATATACATAACAAATATGACGAGATAACCCTAAGAATTTCTCTACAAAGTTTTTTAGAAATTGCCACACAAGGCAATTCCTAAGTGCATCTATAACGACTATAGTTGTAAGAACACTTTCAAATCCAAGTCCAATCTAAACCAAAGTTCAACTACAACCCATATGATTTATTTCAAGGTTATGCAACAAGTCATAACAAGTCATTCAAGTCTATTCCAATTCTATACATATAGATTACATATGCTATTTGTTTTTCAAAGCAAGAATCAAAACCTATAACAACATATATTCAATATAACTTCAAGCAACATATATTATAATATATAAAAAAACATTATATGCACTTCATGCACATCAAATGTTGAGTTATCTCACCAAATCCAAGCCAAACAGTAAGCTCATGCACACAAAAACCTATGAACATCTTCCTGCCATCACCAGACATCCAAAGCTTCCAACCTTAGTCCATTTTAGTGCTCGGCCCTCTTCCCCCTTCCTTTATTGCTCATGGCCTACCATAAGTGCCCCACTTTTTCTTCTTTTCTTCAATTTTGAGATGCTAACCCATGTTGCCATGTTGTGTTAGAGCCATTGCCAATAGTTGGTAGAGATTCGAGTTGATTTACTATGAGTTTGTGAAGAAAGAAGAGGTTGGAATACTTTTGTATTTTTTCACAAAACCTTTGGAATAAAATTATGAAATGAAAGAAATGTGTTATATGGACTTAACCAAGGTAAAATGATCTCCCTTGCCCTTACTTTAGCCGACAAAAACACCCCTCCCCCCAATGTGCTTAGCTCCTGTGCACATCACTTCTCCTTTCCACCTTTACACTTCTTACTTAACACTTAAGACTTTTCTTAAATGCACATTTTTCAAAGTATCTTCCTTACTTTGTCCCCCCACCACATTTTAGTTAACATAAAATATCAAAATATTTTTATTACTTATTAGAGATCTCCTAAGTGTTTTAGTGTATTAAAAAAAAGTTTGAACAACTTCTGTTAAATAAAAAACTATTTCAATAAAACGATTTTCGGTCACATTATCGATATTTCTTCATAGTATTTGTTTTAAACTTTTCTAAAATAAGTTTACCATCATTAGTTTTTATTTAAAAGGGGAGGTTATTAAATCAATTTAACTATATTTAATCCAAGATTCAAATATTTAAATAATTCAAATATTTAAATACGAAGTATCCGAAATTCTAGGTCGTTACAGTCTCCCTCACTTGAAACTTTTCATCTTCGAAATTCCAATACTAGTAACAAAATGAAACAATCACATAGTAGTACTTAACAATATTCAAATGCTAGTAAACATAGCTCATGATTTGTCCAAGTTCAAAAATCCTCTTATCGCACACGGACGATATACAATTTACTAAGCATACCTTACGCTCAACAATCTCAGGTTATTGCTTAGACGATTATTTATGCTGCCTCAGAACAAATCGAAGATTCATCACCTAAACTCTCCACAAGCCAACAAAACATAGTATATAAATATATTAAAGCCCGTACGATGTGCATGGATCATTTGTACGCAATATCAAATCTGATCACTTGCTCGATCACATAGATTTCACTTTCAAACTAGTATTGCAATGATCCACCTTTTTGACCCCCGAATGTCGACATAAATTCATCCATGATATTCACATGCCGAGCATCCAAGTGTCAGAAAGACGAATTTTTATGGTAAAATAAAAATAACAGAAATAAAACAAGAAAGAAGAGAACACAATATCAAAATCTCACATCACTACAGGAAAACTTATTTTTAGTAGCATTTATTGGTGGCGTTTAAAGCTAATTGCAACTATATTTGATTATATTTTATTAAGCTTCAACGCCACCAAAAAAGTTTCAGCTTGCCCGCCCTTTTTTTTCGCCGCGCTACTTCAGTTATACACAAAAATTACGTTCTGGAAACCATATCTACTTCTTAAACATTATTCCTCTATCTCCCGTACCGTAAATCATTTCCTCCTTCTTTCTGTTACCCTAAATCGATCAACCATGATAACACCACATGATGAAGTCGCCGTCGTCGCCAAAAGTCGAAGTGCGGTTGGAATTTGGAACCATCGTAGAGGACTTTTCACCGAGATCTGGAAAATGAGTTCGCCGCCGCCGTGGAGGAGTTTGTGCTGCTGCCGTCAAATTTTAGATTCCATCGCTTAATATTTGGTGCCTCTACCGCCTGAGAGATTGTTGTCACTTGGGGAATCATATACGTTTAAGAGATTGTCGTTACCCGCCGTAATTTAGAATTCACGTCATCTGGGGAGTCGTTGGAGGTGCGTCGTTGTTGTCGGGCTTGCTTGGAACTCACGCCTTTTGGAAGAAGCTATTGCCTATCGCCCTGGATGCTCTCGTCGAATTTGAAGGGTTTGTTTTGGGTTTGAGGTATGTTTGCCTTTCCCGAATAAATTGAATTTATATACAAAAATTGAAGTCAATTAGAAACTCAATTCAACTCACACACATAAATTCAAATCCATGAAAAAGTTGAAGTCGGATTAAAAAATACTAGTGAGACTAGAGAGATGATTATGAATTAGTTTTCAAATAATTATACAAAACTAATTGATGTTTGTACCTAATCAGTGGCAACAATTTGTTTTAGCTTGATTTAGTTGAATTAAAATATGAATGTTTGATTATAACAAAGGTTCGTTGTGCAGAAGATTTTATTCAATGGTTAAGTTCTCTTTTCTTACGGCATATGTTTGAATGTGTGTTTATGCAATTATAGATGTGATTTTGTGATAAAGTACTTTTAGAAGAACAAAGAGATATGAAATGAGATTTGCGCATTCAGTTGATAATCATGTTATTTTCCTGTAGATCAGAGTGAGTAGGTTATGTACATTTTCTTTACTAAAATTAATCAATCTAAACTAATAACATATAGTTTTACTGTATCAATTTCTCATGATAATTCTGCTATGTATCAATCTGAACACAAAAATATTTAAATCAAATTACTGAATTTATTTATCCTAAATTGCAAGCAGATCTGTAAATGTTGTTTTTAATTTCAGACCGACTTTGAAATTTGAACCAAATTCAAATAATAAAATGAAAAAAAGAACACAAAAATATTGGTGTAAATGAAAAAAAAATAGCGAAAAATCTGATCAAGTCTTCTTCTGGGCAAGCTTCAAAGAAACCAACAGCACGTGCAGTCTCCGCTGCCACAAAAAAAATATAGCCTTTTGAAAATGACAATCAAATAATTTGATGAAAAGTTAGCGATTATTTTGTACTTCAACTAAGAATTGGTTGGTTGCATGATCTAAAATTCAATTGGTTGGTTAATTTAGGTTTCAACAAGGATAAATCCCAATTCAAAAGTCGAAAATTCATTTAGGTGTCTATTTTATTCAGGTTTTAACAAGTAAATGTTTCTGGTTTGCAAAGTGATGCTATTGTCACACATTAGTTATCTACGTCCATCTTGATTTCCTGCTTTTAATAATTGTACAGTAGAATTGACTTGCTTTGAATTCGTCTCAAACTATCTGTTATGTTGCTACACAAATTTATATCAAGTCGATAATTGATATGTTTTTGTTTCAACATCAGTTATGTTCTACAATGCCTTAAACATAACAAAGTTATTAAAGATAATCACAATTTAACAAATGTTTAAACATTCTTCTTCGAAATTAGCCTGCAATCATGCCTCCTGCTAGCACGTTCAATTTGAAAGAAAAATGGTTTAATGGTTATTTGGAGAGGGGTAATAAAAATGAATTAGCATGCAATGGAGTCTCATGCTGACATGTTGGATGTGAAAGAAATCCATAATGCCATCTCAGCAATTTTTCTGCTTTACACAATAAACAGTAGATTTTTAATGATTTTATGAATGCCATGTAATATGATGTATACTATTGTTGGCACTAGACCGTGGTGCTGCATTGTTGGAGGTGGAAAAGGTTGTTACTGGGCCCAACGCCGATGATATACCAGAGACTGTTATATTAAATATATTATGTGGTGGCATTACAAGGTGAACTTGGACTAATAAATTGTTATCAAAATGTTGCTTGTTTACCGATATAGTGAACTATGGTGATTTTATTGTAGGTTGGGTAGGTGTACATCTATAATTACAGGACAAGATGGACCAATTCCAAGGAGCAAGCCTTTTAAATACACATATGAGAAAGCAATTGTTATATATCTTTCTTTAGTTCACTAATCAAAATAGCAGATAATAACGAAGTTTCTTTGACAAATAGTATTCCTTCAAGGCTTTATTTTTGAATCTATAATCCTTAACTTGATTTTATGTATGCATATTTCAAGAAGCTGGTCTCCACAGAATGTAGGCTTCCATATCTTGGTTGATATATCGGTTACATTTCATTTTTTTTGCTTTAACATATGTAGCATTTAACCATGAACTATAGTGGCATTTTCCTTTTTCTTATTCTTTTCAATTGAGCATGTTGTGTATTTTATTATTAGTTGATCACAAGGATGATTATTGAAAGTTTCAGTGAATGCAAAACTATGTATAGGCCATGCAAGTAATTTAGGCTTAGTTGCAGCACTGAAGCAAGTGTTTTATAACATGGACTAATTAGTTGAGTTATGATGCCATCTAAGTGCTGACCTGACCGTAATGAGATTATATTATTCTCAATCAAGATTCCATTATATATTTTTTTAGCATTGTTAAATTTTAAATAATTTCCTTTTTAAAGAAAGTACTACTGATGCAAAGAATGATAAAGCCATGCATTGCTAATGATGTATCTAAGTAACTGGTACTTCAGTAGTATAATGTATTTTTAAGTGTATTATATAAGCCTCATGTAGATACATCACATCTATTTACCATTTTATCATAGGTATATATTCTTCCAATGCGTATTGGGGTTTTGCTCATGAATTCATAAAAGATCTTGAACGAATTAGGTATTTACAAATCACAATCTTAACTCAATCGTTTCTCTTGATGCACTATTTCACTCTTTATTTCTTTCTGGGTTGAAATACTGATTATATTTATACTATATATTGTGTTTAGGCTGAGGGCAATAGTAGATATTATAAAATCTGGTGAAGAAATTAGAGTATCTACATCCACAAAAATGCATGAATAAGGAACATGTGAGCGATGTGGTTATATATCTAGCAAGGTATATTTACTTATCATGTATGTACGTATGTGTACCATATTTTTTTCATAATGTGACCGACCTTTATTAATCGTAAATGTTACATTATGTACTTTAAGTTAAACTTTCACTGTGGGAATTGTAATTGATTTTATGTTAGCGTATGCTTATACTTGTTGAGAAATTAAGATAGTTTGATACTAAACATAACGATGAATTTTTTTAGCATCATCTTTAAAGTAGAAAAGTGTGTCATATGGTTACTAATAGAAAATCACAATGGCTATCTCGCAAATGACTATCCAAACATCACATGTATAATACTGTTGCTACGCATCCATTGTAACATTTGCATCTCAAGCACTCACAGGTATAATACTGTTTCTTTAAGATAGATGGCTATCATATTGTTAAACATGAGTAACTGTGTAGATTTATCTTTCAGTTTTAATAGGTAATTTGGATCACATATACATTCTTCTTCGAAATTATTGGTCTCCCCATACTATTGAAATTTTGAATGACAAAACAGTATCCCAAAACTAGTGTATAATTTTATGTCATCACTGACCCATAGTTGTTAGGTCTCTATACTTCATACCATACTCACATTTCATTTTATATTTGATGTTCTACACCAATGAGAAGGTATAGTACGCTGTCTTTCTTCACATTTATAACTTTGAATCTTCCATATTAATCTTCCATGTTAACAAAGACACAGGCATCAACCAACATGGTTAACTTCCAATTCACAATGAGAAGGTTCAAATGTTACCAAGTGATTGCTTCTCCATGGTAATGTTTTTGCATCTAATCCTCAAATCTACTGTTCTATTTGTGCAGTGTTACCATATTTGAGCAATGAATTCTTGACCTATTCATAGGTACATGTGACTTTGTTGCTTATTCGTAACTATCTATATATTACATAAATCAACAAATTATTTCCATCTTGTCTTATAGACTTGCACATGCAGAACATTGCAAGAGTAAGAAAGATTGACAAACTAAATATGTTGAGCAAATTTGTTATGCTGGCAGATCTAACATGTGTTGAAGGTGAAACTATGCAAGCAGAGCATGTGTTGAACTTGTATGAAACGAAGAGTGTTTGACTGAAGTAGCGGACATGGCAGTCTTGAGTAGTTTACATGGCAAGGTAAGGGAACGTTCATTTTGTTGTTTAAGCACCCCCATAGGTCTTTTTTTGTTGTTTAAGCACACGTTTTAGAAATAATATAGTCTGTAGGCCATAACTTTTGTTTCTTCATTTAGCGAACACAGACCAAAAACAAACCATAAATCCATTTCAGCAAATTAGTTCATTTCTTGGTTTATAACAATTCTTTTGGCCTTGGTGGTGATTAAGTAGAAAAATGCACTCTTCAAGAGTAAAATGAAGTCAGTTGTCCTTGGAGAAAAATTTAAATTTGTTCCTGAGCAAATTTCTACTTATTATTAAATGAATTACATTTAAAGTTATTAGAGTAAGAAATACATCTTTAAGTATTATAATAAGTGGTTAATATGTGAATAAATGAGTTGAAAAGGATAGCAGTAAAGCCAAGGGAGAGTCAATTTCAGTTTCATTCTTTTGGATATATGATTTTTATGTGCCTAATGGCTACAACGTTATTTATATTGGATAACAATGACATGTTATGTGTTATTGCTTTATGTATAATAAATCAGATCAAACCTTATGCAGAGTATGCAATGTAAATCTGAAATCTGAATCTCTTTGGATTGTGCATTAGGCTTCTCGAAAGCATCTTGTGGTAATAAATATTCGACATATATATCAGGATAGTCATACCTGACATACCATTAAACTTTCTTATTAAACATAAAGTTTATGTTTTGGAATTCAGGATAGTACGAGCCAAGTACTTGTGTTGGTAAATATATGTTAGGTATACAATTGATTCATATATTCAATACATCATCCTTTAATATTAATTTTGCATTGAGCAAGTCAGGATATGCTCATTTTTCTATAAAATCAGAAAGTAATAGAGCTTGGTATAAAGGATCTCGAGTGGCATTGGTTCTAACCTTCGCAAATATGTGAAACAAACATTTGAAAAGCATTTTTATATTGGTTTCAGGACTATTTCACAGGTATTGAATGACATGTTTGTATCACAAATGCATTAACTTCTTGAAAATTGGTTATAAGAAGAGGGACACGAGTCCACTAAATTATATAAAGGAAGCCTGGATTCATGCTTTGCAAGGATGCTCCAAGTAACAAGAACTTCAACTTTTATTGCAAAATAATTTTTTTTATTTATGTTTGAATTAAATGAGTTTCTGAAAAGCACAGTTTCATTTGGATATTTCAGCCTCTTATCATGTTTTGCTTAAAGGCACCATGTGCTTAATGGCATTTCTATAGCTAAGGCATTGACCTTGGTTAATGAGAGACGCCCCGATCTAAGGTCTAATAAATACTGTGCTGCATCTCTTCAAATGATATTTGTGTCATTGTTTGGGTCATATCTGGAGTGCTTGTAATTATTTAATGCTTGAGAGTTATCAATTGAATCTGGCAGGTTTAACTTGTGCAAATCCTGCTGCGCTTGATTCAAAAATAATGAAATTTTGAGATTATTATTTGCAAACAACATTACACGTTCACTGATGAGGATCTGAATCGAGCTGCCTGGTTTTCTTTGTTTCTAGATCTGATGATGCTCACGCCTTGATAGTAAGTTCGGTTTGTTTAAATTTATTATGAATGATGTACAAGTTTTTTGATAGGTTGAGATATTCAGCTTTGAATAATTTTTACTTTTCCTGTAAAAATGAAGATGATTTGTAACGACCCTAGATTTTTATTTAATTTAAATTGATAATTAAATAAATTTTTGAATTAAAATTGTAAAATTTATTATAAATGGAAGCGAGTTTCCCCGATATCCAAATATATTCTGTATAAATCATTTATAATTTAAAAATATTAAAAATATTGTATATATCTGAATATATATGTATACGGGCATATATGAGTAAAGATTTAGTATATATGTATATACTTGATTTGGATTTAAATGCTATATATGTATGTGTATATAGAAAAATATAAATAATAACTTTTAAAGTAAAATTCATGATAAATATTTAAACTAAAAATAGAAGTAAAATAAATGTTTGAGTTATAAATAAAAGATAAGCTATAAAATACAAAGTAGAACATTTGCTAAATTTTTTAACAACATATTAAATTAGAAATTTATTTATATTTTCAAGTAATAAAGGAAATAAAAAGAACTATGTAAATTCAAGTGTAAACAAATCAAGATTGATGTGAATAATAAAATGAAACAAAACAAAGTAGATTTGTACAATGGTAATTGATGCATATCAAAAGCAAGATACATCAGCCACTATGGCCGAAATCAATATGATCATTAGCTTCTTGCTTGTTCAAAAATGTAGGTAGGCAAGAATAAGACAAGTAAGAATAGTATAAAATCCTTGTACAAAAATATATAAGTATGGTACAAGTGTAGGATGAGAATACACTTGGGAATATATATATATATATATATATATATATATATATATAAATAACTATACAAGACAATTTGAATGCAGCATGTAAAGCACCATACCTCTAAAGCAACTTCAGCCTTACCTATTGTACAAGATAATATCACCTTGTATAAAGAAAAACAACATCACCTGTACAAAGTAATATACCCTGTAAACTCAGTTTTATATATCAATCTATCCACTTTGGTTTTCGTCCATTATAAGCTGAAAAAGAAACACTAAAGTAAAACATCTCAAACTTAAAAACAAAAGCAATTCAAAGTCATCAAACCAGAGAGTCAAGCAAGATGATATAAAGGAAGATTAAAGCAAACAACTTCTCAGTTTTTAAAGTTCAAAGCTTTTCAAATATAAAGTGCTCTGTTTCATTCTCTGGAAAATACAGGTGAGCAACTTCATTTTTAAAATGCTTAAATATATTTCTATATGGTTGCCTGATTGAAATCTGTGAGCAAATTCGTCTTTAATCCATTATATGTTATGACAAATGCCTGAATCAATTTGCTTCTCTAAGATATGACATTCTGGTTGGTATGCGTATACTTGTTTGCTGTATGTATATATATGTACATAGAAAAGTTTGAGTATGCCTGTGTATATAAAGGGAAAAGAAATCGGCCTCTGTTTTAATAACAGGTTGATAAAAATTAAGAAGAAAATCATATCTCAAATATTAAAATGAATTAAGTACTGATCTCAAAATGAAACTTTGTTATGACAGAGTTATACCAAGTTTTAAAATGAATTCAAGCAAAACAAATTGATGTTTTCTTCTGGAAAGTGAAATTACAGGTTTCAAGTAAAAATTTGATAAAAATAAAATGTTGTAAAATATTAATTCAAGATTAAACTCTGAATCTATACTTGAATCCATGATTTTTAAAACAAAAATGAAGATTTTTAAATTGGTATTCTTAGAGAAATTTGTATATGAACAAAAAAGGCATTTTCACGAATTTCTGATGATCAAATCAATTATAAAAATTGAAATTCGTATTGAAGCATGCTTGAACATCGTGGAGCTTGGGAAAATTGTCGAAAAAAATTTCGTATGCATAAATTGATTAGTCGAGATGAATTTAGGGTTTTAGTTGGAGTATTGAACATGTCCGTGACAAAGGCGTGTTCGTCCTCTTCACATGATCGAGTTGCTCGCGCCTTTGGTTGATGGAAGCTGGGGCGTAGGCGAAGGTCTGGGGGGTGGTGCGGCGTGTTTTGGTGGTCGAGATCGATGGCGAGAGGCAGTTTTTGATCGAAGTTTGGGTTCTGTTGACGTTCGAGTGCTCGTTTTTTATTCACGATGGGATCATGATATCTGGATGGTCAAGGGAGTGGAGCTGGTCGTCGATGATGTGCGGGAGGGAGCGACGTTGATCGGAGATCGCTCTGGCGATCGTGCACGTGCACGCGTATACTCGTGTGTCTGGGTGGTTTCAGAATCGAAGAAGAAAGGAGTGTCTCGGGTTTTGTTCGTGTAGAATCGCGTTCGACTCGAAGCAGGTGATTTGCGTGATTACCCGAGAGTGTCTCGGTGTTTTTGATGGTTTTTCTCGGGTCAATCCCGAAGCGTTTGTGCGTTTGTCCCGGAACAGGAAGAAGGCTCGTGTGTCTTGAGTATTTGGTCAGGAATTTTGAGTATTGTCTCGGGTTATATTTTGTTCACGTAACAAGAACTTGTGTTTTAAAATGTTTCCAAGTTTAATGCAAAGTGAAATAAAGTTTAGAGTTGTGAAAATAATTAGTTCACAAATTAATATTTAACAAAGTTTTAAAATACATTTAAAGTTAATAAATTTTAAATAACTGTCTTGATTCAACCTCAAAGTTAATAAAGAATTATTAATAGATTTATTAAAGGTGATTAAAAGATAAATGATTATTTAAGAAAATGATGATTATTTAATTAAGTAATTAAGAAGTTGATTAAATGTTTTAATGTGTTAACTTAAAAGTTAAGTTAATTTTATATTGATTAATGATTTATAATTAACTAAAGATCAATTAATTATAAAATTTAAAGCTAATCAATTTATAAGAAAGGATAATTAATTAAATGGTAATAAATTAAGGGTTAATCAAATAAAAAAATTAAAAGATAATTAAATAACTGAAGGATAATTATTTAATGATTAAAAGATTGATTGATTAATTGAGATTGATTTATTAATGATTAAAGGTTAATTAATAGATGATAAAGGATAATTAATTAAAATGGGTTGTAATTAATTAACCATGATTAGAAATTCATAAGAAATTTATTTGAATTGAATTAATCAGACAAATTAACTGATTTTACTTATGGATAATTAGATTGACAGAATGATTGAATTGTTGATATCCCTGATATGTGATGATTTGTGATATACCCTGATTTGTGTTTTAATCTGTGATGTAATTTATTATCTGTGATCTATATCTATGACATGTACGATAAGCGTGGTAGTTAATACCGCTTATCAACTATATTTCTGTATTCTGATCTGTGATGATTGAATGATGTTGCACTACTGTGTAAAACCCCTGGACTACACTTTTACACACACAAATTTGGATTTCATGTGGAAATCGGTTAAGTCACAGATAATTTAAATTTGATGTTTTTGAAATTGAAATTTTAATTTCAATTGATTTTGAAATTGGAAATTTTGGTTTAAAGTGAAAAGCTTTTGAAATGGAATTTCAAAGATAAACGTTATTTTGAATAACTTAATCTAGTTTTGAAATTTAAATAATTTGATTTAAATTTGAATTCAAGTTTGAAATTGAATCCTATGATTTGAAACTAGGGATTAAAAATGTTATAAATGTGTTTATATGAATTTAAACCATTTTAAAAGTATTGTTTGAGAATTTGGATTTAACCCAAGAACTTTAACTCGTATAGATGAATCAAATTTCCAAAATGAAACTGTTTGTTTTCAAAGGGATAAAAGCTTTCATATAAGAAATGAAATTCCAATTTAGTTAAAGGAATTTCAAGTTGAATTGAAAAATGGTTTTCCAAGTTATGAATGAATCTTTTTGAAAGATATGAATTGAATCTGTTTATTTTTAACAGATTTAAAATGATGATTTGTTTAAACAATTCGAAATGAAATTGTTTTGAAAGCTATAAGTTGAATCTTTGTTTTAAAGATTTAACGAGTTAATCCAATTGAAATGGAAATTGATTTGGAAAATCTATGAATAAATCTTTGTGAAACTGAGTGAAATTTGTGAGATAAATCTTTTTGTTTAAAAGATTTGAAATGGTAATCGATTGAAACCATTTAAAAGGAAGTTGAATTATTAAGTTGTGACTTAATTGAAATCCCAATATCCATATATTTTTAAATATTGCGCTCACTATTCGGGTTAGCCGGGAAAAGACCTTTGTGTCATATAACCCATTCCGAATAATGATACGTCGTATATGGATGGCATTTGAAGACCGGTGTTGAAGATCGGATATTTTCGAAAATGAAAGGATAGCCTGTCGAATGTCTTTGCACCGAGTTGCTCCGTTATAGAGATTTATATCACCCTTTTTCTGATGGGAAGTCCGGACGTGATTAGAAAATTATCCGGATTTGCAAGGGCTTCTTTAGAACTGCCTTCGGTTCTGTTCAAACCCGGAACAGACTTGTATGGTTACATGTCTGACATTACACTTTGAGATATAAAGCAGATTTCTTTCAAATACATTTCTGTTGGTGGTGGAGAATTTATTCTCTTAGCTTAATACCCTTCTCTGAGACGTACGAGCTCAAAGGTTATGTAGTTGAAGGTTATCAGCGATATATTCCCAATTTGGTAATGTGACATGCTGAGTGTTGCTGTGTGATGATCATTGTTTGATCATTTGTGATATGATCATTTGTTTGATCATTTATCTTTGTGATCATTACTTTGATCATCTGTTGACCCAAAGCATGGCTTTGTGACAAAGCGTAGCTTTGTGGACGAGACTTCGTCGGACCTCACAGACCGGTAATGGTCGAAACAGGAATCGTGGCAGCAAGGTTATTAGGGGATAGCGCCCCCTTAGTGTATGTCATTTCCTTCTGGATTATGAGTGGTATCGTGGTATGGAGCCCAGATACTTACTTAGTGGTTGCTGCAAATTTATTACTTGTGGTTGTTGGAATCGAGGATCCTCGGATAAAGGTCGCAAACGACCGGGGGATGACATATTCGTGTCAGTAGTTACCCTGCTAGAGGTAACCCGGCCTTGTGTAGCAGAGATCCGGTTAGGATCCGGGAACGTCGCTCCAGAGGCGTTCTATTTTACTTGGGAAGTTCCTTTGCCCGACCATTTGTTGGAAATCCAAACAAAACAATACGAGCTTTGTACGGTATTAGTTGTAGAACCTGCCATCTACTTATGGTGGCGCCCCACTGTTTGGATGGTAGCTATAGTAGGCATAGTTCGAAATGTCTATGCTGGCTAAGATTGATATTCTACTTTCGAAAATGTTTTCTACACTATGCACTAATAATAATATCAAAAAAATGATTTGATTTTGCGTAGTAAGCATCTTTGACTATCATAAGAAGAAATCTCCTCCAATTCTGCGTTTGCATTGTGTGTGTGGCGGGAGGTCTTATGGTAGTTTCATTTTCCAAAAGCATTGCGAATTGACTTTAAAATTCTCTGCTATTTGTTTTTAAAGATAAACTGTTTTTGTTGCTCACACCAGTCCCATGACTGATCCGGAGTTTATT
Organism: Allium fistulosum; assembly: GCA_030737815.1. Taxonomy (NCBI): domain Eukaryota; kingdom Viridiplantae; phylum Streptophyta; class Magnoliopsida; order Asparagales; family Amaryllidaceae; genus Allium; species Allium fistulosum. The sequence continues at coordinate 25,219,500 of JASFAW010000013.1, forward strand.
GTTTCTTTCCTAAACTCTGGATGCTCAAAATTTTTCTATACGAGCAGTCTGGAATTTGGTTTTTCAGATAGTCAGATTAGTAGATTTATCTGGAGCTAGTTCAGTCTTTGGATATGGACTGCACTTGCTTATCTTTGTGCATCGTTATTGAGAGTTCAAGCTATTTATGGATTGGCGTTTTGAAGATGGAGATTATCCGCTGCTGATGTTATCATTTTCTTTTCCGCTGCTATTTGTTGTATCATATCTTTGATGTATATTGATATTCATTGTATCACTCTGTTGTATCAGATATTGTATATCAATGTATTATTCATTTCTTCCGTTGTGTTATTTACTTAACTGTGTTATAAGCTCCGGCGACTCGGATTTGAACGGTCGAATCTACGGCATTCGAGTACGATGTAAAGTATGTATGTCGATTTTCGAGCGCGAAAAACCGGGGATGTTACATTTGGTATCAGAGCTAAGGTTGAACTTTAGCTCAGGAGTATAACACGTTAAGTAACTCATTAGAGATAGAGTGAAGTAAACTCTAGAATGAGTATTCTCAGATATCCGTTCGAATGCCTCAGTAAATTGTCTTACTATTCACTGATAGTAAGTATGAGTGCAAGAAGAGGACGAGATAGGGGATAGGGGAATACGACTATAAATGGTCAATACCCTGCAACAGTGGAAACAACTTTCTTATCAATTTTCTTTGATTCGTTTCAAAATTCTTTTGATTGCTTCGTGACAGCTCCAGAAAGAAGTTTCGGTGTGATGATGGCTCTAAGAATCGTTGTAGAAAATCCTTACTTCGTATTTTCATCGTTTTCTTATTAGCTTTTTAATTTAAACCTTAATGAATTTGAAATTGGAAATTTTAAATTTGAGGTAAATTGATTAATAGAATATGAGGATAAAATTTGAATTAAATCAATAAAACGATTTCGTTTGAAAGCAAATTTGAAATTCTATTGTAATTTCTAGTGAATATCAAAGTCCGAAGAGGGACAAATTGGTATGTATTCTGAGATATTCCGACTTGAGTTTGGAATTCATAACTAGTGTTTGAGGAACTATAGGAGATCGAATCTGCCTATCTCTGTGTTGTTTTCGTGCCTGCGAATTTCGAGGACGAAATTCTTTTAAGGGGGGAAGTTTGTAACGACCCTAGATTTTTATTTAATTTAAATTGATAATTAAATAAATTTTTGAATTAAAATTGTAAAATTTATTATAAATGGAAGCGAGTTTCCCCGATATCCAAATATATTCTGTATAAATCATTTATAATTTAAAAATATTAAAAATATTGTATATATCTGAATATATATGTATACGGGCATATATGAGTAAAGATTTAGTATATATGTATATACTTGATTTGGATTTAAATACTATATATGTATGTGTATATAGAAAAATATAAAACAATAACTTTTAAAGTAAAATTCATGATAAATATTTAAACTAAAAATAGAAGTAAAATAAATGTTTGAGTTATAAATAAAAGATAAGCTATAAAATACAAAGTAGAACATTTGCTAAATTTTTTAACAACATATTAAATTAGAAATTTATTTATATTTTCAAGTAATAAAGGAAATAAAAAGAACTATGTAAATTCAAGTGTAAACAAATCAAGATTGATGTGAATAATAAAATGAAACAAAACAAAGTAGATTTGTACAATGGTAATTGATGCATATCAAAAGCAAGATACATCAGCCACTATGGCCGAAATCAATATGATCATTAGCTTCTTGCTTGGTCAAAAATGTAGGCAGGCAAGAATAAGACAAGTAAGAATAGTATAAAATCCTTGTACAAAAATATATAAGTATGGTACAAGTGTAGGCTGAGAATACACTTGGGAATATATATATATATATATATATATATATATATATATAAATAACTATACAAGACAATTTGAATGCAGCATGTAAAGCACCATACCTCTAAAGCAACTTCAGCCTTACCTGTTGTACAAGATAATATCACCTTGTATAAAGAAAAACAACATCACCTGTACAAAGTAATATACCCTGTAAACTCAGTTTTATATATCAATCTATCCACTTTGGTTTTCGTCCATTATAAGCTGAAAAAGAAACACTAAAGTAATGTTATATGTCTAGTATACCAAAACAGAGAATAATCAAATATAAACTCGTCGCACAAGTTTATAACTCAGATTTCCACTACACTGGAATTCTGTATTAATTATAATAACAATATGAATGTTGTAAATAAATTACAACAACAGCTTATACTATTTTTGAATAAATAGTATAACAAAATTAAAGGGTAGAATGTAGAATAAAAGTTCTAACCCGATTTTGTCTGAGGCTCGTCGTAACGATTTCCTTAAGAATTTTATTTCAAAATTCTCCCAAGATACAACAGACGTAATCTGCACGAGATTGTGACGTGTATGATCTTCTGTGTGATAGGACTGAATATGATTTAAGAGATGAAGAGATAGAAGAGATAATTCGGTTTGAAAAATGAGTGAGGAAAGTGATCAGGTTTCCTCCTTATTTATAGCCGAATTCTCAACGGCTGCATCCGTTGAGAAAAGTCGCACCTCTTCGTCAAAAAAGCGTTACTGTTCGCAACAGTCACTTCCTTTCATTTGCAACGCTCCAGAACTGTTGTTGTTTGCAACAGTCGCGTCCGTTCAGTTGCAACGCTCCAGAACTGTTGCTGTTTGCAACAGTCGCGTCCGTTCAGTTGCAACACTCCAGAACCGTTGCTGTTTGCAACAGTCGCGTCCGTTCAGTTGCAACGCTCCAGAACCGTTGTTGTTTAAAACGTCACGTCTCTTCATCGCATCTATTCATATTCAAACAGTAAAACTGTTCACTTTTATTTACCAAAAATATAACCGGGCATATTTTTGGTGATGTGGGATATATCTCACTCACCATCTAAAAGGAATTCCAACAATCCCCTACATGAATGATGATATATCTCTCCCCCACACAAAGTGTAATATCACACAGTTCATATGAAAATAATGCTATATCGAGGATAAGTAGATATTTCACTTTGAACTTTCCCTAGTTAAAACTTATCGGATATACTTGGCTAATCGGTGAATTATTTCATCTTGAACCGTCTGCCGTTATTGTATAACCAGACAATAAGCTTTACAAAGCATTATTTCCCTTCACATCCAATCTCTTGGTTGTGTTCATTTTGGTCCTGAACAATTTTTGGTTCTGCGAGTGTTTTTAGAGAATAAAAGCCTTTTAATATTCTCATAGAGCCGACCCAGCTCACACTAACATAGGTGATCGCAACCATTAAGAGTATCCTACATATACCCCACTTGTTATTTCCAAGATATGGTCATCATTAAAAAACATAGTTTTAACCTTTAAATACTTCTGTAGGCATGCATTTATATTGTGCACCATAGGAATGGAGTTGGACTATGTCCACGCAAATGCATTACGTCTTGAGTTATTCAGAACTGGTTTGCCTATTGATCCTAGTCCGTGGGATCTCCAGTCGCTAGGATAGGTTTCCATATAAGATAACTCTTTTTGGTTTAGGCTTTTAAACCCATTCCCCTCGATGCGCAGTCAATTTTCTCTCTTGATAAACCTTTAGTAAATGGATCCGCTAGGTTATCATTTGTTCTCACATAATCTATGGAAGTAGTTCCATTTGAGAGTAACTGCCTAACTGTGTTATGGCGTCGACGAATATGTCGTGACTTTCAATTGTACACAAAGTTGTGCGCTCTGCTTAGCGCAGCTTGGTTATCACAGTGTATGCATATGGCCGGTACAGGTTTAGGCCAAAATGGAATATCTTCTAAAAAGTGACGAACCCATTCTGCTTCTTCGCCTGCTTTATCTAAAGCGATGAACTCTGATTCCATAGTGGATCGAGCTATGCATGTTTGTTTAGTAGATTTCCATGACACTACTGCCCCTGCTAAGGTAAAGACATAACCACTTGTTGATTTTGATCCCTCTGAATCAGCAATCCAATTTGCATCACTATATCCTTCTAAGACGGTAGGATATTTTCCATAATATAAGGAATAATTTGTGGTATTTTTTAAATATCCAAGCACTCTCATTAGTGTTTTCCAGTGTTCCTTTCCTGGATTGCTTGTATACCTGCTCAGTCGACTTACTGCATAAGCTATATCTGGTCTTGTGCAATTCATGAGATACATGAGACATCCTATTACACGAGAGTATTCCAGTTGCATTACACTCTCATTAGTGTTTTTATGCAGTACTTCTGATGGATTAAAAGGTGTTCTCACTCCTTTAATTCCATAGTCTTGGAATTTTTCAATCACTTTGTCTACATAGTGTGATTGAGACAATTCAATTCCATTAGGAGTTCTTATTATTTTGATTCCCAAAATAACGTCTGTAACTCCTAAATCTTTCATATCGAAATTGCTAGTTAACATCTTCTTTATGGTCTATATTACCTGAGTATTTGGACCAAATATTAACATATCGTCTACATATAAACAAATCATCACATATGATTGTCCAATTTGTTTATAATAAACACACTTATCGCATTCATTTATACGAAAACCATTTCTCATCATGACACTATCAAATTTTGCGTGCCATTGTTTTGGAGCTTGTTTTAGTCCGTATAATGATTTTACTAATCTACAGACTTTATTTTCATTTCCTTTGGAAATAAAACCTTCAGGTTGCTCCATGTAGATCTCCTCATCGAGATCTCCATTTAAGAATGCTGTCTTTACATCCATTTGATGAATTTCTAGACCATAAATTGATGCAATTGCTATTAGCATTCTTATAGAGGTTATTCGTGTTATTGGCGAATATGTATCAAAGAAGTCTACTCCTTCTTTTTGACGATATCCTTTGGCTACTAATTTGGCTTTATACTTGTCGATAGAGCCATATGCTTTCATTTTCTTCTTGAAAATCCATTTGCAGCCAATAGGTTTTATTCCAGGTGGAATATCAACAATTTCCCAAGTTTTATTACATAGAATTGAATCAATCTCACTTTGGATTGCTTCTTTCCAACATGAAGATTCAGAAGATGACATTGCTTCCTTGTACGTTTGAGGTTCATGTTCTAATACATATGTGAAAAAATCCGAACCAAATGTCTTGGAAGTCCTAGCCCTTACGCTTCTTCTTGGTTCAACTTCCTCAATCTCATGATGAGTTTCATCTTCATGTGAATTGCTTGATTCTTCTCTTGTCCTTTTAGGGACATTATTCCATTCATTCCTTTTGTGAGGAAACACGTCTTCAAAGAATGAGGCATCTCTAGATTCCATGATTGTATTTACATGAATATCAGCTATATCAGACTTGAATACCAAAAATCTATAGGCACTACTATTTTGGGCTGGACCTAAATAGTAACAATCTACTGTTTTTGGTCCAAGTTTGACTTTCTTGGGAGGCGGAACTGGAACTTTTGCCAAGCACCCCCACACTTTGAGGTATTTAAAACTTGGTTTGTGTCCTTTCCATATCTCATATGGAATTGTTCTTGTTTTATTATGAGGGACTTTGTTTAATATGTGATTAGACATATTTAAGGCTTCCCCCCACAAGTTCGTCGGTAGACTAGAGGTTAAAAGCATGGCATTAATCATGTCTTTTAACGTTCTGTTCTTTCTCTCGGCTACACCATTTTGTTGTGGTGAATATGGAGCTGTTGTTTGATGAATTATACCATTTTCGGCATAGAACTGTTCAAATGGTGATTCATATTCTCCACCTCGATCAGATCTCAATATCTTGATCTTTTTATTTAACTGATTTTCCACCACAGCTTTGTACTTTATAAATGACGTAATTGCTTCATCTTTACTATTCAAAAGATATACATAGCAATATCTCGTATAATCATCAATAAACGTAATAAAGTACTGTTTCCCACTTCTTGTAGGTAATGATTTAAAATCACATAAATCTGTATGAACCAAACCTAGTGGTTCGGTGCTTCTATCAACAGATTGAAATGGTTTTTTAACCATTTTTGCTTCTACACATGTCTCACATTTGTAGTTCTTATCTACTTGGAATTTTGGAATTAATCCCAAGTTTGATAATATTTTCATTTTTCAGAAATTTATGTGTCCTAATCTATCATGCCATAGTAAAATTTCGTGCTCAAGCAAGTAAGAAACTTCAATTTTATTAATAGCACAATCAGAATACATAGTTTTATTGCCGATAACGGCTACATTTGCCTTAAATAGGCCATCACATAAATATCCTCTTCCGATATACATTCCAGCTTTGGACAGAACCATCTTGTCTGACTCGAACACCATTCTGAATCCTTTCTTTGATAATACTGCACCAGAGATGAGATTCTTACGTATGTACGGAACATGGAGCACGTCATTTAACTTGATAGTTTTTCCTGAAGTAAACTTGAGGATTACTGTGCCACTGCCTTCGATCATAGATACTGCAGAATTACCCATATAGAGTTTCTCTTCATGATCGAATTTCTTGTATGTAGAGAACATGGATTTGTCAGAGCAGACATGACGAGTAGCGCCTGTGTCCACCCACCATTGGTTAGGATTCTTAACCATATTGCATTCAGATACAACTGCCGAGAAGTTGGACTCATCCACTTCCATGTTGTCTACTAAATTTGCCTCTTTGTTGCGGTCCTTCTTGAGTCTGCAATCTCTAGCGGTATGTCCAACCTTTCCACAAACCCAACATTCACCATTAAACTTTTTGGTTCGTTTGTTGTCTTTTGGTTTGTTGTCTTGAGCTTTCCTTTTCTTCTGGAAATTCTTCTTTTTGTTTTTGGTCTTTGAATCTTCAGCCACAAATGCCTCCTCGCTTTGTTTTGTAATTCCACGGTTATCTGCCTCAATTTTCAATCAGACTATGAGATCCTGTAAAGAGATTTCCTTCTTTTTATGCTTTAGATAATTGCGGTAATCTCTCCACGACGGTGGCAGTTTTCCCGTGATGGCTTCAACCAAAAATGATTCCCCAACCTTATGACCTTCCGCTTCGAGTTCATGAATAATGATTTGTAGTTCATGCAGTTGAGCAGTCACCGGTTTGGAGTCGACCATCTTGTAGTCCATGAATTTGTCTACAATGAATTTCTTAAGACTGATATTCTGCGTCTTATACTTCGTGGCAAGTGCATTCCAGAGTGCTTTTGCTGTCTTTAGAGGTTGATATACTTTGTATAGCACCTTGTCGAGACAATTCAGAATATAGTTTCTGCATAGGAAATCGGAATGTTTCCATGTAGCAACATCTGCTTCCTTGCCTGGTGAAGAAATCGGTTCCTCCTCCTCGAGATACCGTTGCAGACCGAGTGTGGTGAGGTAAATAACATCTGATTCTGCCATGTTAAAAAATCGTCACCATCTCCCTTGAACGGTTCAGGTCTGTTGTGAGTAGTAGTCTTTGAAAATTCTACTGTTGCCATCACTGTTTTAGTAAGAAAATAGATAAAATTCTTAAGATGTTATATGTCTAGTATACCAAAACAGAGAATAATCAAATATAAACTCGTCGCACAAGTTTATAACTCAGATTTCCACTACACAGGAATTCTGTATTAATTATAATAACAATATGAATGTTGTAAATAAATTACAACAACAGCGTTATACTATTTTTGAATAAATAGTATAACAAAATTAAAGGGTAGAATGTAGAATAAAAGTTCTAACCCGATTTTGTCTGAGGCTCGTCGTAATGATTTCCTTAAGAATTTTATTTCAAAATTCTCCCAAGATACAACAGACGTAATCTGCACGAGATTGTGATGTGTATGATCTTCTATGTGATAGGACTGAATATGATTTAAGAGATGAAGAGATAGAAGAGATAATTCGGTTTGAAAAATGAGTGAGGAAAGTGATAAGGTTTCCTCCTTATTTATAGCCGAATTCCCAACGGCTGCATCCGTTGAGAAAAGTCGCACCTCTTCGTCAAAAAAGCGTTACTGTTCGCAACAGTCACTTCCTTTCATTTGCAACGCTCCAGAACAGTTGTTGTTTGCAACAGTCGCGTCCGTTCAGTTGCAACGCTCCAGAACTGTTGCTGTTTGCAACAGTCGCGTCCGTTCAGTTGCAACACTCCAGAACCGTTGCTGTTTGCAACAGTCGCGTCCATTCAGTTGCAACGTTCCAGAACCGTTGTTGTTTAAAACGTCGCATCTCTTCATCGCATCTATTCATATTCAAACAGTAAAACTGTTCACTTTTATTTACCAAAAATATAACCGGGCATATTTTTGGTGATGTGGGATATATCTCATTCACCATCTAAAAGGAATTCCAACAAGTAAAACATCTCAAACTTAAAAACAAAAGCAATTCAAAGTCATCAAACCAGAGAGTCAAGCAAGATGATATAAAGGAAGATTAAAGAAAACAACTTCTCAGTTTTTAAAATTCAAAGCTTTTCAAATATAAAGTGCTCTGTTTCATTCTCTAAAAAATACAGGTGAGCAACTTCATTTTTAAAATGCTTAAATATATTTCTATATGGTTGCCTGATTGAAATCTGTGAGCAAATTCGTCTTTAATCCATTATATGTTATGACGAATGCCTGAATCAATTTGCTTCTCTAAGATATGACATTCTGGTTGGTATGCGTATACTTGTTTGCTGTATGTATATATATGTACATAGAAAAGTTTGAGTATGCCTGTGTATATAAAGGGAAAAGAAATCGGCCTCTGTTTTAATAACAGGTTGATAAAAATTAAGAAGAAAATCATATCTCAAATATTAAAATGAATTAAGTACTGATCTCAAAATGAAACTTTGTTATGACAGAGTTATACCAAGTTTTAAAATGAATTCAAGCAAAACAAATTGATGTTTTCTTCTGGAAAGTGAAATTACAGGTTTCAAGTAAAAATTTGATAAAAATAAAATGTTGTAAAATATTAATTCAAGATTAAACTCTGAATCTATACTTGAATCCATGATTTTTAAAACAAAAATGAAGATTTTTAAATTGGTATTCTTAGAGAAATTTGTATATGAACAAAAAAGGTATTTTCATGAATTTTCGATGATCAAATCATTTATAAAAATTGAAATTCGTATTGAAGCATGCTTGAACATCGTGGAGCTTGGGAAAATTGTCGAAAAAAATTTCGTATGCATAAATTGATTTGTCGAGATGAATTTAGGGTTTTAGTTGGAGTATTGAACATGTGTATGACAAAGGCGTGTTCGTCCTCTTCACGTGATCGAGTTGCTCGCGCCTTTGGTTGATGGAAGCTGGGGCGTAGGCGAAGGTCTGGGGGGTGGTGCGGCGCGTTCTGGTGGTCGAGATCGATGGCGAGAGGCAGTTTTTGATCGAAGTTTGGGTTCTGTTGACGTTCGAGTGCTCGTTTTTGATTCTCGATGGGATCATGATATCTGGGTGGTCAAGGGAGTGGAGCTGGTCGTCGATGATGTGCGGGAGGGAGCGACGTTGATCGGAGATCGCTCTGGCGATCGTGCACGTGCACGCGTATACTCGTGTGTCTGGGTGGTTTCAGAATCAAAGAAGAAAGGAGTGTCTCGGGTTTTGTTCGTGTAGAATCGCATTCGACTCGAAGCAGGTGATTTGCGTGATTACCCGAGAGTGTCTCGGTGTTTTTGATGGTTTTTCTCGGGTCAATCCCGAAGCGTTTGTGCGTTTGTCCCGGAACAGGAAGAAGGCTCGTGTGTCTTGAGTATTTGGTCAGGAATTTTGAGTATTGTCTCGGGTTATATTTTGTTCACGTAACAAGAACTTGTGTTTTAAAATGTTTCCAAGTTTAATGCAAAGTGAAATAAAGTTTAGAGTTGTGAAAATAATTAGTTCACAAATTAATATTTAACAAAGTTTTAAAATACATTTAAAGTTAATAAATTTTAAATAACTGTCTTGATTCAACCTCAAAGTTAATAAACAATTATTAATAGATTTATAAAAGGTTATTAAAAGATAAATGATTATTTAAGAAAATGATGATTATTTAATTAAGTAATTAAGAAGTTGATTAAATGTTTTAATGTGTTAACTTAAAAGTTAAGTTAATTTTATATTGATTAATGATTTAAAATTAACTAAAGATCAATTAATTATAAAATTTAAAGCTAATCAATTTATAAGAAAGGATAATTAATTAAATGGTAATAAATTAAGGGTTAATCAAATAAATAAATTAAAAGATATCGTTGTAGACTTCTTACATGATAATAAAGGACAGGAAATGTAACATTAAACCAAGCTGCTTAACAGCAAAGCAACTCAACTCTGAGTTGCTTCAGCAAAGAAACTCATGACTATTGATAAACTCAGAGTTAAATGGTCAAGAAATTGTTTGGCTCAGGTAGGTGTTACACTGTTCAGGGGAATTGTTAGTAGTTGATGCTCGTGTAGTCTTGATAACCATCAGATTTGGACAACTGCTTTCATTTATTCCTTACTAGTTGTTCTTTTTACATCAAATTTGGTACATTAAACCTGTTGGTGTGTAAGTGAGAAATAGTAATAATTAATAATAATAATAATAATAATAAATTAACCAAGCTAATAAAAATTAACTAAGTTTTGTTAAAATTAAATAACTTTTATAAAATTAACTAAGTTTAAGTTAACTAAAATTTATAAATAACAATAATATAACTAATTTAACATAGTTTTATAAATGATGACGATGATGATGAATTAACTAAGTTTATAATATTATTATTATAACTAAGTTTATGTTAACTAAATTTTATAAATAATAATACTATAACTAATTTAACAAAGTTTTATAAATAATAACGATGACAACGATGATGAATTAACTAAGTTTATAAAATTAACCAAGTTTATATTAATAATAATAATACTAATAATAATACAATTAAATTAACCTTGTTTTTTAATAATAAGAATAAATTAACTAAGTTAATCAAGTTAATAAAAGCTAACTAAGTTATGTTAAAATTAAACAAGTTTTATAAAATTAGTTAAGTTTAAGCTAACTAAATTTTATAAATAATAATATAACTAATTTAACAAGGTTTTATAAAGAATAACAATGATTATGATGATGACATGAATTAACTATGTTTATAAAAATTAACTAAGTTTGTAATAATAATAATATAATAAAATAACCGAGTTCTAGTAATAATAATAATAAATTAACTAAGTTAACCAAGTTAATAAAAATTAACTAAGTTTTGTTAAAATTAACTAAGTTTAAGTTAACTAAATTTTATAAATAATAATAATATAACTAATTTAACAAAGATTTATAAATAACGACGACGGCGATAAATTAACTTAGTTTATAAAATTTAACTAAGTTTATAATAATAATAATATAATTAAGTTAACTGAGTTTGAATAAATAATAATAAATTAAGTTAACCAAGTTAATAAAAATTAACTAGGCTTTGTTAAAATTGAACAAGTTTTATAAAATTAACTATGTTTAAGTTAACTAAATTTTATAAATAATAATATAACTAATTTAACAACATTTATATATAATTGTAAGATTGGACTTTATTTATTTTATTTCGTTTATAGCTTTGATTATTTATATGACATTATTTATCAAATATGATATACTTGTACAATGTTGTAGATGTTTGATATTAGATTTGAAGTCCTACGAATTAACATAATTGTTTGACTATATGCTGTGCTTTCACTTGTGCAGGCATTGGATTTCCGAAGAGAGCAAGGTTGGACTTTTATGGTGCTAGCTTTCACTTGTGCATGCAACAAAGAATTATGGGTAAGCAAGCGTTTTATTAGCACCAGTTTGGTATAACATTTTATTAGTACTAGGTGTGTAAATTTGTATATGAATGGTTATTGTATGTGAGTTTGGTCATTTTATCAAAAAACTATTATATTAGAATGGTTATGGATATCTTATTTGATTATATGATTAATATGTTTTTTAATTATTTAAATATGATGATTATGTGGGTGATTGTTGATTGATATAGTAGAAACAAAATAGACCATTAACAGGAAATAATAGCATGAAAAAATGGTGCAAAATGATCAACAACTTTTAGCAGCGTTTCAAAAATGCTACAGAAACACATATAGTGGCGTTGAGTAAACGCAATCGTAATTAGGGGTAAAGTTGGAAACTCAATTTGTAGCGCAAAAAAAACCTTTTGGTGGCGTTTTTAAAGCGCTACAAAAAGATTTATGGTGGCGTTTGAGAAATGCTGCAATAAAAGGATTTATAGTGGCGTTGAAATAAATGCAACTAAAAGTCATGGATTTTTAGTTGCGGGCTTTATCACGGCGTTTATCAAAACGCTATCATAAGTTTTGGCAGCGTTTTTTGTGCGCCACTAAAAATAAAATTTCTTGTAGTGCATGTGGAACGATAATATATAATATCTCAAAAGGTCTTTACAAAAAAGAGAACTTTTATATACATACATCAATTAGAGTAAACTAACCTATCATCAGCTTGTACAGTTATAACAACCCGTCCTCACAAATGCTGATAGATACAAAACAAATAATGCAGAAGAAATATAGTACGGTAGGATGTTATGCAGCTTCTCTCCAAAGCTCCATTGAACCACAACTAAATCTGGAAACATACTCGAGCTAACCCGAGCATTAAGAAAAACGGTCAGATCAGTCTCGTAAACCAGCATGAGAAACTCAAATCATATAGATTTATTATATCTTAAAACCCTTCAAAATAAGGGTCTCGTAAGGCCATGCTACCTATAAACACAGATGGGTTTTACCTTACAATGACCAAACCGTTTCTATTATAAAATCCAGTGATAATATAATAATGTCTAAGGTGTGGAATATAAATAATCACATAGCCGCGATGTATGTGAGTGTACATTACAACAATAATAAGTATACAATTGCAACTACCAAGGCATGTTCGCTAATTGTGTAGGATTTCCTTGTAAATCTCTTTGGATCAAAGCCGACTCTGATCTACTACACAAGGATCAGAGATATCCTTCCAAAGCCACATATATCCCCAGTGAATGTATCATAGGAAATACATGGCTGGCCAAACTATCTGAGTGCATCGCTCGCAAATGCATATCTATAAATAACTCTAGGATGGAGTCGCATGCACCCTCGTGGGTTGCTAACCCTATGGTTATGCATCATATCTCTAGTTTTAGTCATATCCGCTTGTCAGGCTACGTCTGACATTCCAACACACGAGTCACCACTCGAACCAATCTCAACACACGAGTCCTCAACTCTAACAGATCTCGGAACCACACATAGATCCCTATATGTCAACAGATTGGAATCACACATGGATTCCTCAACGAATCTCGGAATCACACATGGATTCCCAAACCTCAACAGGTCTTGGAATCACACATGGATTCTCACATCCTGAATAGATCACGAACAACTACGTGTGTTCAAGCATCTTCAATAGATCTTGAATCTCCACATAGATTCTTGCATCATGACCCTCTTCCAAAGCATAGAACATATATATGGTTTTGGAGTGGTTAAGGTTTCTAGTCATGTCATATAAATACACTCACATGCTTACCGGGTGCTCCAAAAATCAATCGATTTATTTTTCGGTAATCTCAACTCCGGTTCTGTGGGAAATAAACAGACAATACATAAGATCGAAGATCATCTCCTAACCATTTAAGCGGATGGATTTCCTTATCATTCATCCCAGAAGAGAAAAACGAGTTTATACATACAATATAGCATCACCGAAGATAACTGTATAATATAATTTCTATGTTTCTTTTAGATATTTTCAGAGTATATTTGGTCAAATTAAATAGCAATGAAAATAATCGTATACGGGAAACTAAATCCTGTATACCGTCCATAAGTAGATAACACACAAAGTACGATCAAAACACACAAACACGGCCAAGTTATATAAACGACTTCTAATCCCCTTTTCAATCATTCTTCCTTTATTAATCAAAACCTCTTTTAGTAGTAAAACTCATTTTGCTCAAGAAATCTTTATAAAGGAAACTCCATTTATTAATTAAACTCCACTATTTAATTAAAACATCACTATCCATTTTCAACACAGTTCGATAATCTCATATTCATATACTTAACTCAACCATATAAGTATATTCATAAATCGGTTTCAAAAGGAATTAGGCAAATGTTACTCAAACACTGTCACTACAAACCCAAAACCATTTCACTTATGATTATTTTTAAAACATTCTTTTCAAAGTTCTATTTATATTCATAACTATAATCAAAACGGGTCAAAGGTGAATGTTACTAACACATTTCCACAACAAACCCAAAATCGACTCATACTTGTTATTCTCTTTAAAATTCCATTAATAAAGATCTAAGTATCGTCCAAACTCATTTAACAATATTTTACATCTTTAAAATGTTATCCAAGGATTTAAAAACAAATGTTACTAAAACATCATTTACAACAAACCCAAAACACTTCACTATTCCTTTATCTTTAAAACTCCATTTTAAAGATCCAATCACTTTTCAAAAGTATAGTTAAATGGGTTAAAACAAATGTTGCACAAACATCGATACTATAAAGCCAAAATCACTTTTATACTTGCCATTTACTTTGAAATATCGATTTAAAGCTCTAAGTACATCTTTACTTATTAAACAAGGTAATATACCTTTTTAATCAACTTATAAAACAATCCATTATAACATAAGTGTTATAATCTAAAAACTCCTTTTTAAATCCCTTTACAAAATATCAAACTTCCTTTTTAAACTTTTAAATATACTAGAATACCTTTAAAAAGAGATACATACATATACATATACATACATATATATATATATATATATATATCTGTGTGTGTATACATATACATACATACACTAATTTATTTGTTAAACTAAGATTTTTAATAAAATACTATAAACCATTTGTAAAATATTATAATATAAAAGCATTCAATTCCTCAAATAAAACCTTTAACAATTTCTAAAACTATATATATACTAAAAATATATTTTTAAAATACTTATACTATTTTAAAACCTTTTTTTTAAACAGCACTTTAAACCTGTTTTAGTCTAAAACCATCACTTTATAAACCCATAAATGATTTTTAGAAACATACTTAAATCTTGTTATTTTCCTATAACAAGTACGCTTATAGTAATTATTATAAATACGAAGATGCCCAAGGATGTCTTTCAAAGTTAAATTTAAAATCGTCGCTCACAGCGATTTCAAAGTGCATCCATAGCGACTCTTTCGCTTCTAAAGTTCTCAACTTTCAATTCCAACTTCAACCAATGTCCAAACTAATTCATTTACGTTAAACACACCAAAACGTGTGTAGCTAAACATACATACATACGTATGTATGTACATACATACAATATATCAAATATCAGAGATTTCAAAGCACATTTATAACGACTATATCGCTTCAAACATTTATAACATACTATATCTTTTCACAAAGCAATATCAAACATGTAAACAAGTGGTCTGGGCCACGATACATGTTTATAGAATCAAAAGGAGATTGTACTCCACAATAATATTATAACCGATTTTACAAAATAAAACAGGTTTTAAAAGTAATTACTTGCATTGTTCGTTATACAGTTTATATTTTTAATACAACAATTACAAACACAATAATATCCAATCAACTGGTGAGTAAAACTCACCTAAGTTCCAGCCAACGCTTAAGCATTTCCTAATAGTCCAAAATGACTAAAATTCCTATAAGCTCTAAACTTGATGAAATCAACTCAAGTCGTAAAGATCCAGATACGAGTGGAATGATGAAAACGGCGCCTTAATCCGACCTTGTATGAATAAGATACGATTTATATAAGTTTGTGAATTTAAATTACTTAATTAATTAAACTAATTAATTAATAAAACTTAATCACCTTATTCTGTAACAGCCCGATGTTTTCAACCATTCGCATCCGCACATGTCGGACTTAAATTGCTCAAAATATCAGATTGTTAATTTAAATTTGGCAAAACTCAGCATATACAGTAAATAAATAAATCACAGAATCATAGACACGGAGTAATATAACAATAATGCAACGGAATAGATAAATAGTAGTTCATGAAGCTACTATATAAACATCGGAGTTAGAAATAAAATACAGCCGAATATCCCAAATACAGTGAAGTCTCCAGTACAACAGATGACCTCTCTGAACAAATCAACTGGAAAGCTGAAGGCTGAATCGATAGTTGGATCTCCAAGCGAAGCTCCAAACACCAAAAGAGATTCTTAAATGCTGAATTTCTCGGTCTGACCTGAGCGTAAAGCAAAACACAAAACACTCAAGTCAGGATTAACATTCTTATATAAATAAATCCAACTCAAGTGAAATATCAACTGAAATACAAATAACTTAAAGGATGTTTGGGATAACCATCCTATAAGGATCCATAGAACTATCTACTATGAAGCAATATACGCTATTGACAACCAGACGTCCTTATAACACCATGGTCATTTCAAAATAATTTATACTTCAAAACCAAAACATCATTTCCATTTCAATTATATATATTTCCAAATTATAACACTTTCAAAAACTAAATTGATACTTTCATATATATTTTATTTAACTTCATCCTTTATTTAGTTTTGAGATATTCACTTAATAAATCCATTATCATCAAAATAACCTTAAATTACATTAAACTAAATATTTCCTTCGATCTATCTAAAACTTGAAATATCCATTTAATCACTTTAAATCAAAATCAAGTTATAAAATCATATCTTAGAATTTCAAATCCAGTAGTTTCAAATTGATTTGATTAAACTTAATTAAATACAATTTCAGATAATTTCAGATTTATCTTCCCAACCTTAACTTATACAATCATTATAAAAATCTATTTTTTTAAAATACAATTTTAAATAAATACGTATATATATTAAACATAAATTAAATCAAACTTTATTAAATTAGAGCGTATTATTGAATCAACTTTATATTAAAACTTATTTATATAAATAATATTTCCACATCTAAATAAAACCATATATATTTCCTTTCAAAACCATAGAAATTATTTTAAAATAATTATATATAGACCAACGGTGTCTGTATAAATTTTTCTATCCTATGGTCAAGTGATACGGATATTTATCATTTCAATCGGTAATTTAAATATATACGGGTAAATATCATTTCGACCCGCAATCCCAAATTCAATTCAAATGAAAATCGCTTGGGTCTATCATTTCAACCCATAACGATTTTCTCCTATTCTAAAGTCCGTTCGGGTATGTATCATTTCAACCCATAGTGAATTCTATACTAACAGGGAACTTGTAGAGTGATAACATATAATATAATAATATAACAGGCATATATCATCAATAACAGTATAGTATAAACAATAGGATATGGTGTCATATCCCACAGGTGAACAGTTATAGATAATTAGCATATATATAACAATTTAAATAACTAGAGCATCATATTTCAATTGTCGTTTCAATTGAAATCAAATTTAATAAATATAAGAACATTAATCGTGAGTGATTGCTCACCTTTCGAGGTTAGAGTGATTTGACAAATGAAACGAGTTACAATCCAAGCATGCATTTTCAGAGCAAAGCAAGAGTGGCACGAATTCGACGGATAGAGCTGATACCAGAAATTGATGAGAACAAATCAAAAAATCAGTTTTGATATAAACTGAAAATATGTACATTATTATTATATTATATATATACACATATATATTTTATTTTCTTTCTAAAATAAATTTCAAAACACATATATTTTATACTATTATATGCACTACTGTTGTAAGTGCTAACTTTACAGAAACTTTACACGTCAACCGATATATATATATATATATATATATATATATATATATATATACACAAACACTGATGCAGGCCAAGCTATAAGTCTCCAAAGCATAAGTCGTGACCGACTTAACTGGGGAGAAAGCATAAGTCGTGACCGACTTAACTGGGACGAGGAGGTAAGCCAACCACGATTTATTGAAGCGGAAGACATAAGCATAAGTCGTGACCGACTTAACATGATGGAAGAATTAATTCGTGACCAACCTAACAGAGTGGAAGACCTAACTCATGAAGAGGTGCGGGTTATCAAAGATTTTAAGTCGCCAGGACGACCTACCGAGTTACTCAGTGAGAAGGCAAAGCAAACTGATGCAGTGATAGGTCATAAACGACTTACCGAGTCAAGTGATAAGTCGGTACCGAGTTACGACTCAGTTAAGTTGTACCATCTTATGTCGCTGAAGCCTGAAGACCGAAGATCCTTATGCCGCGTTAATCTGAACCGTTGATGCTTTAAGTCGATGAACGAGTTGCTGATAAGTCGTTACCGATTTAAGTTGAATCGTATGTCGTCTGTGCCCTAAGTCATATACTTCTAATGTGTTGTAATTTTTAGGTCGTACCAGGTCAGGTCGACCATGACTGTAAATCATTGTAAATTGTAATTAGATCGTCGCCGACCTAAGTTGAGTCGTTCTGTACATAAGTCTTGAGTCGTATGATTTTAAGTCGTGCATTTATAAGTCGTAGGCCGTTGATATGGTGTTGTAATGTGACTGGGTGTGTTAGGTCGTTACTCTTAAGTCGTAAGTCGGAAAGGGGACTAAGTCGGAGCCGACTTATGAGTTTGGACAGAATTGTGAATGAGTTGTAACGCCTATAAATAGGCCATGTGAGTCATTTGTAATAGTTTAGTTGATTTGAAAAAAAATCTTGTTTTGTTAGCTTTGTGCTTTCGCCAAATTGGTAGTCGAGTGTAATCTCCTATCTCCTCTTTCGGATAATCGAGTGCGCTCGATTCAACGACTGCAGAAGCCGATTCACGGAATCTAGTGCGCTAGATCAACATGTGAAGAATCACAGATCTTTGAACTCGGTATCGTGCGCGATCAACGAGTTCGGGATAGCTAGCATTCGGTATCTTCGGATCAACGAATTCGGGCATTTCAGTATTCATCAATCCATCGATTGTTACTTTCATCGATCTACATTGTTTTTGATTAATCCGCTGCGTCACACACACACACACATACAACCCAATATGATAATATGTGACTCATGCATATATATATATAACGATTTAAAACAATATCAAATGAAACAAATACATAGGTTACATAAAACAAATACAAGGTTACACTACCCTACGATATAACGTATAAATATACGTCAGGTTCCAAACAACTCAGGAATACCAACATACGGCTTATATTAAATATTAAATAAATAACTTCAAATTTAGCATATAAACATTAGCTGAAATATAACATTACCTTTAAACCATTTAGATATTGATAATATTATATGTATAAAATAAAATAGATAGACTAATATAATTAATGTAAACACTTTACATATATCAGCAGACATATATATAGATGATATATATATATATATAACATATATACAAATAAAAGTTGCAAACATAAAATACTGAAAATATATCTTGTCTATACAATTATATATATTTGTAACTCAGGTCAAATATAAACCGTATATATACATTTCACCTTCCTATACAAAGCATTACCTAAATCATATATTTAAATACACATATATGCCGACTGGTTAAAACTAATATAACTGACTGATTTAAAATTTTATACAAACATGTATATTTTATTTAAACGTATATGCATATTTATTATAATTAAAGTCAGTATATGTAAAAAATCTTTATAGTATTATGTAGAATGCACATAACAGCCTATATTTGCTAAAATCTGTTGCAAAACTATTTTTCTTTTCTTTTTCTTTTTTCTTTTCTTTTAACAGGTCTAACGATTATACTAATATGCATACAAACACTATATATAATCTAATATAGAATATACAGCATAAACAATATATACTAACCTGACATCAGAAATCTCATATGTATGTATTAATATATAAAATCGTGACCTTTATATAGCAAAGAAGAATTTTATACTCATAAACAAGAAAGTTTTTAAAACATATTTAAATAGCAGATGTTATAAAACAAAACTTATGTAGTTTATACATATGTATACTCTCAGACATATATATACAGACAACTATGTGTATAGAGTTATATCAGAAAACAAATACAACATGTTTGAAAAATATATATATAATATACTTACATATATATGATGCACGCACAAGGGGTAGCCTTTATAGGCGAGGCCGAGGTGGTTGGATCGGTGAAGGCAAGGCAGGTCGAGAGGAGTTCGCGGATGATGGAAGGAAAGGTACAGGCGAATGGAAAAATGGCAGTGGGAAGGAGGCGGTTGCAAGCAAATTGTCAGGGAGATAGGTGCTGGAGGTGACAGACCTCGGTGGGGCGAGATTGAATGATGGCGTTTGGTGCTACCCACGGCTGGGTTCAAGGAATTGGACGGAAAGGCAAATGATGGTGGAAAGGTCAGAGTTACGTGAAGGAGGGGGAAGAAGAAAGTAGGTGGAACAGGAGATAGAAGAATATAAGGTGACAGAGAAATTTTGTGAGTGGAAGAAAAGATCACATAGCAAAAGTTGAAATGAACGGCTAGAAATGGAAAAGGAAATATAAAACAAAATGTAAGAGCAACGGTCATCCCAAAATTCAACTGAATCATTAAGGCAAATAAATATCGACCGTTCAAAATAAAAAATTCAAACTTATACCAATTTATTCTTTTGATTTTCAAAACGACTAGGATGGCAATGGCTAAATTAGTAACCGATGAGATAAATATTAAAATAAAAGCTAGTCGCTGCTGTTTGAAATCTGAATGGACCTAACTAACACAAGGCTCGAAACGTACCGATGCAGTGAACTGTTTTACAGATTCTGTTGTCCATCGGACGCTGAAATAAGCAAATGAATATACCATGGAGATCAGCACGACGACACAATCAAAACGGTATATAGATATCATTGGTAGGATCATCCGATCAAAAGTCGATATTCGGTACCGATATACGTTGCTATTCTGTACGGAAAAATCCAAACGGAGCTAGAAACGTCCGAATTTGGCAAAATGAATTTCGCAGTCTAATTCAGAGTGTTCTAAATAAATCTTCTCATGTTGACATATTTAGGTTTCGGAAAACTTTTAAATTCAGCTGTTATTAACTGATTTCAATTGAAATAGAATTACGCAATAAAATAAACCTCCATATTATCTGATGAAAATTTACCAGTTGCTATGTTTAAGAAGACGTATTCCAAATATAAAATTTTTATTTTCAAATTTTATTGTTTTAAATTTCACAAAATTTGAATTAATTAAATAAATAAAATCACTAAAATTTTGGGTCGTTACACTCTCCCCCACTCAAAACTTTTCATCCCCGAAAAGGAAGGAGGTAGGAGAATAGAACAACCCGAGATAAAAGTAGATTGAAAGTCAAGATTAAACAATTAATTTGAAACTATATAAATTTTACTTGAAATATTCATTTGAAAACTTCATTTGCAATTCACTTATCTTTAATACTTTAAAACTTTTCAAAACCCATTTGTAAAATTCTTGCTTCGTTTATAAATATCGTTTATATGTTTAAATAACACCTTTATAAATATATGAAAACTATTTGAAAACCATTATTTACATCATTAGTTATATTTACAAAGAAGCTATTTGAAAACATTAAATCCATAATTCATAAATTTATTAATTTATCTCAAGATACTTTTCAAACATTATTAATAAATCAATAATCATTTTTCTTTAAATATGTTTCATTTAATTAATCACTTCTGAAATATTTATAATGTTAAAAATTTTCTATTAAATCATGTAGTATATAAATAAACAATATTTAAAAAGGATATAGTCAACAAGGAAAAGAAGGAGGATTTGGAAAAACAGAATATAGGTGAATAAATAAAGCTGAGCAGATAAGGTAGATTCAAAAGAATAGTATCGGGCACGAATAATTAATTCAAGCCATAAGGATTTCAATTTCAAATATTAATACAAAATTCCTTTGTTGAAAATATCTTATAATAAAATACCTTTATAATAAAATACTTTTATATCGAAACCAATTTTCCTTTAGAAAATACTTTTATAACTCGATGTTTCCACAAGTTTATCCTCGTTCTTGCAGACTCTGGCCATGCGTTGATCAGGCTCAAAGCTAGAATTCTCCAGGTACTTAGTAGACTTGTTTCAACACCCAGTGAAAATACTGAAAAACTTTTAAAAACAGATATGGAAAGTACAATCCAAACAAATCAACCCAATCATTGTCTAACCATGGATCGCATATACACAATGGTTACGCCTAGATCCCCCAGGAAACATCCGTATCCGTAAGCTTTCTCAGCCCTGCGAATTATGCCATGATGACTAGTAGACCACCGATACACAATGGTTATGCCTGGATCCCCCAGGAAACATCCGTATCCGTAAGCTATCTTAGCCTTACGGATTTCGCTACTAAAAACGACCTACAGAGATCGCAGATACACAATGGTTACACCTGGATCCCCCAGGAAACATCCATACACGTAGGCCATCTCAGCCAGGCGAATTACGCTATACAGTCGCGCTTGTAAGACCATGGAGATCGCCATGGAATTTGATGGACACTCGAGTATCATATCCGGAAAACCCAAATCAAGGAAAATAATATCGATAGAATGAATCCACAATGTGGCCACAAAGCAGATATCAAGGAGAAGGCACTTTCCATATCTTTACTTCGAAAATATGTATCATATAGTACCTTTCAAATCAATTTCAAATATCATACTTATTTAAAGTCCATTATATATAAGATTTCATTTCAAATTGAATACTTTCCAAAATCAATAGTATATCAAATAACACTTATATACTTCCACTATATAAGATTACACCTTCCAAATTGAGTACCTTTCCAAATCAATAGTTTTCAAATCAACTTCATACTTGTACAAATCAATTTTATAAAAGTTTGATAACTCCCAAATCAAGTATTTAGTAAAACAAGGTTCTCAATTTCAATTCGTTTCAATATCAGTTCAGTTTCAAAATCATATACGATTTCACCAAATTTTGTTCCAAATTAAATATCTCCAGTTTCAACTTTCCAAATTAATAGGTTTAAAAAGTCATCCTCGTTTCCAAATCAACTTAGTTCATGTCAAACCAATTCATTTTCAAAATCATCATATAAATACTGGGTTTTAAATTCCAATCTATTTTCGAAACCTAATATTTTCTCAAAATCAATTATACCCAAAATGATTACACAATTTATAACCATCACTTGAAAACCATTAAACTATTATTTCTCTCTGAAATATCCAATTTACCTCTTGAATATTACTATTCTATTTATATAGTTTTATAAAAGATGTTTCAAAGTCAAAACATTTAGAACTAAATTTTTATTCAAAACATTTCAAATCTACATTTCATATTAGTATAATTCAAATAGTCTTATACATTTCCTTAACAAAGGAGTTTCAAATTTATTTAAATCATACTACTTCATACTTTAAACATACAAAACTAAACTTATATACTTTATCAAATATTTATACTCTTCGAAATTACTTAGCTTTGAAAATTAAACCTCGATTTGGAAGTGTTCGAACCTTCAAAATAGTTGGTGAAATCAAATTTCAAATCCAGGAGTTGGAAATCAGCAACAAAATTAGTAAATCAATTTTAATAGATAGGGTTATATCAAATCCGAAACTCGAGGACTGAACACCGGGCTTACTTCAAATCGTTTCAAATATATACATATATCTTTCGAATATCAAATCGTACTTCGAAATTTGAAATCAAAATTGGTTTCACAAAATCACTCGTATAGCCAAGCTACTAAGGTGGCCTCCCTCCCCACTTTGCAACTTGAATATCAATGTCGATGATGCATGCACTCATCACCGAAATTATTCTCCAGTGACATAAGTGAGTTCTGGACTTCTATTTTTTTGAAAACATCTTTGAAATTCCTTCGAAATTATGGAAACTCATTTGAAACATTTCTTATTCGAAAATACTTTCAAATCGTATTATTATATATTTTCAAAATCTAAAAACCAATTTCAAAATACCAGAGTTCAATTTCTCGAATTTCGACTTTAAAACCCTTCAGTTATAAACCATTTTTATATAAATCAATTTCTTATAAAAAATTTCAAAATTTCCAATCCTTTCGAAGCTTCAAATTTTCGTTTTAAAAGGTATATAATCCTTATTGAAAACATTTCACCTTTTTATATAGAATATAATCATACTTATCAAAATAATAATTTCTATATATAAAAAAATTTCTAAAATACAAACAAACTCGATTTTTCAAAGGATAATTCGAGAATGGGTTTCAAAACAAAGATAGAGATTCAAATTAGAGGGACTCTAATCAAATAGAATTCTGATTCGAAGGTACGCACGAACGAAGATGAGATAATTATATTAAAAAATAGAGGATAGGTACTTATATAAATTGCGGGCGACCTTAACCGAGTCAATCGTGACTTCAGGAATATGATCGATGCAGAATTCTAAGGCAATCGACACTCGATCGCCCGAGATAGAATTCGGCATAGCACAAGATAGCAGCATCTGAACCAAGGGTATAGAAATCTCCGGTGAATCAATGCCAATTGTAAAGGAGTTTTACCCCTTTACAAATCATTCAAAGATTGGCGGGATTGCCTATTCTTATAGAGATCATTCGAAGTGGAGTTATGGGATACTCTAGAATCAAGAAACACGAATAGGGAGAGAAGATAATGGATTTTGGAACCGCAGAGAACGTTCCAAAGTCCAAAGGAAAAACCAAATCAAAGAGGAAGAAATTCAAGCTCGAACGAAAGTGATTCAAATAAATTTACTATATATGCTAAGTTTGCCTAGAGCCAAAGCTCTGATATCAACTGTAACGGCTTGATGTTTTCAACCATTCGCATCCGCACATGTCGGAGTTGAATTGCTCAAAATATCATATTGTTAATTTAAATTTGGCAAAACTCAGCATATACAGTAAATAAATAAATCACAGAATCACAGACACGGAGTAATATAACAATAATGCAACGGAATAGATAAATAGTAGTTCATGAAGCTACTATATAAACATCGGAGTTAGAAATAAAATACAACCGAATATCCCAAATACAGTGAAGTCTCCAGTACAACAGATGACCTCTCTGAATAAATCAACTGGAAACCGGAAGGCTGAATCGATAGTTGGATCTCCAAGCGAAGCTCCAAACTCCAATAGTGAGTCTCAAATGCTAAATTTCTCGGTCTGACCCGAGCGTAAAGCAAAACACAAAACAATCGAGTTAGGATTAACATTCTTATATAAATAAATCCAACTCATGTGAAATATGAACTGAAATACAAATAACTTAAAGGATGTTTGGGATAACCATCCTCTAAGGATCCATGGAACTATCTACTATGAAGCAATATACGCTATTGACAACCAGACGTCCTTATAACACCGTGGTCCTATCAAAATAATTTATACTTCAAAACCAAA
Organism: Allium fistulosum; assembly: GCA_030737815.1. Lineage (NCBI taxonomy): Eukaryota > Viridiplantae > Streptophyta > Magnoliopsida > Asparagales > Amaryllidaceae > Allium > Allium fistulosum. The sequence goes on from JASFAW010000013.1 coordinate 25,244,933, forward strand.
ACATCATTTCCATTTCAATTATATATATTTCCAAATTATAGCACTTTCAGAAACTAAATTAATACTTTCATATATGTTAATGCTAAAAAAGTGAACGCTAACACCCGGTGTGTGTGGTTGAGTCGTGAAAGCACCACCCGCGTGATGGGAACAGAATTTAAGCAGGAAAATAGCAGAAAAAGCAGTAAAATACAGTAGTTTATAGTGGTTCGGCTTGAGATTAAGCCTACGTCCACTTTGAATCTCTTTATTACTGAATCCGGTTACAAATCGATACAAATCTCTTATGAAAACAATACAATTTGATCACAAGAAACAATCTTGACTACTAGCTCAATCTTCGACGATGAAACCCGATGAATCCGTGTTGGATGTAAGGAATTCCTCTCGAAGCTTGTTGTAGCGTCTCGAATGTTTGAATATCTTTGATTGCTGAATGAGTGGAGAGTTCGACAGAGTAACGGCGCTTGAAGAAATGAATGGCCAAAAGTCCTCTTCTCGTTGGAGTTGGAGCCCTATTTATAGGATTGGTTCTGGGTGAGATTCTGTTCGTCAAGTCCTAGGTCGGAGCCGACTTATAGCAAGTCATAGGTCGGAACCGACTTATAGCAAGTCGTAGTCTTAGGTCGGCGATGAGGTAGGAGTTCTTGTCTTTTAGTTACTCCTGAATACGGGCGACTTAACATAAGTTATAAGTCATAGGTCGACAACGACTTAACATAAGTCGTAGGTCTTAGGTCCTTAAGTCATCAAGTTGGCAACATCCTTAAGTTGGTGAGCTTTTAGGTCGGTGCAAAGTTAGCCCGTTACTCCTTAGGTCGTTGAGCTGTTATCTTCTTAAGTCGGTAGGCTCCTAGGTCGGCACATATCTTAAGTCGGCAGCTCTTCTCAGTAGTTAGATCGGCAACTATTAAGTCGGAGCTTTCTTAGGTCGTAGCCTGTTAAGTTGGTCTTCTTCTTAGATCGGTCACTGCTTCTAAGTCGGTATGTGTTTAGGTCGGAGGCTACTTTAGCTTGTACACTGTTAGGTCGGACTGTTCCTTAAGTCGTCTCCTGTTAAGTCGCGAATAAGAGGATTAACATTTGCCCCTCGAAGTGTGTGCCTAGGTCGTAGGTCATATACTTCGATTTTCTTAACTTGCTTTTTGGTTAGGTCGGAGACGACTTAACATAAGTCTTAGGTCGTACACCGTGTAAGTCGACTCACCTTCCAGCGTATAAATAGTTAAGCCACTCTCCCTCTTCCTCACTTATTATTCTTCTCGAATCAGCCATTGACGCAATTTAGAGCTTCTAGAGATAAATTCCAACCATCCCATCGCCGATCATCTTCCTGTTATACTCCGTAAGTCGATCCGATCTTCGTTCACCCATGTCCATTGTCGAATTGATAACCTCCCAATTTTTCGACTTCCGTTTGTTTTTTGGTGCCATGATTCATTATGAATAACTCTTCGAGTGACCTGCAATCGCCATCGACCATGCTGTAGTGGTGATAGAGCAGGAATATATCGGATTCACAGCGAATCTAAGGCGATTCGAATTGGTTCTTTGGGTGATCCGATGGTGTGAGGGAACAAGGATTGCCGTTGACTGTGAGGCTATTGGGTTAACGGGTTAAGAGTTAGGGAAGAAAGCTGGTTGAGATTCTGGCTTGGTCACGACTTAGCAATTTCGTGTGACCCAGTGACTTCCATGATTTAAGTCGGAACCGACTTAGCAATTTCATGTGACCTAAGTTTTGAGTCGTTTCCGAGTTAGGACTTGGAGGATTTCTTGTTGCCTCGAATTAGAGCTTTTGCTTCTTTATCCGACCTATGACTCAGGAATTGCTGATCTGAAATGCCAACGACTTGTAGTATAAACGACTTACTCTAGCTCGCCTCATAACCTTTAAGTCGTGGACGAGTTAGCACATGTGTTGTCTTGAACCGGAACTTTATATCTTTATGTGTTATGGCTGATGACCCAAAGAATCAGAGAACCAACGACTTAACTTAACCCATAGGAAATCTTTCTTAAGTCGTCACCGAGTTAGTACTTGAGTCTTCGGCGACCTAGCACCTGGCTTTTAAACTTTGCCTGGACTTCGAACTTGCTGAACTATGAACTATGTTACATGTATTTCTTTTTACAGATTGCTTCAATTTGCAAGCTAACAATCCTGCTTAATACAACATTTACAAAATACTAGGTCGAATATACTATCACTGACTGCCCACATCGAATGACAGATTAGTTGATAAAGGAAAAGTTAAATTGAATGAATATGAATGAAATGCTGTACGATAACCAATTCAAGTGAAGTATTAAAACAAAATCGTAATAGTCAACTGAAACTGATTTGTCTGCATTAACACTGCACTTGAACACAAGTTCTGAAACTTTGTAATCGATTGATTGTCAACTAGTTTAATTCCAGTTATGCTTGCCTTTTACTTTCATTAGTTTTGCACAACACTTCACACTTTTTAAGAAACGTGCACCTTCACATTTGAACATCCAGTTGATTGTGTAGAATGTCTTCTCCACAAGAAGAAATAGAGCAAGTTGAAGAGACATTTCCAGTTGCTGTCCCGCTGAATGATCCTCCAGAAAGGACTCCTACCACTCTGAGCCATAAAGTCTTTTGTCAATTATGCATCCAGTTTGGCATTGCCGAAGCTGACGCTTTGTTCCCTGGAATAAATGATACTGCTGATAGGCCGTCCCATGGCTTTGTCGCAGTTAACCGCCAAATGTGTTTGAGTGGGGCTATCCCCCCATTTAACGACTGTCTTCGAGAACTTCTCCTCCGACTATCTATTTCCCCTTTTCAACTACACCCCAACGGCTACTCCATCCTACTGGGACTGTGTGTGCTTTTTAGGAGAACGCTGGACCGTTTTCCCAGTTTTGCAGAAATTCGCTATCTGTGCACTTTCGCTAAAAATAAAGATCATCCTTCTATCACAGTTGTGAGGAGTGCTAGAAATCGTAAATTGATCACTGGTCTCCCTGAGAGTGTTCATAGTTTCCTAAGCCAGTTTTTCTATGTTCGCTGTCCCCCGGGATTTTACGCTATCTGGAGAGTAGGAAGTAAGATCACTTGCCTCTATTTTTCATGTTCTTTCAAACTTACCAAAGTCCGAGTTATCAAGTGCTAACTTTACCTTTTTTCTTTCCAACACTTCCTCCTCCTTCTAGAGATCCCGGTCACAAGGTGACTTTTGAGAGGCTTATGGCGGTGCCGGTTGAGGAAAGGAGTATCCAGTTTCTATTGACAGACGAATTTTTACATCAATTCGGTCTTTTACACTCTTCTCACTTTACCCAGCCTCATGAAGTTTCTAATCTTCCAGCACAGACATCAGATGCCCCAGCTTCAACGGAAGAGATGGCTTCAAAGGAGCCAACTGTAGACACTACATTAGTAAAGTGTTCTACTTCTATTGGCGTTGCGGGAACGTCCAGCAAACCGGCGCTTGCCCCAATTATTGAAGAGGAAGAAAATCCTCGAATTTCTGAAAAATCAGCTGATGTGGAAGCTGAAAAGGAGAATTCTGCGTAGCATCATAATGATGACCCCTTTGATGACTTGAGTGACATAATGATAACTTCTCAAGAGCTTTTCAAGGATAATATTCCAAAAGCGAACTCTCCTGTTGTTGAAGCGACTTCCTCTTTGAAACAAACTTCGACGCCTTCTACACCTGTCGTCTCCGTTCCCGCACTAAAGCGTGGTTTGTAGTTTGATGCACGTAGTTCGCACGCCGCACACACTTAGGATTTTTCAGCACTTATAAGCATTTATCCTCTTTTTCTAGAAATTTCTAAACTTTACTTCTTTTTCGGTTTTCAGATTCTCCGATGGGGCGTATCGGCTCATACTATGACTCATTTCAGCGCCATGGAGGTCATGGATCTTATGACTTTAGGAGATATCTTGGTGACCAGAGAGAGACAGATGAGGAAAGGGCTCAAAGGAAGGCTCAAGAAAAATGGGATTATGAGCAGCGGCAGAGAAGAAGAGACGCTGATCGATATGATTCTTCTTACAGAAGTTACGATTCTCATAAGCGAAAGTATTATGATGACAAAGGGAAGACTCATATTACTGACGAATCGAGCAAACGCTCCAAGCCAAGTGACGCATCTGTAATTTCTAAGAATACTGATGCTCCTATCCCTTCTGATACTCCGGCCGGCTCTCCTCCTTTAAAGAAAACCGATATCCAAACGATCATCAGCAGGCCCCAATATCAGGTTAAAGACGGCCCTCCAACACTTCAAAGCCGGTTTCCGAACTGGTGCTTAAGAGGAGTGCGTTTTGACCTGGATTTGGTCCCAATCGATAAGCAAGACATGCTTAAAAGTCTTGATGCAGTTAGGCTTAACATTGAGAGGATGTCGCAATGGCAGAAACTTGTTGATGAACTCCAGAGAGTCAACCATATGAATCTTGAAAACATGCTGACTCTGGAGAATGATAAAGCTGAATGGGATAAATGGTACAAGCAGCATGACACGGAGATGACGAACATCACGGATGACAATGCAAGGCTTGAATCTGAAGTCAAGCAGCTTAAAGAAAATCTCGCCTCTTCTTCTGCATCACATACTCAAAAAGAAGAAGTCTTTCAGAAGCAAGTGCGGGTTGCACATGCTGCACAAAGAGATGTCGAAATGAAGCTTGTCGCCGAACAGCACATTGTTGAGAAATATCGCATAGAAAATGCTGAATTACAGAAAAAAGTTACTTCCTAGAACGTGGAGATTGAATTACTGAAATCTCAACTTGCTAACGCTGAGAAAGAGCGTGATGAGGCCGTTGATGGTCGAGCTGCAGCTGTCGCCGAAAAAGAGGCGACCGAGCAATCACATGAGACAACAAAAGCTAACATCAGCTCCACCTTATTTGACTTTTATCTGCATAGCGTTCTGGGTCATGGGAGCCTCTCTTTTATGGGTCCTGACTATGAGGTTACCCTGGCCGAAGTATGGGAAGTAGCAGTTGACATGCTTGGCGGGGCCGGCTATGATGAGGCGGAACTCGAGGTACGCTACCTTGACGAAGAAGCTCGTGCTGCTCTTGCCAAGGGAAAAAAGCAACTTGCTGAAGCCAGAGCTGGAATAGTGGCAGAAGAACATCTAGAGAAGAAAATATCTTTAACTACCCCTATCCATACTTCGACTTCAACTGACGTCGATATCGTTGGTTCCAGCTCTCACTTTTCTTCTCTTGCAAAAACCGTCGAGACCAAGCCCGTCACAACCGGATCTCCCCTTACTCATATCGAGGAGCAGAGCCAAGAAGACACTGAGGCTGAAAAATTTGAAATTGACTTGTCAAAACCGACTTCTCCAGGTAATTTTGGTGTCGATCCAGATCCAGTGAATCATTTATTTGATTTAACCGGGTTTGACGACCTTCTTACTTATTACTTAAACTTTGGTGAACCGATACCTTCTCTTTTCTCGGAGAATACCGATTTTAACTTCTTCCCTTCTACAGCGGAGGCACCAAACACTACACAAGTTTCCACTCCTTCAGTTGTCGTTCCTCCATCTTCACAGATTACTCCTCCTTCTGCTTCCCAACCGGGATCACAGGCAGAGAAAATCGAAGCTCTTCAAGGCCTGGATGATCCGGCTGTTTCGCAGGAGCAGAAGGCGGAGGACCTTGAAAACATCGAGAAGACCCCGGAGCGGTCTCTAGATGATGACACGAAGCTTTCAACATTGCTTGCTACTCCGGGGAGCGAATCTTCTTCGAAGAGGAAGGGGAAGCGTGCCATAAGGAAGAAGAAGAGAAGAGCTTCGACAGGGGAAGACAAAACAGAAGAAGACCCAACCACTCCTTCTCCGTCCCGCCCACATCGGATTCCAAAATTAACTATTAGGCCAAGCAAAGGCTCCAAGGGTGGCGGGAAGAAGGAATGACAAGCTGGACTTTCTACTTCTTATTTTGCTTTTTACATGTATAGACCGGAGATTGTGCGGGTACCGGTCCCTGCTTTTGCTTTTTTTTGAGATATCTGCACATGTAAAGAATTTTCATAGTACTAAATAAAACAGTAATTTTACTTTACAAATTCTTGTTTATGTGAGAACGCATCTGTTTCTCTTTTTTGGTGTAGAATAAACGATTCCTTTTACTTGTACAAACTTTTTGTCTGTGTTTGGGAATACATTTATTCCACATCTATTTTTCGTGATATTGCAATGAACTTGTGGTGTGTTGCTTTTATTAATATAATTGAATTGTATAGTGTTGCCCCCATACCACAAGTGCATTGCAATATTTCTAGCCTTTACAAGACTGATATTCTCACTTCAGAGAATAACAATTCCACTTTTAGGGGAAGAATCATTCTGCTTTTAATAGAATATATCTCGTTTTTTGGAGAAATTTTTATTTTTTCTTTCTTTTTGAAGAACACTTCAACTATCGGGGATGATCACTTTCATTTGTCAAAGAAGAAAATAGATTTCCCTATGCAGTGAAATGAACTTTTCTGAAAGAATTTTGTAGCATTTCAACTTTTTTAGGAGGAACTTTTTGAGATGAACAAGTTAACCTTCCTTTGAGAGTTGAACTGTGCTTCCGGAGAAGGCTTTTCGTTCGAGTATTCTATTTTGGGACATGCCTCCGGAGAGGGCTTCTCTTAAAGAGTTGTGCCTCCGAAGAGGTCTTGTGCCTCCGAAAAGGGCTTGTGCCTCCGAAGAGGGCTTGTGCCTCCGAAGAGGGCTTGCGTTGCCTTGGGAAAGGGCTTTTTGCCTCCGAAGAGGTCATGTGCCTCCGAAGAGGGCTTGTGGTGCCTTGGGAAAGGGCTTTTGCCTCCGAAGAGGTCATGTGCCTCCGAAGAGGGCTTGTGGTGCCTTGGGAAAGGGCTTTTGCCTCCGAAGAGGTCATGTGCCTCCGAAGAGGGCTTGTGCCTCCGAAAAGGGCTTATGCCTCCGAAGAGGGCTTTTTGATTGCCTGGAAGTTACTTTCTCATGGTTGAGTGGATCCACGGGGCGGACGCAAGTTGCTTGATTGGATGTTCGTTTGCACAAACGATCGCAATTAACTAACAAGGGCCCTGTTCCTTCAGCTTGGGAAGGTGCCCCTCCGGTGGTTCCACCAATCTTTTTTGATTGAGGAAAGCACTTTCATTTTTTGGCGTGCCTCGTTAGAGGGTTTTGTTGACCTTTGAGAAGGAGCGTTGGTTGGTTGGTGTGCCAGGAAGGTTGCGTCTCAGGGGCAAGTAGATCCACGGGACGAACGCAAGCTGCCTGACCGGATGCATCACGATCAGTTAGCAAGGGCCCTGTTCCTTCTGCATGGGAAGGTGTCCCTTCGGTGGTTCTTACCGGCCCTTTTATTGAGAAGCATACCTCCTTTTGGCTGCTTCTTTGTTTGCTTGGCAATGTTCTCTCATCATCTGCTTATTAGCGATCTTTTATTATCGTTTCCAAGCGCATCTTCTTTCCTTTTACAAGTAAATTGCTTCATCCGAAGAAGTGGACTTCACTGTTGAACGACTTCACGGGACAAACGCAAGTTATCTAGTTGGATGTCTGTTCATATCGACAATCTCAACCAATTAACAAATGTTTGCCACAGTGCAGTCGCCAACTTTTTATGTGAAGTTCTCCTTGTATAGGATTTGTATTTGGAATTTTTTGTCGCTTGGTATTTGCGTAACAGGTGATTTATAGAGGTCGCTTGGCTTTGTGATGAGCAAGCCTTGTTTTAATGTCCTGCAATTTTGAATCGACATTTTAGCAATACATTTAAAGTATTTACATATCGAAATAAAACAGGCATTATGAAATAGTAAAGAACACAAGATTTATAGTGGTTCGGCCAAGAATCGGGCCTACATCCACTTTATAGCTTTCATTCATTCACACTGATTTACAATGTTTTACAATACAACTGATACATTCATCACTATTTTACAATTTTGAGCAAAGCTTTTTCTTTCAAGTAAAATAAGGACGTAAGTGGTTGCTGTTCCAGGCTCTTGGAATTGGATCTCCTTCAATAGTTATGAGTTTAAAAGTGCCATCAAGAAGTTTACTGCCAATGGCATATGGTCCTTCCCAGTTTGGTCCAAACACACAAGTTGCCGTCATGATCCTTTTCAAAACTAAGTCCCCGACCTCAAAGCTGCGTTGGCGAACTTTAGAGTTGAAGTGCCTGGCTATCCTTTGCTGATAAGCTGAAACTCTGAGCCTTGCTTCTTCTCTTTTCTCATCAAGAAAATCAAGTGCTTCAAGTTGCAGCTTTTCATTTTCAGCTTCGTTGAAATGAACTCTTCTATGTGAAGGAACTTCTACTTCCACTGGAATCATTGCTTCTGATCCGTATGCCAGTGAAAATGGAGTGTGCCCAGTCGCAGTTTTGTGAGTGGTTCTGTATGCCCATAGTGCTAAGGGAAGCTTATCGACCCAACCACCTTTTGCTCTTTCGAGTTGCTTTTTGATGGTTGACTTGATGATTTTATTCACTGCTTCCACTTGCCTGTTTGCCTGCGGATGAGCCACTGCTGAGAAGCTTTTCCGAATTTTGAACCGTTTGCAAAAATCCTGGAATTCTTCACTTTCAAACTGAGTACCGTTGTCTATGATTATCTTCTGTGGCACACCATATCTGCAAATGATATTCTTCGTTACAAAATTTATCATCTTTTTAGAAGTAATGGTGGCCAAAGGTTCAGCTTCAGCCCATTTGGTGAAATAATCGACAGCAACAATAGCATATTTGACTCCTGATTTGGCAACTGGTAATGGTCCGATTAGATCTATCCCCCAAATACTGAATGGCCACGGACTGACCATTTGTGTTAGTTCAGTGGAAGGTGCCCTTGGAATCTTTGCAAATCTTTGGCACTTGTCGCATTTTCGGGAGTGGATAGCTGCATCTCGATTAATATCGGGCCAGAAGTACCCATATCGGAGGACTTTCTTAGCTAGAGTTTGACCGGCGGAATGATCTCCACATTCTCCTCCGTGTACCTCGGCTAGAATTATCTTGGCTTCTTCCTTAGTTACACATCGGAGCAGTGGCATTGAAAATCCCCGTCTATATAATCGGCCATCTTGAATTACATATCTTGACGCTTTCCTCAATAGTTTTCGACGTTCCCTAGAACTTTCTGGCAGGGAACCATTGAGTAGATATTCTTTGATTGGAGTCATCCATGATTCATGCTCTTGAGACGTAGCCATAATCCAATCAACATCCATTTCATCAATGCTTGGAGCTGATAGAACTTCTACAGGAACTAACCCCAGTAATTGAGCTTCTCCGGAACTTGAGTACTTTGCTAGAGAATCTGCCTTCATATTTTCCTCTCGAGGTATGTGGCTTATTGAACAGTGATCGAAATTATTGAGGAGTTCGGAAGTTTTTGTCAAATATGCAGGCAAATTTCCTCCTTTGGCTTGAAATTCTTTCTTCACCTGGCAAATAATAAGCTGAGAATCGCTGAAAATCTGTAACACTTTGATGTTTAGTTCCTTGGCGATTTTTAAACCGGCAATAAGTGCTTCATATTCTGCTTCATTGTTTGTTGAAGGAAATTCCAGTCTCAATGCATAACATAATGATCGTCCTTCGGGGGTTTCAAGTACAACCCCTGCCCCAGAACAATAATCATTTCTTGAGCCGTCAACGTATAACTTCCACTGTATTGGAATGCAGTCAGTTTGTTTCTTCCTTATTGTCACCTTTGTCAATAGACTCCGCAATGAAATCTGCTAAAGCTTGTCCGTTGATTTCTCTTCGGGGGTTGTAAGTGATGTCATACTGGCTAAGTTCAATGTTCCATTTCAAAAGACGACCCGAAGTTTCAGGACGAAACAGGACTTGCTTTAGAGGTTGATCAGTAAGAACCTTGATAGGATGAGCTTGAAAGTATGGTCTCAATTTCCTGGAAGCAATTAGCAAACAATAGGCGAGCTTTTCTATTTTCGAATAATTCATCTCTGCCCCAGTGAACCGTTTACTGATGTAATAGACTGGACGCTGTACTTTCATATCTTCCCGTACAAGTGCTGCACTGAGGGCGTGGGATGAAATTGCCAAATAGATGAAAAGGTCTTCACCGTCGGTAGGCTTGGAAAGAACCGGAGGTGTTTCCATATGACGAATTAGTTCATCGAAAGCATTCTGGCATTCGGGAGTCCATTCAAAAATTACAAAGGTTTGCTTTCGAACCAACTTCTTATGCCCTTCGGCCATTTCAACAAACAAATCCACCGTTCCAATTGGCTGTTTCAGCTCTCCTGTAAATCCGGCAATCTTGTGCGAAGAGGCTTGTACGTCTGTCATCGGAATTTTCATTTGGTCAAATGTCTTTTTAAAGAGTATGTTGCACGAGGCACCACTGTCAACCAGAACTCTTCTGACAATAGCCAGCCCAATACCAACAGAAACAACCAAAGGGTCCTCAGTAGGAGCTTCCACATCAATAGAATCCCTGGTTCTGAACATAATATCATCATGAAAAGTCTTCCGCTGCTTTGGAGGTGCAGCATCTTCCAAGATCAAGACACTTTCTTCAGTTGGAGCATACTTCAAAGCTCTAGCGTACCTTTCCATCTCACCCCAACTCCTGCCAGCTGGATGAGGTCCTCCTGTGATCACATTGATAACAGGTCTTTCTTTTTCAGCAGGCCTCTCTCCTGAACCAGATGAATGAGCTGGGGGTAGTTGCCCCTGGTTAGATGAAGACGGGTCTTTTCTATTTCTTTCCACATACTGCTGCAATTTATTCTCTCTCAACAATTCTTCAATTAGGCTTTTCAAGTGGCGGCATTCGTTGGTATCGTGGCCTGGTTGATTATGAAATTTGCAAAATCTTCCGCTTTGAACAGCATTTTTCCCAACTTTTACTGCTGATGGTTTTGGAAAATCAACAGCATCCTTAGTGGCGATGAAAATATTCTCCGGGGTATCAGTCAGAGGAGTAAAATCCGAAGGTTTGAGGAAGCGGGGCTTTTTGAGATCGTTCTGCTTCTTTCCACCATTATTCTCCCTTTTCTGATTTGCAGATTCTTTCTTGTTCTGAACTGTAGCATTATTTTCCACCACTGTTGTCACAACTTTAGCTGACGCGGAGGGATTCCTTAAGCGCATGAACTCATCAGCCTTTTTGTAGAATTTTTCGAGCGAATTTGGTTCTTTCATTTTTAACCATTTTCCAAACTCGCTACACTTGTCAACAGCCCGCATCAAGTAGGTTAAGATCATTCGCGGTTCCGCGTTATCAACTTCTGCTAGGGCTAGATTAAAGCGATTCAAGAAGGATTTAATGGGCTCTCCAGGATTCTGTTCAAGACTTGAGAGAGACATTATATCCTTTGCCCTTGAGATGTATAATCTGAATTGTTCCTTGAATTTTCGGGTCAGATCAGAAAATTGGTCGACAGATCGCACGGGAAGCTTGGTGAACCAAAGTAACGCCACTCCTTCTAAGTATACCGGGAAATACCGACATTTAATCTCGTCAGTTGCTCTAGCACCTGTCATGTGCCAATCATATTTGTATAGGAATTGATTTGGATCACTCGTTCCTCGATAAGAAGGAATGGTGGGGGGAACGAATTTTCTCGGAAACTCAGCTTTTAAGATCCTGTAACGACCCATAAATTTCAACCGTTTTAATAACGTAATTAGTTGAAATTTTGTAAAATTTTAAACGATAAAATTTTGAAATATAAATTTGATATTTGAAATGCGTCTAATTAAACATAGCAAACTGTAAATTTTCGTCCGAAAATACGAAAGTTTATTTCGCGCGTAAATTCACTTCAATTTAATCAGTTAAAAAGAAATGAAAATAAAATGTTTTCGAAACCTAAATATTTTTACATAGAAAAATTCTAAACCATCTTCTGAGCAAGATGTCTGTTTGTCGTTTTTCCAAATTCGGACATCTTTGGCTCCGTCGATCTTATTTTTCAGTGTTTTTCTTGCATTTTCCGCTATTAGAAAATTCGAATTTTTATAATTCGATCGTACCACTGATATTTGTATACCGTTTTGATCGTCTCGTCGTACTGATCTACACAGTATATTCATTTGTGTATTTTGAAGCCTCGGTACGCGGTGAAATCTGTGAAAAAGGTAACCGTATCAGTTTTATATTTTGTTTTTTGAGTTTGTGGCCTTTCAAATTGTACGTTGAGAAACGAATAGCCACCAACTATTAAATGTTCCAGCTTTTGGCTGTTGTAATTCCACTAATTAAAAATATGGGTGGCCCGTTCTCTGCACTTCCTTTTTCATGCATATCTTTGTTTTGCCACTTCCAAAATAAATAAAGTGTGTATATTTTGTGTCAGGCATTCTTTTCCCAGAGCCTTCTTCCTCTCCACCCGAGAGCACCCCATCTTCCCTTTTTCTCCTCTTCATTTTGTCAAACCCAACATTCCTAAATATATATTCTGTAGCCTAGTTCATCTCAACAACAAAAAAAAAACAACAACAGAGAAAATGGAAGCCTGCTCGTCCGCCCCACCCTCGCCTTGGCTGCCTTGCCATCAACCCACACCACCACCTTGAACAGACCGATGGCCTCTCCTCCCCTCCAACCGCATAGCCATCTCAGACCCGCACCCATCAAGCAAACCCATCACCCAAACCCTTTACCGAACAGCCTCCGACAGCCTCACCGAACGCCTTCCCTTCCCGCAATTCGCCACCTCAGCCATCATTCGCCTCCAAGCTGGCCGCCACCCTATCACCGCAACCCCATGCTCCTTCCTGCCGTACATGGCAACCCAGCTCGGCCATACCTGGCTGTGCCACAAGTTCATCGTCCTGCCTTAAATACATGGCCGCTCGTGAGCCTCGGCCACAAATCACTTCTGTCGCCGAACATTCCTCCTCTACCTTGCTCACTACCGTGAGTTTCCTACTATGTATTTATATTTTCTTTGTTTAAAGTGTTATCTTGACACAGGTTGTTATATATGGAGTTTACATGAATCTATTTATAGATATGTATGGATCGGCATGTTTTATATAATAACCGTTTATAGTTTATAATAACTGTTCATATTTTAAAAAAAAAAGGAAAAATTTGTGTTAAAAGTACAGTATTCGAATATCTGAGCTATTGCTATAAAAGTTATAAAGTGTGTTATGAGTTTTTCTATTTATAAAGTTATCTGTTATAATGGTCATATATATACATTCGGTTGAGTTAAACTTATATTATAAAAAAATGAAAGTTTTGTCAGTTGCATATTTTAAAATATACATACTAGCATGTATACTTGTTTTGTATATGATTATTTACAGGCTGCGATATGCATATTTGTTCATATATGAAATTCGCATGAATGTTATAGCCTGAATTATATATATATGTATATATTTAGATATAATTGAAATCTGCATTTTTTTTTTGCGTAGTTTGCATACCTGTTATATATAGGGAGATAATTGTATATACGCTGCGTGCTCATAATTGTAATGCAGTATATCATATTATGTATTGTATATATAATATTTTAAAGGAATGTTATACACGTTATGCTGATTGTATATAATACAGCTATATATATACCTGTAGTTTTATTAATGAGTCATATGTTATTATACCTATAGCATTTGCAAGCTCTTTAGTTGTTGTCAACATGTATATAGTATACCGTATTTTATTTGAAACTTTCCATATATGTCAAGTCGTATCCAAAATTTTTTTTAGAACCTGCTATATATTTTACGTGTTTATAGGTGTTGATAGTGACACTGGTTTTAAAATGAATATGTATTTATGTTTAATTTTGATATGTATGTTGAAGAATGCACGTATATATATATTAGTAAGTATAATAGTTTATATATAAGCCTATATGTACAAATCTATTGTATGTCCATAGGGTTATATGGTTATGTAGTATGTGTTGTTATATATATATACATATATAGTTTATAAAAAAAAAATTATTCAAATTGTTTTTCATCGGTCCAGTTCTAATTTGATCTCGTCGATTTTGATTTATCAGCCTTATTCGTCAATTCGGGCCAATCTAGCGTTGCTTTGAAATTCATAGCTCATCTCTTCGTCAAATCTCTAGCCTCGAAAGGTGAGCACTCACTCACGATTAACGTTCTTATATTTATTAAATCTGATTTCAATTGAAACGACAATTGAAATATACTGCTGCTAGTTAATTACACTGTTATATATGCTATTACCTGTATCAGTTCACCTATGACATCTGACACCATTATCTGTTAATTATTTATGCAATGATAATACTGTTTGGCTGATAATTGATTGATTGTTGATGTTTATATTGGACGTTAAAATTGTTAATGTTAAAATGATAAATAGTATGCAATTGAACTTGATATAGGATAGTTAAATGTTAAATTTGATTAACTGACATTTGTATAATATGACCCCTTATTTGTTGAATTTATTGACACATAGGATTTGTTTAACTACACTTTGAACCATCGACGTATATTGGATTAATTGTTGTAGTGTAAAAGTTGAAATTGAATGACAAGTGAAAACCGTAATGTAATAATCTTTAATCTACATGAAATGATAGTGTAGATTCTAGAAATAATTATATTAATTCGTACAAATAACAATACGAATTAATACGGTTATTTCGAGATTATTTGAATTGATTATTGGATTGATATTGATTGTTGTTATTGCTTGTTTATTTACTTTGACACCATCCCAGTTATCACACTGCAAGTTCCCTTTGTATGTTTGATTTTGAATTGAATTGGAATCGGGTTGAAATGATAAATACCCAAATTGAACTTTGACCTAGGATAGAGAATTAAATAAAAACCCGATTGGTCAATAATTTGATTTAAAAATAAAACGAAGATTTTATTTGAATAAAGAATATAGTTTTGAAAATGAAGTTGAAATTCGAATTTTTGATGAAAGGAAAATGTTAATATTTAATAATCTGAAACAAAGGATTAAAAATGTAATTAATGAAAGAATGTTGTTTAATTTGAGAAATGGTTGAATTAAGTTTGAAATGATTTAATAATTAGGTTTGAAATTATAATTAAGTTTGAAATTATTAAACTTTGAAACTATTTAATAATTAAGTTTTGAATTATTTAATAATTAAATAAGGTTGAATCATTTAATGATTAAATTGAACTAAATTCTTTGATAAGAGAAATTGAACTTTTGAATATGTAATTGAAATTGAGTTTTCTTATTTATGTAAGTTTTTGGAAAAGCATTTAAGTAAGTAAATAACTGAAATTGAATTTCTTTAACAAGAAATAAAAGGTGATTTATTGAAATTAATGTAAGACTTGAAATTTAAAGAATTGGATTTGATGAATTTAATTTAATTCAATTTATAAGTTGAATTTAAATAATGAATTTAATGAATTGGAAATTTAATAGAAATTGTTTTGAATGATAAGGTAACTTAATGAATATTGAATGAAATCGATAAATGAAGTTAAATTGATTTGAATGTTAAATTAAATTAATTTAAATGATTTCGGAATAAAACTGATATACGAATTTGAATCAATATTTGAATTGGTTTAATTAAAGATTGAAATTGAATTATAAGATTTGAATTGATAATTTGGAAGTTTTGAAACGTAAATTTGGGAAATTGATTTTGAAAGACAAATGAAATGTTGATTTACGAATTGAAATTGAAATTGAAATTGATTTGGTTTTTATGAAATAAATAAAGGACCAATCGGTGTAATAATTACGGAAGTTATTAAAGAGACCGGAATTCGGTTATGGGTATACTCTCTATCTAAACCGAAAACCACTTTAATAACTATGCGCGGAGTGATGATCCAGAATGAAGTGGTTGGAAATGATGTACGTGATGACTGAAGAAAGTGAACGATAATGGATAGCCTTGCCACTTGTGTCAAATTGGAAATGACTAAAACAGGAGCTGTGCCGGGGCAATGGAGGATTGATACCTCAAGTGGACACACTTCTTCGAACTACTTATACTTGTTGTCGATTGGTGCACCCTTGATTTTGGGAGTGTTGTTTCACGGTGTTGTGGGCGCTGCGGCGTTGCATTCTCACCAGTCCGGATCAGGCGAACGGTAGTATCACTACCTTGGGTATTGCCTCATGTGCCTTGTCATACTTGTATTCCATTTATGCGCGACCACTACGAATTTGTTTTGTACCTTGAGTATATGGATTGCCCTCTGGTGACTTCCGGTTTTGGGGAAACTACGGTCTTGTATATGCTTGTGGGAATAAAAATGTGTTAAGGGTGGAATGGGCCATGACTTAACGCTATTTTGATATCTTTATATTACTGATAGACATTATCTACTTATCGTACACTACTACCTAGTAGATAGTTTAACGGATCCTTAAAGGATGGTTATTCCAAACATCCTTTGAGTTACTTGTATTTCAATTGCTATTACACATGAGTTGGATTTATTAATATAAGAATGTTAATCCTGACTCGAGTGTTTTGTATTTTGCTTTACGCTCGGGTCAGACTGAGTGTCCCAGCATTCGAGACTCACCTTTGGAGTTGGAGCTTTGCTTGAAGATCCAGCCATCTATTCTGCTTTCAGTATTCGATGATTCCAGTGATGTATTCTGATTTGTATCTGATGTATCGTGTTACTCTTCCGTTGTATCTGGTTTAACTCTGATGTATCGTATTACTCTTCTGTTGTAAACTCTGATGTATTTTATATATTCATATAGTAGCTTCATGAACTACTATCTCTTTTATTTCCGCTGCACTTATTACTCTGTGTCTGTGATCTGTGATTATTTATTTACTGTATATGTTCAGTTTGCCAAATTTAAATTAACAACGCGGTATTTTGAGCAATTCAATTCCGGCATGAGTGTCTACCTATACACTTATAATGGATGCGAATGGCCCAAAATTCTGGGTCGTTACAGTTGGTATCAGAGCTTTGGTAGCTCTAGGCAAAACTCAGCATATAGGGTAAATGTATTTACAGAATCACTCTCATTCGAGTTTCAATCTCTTCCTTTCGACTAGATTTCTTAGAATTTTGGAACGTTCCCTACGGTTCCAAATTTCATTCGTATCCTTCACTATTCGTCTTCTTTCAAATTCTGGAGCACCCCATAACTCCATTTTGAATGATATCTATAATAGATCGGCGGTCTCGCCAATCTTCGGATTATTCGTAAAGGAGCAAAACTCCTTTATAATAGGCATCGATTTATCGAAGATTTCTGTATCCTCGGTTTACGATGCTGTCTATTCCCTGCTATACCTGAATTCCATCTCGTGAGATCGAGTGTTGATTTACCTCGGAATTCAGCATCGGTCTTATTCTTGAAGTTACGGACGATCCGGTTATGGTTGCCCGTGAATTAAATAAACTCATCCATCTCCCGATTGTGGTAATTGAATTATCTTATCTTCTGTTTCAAACTTATTTCCGAATCAAAATTCTCTTTGATTTGAGTCAACAAAAAAAATTTGAATCCCTATCCTTATTTTGAAAATTCATTCCTGTATCGTCGAGCAAAGAAATGTATTTGTAAATTAATATTTAAAATGTTTTAAAGTATATTGTGTTGTTTGAGTTGTTGATGTTGATTTGGGTTTCCGATCGATTCGTCTGATCAACGCTATCGATAGGATTTCCAAAACACTTGAACAGAGCAAACTGACACAACATTGTTTCAAATTTGGAAAATGAAATAAATTTGTTTGATTATATTGTGAAAATATAAGTAAAAATTTTCTGGAATTTAATAGGTTAATAAAATTGTTTGTTTGAAATGATAATATTTGATTATCATTTATTGTTCGAAATAAATTTATAAATACGGTTTATAAATTGATTTGGAATTTGAAATAAATTTAATTCAGAAATTTGAGAATTTATTACTTTCCAGTGATTTCGAACTTTGGGTTTTAAAATTTTAAAGTATATATTATTGAAAGTATTTTCGAATAGAAATCATTTTCAAAGAATTTTTTTTTAAATATTGAAATCAGTGCTCTTCTCTTTGTCGTTGGAAAATAATTTCGGTGATGGCGGCCGCATCATCGACATTCATTTTCGAGTTTCGAAGTGGAGATACTATTCTGTAGCTTTGCTACGGTTTTGTTTTGAAAAATATTTTTTGATTTGAATTTCTTCAGTATATTTTGATTTATATATATATAGGTATCTTATTTAAAATTTAATTTGATTTGGTATAAATATATTAGATAAATCTCTAAGTTGTTTAAAGTTAATCGGAAATCTAATTCTTAAATTTTGTTAAAGGATGATTTTAATTATAAATAAAACCAAAATTTGGAATAAATATGTAAACTTGAATAATTGAATTGGGAAAATTTTTATTTGTATATTTTTCAACTTCATTCTAATACAACTTACCTAACTCATTCAGAAGTTGAAATGTAATTGGATAATATATAAGATAAATTGAAATTATAAATAAAATTTGAGTGGTTATAATAAATGTTATACACTTAAATTTTAATTATAAAATGTTAATAGAGATAAATAGAATAATAAGACAATTGAAAAATAAATTTTGTTTGTAGGTTAATTAATAAATTGAAAATAGATCAACTTAGGAAAATACCTTGAATTTAAAAGCAATTAGTGAATATAAATTAAATTAAATCTAAACATTTATGGTTTAAATTAATTTATATGGATTAATATATGTGATAAGATATATTAAGTAGAATAAATTTAACAGTAATTTGGAATAAAGAAGAATTTAAAATTGTTGAAGAAAATATGATTATAATAAAAGACTATTCAAATTTATGGTTTTATAAATTGTAAATTGTAGATAATTGGATAACAAGATAATGAATTTAGAAATAGTGAGATTGATTTTAGTGAAATCAAATGGATTAAATCAATTATTGAATATCAATTAATTTACATTATATGGTTTAAATTAATTGTTATTTCGTATTTCAAATCTGTTTTTCTTTCTGGTTATTTCTATTCTCCTACCTCGTTCCTTTTCGGGGACGAAAAGTTTTGAGTGGGGGAGAGTGTAACGACCCGTAAATTTCAACCGTTTTAATAATGTAATTAGTTGAAATTTTGTAAAATTTTAAACGATAAAATTTTGAAATATAAATTTGATATTTGAAATGCGTCTAATTAAACATAGCAAACTGTAAATTTTCGTCCGAAAATACGAAAGTTTATTTCGCGTGTAAATTCACTTCAATTTAATCAGTTAAAAAGAAATGAAAATAAAATGTTTTCGAAACCTAAATATTTTTACATAGAAAAATTCTAAACCATCTTCTGAGCAAGATGTCTGTTTGTCGTTTTTCCAAATTCGGACATCTTTGGCTCCGTCGATCTTATTTTTCAGTGTTTTTCTTGCATTTTCCGCTATTAGAAAATTCGAATTTTTATAATTCGATCGTACCACTGATATTTGTATACCGTTTTGATCGTCTCGTCGTACTGATCTACACAGTATATTCATTTGTGTATTTTGAAGCCTCGGTACGCGGTGAAATCTGTGAAAAACGGTAACCGTATCAGTTTTATATTTTGTCTTTTGAGTTTGTGACCTTTCAAATTGTACGTTGAGAAACGAATAGCCACCAACTATTAAATGTTCCAGCTTTTGGCTGTTGTAATTCCACTAATTAAAACTATGGGTGGCCCGTTCTCTGCACTTCCTTTTTCATGCATATCTTTGTTTTGCCACTTCCAAAATAAATAAAGTGTGTATATTTTGTGTCAGGCATTCTTTTCCCAGAGCCTTCTTCCTCTCCACCCGAGAGCACCCCATCTTCCCTTTTTCTCCTCTTCATTTTGTCAAACCCAACATTCCTAAATATATATTCTGTAGCCTAGTTCATCTCAACTACAACAACAAAAAAACAACAACAGAGAAAATGGAAGCCTGCTCGTCCGCCCCACCCTCGCCTTGGCTGCCTTGCCATCAACCCACACCACCACCTTGAACAGACCGATGGCCTCTCCTCCCCTCCAACCGCATAGCCATCTCAGACCCGCACCCATCAAGCAAACCCATCACCCAAACCCTTTACCGAACAGCCTCCGACAGCCTCACCGAACGCCTTCCCTTCCCGCAATTCGCCACCTCAGCCATCATTCGCCTCCAAGCTGGCCGCCACCCTATCACCGCAACCCCATGCTCCTTCCTGCCGTACATGGCAACCTAGCTCGGCCCTACCTGGATGTGCCACAAGTTCATCGTCCTGCCTTAAATACATGGCCGCTCGTGAGCCTCGGCCACAAATCACTTCTGTCGCCGAACATTCCTCCTCTACCTTGCTCACTACCGTGAGTTTCCTACTATGTATTTATATTTTCTTTGTTTAAAGTGTTATCTTGACACAGGTTGTTATATATGGAGTTTACATGAATCTATTTATAGATATGTATGGATCGGCATGTTTTATATAATAACCGTTTATAGTTTATAATAACTGTTCATATTTTAAAAAAAAAAGGAAAAATTTGTGTTAAAAGTACAGTATTCGAATATCTGAGCTATTGCTATAAAAGTTATAAAGTGTGTTATGAGTTTTTCTATTTATAAAGTTATCTGTTATAATGGTCATATATATACATTCGGTTGAGTTAAACTTATATTATAAACAAATGAAAGTTTTGTCAGTTGCATATTTTAAAATATACATACTAGCATGTATACTTGTTTTGTATATGATTATTTACAGGCTGCGATATGCATATTTGTTCATATATGAAATTCGCATGAATGTTATAGCCTGAATTATATATATATGTATATATTTGGATATAATTGAAATCTGCATTTTTTTTTGCGTAGTTTGCATACCTGTTATATATAGGGAGATAATTGTATATACGCTGCGTGCTCATAATTGTAATGCAGTATATCATATTATGTATTGTATATATAATATTTTAAAGGAATGTTATACACGTTATGCTGATTGTATATAATACAGCTATATATATACCTGTAGTTTTATTAATGAGTCATATGTTATTATACCTATAGCATTTGCAAGCTCTTTAGTTGTTGTCAACATGTATATAGTATACCGTATTTTATTTGAAACTTTCCATATATGTCAAGTTGTATCCAAAATTTTTTTTAGAACCTGCTATATATTTTACGTGTTTATAGGTGTTGATAGTGACACTGGTTTTAAAATGAATATGTATTTATGTTTAATTTTGATATGTATGTTGAAGAATGCACGTATATATATATTAGTAAGTATAATAGTTTATATATAAGCCTATATGTACAAATCTATTGTATGTCCATAGGGTTATATGGTTATGTAGTATGTGTTGTTATATATATATACATATATAGTTTATAAAAAAAAAATTATTCAAATTGTTTTTCATCGGTCCAGTTCTAATTTGATCTCGTCGATTTTGATTTATCAGCCTTATTCGTCAATTCGGGCCAATCTAGCGTTGCTTTGAAATTCATAGCTCATCTCTTCGTCAAATCTCTAGCCTCGAAAGGTGAGCACTCACTCACGATTAACGTTCTTATATTTATTAAATCTGATTTCAATTGAAACGACAATTGAAATATACTGCTGCTAGTTAATTACACTGTTATATATGCTATTACCTGTATCAGTTCACCTATGACATCTGACACCATTATCTGTTAATTATTTATGCAATGATAATACTGTTTGGCTGATAATTGATTGATTGTTGATGTTTATATTGGACGTTAAAATTGTTAATGTTAAAATGATAAATAGTATGCAATTGAACTTGATATAGGATAGTTAAATGTTAAATTTGATTAACTGACATTTGTATAATATGACCCCTTATTTGTTGAATTTATTGACACATAGGATTTGTTTAACTACACTTTGAACCATCGACGTATATTGGATTAATTGTTGTAGTGTAAAAGTTGAAATTGAATGACAAGTGAAAACCGTAATGTAATAATCTTTAATCTACATGAAATGATAGTGTAGATTCTAGAAATAATTATATTAATTCGTACAAATAACAATACGAATTAATACGGTTATTTCGAGATTATTTGAATTGATTATTGGATTGATATTGATTGTTGTTATTGCTTGTTTATTTACTTTGACACCATCCCAGTTATCACACTGCAAGTTCCCTTTGTATGTTTGATTTTGAATTGAATTGGAATCGGGTTGAAATGATAAATACCCAAATTGAACTTTGACCTAGGATAGAGAAT
This sequence comes from Allium fistulosum, assembly GCA_030737815.1. Classification (NCBI taxonomy): domain Eukaryota; kingdom Viridiplantae; phylum Streptophyta; class Magnoliopsida; order Asparagales; family Amaryllidaceae; genus Allium; species Allium fistulosum. The sequence goes on from JASFAW010000013.1 coordinate 25,267,114, forward strand.
TAAATAAAAACCCGATTGGTCAATAATTTGATTTAAAAATAAAACGAAGATTTTATTTGAATAAAGAATATAGTTTTGAAAATGAAGTTGAAATTCGAATTTTTGATGAAAGGAAAATGTTAATATTTAATAATCTGAAACAAAGGATTAAAAATGTAATTAATGAAAGAATGTTGTTTAATTTGAGAAATGGTTGAATTAAGTTTGAAATGATTTAATAATTAGGTTTGAAATTATAATTAAGTTTGAAATTATTAAACTTTGAAACTATTTAATAATTAAGTTTTGAATTATTTAATAATTAAATAAGGTTGAATCATTTAATGATTAAATTGAACTAAATTCTTTGATAAGAGAAATTGAACTTTTGAATATGTAATTGAAATTGAGTTTTCTTATTTATGTAAGTTTTTGGAAAAGCATTTAAGTAAGTAAATAACTGAAATTGAATTTCTTTAACAAGAAATAAAAGGTGATTTATTGAAATTAATGTAAGACTTGAAATTTAAAGAATTGGATTTGATGAATTTAATTTAATTCAATTTATAAGTTGAATTTAAATAATGAATTTAATGAATTGGAAATTTAATAGAAATTGTTTTGAATGATAAGGTAACTTAATGAATATTGTAACACCCCACCTCTATGCTCATAATAACAAAGAGTATTAAAAGAAATACTGTCTATTATTACGAAGAATAAGGCTGGATAGGAGCGACCATCCGTAATTGGCCTTACACTAATATTGGTTATCTCGGTAGGAGTGGTATATACTTTTTATTTTTCATCTATTATTTATTTACTCCCATCGACATATCCAATTATCAGTATAAAACAAACTACGATAGTTCATACTAGTTTAGGACATTAGATATAACAATAACACAGATAATATAAATGCGGAACACAGATGAACAAAAATCCAATATATATATAACCGATGTCAGTTAATACATAGTTGACACAATACATATGATACAACTACAACTGTCGACTCTAGAAGTTATATATACAAGTACATTATCGACTAATATACATGAATACATATCATTCTATACAATGACACGACTACTACAAAATGACTGACAACTTCAGAAGATGTGAAAAGTCTTCAATCCCGAACAGCAACTCAAAGAAAGAAATCTACAACCTGAAATACTCGGGTCTGACCCGAGTATTACATTCAAAAGAAAATAATACCCAGGTCAGTCTAATTCAACCAGTTTATTAGTGCATATAGGCAGTAATAATTTAAATAGACGACAGTCACAATAATTCCCGCCTATCCGATTCTTTAAACAAAGAAACCGGATAACGGTCAATATAACACTTAACAGTGTTTAACAACAAATCAGCAATCCAATTCAATTTAAACAATTGAAATGTCAATTTAAAAACAACAAAGCTGATTGGCTGCAGTACACGCTAATGTGTACTGCCTCGCCAGTACAGTCTATGAATACTCAGAAGATCAATGAATTCACAAGTCAACGGATCCAACTCAAATGCCATTCAAATAAAATCACAACGCGAGCACAAGGTCAAACCCGGGCGTTTCAGCCGGATTCAACTCAAGTGTAATGAGAAAAACAGATCCAATGTATATCAGATCAGAGATGCTCAAACCCAAACCAAACTACAATGAACCAAGGGACAGGACAAGTGCAGCCCCTATATGAAAAATGGAAACCATAAGTGATGCAACAGTTCAGTGGACTGCAAGTATTGACCCGGTAGCCACAAGTATAAGAAATGCCCAACACAAATGAATGCAGTGAAGGGTTCATGGATGTGACATGCACCAGATCAGATCGGAGTGACCCAGATTCAAGTGCAGACCGAAGGCAGCAACCAACAACCAAATGCAAAGGTCAAGCCAAGGATGTCATGACTCGACACAAATGTAAAGCTACAACAAATCAAAACAGCGTCAAGCATATGTATGCAGACCCAAAGTCTCGAATGACTTAAGTGATGAAACACTGAAATAATGCCAATGTCCAGACAACAACAGAGCACAATGCACCAAGTAAGTGACAGTAGGCAACAGGTAGATGAAGATGCAATGAAGCCGAGGCAAGCAAAGGGATTGATATGGCAATACTGCAAATACAAGAATGCTCAGTGCACTACAACACCAAGTGGTACAAGATGTCGTAAAACTCAAAAGCAACCACACAGAACATCATCAATTCGATTGACAAGTGCCCTAAACTATAACAGTGCAATCCCAAATTGAAACAGTGAGTAGTACAAATTAATGCAGACTGTTCAAAGTTTAGTAGAGACTACACAATATATCATGTACACCAAGGTAACAGACTCAATACAAACTACAACTCAAATGTCGAGCCAAATGCAACATGACCAGAAAATGAACCAGCAAGCTACAGCAACAGTGAAGGCTACGATAATGCAACACAGTGAACTGCAGGATGAAATATGATTGAACAAAATTGAATGTAGAGTTGCAGTTCAAAAACCCAGTAGCAATATCAAATACAGTTCGAAGATAAAGTGATGATACTAGATGAACCAGACTGTGATAGAATCAATAACGTGGTCAACAAATAATTTCGCAGTTCAAAATCAAGTCAATTCAAGCCTTAACAATCACGAAATAATACAAAGCAAGTGCGAAACCAAAAACCAAGTGTGTATCTGTATTTTTGAAAAGGTCAGAAATAAATTCAAATGTTCAAAGTCAATCAGAGAAATCACGAAACCATTTCAAAGCTTGCTGTCAACAACACAAAGCCGTATATTCACATATGAAATGGTCAGAGAAAAATCGCAGCATTCAAAATTAATCGTATGGCCAAAGCACATTTCTTGAACAAATCAGACGAACGAAATATATGGAGTTCGACTCATATATATACCCATAATCCAACCAAATCAACTTCGAAACAAAGTCGAATGCCGAGATAGATTAAACCAGTTACTCAAACAACGAAATCCCAAATTTGGAACAAGCTAGGAAACTAGAATCAGTAAATTCGAACACCAATAAACTCGAGTTGGAATTAAATGTGAGTGGAACACTCACCTGTGGTTTCGAATCAAGGAGATACACTCGAAGACGAACTGCACAATCATCTCAAGTATCGATCAGGACGCGAATTAAAGTAGCCTCGACCTGTTAACTCGAGCGAAGATCGAAGCTCTAGGAATCCATTGGATACAACGGCACTCCATTTGCAACCCTAACTTGAACAAGCGAACGAACGAAGAAAATCGAGACCGCCATTTTTTTTTTCTTCGTTTCGATTTTGATTAGGGTTTTCGAATGAGAGCCAAAAATGAATTGGGGAACGGGTTAAACCCTTATCACGGCATCATGGCAATGTAAGCGTGGGCCAGATTCAAATGTAAAGCCCACTTCAACCCTTAACATATTGTTTAAAAGAATACCAACCGCTTTAAAATTCCAAACAGCGATTAACAAACTTTATTAATGAATTATAAAAGTGATTTAACTCAATGAATTCCACTTGTAATTTTTATTAACCGTTTTATCATAGGATTCCAATCGATCAAAAACTAAATCGAGCAATTAACTAACATTCTAATCGTTTAAGGACGATATTAAATTCTCACAAAAGCTCGGGTTGTTACAGACTCCCCTCCTTATAAAAATTGCGTCCCCGCAATTTTCATAATGAAAGCTGTCTATAACGATTATTCTTCTAACATAAGCTGGTTAAGCTAGAAAATACAGATCGGGAACACAAATACCAAAGTAATCTTTTAATTCCAATAAAAGAATTTCACAAATTCTCAACAAAATCTAATCATCAAATAGATAATCAGAAGCAATCAAAACTTAATAATTACAATTATCCGCAATATTCAATTGTCAACAAAGATACTTATGAAACACCAATCACAATCGCAAACTGCATATATATAGTTATTCAACAATTAACTAGAAAACATAAATTCCATGATCAACAAACTCTAACTATTACCAGAAATAGATAGAAGATAGCGATTCAATAAAATCAGTATACCCTAGAATCAATTGGAGACTAGAAAATCTCATACAGAGCACGAATTGAATGTGAGTAAATCAAATTACTCCCCTGAATCGCCAGAGAAAAAGACGAAGCTCAAATCTCAAACGATAATCAGAAGACAAATCAAATATCTGATTATCTCATACGATAGTCAGAAAACAAATATTCAATTATCAAAAACGATAATTAAACCTCAAACCAGCAAATATTTAATTATCAAAAGCGATAATTAAATCTCATATCAACAAATATTTAATTATCTAAAGCGATAATTAAATCTCAAATCAGCAAATATTTAATTATCTAACAGCGATAATTAAATCTAAAATCAACAATTATTTAATTATCAAAAGCGATAATTAAATCTCATATCAACAAATATTTAATTATCTAAAGCGATAATTAAATCTCAAATCAGCAAATATTTAATTATCTAACAGCGATAATTAAATCTAAAATCAACAATTATTTAATTATCAAAAGCGATAATTAAATCTCATATCAACAAATATTTAATTATCTAAAGCGATAATTAAATCTCAAATCAGCAAATATTTAATTATCTAACAGCGATAATTAAATCTAAAATCAACAATTATTTAATTATCAAAAGCGATAATTAAATCTCATATCAACAAATATTTAATTATCTAAAGCGATAATTAAATCTCAAATCAGCAAATATTTAATTATCTAACAGCGATAATTAAATCTAAAATCAACAATTATTTAATTATCAAAAGCGATAATTAAATCTCATATCAACAAATATTTAATTATCTAAAGCGATAATTAAATCTCAAATCAGCAAATATTTAATTATCTAACAGCGATAATTAAATCTAAAATCAACAATTATTTAATTATCAAAAGCGATAATTAAATCTCATATCAACAAATATTTAATTATCTAAAGCGATAATTAAATCTCAAATCAGCAAATATTTAATTATCTAACAGCGATAATTAAATCTAAAATCAACAATTATTTAATTATCAAAAGCGATAATTAAATCTCATATCAACAAATATTTAATTATCTAAAGCGATAATTAAATCTCAAATCAGCAAATATTTAATTATCTAACAGCGATAATTAAATCTAAAATCAACAATTATTTAATTATCAAAAGCGATAATTAAATCTCATATCAACAAATATTTAATTATCTAAAGTGATAATTAAAACAACAAATATCCGATTATCGAAAACGATAATCAGGACTCATATCAACAAATATCTAATTATCACAAGCGATAATTAGAAACAACAAATATCCGATTATCAAAAACGATAATCAGAACTCATATCAACAAATATCTAATTATCACAAGCGATAATTAGAAACAACAAATATCCGATTATCAAAAACGATAATCAGAACTCATATCAACAAATATCTAATTATCACAAGCGATAATTAGAAACAACAAATATCCGATTATCAAAAACGATAATCAGAACTCATATCAACAAATATCTAATTATCACAAGCGATAATTAGAAACAACAAATATCCGATTATCAAAAACGATAATCAGAACTCATATCAACAAATATCTAATTATCACAAGCGATAATTAGAAACAACAAATATCCGATTATCAAAAACGATAATCAGAACTCATATCAACAAATATCTAATTATCACAAGCGATAATTAGAAACAACAAATATCCGATTATCAAAAACGATAATCAGAACTCATATCAACAAATATCTAATTATCACAAGCGATAATTAGAAACAACAAATATCCGATTATCAAAAACGATAATCAGAACTCATATCAACAAATATCTAATTATCACAAGCGATAATTAGAAACAACAAATATCCGATTATCAAAAACGATAATCAGAACTCATATCAACAAATATCCAATTACCTGCAGATAATTGGAAACAACAAATATCTAGAAATCAATTAAGAAGACTAGAAAATCAACATAAAAGTTTGGATCGATCCCATCAAATGGCGAGTTTTTAATTCGCCGCACGTGCATCTCATATGGCCGAAGCCTACCAAGTACTCAACATAATTTTGGCGCCCATCAGATTGACCCGAAGGTCCGCAGAGTGACCCGAAGGTCTAGTACTGGTATTTGACCCGAAGGTCCATCATATGACCCGAAGATCCATCATATGACCCGAAGGTCCATCATAGTGGCTCGAAAGCACACGAAAGCATCAAATATTTCAATTAACGAGTCCGGAATTAACCGAAATAGCAAACTCACATGTCCCATACCACGTGTTTTACTAAATCGTTTGATTCTCTTCATCGTTTCCTTGAAAGTGCAAAATTGTGTATTTTGTAAAAATACATTTCACATTCTCAAACGGACAAGTCCGGAATTAAGCGAATCAGTAAAAGAAAGGGGTCATAGTCCTCGATTTTGCTGAAACGTTTAAATCGCTTCCTCATTCTTTTGAAATCGCAAACTGTAAAATTTTTGAAAACAGTTTTATTTATTTTGTAAAAATAACAATTCGCATTCTCAACTGGACAAGTCCGGAGTTAAGCGAAACAGTAAAAGAAAGGGGTCATAATCCTCGATTTTGCTGAATCGTTTAAGTCGCTTTCTCATTCTTTTGAAAACGCAAACCATTAAAATTTATAAAACAATTTTCATTTTAAAACGATTTTTCCAATCACGTGATTAAAGCAGCAAATCAGTAACAATTTTGATAAGGAAATTGTACTTCTCAAAATACCGTAAAAACGGTTACAAATCAGCATTGCGGTATAACCGCTTGAAAATCCACTTTTAAAAGTTTGATTGTTACTGAAGTCAAAGCAACAGTAATTTTAAAACATCAAATATCTCATCAAAATAATTCACATCTAAATGTGACATCAGTGAATTTTCATTTATTAAAATTGTCAACAAAACACCGTGCTTCAAAAATCTAGCATTGGTGTAAAAATCCCGTTACAAAAATAACGGCAACAAAATACGTCTCATAACCAAGCATCGGTTCAACGTAAATAAATGCAGTAACGTGCAATTCAAATTTTTGCACGCACTACAGAATGAACAAAGAAATCATTCAAATGTATCTTCAATGAAGATAATTCAAAACAGCCAAAAATCTAATCAATAGATGATTAATACAAAAGAAAGCCAGCGGAAATTTCAACAAAAATCACATAACTGCAATTTCTTCGAATCCTCAATTCGGATTCGAAATTCTCAAAGAAACAAAATAAGTACAGCTATGTAAACAACAAATGAAATTCATATCAATTTCGTATTTTGATTTTTAAATCAAAAAGATTATCAGTTGTACTCAGCGAAGACAGTTTCACTGTTTCCGCTGCGCACTCTGATAAACAGAGCACAAATCAATCAAATCATCAGAACACAATTTCACTATTATTTTTAAATAAAGTTATTTAAAAATTTCATCCAAATTTCAAAACTTTAGTTTTGACTCAAGCACAAATAAAACATCGATCGATAGTTGTAACATATGTTCCTTCCGAGTTAAGTTTTATATTATGTCCATAAACCCCAAGCTCTGATACCAACTGTAACACCCCACCTCTATGCTCATAATAACAAAGAGTATTAAAAGAAATACTGTCTATTATTACGAAGAATAAGGCTGGATAGGAGCGACCATCCGTAATTGGCCTTACACTAATATTGGTTATCTCGGTAGGAGTGGTATATACTTTTTATTTTTCATCTATTATTTATTTACTCCCATCGACATATCCAATTATCAGTATAAAACAAACTACGATAGTTCATACTAGTTTAGGACATTAGATATAACAATAACACAGATAATATAAATGCGGAACACAGATGAACAAAAATCCAATATATATATAACCGATGTCAGTTAATACATAGTTGACACAATACATATGATACAACTACAACTGTCGACTCTAGAAGTTATATATACAAGTACATTATCGACTAATATACATGAATACATATCATTCTATACAATGACACGACTACTACAAAATGACTGACAACTTCAAAAGATGTGAAAAGTCTTCAATCCTGAACAGCAACTCAAAGAAAGAAATCTACAACCTGAAATACTCGGGTCTGACCCGAGTATTACATTCAAAAGAAAATAATACCCAGGTCAGTCTAATTCAACCAGTTTATTAGTGCATATAGGCAGTAATAATTTAAATAGACGACAGTCACAATAATTCCCGCCTATCCGATTCTTTAAACAAAGAAACCGGATAACGGTCAATATAACACTTAACAGTGTTTAACAACAAATCAGCAATCCAATTCAATTTAAACAATTGAAATGTCAATTTAAAAACAACAAAGCTGATTGGCTGCAGTACACGCTAATGTGTACTGCCTCGCCAGTACAGTCTATGAATACTCAGAAGATCAATGAATTCACAAGTCAACGGATCCAACTCAAATGCCATTCAAATAAAATCACAACGCGAGCACAAGGTCAAACCCGGGCGTTTCAGCCGGATTCAACTCAAGTGTAATGAGAAAAACAGATCCAATGTATATCAGATCAGAGATGCTCAAACCCAAACCAAACTACAATGAACCAAGGGACAGGACAAGTGCAGCCCCTATATGAAAAATGGAAACCATAAGTGATGCAACAGTTCAGTGGACTGCAAGTATTGACCCGGTAGCCACAAGTATAAGAAATGCCCAACACAAATGAATGCAGTGAAGGGTTCATGGATGTGACATGCACCAGATCAGATCGGAGTGACCCAGATTCAAGTGCAGACCGAAGGCAGCAACCAACAACCAAATGCAAAGGTCAAGCCAAGGATGTCATGACTCGACACAAATGTAAAGCTACAACAAATCAAAACAGCGTCAAGCATATGTATGCAGACCCAAAGTCTCGAATGACTTAAGTGATGAAACACTGAAATAATGCCAATGTCCAGACAACAACAGAGCACAATGCACCAAGTAAGTGACAGTAGGCAACAGGTAGATGAAGATGCAATGAAGCCGAGGCAAGCAAAGGGATTGATATGGCAATACTGCAAATACAAGAATGCTCAGTGCACTACAACACCAAGTGGTACAAGATGTCGTAAAACTCAAAAGCAACCACACAGAACATCATCAATTCGATTGACAAGTGCCCTAAACTATAACAGTGCAATCCCAAATTGAAACAGTGAGTAGTACAAATTAATGCAGACTGTTCAAAGTTTAGTAGAGACTACACAATATATCATGTACACCAAGGTAACAGACTCAATACAAACTACAACTCAAATGTCGAGCCAAATGCAACATGACCAGAAAATGAACCAGCAAGCTACAGCAACAGTGAAGGCTACGATAATGCAACACAGTGAACTGCAGGATGAAATATGATTGAACAAAATTGAATGTAGAGTTGCAGTTCAAAAACCCAGTAGCAATATCAAATACAGTTCGAAGATAAAGTGATGATACTAGATGAACCAGACTGTGATAGAATCAATAACGTGGTCAACAAATAATTTCGCAGTTCAAAATCAAGTCAATTCAAGCCTTAACAATCACGAAATAATACAAAGCAAGTGCGAAACCAAAAACCAAGTGTGTATCTGTATTTTTGAAAAGGTCAGAAATAAATTCAAATGTTCAAAGTCAATCAGAGAAATCACGAAACCATTTCAAAGCTTGCTGTCAACAACACAAAGCCGTATATTCACATATGAAATGGTCAGAGAAAAATCGCAGCATTCAAAATTAATCGTATGGCCAAAGCACATTTCTTGAACAAATCAGACGAACGAAATATATGGAGTTCGACTCATATATATACCCATAATCCAACCAAATCAACTTCGAAACAAAGTCGAATGCCGAGATAGATTAAACCAGTTACTCAAACAACGAAATCCCAAATTTGGAACAATCTAGGAAACTAGAATCAGTAAATTCGAACACCAATAAACTCGAGTTGGAATTAAATGTGAGTGGAACACTCACCTGTGGTTTCGAATCAAGGAGATACACTCGAAGACGAACTGCACAATCATCTCAAGTATCGATCAGGACGCGAATTAAAGTAGCCTCGACCTGTTAACTCGAGCGAAGATCGAAGCTCTAGGAATCCATTGGATACAACGGCACTCCATTTGCAACCCTAACTTGAACAAGCGAACGAACGAAGAAAATCGAGACCGCCATTTTTTTTTTCTTCGTTTCGATTTTGATTAGGGTTTTCGAATGAGAGCCAAAAATGAATTGGGGAACGGGTTAAACCCTTATCACGGCATCATGGCAATGTAAGCGTGGGCCAGATTCAAATGTAAAGCCCACTTCAACCCTTAACATATTGTTTAAAAGAATACCAACCGCTTTAAAATTCCAAACAGCGATTAACAAACTTTATTAATGAATTATAAAAGTGATTTAACTCAATGAATTCCACTTGTAATTTTTATTAACCGTTTTATCATAGGATTCCAATCGATCAAAAACTAAATCGAGCAATTAACTAACATTCTAATCGTTTAAGGACGATATTAAATTCTCACAAAAGCTCGGGTTGTTACAAATATTGAATGAAATCGATAAATGAAGTTAAATTGATTTGAATGTTAAATTAAATTAATTTAAATGATTTCGGAATAAAACTGATATACGAATTTGAATCAATATTTGAATTGGTTTAATTAAAGATTGAAATTGAATTATAAGATTTGAATTGATAATTTGGAAGTTTTGAAACGTAAATTTGGGAAATTGATTTTGAAAGACAAATGAAATGTTGATTTACGAATTGAAATTGAAATTGAAATTGATTTGGTTTTTATGAAATAAATAAAGGACCAATCGGTGTAATAATTACGGAAGTTATTAAAGAGACCGGAATTCGGTTATGGGTATACTCTCTATCTAAACCGAAAACCACTTTAATAACTATGCGCGGAGTGATGATCCAGAATGAAGTGGTTGGAAATGATGTACGTGATGACTGAAGAAAGTGAACGATAGTGGATAGCCTTGACACTTGTGTCAAATTGGAAATGACTAAAACAGGAGCTGTGCCGGGCCAATGGAGGATTGATACCTCAAGTGGACACACTTCTTCGAACTACTTATACTTGTTGTCGATTGGTGCACCCTTGATTTTGGGAGTGTTGTTTCACGGTGTTGCGGGCGCTGCGGCGTTGCATTCTCACCAGTCCGGATCAGGCGAACGGTAGTATCACTACCTTGGGTATTGCCTCATGTGCCTTGTCATACTTGTATTCCATTTATGCGCGACCACTACGAATTTGTTTTGTACCTTGAGTATATGGATTGCCCTCTGGTGACTTCCGGTTTTGGGGAAACTACGGTCTTGTATATGCTTGTGGGAATAAAAATGTGTTAAGGGTGGAATGGGCCATGACTTAACGCTATTTTGATATCTTTATATTACTGATAGACATTATCTACTTATCGTACACTACTACCTAGTAGATAGTTTAACGGATCCTTAAAGGATGGTTATTCCAAACATCCTTTGAGTTACTTGTATTTCAATTGCTATTACACATGAGTTGGATTTATTAATATAAGAATGTTAATCCTGACTCGAGTGTTTTGTATTTTGCTTTACGCTCGGGTCAGACTGAGTGTCCCAGCATTCGAGACTCACCTTTGGAGTTGGAGCTTTGCTTGAAGATCCAGCCATCTATTCTGCTTTCAGTATTCGATGATTCCAGTGATGTATTCTGATTTGTATCTGATGTATCGTGTTACTCTTCCGTTGTATCTGGTTTAACTCTGATGTATCGTATTACTCTTCTGTTGTAAACTCTGATGTATTTTATATATTCATATAGTAGCTTCATGAACTACTATCTCTTTTATTTCCGCTGCACTTATTACTCTGTGTTTGTGATCTGTGATTATTTATTTACTGTATATGTTCAGTTTGCCAAATTTAAATTAACAACGCGGTATTTTGAGCAATTCAATTCCGGCATGAGTGTCTACCTATACACTTATAATGGACGCGAATGGCCCAAAATTCTGGGTCGTTACAGATCCTTTCTGTGAATGGAGTTTTACTCGGGGCGAATCCCCAATCATTCTCATCCTCGTTTCTTTGCATGCTTTCCTTCATTATCTGCCGAACCTTGCTAGATAGATATTCCTCATTGTTTAGAGATTTCGCAGAATTGACCTCGGCCATCTTTTCGGGGGTTTGTCCGGGTAAATGCTCACGGAGAACTGGTGACGTCCTGGATCCTTCAGCCTAGAGGGGTGCCCCTTCAGCAGCACCTAATCCCCCTTGAGGAATATTTCTCCCTTCGGAATTGGGAGCAGCATTAGCAAAGTTTTCCTCATTACTTACTGGTTTTTGATTAGCCCCAAATAGAGCATTCAACTTTTCCATCATCAGATTATTCTGAGTTTCAATCTGCTGGTATAGTCCGGATACAGCAGCATCTAACTCTTGTCGCGTCACACCGACGCTTGGAGCTGCCTGATTTGGAGAAAGAGAAGTGGCAGTATTGTCACGGTCATCATCAGTTCTGTCAGACTTTCATTTCCTTCCAGGAGCCATTATGTCTGATAGACTTCTGGTTTTGTAGGAAATTCTTTCAGCAAACTTCTGTGAAGCAATGGTGAGTTGTATCCTGAGTTCATATCTCAGTGAAAGCACCAAAATGTTAACGCTAAAAAAGTGAACGCTAACACCCGGTGTGTGTGGTTGAGTCGTGAAAGCACCACCCGCGTGACGGGAACAGAATTTAAGCAGGAAAATAGCAGAAAAAGCAGTAAAAGACAGCAGTTTATAGTGGTTCGGCTTGAGATTAAGCCTACGTCCACTTTGAATCTCCTTATTACTGAATCCGGTTACAAATCGATACAAATCTCTTATGAAAACAATACAATTTGATCACAAGAAACAATCTTGACTACTAGCTCAATCTTCGACGATGAAACTCGATGAATCCGTGTTGGATGTAAGGAATTCCTCTCGAAGCTTGTTGTAGCGTCTCGAATGTTTGAAGATCTTTGATTGCTGAATGAGTGGAGAGTTCGACAGAGTAACGGCACTTGAAGAAATGAATGGCCAAAAGTCCTCTTCTCGTTGGAGCCCTATTTATAGGATTGGTTATGGGTGAGATTCTGTTCGTCAAGTCCTAGGTCGGAGCCGACTTATAGCAAGTCATAGGTCGGAACCGACTTATAGCAAGTCGTAGTTTTAGGTCGGCGATGAGGTAGGAGTTCTTGTCTTTTAGTTACTCCTGAATACGAGCGACTTAACATAAGTTATAAGTCATAGGTCGGCAGCGACTTAACATAAGTCGTAGGTCTTAGGTCCTTAAGTCATCAAGTTGGCAACAGCCTTAAGTTGGTGAGCTTTTAGGTCGGTGCAAAGTTAGCCCGTTACTCCTTAGGTCGTTGAGCTGTTATCTTCTTAAGTCGGTAGGCTCCTAGGTCGGCACATATCTTAAGTCGGCAGCTCTTCTCAGTAATTAGATCGGCAACTATTAAGTCGGAGCTTTCTTAGGTCGTAGCCTGTTAAGTCGGTCTTCTTCTTAGATCGGTCACTGCTTCTAAGTCGGTATGTGTTTAGGTCGGAGGCTACTTTAGCTTGTACACTGTTAGGTCGGACTGTTCCTTAAGTCGTCTCCTGTTAAGTCGTGAATAAGAGGATTAACAATATATATTTTATTTAACTTTATCCTTTATTTAGTTTTGAGATATTCACTTAATAAATCCATTATCATCAAAATAACCTTAAATTACATTAAACTAAATATTTCCTTCGATTTATCTAAAACTTGAAATATCCATTTAATCACTTTAAATCAAAATCAAGTTATAAAATCATATCTTAGAATTTCAAATACTAGTAGTTTCAAATTGGCTTGATTAAACTTAATTAAATACAATTTCAGATAATTTCAGATTTATATTCCCAACCTTAACTTATACAATCATTATAAAAATCTATTTTTTTTAAAATACAATTTTAAATAAATACGTATATATATTATACATAAATTAAATCAAACTTTATTAAATTAGAGCTTATTATTGAATCTACTTTATATTAAAACTTATTTATATAAATAATATTTCCACATCTAAATAAAACCATATATATTTCCTTTCAAAACCATAGAAATTATTTTAAAATAATTATATATAGACCAACGGTGTTTGTATAAAATTTTCTATCCTATGGTCAAGTGATATGGATATTTATCATTTCAATCCGTAATTTAAATATATACGGGTAGATATCATTTCGACCCGCAATCCCAAATTCAATTCAAATGAAAATCGCTTGGGTCTATCATTTCAACCCATAACGATTTTCTCCTATTCTAAAGTCCGTTCGGGTATGCATCATTTCAACCCATAGTGAATTCTATACTAACAGGGAACTTGTAGAGTGATAACAGATAATATAATAATATAACAGGCATATATTATCAATAACAGTATAATATAAACAATAGGATATGGTGTCATATCCCACAGGTGAACAGTTCAGATAATTGCATATATATAACAATTTAAATAACTACAGTAGCATATTTCAATTGTCGTTTCAATTGAAATCAAATTTAATAAATATAAGAACATTAATCGTGAGTGATTGCTCACCTTTCGAGGTTAGAGAGATTCGACAAATGAAACGAGTTACAATCCAAGCACACATTTTCAGAGCAAAGCAAGAGTGGCACGAATTCGATGGATAGAGCTGATACCAGAAATTGATGAGAACAAATCAAAAAATCAGTTTTGATATAAACTGAAAATATGTACATTATTGTTATATTATATATATATACACATATATATTTTATTTGCTTTCTAAAATAAATTTCAAAACACATATATTTTATACTATTATATGCACTACTGTTGTAAGTGCTAACTTTACAGAAACTTTACACGTCAACAAATATAAATATATATATATATATACACACGTACAACCCAATATGAAAATATATGACTCATGCATATATATATAGCGATTTAAAACAATATCAAATGAAACAAATACATAGGTTACATAAAACAAATACATGGTTACACTACCCTATGATATAACGTATAAATATATGTCAGGTTCCAAACAACTCAAGAATACCAACATACGGCTTATATTAAATATTAAATAAATAACTTCAAATTTAGCATATAAACATTAGTTGAATATAACATTACCTTTAAACCATTTAGATATTGATAATATTATATGTATAAAATAAAATAGTTAGACTAATATATATAATGTAAACACTTTACATATATCAGCAGACATATATATAGATGATCTATATATATAACATATATACAAATAAAAGTTGCAAACATAAAATACTGAAAATATATCTTGTCTATACAATTATATATATTTGTAACTCAGGTCAAATATAAACCGTATATATACATTTCACCTTCCTATACAAAGCATTACCCAAATCATATACTTAAATACACATATATGCCGACTGGTTAAAACTTATATAACTGACTTATTTAAAATTTTATACAAACACGTATATTTTATTTAAACGTATATGCATATTTATTATTATTAAAGTCAGTATATGTAAAAAATACTTTATAGTATTATTTAGAATGCACATAACAGCCTATATTTGCTAAAATCTATTGCAAAACTATTTTTCTTTTTTTTCTTTTAACATGTCTAACGATTATACTAATATGCATACAAACATTATATATAAAAATCAATATAATCTAATATAAAATATACAGCTAAAACAATATATACTAACCTGACATTAGAAATCTCATATGCATGTATTAATATATAAAACCGCGACCTTTATATAGGAAACTAGAATTTTATACTCATAAACAGGAAAGTTTGTAAAACATATTTAAACAGCAGATGTTATAAAACAAAACTTATGTAGTATATACATAGGTATACTCCCAGACATATATACAGACAAATATGTATATAGAGTTATATCAGAAAACAAATACAACATGTTTGAAAAATATATATATAATATACTTACATATATATGACGCACGCACATGGGGTAGCCTTTATAAGCGAGGCCGAGGTGGTTGGATCGGCAAAGGCAAGGCAGGTCGAGAGGAGTTCGCAGATGATGGAGGGAAAGGTATAGGCGAATGGAAAAATGGCAGTGGGGGGGAGGCGGTTGCAAGCGAATTTTCAGGGAGATAGGTGCTAGAGGTGACAGACCTCGGTGGGGCGAGATTGAATGATGGCGTTTGGTGCTACCCATGGCTGGGTTTAAGGAATTGGACGGGAAGGCAAATGATGGTGGAAAGGTCAGAGTTGCGTGAAGGAGGGGGAAGAAGAAAGTAGGTGGAACAGGAGATAGAAGAATATAAGGTGACATAGAAATTTTGTGAGTGGAAGAAAAGATCACATAGCAAAAGTTGAAATGAACGGCTAGAAATGGAAAAGGCAATATAAAACAAAATGTAAGAGCAACGGTCATCCCAAAATTCAGCTGAATTATTAAGGCAAATAAATATCGACCGTTCAAAATCAAAAATTCAAACGTATACCAATTTATTCTTTTGATTTTCGAAACGACTAGGATGGCAACGACTAAATTAGTAACCGATGAGATAAATATTAAAACAAAAGCTAGTGGCTGCAGTTTGAAATCTGAATGGACCTAACTAACACAAGGCTCGAAACGTACCGATGCAGTGAACTATTTTACAGATTCCGTTGTCCATCGGACGCCGAAACGAGCAAACGAATATACCGTGGAGATCAGCACGACGAGATGATCAAAACGGTATACAGATATCAGTGGTACGATCATCCGATCAAAAGTCGATAATCGGTACCGATATACGTTGCTATTCCGTATGGAAAAATCCAAACAGAGCTAGAAACGTCCGAATTTGGCAAAACGAATTTCGCAGTCTAATTTAGAGTGTTCTAAATAAATTTTCTCATGTTGACATATTTAGGTTTCGGAAAACTTTTAAATTCAGCTGTTATTAATTGATTTAAATTGAAATAGAATTACACAATAAACTAAACCTCCATATTATCTGATGAAAATTTACCAGTTGCTATGTTTAAGTAGACGTATTCCAAATATAAATTTTTTATTTTCAAATTTTATTGTTTAAAATTTCACAAAATTTCAATTAATTAAATAAATAAAATCATTAAAATTTTGGGTCGTTACATATTCAAACCATCTTCCCTCATCTCTTCTCTTCCTTAAGTCACGTGAATGCACATTGATACATCCTCCCCTATGCACGTTTTCCAATGATTCGACGAATCACTCGCCGATTCTCCAAATCGACCTCGCCAATGACCTTCTCATCCCATGCCCGACCTCCTCGACCCAATTGTAACTTCTTCGACACCCTATAACCCATCGCAACGTCATGTCCTAATCGTCAATTCCCCCAGGTCGCTTTTCAATTTCGACCATCAAAGAACCTGTAACGACCCTGAATTTTGTCGTTTTAACTAGGCAATCATATATATTTTATATAGTCAATAAATAGATTTATATTAATCAATAAACTCATTTTAATTAATTAATAATGAGGGAAAAATCGTTTTCAAAATTTGTTTACCAAATTAAATAGTTCGTAGAAAAATAGAAAATGTGACCGAAGAACGTTTTTCGAAATTTCAAACTTTTGACACTTGCAAGTTGTCGAGAATGTTGTTCGTCTTTATGCACCATATGTACAAATATATAGTAGATAATTAACTAAATAATAATACACTTAATGATAGATTATCTTATGTTAATTATAATTAACAAGTGATGTGACAATTCATAACTTTAAAAGTAATAAACATTATATATAAATATATATCATTAAGTGTTGTCATATCTTAAGATTTTCATATTTATACATTATTATTCACCATGAGCTTAAGGACTTGACTAGAGAAGAAGGGGAGATGTGACAAGAGAGAGGGATATGAAGGTGATGTGACTTTTCAAATATCATGACATATTATGTTAAATCATTAGTTTAATAATTTTCTCCAAATCTTTTTGCCTATAAATATACATCCACACACACACGTTCTCATTTGCTTTCTCCTCTTCACTTTCTAAACCTCCTATACAAAATATTCATGGCTTCCATAGTTTGCAAAAATTAGGAAAAAAATCTAGTTTTTCAACTTTAAAACACATTTTCCTTAGCTAAGACCCTTCTCTCCCACCTTACACACCCTCCTCTATTAAAAAACTACCCACATTCCCACCCTAGACCCCAGGCCGAGCCAATAGACAACCAGGCCAAGCCCATTAGTAGCCAAAAATCCAAGAAAGCTACTTCCTTTTCGAGCTCCGGGATCATTAGAAAGGTCTAGTGAAAGTTAGAGTTGAATCCGTGGAATTTCGGTAAGTAAATACCTTATTTTGGAAATGATTTTTACTTTATTATTAAGTCATTATTATAGTGATAATATAGTGTAGAAGTTGAATGGTAACCATGTGGTTTGATTATGATTTGGATGGTGTAACGAACCCCCATCAATGGCGACCGGTAGGCTTTGCAACCATCCCAGCCCCACCATGGCTTACACTGGCACCTCGCATTTACTTTTATGGCCAACCTCTCGACTGCAACCAACCCATCCCTCTTAGGGACATGTAGGGGTAAGAGTCTCCCGTTCGCCACCAAACCGCGAAGCGAGAACCCCCTATCATGCTGTAATATAGCAAATGCGATCCAATAGGACTGGTTTCGTCGAATTCCGAGACTATGCTTCGGAAGGCTATTTTTAAATATCGATTAAATGATACAATTTAAAAACTGAACAAAACAGTTTCAAATTTCCTATTTTTATTGCGTAGGCATACCTTTTAGCATTTTTAAGCAAGCGGTTTATTTATTAGTCGTTTCCCTGCATTCACAGATATTAGCACAATACCAATTCCACTTCGAGGTGGAATATCGCGGTATATAGGATTTTATAAAAATATCATCCGCTTACTAACGACGCAATAGGGTCTCATCCGCTATACAATGCGGGAAATCACAACTGCAATAAATTTTTTAAATCTGAGTGAGAAGATCTCACCTTATTTTATTAGCATCCATTTCCAACTCATTTCCATCCCGGTTTATTTTTCTCCATTGTAGACCTTGTATAAACAATTCATGATGAATTGAATATGGAAATGTGAAATTTAAAAAGAATAAGTGAATGCACTAATTGAATTAAATTAGTGAATGGAATAAATTTGATAAATGAAAAAAAAAAATCAAATCAAGAATTGAAATTGGAAATTGTTTACAAGGAAATGAACTTGAGTTTTGAAGTGAAATAGCTTAAGTAAATATCGAATAAATGCTCGACTTAAGAAAATTTTTGTGAAATGGTTTCAAAAGAAAACTATCTCGTTCAGAAAAATAAAACAAATGGCAGAACGAAGCTTGATAAAAATTCTCGTATTCAAAACGAAAACAAATTTCGTTCGAAATCAATTTATGGCCGCTCCTTCAAAATTCAGCAGATCCTCTTCTATTTTAAAACAAAATCCAAGATTTAAATTTGAAGCTGCGTTTCATTCCCTCGTTTCTTTTTTTTATCAATCTCATGAAAACCAATTTGAACTCTTCCTCTCACCAAAAAAAAGAAAAAGAAAAATAAAGTGTGAAAAATATGATTTGGATTCGGTTTTCAAAATGTGAAGTGTGGAAATAAATTTACAGATTTGAAATGTAAATTTGTAATAAATCGATAAGGATTTATTTAATTGGTTTAAATGGACCATTTTATGATTTGAAATTGGTTTTCAAATGTTAAAATGTGGAAATATATATATCTCGTGAAGATATTTTGAAAATAAATAATTTGGGAAATTATTTAAATCTGATGATTGTTGTGAATATTATTGATAGTTAAATCACCGACTATCAGTATTTGCCTTTGAAATGGCATTTGAATTTGTTTTTAAAACAAACGCTTATTATTCGGTTTAGCCGGGAAAGGACCTTTGTGTCAGATAACCCATTCCGAATAATAATACGACGATATGGATCGTATTGAAGACCGGTGGTGAAGACCAAGTATTTGTGAAAACGATAGGATGACCTATCGATTTTCTCTGCACCGTTAGCTACGGTATTGAGATTTCCTTTGTGATGGAAAGTTTTATCGGGATTGTGAATATCCGGATTTGCAAGGACTTCTTTGGAAGTGCCTTCGGTTCTGTTCGAACCCGAAATAGACTTGTATGGTTACATGTCTGACATTACATTTTGAGATATAGAGGTGATTTCTTTCAAATACATTTCTGTTGGTGGTGGAGAATTTATTCTCTTAGCTTAACACCCTTCTCTGAGACGTACGAGCTCAGAGGTTATGTAGTTGAAATTTATCAGCAATATATTCCCAATATGGTAATGTGGCATGCTGAGTGTTGTTGTAATGATGATCATTTATTGATCATTTGTGATCAAAGCACGGCTTTGTGAAAAAGCATAGCTTTGTGGACGAGACTTCGTCAGGGCCTCAACAACCCGGAAATGGTCGAAACAGGAATGTTGCGGCAAGGTTATGAGGGTCGCGCCCTTTACGGTATGTCATTTCCTTCTAGAAAGGGGTGGTATCATGATATGGAGCCCAGATACTTACTCATGTGGACACACCTTATTTTTATGTGTGATGTTGGTTACCGAGCGCTCGGATAAAGGTCCCAAAGGACCGGGTGATGACATATTCATGAGTTACCTAGTTACAGGGTTAACCCGGCCTTGTTTGGCAGAGAGCAGTTTGTCTCTCGGGACGTCCAGCCAAAGGCGATCCCATTCGGCAGGAGGAAAGGAAGTTCCTTAGCCTGACCATTTGTTGGAAATCCAAAGAAACAATACGAACCTTTACGATTGCAATTGTATAACCTGCTATGGAATGTGAGATTCTGTTGTTGTTTCTGTTTCTGTTTTTCTGTTCTTTTTCTTCTTCTGTCTTCTTCTACCTCTTCTTTTAACCCTAATGGTTCGGTTTTTCGGCAATTGATTGCACGGCATTTGATACAGTGGACGTATTAATGTCGACTTTCGAGCGTCGAAAAAATCGTATCGTTACAGATGGTTTATTATAGCTTGATTTGGTTATGAAAATAGATGTTGTATTATAAAGTGAGTAAGCATGTATATTTGGATGTCTACTTGCAACCTATGATAAAGATGGTTTGTGTTAGTAATGTGTTGATTGTAAAACATGAGCTATGACATGAGTTTTGGTAAACAAAGTTAGCAACTTTATGTAATTGCGACGGATTTGAGATCCGGTTGGAATAAAAGTTTATTTTCGAAGTTTAAAGTTTTGAAACGGATTAAAGTTTGTAGCATTAGTTTCAAAAGTTTTTTTTTCTTTTAAATTTTCTAAGTAATGTTTCAAACCAAAAAAAACTAAGGGGTTGTGAAGTGGTTCGCTAAGAATACGTTAGAGCGAACTACGCCCATAGCGATAGTCATTATGGATGTAGTTTGACGAAATTTATCAATTTTAGTTTCAAGTAGTTTTAACTTGAAATTGTTTTGTAAAAGTTTTCAAAACAAACTTAATTAGAAATTAAAAAGTAATTAAGTTTTGTAATCTAATTATCTAATTAATTATTTAATTAATTAGTTAAATAAAAAGGTAATTAGCCTTAATTAGTAACTAAGAAGATAATTAGTAATTAATCAACACTTAAGTTAAGTTAATGACAATTGTTTGATTAATTAAGTTTTTAATTGGTATTTAAAATGGTTAAGAGGTAATTAATAGTTAATAATTATTTAATTAAGTTAATTAGTTAATTAATTATTATCTAATTAAATGATTATTTAATTAATATTTTAATTAATTAGGGTTTAACTAATAATGATTTGATTTAACCTTGATCAAGATGCATTAAGAAGTTAATTATGGCCTAACTAAGTTCATTATGTCTAATTAGAGTTTAATTATATTTAATCTTGATTTAATTTGGATTAATTAAGATTTAATTAGGGTTTAAACTGATTTATTTATTTAATTAATTAAATCTTTTCCAAAGGTAATTTTAATTAAACCGAATGTGTTTTAAACCAATATTGTTAAGGTGAATTGATTCCAAACTAAATGATCTCTTATTTGGACCATTAAGTAGCCGAATGAATTAAAGTAGTGATTGAAAAGGTTGACTCGTTTATGGAAAGTAAGTGACTGGTGTTTAGCACGAATGTTGGATATCGGAATTGTGATAAACATAAGGAGGTCAATTTCGGTAAGCGGGTCATGATAACTTAAGTATGGAATGTATTTCCATTTGTTAATCTCCCACCTGATAGTGAAGTTGTTCACTATCAATAACTTGACCCTTTTAAATGATCAAATGTTGGTTTGAAGGAACTGGGATTGGATAACAAGCTGTTATCCGTAAACCACTTTAAACCAACACAAACATTCGAATTAGAAGTATTGAAGTCATGATCAAGGTTCAAGACTTGAAGTGCAAGGGATATTTGCTACTAACGCTGAGGGTGATTCCAAAACTGGTGTAGTGGAATTAGTGCCTTCGGTTCGTTCATCTCCTGAACGACTTGTATGGATAAATGCCGACATTGTTTCAACATCTGGAAGGCGATGTAGCATTCTAAGTTGCAGTGCTCTAGAAAAGGTAAACGTAGCCTCAGGCCTGATTAACCGAAAATGACCAAAACAGGGTATGCAGTAGGGCTATGTGGTTTGCTCCCATAAGGGTATGTCACCACCATATCTAGATTCGATATTTAACCCATTTTTATGTATGCTCATGTACGGTTGCTGATCCCTACCATGGTGGTGTTGTTTTCGGTACTACTAGTCAAGTGGTAGGTTGGTTCTGGGTAGAAGGGGTACAATATGTTCTTGTAAGAGCCCAGGTGTATTTTATCTAGAGGTACATCTTCGGAAGGTAGTTCCTTACCTGGTCATGTATGGAATACATTGTCCAATAAGTGCCGTACGGAATTAGCTGTGCCAAATATGTTGAAATGTGAGATGCAAGCATTTTAGCTATGTTCTATCTTACTTCAAAAACGTAGACATTATTATAATATCGTTGATTTCAATACAAAGTGTTTTGGTTATCTTAAAGTAAAACCCATCCGTGTTTATGTGCGGCGTGGTCTTACGAGATACCTTTGATTTTCAAATTGTTTTATAAAAGTAAGAATTAAGTTGTTTGAGTTTACTCACACCAGACCCATGTCTGACCTGGAGTTTCATTTTCTTTTCCTAAAACTCTTGGGTACTAAAATTTTTATGAGTAGCCAAGTGATCCAGGTTTCTCACGATAGCATTCTGGAGGAGCTGGAGTAGGTGGCTTCACCGATAGCCAGCTAGTATCTATTTCTGCTGTGTATCTATATATATATATATATTTTGGACCTGTGATGTAAGGACAAGTTGTTATAATTGTCCTAGTGTGGAGCTGGTAATATTATGACTCTGATGTATTATGATAGCAGTGACTATGTATAATCCTATGTTATATATTATATGTTGTTCCTTTTCGATGTGAGATTCTTTGATTGTTAAATTTTCTTCTTATCTTTTGTTTTCTTTTACCCATAACGAATCGTCTTTTGAAGTAAGAAAGGCGGTTCGTTACAGTTGGTATCAGAGCTTAGATTAAGCAAAACACCTAGGCTTTTGGGTTGAGTCAATCTTGAGAGAGCGTATTTGTAAATTTTAATTCATATACCCTTATAGGTATATCAGCTTGGTATGTTTAATTAGAAACTTTGTTTCAAGTCTTATCTCGTTCAAATTTTAAGAATTTTCTTACTATATCCAAGTAGTAAGAAATAAGTAACAGAGGCATACGAGGTAGGGGAGCAGGTAGCACTACAACTACAAATGGTCGAACCCCAAATCCTGGAGGAGTTCAGATTACTAAAGAGGCCGCACCAGAGCAGCCGAGAGTGAATTTCGCAATCTTATGCAAAGATTTCACTAATCTTGGAGAGAAACCATTTAAGAGGACTGAGTTTATCATGGAACTACAAGCTTGGTTGTGATCTTCCGAGAAGATTTTTAAAGGTCTTGGTTTATACAACGAACAAAAGAGATTTTTAGCAGCATGAAAACTGCAAGAGGGAGCAGCAGCTTGGTGAGACTACCTTACTACAAATATTCCAGAAGATGAGTTTTCATGGGCTCGATTTAAAGCAGTTTTTGAGGACTAATTATTGCCAGAAGCTGGAAGGATGAGGTTGTATCGCAACTTCATGGAGGGGGATCTATCTGTAGCAAAGTATGAGACGAAGTTCAACGAGTTGTCTTATTTTGGACCAGAATTGATTAACACCCCATTAAAAAAGAATGAGATGTTTGTTTTGGGTATGAGGCAAGAATACTATAAGAAAATGACAGCTCATGTCAAAGGTACTTTTGTGGATTTAGTTGACATGACTCCGAGGTACAAGACGTTGGAAAAGAAATAGACCACTCCAGTAGCACCTAGTGGAAATAGTTCTAACAAGAGGAAGTTCAATCTGAATTGGAAGAATCAGGGAAAGGAAAAGCCTGGAGGTCGAGCCCAAGGAAGTCGTTTTAAGGATTTTGTTTGCCACAAATGTCAGCAGAAGGGCCACATCACGAAGTTCTGCAAGAATTCTGGAATGCAGCAGCAACAATAATAACAAAGTGGACCTATCTCCCTGATGGTCCAGAAGACTCTTTGTTTTAATTGCCATCACCCCGGGCATATGGTAAAAGACTCTCCACTCATGAAGAAAGTGCAACAGCCCAAGGTGTATGCTATAAAGGATGAGCCATCGACTTCAGTAGACGTGAAAGGGAAAGGTGTCCTTGAAGGTAACTTACTTATTAATGGCATTTATGTTCGAGCATTGTTTGATACTGGTGCCACTCATAGCTTTATTTCCTTAGAATCAGTAGGAAAATTTCATCTTATTCCTAGTATTTTAGAAAACCCTATGTGTGTGTCTAACTGCATAGGTGGTGCGACCCATTTGAATATGATTTGTAAGAATGTGCCAATCTCCTACCTTTCTCATCACTTCTCTTGCGACCCATATGCCTTGGACTTTAAAGGATTTGACATTATTCTTGGTATGGATTGGTTATCAAAATATAAGGTTGTCTTAAAATGTAATAAGAGAACTGTATCCTTAGTGGCTGATATAGGAAGGAAAGCTAAGGTATCATGTAAGGAACCTGGTATTCATATGCGCAATTTCTTGTATGATCTTGAAGCAGCCCAGGAGAGTTTAGGGTCTATTGAAGTTGTTAAGAAATTTCCCGATGTATTTGAAGAAGTTAAAAGTTTACCTCCGCACCGTGAGATTGAGTTCCGTATTGATTTGGTCCCTGGTGCAAGGCCTGTAGTTCAACCTATGCGGAAGATGGCCCCGAGGGAGAGAGAGGAGTTGGTAGATCAAACTCAGGATTTGCTGAGAAGAGGATTGATTAGACCCAGTCATTCGAGTAGGGATCTGCTGTAGTTTTTGCATCTAAGTCTGATGTATCTTTAAGATTGTGTGTAGACTATAGGGAGTTGAATAAGTTGACCATTAGGAACAAGTATTCCTTACCCCGTATCGATGACCTTTTTTATCAACATCATAGAGCTACGGTATTTTCCCAAATGGATCTAGCTATCGGATTTCATCAATTAAGGGTTTCTGAAGATAGTATACCCTTAACAGCTTTTAATGGCCCTATATTGTTTCTTTGAGTGGTTGTTTATGTCGTTCGGGATAACTAATGCACCTGCATATTTTATAGATCTCTTGAATCATGTTTTCTGAGAGGTTTAAATAAGTTTGTGCTTGTTTTTATCGATGACATTTTAATTTACTCCAAACCGGAAGAGGAACATAGATACCACTTGGAAGTAGTTTTAGAAACCCTGAGAAGGCATGATTTGAAAGCAAAGTTTTCTAAATGCCATTTTTTTGCAATTGGAGGTAAGATTTATAGGGCATATTGTATCGGGAGATGGTATCTCAGTGGACCCAATAAAGGTGGAAGCAGTATAGGAATGGAAGCGACCACGGACTCCTACCGAAGTTCACAGTTTCTTATGATTGACGGGTTAATATAGAAGATTCATTCAGGATTATTCTAAAATCTCCTCACATTTGACTAAGTTGACTAAGAAAGGTGGAAAGTTTGAATGGACTCCAAAATGTGATGTAGCATTTGGAGAACTGAAGAAGAGACTGACAGGTGCCCCGTTCTTGCTACCCTAGATGGGAGTAGTGGATTTACAGTTTACACAGATGCTTGTGGAGTGGGACTAGGTACCGTGTTGATGCAGCATGGTAAAGTGATTGCATATACAAGCAGGCAGTTGAAGCCTCATGAGACGAACTATGCTATGCATGACTTGGAGTTGTTGGCTGTTGTTTTTGCATTGAAAATGTGGAGGCACTACTTGTTGGGTAAGGTTCTTTCTTTTCCTCTTTAGTTTCTTTCTAATTTTTAGAATTCTTGAAGTAAGATTTCTTTCTTTAAATTAGGTGAAAATTCGAGCTCTTCACAGATCATAAATCCCTGAAGTATCTATTCACCCAGAAGTATCTGAACCTGAGGCAACAAAGGTAGTTGAAATTCTTGGTGGCATACGACTTGGACATTCTTTATACGCTGAGAAAAGCTAATGTTGTAACGACCCGTAAATTTTAACTGTTTTAATAACGTAATTAGTTGAAATTTTGTGAAATTTTAAACGATAAAATTTTGAAATAAAAATTTGATATTTGGAATGCGTCTAATTAATCATAGAAATTGGTAAATTTTCATCAAATAATTTGGAAGTTTATTTTCTAGTGTAATTTTATTCCAATTTATATCAGTTAAAATTGATGATAATAAAATGTTTTCTAAACCTGAATAATTTGACATAGAAAAATTCTAATTCATCTTCTGACTAAGACGTCATTTTTCGTTTTTCCAAATTCGGACTTCTTTAGCTCCGTCGATCTTATTTTTCTACGTTTTTGCTGCATTTTCCGCTAGTAGAAAATTCAAATTTTTATAATTCAATCATACCATTGATATCCGTGTGCCGTTTTGATCGTCTCGTTGTGCTGATCTCCGCGGTATATTCATATGTGTGTTTTGACATCCGGTGGACGGCGAAATCTGTAAACGTTAAATCGTATCGGCACCCATTTTAACCTTTTGTTTCCTTGTCCGTTTGTCTTCCATCGGCTGAAACGAATCATGGTCAACTTTATTTATTTCACAGATATCAATGTTTAACTTTTTCTTTTCCCCATAACAATTTTTTTTTCGGTTCCCAATATCTTTGCTTCGTTCATCTGTTCATAAAATAAAAGAAAACTGTTGCTCTCTCCTCCACTTTCAAATCTCAACCACATCTCTCCTTTCCACTACTCACATATTCATTCCTGTAGCCATCCGCCTCAAATGAAAAGCCACGGCCAAAGTAACATCTTCTTCCAGACTTCCTAATGCCATGCCTCCACAAGCAAACCCACCACCGATTCATCTTTTTCTCTCCTCTGCTGCAAACTCAACACCTCAACTCACGGCCGTCATCAACTCTCACCGCATCTCCTCCGCCATAGCAGCCTACCCACGTTTTTCCACCGTTTGCCAATGGCCGAAGCCCGCATCCATCTCAGCTCACCACCACAACGCGCGCGGCCTTCCTCTCTCTCCACGTCCCCAGCTTCTCCCCATCCCGCAACCTCTACCTCTCGCCCTTGCTTGCATCACAGCTGCCACCTAGCTTGGCCAAGCTACTCGGCCCGCGTGCCTTCTTCTCTCGTCGTGCGGTCTACATCACACCCATCTCATTTTACAGCATCTTGATTCCAGGTATATAGTTTATGTAGTTTAGTTGTGATAATTATATTTTATGTTAATACATATATTTGTTATAATGAGTATATGCACATAACTATTTGCAAATCTGAGTTTTATATATGGGATACTGTGAAGATAAAACATTTGTTTATATATTGTTTGATTTCATAAGTTAAGTATATATATGTTAAACTAGTTGTATTATAAAGAAAGGTTATAGTAATGAGATGTTTCTGTATATTGTTATATATAGATTTATATATAAACGATACATATATGTGAGTACGCATATATATCTTGATCTGTTGAAATACGTTTATAAAATGAATGATCTGTTATATAAGTGTATACATTAATCTACATATACTATCTTTGCTGTTGGATATTTTAAAACTATTTTTATATATATAATATAGATATATTAATACCTCGATAGTTATATTAGCTTCATACATTTTGTCAACTTAGTATATATATTAGCTTGCTGTCGAAGTGTTAGTCCTTTGTATGGTATTATACAGTTCTTTGTGTCAAAATGTTTCAGTTTGTGTAATATATATTTCCTGTGAATTTTGGTTTATATACAGTATATTAACATTTTAAGTTGAAAAAAAAGTGTAATGGTGTGTATTGATTTATACAAATTTTAAAGTATATACATTTAGGATGTATCAGTCTGTTATGTTAATGTAAAGATTTACAATTGATCTAAGTAGTGATCTATTGTACTGAAATTTTAATATAATACGTATGTTTAAAATATATGCGTTTAATTTAAACCAATGATTTTAATTATATATAAATTGTTTGTTTTAATATTGTTTAAATTAAATGTTGATTTCATGGAAATAATAATAATAATAATAATGCACATTCATTTAGTTCAATTCATATCTTCCAATTCTAATTGATTATCAATTTGAAATTACCAGCTCAGCTTTGTTTTGACCATCGATTCGTGCCAATCTTGCTTTGTTTGGAATTCGTATCTGGATTCGTGACTCATCTCTTTCTCGTTCGTCTCTCAAGCCTCGAAAGGTGAGCAATCACTCATGATTAATGTTCTTTTATTTATTAAATTTGATTTCAACTAAAACGACAATTGAAATATGCTGATGTTAGTTATTTACACTGTTATATATATGCTACTACCTGTATCGGTTCACCTGTGACATCTGACACCATTATATGCCAATTGAAATATGCCGATGATTGTTATTTACGCTGTTATATATATGCTATTACCTGTATCAGTTCACATGTGACATCTGACATCATTATCTGTTATTTATATTATTATCATATCTGTTATCACTCTGCAAGTTCCCTGTTAGTATAGAATCACTATGGGTTGAAATGATACATACCCGAACGGACTTTAGAATAGGAGAAAATCGTTATGGGTTGAAATGATAAACCCAAGCTATTTTCAAATTGAATTGGATTTGGGATTACGGGTTGAAATGATATATATATACCCGTATATATTTAAATTACGGATTGAAATGATAAATATCCGTACCACTTTACCTTAAGATAGAAAATTATATACAGACACCATTGGTCTATATATAAATATTTAAAAAAAAATGAATGATTTCTATGGTTTTGAAAAGAAATATATGGTTTTAATAAATATTGATTTTAAGGATTTATTAAAGTTGATTTAATAAAGTTGATATATAATATGTTTAAGTATTTATTTAAAATTTATATTTTCAAATATAGAGTTTATAATGTTTCAGGTTGAAAGATAAATTTGAATTTGATTTGGAATTTTTAATTATTTAAGAATTAGACTTAAATAAGTTTGATTTGAAATCTATTAAATTTGGAATGTTAAGATATGTTTTATAACTTGAATTTGATTGAAAGTGGCTTAAATGAATATTTCAAACTTATATAAATTTAAATGGTATATTTTGTTTATATAAATTTGTAAATTGAAGTTGTATTTAGATGTATTGAAATGATTAAAGAAATATCTCAGAAACTAAGTGAAATGAAATTAAATTGAGATATAAATGGAATTATCAAATTTAGTTTTTGAAATGTGGAATATTTAAAGCTTTGAAATATATTGAAATTTAATGGTTTATTTTGTGTTTCAAATCTGTATTTGAAATCGTTATAATTCGAAATGATTTATTGAGAAATTGAATTGAGTTGAAATTTATGAATTTAGATTGAATTAAGTTGAATTTGGAAGTCGAGTTAATTTGAATCGATTTGTGAATTTGTGGAAGCTATTTTATTTTATAAAGTATTTTTAAACTATATCAACAACTATTTATATTTTACTTTATAAATTATTTTAATATAAACTATTTTATATAAATCATTTGCAATATATTCTTTTATTATAAACTATTTTAACTTATAACTATTTTATATAAACTATTTTTATTTTATAAACTATTTTATTATATACACTAATTTTAATATCTAAACTGTTTAAGAGGAAAGTGTTATGAATTCCAAAATGTTATGATTTCAAACTATAGTTTCAAAGTGTTATGAATTTTAAGGTTTTGATTTCCAAAGTGTTTTGATTTTAAAAGACTTACGATTTCGAAGGCGATATAACTTTGGAAAGTGATATGATTTTGGAAATGGATTTATTTGAAGTGGAAATGATATCGTATGGATATGTTTTTGAAATGGCAATGATATTTCGGTTTTGAATATAAACTATTTTGAAAGTTTATTAAATGACCAATCGGTGTAATAATTACGTAGTTATTGAAGAGTCCGGGATCGGTTAGGGACATACTCTCTGTCCAAACCGAAACCACTTTAATAACTATTATATGCGGAGTGTGATCCAGAATGAAGTGGTTGGAATGATGACGTTGCTGGATTTGAAGAAAGAGAAAGATAATGGATGACCTTGACACTTGTGTCAAATTGGAAATGACTTAAACAGGAGTCGTGTCGGGCCAGTGAGGTTAGCTACCTCTAGCGGACACACTTCTTCGTAAACTACTCATTACTTGATTTTGATTGGTGCGCACCCTTGAATTGGGAGTTGTAACGACCCGCAAATCTCAGTTGTTTTATTTATTTAATTAATTGAATTTTGTGAAATTTTTAACAGTAAAATTTTGAAATATAAATTTTATATTTGAAATGCGTCTAATTAAACATAGCAACTGGTAAATTTTCGTCCGAAAATATGAAAATTTATTTCGCGCGTAAATTTACTTCAATTTAATCAGTTAAAAATAGGTGATAATAAAATAGTTTCCAAACCTAAATATTTTTACATAGAAAATTTGTAAATCATCTTCTGAGTGAGACGTCATCTTTTGTTTCGTCAAATTTGGACTTCTGTTGCTCTGTTTATCTTAATTCTGGCTAAATAGCAGCATTTCTGGTACCGGTTATCGACTTTTGATCGGATGACCGTATCACTGATATATGTGTACCGTTTTGATCGTCTCGTCGTGCTGATCTCCACGGTATATTCAACTCTGCAATTTGAGATCCGGTACGTGTCGGAACGAATAAACTGTCCACCGTAACGGTACCAAAATTTCTGACTTTACTCCTTCCTTCATTTTAAATTTTAGCGTGCTCCTACATTTAAGCCTCTGAACAATTCAACCTATTTCTATTCCTACCCTACCGTTTCTTTTGAATTTTTTTCGCATCATTTTTACGTGCATTCATTTTTCATTTGTGAGCTGTCCTCTTCCTTTCCCTTTATATCTTTGCCTCTACATCTCTTTCCAATTTCTTCCCAGATCCACACGCATGTGTTACTTTTTATATTTGCTTTCGAATTGCATTCGTCAACCCCTACCCCAGACCACCGAACCTCCCACTTCAGCCCACCCACTGACGTCACTGCATCCGCCCAAGCGGTTAGCCCTCTGCCCATACATCGAACCTACTTCCTCCTTGAACCCGAAGTGCCCTCCATCACCACAGTTTCGGTCGCAAGCCACCATGCCTTTCCCAAGCGCCCCTCTGCCGTGAAAGCCTCCACCCAACCAACCCCTACCGTACGACCTGCCCAACCCCACTTGTCCCCACGCCAAGACAAATCCCAGATCTGCCTCCAGCTCGTCTTCCCACGTGCAGCCACCTACCAAAGTCGATCCAAACCTCCCACCACGTCACCAACTGCCACCTCGTCGAACTCCTCCGCCTTTCCAGCCTCCACGTCAACACTGAACCCACACAGCAGCCGACACACCGCCACCTCCGCCTTAGCCTGTCCACAACGCGCAGCCAACCTGCCGAGCAGCAGAGCAACACCTCCCACTGTTCTACCTGCCTAACCCGACGAACTCCAGACTGCTCATCCCGTAGCTACCTCGCTTGATCCATCGGCAGTTGTCAAACTCCGACATCGCCTAGCTCACCTTATTTTTCCGCGTAAGTATATAGATTTCAGTTTGTATTGTGATAATATATAGGTTGTTAATGATTTTATATATATATTAGTATTTTATGTATATTGGTATAGCAGTTTCGTTTGTTTATTATAATATAAAGTTTTATAAATGTTTCATATGTTGCTAATAGGAATTTGGTAGTATATATATGCTTATATGTTGGTTATAAGCGTATATATCCGAGTCTGTTTGTTTATATATGAAGTCTCTATAGTATTTAAGCCTTATGATTTGCTGTATGAATATAGTTATAGGTATACAGTTTATATATTTTAAAGCATAAAGTTATCAAATTTTATATAAATTTGTATATATATGTATAGATTGTCGTACTGATTCTTTTATTGTACATATATTATAAATGGTTATGTTCTGTCAGTAGTATATACAAGTATGATTTCCTCGTTATGCGTATGTATACTTGTTTTAATAGCTAAGTTTATAAAATGGATATGTATACTATATTATATTTTATTATTTTATATTATAATACATTTTTTTTAGTGGGTTTTATTATAAGTTAGCTTGATGTTATGTTTACACGTGATGTAAGAAAAGTTATACAATACTTGTTATATGCTCTTTAAATAGATATAAATTGTTGTAGATAACAGCTTAAACTTTGATATTTGAGTTTTTCATATTTGCAGTTTTTCAACTTACAGTTTTACTTATTTATTTACTCTGCATATGTGGGAATATTTTAGCTTTAAAGTATATATTTCATTCTATATATATATATATATGTGTGTATTGTTATAAGTGTTGTTTAAAATATATTTTGCTGTATGTATATATTTACAAAAAAATATGCCAGTATTTAAATAAGTGATTCATATATATATAACATGACGTTAGTTGTTGTGAATGACTTAGTAGTGACAGTGTAATATAATACATATAGATTTTTCGAAGATGGATTTGAATTAAATATTGATATTCGTAGAGATAAAGAAATGGTTTTGACATGTGCTTTAATTTGAAACGATAATTTTGAATACATATACATATTTAATTTAATATGTGTTTGAAATTTAAAAATATGATCTTTATAAATAGTATATATATAGTTATACATATACAAGTTCTCTGATACCATTTACCATCATTGATCCGGTTCTGATACGTTTTATCAATTCCTTGTTATCAGCTTTGTTCGTCGAATTCGTGCCAATCTTACTTTGCTTTGGGATTCGTATTTGGATTCGTAACTCAATTTCAGTGTCTATCCTCTCTAGCCTCGAAAGGTGAGCAATCACTCACGATTAATGTTCTTATATTTATTAGATTTAATTTCAATTGGAACGTCAATTGAAATATGCTGCTGTTAGTTGTTCACATTGTTATATATATGTCATTAACTGTATCTGTTCACCTGTGACATCTGACACCATTATCTGTTATTTATACTGATGTTATATGCCTGTTACTGTTGTTATATTATTATCATATCTGTTATCACTCTGCAAGTTCCCTGTTAGTATAGAATCACTATGGGTTGAAATGATACATACCCGAACGATCTGTAGAATAGGAGAAAATCGTTATGGGTTGAAATGATAAACCCAAGCGATTTTCAATTGAATTGAATTTGGGATTTCGGGTTGAAAAGATATATACCCGAATATGTTTAAATTGCAGATTGAAATGATAAATATCCGTATCACTTGACCATAGGATAGAAAATTATATACAGGCACCGTTGGTCTATATATAAACGTTTTGAAAATGATTTTCTATGGTTTTGAAAGAAATATATGGTTTTGATAAATATTGATTTTTAAGATTTATTCAAGTTGATTTAATAAAGTTGATAAATAATATGTTAAGTATTTATTTAATTCTATATTTTCAAATATAGAATTTATAATGATTTGAAATTGATTGAAATTATAGTTATTTAAGAATTATACTTAAATAAGTTAGATTTGAAATGTATTGAATTTGAAATTTAAAGAATTGATTTACCACTTGAAATTTGAAAGGGTGACTTAAATGGATATTCCAAATGTATAAATATTTAAATGAGATATTTGTTTATTTAAATTGTAAATTGAAATTGAATTCAAATGTTATGGAAATGTTAAGTTAATATCTTAAAACTAAATAATTGTAATGTGAATCTGATATGTATATAAATTTAGTGAACTTAGTTTTGAAATGTTGAATATTTAAAGCTTTGAAATATATTCAAATTTGAAATGGCTTATTTTATGGTTTAGATACGTATTTGAAATTGATAATTTGAAATGGTTTATTTAGAAGCTGAATCGAGTTGAAACTAATGATTTGAGATTTGATTAAATTAAATTTTTGGAATTCGAGTTAATTTGAATCAATTTGTGAAATTTGAGGAAACTAATTTATTTTATAACGAAATTTTAATATCTAAACTGTTTGAAAAGGGAAGTGCTATGATTTCCAAATACTGTGATTTCCAGACTATGATTTCGAAAGCATTATAACTTTGGAAAGTAATATGATTTTGAAAATGG